>LR989994.1:2500000-5000000 GCA_905147175.2 Nymphalis urticae | reverse complement strand
ACATATTCTGATTTTTTCGTAAAATTGCCAAGTTTTGTGGAGCTTATCCAACTTTGGTATTGTTAAGAAAGAATTAATAAACTTGAGCTATGAAAATTTCTGTCACCGCTTCGCCCGAGATTTCAATGAAGAGATAAAGACAGTACAGCAAGTTTTTTTCACAATAAAGGCAAATGGGAAACGTTGAAAACGTAAAATTTATATTTTCACAAATAACAAAGTTCGCAAGATACGAATTTTTTAGAACGGAATATGGCTCCATTATATACGCTTTTTGAATTTGTTATTGAGTTAAATTACTTCATTTTTTACTTTTATTACAATGCATTTGAAATAAACTCACTTTTCCGGTTTGAGTTTTGAAATAAATAAATTGATTGACTCCTTGTCTTTTTTACTTTAGTTTAAATGATTTATGTTATTAGGTGTTTATATTATAATTAATTCACAGTCAAATTTTGAATTCGAGTCAAACTTTGTTTCAGTGTAAATAAAAACACAATTACCATATTGCATTTTTTAGTTTATATTCATAATAAAAAACGTGAGTTTGTTAGTGTGCAATACCAAAGGGATTACATGTCTCTTGAATATAAAGTTTATACATTTTGTGTGCTCACGTAATTTCAGAAATAGCTGCTCAGGGAGATATCGGTAAGATTGTAATTTTAATAAACGTACTTGGTTAAAATAAGTTTAACAATTTTATTTAAAACCGTTTGGGTACAGTTTGTACATATTTTTAATATTATTTTATTCTATTATATTCTATTATTAAAATAAATAAAATAAAAAAATCGAACTTAAATGGTCATTCAACCGTCTTAAATTACACTGAAGTTAACCGCCTCGTTAGTCAGTCTAGTGGTTAGCTTCTAGCTGCAGATCCCAAGGTCTTGTGTGTGTATTTCTGTTAAGACATCCTCATTAGCAGCAAGGAGATTAGAAGTTAGCAGGGAAGGGCGCGGAAAGCAAATAAAGTCGTTGGTCCTGCGCTTCCTCTTTCCAAAAGGCTTCTCAACAGATTATGAGATTTAAGATGTAGAGAGTGCACTCGTGCTTGCACAAATACTTGAGTACTTTAATACTATTACGCTCTATAATGTCTAAGAATTGTCGCAGTAGCCGTGATCGGACATCAGGAGGACATCAATTAAACTTCATCTTATAAGCCTGATTATAGTCTAACAAACGTAGAAGTTACGCTAATTGATCTACAATAATGTATCAATCAATTTTGAATGTTTGATTTTAATTGTTTTATTTTTCTAGAGAAGTTTTAAACAAAATTTAAACTTGAATAAAGATAAACATTATTATATTGTCTATACTCACCTGTGAATCCAGTACTTAATGAAAAATAAAGTTTGCTGAACATACAAAAATGTCTACAAACACAAATTATGGATTGATCATTCCTTTCTATATAAAGAGGTGAATTAAATACTTTTCTTTAATTCACTACATCATGCGAAAGATCTATCAGAATAGAATTAGACTATTTGTACTCATGGCTACCAAACCAAATGTATATATGTTAGTTTCTAAATATAATGAGGAAGGTAGGTAGGTATATCCTTAGTTGCAAGTTCACGTTAATTAAAATCAATCAATTAAATAATCGTCATTTCTTAGAAACTTTTAAATGGAAATTAAAAAAAAACAGTAATTTCGGATTAATATATACATTATTTGTAAATATCAATCATTTTAAATTCGATTATTTTAATTTTAATTTTAAATATTGAATACCCAATTTAGAATTTAATGTGTTTTTATAAAGCCTTTAGAATTTATTTTTCGGGATATATTCTGTATATATTATTGAAAAAAGTATTTTTGGCTTTACTTAAATAATCTCTCAGTAATTTAACGCTTAAGGGCTGGCTTATCATAGCGTTTAGTTCTTATGTTGAAAGACTGTTCTAATGCTAAACATAAACTTTTCTTATAATCTTAGTAATCGGTCTATTTAATTTATTTAGTAGTTTAAAAGATTGAGAGCTAGCATTATACAATATAAAAAGTTTACTCAGCACGATGTTAATTTAATAACGCGTAAAAAGAGGCAAAATCTTCCAAAGTTCATTTTAATTTTCCTTCTAAACAGGAAATATCGTAGCGTGAATTTTTAATATTTACTTTTAACTTCGTTAAAGTTAAACCCTTGGGTGAGACAAAATTTGTAATGGATGTAAGTTTTTTGCAATGTAGTGTCGTATGTTTTATGTAATCTTATCTTTTGATTTTAGTTATTCTTTTACTCTTAATATAAAACCATTAGTAAAACTATATGTAATATGGTAGATAAAATACAATATAAGTCATATACATATAAAGCTTTATCTTAAATAATCTTGCAACTAAAGATACAAAGACCACTTCAATATATCGTGGTCTCAGTTAAATAGGAGCTCTATAAAACTCAGTTTAATAGAACTAAGTGGATGCAGCAATGTTTGAAATATGTATGGGATTGAGTGAATCTAACATGCTATTTGTTGTTCTCTTACTTTCGGACCGCGCTGTGAGACCTGGGAAATACAGAACTTGTTAGTAATGTACGTTGTAACTACGAGTACCTAGAAAAAATGTTAGTGTCCTTATTAGTCGTGTATAATTGTTATATTGTAGAAAAATTATTTCGAAAATTACTTTGTATTCACTTACATCATTGTTATATCTAAGGGATGCAAAAACATTTATATTATGTTCTTAGTAATATTTTCTATTGAAATGTATTTTATATGATACATAGGTATTATTTGATATGTTATAAGTTCATTACATATATAGCTAGATGAATTTCTATGAAGATTTACAATGAAAATACTTACCTTATTTTCATTAAAAATTACTAAAAATCACATAAAGTTATTTTGTCAAATACAAGTAAAAGTAAGCGAGTCATATTTTTAGGGGAATAAGGATTATATTTACTAAGGTTACCTTATTACATCTGTTCTTCTATGTTATTATTTTTATCTTCTTCTTCCTTGAATTCTTTTAAGTACCTCCTGTGTCTGACGTTGATACCTAGATGACTTGACTCCTAACAGTGATGATTTTAATATATATTATTTGCTTGATAGGTTAAAATAAATTTAAAAAGCCGCATTTTAATATTCTAGTAGTTTTTAATGCACGGGTTTCTCAAAAAAAACGAACTATGAAAGGAAAGTTCGGTTTCATTTCGTATTTTGATATTTAATCTACGAAGGTTATGTCAAAACATGAAATGAATGGCAAGGCAAACCTGCATTTAAAAGTAACCAAACGGAATGAACTGTATAATACTACCTATGTAATAAAAACTAAGTATGTACATAGATTTTTTCGGCTGTAGATAATTATTTAATTTCAATGATTTTTTTTGTGTGTAATTATGTCCAGCCTAGAATTTTGAATCGGTAACCCAACATCCTGGGGTGGGCACTAGGCCATACTATGTTGGGATGGGTACAGTCCAACCGGCCCCTTTTGTATACGTCTATAAGGCACGTACACGGAGTTCGGAACGATTTTATGTATAGGGACAAGAAAAAATCAATTTTATAAAGTAAAGCATTGTAACGAGAATAAATATCAAATTGGAAAAATATTTTTGTGTTAGAAAGCCCATTATAAATATAATAAGAGTAAAGATGGATGTGGAGCACTCTGTGGTTCTACCAGACCTAACGTCTAATCCTTAACTATTGATCCAAATTGCAGTGTTAACATCGTTCTTTTATTTTAACATATCATTGAAAACGAATATGTTATTTATTTTGATAAACAATAAATATTCCTCATTTGAATGAAAAAGAAACAGAACTAAAATCATTTGTTTTTTTACCATTTTTAAAACATTAATATGGGTACTGTGAATATGAATTTAAAATAAATTTATGTTTCCTGTACCTACTACAGTATTGACAGCTGTCGCTTCAAGAACACCCGAATTTACTTTCTCCATGACGTTGTTGATATAATTAGCTACTTTAAATAAATATATGTACGTTATGTATTATACTGTATAGCATATGTCCCTACTTAAACTATAATCATCATAATGTGAAAAGTTCATATAAATCACATAAGTAGTTATTGCATGAATTCGGAAAAAAAACTATTTACAGAACTTAACTTATCATAATTTTAGTATGTTAAATTCTATGTAACTATATTATAAACAATTTATGTTTAATATAGAACGTATTAATGACAACAGAAGAAAACGACATTATAAATTATAGTTTATTACTGGTCATAAAATAAATAATAATTAAATATTCTTTATTAATCTTTCGTCTTATAGCTTTTATTAAAGTGAGTAGGCGAAGTGTTATTTCCATAATAACTAAGCATTATCTATAATAAACTTTGTGTATTCAATAACGAATGCTCTTTTTTATGGACGATAACATGTATAATAGCTTAACCTAAATAAAAATAGCCTTACCTAAATTAATATCCATGAAAGGAATAAAGATACGTTTCTATAGTTAAGTGTACAATTATAAAAAGACTATTTTATTCAACAATAAATTGTTTTTCACTATAATGTTTAGGAAGATTTAATGCGTAGATAGCTGTGTATAATAATGTTTTTTATATGACTCAAAGTTCTTGAGTGAAGAAAATATTAAAAAATACAGCAATATAAACAAATAACAGTATTTTTTCTTATCGCATTCAAAGCCAGCGCGAGCGGTACCCATGAATTTATTAGCCACATCAGTCAGCACCCTTGGTACAATCGAAATGAAATATTGCCTAGCACAATGAAAGAAATATTGATGAATACAAGTGCAATCAATCACTGCTGAGGACCATATCGTGTTTCATCAATATAGAGGGTACTTTTGCATCGTTAATCATTGCGCGTTGACCATACGAGAGCTGATCTCTTTCGAGAGCCATTAAAAGCATATGCCTACACGGGACTGTAAACAATGGTCCTTATTTAAAAACTGAAAAAAAAAATCTCACTGGATTTTGAATGGAGGAGCACATAAAATAATTAAATTCACGTTAGGATTACTATACATCTATACAAACGTGCCTAGAATTTTGAAAGTTTCGTCAACCTCAATAAGTTCGCGTTTAGTTTAGTAGTCAGTTTTCTATTCAATGAAGCTCGATAGCTTTATGCGATATCAGCACAGTCAAGTTTTATCATACGATAGCTGAATTCTAAATGATAACCTATTTTTCAATATATCTACTAATTATATTAAAAAAGAAACGCAATTTGGTAGAAGAAAAGGTCTAAGCCCAAATTATAAATCATTTTATAGTCTAAATTGATTTAAGCTCCTTCTGTACATATACTTTTACAAAATTATTGACGAATCCCAAATTTTTTTCTGGTTTACGTAGTTATTTCGATATTACTGGTAGTGTGTGAATACGTCTGATAATAATTGCTGCCCGGGGAGAACTTTGACGACGTATGTTTTTTAACGTTAGCAAAAAATGAATACTATGTTTGGAGGTTCCGAATAGAAATTGGTCTTTAATAACATAAATAGTAGTAATTTAATTTATAATAATGCATATCCTTATAAAACAGTGTTTGTCTGTATTTAAATAATTTAATCAGAATAGTACAGGCTTCATATGAAAGAAACGTAAATTTTATATCATACATATGTAATGCTATCTCAATCTTAAATGTAAAAATTAAATTAATTAATATACAGATATAAAAAATGTTATCACAATGTAATGTTTGTTTGTTTATATTGTCTGTCAAAAAAACGACTAAAATTGAAACAGTAAGCCTATATGGTTATATACGTATATGTACGTAATTGCAGGAAAGTTACAAAACCCGCATGTATTTTTATTCATGTTGTATTTTTATTAAGTTAGTAAATCAGATAAAAATATAAAATATCGGACTACTGTGGACTACAAATACATTATATAAAAATAAATCATGTATTTTATATTGGTAGATGTGTGAAATCTAAGGTTATATAAAAGGTCCTTATAAAATATTTATGATGTGGGAATAACGTTCTTGAAATTGTATTCCTTTGATGGTCGGTTTTTCTTCGTACCTTCTATATTTGTAAGTCAAAATTTTGTATAAAAAAAGATAAAACTATTTTATGTGTAATTTATTAAAAAAATGTTAAAAAAATTAGGATGCAACAATGAGGGTATAAAAAGTTTTTCACATTTGTTCTGATACGAGTGTATAAGATAAATCATTTATATTCATGTGTGTAAAACATATGTATAAGGAATAACATTTGTAATTTACACTTGTGTGTGATCAAATGTCATTTAGACATTTACCCTTTCTTGAAGGTTTCTATGTTATATCGACTCGAAAAAGTCGTTATGAAAGCTGGTTCCTCAAAGTGATTGAACAGGAAATGCCTTAAAAATCGCGTTGTTGTAGATTTCCAGACATCGAGGTGTTAAATATAATATCAACTTAGTTATTCTATCATAAGTATCGCACAGTAAAGCGTGGCTATTAGCCATTATATATTAATATATCTTTGATGTTGATGGCCAAAAACATAATTACAAGAGGATAACAAAAGACTAAAGATTAAAAAGGTATTGAAATGCATGCTGGCCATTTGGTTGTTACATAATTTAAAATCAACACATTCACAACGTTTTATGTCTACCTTAATATATTAATAATTATAGTGACAGCATTGAATGCTTAACTGATGATTCATGACTGGTGTAAAAAATAAAAAAAAAAGTTTAGTAACACAGCTCGTATATGTCTCACTGTTGGGTTAAAGTTCTCCCTTTGAAGAGAAGGCTTCTTTGGTGAAACAAAAAAGCCATTTTATAACTGCAACATGCAGGTATCCAATGTTTTCATCGCGGCGAGCATGTGATGACTTATAAATCTCTAGTAATTGATAATAAATTACTTAAAATAAAATACTCTGTAGTTATCTATGAAACAATTCTACTAATGTAAATGAACAATTTATGTTCTAGTTTATTGCTAGAATGGAACTTTCCTCCAATCTAAATATGGTCAGACCTTTGTGGTAGCAATAAAGCGAAATGCTAGGTTTCTGAAATATGTTTTATCTGACCTTTATAAGACATTTTATCTGGTTTCTTATCTTAGTGACAAAATAAAATGACTATAGTTTTTTCATTTTATTAATTTGATATTTTATGTAATGCAATATTATATATCTATGAAAATAATATGATACGATTATTATAAGCTAACAAATTCTAAAGAATATATAGGCCTATAAATATTGCTGTAGTTTTTAAATAATTTAAATATAAAAAAAAAACATCTAATAGTGTATTATACAGTAACAGCCTGTTAATGGCGCACTGCCGGGCTAAGGCTAAGGGAGAGGATCCCTTTTGAGGAGAAGTTTTGGAGCTTATTTCACCACGCTGCTCCAATGCGGGTTGGTAGAATACACATGTGGCAGAATTTCAATGAAATAAGACACTTGCAGGTTTCCTCACAATGATTTTCCTTTACCCGTCAAGTACGAGATGAATTATAAACACAAATTAAGCACATGAAAATTCAGAGGTGCTTGCCCGGGTTTGAACCCACGATCATCGGTTAAGATTCACGCGTTCTAACCACTAGGCTATCTCGTCCTTAACACTAATAGTTGTTGTTTATTACGATATGCGAAACATTTGCTTTTGAATAATTATTTTAGGTGTTCATTAAAAATTGATTTTCCTCAACGGTAGCTACATTAAATATTTGAAGCGTGAAATAGTGCAGAAGAACTATTGGGGTTTATATTGTTTTATTTTTAGGTGTCATTTATATAAAACACCATTTTTTTAAATGTTAATAGCATAATGCATTCAACAGCTTTTTATACTTTAATCTTATGGTATAATTTTGTTCAAATTTAGATTGAAACGATATAATAAATAACAAACGTTAAAATATTAAACATTTTGTATTTAATCTCATTGTAAAAAGGCCATGGTAAAAAGACCAACAGGCGCTATGACATATTTAAGTTGAATTTCAAAAATTCTAATTAATAACAAACTATGTACGTTGTCACGAGGTGGACGTGTGTAAGGGGTTCGTTCCACCAAGACCGCTACATTAATTAAACTCGTCATAAAGATTATAAAATTTTAATTAAAAAATTTACAACATAAAAAGGGGGGGGGGGAGTTTATTCCTGGGGGTGGGCCGTTGACATTAATAAAATAAAATATTACAAGTTAGTTGTACGTGAGTTGGCAACGGTTAAAATTAAGTGATAGATTTAAATAGATAAGCAGGATAGTGCAAACCCTGAACACAGTGTCACAATAAGTTATTAAATAAATAAAAGCAGTGCAAAGCAGCAAACACCAGCAGCAACAGCAGGCCACTGGACAAGCAGCCTCTTCTCCACTAAACGGCAGAGCATCCAACAGCTCCAAATCAGCAACTATTCCTCGGTTGAGTCCACCGAACAATATTATATTATTTTGTTATATTACATAATATACAAAGTATATATAAAATTAAATAAAAATAAACGCTCCCTGTGAACAAAACAATTTATTACCTATCTTGCATAAACCCTAAGAAGGTCCTAAGAATGCCCTAGACACAGGTACATAGAAGAATAAGTTATTAAAACCCAGCTATAACTTATACAATAGAGGTTATTAAAGTTAACCTTTAAAGTGTCAAAACATGGAAAACTATTGCTAAATTAGCATTAAAATGATATTAGAAAGCAAGAACTATATTTAAATGAATGAAACAAAGCTTTTAAACGATTTGAATTACATTAGGATTCGACCCAGGTCATCTAGTACATTGACAAAGTCTAAGTTCAAGTTCAGTTTTTGAATAAAATATGAAGAAATTGATAGAAATAATAAATAAATACTGAACCACGTGGGATATTGATTATTGAATGTAATTTATGCATCATCTCGCCTCAGGAGTGTTTAAATGTGTATAAATAAGGCAATATATGACTTATATTGCACGTGGCACAGTTTTGATACAAAGACGGGAATTAAACGAAGAATCGATTAAATACTACTTAAATAACAAATAATTTGTCTCAACTAAACGAATACAATATGTTTTACTTACGGTTTGGTAACCCGAACCTCTCAAATAAGTTTTACATATAATGACGTAGGTAACCCTCAAACGAATATAAAAACCAATATACGAAATGTACAAACAATATATTCAATGTCAATAATCTACTATATTCAGCGAATATACTTACAAAAAGGAATATATTTAATCGCTTAAAACTGACTTGCGTCGGTAAGTGATCGGCGCCTGTTCAACGATCATAAGGACGACCGAACAACGTAGTGCTGCCATCTCTCAAACCGAATAGATAACAAATGTCTTACAAATTCGATAACCAATTTATTTTAATTTATAAACCGTAATTATTTTATGTAATTTATTTTATAAACCGATTAGATTAGGTAAAATAAATACAATATTTTAATAAAAATTAAAATATTGAAAATTTAGAACTACGTTAAACGGGTTACAACGTACGAACTTCTAAAATGTATTGATTATGTTTCAACGTTTATTGAAATTTGAATAAAAAAATTACTAAACTCAAAGATAGCCTCAATTGTTTTACTAGTTATACAGCTCGAATAGCGTTGTGAATGTTGGAGTTTTGAGGCTAACCTTTAGGCTATTTTAGTATTCACAAATTAGACCTTAAGTCAAGAATCGTATCGTCCTTTAGAAAAATTGTTAATAAAAATAAAATTCTAAAACTAGTTTATTTTTCCATAAAAAAACCACTGTTGTACAAATTGACGTAGTACTCGTGAAAGCTTCAATATCCGCCATCGTCATTACTTTGCATGCGGCGATCGCTTATTCCTACGGCAATTTAATATGTATGAAAATGTGTGCTATTTTCCTATACGCTATTTTGACTTCAATTCTACTACGCAAATATGAACTCACCCAATCACTTGCAAATAGGTCGAAAACACTTGCTTTAACATTTAAGGATAAACATATGAGTATAACAGAACTATGCCAATGTTGCATTACCAAATTAAATCTACAATATATTTGATTTAATAATAATGCATTTGGGGGCAAACGTGTCTAGAAAGTGACTACCATCACCCATAGACGCCTGAAAACCCAGTGGCCTTACAGGCCTTTAAGGAATGAATAGGCTTTTCCGTCGATGAAAGCTCATTTCAGAGAGTATAATATAATATGTACATTTATTATATTATTATTTTTTATGATATAATCGTTGAATGTATTTCGCAGCAATATTCCACCCAAATCCTCGAATCAGTTGAATCACTGGGTTTTTCATATTTTATAGTTTCCATTTTATGTCCATGGTCTTTCGAACAATTTCAGAATCAATGCTATTCACTGCATCTCTATTTTACCGTTTAAAATTGAACGTAACGAATTGTGAAGACTTCAGTGTCTAGCCAAGCACAAGTTGCTTAGTTATCACAATGCTTTTTATTTCAATTGACTTTGAAACGGTAGTTAATTTCAATTAAAATACAATAAATACTTACTCATGATTTATGTAAAAGATAACAATACCAATTTTGTAGAACCCAACGCCGATGTTGTTGAAATTTAAATAATCAAAATCATATTTTGCTTTTAATATTAAGCGAGGAACGCAATATCAGCACGAATTCTATGGCTAGAAGCGAAATATGCTCGATGGGGAAAATTTCTCTTTAAAGCGGAATGAAGAGTTCTTTAAAACTGATGACGTTGTAGTAGGATAGGGCCATCAACGGGCCTCATTTTAATATCGCGGGCCCTCTTAGCGTCCTCTTAGCTTTGACACATTGTTAAGCGCCATGGTAATTGGCTGTTGGGATATTAATAATCTTATCTGGAGCTCGTAAACACTTATCGAGTCATTATCTATTCGAGGGATAATAGAGATTTCTTGAATGAAATTTTAATTAGCCTGACATTATTCGAAGGCGCACTAATTAAGATTAAATTTTAAAGATATCTTCTTTATAATCATGAACAATCTTTGCGCTTTTATTGTATATATAGGTAACTACCAAAAGTTTAATATGTAATTTAAAGTTGTTCCTATTTGCACTAGTTTTTTAATTATTAAAATTATTTATTTGTTTAATGGTGTGATCGATATAATAAAAAAAACTTATATTTAAACATAAGTTTGAGCCGTGTATAAACTTTTTTATTGCTCTGAATTAAATGTTACAATTCAACTGAATATATTTTGAAATTATAGTAAACATCGATATTATTATTTGCGTAGCCGACGAATGAATTCAGTACAAATATTTACTATTCACTGAAACGTAGTTCGTATTCCTTTGAGGCAGCTTTTGTTGTGTTTCAGTCACTGGCGCGAATAACTCGTATGGCTTGTAATGTTGGAGATTTATTAAATATTTACTAATATATTTCAAAAATTATATAATTAATATCATGTATCCAACTATACATGTACCATTAACAATTGTTAAAGTCCCGGCGTTTTTAATAAGCAAGCTTTAACTAGTATGGGAAATTAAACCATTTGACAATCTCAATATTCTTGCCATTATCAACCGTAAAGATCACCCGGCATGTGACATAGTTTGAGCAGCGAGCTGCTCAACGTTTATTGAATTTTGTGGCGACGCTAGCGAGAGGCAGTCGTGACTACTATATTATATGATATATCTGGGAATGTTCATTTCACTTAAACTATTATATATGACTAACTTTATTATTTAGTTTGTGACTTACATCTGAGTGTACAAATTGTTTCCCATTTTTGCGATTTCTATAGTTCAAAGTTATATAAGTACTAATATTTATAAATATATGCTCATTTTACATTGACTTGCGATATTAAAAATATACTTTCATTAAGGAGGAATATTAGGATTAAATAACTCATAGAACAGAAGAGACAGAACATGAAAGAATGGACGGCAACGCAGAGGAAGTTTGAACTTATATATTATATTTATTAATTTTTTTATAAACTAACAAACTCACTTTAAAATTAATATGAGTAGGGATTTGTTTTATGTATAAGTAATAGTTTGTATATATGTATGTGTAATTGTGTAGGTTAGTCTATTACTGCACAACCCATACAGATTCCATGTAGAAAGAAACCCATGAGATCGCCCTTAGTTATTTATAACAATAATTAGTATTATATACATCTGTACTGTTTTTGTCTGGTATATAAATACATAAATTAAATAATTTCTACACTATGAAATCTCAAACTCAAATATATACAATTTGTAGATATTAAACGCTATTAACGCTATATTGTGAAACCTAAATGTATAACAGTACAAAACACTTTTATTACACTGTAAAAATGCAAACAACGCGTGTACAATTTATCTTCGTTTTTATCTATCTCTGTGACAAATTTCATGTCAATTAAGGATTTGATTTCCGAGATCTCTCAATAAAAGGAATGAATGCGAATGAACATTTTTCGCATCTCATTTGTTATTTATATTTTACTGAGGTCAGTGATAATGTCCTTTGTGACCTTGTAGCTCTGATTTCATTTCAATTGTGAATTTGGTTGACGTATATTTCATATTAAAATACAGGAAGTTTTGGGATTTAAGCATTTTTCCTTTTAAAGAAAATATTTTTATTAAATAACGTTTAGAATTAATTCAAAATGTAATGTGTCTACGTCAAAGCAGTGCGCCGCCGTTTAGAAAGCTAATAGAATACATAATACGGGTTTTTCTTCTTCCTCACAATGAGCTACTTATTTTGCGAAGTTACTCTGCTTTTGTAATGAGATCAGGAGAGGAGAAGAGAGGTTATTTCCTGTTTATATTTATTTTTATAGCAACGTTCGGATGGGCCAAGCCGCTAACCGAATATATTAAAAAATGAAAACAATTGTTTTTAATTCTTAGTATAATGACTTAAGTCTTTAATATTTTTTTTATATCTATATTATGTGCTATATTCGTAAGTGGTCATCATTCGCATAAGACATTGCTACTGTAAGGGATATAAACCGCTTATAATACGACATTTTTAATGTGTCTGTAAATGACTGCTAGGCAAGTCCTTTTCTCCGTGAGTTGGAAGCTACCGATTTAGTAAATTTTTATTTCTTGATAGTCTCTTTACTATATTTTCCTATACCGCCGAACACAAGATGGATTTTAACCCAAATTTGGCACATAAGGCACTAAGACTGGTTATATCAGACTTAAAACTTTAGCAACGACTAAAGAATGAAGAACTGAGAAAGATAAACGGAAAGGTATTTTTAACTATATTTTATCAATTGTTATCTATGAACTTGTATGTTTTACATTCGTAACACTCTTATATTATCTCTTAGATATTGCATTAAAATAAGTAAAATTAAAAAAATACCTCTTAAATATCTACTGTAATTACTTATTTAAATAAAGAACTTACCTTATTATTTTACCCTATTCCACTATTATATGGCAGAGACATAGATTGAATATTTCTATTTTTTAAAGCTAGTTTTGTCAGTTCTTTTTCATTTGTAACACGAATGTTGTTCAGCAAGGATGTAGGGATCAATTTACCTGTCTCGGCTCTTTTATATAAGAATACTAAATAAAATTGTTCTAAATAAAATTTATTAAATTCATTTTAATAAATTGAAAATGGAACTCAGAAGAAGCAAATAAAAAAGTGTCAGTTGCTCGACAGGTAACTAATATTCGCATCGTCCGAGTTTTAATTGACTACAGTTTTGCGAAATGGAAATCTATGTTTTCCGTATTGCATCTAACGATATACGACCTTTAAAAAAACAAAATACTATTTTATCATGACTTCTTTATGTGTGATTTTTTGTTAATATTTTTTATATTCATTATTGTTCGCTGTTATGTTCATATATTACGTAATATTATACTCAGATTATATTACAGATACAAGCTCTGATTGCCTTAATTACAATACAAACTATAATATTTCGTAATTTACATTATTGATAAACCGACTCACCGATATATTGAATAATGTCTGCCACTCGATAGAATTCACCTAAACAATTTACGATATATTTAAGCGACAATTGTAATACTTTGTATCTTATCATAAAAATTACCTTGTAAATATCTTATGAGGAAAATCATTTTTAATTCACTTTCCAGAGTGGTAGATGAAATTAAGTTACGCAAACTTTTGCAACCATGCATAAACTTGGACTAAAGCTAAAACAAAATTATACGGTTTTTTAATTTCACGCAGTATCATTAAAATATATATACTTTCTTAAAAAATATATTTTTAATAAAATTGAGTTGAATTGAAATCTAACGGTTTAACGTATAAATGTTTAAGGCTGATTGGTTAAATATAAATTGAATCCTCTGAATGTTTCGAATGTCAAATCAAAGCTGTCAGAAAGAGAGAAATTTTCAATTTCAATTTTTAAATATACACTCGCTAAACGATTTTTAATAACGCGGTAAGTAAATTCATCCTTTCCTTAAAGACGAATATCAATAATCTGTATATACCACCCGTTGTTAAGTTACCTATCAATATAAAATATTGTATGTTATGCTAACCACCTTATATATATATATATATATATATATATATATATATATATATATATATATATATATATATATATATATATATATATATAGCCCTTCCAACTAATAATTTGATAGTAAGTGTTAAGATGTGAAATAAGATTTACATAATTAGTTTGTCTCGAAAAGTTTTTATCTTTCGATACTGAGTAAAGCAAATACATTTAGCGTTTTAGAATGAAACCTTCATAATTTACGTGAAAATTTTGGTTAACCACATGTCAGTTCAGTTTTGTCTGTGTAATTAGTTTGGTGGGGAGGCGTTAGAATTTGCGGTTAAATGCGGCCGTTAAGTGGAAGGTGTTTAATGATAAATATATCGAATCAAGCATACGATAATAAATCATTATTATAAAATTTTATATAACATATTATTATAAAGTATTCTTTTGTTATTGTATTGTAGTATGTTTTCTTTGACGAGTAAATTTTTTTGTAAACCCTACTTAATATTATCAATGTAAAAATGAGTTTGTTTGTATGTTTTCTTGTTACGCTTTCTCATTTCAACTACTCAACCGATCATCGTGAAATTTTGCATATATATTGTCAGGATTACAGAAAAGAACTTAGTGAACGAACGAGCAGGCGTTTTGTCGTAGGCGGAAACTAGTGTTGAACAAATTAAAATATTTTTATAATATTTCACAGAAAAACAAAATTAACAAAGTATTCCTCAGGATATAATAAGAAAGTTTTGTATGTACACAATGTTAAATCAATTCCTCGCTTGTGTTTCTCTGTGTTTGTTGAACAAAGTTTACGAGTTCTCGAATCTCTCCGATTGTTTGTTTCTTATTAATTTATTAAAACTGTTCTACTTCGTCACATCGATTATTACAATTAACATATTTTAATACGGTTGTAAATTCCGTTGAATTATTTTAATAATAGCTCACCTTAATTACTAAAGCCTTGAGAGCGCTTTACATACACTTTAAGGTTATGAGTTATTTCAATGACTTAACATCCCTTCCACGGCTTGACTATATACTACTGTTGCCAAAAATGTGTACTGTTTTAAAGAAAAAAAAAACAGCAACATTTTCAACGTGTTTTTTTTCGTCGTATAAAGGGGGGAGAGAAGGCTATACTATACCTTTCATAACGTGGATGCAATCTTTATGAAGTTTAAATTTGTTTGACAATTCAAATTTCATAACAATGGGTTCAGTAGTTAAGACATGAATGCGTATTAAACAAACGAACTTAATTTCGCGTTTATAATTAAATTCGGAATAAAACCCGTATTATAATTTGGTATAAAAATACATTTATGTTGTGATCCAATATAAAATATTTAATGTCTTCTCTTTGGAGAAGCTAATTTTCTGCTTTTTTTTCGAAAGACATACGAGTGTTTTATATATAAAAACCTTTATGGTGAGTAATTTTGCATGATAATAGCAAACTATTATGCTATAAAGTAGTTACGGATATTTAAAAAACATTTTTAATATTAACTGTTCATTTTGTAATTAAATATCAACTAATTTAAAATATAATAATTATAATAGTAGAACATTTAGATTTTGTTTAAAAATTCTACTTTAAATCTTAAAGAAATATATACTTAAAAATCTGTATAAGATAGATTTGTGAGATTTTAAAAGCATCGCTACATTTAGCACCGTTTTACATAATTTATGTTTTGAAATTGGGTTAAAGGTATAATTTATTCACCCATCTCACACCCTCGGTATAACAGTCTCTTACAGTTGTTAAGTCACGTGACGCAGTTTCAAATTGCTTATTGAAATTCGTCTCAAGTTCATGCATTTGTAGTGATTTTGCGAAGGGGGTTAAACAAACGTGTTAAATATTTTAAATAGCATTTAAGGTATTACTAAAAGCACTTTAATTGTTTGTCTAAGGTAAAGGTAGCTTTAAATATTTAGATTTAAGATAATGTAACCGTTTGGATAGATTTTATTAAGTTTGTATCTTATCTCGAATACCATCAAGGTCATTTCGTATTAAGTGAGTGTAATATTGTCAACTACCCAATTATGAGTTGTTATTACCAGTTTCTTGGTAGAAAAACTATTTATTGAAACGATATTGCTTGCTGCTTGCTCGTCGATAGACTATCGAAGCTAGATTAATAACCAATAAAAGAATAATTTATTTCCAATTCTTCCTCCTAGGCTTTTTCCTCGTGTGAGGAATGTATTAGGTACTATGTCGTAATGTGTCGTTTTCTGTACGCTATAAACGTCTATGCAAAGTTTCATAAAGATCGGTTTAGTAGCTAAAACGTGAAAACGTAACAAACATATTCACTTTGGCTTTTTAATATCAATAAGGATTGGAAGGCAATGATGCTTTAAAAGATTGTTGGATTGTTCGATGTACAAATACGCTGAATAAAACCTTTCAGAAGTCAAATTTGTTCGAATGTAATTGAAGTACGGTTGTAAAGAAAAAAAAAATAGAACGTGTAATAAGCGTTGGGTAGCTGAAAATCGCTCCCAAGTGACCAATACCAGTGCCGTCCCGATTTTAATTGCCTTAGCTTTAAGAGATTTCGTATCTATACTATACATTCCATACCTACTGTTAATACTTCTCTATTTTGAACAAATTACTGTGCTATAATTGGATATAGACAGTTATTTCATTACTCATCAAGAGCCTTTTGACGTTCCAAAATAAATTGAACCCATTAGGTTTCAATTTCTTAAGTGTCATCATTCATTTTCATTACTTTCAATTTATTTGATTCTGAGAAACAAACAAGTAAACAAATAATGTTATGATTGTATAATTTGTCAAAATCATTGATACATTAAGTAAGTGTGTGCTGTGTGAACATTAGTTTGTTTGTCCTACTTTCACACCTCAATCGATCGTCGTTCAATTTGGAACAAGAATAGATTTAGGTAGAGATAATGATCCCCGATCAAATACATTATTCCAAATTCCAATTGGTAAAAATAGGTTCATTTTGTTTTATTTAAATGGCAAAAAGACTGTCGTGCCTATTTTTGTTCTTATTATAAAAGACAGAAAAAATGTAAGTTCTCGTTAAGGAAAATATATAGTTTTTGAAAGTAAACACTTTGATAGTAAACACTTTCAAAAACTATCTATTTCCTATTACGAAAATGGGGTCATTGTATTCGGTCGGTCAGTGGTTAGTAAATTTCTTAATCTTTCATTCATTTCATGTCTTAAGCCTAAGGAAAATATTTTATGATACATATTTTTAAGTTATATTATTTAGCTTAAGCGTTAATCAAGTCATAAATACTTTTGAAATATGTTTTTTGTTGGTACCTAAAATATATATTGTTTTATTTTGGATCATTGAACAATTTGTTTCGTTTTGCTTAACGTAAAATAATAAATTTTAGAGAGTAACACAATTTTATACAATACGGTAACTACAGCGCTGTATCACTTGTATCACTGTAATTCGTTTATTTATTGTCGCACAATAAATTTATGTGTCTATAAGTAATAAAATACCTAATTTTGTAATATTAAATTTTTATTTTCAAAGTTACTGTTGACAAAAAATTATACAAATCAATTTTAATTACTTTTATAATATAATAAATAGTTAATGTAGTATAACAGTAAAATACAATTTGCATACGAAAATTAAATATTCAGTCAGACTGAATGAATTTGATAATGCAAAGTTTAATAGTCTATGAAAGTTATAAACGTGAAAATTTAGGCTTAATAAATGTCCATTCAATTGTGTGTCGTGTAATTAGTGTACCCAAGCCTAATAAATTGTGGTTAGGGTGTGCAGAGATGTGAAAATTTAGATCTAAGATGAAGTTCTCTAAACAGAGTAACATTATTTGATGTTTTTTTACAATGTTTTTTACTGCTCGTTAAAGAAATGTTTTAAGCTTAAAAAAAAAAAAAGGAAAGTAATTTGTAAATTACTTAGGTTAGTCACTATTAACTCGCAGTCGTCGTCATTTATACATTCGTAATCTGAAGAGGTTTTACGAAAAAATATATTCACCTAATTCAAGTCTTATGGACTCAACCCTATATTATTATATGACTGTCACAGGTCTGAATGATCATATTCGTGGAGATTTTTTATACTTACTTTTACCAGTATTGTCAAAATATTTACTATTTCGATCACATAAAGTTATAGTAAAAATAGATGAAACTATTAATTCAAAAAACTTATAAAGTAGAAACCGAGATGGCCCACTGGTAAGAACGCGTGAATCTTAACCGATGATCGTGGGTTTAAGCCCGGGCAAGCACCACTGAATGTTCATGTGCTTAATTTATGTATGTGTCTAATTTCTCTGACATTCCGCCACATGTGTATTCCACTAACCCGCATTGGAGCAGCGTGGTTTAATAAGCTCCAAACCTTCTCCTCAAAAAGGGAGAGGAGGCCTTACCCCAGCAGTGGGACATTCTCAGTCTGTTACTGTATAAAGAAGATACAAACAAAGTTAAAGCTTTGTGAGGAAGCCAGTGGGCTTGCAATGTCCCAGGATAAAATATTATGTAATAAATATCACTATAGTGTAAGCTATCACCTAGATTAATATAAATCCATTCAATGTTTCTGCTTGATACGTGCAGTCAATAGACGGACAATGTTTCGTTGAAAAATTGCGAAAAATTTTACCACTTTGTTTCAGCTATTGTCTGGCATATATTTAATAATATACTGACATTCAATGTCATTATATCTATATACTAGCTATTCCCCGCGTTTCATTATACGTTATTTTTTTTTTCCTGCAAGTTCCGTAATTTATTTATTATGAGTATGAAGGTTCGAGGTTACGTCTTTGTCAAATTTTATTAAAATCTGTTTAGAGGCTTAATCGTGATGAGGTAATGTATGTAATGGTAAAGGTTTTGGAATTTTGTGTATTTTATATTGAACCCAAATTAATTAGCAATTATATCAAAGATGTGATTTTTAATGAAATATGCAAGAATCAAATTATATTTTGTGTTCATACAAAGATTGTATTAAAACTGTGCAATAGGTATTATTTCCATTTCTTATGTAGATAGTTATAATCTTCAAAAATACAGTAGTTATAATATATAGAAATAATCGGTTAGTCTTGTTACTCAAATTTGAAGTACCGTTATTATAAATAAACGAAACGTAAATCTAAACAATTTTCATAAATTGATAGATAGTTATATCGATATAGTAGATTATATCGTCAAAGTTTTGTCAAATCAATATTTTCAAATTTTAACTCAATAAAGTCCCGTTTGGTTTTGAACTAAAAACCATTTATTTATTGAAATATCTTCATCGCGATCAAAGCGTACGTAACGCGTTTGTCACTCTAATGTGGCACAAGTAATTATATTACCGTCGGAGCCGCCAGTAAGACGTCGCGTGATGACAGGGCTTTTTAAGGTGGGGCGAGCACAACGGCTCTTCCAAAACATCTGAATGATGCCTTCATTACAGTCGCTGACGTTTCACAAATACTCGGTGGATTGTTTCGGCACTCCCGTTATGGGGATAAGGGTATATTACATATAGTTACGACGTCAAATTGTAATACAAAAAAAGTTGTGAATAAATAAAAAAATATTCGAAAGATTATTTAATATGAGTAGGTAATCAACTAACAGCTTACAAATCAATATCTAGATAAATTTTAGTAGCTAAATGTGATATCGTAAGTGTACTCGTCAGCACGTCAGATAATGGAGCCAATTATATCTGTGTTCAAAATCAAACTGTTGATTTTTATATTACATTTAAAACATTAAAATTCTTGGTAAGCATTTAAATTCATTTATAATGTATACAATAAGCAAATTAAAGTATATGTGTATATGTTTACGCTCGTCTGTTTACTGCTGGATCGTGAGTGTTCATGTTAGCGCTTTACAACTTATAGCCGACTGTTATTGCTCGTGAAACGTACGTACGTCTATTACGTACGTAGTTTCGTGAGCTAAGCACGATGTTGCGATTCGAACTGCCCATGAACCACGTGAAATTTTAACATGAAAAACGAATACAATTGTGTAACTGAAGCAGTAACGTTCATAACATCGATAGCTGAAATCGCACTTAGCATTCTTTTAAATCAAAATAAGTTGGATCAATCAGCGGTTTGTAATAAATTTTTGATATTTTTATTCAGATATTTTTTAAGTTGATATCTTAAATCAATGTAAACCTATTAAATAATATACTATTTTTTTTCAGTACAATTCCATACCATTTTTGCTTTATGACTGTAACTTCAATTTAAATTATCTAGTTTGTTGTATCTAGTAGGTAAGATGATTTGCTATTAAAGATAAAAAAGAGATTAATAGATAGTGTAAGTTGCTTGAAAGAGGAGATGTTTTTTATTTAAATACATATGTTGAATGCCGAATTATGGCTATAAAGTTTTTATTCCAATAAGTCGAGATAGCCCTGTGGTTTGTACACATGAAACTAAACCATTAATTTAAAACATTACGAGTTCAAAGCTGGGTCACTAGTAACTTTTCATGTGCTTAATTTTTGCTTATCATTGCATTGTATCTTGAGTCAACCTGCGTGTATCGGATGGTTCTACTACATGTATATCAACCAACGTGCGTTAGATCATTTTTCTTAACTTTTAATTTAAGTTCTTCAAATATATTTGTATTTGTATAATTCACTTGGTGGTATTGTTTTGTTCCGGTTTAAAGGGTGACTGAGCTGGAATAACTACAGGCTCAAGGAACATAATATCTCAATTCCAACGGTTGGTGACGCTTTGGCCATTTAAAAATGGTTAATATTTCTTACAGCACCAATGGCTATGAACGATAGTAACCACTTGACAGCATGTGACCCAGTGGGACATTTTCAGGCTGTTATTTAAATATTTACACGTCAAAACTCTTTGTTAAACAGCCTGTCTTATAGACGTTTTGCAATAATTAGTGGATAAGGCAATTGCCTACCACATCAAAATCATGTGTTACACTTATGTTACACTGATAATAATTACGAGTTGATGATCACTATATACCCGCGTGTTAACTTACGATTAACATCTAGGGATAAAAAATTGCCTTGATGATGGCACACGCATGCATGATTATTTAACATTTTTAATGTTATTATAACTGATTAATATGTAATTATAACTGAATAATATGTTATAATTGTATAATAACTTAAGTATGGCGTTGGCGTTATTTTACTTCAAGTTTTTGGAATTTGCGCCAACAGTGACGAATTTATTCGTCTTTTTAATTTTAGGTGTATTAAAAAACAATATTTTTTCACTAAAATTGCTAGGAACGTGCGAATGTTGCCTCGCTCGGAAAAAAGAATGAAGTGACAAGTGACAGTTCACTAGAACAAGTATATATATTTATATATACATATATATATATATGTATATTAAAAAAGAAGGTTGAATTATCGATCAAAAATCGATTCTCTAAACGTGCGGATAGTGTCTTTAGGATAAAAGGACTACCTGGTTAATTGTATCTTCGAATAAAGGGACTCATATAATAATGATCGAACTTCACTTCAAGAAGTTCGTTTGATCGTATATAATATTTAAATATCAATCAAAAACAAAGGAATGATGGAAAGATAGAATCGTAATCGTAATCGTAGTCGTAACAGCCTGTGAATGTCCCACTGCTGGGCTAAAGGCCTCCTCTTCTCTTTTTGAGGAGAAGGTTTGGAGCTTAAGCGATGCAATATTATTACAATAAATAATACATCAACCAATTGGTTTTTCATATATAATTTTCCAGTAGCAGAAAATGTTCACACTTATAAGATACTTACAAGGTTCCTATTGTTTAAAAATGATGACTAATTCAATTACAAGTTTATATTGGCAATTTAATTAAAAAGGTCACACTACAGTCGTAACCTCGCTTTTATATCTTTTATAATAAAAATATGTACACGCACTTACTTCAAAATATGAACCGAATTAATCATTACTATCAGATTAAACTTTGCATGACACATTTAAAAAACCCAACTTGTGCTTGTAAGTAAATTTAAAATTATGACTTTTTTTAAACAATTAATAAATTAAAAAGATTTTTTAATTTAGGGCTGACATAAAATTGTTCTGTTGCGTGTTTTAGAAATTTTAAAGTTTTAAGGAAATGTTTTACCCTTTAATAAAACAATTTAAACGTAATTGTTATAAAATAGTTCTTAAGCAATATAATCAGTAAGAGTTTTTTACTTGAAAATTATTCCTGTTAAACTAAAACGAGTATTCGTATGTTTTCTTCAAATAGATATTAAATAGGATTTAGGTGTACAAGTTAACTCTACGAGAAACTAAACATCGCATTTCGGCAGAAGTTCTTGACTCTACGGATAAAAGCCTAATAGTGTTTCACGTAAGTTTGAAAGCGTTTTCAATGTTACCGAAACAAACAAACGCAACTTGTTTCACTCGCAAAACTCAATTTAAAAGCACTTACTCGCGATTTGCCTGAGCGCCGTCACAGCCGATCGTATAGTGTTGAGCGTACGACGTCTCAGGTTCTTTTTAAAGGAAAAGTTTTCCATGTCAATGTTCACTGACATTTTATTATTTAAATCTGTAATGTACGCCCTGAATACCTTTTGTACGCGGAGCCGCGGATATACTGGTACATGCACATTACTATCAGCCCGTCCACATACGAGGAATAGGTGTAGTCATATCAAACAGAGAAATATGTGGAGATGAACCGCGATATTTGAAATAATTTATTTATCGAGTGAAGAGAAAACTTAAGTACCTATTATATGACATCAAAGATAAGCCCTATTTTAAATAAAATCTTTGCTTTTTCAATTTTATAAAAACTTCAACTACATTCAATTTTGTGAAGATTGTTGCGCATAAATAGAACACTATGCTAACTTTGTATATTATTTAAAACTTGATTGAATATTACTTTAACCATCATATATAATTAGAGAATCATATATAATTAGTTGCGATGAACAATAAAAAGTAATTAATGGAGCAAAAAATATATATAAATAGTTTATCGCAGACTCGAAGAATATTAAAGATAAATAACGATTACGACTCTTTTCTACTAAATTCTGATAATATATTACCACTTGATGAATTTAAGGCCTATTTACATAAGGTCGGGTGTGATGCATTGTATACATTTGCTAGACCGTACAGTAAACAGCGGGCTATTTTCGAACAGCTACTGGATTCAGGTTCATTAACAGAGAACGACCTCAATCGGCCTTAGAATATAACAATGGCGATTCTAATTCTATTTTACGATTATTATTCCTACGTCTCCAAACCAGAAGTTCTTTTTAAAGCGTCAAATAATGAAAACGATCAAAATTATTATTGTGAATTTTACAATCTTCAACAACAACCGATATTTTTTATATTATTACAGAGTTTGAAAAATCGAGTTCGATTCTACATTTTTAAAAGGATGTCTATGTATATTACCGTACATATACAATACTTGTATTATTTATTTATTTATATAAATATATATTTTTGTTTGTATTTTATCGTATAATATATCTTGAGGACAATTAATCGTGTTGTCAGCTACCATTCATCCAATCCGTAATTGTATATAAAATACCTTATTAAGTTTTCGATTCGATTTACGGTTGCTACTGTTAATGAAATAAGTCCTATGTAAAATATAGGTGAAAAAAATGCATATTCACCCTGTCTTTTTTAATTATAATAAAATATCTTATATCAGTAGTATCAATAAAAATGCTGATAAACCTATTAGATTACAAAACAATATTTGTACATTAGATTGTTGTTACATATACATCAGATAAAATTCGAGCATATGATAAGTATATTACATAGAATTCAATAAGAAGTGTTAACTTCGCTCGGCCGAATTACGCAGGAGGTATTATAGTGCATTGGTATGAGAACTAATGCATGTGTACCCTTTATTTCCTCACTCTCATAAGCCGATGCGGTGCCAAACTGACATGAAGGTGGATACTCAAGCTGTGGAGCTCAAGCGCAGGACCAGCGGATTTACTGCTTTTCCAAGAAATGGGAATGTAATACTTAGAGATCGGGAGTCTTATTAGCAAGTCAAAAACACCAGCCAGGGCAGTTAAGAACAATATAAAACAAGCTAACAATATATTCCTAATTATCGTTTTTCTTGTGAAATAAATTATGTTAATATCTAAGTATGTATGTATATAAACGATATTTAGGTATATCTTAAAAATATTAAACGTAAAGTAGCCCGATACGTCAGTGAATGTTAATTCGTGATTTCCAAAACGGAAAGCAAATCATGACAAATTCTAATTAACTGAATGAATAATTGGAAATCATTGAACCACCTGTGACCGACTCGAGAGCAAGCGTCGTTAATAATTAATTATTCTTGTGTCGTAAACGAGCTATTTCAGAATCTGTGCGCTAATGCAAAATACTATTAAGTTTCCTGAACTGTGTTGAAAAACAACTACTGAACTATTTATTATAGTTTTAATTATACGATTAGTTCGAAAATTCAAATGGTTCATAAATTTTCTTATTAGATCTGCTCATTAAAGTTAATGTATGTCTTTCCATTATGTGTTTTCCATAATGAGATAGGTAGAAAAGTATATATATTAAAAAATATTATTTAATTAAATATTAGATATATAGAGGAGTAGGAATGACAATTACAGAAGCTATTATATAATTATTAGAGAGAATACGTAATATGTTTGTATAAGTAATTTCGATAGAATATATAATGTACAACTGAATTATAATTATGCTTCAAGTCTATACATATAATGTAAAGTTACCACATACATAGTATACAATGTCTAAAATGCACATTGCCTTAATTCCCAAGCATTTTTTTAAATGTCACTGGTCACATCGACTCCTTTGAGTGCCTTTGAATTACCATTGACACGTGTAAGGTCGTGTCACACTAGGCCCAGAGTCGACCAGTGCGGCATATTGTCTGCCGACTAAAATAAAAACCCAGAAATCACCCAGCTCACACTCTCAGTAAGCGGTCTAAGCCACTTGGATATTAACGCGTAATTTATTTATTTTCTTTTTTTATTAACTTTTTCAGAGAAATATACATTAATTTTATACTTATAAGTAATATGACCTTCTCCTCAAAAAGGGAGAGGAGGCCTTTAGCCCAGCAGTGGGACATTCATAGGCTGTTACGGTTACGGTAAGTAATATGACTTGACGATCATCTAAAACAGGATAAGACCACGATGCGACGAACAACTTGGGGAGAGTCAATTTGGTTTCCGATCCGGCATGGGAACTCGAGAAGCGCTTTTTGCCTTGGATGTTCTAGTACAAAAATGCAAAGACATGCAGACCAATGTTATCTTGTGCTTCATTGATTATGAGAAGACATGACATACTTATGGAACGTTTAACGGATGTAGGTCTAGATGGCAAGGACTTACGGGTTATTAGGAACCAAAGAGCAGCTGTGAGAGTTGAGCATTCGGAGACCGATCAAGTTGAGATTCGCCGTGGTGTCCGTCAGGGGTGTATATTGTCTCCCCTGCTTTTTAACATATACTCGAAAGCTGTAATATCTGAAGCTCTGGAGGGGTTAGAGGTAGGTGTCAAGATTAACGGTAAAGTCGTGAA
Source organism: Nymphalis urticae (assembly GCA_905147175.2). Taxonomy (NCBI): domain Eukaryota; kingdom Metazoa; phylum Arthropoda; class Insecta; order Lepidoptera; family Nymphalidae; genus Nymphalis; species Nymphalis urticae. Next base: position 4,973,847 of record LR989994.1, on the reverse strand, counting down.
TAACATACGCCGATTATACCGTGCTTATAGCCTCTTCAGAAAAGGACCTACAGACATTGGTGAACAGGGTTAACGAGTGCAGTGTGAAGGCAGGGTTGAGCATGAATATTAGCAAGACCAAGTTTCTGGTTGTTTCGGGGGATAAAAATCTAAAGCCGAAAATTCAGGTGGAAGGTAAATACCTAGAGCGGGTGTACAAATACCTCGGTGCTTGGGTAAATGAAGAATGGGACTGTGGGCAAGAAATTCAGACCCGGATGAAAAATGAAAAATGAATGGCTTGCCCGAGCAAGCCTTAAAAGGTTGGAGAAGGTTTTGTGCAGCCGTAAACTATCTATAAAGCTCAGACTAAGAATACTCCACTGCTATGTCTGGCCAGTAGTGTTATACGGTAGTGAGGCATGGACTCTGCGAGCTGACACCTAGAAACGTCTAGAAGCTTTTGAGATAGTATTAGCTGGACGCAGAAAGTGTCGAACGTGAGAGTACTCCAGCGCGTCGCCAGTAGCCGGAAGCTACTGCAAACCGTCAAGAAGAGAAAAGCCAAGTATTTGGGCCACGTCTTGAGACACGAGCGATACCAACTGCTCCAAATTATAATGATGGGCAAAGTAGAGGGCAAACGACGCGTTGGAAGAAGAAAAAAGTCCTGGTTGCGCAACATCCGCGAATAGACGAAGATCGCCAGCGTGGAAAAACTATTTCGCTTGGCGCGAGACTGCGAAAAATTCGCTGAAGTGACGGCCAACCTCCAGTAGTGGAGAGGAAGAAGAAGAAGAAGTAATATGATTGCTTCGTTGGTTTGGTGGCTAGATGTAGGGCCGCAGACCCGGAGGGGAGGTCCCAGGTTGAAATTCCAGGTGAGGCCAATAAAAATTCACAATAACAGCCCGGAGTCTGGAAGTTGGTAGTTGTACACTCCTGTTCCTCATAAAGCACATAAAGCCGTTGGTCCTACTCCTGAACTCTTTCCGGTTCGGATTGCAGTTCTATCGGATTATGAGAGTTATGGAATAGAAAGTGCATCTGTGTTTGCGCACATACTTGTGCATTATAATATGTCCTGCACAATTAGTTATCTCGAGAGAGATTGGCCGCCGGTGACAAACCTGTATTTCTGTTAGTGGGAAACACATGAAACATTATATTTGCCACAGCCATCGCATTGGTGTTCTTATCAAATGATTTGACACTCGATCTCAACTCGGACATATAAAAAAAGCTATTTTCAGAGCTGCATAAAGTTCAGTTTCTTACTACTGTAACCAAATAATTCAATTAAATTTTAATTGTATTCGGGGTACATATTTTACTTAGTATTTTAAAAATGATTACATAAACAGAACCGACTTACGATACCTAATAACTACTTCACGGATAGGACAGTTTATTTTACACAATGTATATATATATATATATATATATACATTATATATATATAATAATCTCTTAGAAAACAGACTATTCAATGTATTATCAATATATTATGAGCTAATTCTATTGACGTGCCGGTGAATGGAATTGAAACGTGGACTCTAACTGCGATTCTAGGGAACCGGAAAAAGACGTCGTCGCTTTCCTCTTCGTGAGCGCCCTTGGAAATGAGAGGTTCTCTGTACCCCTGTAGATTGGAGAACCCCTGATTGTACTAGAACCCCTATAGATTGGAGAAACGCTTAGTCGGGCCAACCGTCGTTGTGCCTAGGTTCTTGCGTATGCGATCCCGTGGCACCCCCCTAAGAGACGGTGTGGGTATCGATGGTTTTTTAAGTGGGTATTGTAATGCACTCGGTGAAGGTGAGTCCCACATGCTCCCCCTTTTAATACAGGAGAAACGCGAAAATGTGTTTTTTAGTGAAATAAAAGAAAAAGATGGAATAGACACCTAAAGAAGGTTGCAGAACCCGACTGTCTCTGAGGTCTGTGTATTGTTATGTCCTGCAGGGAATTACGGTTAGCTGAATGACGATGTAAATAAAACATAGACTTGTTTGACTTGCACAATTTCAAATTGTCATTTCTTGAAAATGACACTATTGTACCTATAAAAAAACAAACGCATGTAAGTTGTTTAATATCAGAAATTACGTTAATATTATAAATATGGGTAGAAAACTTTCTCGGACTAACGCATAAACTACTAATATTATTAACATGAACTTTACGATAGCTTACAGTTTTTAGTTTGCCGTTGGGTATAAGTTATATAAAAAATGAGATACAACTAATTACGTCAATGGAGTTGAAAGGAAAGTTGTTGTTCCGGGAGCTTTCTTGCCAAATACTTTAAAAATAACACAGATACTCTTACAGAAAAACTTTTCATTGCAGAGTTATCATATAATGGAAAAGTACGAGAAAACTGTTTCGTATCTTTGGGTAAACATCAGAATTTTAACTTTAAAAATCAATTACGTTTTTTTAAATAATCTCAATGATAATAATTATAATGATCGAATATATATTAGTTATATTAATTTGGTTTTATTTTTCTTATTAAATATTTCATATATTATACGTTTTATATATGATTTGAATTAGTAGCTCAGTATACGGCGCAGAATATATTAAGACTAACGACCGAAGCCAATTCAAGGACCTTTTTAAGCTTTGTGTTTTGTAGTGTGTTTATTTGTGTTTCTTGGCAGTAAAGGAAAACATAAGGAAACCTGCATATGTCGGATGAAAGTCAGCCACATGTCATACATTTACAAGCTACCACTTAACAGCTACTTTATTACTTTTTAGAGACAATTATGCACTAAATATGTTAAACTAAGAACATTAAAAAAACCCATCTGCAAGCAATATCTTTTATATCGCGTCTGTATTGGATGGCGAAAGTTTACGGTTTTAGAGTGGGTCAGACTACGTGACTTCCACCATCTGCTTTTATTGGAACATTTGACTTCGCCTAAAATCCGGCTTTATTGTTATAACACTTTTTATGTTATTTGTTTGTGTGAAAGTATTGTCACGTAGGTAACATTTTCATATGCCTCATGAGTTTAATGTTTTAAAAGGCAATTAAATTTAAATTTTGCCAATACCAATTTACCAAATTTGTATTTAAATCTGATGTAAATTCTTTACAAACTGTTGGTACTTTGGCAATGAATAAGAAATACGCAACGAACTTCCTAACAATTACAGACATTAATAGAACGTTGTGTAGAATTTAAATATAGAATAATATGCATCAACAGGTGTCATGTAGCCAATTTTAATCCAAGTCTATGCTCATTGAAAACTATTGAAATGTGATTGGCAACTGTTCACTTGTGAAACATTGCCGTGATCGATATCGCACGGAAATTTCATTAATTCCACAAAGTGTGGAGTTTGAGGTAAGTTTGATGGCACGTTCCGTTTGAGCTCGGCCTTATTTCGACCTGTTTTAAATTGTTTTCAATGCATGAAAACTAGATCAATTTAAGTTTTAAGAGATAAGCTGATTTAGGTAAATTGTAATCAAAAAATATTTAAATATATATATATACCGTCATGCTATAGGTACATGTCACACAAATTACAGAATACCTTGTAAATCACGAAATTAATGTTTTATATTGAAAGTAGTTTAAAATAGTCTTTAATTTTTTGCAATTGCAATAACGAGAAAGGTTTATTGTAGAAATATTTATTTGTCTATGGTATTGTACCACAAACTTTAAAACAACAATAGATAATATTATTTTTATCCCGCAAAATAAGAAGTAAGGTCAAGTTTTAGTACTTTAGTAATATGCAAGTAATAAAAAGTATTGAAACTTACTCAAAACAATTTTAACCGTCGCTCTCGTACACGTCCAAATATAATGAAAGAACTGAACAAGACGCTCTCTGAACGAAATCTGTTTAGGTTCCAATTCAGTGTCTTCAAATCTAACTCTTTTCTTTACAGCCTTCTCTTTGTTCCCCTTTTCTAACTTTTTGCTTTTAACTAAATTCGATTTGTGTATAGTCACTTCATTTAATATATTTAAAGTCGGTCGATAGATATTATCACTCAACAAATTAATTTTTGTGGCACCGTCCAACTTGAGATTAGTAGTAGTAGTGGCTACATTTTTGAAAATTTCTTTTCCTTCTACATTTAGCGGTCTTGCTTGAACACTATGTGCTTGCTTATAGTTTTTAAACGCCGTGTTTATATTCGGATTGCGATAACATGGATTTATGACTATAATTAAACGTTGAATATGTCTTCTTGTGTACACAATACAATGCAGTACTGAGAGGTTTTCTACTATAACGCCAATAATTTTGCAACTCGACGACGAGTCTAGACGACTTTTGGCGTTGATTCAACTGTCGACTTTTAGGGCGCTCTTTAATATGAACCAAATGAAGATATCAATAATAAATTAATTGGTATGTATGATAATATTCACGTTTCTAAATTATTTGTATAACTATGATATAGCGGAAAGAATTTATTATATACATAAAATTAGAATCAGTTTTCGATTCTGATTATTGGTATATTTTCAAAACTTTGTACATACATTAAATACAATATTAATCTAGATTTATTTTGTTAATTAATTACCCCAGCCATTACGTTCGAGTTCAAAGGTATTTTTCTATATCGTCGCAGTTCAGTTTATAGAATGTTACGACAACACTCTGTTTATTATCATCTCAAACGATGGTTTGTTTACAGATGTTTTCATAAAATAACACGTTGGTTACGTTGTCAGGTAATATCATGGTTTAATTAATATTCTTGGTTGCCATTATTGATTTTTTTGATTCTTTTATTAATGTCAAATTTGAAAATCACATTTAAATAAATTTAAATTTAATAAATTTAAATTTGATTAAATTAAAATTTAAAGTTAGATAAATGTAAATCGAAATGTATATGAAATAATAATAATATTTTTAAATGTACATAAAATAAAAACAAATATTATTTAAATAAACTACTAGTTAATAAGATTATTATTATGTTACAATTAAGACACTCTCGCTATTGGCTCCTTAATAAAATAGCCATAACATTCAAAATTACGAGGTCCTATAATGAAATATGAACGGGACTTACACTGGCAACAAAATGTAGTATTTTTAATCACATTAATGTTTATGGAGTATAACGAAATATAATAGTATAATGGGTGCCAAATATATTAATACTCGTAACTTTCTAAGCCAAATGATTAAATTTTTATATTTTGACATTTTTTATCACGCATTTCATAAAACAACTTTATATAAGCCCTAAAAAAATTAAACCTGTGTCATAAAGTCAGTTAGATTTGTGTAAATAAAAATAAATGAGTACAAAAAACTGTTTTAAAGTTTGCAAAAATGAAATAATCAAATCAATAAATTTATGAATGAAATGTATAATCAGTATCTCTATAATATAATTCCATATAATATTTAAACTACAATTTTAGTTTTAAATATTATTTTCCGTTGTGGAAGAGATTTTTTACTTCTGAAATTCACTGATTGAATGTAAATTTATGAAAAATCTATGTAGAATATTTTAACAACATATTATCATAGGCGATATACGTATGCACGAGTAACATACGATAGATTTTTTTAGTGTTATTGTAATGCATATAAAAGATTAAGATGCCGCTGCCGTTTGCTAAATTCATAGTGTAATTCAAAGTGTATTACGTAGTAGATGTTCATGAATAGTCCTAGAACTACTACTATAACTACTAATACTACTTTTGTTACTAAACTTCGAAAGAATATTTTGTTTCATATATTTCTTAACACTTCGGTTGTTGTTGTTGACATAGGATATGTCTTTCTAAATTTTGAATAGTTTATATTCTTGTTAAAATTGAAAGTGAAACTAGTTGTGCAGTGAAAAGGACATTGAATATTTGAGTTGCATTTCTACAGTATACGTTGATAAAATTGAGGGAGTTGAAATATTTGAAAAAAAAAAGAAAATTGCTTTTAAAACGTGTCCCAGAAGCGCTGAGTTAAAATAAGAGAAATAAATGTGTAATGCTTTATGTTGAAAAAAAAAACTTTCATACATTTATTTTATGAGTTTAATTATATGAGCGCATTGCAAAGGAAGCAAATAATATCTAAATTACCTAGAGCAAACTTGACGCCAGTCCACGCGGTGCGGAAATAGTGGAACAGGCGGCGGTAGAGCGGGCGGTGTCGTCGGCGGCGCGCTGGCGCCTCCGCGTCGGGTGCGGGCGGCGCCTCCGCCTCGCCCGCACCCGCTCGGCCGTCCACCGACGACGCCGTGTTGCGGACCCAGCTTTGTGATCCGCTCCGCTAATGTGATCGCACCATTATAACCACAAGCTATTCGAATACATTGTTCGAGCGTCGAAACTTTTCATTGGCGTTACACTGTATTCGTTGTCCGTGTTCGCACTTACACTGTTTCCATTTATATTGTTATAACTGTTTATAAACACTAATTTTTAAATAGTACACAATATTTTTTTATATACTAATAGGTAAAAAATGTAGTTTGCCACCACACAAATAATTATTGATTTAGGTAAATTTTAATTTGTAGAATAAAACAAAATTAAAATCTAGTTAATGGTTAGTTTGTTAGTTTAGAGTTGAGGAGTGTACAGTTTTTAATTAAGCACGCGGTAAACGTCTGAAAAATATGCAGCCGTAAATCTGTGAACAAAGAAATGTTTTTGTTAGTTATGTAGAGACACACAAAAATAATTTAGGACATTGCATATAAGTAGAATACATGTTTTAGGTAATGAATGTTAATATATTTTTAGTTAAATCAAGGTGTGAGAAGTCTTTAACAAAGTTAGGCGTATTCGCAAACTCATATAAATAAAGTAAGTAAAATCAAAGTCAACATATTAAAACAGTTTGAGTTAAAAGTTATTTAAACTAAAACTTCACCGTAGTTATGAATAAAGCCGTGGGCTTGAAACTTTACTTGTTTGTTTCAGATTTGCATTAGAATTGGATTTTAGTGTGGTGTGTGTAAATGAAAGAGCACGTACGTAATTCACTTATGGAAAGTATCACGTGACCGTTTCTAGAATCGTAATTATTGGTCTGTTTGCCGTGGAGTTTGGCACGTATGAAATAAATGTACTTGACTTTTATATACCAGTTAAACATTAAGTACAGAAATGACAGGAAAATAGATTTTATAAAATATATCAAATTTTAGCCTGTAGTTCATTCAGTACGCACGCTTAGCGAATTAAATTTAAAAATACGCTGCTTGTGTATTACTTTTAAAAATTAATTTAGTCTCAAATGATATTGAAAACGATTGGGTTTTATGTTTGAAAAGATTGCTTGTATCTTAATCACTATGATTTGCTTTATAAAATAATACAAGATTATCAATTCTACGAAAGCTTAATGAAGTTCTTAACTGAAAGCAAGATAAAATTCTTTTTCTTGTCAGTGAAGTGAATAAGTTTTGCAAAGAACTGTTTTATTACTTTTTATTAATCTACACCATAGTAGAACTTAAATTTATCTCACAGCTTGGCCTCATAAAATCATAGCTACATATTGCGAAGTCACTCGACTAACCGAGCCTCCCAGCTTTATTTCTAAAGGACAATGGTTCTGTCGAGAGCGCCATACAAACTTGTACAATTTTGCAACTACGGAACCTACAAGGGATTTTAAGCCGTAAAGTTAATAGAGAAACCGTATATCAGAAGGCATAAAATGGTTTGCAGGTCCATAAATTAGACCATGCATCACTGTCACCGTGGCGTGGTAGAAACGAAAGGATGCTTCGTAATAACCTGTGAAATGAACGTTTGATGACCACTTGCTTTGGAAAATATATAGGAGTTGCTGAGTTGGATGGCAGGGAATAATGACGCGATCGAAGTAGATTGGTGTGATTAAACTTTGTGATGAAATTTGAACAAAGTTTTCCTAATGTTAAATGTCGGTTCTAAGGGTCTTTAGTAATGAGTCTCAAAATAATCAAGCTATTTTATAAAATTAGATAAAAAACACCACAAAAATAATATAATTATTTACCCTTACAAAAATAATATAGTGATATATATTTTTATTTTATTACATAAATAAAATTTTCTCAATATTTCTTGTTTAAGGTGTATAACATATTTATTTATATTGAAAATGTAAATATATCGTGTCGAAATTTAACATTTGTTTGTTTTACTAACATTTTGGCAGAAAATTGTTATGACGTCTCTTTTACCTGGTGACATAGTGACAATGACAATAAAAATGACAATATATTTTTACTTTTCCTTTTAATCCCTAATTACAAAATGTACATGGAAATACGAAGATTATGTATTTCATTGGCCGAGAGATATTTTTTCCATATTAGGAATATCTCATGGGAAATCTGGTTTTGGCTACTTGTGTGTATGATTGAATTATTAATATATTATGACATCTTCAGCATGACACTCGCTATGATAAATGTAAACTGCAGTGTAATTTAATAAGTATATGTTTGATATAAAGCAATAAATTATAATAATGATACTCAAAAACAAACGACGCTATAAATAAATAATAGACCAATCAAACCAAGAAGATATAACGAAATAAATACGGTGTAATATTATAACTAAGTTTTGCTTAAAATTGAAAGCCTGAAAAGTGTACATGAGTGTACATTACATCCATAATATAATAATTGGTAATTGTTACAACACATGAAAGTTTCTATACTAAACTGAAGAGAATTTTCTATATTTTCTGAAACTTTGTTATAAAGTAAATTTGAAAAATAATTGCATTTAAGTCCTGTCAAATGATAAGTTAAAGTTACGTATTTGTGTTTCTAGAATAACCAGTCATTTTTTTAAATACACGTACACTACGAGATCTAATATTTATTGCGAAATAAATCCCTAAATTAAGCTTTAGAGACTAGCCGGTATTTTCTGAGATTAGCTCTCTTTGTTTTACCGTATTTTTTTACTGAATAGATAGGCGGACGTGCATTTGCACCACCTAATGGTCACCGACACCCATAGACATTGGCATTGTAAGAAAATGTTAACCATCGCTTCATTGCCAATGCGCCACTGACCTTGGAAACTAAGATGCTATTATGTCTGTTGAGCCTGTAATTACACTGGCTCACTCATCCTTCAAACCGGAACACAACAATAAAAAGTACTGCTGTTTTGCGGTAGAATATCTGATGAGTGGTACCTACCCAGAGGATCTTACACAAAGCCCTTCCACCAGTAGTAACGACTTCATTATCCCAAAGTAAAAATAAAAAAACGATACCACGTTTTTTGTATTTTTTTGTTGTTGTTAATTCGTTCGTTGTTATTAATTCTATCGGTATATACTAATTAAATATAATTTTATGTTCCAGTTTGTATAAAACATTTTAGATTCCATAGTTAGTAGTATTGTAGCTTGAATTCTTACTAATTTTAAAAAAAAACAGATTTAATGAAGAAAAATTAAACAAAGTTAGGTCTGACTGCGACGTGTCAAATAAAGGATCGCCTGTTAAGAGAATTAAGAGAGCACTTTAAAGATTACGTGCAAATCCGGGTTTTCAATAAAATAAAAGGTAAAAACCCGTTAATGTTTCACAGTAAGTTAGTGGGATTCCAACAAGGATCCGCTGACCTAAATAGTTACATTTTGCTTAAATAATGTTTGAAAACTTTTCAGTGAATTTTTAAAAGGTCGGAATTTATTACAAAAAATAGAAAAGCTCAGTACATGGTATTGAATCTTTTACTCAAATGAATTTAATTTACATACTATATATACTTGTGGTGCTTGCTAGAATTTGACCTAACGATCTCCGTTTTTGTTCACATGTTTTATTCAATAATATTAATAATTTTTTCAATTACAAAATAATTTATATATTTTAATCAATCTATCTCCATTATATTTTAAAATATCTATAAACAGGATTATAAAAGGTTTTTCATAAAATTAAATTTCTAAAATTTAGGTTACGAACACTGCATAGTTTGCACTTTCATAGTGCGGGTTAACGCAAACATTTCGGAAAGTTTTATTTCAACATAAAGTAAAATAAGAAGAGTATTTTAACTTTGCACGTACTTGATATATTTTTTTAGGGACATGCTAAATTAATGTCATTTACTCTTTATAACTCTTTATAAATTTAATGTAATGTCTATTTATAAAGTTAAAAATTAAGTCTTTACTGTAAATAAATGTCTGTAAAAAATTTTTACTCGTCTAGCTAGGTACCATCCACTCAGATATTCTACCGCCAAACGGCAATATTTAGTATAGCTGTTTGCGGTTTAAAGAGTGAGTGAGTCAGTGTAACTACAGGCACAAGACATAACATCTTAGTTCCCAAGGTTAGTGGCGCATTGACGATGTACGGAATGGTTTATGTTTCTTACAAGTCAATGTTTATGCGCGGTGGTGATCACTTACCATGAGGTGACCCATATGACAGTCTAACTATCTATTTCATAAAAAAAAATATTGATACAAAATATATAGTCTAATAAAATGAAATGACAATATACATCTCGCGTTCATGTACATGTGAATGAATAATTTACATACTAATTATTTGCATTGTTTATCTACAACAATATTCTAAAAATATACAAAATCTTGACCCAATTCCTTCAAGAATATAATATGGATAAACTATGAGATAAATATATAATACGGGGACTCATATCTATTTCAATATTTATATTTATCGTGAGTTCTAACAATGCGATCACGCCAATCGGTCGGTCGTCATATATTATACCTAATCTGTTAATTGATGTGGGGATTTGGAATAGTATTATGTGATTTTACTCAATAATTCGTTGTAATTCTTTACGACTTCTTATTAGAACCTGAATTAATTATAGTAATCATTTTGACCAATACGATTATTGACTGGCGTATTTTACTTACTTTGAAATAATTTACATAAAATCCTTGTCATGCAAAAAATGATCGTAAGTGCAATTGTACATAAAGAAACATTTGTACATATTTTTAAATTGAAAATAAATTTTCACTTTAAAAATATAAATTGAGAGAATATGAGATATTTGATAATTTAAAACGTACTAATGATTCCGGGAACATAATATACATAAATTTGTTACTACACACATTTTACAATACGATCCCAGAAAACAACCATAATTTTAATTTTAAAACTGTTACTGCGCTTTTGTTTGCTGAAAGATACTATTAAAATATTTAAATGATAACAAACTTTGAGGATAAAACGATTGCCTCGGGGCCGTATCCAAAAATCGATTGAAACAATAATACCGAACAGAGAAATATAATTAATCCCTTTGTATTTCCTTGGATGATTTTTGTCGTGTGGTATTTCTAACCGAACATAGATTTTTTAAAATAAATAAACAAGTGTTATTCTTTTATATTGAATAATAATTTGTACTTTGATTTGAATACAATAAACACTTAAATATAGTAATTTGTGTAAGCTTAAAAATGTATATACCATATTATACTATTGCACAACTGTTTGTTTGCTAAATAGAAAAAAAATACATTTGCTTGAAACATTTAAAGGAAATTGATAGGTGTGAATGATGAAGTTCAATGGCGTATATAAATTCACATTACAGCATTAAGTAGTGCTGTGTCGGACGGACTGCTGGACAGTCAGGTTAGGCGTCTACTTAACTGGTAAAGTAATATTTAATGAATTTTCACGAAGTGTAAGTTTCACACCGATACTACGTTACGTCAGTAAAGGTTAATGATCCATGTTGAAATAATGTCTTTTGTTCTGTGACTACGTTTCGTTTAAGTGAACGCTTCGATACTTTCACAATAAATACAACTCGAGTGGAAAATATTTGCAATAATATATAGCTTTAGGTTGTATAACAAAATATGTCAATAAGTTTTTTTTATTTTATATCACTAATGGCTAAGGACATTGATTGGTTTTACTTCCTAAATAAAAAAAAACAGCAGCTTTACCCCTACTTTACTTTATGATGGTTCTTTTAAAGAATTACGAAAGTATTTCAAGTAAATCTAAGATGGCAACCACAAAGAAAAACTTCTGAACGAATTTAAATAGCCCTCTTTATATTTTTTTCAAGCGATGAGAATAGAACCAGTAGAACTAAGAAAGTAAACCCATCTTTTTATTCTACCATTTTCTTTTCGACACTAACATAAAAGTATAAGATTTTATATTTTTACTCGTTCCTTCTTTATTGTACAACTATTTTATATATATTCCGTCTCGAGCGTATATCACAGAAAATTTACAAAGACTATAATTTTACGCTAAAATATTCACAGCATGATTTCGCGGCGTACGTACAAAGTACCACTATAGTGCGCCTGTTGGTTACCAAAATGCAAGCAAATAAATACACTTTTTATGAAAAAACATTATATTGAATAAAAAGTGCTTTAATATTTGTATGTATTTATCCATTACAATAGTTTAATCCTAAATAATAAATATAAAACCTCGAAATCTTAACCAAATATGAGAACGAAATGGTAAATGTGTTTATTGACTTTTATATGTAAAGTTAATGTATAATAAGATTTTTGCAGTTTCGATTAACATGTATGTATATGTTTACTTAATTAGTATTATCCCAAATGAGATACACATTTTCATATTAAGATATTTGTGTAAATATTGTAGTATTGTTTTTAAATTGTTAGGAATTATTTATCATTTCATCATCATCATCCCTAGCTTGACTTCACCCACTACTCATTTGATTTAGTTGGTTTATTCATCAATATATTGTTATAGTCTTGTTTATGTTTTCTTATTTAAATGCTTGATATTAAATCAATATTAGCACTGATGATATAACAAAAGATTTGTGATGTGAAAGGTGTGTGAAAATGATATAACAAAATTTTAATAAGCACGTATTTAAAGAAAACATATACTATAAGTAAATCGTTTAAATGTTATTTGCACCATGATATATTTCAAAAAATATCTTTTGAATGATTTGAATCTTTGTCTTTGCCTAATTTCGAAAACGAGTAACATGAATATATTTATTTGTTTTAGTGTGCTATAATACAATGACACTGAACGAGTCAATTGGATAAAGTTATTTGAGTTCAGCATCCTTATTTCTTACCAATGTGAGACGAGATCCTTCAAGAGCATAAATACCGAAAGCCTATTTATAACTTCAAAAGTAAAGAAGTTTTATACAGACATTCCATTAAAAAATCTTAGCAATGAGCATTATGTAATCTAAGAGCTGGACCTACTGGCTTAGACTGTGCGTTGTCAACCAGTATTAATATTATATTAAGTAGATTATAGATCGACACGATACTATACTGTTCTTATTAAATGCTATTTATTGCATGCTGTAAGTTAATAATAACATTTTATAAATAATATTTTTTTATTTATTACAACATTACACAACTACGAATTTGGTACGAAGTAAAAGCAATTACTTAAATAAATTCATATTAAGAGTTAGTAACCAACATCAAAACCTTGGACTACAATCTCATTTGTAGCGAAATAAAGACTAATGACCAACTTGTCACAAACTTTTGTTTTGCAAATTTGTGACAAACCGAGTCGTGTAGTCCAAAAGTAAGCAAAAAACAGACAAAAAGTTTTAGATTTTATGTCAAGATTAATACGAGTACCTACCTGATAAAGTAGTTGTGAGTGATTTGGTAATTTTTGATTTTGAAAATTTTATAATGACAGTTTTTGTACCGGGCTATAAAATTCAAAATTATTCGACTAATTTAAGTTTTTATATATTTTTTGTAGGACGTAAAATGGAAGTCTAGCTAAAGAGACTACTCGCTATATGCGAATACTAACTTAATTAATCAGTGAGTCGTTCAATAAATATAACCGTAACAGCCTGTGAATGTCTCTCTTCTCCCTTTTTGAGGAGAAGGTTTTGGAGCTTATTATATCCACCACGCTGCTCTAATGTGGGTTGGTGGAATACAAATGTGGCAGAATTTCAGTGAAATTAGACACATGCAGGTTTCCTCACGATGTTTTCCTTCACCGTAAAGCACGAGATGAATTATAATCACAAATAAAGCACATGAAAATTCAGTGGTGCTTGCCCAGGTTTGAACCCACGATCATCGGTTAAGATTCACGTGTTCTTTCCACTGGGCCATCTCGGCTCTTAATATCTATTATATTCTATAAATATAATGGTATATATATTATAGGATGTTTAATGTATGTACGAGTTAATGATTTGCAATGATTTATGTCTTTCAAGTAGTACATACAGATAGGTCTTAAATTATCAATCTAATTATTATAAGTTGCCAAATTCTAATGTTATGCAGATTTAAGGGAAAAAAATAATGAAGATATATTAGCCAATACCTATGCCCGCTTTGAATAAATTTATATCATTATTCAATCCTCGAGCAAACGGATTTGAGCTGTCAATATAACACGACACACATACGGTGCTGACTTTTATTTAAATAAGTCTCAATTTTTTTTAAGCTATCTATCAAAAGTGCAAACAAAAAGAGGGTAAATGGTCGTAAGTACTAATATATATAATGATATAATGATTCGTAAGTAGGTGTTAAATGCATTTTTCAGTCACTTTATTCTGAATACAACACTCAGAACTCAAGTGTTACAATTAAGCATAAACTACTAGAAAAACGAGTGTGAACAGTAACCAAAAACACACAAGGCCACACAGCGAAATAAATGAAAAAAACATTGCAGAAGCTGACGCATTTTTATCAGACAATTCAAGTGTTGCTTAAGCGTTCAGCTGTATTGGCGATTTCTTTAACTTCCTTGTTTCGAATAATGTAATTGTATTTAAACCCTCGTAAGATAAATACAGTTTACGCAGGCTTTAAAACAAAATTATAAAAGCATTTACTACATACGGACAATTTAGAAATTTAAACATTTTTTTTATAAAGAAGTAGATTTGAATGTGAACTGATATTTAAACTTACAGTCTTTGGAGTTAGGAAGATTAAAATGTCAAAGACTTTGCATTCTTAAGTCGGTACGATGACGATTCGGTTATATGCCCATAATTCATTGATACACTTGGGCAACAAATAAATTGCATATTTAAATACATTCATTTAAATAATTTGTTTTTAATATAACAAAATATAAAATAAAATAAAGTACAAAAAATAACTCACACTCCAAGTATTTGAAACTCATTTGAACTGGTATCTGAAAATAAAATATTTTTTTTAATATTATTTGTCGATGTATTTATATATTTTAGATATTTTCAGTTTCTGTAAATAGTTTCTGTAAGTATTATCAATAACATTATCAATATTATTTTTATTACAAAATAAAATTAAATATTGTTAAATGCTTATTATTAATTTGAAGTGAAAGACAGTTAGATTTTTCCATCGCTTTTCTTTATGTTGAATATGGAAAAAAGTAATATACGACAGAAATGATAACAAGTTACAGCAAACATCGCCCGCGGGCGTCGTCAAGGAAAGTACTTTGTACGGAATTGACAAATCACTTTAATTTAGAAAACAAATTCAAAATAAGATAATATATTTTTTGTATTATACAATCATTTCCAATTATCATTCAGAATGAAATGGGCTACAGATAATATTTTGTTTTTACTTTTACTTTTTTTTTTGACTTGTAAAGTTTAAAATCGTCGATCAATGAATATTTCTGTCAACTAATAAACTTAACATTTTTTTTAGGAACTCCAAACCATAAGTAGAGGGCCATTGGGGTTCAAAACAAACCGTATTGATTCGGTTGCCAAATATTCATGATCTATTTAAATATTTGTATTCTTCATCTGTCAAACATATTTGATGGTAGACTACACATGTGGCAGAATTTCAATGAAATTAGACACATGCAGGTTTCCTCACGATGTTATCCTTCACCGTCAAGCACGATATGAATGATAAACACAAATCACATGATGTCATTAAATATATAAATATATAAACCAACAATAACTGAACATATGTAACTTATCAACTTACTTACAACAACAAAGTACTGGCCCTGGTCTAATTTATTTTGGTTCTTCATGAACCTATAACTTTCGTTATGAAAAATTACAACTAATGCTTAGCACGTGAAATCACTGAAATTAAGAAACACAAAAAATTAACGGCTATAATGAATTTAATTTAAACAACATGGTATTATATAAATTTTATAATATTAAAGGGACCATTCAACATAAATTTCATAAAATTAAACAGCCTCGAAAAACGTGCGTGTGGTTTGAGTGTGTTAGTGTGTTTATAATATGGAAACATAATTGAAGTATACGAAGAAAACTGGTGTATTCAATGTTGAAGGGTGCGTGGAGTTTAGTCAGGTCGTGACTACGACAGGTCACGACTCTGCTAAAACGTCAGGTAAAGTAATAAGAGGTATGATCGCAATTAAAACCCGAATGTGTAACACGCGAAAGCTTAAAGTCGACAATTTGGATCTTATTTATCACTATAATTGGATGGTAGGGTTCCGTATTTGTAAATTATAAACAAAAAATAACTGTATTATTATATATTTTTATTAATGGTCACAATTGTATAAGTACATCTTATATCTCAAAAAAAGAGATTACCTCATGTCTATTTGCTTGCAAGTTTGTTCGATTTAAAATTACCGGTCAACCTAGGCAATTAATACAGTAGTAGGTAATTTTAAATAAAATATTGATTTATAAAATATATATGTAAAATCAAGAAAAATTGATAGACCAAAAAAGATTGTTTGGACTAACCAGAACATTTTAAAAATTTTACATTTAAAAATATACAGAGAACCACGGGCGTCACAAGGATGTATGTCAAGGGACTTTAGAAGCACTCGAGGCACCGAGGCAGCGTCGAGTCGCCAATTATTCCTCGCACTCACAAGTTATTCGCTTCTCATGCTCGAATGTTTTAATCTTTTATAATTTATAACAGTTGAGTTTTTTTTTATAAATATACAAAAACATGTACCATATTCAGTTTAAAATAATAATAATATAATTAAATTTTCTCGATACGAGAAAAAATGTTGTATATGTATGTGTAGAAATTATCTTATCGTTATCTTATTGCAAAACTTAAGTCGATTTTACATTCGGTAAATGATAATAGAATAGTGATAAATTGATAGGTTTATTTTGTAATGATAAATACTATGTCACATCAAGTAAAAATATATAAAGTATTGTAAAAGTTTCATCACATATACTAGTTTCCGATAGATCCGATTTTCTTGTCAAATTAAATATTAATTATTATACAAATTATTATATCATACTTCAAAGCAATTGTATTTTATCGTTTATTTTATTGTTACTCAAATACAAACTTTGCCAACAAATATCAAGGTGTCGCGGAAAATTACCTTCGAATGAACACATATATATTTCTAACAATATTCTAAATTATTGTTCTTGTAAGTTTAATGAAACTTTACATGATTATTATAATGAACAATGTTTTATGTTTATCTCTGTAGGTAATTTTAGAAGTTTATCGCATCCGAGTT
This sequence comes from Nymphalis urticae, assembly GCA_905147175.2. NCBI lineage: Eukaryota > Metazoa > Arthropoda > Insecta > Lepidoptera > Nymphalidae > Nymphalis > Nymphalis urticae. Next base: position 4,956,383 of record LR989994.1, on the reverse strand, counting down.
CAAATTACTAAGGGGAAGTAATACTTATGATATTTTAGTGATAATAGTGATTGCCTTTAATATAATAACATAATTAACTTTTAATAGATGATTTTTAATAGACTACCAAATTAAAAAAAATAGCATAAATATATATTTTTTTCAATTATATGTGGCTCAGTGATAATTCTTATATAGTTAAATATTATAGCCATTGATATTAAATTCATGAGTAAATTTGATCAGTCCTCAGTAAAAAATTTTTGTTTTATTTTATTTAAAAAAAAATACAAAATTTAAAGATTTAAGGTAATACATTAAAATATATATGCTCTGCTGTTATATCTGTCAGTCATCTTGCAATAAGTATATACAGACCGATTACTAAGGGCTTACTTATTGTTTTATATTATTCGCTTACATAATTGTTTACTCTTACCTGTCCATGGCGTCATTTTTAGCCCACTTATATAGAAACAGCTATCAAAACATAACACTGCAAATCGGTGACAAACGAAGCCCTGGGATGGGAAAAATATAAATAAATGGGTCAAAAAAGGTCTTGAGTGAAAAATAATTATGAATTTTACGGGAAGACATATAGAGGCTTATTATTTCGTCAACGATATTGTTTATTGCGGACGTTATATCCCTTATATTGTATGATAAGTATAGCGATTGTTATGCGTTATAGAGTATTCATAATTATTATAAAATCAGATAGAACCATGGAAACAGGTAGTACATAATAAATGCTACCAGTCAGGTATTAATATCATAACATAGGAGTTGTACTACATAGTTATCAGGCAGCACACAATTAGATCGCCAGCAAGGGCTAATTCACAAGTAGGAGTCCATTTATTAACGACTAATTGGTTTCAGGAATGCAAATGAGACTCACTTTGCGATGCGGTCGCTTTTGCGCCAGTATTATATAAAAGCCAAAGTTCGTACATAAATAAACCAAGAGTATTTCAATTTCAATTCTATAAATAAAATATTTATTAAATTAAGCATTCTTTGAATTTCAAAAAGAGCACGCAAAATTAAATAATATTATAATTCTATGTTATGTATCTGCCGTACTATTAGGAGTATTGACTTATAAGCCGGTTTTTCTTAGTAAAATCTTCATTCTTTCCAGGTGGTAGTTTTATGTTTCGTTAATTATTCTAGTCGAATGACGATTCAAAAATACGATTACTGTCCTGAATAGAGTTTATTTATAAACAATAATTAATATAACATTTATATAATATTTTATTGAAGATTTAAACAAACTACATTAATCTAGGTTATGATAGAAAGTTACCTACCAAAGTGTTATACACACATTTAGGTTGTAGTTTAAAAAGTTGAAATATATATCGATGTTTCAACAGAATTTTCCTCTGGGAATCAAGTACTGGAAACGGGAAAAATCCTAAAAGTTATGCTATTTTGTTTTTGTAGCGTCTGTCGTCTATTCTTAATATGACTTATTTTATAAGTAGCTTATTTTTCAATTCATATATATTCTAATGAATAGGATCTTTGAGTCAATAGCTTTAACTAATTAACAAGTAAGAGTTTATTAGAACCAATTCTGGAATGCAAATGTGCGTCGTTATAGTGGTCGGCACTTGTATTAAATTAAATTGTTCTATCTTTTAGTACCAACATTATTTTAATTTATGCTGGTACATAACGAATTTACTAAATTTAGTTTTGTAAATATAAATTAAAGTATAAAATTAAATATAAATCTTAACATTATGAAGAAATAATATTGCTCGGTTTTTAATCTTTTCTTGTCAATTCTCCGATAGGTAATGACGAGTGTATTTCGTAATTATCCTATAAACCTTCAGCAGAAAGGTCGAGAAGAAAAAGAAACGACGTGAATGCGTAAAACTCGCTCAAAGCCCTTCCCCTAAGCAGCCTCAAGTGTGACCGCACGTTCCGCGCCAAAATTAGTTCCGTCAGCCATTTGCGGGCACATAAAAGGCCAAAGCAATAGGGCCCTCATGGCAGAGCTCCACATTAACCGACGCTGTTGCTAAAAGAAGTTACATACCTTAGTTATAACTGCTTCGCATATGTATCAAAGTCAGTTTTTCATCCACCTTCACTCACCAGACAGTTTTAAAAATAATATTTTAATATCTACAGGTTAATAAAAAATGAAGATTCATCACAAAATTTCCATTTCAGGCAATTTAACTAAATATAAGATACATTCAGCATTCCTGAAGCAACACTATTGATACAGATACAGGCTACAGCCAAAAATATGGATAAAGCCAGCTTACAACTCTTGCTTATAATATATAAATCCACAAAAATATTCTGTAAAGTGAAATTACAATTCTAGAAATAACTGTATCTTTGTAATAGTTTTTATTGTTTTATAAAATTTAAAATGAATTCCCATGGAATCTCTATGATTCCAGGTATAATCAGTACATAGAATATAATATAAATTTGGTGATATTCTGATGTCGTTGGTAGAAAGTGAAAACTTAAACATTATGATTTAACAAAACTTCTTGAAAAGCTTTTTAGGACGACTACCAGCAATGAAAATTTAAATTATTCTATGAACAATATATTCTATGACTGCCTCGTTGATCTAATAGTTAGATATAAGGCCGCAGACCCAGAGGTCCTGGGTTCAAATCCCAGGTTGGGCTAGTAAAAAGATATTGGGCTTTTCTGTCGAAAATTCTCCGTAGCAGCCCTGAGTCTGGAAGTTGGGAGTATGTAAACTCCCGAGCCTCGGAAAGCACGTAAAGCTGTTGGTCCTGTGCCCGAACTCTTTCCGGTCGTTTCAGATTGCCGTCTTATCGGATTATGAGAGTTAGGGAATAGAGAGTGCACCTGTATTTACGCTCACACTTGTGAATATATCCTATGCAGTTGGCTAATCTCTCTTTAGATTGGCGGCCGCGGACGAAATCACTCCGATGATATTATTATTTATATTCTATGCAAGGGACTGGAGCCATTTAAAAGTCAAAAGGGATATATTACATTTTTTATGTAATAAAAACCCTTCATAGTAGCTAGATATAGGTGAAAATTTTGAATATGTGTTTTATTCAAAACAATGCAAACTGTAATAAAAACAAAAACGATATCTTAATTAGTCAAATGGGCAGCTATTTTTGTCTTTGCGTTTTGAAGTTTTTAATTTTCTCATACAAAGAACTTTTTAATATTCAATAGGAGCCGGTTTTTTGTTTTTACACTGACAAGTTTTGCTATTCCTAAACGGGAAAATAATAAATAAATATCAAACTGCATTGGTGCTTACATTAGATATGAAAATATAGTTCTTTGATAACATTTTCCTACCCGATTGCTGTTCACAGGAACAGGTATATCTCTTCCTGTGAACAGACAGTGTTTTCTGTGACAGCACAAACAAGCAGGTGTACAGGTGATATTTCGATTAAACGTGCCAAGGTTATTATCACTATACATGCTTATTTGTAAAACACTAATAATCTCCCTGAACTTTATTAATAAGACCATAAACAACATCATTTGTTTTATGAATTTTAATAAAAAAGGAGTGACAAACTTTTTATCTTTCATATAAAACTATAATTTGTTTTCTATAAATAAAAACAACTCTACATATCTCCTGGTAGTAAAGAAAACACAAATGTAAAATAACTATAAATTACAAAATACAGATGCGGGGGGAGGGCGGTGTGCGGGCATCGACTGGGAATCGCTTCAAGTTGCCTTTGTTTTTTGCGGTCATAAAAAAGTCTTCCACTAAGAGGCGCTTGCGCAATTTATCCTAGTAGCTCGATTTTTGGTATAATTTCGGTTTTCAAAAAGTAACGTTCAAGCTACTTAAATATTTAACAAAAGTGGCTGTATATATTTTTTAAGTACTTATATTATGTAAATCAAAGGTTTTGGTTGTAATAAAATATAAAATAAAAAAAATAATTATCAATACTGATTCCTTGTCCTAAAGCTTATTACTATAAAAAAGATTACAGATATTGTTCCTTTTAGCAGAGGGCCAAACATGTATATGATATCTTGTATAATATTGTTTTCGAAATATTTAATTGGTATCACAAACAAAGCTGATGGACAAGCTGATATCAAACAAAGCATCCCTAACGTAACCAAAAATACACGTGAACAAATCAGGGTTGATGAGGCGCAGGTCATCGCATTATCATACACTTTACTCGCATGAGCAGTGAGCACGCATAATAAATGTACAGTGTATGCCTGTTGCGGGTCGGATATAAAATCTGGTAAACGCAATAACATTGTGTTGAGTGTATTACACTTTTAGGGTAATGGAAATATTTATCATATTATGTTTTTAGGTTCATTCGTTATCAAAGCTTATTTTATTAGTATTTACAAATACTTTTTTGTATTCTTACTAACGGTTGAACTACGTGTAAACCTCATTTGGACGGTTCGACCACATGTTCCGCTTTCAAATGTTCACATAAAATGTTCTATCCGCTAGCAAACCTTTAATAAATAAATGTAAGCATAAATATTTTCAATATGTAAGTTGCGAATGAGCGTGACTTCATACTGTATTGGGGGGGATTTTTTGAAGAACCGACGCTATGGTTTTTTACAAAGCGTACATCAGTTGCAATTCCGCTCCGCTGCGTCTCAAAGCTGTCGTGACAATAATATGATGAAATAACTCAGCGACGCGTCACTTTTGCGTGGAAATAAATAACGAATGTACATAACGTAAATATTTGACGTTTTATCGAAGTATTAGCGTAATTTTTAGTAGATGAATTTAAGTGCATTTAAAGGGATGACATAGAACAAGAATATCTTTATGTATAAAAGCCGATTCAGGCCGTATATAACGATATTTTCAAGACATTAACAATTTAAATTAAAAAAAAATGTACAAAGAGGTAGGAATAAAGATATACGACATAAATATAATTGTTGTGAGCAATTTTTCGAGAAAATGACGTATTTCATGAAACAAAAAACATTAGAATATTTTTATGGCATTCTATTAATTCATATTTCCATCCACATAATGTATATCGTCTTACACACACTATAGCAGAATAACCAAGATGAACGATGCGGTACCTAAGAGAATACAGTAATATTTCATTCTAATAGAAAAACTGTAGGGATGTGTAAAGTATTTTTCATCGAGAGTGGGCAGATAGCGTTGAGCAAATAGAAATGTGGATTGTGCCATGTTAACGCCGCAGTGAAATATGAATAGGGCCTTAACGAATTGAGTTTATCGATAGATGGCGATTACGATAAATGAATCGAATTCGAATTAAGCTTTAGCGTAGCGTAAGTAGGCTAAAGTCGTCTAAAGCAATCGATATTTGTTTTTATTACGGTTATGTTTATATCGCTCGAGATTGCTTAATTTCATAAAAGTTGTTAGCATAGTATTCAAGTAAAACTTTTTCAGTAAAACAACAACGTTCATGTTTTTGGTAAAACAATATTTTTCAGTATAATAAAAAGCTACAAACTAAAGGTTTTTAAAAGAGATTGTTGTCCTGAAGTTGGCAACTTGTTATCTCGTAACAATATTTTTTGTTCAGTATAAGCGAATCACTCACTTCCAGGTGTGATTTTTATATTTGGAAATATCATTTAAAAAATAAAGTAATATTCATTTTATTTTCTTATTCTAATTATAATACACTTTAAAAATAAACACTGCTTGACTGAACTCCTTATCTATGAAGTTATCTAAGTAATCGTTGCTGTTAGCGTACTTCACTCGAGATTACAAATTTAAAAATAAGGATATTACGTATTAGATAAATAAGGATGATAATCATCTAATAGCAAAAACTCTGGCATCGGGCAATTACATTGCAAATAAAGCTTTAGTGAAGTTCTATAAAAACATCTTATGAATATAATATTATATCGAGGCTTGCCTCTATTATATACAACCATAACAATTATTTTATTTTAATTATATTTTCAAAAAAGAAACAATTGAATTTTTGAATGATTTTATAATTTAAGAGATTTGGGAAAAAAATAATACAAAACAAGTGTTTTTAGATATATATGTCTCATTATTAATTAGAATGCATGGGTGTTTGCTTGTTGGCTATATAACCGTTGGTCGGGTTCTAAGAGTTATAAAATTTAGCATATCAAACTACATAAACCTGGTTGAAGTAGGCTTCTAAGGCACTTTTAAATAGACATTCTACGTGTTTAATTTTTCCGAAAAGAACCACCAAGAAAATTAAATTACTCTTTATACGGATTAATATTCTCTATTAAATATTGTAATTCCTGTAATAAAAAATCTTAATCCTTGTTTATGTCTGTAATTGTAATTGTTATATCGAATATTTTTTAATTTTAAATTAAACATAATTTTAATTTTATTAATAGCCAAATGTAAAATTTTAGTATGATATAATAATAATGTCTTCCAGACCGATTTCGGCCACGGCGGCCAATCGCATGTGCACTTTCTATTCCTTAACTTTCATAATCCGTAATCGGATTATGAAAGTTAAGGAATAGAAAGGAGGAATAGAAAATCGGCAATAACGTTTTATTGGCCCGACCTGGGAATTGAACCCAGGACCTCCGAGTCTGCGGCCTTACATCAAGCCACTAGACCAACGAGGCAGTCAAAAGTCAAGGATATAATATCTTGCCCCACGAAGGATGCGATTTTGCGTAGTCGGCTTGGGGCTGTACTTTACGTCTTATATTTATATGAACCACGGTTGTTAGAGTTTGTATCGAAATAATTAATCATCATCATCATCATCAACCCTTTTTTGTCCATTGCTAGACATAAGTCTCTCCACTGATACGCCACACTGAGCTCAGCTTTGAGCTTCAGCTTCAACTCTCAATTTCAATCCGCTGTCAGCCACTTTGACGTATATCGTCACTCCACCTAGCAGGAGAGCTACGTTTGCTAAGGCGTCGTCTCCACTCCAGAAATAATATACATAATGTATGGAAATAATTAATACGCAAAACTAAAATTATAAACAGTTTCAAAATGTGTATTTTATTGTATAGAAACAATTTTAAAATCTGTATTTATTGCCCAAGAGTAATAACCATATAATAAATTTTATTTATCGCTTTATGAAACACCATTAGCATATATACGACAAAAAATTACGATAATAGTTGGCTATTAGAATGTGATACACCTTTACAGCCATTTACAACAATTTACAAGTACTGCAGAGTATGACTTCCTGAGAAAAATGATAAATGAGGATTCCACCGAAACTTCGAATCTAAAGTGATGTCTAAAAACACAGTATCACCTTTATTTTTAAATTAAGATTGCCAATGTAAAAGAAAAGTAAATGTACATTTTTGTTTTTGCTATCGCTTAACATCAATTTAATTTGTATCAATTTACTATCCTAATCTCCTTTTAAATATAAGTAAATATCGTTAGCAAGCAATACAATATTACCAATACATCTTCTATAGAAAGGAAGATCATTAAAGCATACAAAGATAAAATGGAACAATATTGATCCATGTGGAACACTTTTAGTACCCTTATTACTGATCCTGCCTTTATGCGATGAGGTCAAGAGGCTTAACACTGTAATGTTTAAGCATTTACAAAAGAATTTCTCTTATACAATCAGAAGCAAAGAAAAAGGTAATGAGCGATCCCAAGTCGAATCATATTGTTCACAATTGAAAACAACAATTGTACTGAATTTCTTGAAAATTAAATCTATATGAGTCATACCATAATTGATGTAAGTAATTAATTAATCTGAAACACTAAGTTTTTAATTTTTGTAATATCAAGATTTGAACACAATTTTGTCAAAGACACTGCCACATCGCTACATTTGAAAAAAATAATTGTGAATAATTATGTTACATCTCATACATTATTTATCTCATGAAATAGATGCTTGACTATTACTTATTATATTAAACTCATTACATTTATTTTATATTGGACAAAATACGTGGACAACAATAATTAAATAAATTTAAAAGGTATTACATTAGGACAAGTTAAGTATACAAGTAATTTAGTAAAAAAATTTATTATAATTATATTAAATTTTGGGTTGTTTAATTAAATGGTATTAGCAATGTCTTTGTTGAAGGTATTAATAACATTTCTATTTTCAATGGCAATGACAATAGTCAAAGAGGCTATGAAGGAATTTACGATATTCCATTGCTAGTCGGACAGTATATCGTTTACTTTTATTAGTTTATGCGATAGGTATCAGATTTATAAAGCTGACTCATGACATCTCTACAAAATGAAACAACTCTGCTATTATCAACACACGTTTTGACAAAAGTTTCTGTAATTACTTTCAGCTATCGGCAGAAATTGATACCATGTTGGTTACTTTCTGGAGTATTTTAATAGTTTCAAACAGAAAATTTACCCTATACAATTAGTATGTTACCATCAAAATCAGTTATATTTATTAGATTTCATAAAAATATATTTTTTGTTGAGAAGATTTTTTATTCCCGGAGCTTTTATGTGTATGAAATATTGACACGCTACCAATGCTAAGTTATGATCATATTTCCACGCAAAGATTCATTGAATGTGTTCTTTACATGCATGGTCGGCTCTTTTCAAAGGCTAATATGCATGGTTTTTTAATCACTATATCATCGGATCAAAGCAAATAGTATTCTTTTAGTTGAAATATCTTTTTAGTGTCTATTTCAACGTTTCGACAACGTTTTGCTAGTTATAATAGAAATAACGAAACTCACACTAAAATGCTTAGTTTTATATATTATATATTCATTAGCTAGTCTAGGAGATAAATAAGAAAGAATGTAAGAAAATATTATTAACAATTGTTGTCACCGTCTTCGTCGTCGTTAAATCGGCAATCCACCCGGTTAAGGGGCGTCCTATGCTTTTCTTTGTTGTAGTCTCAGTTTGAGGGCTTTAATTCTATCGGTTATCGTTAATCAACTATTTAAACAAAGTTGCCTGTTCATTGCCAATTCAGCATGCTAACTCTGTGAGCTTTGTCGGTCTTCTTTCGTTCATCGATATGAATTCGGTCGTACGACGTAGCAAAACATCAATCTCATATGGAAAGTCTTGTTTGTATGCTAGATGACTTTGATCTTTCGAATGACGCCGGTGGTAAAGGATCACCACGTCTTGGATCTGCATTTCATCACTTGTAGCATACATGGCTCGAATACTTTCGACTACCGACAGATTTTGACAATATATTATGTATTTTCTGAATTCCGCCCTACTGAGTAACATTCTACTACTGACATCTTTCTCAAAGTTAGATTTAGATGTTATGATGGAAGTTAGATTCCATGTGGATCATTTGTCCTAAGTAAAAATACTCCACAATTTCGATTCAATTTTAAATTTTTTGACCTGGATATGACTTTTGTCTTGTCATCATCATCATGTCATCTAGCATGGTTCTGAGTTCTAGTATACGGTCAAGATGATAATATCATCGGCAAGAAGACAGCTTTTTTGTGTACTGTGAAGTATTCGTATTAACATTATAACGCTGCGCCCTTAACAACTATTGTAAGCAATTTTGAGGATATCAATTCCTCTTGCCTGACACCTCGCTAGAATTGTATACACGTTGCCAGCTTTATATGTAGCCTATCTTTTGAACTCTATATTCAACAAGAAAACAAGCTCAAATAGCTATAAAAACTTTTATAAATCATATAACACTCCGTTTTTGCCGGAGGGTTGATTTTAAAAACAACGAGAATCGAAATTTTGAACACAGAGAATCGAAATTGGAATTCAACAGGAAAATTGTTAGCATTTTGCCACCCTTCCGTGACTATAGCTATTTTTAATTTTAACTTGCATAATATAATTAATAATTAAAACTTCAATGCAAAACAAATAATAATACGTAAATAAATTATTATTAAGTGAAATATAGTAAAGATTTTCAGTAGACAGAGAAAAGTAAAAAATTTCGATGTTTATAAAATATTTCCGTTTGAATTGACGGCTACAGGTAATGTGCAGTTATATCCCAAATAACTTCACGTACCTAAAAACATGTTACTGCATACTAGAATATCTTTTAAAGCGGCGGAAGTGAAGTGGTCGGTGAAAGTGGACGTATCTAATCGTATATATAATATTATAACTACTGTCGTTTACAGTAACAATAATAATGTATCTTACCATCAATCAATAATTATAAAAATAATTTGCAAGCCAGATATGCGCTTGTCCTAGTTACGACATGGGTAGAGGTAGGTGGAGGTTCAATAAATGCTACTCATAAGGAAAGATATAATATAATATATGTGTTTTTGGGTGGTGGTTTGGGTAAATTATGAATAACAGTGTCCGTTGTAAAAATATTTGGTGCATCCAGAGATGAGTGAATAAAGAGATTTCGCAATATGAATATTCATAAAACGAGATGAGTCGCAGTGTTTTTCATTTCTTTTAACAATTAATATTTTAAATAATCCCAAATAAATAATGTTTCCGTTTTATTAATTAATGCAGTCTTGTTATTCTATTAGCAACAAAATGAAATTATTTTAGGATATTTAAAGTAAACTGCTTATATGGTATTTATTGTTTACCTCATGTCAACAATAAATACCCAACCATTTAGAAACATTATTCAGGAAATGTTCTCGCAGACGATGTCTAAAATTTAGCTTCCTTTAAGCCTTTCTGATGTCTACAGGAACCTTGTATCAAAGCTTAGCAGCAAGAGCAGCGAAAGAATTATAAAGAAAACCGAACATGTGAATGGTAACCTTTACTTTGTGCTGTTTGATTGGTGTGTAAAGTAATTACACTAGATCTACTTTACGAGGAACATATCATCTAATCTCTCGTATTCAGCGTTGCACAAATGGTGTAAAATGTACTTAGTATTTGCAATATCAGTGACTACACGCCATTGTCTAATTACTTACAAGTGAGCGGCCTATTTGCCTGTCTCCGTTAAAATAAAAAATAAATACGTATTTTGTTTCGTTTCATTCGCATATAATTTTTAATTGTAAGTTATTTTATATATGTATTATTTTTTATTATTATATGTAATACATGCTTATAGTTTAGCTAATACTTGCATATACTTAAACAAGTAAAGTGTCAATGTACTCGCTAAGTGTAATGACAATTTAACAACGATAGTTTAATTAAGAGGTTACACGAATCAACTAAGTTATCTTAGCAAGCGATAATGTTCTTTAATGTTAAGGAAATACAATTTAATTTATCTTATTGGAATTCCTTAGTGATATTTACACTTAAGCTTATTTGACGAGCTTTCAGAGATAACCGCCTTGAAACGTTTCCTTTGTCGTATTATTCATTGTTTTGTCTTAGAAACTGTAAATAAATCCGTTACTGTTATTTTTGCTTTTCAAATACTTCAGTAAATCCTTTTTCTTTTATATAAATTTAAGATCAAAGCGTGATGTCTTTTCTGTAAAACTGAATATTTCCGCAAATTAGTAAAACTCTTTTATAATTAAGGTAATTAGTTTTTTATAAATAATATTTGGACAATGTATATTAAGATAGCAGGTTTATATAGAATAAAAATATATTTTGTTCTGATTATTCCTTGGGTCTCCATTTTATTTTGAGTACAATAAAAAATATATATTGTATCAATACAGAAAAAATAAATCAAGTTTGTTATCGGTTTACTGTGAACTGTAAGAGATTGTAAGGTGCTTCGTTCCTGGAGCTGGATTGGCTTTTTCAATCCACAAAATATTGACGTTACTCTAAATAGTCATCCCCGAAGGACTGAGTGCCGATGTCGAAGAAAAATAACGACGATCTCTTCGAGAAATGTTTTATATGCTACAACTAAACTATAATGTTTTATGTTCAAAAACTGAACTTAAAGTACATACATATAAATAATGATTATATAAGCACTTTAAATTTAACATTTTGCATTCTTATAAGATAAATAAATGAGGATTATTTAGTCTATAAATATTAATCAGGTCACGTTTTATTCAAGAGCACGGTGCTTATTCCTATCGCATTTTGTTTTATCAAATAAACTTTAATTTTATTTAGAAATATGGTTTGATTTTTTAGATTTTATTTGTGACACTTAAAACTTTTATTATTAAAAAATATATTTACTAGGTCATTATGACCTATATTATTAGTATTTATTCCAGGTTAAAAACGATCTACTTGCTTGACATTGCTGCATAAAAGTATTTGAGAATTATTTGATTATTTTTTTTCAAGGTGATGTAACTTCATCAACTATATACCAGCTACTGTTGGTATATACTGCTGCTAATTATATACCGAGATCGAGTACTTGGGTTATTTTGTGCAATTAGTTAATTTTGTGCTCAGTATTAGCCGGAGAAAGAAAGTTTGCAGTGTTAAAACTATAATACAAAAACCGCGGTTGAGCTCTCTTTAGTCGTATCGGATTGCTATTACATTGGATTGACTTTGTTACATATGTTAATTTGATTGATATTTAAATACATATTATAGTATAAAACCTTAACGCTTACATGACAGGTAGTACTAATAATTAGTGAACCTTACCGTGCCAAATGGTTAGTTACAAGAAGATGTATCTTAACTTGTTGTAATACGATAATCGCAGATTTTACTAGTTTACTGTATTTTTACTTTACTTAGTATAAGATTTGATTGGATTTACATATGCAATTACGAATTTCAGCAAACGGTAGAAAATAATAATTCCCACATCTTCCCTTTTACTTTGTTTTCGTTTTATAAATATCTTTTAACGATTCTTTGTTACGATAATACATTTTCACAGTCTATGCACAGAAGTAATGAACATCGTTTGGTACAAATTTAGTATAATAATATATAATTTCTTACAAATACATCGTCGGCAATAATTGGATTTAAGGATAAGGATAAAAATATAAGATGTGCAGAGTTACATATTTATTCTTTAATAAAAACCATTATTTTTTATTTTTCTTCACTTAGGAAATTCTTCATTTAGTAAATAATTTTCCGTGGAAGAGTAACAGAAATCTTATCAACAAATTTTAAACAATCTTATCATTCGAAAGTTTTCCTTCAAAGCGAGTTCTTAGTTAACTTAAAAGCTGTTATAAGTTTGAATATCAGCAACATCATATAAATCAACCCAAATAATCTAATGACTCGATGAATGAATGAGGTGTCAAGCGGACTTTATCAGGCAAACAATAAATTGCTGACCGAAACCCGGTCAGGAAAATCGGCGGCCATTGTATTTAACGTTCATTCGATTACCATTCCATTCATTCTTCCATTCAGTCAAGTTTCTTGTGTGATTTGTGAATACATCTAGCCCATGTAGTCGACAGGTAGCAATTTTGCACACAGCAAAGTGCAATCCACTAAATTACTGTTCAATATTATAACAATGAATTTCAAAGTATTAGTAGTGCACGCATTTACTGTGGTTGAAATATAAGAAACATATTTTAATAACGCAATTTTAAATAATGCTTAAATAATGATATTTGGCTTTCGTATCCTTTTACTCATAATTTAAGCATGATGTCAATTATGTGCTTCGACAGTCAGTCAAAATTAAGCGTCAGTAGCGCAATGGTTTACGGGCAGCCTAGCGATGTATAGGTCGCAGATTTGATTCTGACCCTTTGAAATATTGTCCTCCCCAACAAAACAACAAAGGCGGTATGCTTAATTGGAAGAATAACGAGGAATATTATATAATATCAAGCAAATATGAGTAGAATAATAAATTTAAAAATTACGTGATATGCGTTTGTAGCGTTAAAGCTCAGTTTAAAATGTAACTGTAATAAAACTGTTTTTTTTTTATAAATTTGAATTTATTAAAATTCTTAAATATATATATATATATATTAATATGTTTGTACCTTTATTTGTTTTAATGTATGTGGACTTTTATATAATAACCTAGATTCTTTTTAAAGTGGAGAATTTATAAATTTCAACAAAATAAAAACCATTCCTAATAGAACATTGAGATATGTGATGCAATTTATATTCGTGGAAGCTCAGTTCACTATATTTCTTAAAAGTTTTTTGAGAATATTACCATACTTTTTCACTGTAAAACCCTCTTAAATTATACATCACATGTTAAATTAGCCGTGTTTGTATATTTTGTGTTATATATCTTGCTAAAGTAAAAAGTAGCCTAGGACCATAATAATAATAATAATATCCTGGGACATTATTCACAAACAGCCATCTGATCCTATATTAAGCAGAGCTACTATGGAAACCAAACAACTGATATACTACATATACTACTTTTCTTTTGTTAATACGTACAACCACGCCAACCGGCTCGTCATTTTATTTTGATATTTTTAAAATTTATTTCCTGTTTGTATTTACAGCCTTCAAAACTGTATTTTTTGTGTATAGACCAGCTGTGTCATGGAAGCAGTGCAAAGGCCAAAGTAAACAATAGCAGCATTTATTGCAGTGACATGAAGCAATGTTGCAAATTATTTGCGCGCTGCGAAGTTTATTTTACTGAGGATCCTTTATACCTTTGCCCATCGCATATATTCCGAGATATAATTGAGTTCTCGTAAAATTGTAGAAACATAATTATATAAGAATATTGACATAATACATTACGAATTTAAGTTAACTTTTTAAGTAAGACACCTATAAAGCAACACTTTTTAGTGCTTTTACCGGTATCTCGTATATTCTTTGCGGATTCAATGCATTTCGACAAGAATATTTGCATTAAAAAGAAAAGGTACAATGCATACAGTTATACTATAATATATGTCTTTTGCAACAGTTTTACTTTGTAACCTTCGTCGTCTTTACAGAATCTGTATCGTGTTATATTGTGAATATATCTAGCTAACTAAAATAATGCTAAAAAAGGAAACTAATTGTAAGTAAAAAGTTATAAAAGGGTCAGCGGCCTTATCGCTTAAGCTGTATTATTATTATTATTATAGTCTTGATACCTTGTAATATGCCAAGCCAAAATCAAATATCTACTTCTTGGTAATGCCATATAATCAGCGCACAATGACCACGAGGGCAAAGGTACTCATCTCGAGCATTGAAGTACAATGAGGGTCGCTATCTAATCCAAGTGAGATATATCATATAGATAAACGATACATCCATTATAGTTCCAACTTTGTACATCGTTGAATGGAATTCGTTTGATAATTGTATATTGGAAAATATCTTTGCGGAGTGAAAGATTTAATGCAATTACATATAAATCTATAAGAATGAAAATGTTAACTTAAAAAATACTAATATTGATAATAATCTTCAAAACGGTTAAAAAATCATAAATGTAAATAGGGGTTTTTAATTTATGTTAACGACTATTATAGGGATTAATCCAAGGTTCCAAGGATAAGTCTTTATTTTTTCCAAATTAGTTGAGTCTATCAAAAGTTATAATAGGCAACTTATAGCTTACGTACATATTTGTTAAAAATCACTAAAACTATTTCCAAGATGTTTTGAAATTTCACTGGTATAGGACAAAATACTGCTTAGTGTAAAATTTTTAGTTTTAGATTTTTTTACTATAACAGGTATGATAAAAAAATAACGAAGATAAAACTGCAGAACACAGCTGGTAATAATTTATAATAAATATTTTATTTTTCTAAGTGTGGTTATAGGATTTACAATTATATTTGCACCAGATATTATAATAACCTACATATTCGTTTTCGTGCTGATGTAGAACGGATACCAGTCGTTTGTATTCCTGGAACGTGGGCAGTTATTTAGTTAGTGACAGTCATCTGACACACCGGTAGACTGGACATGAAAATTCATGCTTTCCCGAATCATAATTAACTTTTTAAGCCTGTATACACATTAGTGGGGTACAAAAGTAAGAAAGAAATACGGGTAGAAATAGAAAATGATTTCTACGAGTAAAATTTAGGTCAACTATTATAACTAAATATAAATATTTAGTTGAATTTTTATTTATTATACTTTAATAGAACAAAAATAACAGATGATAGTTACTCTAATTGGTTTCTATGACCCAACGAAATGCGCTAGGCCAGATATGAGATAAAACCATGCCCATTTCCAGGCCATTGGTCTAGGCAGTAACGGCATAAAAATGCATACAAAAATTTGTTTTTGGACGTCCAATTACCAGATGTTTCGGATTTCGGAATTGCAAAAATGGGCAAATGGTATTCTTTTTGAGGCCGGTCGATTAAACCAATGTTAATTCCATGGTATTCACAGTTCGGATGCAACTTGCCCTAACACGTTTGCTGTATATCATAGTAATCTATATATAAGTAATCTATATAAAGTAAATTAACTAGACGAAACAACTTAGCATACTAATTTAAACATCAGATGCATACATACATCTATATAAAATCACACCAGGCACATACACGCACGAACGCACACACAAACATTATATTATCACTTAGATCGTAAAATATACTAAACGTTTAATAATTATTAAACGTAAGTAAAAATTATATTTTTTACTTTATGTACCTCAAATGACTACTCTATATAAATGGTAATTGTAACGCTGTTGAATTACTTCGAATAAAATAAATAAATAAACTCAAGCTTGAGGTTCTATTAACAAATTCCGCCTACGCTTATAAAGAAACTTGGGTTAGTTATAAATTATTTGTTTGTTATTCCCATACACAATACCGTACAAACCAATACAGTAACATTACAATTCATTTAACTCGAAAAAACAATAATAATTTAAAAAAATAAGATGTATCATTTATGTAAACGTCTATAATTATCGTATCATTGCTCTTTGTAAGACCAACAAATATCGCTTATTAATCTTTGAAGTTACAATTTGTGTAAATATTATAAAAAATTTTTTTTTTTAAAAATACTCCGTCATAGAATGGTTCTCCCTAATTACTGTCGATTGATTTTTTTCAAACACACAAAAGTAGGTTGTTTTCTTGTATAAAGGTAAAGTAGGTCGTCAGAGGGACTACCGTTGATTGATGACACGTGTCTCACAAAAAGCAAACAAATTTTTAGAATATATTAGCGATATTTTTTCTTATACAATGTTTAAGATATATTTTAAGACTTGAGAACGGATGGATAGCATTTATATGAATATACATAAGGGGCTTACAATAATAATAACAATTATTAATTAATTATAAAGTAAACCTGTTAATTGAAAAAAAAAACTGTAATAGGGACGCAGCCGTAATAAAGTACGTGAAACATCTTGCGCGTGCTAGAGAGTGTGTTATAAGCACTAGTGGATGAATGCGCCACAAAACCTTGTAAATTAAGATGTAACGTCTCTAGTGGCTGTAGTTACACTGGCTCACTCACACTACAAATCGGAACATAACATTAGTTAGTATTGCTGTTTGGCGGTAGAATATCTGATGAGTTCGTGGTAGCTCCCCAGACGGGCTTGCACAAAGCCCTACCACCAAGAAAATAACGATATGTTACGTATATTAACTCAAAGTAAATAATAATAAATAATATTATAAAAATATTACAGCCCGGCCGCAACTGGTGACAGGAAGGCAGGTTTATTTTTTCGTCCAGAGGTTCGGAATTCTGAATTCAAAACGGAAATGCTGCTAGCATTCTTGCCACCATTCCACGCGGTCACGATATAAACAGTAACTATTTATATTTTTTATTTGTATAATAAGGCTTTAATGTAAATAGTTCTATAATATAGTAATAAAAATATCAGGTACAATAAAGTTTCATAATTTATTAATAACAATTATCATTTTTATAAAAGGAACTAAGCTCGATATAAATATAATTAATAAATTTTAAACTGGTGCTTTGTTGTTAAGAGAGAACATGTGATCATAAATAATATTTAACACATTAAATGGACGATTCCATTTCTATGAAACAATGACTAAGCGTTTTATACTTTACATTACGAACATTGATGCGTTAATAAAATATCTTCACATAACTTCTTTGCCATAAAAAGGGTTCGGTTATGAATATTAGTTTAATGTACGCCACATAAAAGTTAAAGTGTTATTAGTTTTTTTTTAATTCGGCAATTATTTCTTGCCGCGGTTTTGAAAACAGAAATAAAAGTTTCCTACCAAAAACCTACATGAATACTTATTTGTACGAGTATTGAAACGAATGTCAATTTTAAAAATATGATTAGATTAACTTGATTGTGGTGTAATACGTAATGTAATTTTTCGTAAAATCCACCAGTCTTTATACATATATCGGATTGTCTATATTATAATATAAAGATGTTTGTGCATTGTATAAACGTTTTAAATAAATATACACAACTTGGAGAAGAAGTTATTTTTAAGTTAATTTTTAATTTCAACTTAATTTTTTTTATAAATAATGATGAATAGATATTTTTTTCTATTTGATTTATAATGATTAAAGAATGAAAGAAAATTTAAATTATTGGAATAGCTCTGTCTGGCACAGATAGTAACAAAAATATCGTATTTCTATGGTTTTGACCACACGCTATACTAATTAAAATAAATACATATAAAAATACAATGAAAAGAATTTCATTTATATACGTACCGGTGCCAACAAAATATTCCAAATATGGAAGTCGTTGAACTCCAATTATAATACGACGATACAAAATTCGTTGACCCGAATTCAATCCAATCCCCGGATCGATATGTACCGTACTGATGAATGTCCAACTTACCGGACGAATCGAAATAAAAATCTCGATGTAACGATTCCAACACGGTGTTTATTACGTTTGGCACAACCCGTAATGTAAATAGTGACGTATAGAACAGTCGGTCATGAAATATTGGCTAGTGAAATTTAATTGAGGTACATTTGTAACGCGTCTTCGACAAATGACGAAAATAATCCCTAGGCTAAAAGCAAAAAAAAAGAAATTTTAAAATAAGAAAATTATCTAGATTTTAGATTTTTTTTGTAAATGTCAGTTTTAATTAAGTTTAAAACATGAACATTTTATACCTTATTTTTCTCGTACGTAGTCAGGACGGCAGCTAGTAATTATATAAACATAAATATAATCATTTAACTTTTAAGAGGTATCAAGGCCGTGATGACAAAGTCGCCATATTGTATTGAAAATAGAAGAGAGTGATGGTGATCGTACAATAATTGTATTTCATCAAATATTGAGAGCAAAGATAACAAGATCGTAAATCGAGTATCTGCTAGCCTTACAATAACATATACAATATAATTACCAATGATATACCAACAACCGCTTATTCATATTTGATGTTTAGATTGATTTATCAAGTGTGCGCCGTGATCACTCGTAAATGGATGACTGTCCGTTCCGAGTCGGTATTTGTGCCCTCGTCAATGTTTCACGTACCGCGAATCTAGTGAGAAGGCAAACGCATCCACACTTGTTCCATTGGCTAACTAACCAAAGCGCACATTGACACGGCTATATGTATAGCTTATTTAGCGTTACTGATATAAAGTACAAAAAATATACCGAATATAGGCTGTGAAAACAACTAATGATGAGTAGAAATGGTCTTCTTCACCCATACACATTGACATTGCAAAATATATAAGCTACTTTTTACACCATCAATGACTCCTTGACCATGGGACCTAAGACATTTTACACTCGTACTTTATTTTCTATAATTACATCTCGCAACCTTACCTTTTGGTATTGTTCAACATAAAGCCCCTATATACCTTTACAATAAATTGAGCTGGTTAAAAGAAACAAATAAACTGTATCCTACAAGAGCGTCATCGTATATGCTAATTTTGCCACCACATCGAACAGCGAACTTGCGTGGTAGTTTTCGACATGCAGCGACGAAATGTTGGAATAACTTACCATCTCCCCTTTTAATCTCAAAGAGCTTGTACACATTTCGTATCAAATACAAGTTATATTTATATAATCTGCAACTACAATTGTTTTAAAAAGTACTTATCGTTTTAATTTTACTACTCGCTGTTTATTGCTATTATTTCTATATTTTGTATATATTATGTCTTATTTAATTTTATTATTGTTCCGGTTTCTTTTTGCATTTACATTTATATCTTGCATTTATTTTTACTATTAAATTATTATTTATTAATTAAAAATAATATTCATTATTTATTTATAACATTTTGAACTGTAATAAGTATATGATTTATTTCTTTTTCTGTATACTATATTATTATTATTATTTATCACTTTATCACGGCTCGTCACAGCCACAAAGGGTACCGTTGAAAATCAGCGTTGGCTTCTAAGCCAACCTAAAGGCTGAATAGATAAGATAAGTTTGTGTTTATAAATTTTTTGTTTTTTTTTGTAATATATGTATATATATAGTTCTTTTTGTTGTTTTCTTATAATCATTAGTTATTGTTTAATTTTCTTTTGTTTATTTTTTTGCTTTTATTATATAGATTTTTCGCGGCTAGTGCAGAACATTCTTCCCGACTCTACTGGCCGTCGTCGCGTTTGGACTCTATTACCATTAACCATCAGGTGGGAAAGAGTCTTTGGATTTCCTGGCAAATATAAAAAGAAAGCCACGTAAAAATAATTCCAACAAGCAAGCTTGAAATTAAAATGCATCCGACAGTAAGTTCATTTCGGGGATTTTAGTTGCTATTCTTTAAAAATTTACAGAAACTTACTTACTACATGTTTACGTAAGACATTCATTATTATGCCGTTGACATTAATATTAAAGAAAGAAAAGTAACTTGAATTTTTTCTTTGCTATTTTATGTATGAATCCCCCTAACCCTTTGTAAGACGTCTGATAAGACTTAATAAATCTGCGTATTTTTCTTCGGAACCCGAAAGAAAATGTAAGTCGTATAAGTAATTACTCGATCATTTGATAAGGGATAATAAATGTTTTAAGAATGTGTAAATTCGTCAGTTACTTATTTTATACTTATTATGATTGTTATTTACATTATTATTGTTATTTAAATAAATCTAGGAATAATTTCATAATAAGAGCTATTTAACTATAAACGAATCTGCCAAGTAACATTTATTTAATTCAGCATTTATTACCACTTCAAGTTACTTCATTGATCACGCGGCTAGCTTATGCGATTAACGTAAATCAATCGAAATTATTGAGTTTTTCTATCGAACATTTATGTATATGTGGCAGCCCATTACGCATGTCAGGCTTACAACTACGAGTCTCTGACGGCGGGTAAGGCCTTACTCAGGCCCTTTTAAGTAATTTTAAATATTTCTGTCAAGTCGCCGTTTCAAAGAATACTAATAGGAGTAAGTTAAGGCAATACACTTTAACACTCAGTAGATATCATCACATATGTGCAATGTTAAGATACAGCTACATAAATATATTTTGTTCAAAATGAACATGGCTGCAGTTGAGCGCAGTGAAAGATGTCACATTAAAATTTCTGTTTGTCGACTTTACACTTCGGCGCAATGTGCTACCCGTGGTTTGTTTATCAACATGGCTTCCGTACAATTTGTATAAATTACGTACTTGGCGCAATAACATTGCCAAAAAGCTTAAGTTATGATTTGCGGTGAGAAAAATTGTGATGTTAAATTATTTTTAGAAAATTTTTCACCGCGATATATATTAAAAAAAAAACTTCTGGTTTGTTTATTTATCACAAAATTAATTAAACTTTATTCTTTGTTATTATTATTCTATCAAGGTAACGCACTAGAATCGTCTTGTAATTTTACAAAGATGCCATAATCGTATTTGTTATCTATTCTAATATGATAAGAAATAAGTATATCTCCCAAAACAGAAAAAAGTATTAAAGTATTTATGAAATAAGCTTATTCTTTATATATACTTTATTATACGACTATAAGGTTGCAAAATCCAGGTTAAAATATTCAGTCGCCATGGCAAAAGTTTTTGTATTTTTCTATTAAAAAAAAGTCCAGTTAGAAAGTCCGGAAGATTAGAGTTAGGAAGTCAGCAATATTGCAAGCGTTGACGATCCCATGAATCAGAACCGTCTAAGGCCGTTGATCTTTGGCCTGATATCGTTGCGTTCATATTGGATTGCCGTTTAGTCGGATAACGAGAGTGCGTAATACTATTGTGTTTACGTACACACTTCTGCACTATAATATCAATAGCCATCTGCTAATTTCCGAGATTGGCCGCCGTGTCTAAACTAGTTTAAGAGGACAGTGTTACGATCCCTTGTCTGAGAAAAAATACTGGTCGTTGATCTTGCTTCTGATATCTTTACGATCGTATTGACCGTTTTATCGAATTATGAAAGTGCTCATGATTGTGTTTATGCACACACTTCAACAGCTACGAGATTATATACATAGCTACGAGATCGACTTTTCGAGATATCTCACTGTCTAAATTTGGTTAAGAAAACGTTACTTTTTATAATTTGAGTATATAAGTAGAAACAGTATCTATCTTCTTTATAATAATAAAAATATATTACACAATTATATTGTAACATAAGTATTTCAAAGGTCTTACTCCTAGGAATCGTAATTAATTATTTGCCACATCAGTACATTTGTCGCTAACGTCACATCCCTAAAATAATATCATTATAACCATTTACTTCTAAGACATACATAAATATAATAATTTATGAGATCATTTGTCTTGAATAGGTAATAGAAAAAGTATTATTGTGGAAGGTAGTCGTAAAAGCAATGTTATTAATAATGTGAAGATTAATGAAGAGTTAGTCTTAAGAGCACATTGCTTTACTTTATGTGGTAGATTATATTCCTGAAACCTGTCATTAATACATATGTAATAACTTAGCTACAGTGAATAATAACATACAATCAAATTTAAAAGAAGTATAGAATGAATTATAGTAACCTATACTTTATAAATAGCCGAGATGGCTCAGTGGCTACAACACGTGAATCTTAACTCAAGATAATGGGTTCAGCACAGGCAAGCAAGTTAAAATTCATGACAAAGTCAATTCTGCTCGTGTGCAGTATTGATGTTCTAAAGTGTCGTTCTTCCCTCTTTCGAATGTATTAGCCCTTAAAAGCTACGTTGTTATTTGGTATAAAAGATGTTTTAAATTATAAATACAAGTAAGTAGTATATCAAATGTTTTATAATGCTAAAGAAAAATAATATTATAACACAAAAAAACGTTAATCCGCTTTAGACGTATGTCCCATAACTTTTCTTCAGATAAACGAAGCGATTTCCTTACAATGTTTATTTTACCTTTATCCACAATATGAGATTTATATGTTTTGTACACATAGTCATCTGTAATACTTATATTCTTCTATCTACGTACATATATTAAAAATACAGCAATAAAAGAAAACTTAAATTTATATAAAATATTATACTACCTTTAAATAATGTAGTCAGTACAGAGCCAACCGTATCATATCATACCGCATGCCTTACGTTTTTTTTCACACAATTTTCTCGTTATACCTCTAAACTGGTGCGGATTTTAAAGTTATACTTTACGACACATTTTACATTTCATACGACAATTTTTAGTAACAAAAAATAGTCTTGTTAAAAATGTTATTTAATAATGAATAAAATTTACTTTTTATTAATGAATTAAATTAGACGTAAGTTCATTTTAAACGTAATAATAATGACTGTGATTTTTTATATGATAGATTTGTAAATGGGATACGCTTTTCCACTTTTCTGTAGATTTTTCAAAGGTCTATAAATCTTACGAGTAAAGTTGTATCTATTATAAATAGCTGTCTTCGCTTGGATGTATTCAAGACTAATATTTTCTCAGACTACGTCGACAGGTAAGATTTGAGATGCAAAACATATATAGCCTTGACTTTTTGTGTAAAAAACTTTTATTACACAGAAATTTTACCTTTTTATTCATTACTTAATATTAATAAATAATATTAATATTTTAAGTAATATTAAATATTTTACGAGAGAACCATACGTGGTCTATTTAAATTATATACCAATTGCAAGAAAATACATTGCTCTAAGTCAATCAAATTTTCATTTATATACCAGGATTTCTTGTTTAAAATGTATTTCTTTGGTAAGAAAACGTTATACGTAAAAGCAACTAAAGAATGCATTTATTGTCTCAATAGTTTTCACCAGCTTAACCGACGACAGTCTGCAATCAATCATGGAACTAGCCTAAATCCCTTAATTCTTTCGACTACTTTGCCGAGGTCGTTTGAAACCAATAAATTCGGATTATACTATTCTTTTTCGATTTACTGGATAAGTTTTCTATCTGTACAAAAATTATAGACGTCACTGACATACTTTAAGTTTAAAGTTTACGATTTATTGAGATACCAGGTAAACTCAGTTTCGATAAAATTTGTACACGAGTTTTGTAGGATAATATTTGTCATGTCAGGGTGATAGATTTCGTGGTAGAGGAAAAACTACGGATATTTGATATGGAGTAGAATAAAATTTTGTGATAAATATTGAAAACAAAACACGTAACATCCTTTAAATATAGGATGTATTTATTTATTGTAAAATAAATTCATTCTGTCCTCTTTACTGTCATATGAAATCGTTTAATGCGTATATATATTACTAATTTGCGGATATAGAAAGTCTCATAATTTTTTAAATAGTGTTATCAATTAATACTTCCGGTCCTACATATACGGCTAGTTCGGGTACATCTTGATGATTATTTATAAGTATAGATTAAAACTTCCGTTTAACAATTTAATTAGTAATTTCATAATCAAATAAATAATTGATTCATATTTGTTTATACTTGGAACATTTTATTATATATTATTCTATTTATTAATGGCGCCTTCTGCTTGTCAGCTTCCGGCGCAATTAATAAATAGTGCTTATTGTTTATTTATATTTTCTCAAATTATGTCGATTAATCAATGCTATAATAATTTTGTTTTATTATGTATAATGTAAGGATTAAGCTACTAGAATCTTATTTTACTGATCTGGCTAGGTTATCTGCTGCTTATCAACTTCCGGTGTAATATATTAATCTTTAATATTTAATGTTACATAATCCTGTATTATTAAATAATATTTGTCCGTAAATAATCATTAGAATAATTAAGATAAACAATGTTTAATATTATCTTTTAAGTTTGTAAATTTAGTATTAAATTAGGTCAAGATGTTTTTGTATAAATACCGCCAGTTTAAATATATCGGGCATTGGTATTGTAACCGTTGTAACGAGCATTACAAGTGTTTTCTTATATAACGTATCGTCATTTTCGCCGCCACCCTGGTAATCCACCTTCTATACTTCAGAAGTGGGATAATGTCTGGCCCATTTTACGACGGACTTGGTACGAAGAAAAGGAGACGCTGCGAGAACGCTGTACTCGACAGCGACGAATCATCAAGTTTTTTTTCTTCATCCGATGACGAAGAGATCTTGGAGAAACACAGGCGATATAAGAAGCGGCGTGTCACCCAAACCGATGCGGAGGTTATTCCAACGTTCCGACCGGATGAAAAATCTAGCAACGTCAAGGGATGGTTGCATAAGATCGACCAATTGGGCGACGTGTACGGATGGGACAACAAAGATCGACAGTTCATCATGCAGATACGTCTTCGAGGGTCGGCTAGAGACTGGTATGACGATCTGGATGACTATGACCTCACATGGATGGAGTGGAAGGACGCTTTAGGGACCGCGTTCCCACGTTCTACTGCCTTTGTGGATCTACTTGAATCTATGATTGCTAGAAAGAAAACGAATACGGAAACTATGATAAAATATTTCCACGAGAAGGTTTCCTTATTAAAAAATGCAATATCATTGGCGAGTCTGCAATTTCGTGCATAATTCGCGGTCTACCCATGGAAATAAGAGCCAACGCGAAAGCTTTCCAATGCAGTACACCACAGCAACTATACTACGGGTATTTGTCGTCATTGGAAAACTACAGACAAATTGAAGCCAGCCATCCGCGACCGACTACTACATGGCGAAGAGCGGGCGCCGTTGCTACAATTGCAAGAGGGAGTGACTTTCAACCGAAGAAATGTTACGCCTATCGAAGAGAAGGTCATGAAGCAAAGGACTGCAAGGTGCCACGCTGCGAGGTGTGCCATCGCCCGGGTCACACGTCTGCCGGCTGCCGCCATGCGGCCAGCTCTTCACACCAAAAAGTAAGTGATGTTTTATTTACAACATACAACATATACATACATTTGTATAAAAAGGTAGTAGCAATTAATGGTTGTAGAACAAATAAAAGCTGTGTGATGTAGGACAAATAAAAGCTGTGTGATGGAGGATAAATTGAAGCTGTGTGATGTAGATCATATAAAAGCTGTGTGATGGAGGATAAATAAAAGCTGTGTGATATAGGATAAATAAAAACTGTGTGAGCTAAGACAAACGAAGACTGTGTGAAGGAGGACGAATAAAAGTTGTGTTATCTAGGATAAATAAAAGTTGTATACTTAAATTAGATAATACAAGATTTAATTACGGCTTAGACATGTCAACTTCAGGTGCCGTACAGCAGCGACAAACCAGGCGCCAATAGCAGCGCTGATCGCCGTGGGACACGGCATACACAGGATGGCCGAATGTTATCAATTAATACTTCCGGTCCTACATATACGGCTAGTTCGGGTACATCTTGATGATTATTTATAAGTATAGATTAAAACTTCCGTTTAAAAATTTAATTAGTAATTTCATAATCAAATAAATAATTGATTCATATTTGTTTATACTTGGAACATTTTATTATATATTATTTTATTTATTAATGGCGCCTTCTGCTTGTCAGCTTCCGGCGCAATTAATAAATAGTGCTTATTGTTTATTTATATTTTCTCAAATTATGTCGATTAATCAATGCTATAATAATTTTGTTTTATTATGTATATTAATGTTACATAATCCTGTATTATTAAATAATATTTGTCCGTAAATAATCATTAGAATAATTAAGATAAACAATGTTTAATATTATCTTTTAAGTTTGTAAATTTAGTATTAAATTAGGTCAAGATGTTTTTGTATAAATACCGCCAGTTTAAATATATCGGACATTGGTATTGTAACCGTTGTAACGAGCATTACAAGTGTTTTCTTATATAACGTATCGTCATTTTCGCCGCCACCCTGGTAATCCACCTTCTATAATAGCTTCATGATAATATTGTTAACCAAAAACATATTTTGAACTGAAAATATAAGCCAAGTTCTTTAAAACAATATCCACAGTATGAAGTCGTAACCTTTGGATGATACAGGTATGCTGTACACTAGGCTATCTCGACTTAGAAAAAACTGAAAAGAGAATAGAAAATGAGAAATGTATAAAAAACTCGGACCAACATGCAGTGAGCACATTTTTCATTTGTCGCGTTCTAGATTTTTGAGTGTCTTAACATCCATATGCACAATAATATGTTCTTACTACACGTAATAAGATGATAGTCTTCTCGGTCTTCGTGCGAGTCTATTATCATAAATTATTATTATTATTCTAGTTTCCAGTTAATTGTCATGTCAACCATTTCATTTAACAATAGACAAGATGGAAATGAGCCGAGATGGCCCAGTGGTAAGAACGATTATCGTGGGTTCAAACCCGGGCAAGCACCACTGAATTTTCATGTGCTTAATTTGTGATTATAATTCATCTCGTTCTTTATGGTGAAGGAAAACGTCGTGAGGAAACCTGAATGTGTCTATATTCACTGAAATTTTGCCCCATGTGTATTCCACCAAACCGCATTGGATGCTGTTACGTAAGAAAGAAATACTCGAATATTTTCGTTCAATAAAATTTAAATTTACTGATTTAAAGTGAACTTAGTAAAGGGATACAGTAATATCCAAGTTTAATATGAATAATAAATTTTTATTGCTATAAACCATGTCGAATTTCAATTTCCGTATATACAATACTTTCTTGAAAATTTATTTTATGTCTCTATAAACAGGAAAGTCTGGAGGATATATCTTCTAAAAAATGTTTATTAGAAAAATAAGGTCATTTAATGTATTATTATTTAACTCAACAACGCGAGAACGGTTGATTAGATCTATATGAAATATCACATAAACCTTATAATATAACAATAGAAAATTATTTAAATTATTTATAAAAGTACCACATTTTTTGTTTACGCAAGACCTGATATCTACATAAGTGAATTTGCTTTCCACGTGACCCGAATTACGCAATACTTCCTTGTAACTTTCTTAAGGGCTGCTAACGAACATACTTTAGCAACCCTCAGTCCTTTATTAGTTTTTCAACGATTTGTTTTCAAGAATAAAAGTTTATATTATGTTGAGTAATTCTTTATATAGTCACGTTTTACGGTTGTCTTAAATTTACGGTTTTCTTTGTGGACGAACAATCGTTAAAGTTTTATAGGAAATATCTTCTCTTGCGTATTGGTGCTTGAGTTCTTAGCAGTTGTATTAAAATTTTATTTATTTTAACAAGTACAAATCATATATATCTTTGAACGAATGATAGTTGGAGATAGTTTTTAACTAAATTTTGCAATAAACATGAGCAAATTAATATTTGCATTTTTCGAATTCGCTAGAATGAATAATAAATACATAATGGATAAACTACATTAAGGGAAATTGTCGTAATTTTAATATTACCCGTCTTGGCAATGACATCGATTTACATGCAAACATTTAAATACCAAACATCTATGTTATTATGACGTAAGAAATACGAATTTAAAAAAAAATAACTTATATAAAACTTAAAATATAATATGGACGCAGAAATGGGTTATTTTATCAATCATCGTTTTCTTTACCGTTTTAAAGCGTACCTTTTAATTTTTTTAGTGGTAAGCAGACGAGCAAATGGGCCATCCCAAAGCACTCTAATTTGTTCAAAGTAAAATTGTTCTCTCGACACTTACCGAAGAGCACCGTGACAGAATTTCGAAATCGAACTGGCATTTTACCGACAACGATATGCTCCGCAGGTGTATCATTATCACCGAGTGAGTGATCATCCTGGACATTGGCTTTGCAAGAAGCATTAACCAGGCCTTAATCAGTCAAAGTGAATAAGTAGAAAGAGATATGTGTCATATGCTTGTGACTTACTGACACTTCAATCTGAAACACAACAATAAAATAAAGTATATAGAATTGCAAATAGTATTTGGCGGGAGAATAGTTGGTGAATGGGTGGTGCTAAAATTCATCAAAATATGTTTATCATTAAAATATGTTTATTTTAGATTTTTTTATGTGAGGGTACAAACGAGAAGGATGCTCACTCGATGGAAAGTGACTAGCACCACCCATGGACATCTGCAACATCCGAGGGCTTGCAGCTGCTTTGTCGGCATCTACGTCCTCCATAAGGTGACAATGTTTTTTTTTATTGTAGTTTACTTTTGTCGTTTTAACACAATGTTAATTCTTCATTACATTTCCACATATACAATGAAAGAACTCGTAAAAATGGTAGTAACCTAAATAAAATTATGTCGATGTCTAACCTTGTTTCAAATTCGAATATTTTATTTTCAATCTGCAAAGACTTAGATTAATGAATTTCAAGAAACAGTCTGTTTTCACAAAACACTACTTAGGCATACTTTGAAAGTCTTATAATGAATTTAGGTCAATTCCTTTTTAATAAACGAGTCAAAGGACATACAAAATGATAGTCGTGATAATTAGGTTTTAATTTCTTTATTCTATATGACAAGAATTGAGTCAGCAACGATTTATTTTATATTATCTTTATAAAAACTGTTCATTAAAATATTTATAGGTAATTTTTATTCATTTTTGTGATAAAGACAAAAGGTTGATTTTTCCTTTATATATCCGTGAATATCAGACCAGTAGTAATTTACCTACTCGGTTGATCTTAACTAAAGATCGATTGTTAAAATATGGGTCTGCACCATTTATTTTCACGTGCGTAATTACTAATTTGTTAGATTTCATCTTGCGTTTTTGATTATGAAAAACATCATAAGGAAATCTGCATATTTTTTTAAAAAAAACTGCCACATGGTGATCCGCTAATCCACACTGGAGCATCATCGTTGACAAAAGCTGCAAATATTAAATTAAAATGACCTTTGTCCAGCAGTTACAAATTTATAGGCTTTTTATATGAAAAAATTGCGGTTCACGTAGTAATTGTTTCACAAATGTTTGAATACCAGCTTAAATTTAAAAACTTCTTAGATTTTACATTTAAAAAAGTGTTTTTCATTTAATCGCAAAGAATTCAATTTCTTAACAAGTATTTAGTATAAAAAACTTAATCGCTTCTTTAATATTACTTGCGCTCTCTTTAGTAAATTCAAGATATTTTTTCACATCTTCTCTGATACTAGCAATTTTTAATTCTTTATAAAGATAAAAAATCTCAAAGTCCATTAATTTTCAACCCTTACCCTAATTAACTTAATTTATAGTGCGAAATATATTTCTTTATAAAAAATATTAAGCGATTAGTAACCTTATCATCGTGACACGCTCGTAACAGAATGATTGATCGAATTAAATGCGACGTGGGAAATTTATAATATCGGGTTCACACACGTCGATTTTATTCGATCAACTGTATTTAGTAAAATATTTTGAACCATGTGAAGACATTTAATCTAAAAGAAGTAACAAATATCATTTCAATAACAAAAATCCACGTGTTATGTGAAGTAACCCAAACTGTCCCACCACTTGTGTGTGTCCCACGACTTGACAACCACCTCCTCTAAAAATAATACTTCAAGCTTATTCCACCATGCTGTTCGATTGCGGGTTCATATAATGGAAATTTATTCAGCAAGTGCAGATTTTAAACACATTAACTGGATACAAACCTTTTAACTATAATATTATTATAATGAATAAAGCGCTGTTAAAAAAATATTCCGTAGTCTTCTCGTCTCAACAGTGCTGCAGTGACTAATTTAAGAATCAAATGTTTGAAGTGTTGGTGACATGCTACAGGAGATGTTGTTTTGAGCAAAAAGAAAAAGTTTGTTTATTAAAAAGCCATCTCTCGATTATTTGTAAATTTAGTTCATTTCCTCCATCCAGTTTTGTCTCAATATTGTGATAAAATTCTATAAGTTGACTGCACACACCATCTTCCACATCAGCAACATAATTTTTTAACGTTTTAAGTTTTAAGTTTATTTAAAAATAGCCCCTCATTTATAGAGGGGATATATTTTCATAGAGTCTATGATCATGGTCACCAATGTGGAATCAATTTTAACCGAACCGCCAGCACGTATTAATTTAAATGTCTGAAGGAATGGATGTTAGCTGACTAAAATCGAACCGTGTGAACCCTCTATAACCAAATTTTGAAGATCCAATTTTGTGTGTAAGCGTATAATTAATCGTGGCTTTTATTGAATCGAACATAATATAATTACATAAAAAGTTCGTTGATAATAATGTGAAGGTATATTACTTGCAAAACCCACAGCTTTGCATGGAATTCAGCTTGTAATGAAAATCCTTCAACATTTTTTATTTTAACGTACACAATACCAATTTGAATTATACATATAAAATAAATTAAGATTTCAAGTATTTAGCATTATGTAGCATCACGGTCACGGTAACAGCCTGTAAATGTCCCACAGCTGGGCTAAGGCCTCTTCTCCCTTTTTTTTTGAGGAGAAGGCTTTGGAGCTTATTCCACCACGCTGCTCCAATGCGGATTGATGGAATACACATGTGGCAGAATTTCAGTGAAATTAGACACATGCAGGTTTCCTCACGAAGTTTTCCTTCACCGAAAAGCACGAGATGAATTATAATCAAAAATTAAGCACATGAAAAACTTCAGTGGTGCTTGCCCGGGTTCGAACCCACGATCGTCGGTTAGGATTCACGCGTTCTTACCACTGGGCCATCTCGGCTTTTTATGTAGCATTGGTTGAAAAATTAAAAATATGTGTTTGATTTTGGTAACTCACAGACAAACATATCAACTTTATTTAATTGTATAAATGTATAGATTAATATATTTAAGACTAGTTAAATTAACAATGATTTAAATAATATTGATTGGGTGGAACAATTCGAAACATGTGATATAATTAAGGCAGTAGATAAGTTTTATTTAATAGTTAATAAAATTTTGGATTGCTTTGTACCAGCTAAAACAGTAAACGATATAAATGAATATCCTGTATGGTTTAATAAGTGTTTAATTAAATTGATTAAAAAGAAATTACAAGTGCATAAACGATGGATAATTTATGGTCATAATAGTGACTATGAAAAATTTGCTGACTTTCGACACAGAATTAAATGGATGAAAAGAGAGTGTTATAATGTCTTTATTTGACATTGGCATTGTAAGAAATGTTAACCATCGCTTACATCGCCAATGCGCCACCAACCTTGGGACCTAAGATTTTATGTCCCTTGTGCCTGTAATTACACTGGGTCACTCATCCTTCAAACCGGAACACAACAATACCAAGTACTGCTGTTTTGCGGTAGAATATCTGATGAGTGGGTGTTACCTACCCAGACGAGCTTGCACAAAGCTCTACAACCAGTAAATCAGTTTTTGAAGTAGGTGTGAATCAACCCGATGTTGATACTTTAAACAAGCATGGTAGTCAGTGCTTAATTAGTACTATTAATGTATCATGCCGTACCGTTGAAAAATATCACTCAAAACTCGACTCATCTAAAGGCAGTGGCCCAGATGGATTACATCCTATGTTTTTAAAACGATGCAGTAAACCTTTATCAATTCCTTTACATTTATTTTTAATCCATATATTCAGGCACATTACCACCTGTTTGGAAAAAAACCCTTGTTGTTCCCATTTTTAAAAATGAAGATAAGCATAATGTCAAAAATTATCGTGGAATTTCAATGTTGTCAATCAACCTAAATTATTTGAGAAGATTATTTACGATACTTTGTTTCCTTTAATAAAACCTCTGCTCATTACCCAACGTGAATCGTGAATAAAAGATCAGTCGAGTCTAATCTTGTTGAGTTTCTGTGTTGTTCTTTTAGCCATGGAGAGAGGACATCAGTTTGACGCTGTGTATACTGATTACTCAAAAGCATTTGATAAAATTCCACATTCGTTATTAATTAAAAAACTTGCGTATATACACGGTGATTTGCTAAGATGGACAACAGAACTCAAGCGGTTGCTGTCAAAGGATACATTTCTAGTTTTGTCTCCATAACATCTGGGGTTCATCATTAATGATGTATTGAAAAATTTTCAAAATCCTAACATACTTCTATATGCCGTTAAATATATATGCCGTAAAACTATTTAAAATCATATAAAAAAGTGATGACTGCTTAAATTTGCAATATGATTTGGATATTTTAGTGCAATATTGTTCATCTAATGGCCTACATCTTAATTTTGATAAGTGCAATATAATAACATTTTCTAGAAAAAAATAAATCCAATTTTATTTGATTACACAATTTCCAATCATTTCATTAAGAAGGTAACCGAGGTTAGGGACCTAGGAGTGCTTCTAGATTCTAATTTATTATTTGACAGGCATGTGAATAAAATTATCGTAAAAGCTTGCAGTACGTTGGCTTTCCAGGGAAGAGACTTTAAAAATATCAATACATATAATGTGTTATATAACTCGTATGTAAGATCTAATTTGGAATGTTATGGTTATCGAAAATGTACAGAATAAATATATTAGGGGATTAACGCGTAAATTTGGGTCCAATTCTATTAATAAGCTTAATATTCTGTCGCTTGAGAAACGAAGGGAATGCAAAGATCAGGTTTTTCTTTACAAAATTGTAAATAACTTTTTCGATTCAATGTACTTAGTCAACAACATCTATATCAAGTGCTCACATTCCATTGCCCGTTCAAAACATACCTTTTATGTCCCAATGTGTAGAACAAACTATGCTAAAAATCGCTTTTTGGTAAGAGCATGTGACAATTATAGTAAACGCTACACTAATATAATCTTTAACGAAAATTTATTGAAGTTCTTAGAAGCTTTAAAAAATTGTATTTCTCATTAATATTCTTATCGTTTTTTTGTTATTCTATTTTTTAAATTACTTTTTAATACTTTACTTTATTTATTTAAATTAATTGTTAAATAACTTGTTATTGTTAGGTTCACTCCATGTTTAAATGTAGAAGTGGAAACATTGTTGGCTTATGTGAAACTTATTTTGTTACCAAATGTTTATGTATTAGATTATGCTATATGATTCCTAAAATAAATAAATAATATCTTACTATTATATACATACATAAATGACGATTATTGAAGTAATTTCAATAATACTATAATCGATAATATTTCACGTTCTTTAGCGTTATGGCTCAATTTCTGCTATCAATCAGTAAGTCTTGAAACAGAAGCTTACTTAAGATTATTTCTTTTCATTGCTGTTTTTAAATATTACACGATTACATTAGTTACATTAAATTTTCATTGAATAACGTAATACTGTAGGCTTGTGGAGTTTTAATTTAAATATAATTGCATAAAAAATCGCTGGATGGAAGTTTATTTTAGGTATTTTTTAAAGGAAGTTTAAAATAATTGTTTATTCTTCTTAAATGTATTGAACAAAGACGGAACTAAAGCTTGAAACTAATATGGAGCTGGTGAGCTTAAGAACATATTTCGCTGGGTGGGGGTTGATTTTAAATGCATTCAGTACTATTTTTTAAGGAATTTAATTAAAATATGTTAGAACAATACTGGCGTTAATTACTTGACTTATTTACGTTCTTGTACGACATGAGGTCCTACTGACTAGAGAGACGTTAGATAAATGTCTCGTTCAAATACAATGTCCAACAAATAAAATAAATAATGAGAATGTAAATGCTAGTCTACGTATTTAAATGTTTAACATTTACTTAATTTCAAGCGTAAAGGTAAGATCTAATAATAGAATTCCATGGTTTTTGTATTCGCGTGCATTCGTAAAGAAAACTAGCTCGTAAATCAGTGCAAGCTAACCGTGAAACAGTAAACAAGCATAACTTATTGTGAGAAAACATTGAAAAATTTCTGTTTTCTATTTATGAATGACCGTCATTTGTTTTAATTAAATGCATTTACGTAGCTGTAACGTGATAGAAATTAATGTTGTTTATTTGGCTTCTTGCATTATTTAATCGAAACGACCTCCTTCGGAAAATTTGATTAACATTTAATAAGTTTTAATTATAATGAATATTATTTTGTCATGTTCGTAATAAAATGGCATGTCCCTTGTCTTTAATTAAACTCTCCTCCTCACCGTTTCGACCGGAAATCGGCAATACAAATGAATGCTACTGAACCTGAACTATTAAGAATACGCATATTTCAATCATGCGATATATAGATTAATCGCAACAATTTTGATCTCCCTATGAAACACTAAGTTCAGGTATGCCTTTACAAAATGTTATTTAATATAATTTCTTCTTTTTTAATTTTAAGCAACATTAATTTACTATGACAAGCAATAAGTGCTCGATATAGGTATTTTTTTAACTGTTTTATAATTTTTATTTTTCTGATAAAATATATTTTCTGACGAACAAAATTTTTATCGATGTTAATATATGGTCCTTACATATGAAATTAGCGTTTGACTGACCACTTTGATCTGAAATATCTCCTCTTTGTTTAAGAATTCCAAATTCAAATTTATAAATTCATTTAGCTGGTACATTTGAGTTTTGAAAACAGTTATTCACTTGTTTTTTCCTCATTATTTTTTTCTTTGGCGTCGTTCGTTATTTACGAGTACGAGTTCTAACAGCTCGAAGGATTAATGATGTGTACGGCGCTAGTGTCGCAAAAGAAAGCACGGTATGTTTCTGATTTCAACGTTTTCATTCTGGTAATTTCGACCTTCAGAACCAACCCCGTGGGCGGCCGGAGACCAAAGTGGAAAATGAAGAATTAAAGGCTATTGTGGAAGCGGACCCATCACAAAGCACTTCAGAGATAGCTGCAGTGCAGTTCGGGGTAAGTGATAAAACTGTATTAATCCACTTGAAGCAAATCGGGAAAGTAAAAAAACTTGAACTATGGGTACCTCATGAATTGAGTGAATCGAACTTGCAAACACGCGTCAACTGCTGTGTTACTTTGCTCAACCAACACAATAATGAAGGGATTTTAAATCGAATCATTACTTTTGATGAAAAGTGGATACTGTACGATAATCGGAAGCACTCGTCACAATGGTTGAACCCTGTAGACCCAGTCAAATCCTGCCCTAAACGAAAATTGACTCAGAAAAAGTTACTTGTGTGTATTTGGTGGACTAGCGCCGGTATCGTTCACTACAGCTTTCTAAATCTGGCCAAACGATTATGGCAGATATCTATTGTCAGCAACTGCAAACCATGAAGGAAGAACTAGCTGCTAAACAACCGAGATTGGTCAATCGCTCTAGGCCACTGCTGCTTCGCGACAATGCAAAACCTCTCACTGCACAAAAAACAACCACTAAGTTAGATGAGCTACATTTGGAATGTCTGCGACATCCACCGTATTCCCCGGACCTTGATCCAACAGATTATCATGTTTTCCGGAATTTGGACAACTTCTTACAAGGAAAAAAATTCAACTCCGATGCGGCAGTCCAAGCCGCCTTTAAAGATTTTATTGATTCTAGCCCCCATGGTTTTTTTAATAAAGGGATCAACGAACTACCTATGAGATGGCAAAAGTGCATAGATAATAACGGTGCATACTTAGATTAATTAAATATATTTTACAAAAAAAAAAATACTATATTCCGCCTGTAAAAACGCCAATTTCATATGTAAGGACCTAATATTTTTTTTTTTTTTTTTTTCAGCCTTTTGCCGTCCACTGCTGGACGAAAGCCTCCCCCATAGAACGCCAACCATCCCGATCTTGGGCAGTCCGCATCCATCCCGTACCTGCCACCTTTTTTAAATCGTCGGTCCATCTTGTCACAGGGCGTCCTACACTACGTTTGCCTAAGCGTGGTCTTCACTCTAACACGTGTCGGCTCCATCGGCCATCAATGCGCCTGGAGACATGACCAGCCCACTTCCACTTCAGCGAGCTAATTCTACGCACGATGTCAGGCACTTTAGTTCTCTGGCGAATGTCCTCATTTCGGATTCTATCGCCCAGAGAAACCCCAAGCATCGCGCGTTCCATCGCTCGCTGAGCGACCTTAAATTTGTGGACCAGTCCTACCTAATATTATTTCCTGCCATTTCTAACACTTTAAAATCGGAAGCAAGCCCGGTTAACCCAATGTTTTTTTATATATACTTGTAATTTTTTCTTTTTATATTTTAAAATATGATAGATGTATTCTTGTTGACTAATGAAAAAAAATAGAATTTTCACAAAAAAAACAACACTTAAAAACTAATAAAACAATAGTTATTACCATACCCAACATAAAACAACAACGTTGTAAGTCAATGTTGTGTACTATAAACGTTATTATAATGTATTGTACATTTTTTAGAAATTACTTTGGTGGTGGAATTTCCGTTTGAACATGACATATGTGAATTCCACTTACTCACAGGTAATCTCAGCTCCACAGCGTACGCGGTTAGAAAATTAAGACAACTTGACATTAATACTGCTCGATTAGTATATAATGTCTTATGATTTATTACTTTGTGGAAACACTTCAGATGTAGAAACTGAGGAATTCATTCTTCGAAATAAAGCTATTCGGGCTATTTGCAATATCTGAGCTCGAGAATCCCTCCGGGATATTGTTCTCGGGTTGGAATACTTATAGTAGCAATACAGTATATTTACAAAAATATCCAAAATAACATTAATAATTTTGATGAAAACAGTGACGAACTTTGTATAAAAATATTAAGTAAAGACAAACATTTAATTCCTGCCAGCCCAAAGTCAGTACGCCCTGTTTTATTATGGACAATTTATTTAAATATTTTAAGCCTTCCCAATTAAGACATATTGTAATCTCATGTTAAAATAAAATTGTAAATATGTCGTATTAATAAAATGCATCAAGTTAGTATTAAGTTCAGCATATATTATATTCAGCATATATTATAATAATTTAATATTGTATGACATTTTTTTTCTTGCTGGAAAAACGCCTTTCTCACGTGAAATGAAATTAGGGGGTTCCCGGAGTACAGATACCCTCCTAGCCCCGGTGAGGCTTGCGGCAGGGGAGAAGGTGCGTATAGTGCTGACGCCTTACCCCGGTCTTCTTCGACGAAACGGCTAGTGGAGGCACGCTCCCGCTCCACACAAGGTGGGTGTGACATGACATTTTCTCTGAAAGATAGTATCTCCGTCCAGTACCTTTCGCTACCAAGCTTGGCATTTATCACGCTTGGCAGCAAAAGGGCTCCGCCTACAATGGTCGCAAGGGAATGGCGTTGGGGCCCCATACGGCACACACCATCAGTGTGCCTGAAAAGTCATGTTCTGTTTGTATTTCTTATTGATAAGTTTGAAATATCTTGAAAATATTTAAATATTATTATTATTCTATGAGGCATATTCGTAATTTATTGTAAACGAATTGCGAGAGTCCATTTACGGGTGTATTAAATAATGCCACTCCCAGACGTGCCCGAATAGGAAGGCGGGTCGTTTTAAGTATGACACAGGACCCGAGAATTGAATAAATTATAACAGCTGAAAGTATTATACAAATTTCTGTTTTATTTAAACTTCATGAGACAGATAATTTAATTATTAAAGCATCATATTTAATACTGTTATCAACAAAAAACTTAGTTCATTTGTATAAATTACGCAAATGTATACATATTACATAAACAATCGGTCCGGTACGCACTGGGAACAGTTCACAGATTAATCTCGTAAAGTTTTAAGTAGCCAGCTCTATTCAGTAACAGTCTGTTAATGTCCCTCTGCTGGGCTAAGGCTTCCTCTCCCTTTTGAGAAGAAGGAAGCCAGCTCTATTCACAGCTGTCAAACTGTATCTAACTATAAATGGCGAAAAAAATCGATATATATATATATATATATATATATATATATATATATATATATATATATATTGTTTGATATATCAATATGAAACATGAACTATTTAAAACGCGTTAAAAAACGATAACGATATTTTAAAAATTATACATATAATAACATTATATCGATAGTTTTTTTTCGGCACCTCCGATTTGTATAATATTTCCTAGGAGAAGGTAGGTACGGGTGACATTAATATTTTGGTTATCTAATAAAAAATCAGCAGGTGTAGATAAAAACTATCATCAAACTGCATATATATTTGTAATTGAATTCGCTTTCCAACTATTTCTTTATTACAAAACTTTCCTTATTCCATTCTTAAAGCTATAAACTACATAGTATTGTCAATCCCCTAGAACCGTGTTTATAGTTTTAATATAATGATCTGTAGGTGTATGAGGTGAATGTAGTTTGGTATTGAATTTGATATATGTGATTTGTTTAGTTGATAAGCAACTTTGAAGCATAGAAGTTTTAGGGTCCAGTGTGTATGTTTAGGTCTTCATAACGCGATAAAAATGCAAGAAAGGGACAAAATTGTGAATTGTTTGTCTTGTTATAGAGCCTGTAAATGTTCTCCGCCTCTTCCATTATAGTAAAGGTTGGTAGCTTATTCCTTATTTTACGTTGGTAGATAATCTTGGCAGAATTTCAGTGTTTCCTTCACAGCTAAGTATGAGACAACTTACGAACACCCAGCAAGCACATGGATTGGGTTTGAGCCCGCATTCACGTATTTTAGCGACTGGTCATATGAAGATGTATTGAAATACATCGCCCTCGATGTAATATTGAAAAGAAAAACCAGTAAAAAATTGACTGACTGTTATTGTGCTATTCTTTTTATAATTTGCTAATGCAGTAGTAAGTCTTAGTGACAAATCTGAAATGTCCTACTACTAGCCGACCACTCTGTTCCCTGCGGGATATGATAGATGTGATAAAATTTAATCCGAAATACTTGTATTTACTCACGATCTCCTTACACGAGATGAATTATAAACACTTAATTAAATTTTCAGTGTAGCTTGTCCGAATTTAAATTCCGATTAAGATCTTCTTATTCTGACGATGGTCCTTAATAAATATAAATATCTTCACGACGAGAATGTCTTTACGCTAGTATTGTTAATTGGCATTACATAAAGCAGACTAAGAAGTTCATCCCGAAATTGTGACTGAACGATTTTAATAAATGTCAATTTATTAGAATCTTGGACAGTTATATTAAAACTGGTTCGAATACAAGATTAGGTACTATATTGAGCTCGCATAATGAAGATTAACCGAATACCGAAATTTGGAATGAACGAAATATAATCTGGTTGGCTGCTCCCACTGGGTAAATAGGCCACTAAACGGTGCTTCATAAAAATACCTTTTAGAATAAAAAGCAATTTATCAGAGTGCACGCAAGCCTCAATGAAAATTTATATTCGGGAAAGTGTTTTAAATTTTTGCATTACCATACAATGTTCACAGTTTTAATGCGGAGGCTATTTTAAAACTATGAATGGTTGAATTCTCAATTTTTGGTTACGTTAAAGTATTTAAAGATTTTGCAAATTGCGAAAACTATTTTAAGTATATTGTAAGTTTGTGGAGACCATGGCCTGCAGGTAATGCACACACACAATAAAATCCGTTCTTAAACTATCAATGCACCGTAGCAGTGGGTTCCAAGATATTATCTCCCTTGTGCTTGTGCATTACTACGGCTCACTGAAAATTATTGCTTTTTGGACGTAGAATAAGTGTTAAGTGAAAAAATCTAATAGGATTTGAATATAGTACACATTCTTTGTTTAGGTACAAAATATATTTGGGTTTATATTTGGGAAAGATGTTAGTATAATTATGATATAAATTAAATTGATCAATATTAAAATACAGGTCATATTTTGAATGTGTAATGCGTAATTCACCGTAAAGCGACGCTCCTAGTTTTTTTTACATACGATATTATGTGGAAAACGCTAGGAGCGCCGCTTCATCAACAATACAGCAATGACGCAAGGAAACAGTATATACATTACTAGAAATAATATAATAGAGTCGAATCCCTCGCTCGCTGTTGTTTGATGATGATGAATGTTATTTGTGAGGCACAAAAGCGTCGATTCTATGAAAAAACTTTCCCAGATAAGTTTTTGTCGGAATTGAATTGTCTATATCACAATTCGATGTTTGCTTTTCATCTTCTTTTATTTCAGTTTACATGTTATCTGAACTTATGGATTTTTAAACGTTATTAATTCTGATTTATTTACAAAAAACTACGTATTTAAATTGAATTTAATTTTCTATTTTCATTCACACGCTCTCACATACATACGAACTGAAATAAGTTATATATTATTTGAATAAGTATTTTATATGAAAGCTCCCAAAGTAAATATTTTGTTAGGAAAGTATTATTACATTAAAGACCCTATTATAATATTGTAAAGGCTAAAAGTCATACAAATTCACCTTTGTAGTACATTCAATGATGATAAGTATACAAGACATTAGTAAGACATCACTCACATTTCTGAATTGATGTAACTATATATAATTTTCCGTAAAATGCTGTGTCAATGATTACGTGGGTGTTAGTTAAGATCTTTTATACATTCCTATTTGAACACTATTACTTGATAAGATATATATTTTTAATATTATATGTAGGAATTCCTACAAATATGTATACGTCGGGCAAACGTAAGTGGATTTCGCCTCTCACTAAAATTGTCAGTGACAAATATAAGTTACTGGTTACACCCACAATGCGCTGAAAAGCTTATCACTCATAATTACCACTGATTCAACAAAATATTATAGATTGTATTATATAATTGTTGAGTGACTCAGGCTGGCATAAAATTGCTGAAAGAAAAAAAAGAAAACAATTACCTATACCTTACCTATAAATTAGTTAAACAATGCTTTATCTTCTTCTTTCGAATGTCAATGCATAACCTCAGAAAGAGAGAAATCATCGTTTAACTTAAGCTGTTAAATAACTTTTATCTATAAGGCCGTTAATATATTAGATTTTCAAAACGGTTACTTACATAAACATTGAACATATTAAAATTTTCATAACAGTAGCGTCGTATACCATTCGGGAGTTGCTGCTCAGTTTGAAACTTTTAATGATTCCCGTCGCAACTCAATGTCTATTCTCAACTCGTATCTTATTACAGAGTTTCGTTTATATCGTTGCTACTTATATAATCACTCTAACCGCCTCAACTTAACTTATTGGCGCAACAGTGAAATATGAACAAATATATTACAATCAGCATCGACTTTTTCCAATGCATTAAGCATATGTAACATTTAAACAAACTATCAGCCAACCTGCAATTGTCAATGTCAATGCCAATTGAAATTGGACATTACCAATGTCCACATAATATTAATGTGTTATTACCGTATTGAATTGTGTAGTTGTAACTTTATGATTTGCTGAAATATTTTAGCGATTCCTTTATAAGTAAAGCTTTTGCTAACTTTTTATGTAAAAATATTGCCTACTTTAAGGTAATAAATATTAAGAACAGCCTGTTCGTATTTTTTTTATTAGATAATTCTTACCATAAATTTAAGTTATTCAACCTTATTTAGTTTGATATTATAAGATTAAAATACATATATTATAATTATAAGCCGAGATGGCCCAGTGGTAAGAACGCGTGAATCTTAACCGATGATCGTGGGTTCAAACCCGGGCAAGCACCACTGAAATTTCATGTGCTTAATTTGTGATTATAATTCATCTCTTGCTTTACGGTGAAGGAAAACATCGTGAGGAAACCTGCATGTGTCTAATTTCACTGAAATTCTGCCACATGTGAATTCCACCAACCCGCATTGGAGCAGCGTGGTGGAATAAGCTCCAAACCTTCTCCTCAAAAAGAGGAGAGGAGGCCTATAGCCCAGCAGTGGGACTTTCACAGGCTGTTACATATTATTTTAAATCCAAGAAATACGAGTACACAAAATCACTCGAAGTTTTAGGTTTTCATATGATGATATTAGCAATTTTTATTTTAAAATATGACTATAAAAAAAATCACAAAAGCAATCAAGTGGATTTCCATACATTTTTCAATTTGCAATCATTATTTATAATAAAACTAGTTTTGTTTTTTTACGTACATACATACATGTATTGCAATTACAGATTTCGGTCGTTTAGAAAATAATAGGCAAAGCTAACCTAGTCCATCATAGGGTAACTTACTCTAGTTATGGCTCTTACACCGACCCAATTAATGAGTCACATTAATTAATAAAGAAGAAAAATGTAATAAGAGGAAAGTAAAGCCTATAATTACCACTCGGTACTTTTATCGTTCTTAGACCTTGCGACACCTCATATTATGTTATTAATATATGTTGAAGCCTGTCAGAACCTTCTATCATATTAAGGTCACTTATCTGACAACATTTCGTTCATTTCATTTCCAACAAACTTAATACTTCATATATATTTAAGCTTATATGTGATATAAAGAAAATAGAAAGAGGGTTTGGGAAAATACGAAAATAGTACTTTCGTATAGCTTTTAATTAAAATTCCCGGACGTTTGTAAGGATACGTAACTGTAGCTTAATTAATTAATAACAGTCACATTAAAAATTTACTTACAAGTACTATAATTTTTAGTATAAATACACAATACAAAAATGTTTTGAAATTTTATTAGTGAAGTAAATATGAAAACATAAAATTACCATCGTTTTCTTCATGAAATTGTGAAAAAATACGATTATAAATGCGATTACAAATAAATTCGAAACCTTTAATACAATCAGAGTAGTAGATAACCTTTTTCGACTTAAGAGAGAGAAATCTTGTTCTAAGAAAACGATAAAGGAAAGACTCGTTCTGTTCCCCGAGGGGGTATAAAGTACTGAATTGGTTACTATGTGCGTTTACACTGCTTTAAAATATATTTGCTCTTGTGTGCACTTGTGAGAAATATTAGTCTCATAGAGGGCAATAAATTTTTATCGTCTGCTTTATAACTGGAGAAAGAGCCGTGAAGATAACTGCATTCTAGAACATTCTAAGACCGCGGTAAATTATAGTATGCAAGTCAAGTTTTATGGAAGCTAATATAACTTTCAAACGTGAACGGATTATATAAAGAATAT
This sequence comes from Nymphalis urticae, assembly GCA_905147175.2. Classification (NCBI taxonomy): domain Eukaryota; kingdom Metazoa; phylum Arthropoda; class Insecta; order Lepidoptera; family Nymphalidae; genus Nymphalis; species Nymphalis urticae. The sequence goes on along the minus strand of LR989994.1, from coordinate 4,912,309 downwards.
GAAATAACCTCATTTATTCATAAAAATCATATTGGAACATCATATACAAATAAATCAAAGAGAGTGACTTGAACATAAAATATCTTTGAAAGCAAATCTAAGTAACATTTCTATATAAATGATATTTTTAATGGACTCGGTTTCATCTTACGTCACCCTAGCCACGTGCAAAGCTATATTAGTAGTGTATGAATATTAAGCACATGACAGAGTAGTCAAAATCTTCATTCAAGTCTACGAACGAAAATCAATATGTATTATTTAATTAGAACTACCTGAATCGCATAAGAATCTCTTTGTCATTTAAAGCGTTAATGATATTAAACAATAGCAAAACTTTGAACGGGTATTATTAAGGCTTATAACGTAATTCCTTTATAAATTTGGCAATGGCAACATTGTTTTGACATTATAAGACTAGCAAAGGAAGATACGACCCATGAACACAGGCATTAGATTATAATTAAACAGTTTGTGGATTTAATATCAAACACAGTTAATTAAAATATAATGCTGGCGATAAGCAGTTAAGTAATAATATTTTCCTGTAATAATACAATGTACGACATACAATATGCTAACTAGTTAAGAAAACATTTATAAAAATAAAACTATTGTTAAAGTTAAAGGATATGAGATTAATATATGTATCCGAATAATTTTAAAAATAATCGTTTAAAGGATATCTTCTACATATATAATACATATTCATATCAAAAAAACGTAGTATATATATAATTAAAAGAATATTTGCATCATTAGAAATTTAGAGTAACGTTTTGTAACCTAAGAGGCACCTCAGCTTTACCCGATTATTCTGTTAGATGTATTTTTGTATTTTCAACTTGCAAAAATAAAGTTATATAAGCAAAGAGTTGTAAGCTAGAGCTAGAGCTAATTAGTTTGAGGTTGTATTCTGCATGTTTTTTTAAGAAAATGTGTGTATATGTGTGTTTTTTTTGCATTATGTGACTTTTTATGACGACGTTTTTATTGAAATGGTATATATATATATATATATATATATATATACAATTGCAACTGCCTCGTTGGTCTAGTGGCTAGATGTTCTTATAGGTATAATTATATACATAAGCTGCGCTTTGCAGTTTTGCATGCATTAAATTTGACACTCTTGTGTGTAATATTTTCAAAAGTACTGTTCCAATTTTAAAAAAAAAGTAGGAAAGGCTTCAATTTCACCTCTTGATAAAATAATGCAAGATATTAATAAATTGTTAAATAAATCGAACTAAATTTCAGGAAGTTTGAGAACATACGAATATGTAAGTGTACGACAATGTAAGCTACTATGTAATGTAGTTACTATTTAATAAAGTTACTATTGAACCGATGACTAATACAAAATAATTGCCTCGAACATATAACCATTACCTTATCTTTAAAGTTGATTAAATAAGGAAATTTATTATTCAACGATATAAGAGTAAAAGTACTGCTCTTCATAACAATCTAATTAAAGCTGCAATAATAATAAATTGTGCTACAAGAGACAGTATTAATTCCACGTATACCGCTTATACCTACCGTTTGAGTCTGATTATGCCTTTCAGCTTAGGAGAATGTAAAGACTGTAATTGTTTTTTTTTATAAAATAGGAAGGCGGACGAGCATTTGGGCCACCTGATGGTAAGGACATTGGCATTGTAAGAAATGTCAACCATCGCTTACATAGCCAATGCGCCATCAACGTTGGGAACAAAGATTTTATGAACCTTGTGCCTGTACATTTACACTGGTTCACTCACCCTTCAAACCGGAACACAACAATATCAAGTACTGCTGTTTTGTGGTAGAATATCTGATGAGTGGATGTAAAGTACCTACCCAGACAAGATTGCACAAAGCCCTACCACTAGTAAATTATCTTAGTCATGAGTATAAATATATTTAAAAAAAAAGCCTTGTACTTGACAATGTTATGCTTATTCTTCCAGTAATCGATTTCACACCGCTTAGTCGTTTTAGTTCCAGATAGAAAGTCAGAAATTGTCATATATATAAAATGTGGATTGCATTTGGCATTGATTATCCTAATAATTAAACTTTCATAACAACAAAACATTTAATGTGTTTTATTGGGTTCACATTTCTTAAAATGACAAATTATTATCATCGAAACGAGATGATCCAGTGGTAGAAAACATGAATCTTAACCGATGGTTGTTGGTAGGCTAGCAACGCTGAATTTTCATTTGCTTAATTTGGGTATAGTTCAACACGTGCTTGGCATTGAGGATACATCGTTCGGAAGTCTAGACGCGTCAAACGAAATTCTGCCACATGAGTCTCAATCAAAACGCATCGGAGCAACATGGGTATATAACCTGCAAAAACCTTTTCCTCGAAAGGAGACCTTAGCGAAGCAGTGAGTTCTTACCGGCTGCTACTTACTTACTTTAACTTACCGACATATCATAAATTTTATGAAAGATAAGGACGATAATAGTACGAGAATGATAATTTCATTTAATTATATTAAATTTAAAGCGAATGGTATGCGTAATTTAAGCCTGAATGCCATTATAGAAGCGATTACTTGGTATTAAGCGTCAGTGCAGCATCTTGTAAGCTAGTGGTGTCGCTTACAGCTAACCGTTCAAATACTAATGCGTTACAGCTGTCGCTAATAACCAGGGAGTATAATGGCCTGACGTATCACTTATTGATATGGATCACATTTCGAGGAAAACAAATATGAGAGCAAATAAATATTGTATAAGATTAATGTACGGCAATTACCATAACTATTGTTTGGGCTATCTCTGCCAATGAATATACATTATAAATTGCAAGCGAATGTTTCTTCATTTCTATACAATTTATTCGATTGATTTGAAAGCTTGTATAGTTGTTGTTGACAATTGCGTAAAAGTTACTGGTAGAAGTAGAAATTTTAAGGCATGGCAAGCATTAGTTCATTACTGTAACACAGTAACTATACTGATACACTTAAGTCTACAATGTAATATATAAATCGAGATAGAATTATATAATGTATATAGATACTTTCGAAAGAATTAAGAGTTCGTAGTTCGACCATTACTATAACGTACCATTTAGATTTAGCTATTTTGAGGTTCTGCTTGAGGTGCTGCTTATTGCTCAGTACAAGACATTTTATTTACATAGTCCTAAGTGAAATATAACATACCTGAAGTACTAATTCGAATTGAAAAACACAAAGGCTTTTTATAAAAAGAGAACGCTTCAAACTAATATATTCTTAATATTGCTAGACTGTCAGTGAAGCAATTGTGTCAAATAACTCGAACTAAATTGTTGGGAAGTGGGATATTTAATAATTGAATCAGATAAAATTATAAATAAAAATACATAATATAAAAATCGGCAATGTAAAATTAGATAAAAATCAATTGATAAGTTATGGTGACAAGTGTTTAATCTAAACAACTTTAACTAGCTCTTGCATTAAGATAACCGTGTAACATTTGTGGGCTGTTTCGTAATATGATCATGATAATAAATACTTTATTTATATATTATTATTAATATTATATACTTCATTTAAATTTATGACAAATATCTGTTATATATTTACGTTAGAATTACATTTAGGCGGCAATTAGCCTTTACAATGTTCGTACAGTGTCTTGCTACCCAACGCTTTTACTAACTAGTTTTATTCATAATACGAGTTTCGCTGTTGATAAGAAATATGCTGTAACATTATTGTTGTTCGCGTTTAGCGTTTAAGCTCTCGTCTAATTGTACCAAATATTATACTTTATTTATAATAAAAACTTTTATCTATAAAAAATTATATATATTTTATATATAAAAAAAACAATTTTCGGCAATATTGCCGTAAAATATATTTACAATATTATGTATAATTATTACGTATTGTATTTTTTAAGTTTGCTGCAGGTTATACTTAAAACGGAGTTTAACTAAAATCAAGTGTAAATGTAATATAAACAACATAATTCTGAAATAAATAATCTGAAAACAATAAAATATATGTTTCCGCCCGGGATCGAACCGGGGGCCTTCTGCGTGTTAGGCAGATGTGATAACCGCTACACCACGGAAACTATGAGAGATATATTGAAAATATACAAGTGCTTTTTTTACAACAGCTACTATGTAGGTCACTTTTATTGCATAGATTAAAATAAAAATGTGGATTTAAATGACCGGTTTATCGAGTCCGTACTTTATAAATATTTATGACTTGTTAGCATAATTACACGCATGACGTATATTTTTATCTCAAACGTAATGCGTCAACAAACGTATTTTATTAAAAAATGTGGTGTAAAAGACACCTGAAATAGTAATAATAAATTAAAACGAATGATTCACAACGCTCTAGAAGAAATTCTGTTGAAAAAATAATTAGTATAATATTTGAATTGTTGGATTATTTTATGAGAAAAAAGAACTATTTCGATGTTGCAAAAACAACGTCGGTAAATTAAATTCAGTGAAAATGCTCTATTTTATGGATATATTTTATTAAAATAATGAAAAAACAGTGTATTCCGCTAGAGTTATTTGTGGCGGTGGTGCATAGTTTCCTGCTTGTATACTGTAGGATAAAAGGGGAAGCTTTATATAAGTTAAACGGATTATTATGAAGATTCATTCTTTTATTCTTACTTTGCCTTTTTAATCATATAGAACTTAAATGTTTGGACTGTATATTTTGTAATAATATATTTCTAGCAATACTTATTAACCTATATTTATAGATTAATGAATTAAGAATAAAGATTTATAATAACAGACTGTAAATGTCACATTGCTGGGCTTAGACCCTATCCGTTTGAGGAGAGTTTGAGTTTATTTGCATGAAACAGATTACAAAGACAAGTAGGTTTCCTCACTGTTTTTCTTCACGAGATGAATTATAAATTATTATTAGCTTATTCAGGTTTGAACCCGTAATCTTCGGTTAAAATTTGTGTGCTCCTACTACTGAATCATCTTGGCTCAGAGCCGGGTCAACCACTTGTAACAAAGCTATTATTGCACATTATGGACTTAAAACAAATAAAGTCAAAGTTTTATTGAATTAATTTTAAGCAAAAACCTTCATGGAGAAATGTAGACGTCTGCTTCTAGAGATAGCGTTAATAACAGTTATTTTGCTGAATTATTACTTTCGACAACTTAAGCGTTATTATGTTGGATTATATATTTTTTGCTCTTACTTTGAAAGTGTAGATAAAATTAAGCTGACAGTTATGGTTGGCAGATCTGTTTTGTTTTTCAAAACATCTAAAAATGTATTTTTTTAAAGATAATTAAAATAAGTATGTACTTACACCATGATTTTTTTTATTATTATTTAAATATTTATAATATAATAAATATTACTGAGTAATTCTGATTATAATAAAAGTATTTAATGTCGCAGTATCCTCTCTTAGATACTTATATAGTCAGGTAGATACTCGTTCGTTAAAAAATAATCTAAGGATGTAAATTTTTACATAAAATTCTACTTTACTGGTGGTCGGTCGTTAATCAGAAAACATAAGAAAGCACTGAAAGACAAATGGTGATGTCAAGAACAGTTAGATAGCGTCCACTAAATTCTACATTTTCACCTTGACATAAAAGGAATGGAAAACTCAATTGCTTCGCGTTTTGAGCAGTGAAGATAAACTGAAAACAAAAGAGACTAACTGAGTCGGCAATAGGTTTATGTTTTCAAAAACTCATAAATTCATCCACTTTCTAAATCGACTTGAAACAAATCGAGACACACAAGTTATAGTATTTTGTTTTTCTCTATATATGTGCCATTTAAAGGCCAATCACAGACTCACTGATTATTCAACGCGCAGCCTATACTATAATACTAATATACTTGAAATTTGGAGGTTAATTACGTATTATAATAAAAAGGCGAACTGAGAAATTATTTCACGAATCTTTGATTTTAAGGCTATCATATAATAACTGTTTCTAGTAAAATATAGTAATTGTGAGAAAAAAAAGTTATTCATGTATTATAAATTAATAAATTTAAATTTAAAATATATATTCTCTTTTTTTTCTATTGTGTTACTTACACTACTCTCTTTTTTTGTGTTTCTATAAAATATTTACTTTGTGATTTGTTTGAACAAGACAAGGTGGGTATAGGAATTAATAGCATCAAGAGCTCAAAAGTATATGGATCACCGGAGGTTGATCGGATCAAACCCACAATTTTGTGCTTTTGCTACCTGGGGTTTAGTCATACTATTTTAAGCTTTACGTTTAATTAAAGTTCATAGAATTGTTACCATATTTGAGAGCAGGCATTGCTAGTATTATTTTATTTTAAAATTCCTTAAAACAGATTTCTAAATATACTCACATTTACATTTATTCAGATGCACATAAAAAATTGTAAAGATAATTTTAGTATAATAAGACCTGATTTATTCCAATAAACCTTTTTTTTTCTTTGGACTGAACACTATGTGTTTGAAGTATCGTTTTTACAACGAAAAATCTTACTAGACTTATTAGTAGAAATAGCATCAAATAACTTAAGTAATTTTTTCAGATTACAAAATCTCCAACATTAACGTGTCACCATTCTTTCACTCTCTTAATCCAATGGAACAGCAATCTAAAACGACTGAAGAGAGTTCAGGCGGAGAAATAACAGCTGTACGTGCCCTAACTACCACGGTCTAAGCACTTTTACTTTTAAACACCGGAATGTTACTAAAATATTATGTCACATGATAGTAAATTATAATTTACTTATTAATTAAATTTAAATAATAATTTTAACATTTAAGTTTATAATAATTGCTGTTGTAAAATTTTATTGTATTTATGTATTGTCGCTGGGCTAAAGCCCATTTGTTTTTTTTTTACTCAATGGAAACCTTCAGAAAGGTACCCAGCTCTCATGGGTGGGGGAACTGGGTTATGAGGGATTCTTACCCACTAAAACCACTGCGATGGCACGGATCGGAGAGGCTGTGGGGTCGTGTTGATATAACGCATCTGCGGCCTTTCCTGTGGTGTGCTCCGTTCGTGGCTCGGTGGAGCTCTCCTCAGGGGGCGAAGGTAATCTCACCTCCGCCCCCCCCCCCCATCCTCGCTAGTGCGTACGGCAGCGCGAGGCCATCCCGGCTGTCGTCCTCCTCAGAGCCGTCTGAAATAAGACACGCGAGGCCCCCACCTCACGCATCCACGGCTCCAGGGTGACGCCCTATCTTTAAATCCCGTCAGGGCCCGTCAGGGCTGTAAGAGGGCCGAGACGATGCTGACGTCGTCTCCGCCGAGCAGGATCGGCCCTTTCTCGTTCCTGCTTCACAGTCTCCGTCTCGACCATGACGGTCGCACAGAAGGAGGCTACGGCCCTCCACGCCGATTCCCTGCGGAGCATCGCCGACACGTCTAGCTGACTTCGCGGGCCAGGATCTTCCTCTCCTCATTCCATGCGGGGCACGCCTCCAGCGTATGCTGAGCGGTGTCCCGGTCCGCACCGCAGTGGTGGCACATCGCCGACGATTCGCTTCCGATCTTACACAGGTTATCTCCAAAACAACCGTGACCGGTCATTATCTGCGTAAGTCGGAAGGTGACTTGTCGCTTTCGTCTCATCCAGGCTTCGAAAGCTGGCAAGATCGCTCCAACGACGCGTTTGCGCGCGTACCGTTCTTCGCAGAGATGGTCGCGTCACGTCGCACGAGCCCTCCAGTGTTCCCGCCGCTTCAACGCCTCGAACGCACTCCACTGCGACTCGCAGATCTTATCGACGACGATGTTCACCCCGAGCTCGGCGAGCTCTTCGGTTCTCTCAAAATTTTCCCCCGACGCCACCACCAACGTGTCGTCTGCATAGCAAACGATGCTGATACCTTTAGGGAGAGGAACACGGAGGCCTGCGTTGTAAGCGAGATTCCACAACAGAGGCCCCAAAACTGACCCCTGTGGAACCCCACAGCAAACCTCTCTCCGGGTTCTCGTACCGTCTTGCTCCATATACGAAACGTTTCTGTCACGTAAGTAGCCGCTGACGATCGTCTGCAGGTAGGGAGGCACACGATGGTGTAAAAGTGCCTCCCTGATAGCGTCCCAGGCAACGTGTTGAATGCGTTGACGATATCGAGACTTATCGCCAACGCCACGTCATTCCGGGCCACCGCCTGTTCCGACAGAGGCCGGACGCGCAAGATCGCGTCAACAGTCGAACGACCCTGTCGGAAGCCGAACTGGCACTCAGCCAGGTCGGGGCCGACACACGACAGATGCCCACACAGACGAGAAGCGACAATTCGCTCAAAGAGCTTGCCAGCCTCGTCCAGCAGACATATGGGACAGTACGCAGAGAGAGATTCTGCAGCCCTGCCAACCTTCTTCAAGAGAACCAAATTCGCCTCCTTCCAGATTTTGGGGAATGTGCCAGTACGGAGGCAGCTGTCGAACAGCCACCTCAGCCTATTCCCCAATGAAGGCCTAAAGCCTCTCTTTAACCCAGCAGATCCTTCTGATAGTCTTAATTCACGCTACCCCAATGCGGTTTGGTGGATTTTTTTTATTTCTTAAATGTATATCAAACAAATTTTAAATTTATATTAATCTAAATAAATGGCAATTAGCATCTCCATAAATACCATCTAAATAAATCAATGATTTTATAAGATTTTTATAAAGCTGTTGTAATTTGTAACCCTAAAATCTATTTACGAGTAATTTCATACTTAAGTAACAAAAGTACAACTCACTTTGTCCAGCCGAGGGAAATATTGTCTCATTTTTCGACGAACTTCGCAAAGGGAAACCTCAAAAAAAGTAAAGTAGCATCAACTCAATAGGTAGGTAATTGAGGACAAATATGTGCGAAACTGAACCGCGTGGTATGATGGCAGCGGGCCAATAACGCCTTGTTGAGAATAAACTTGCCATACTTTGTGTCCAGGACAGTTAGTTACATAGCGACCAAGTGCTGGCCAGTACATATTATTTAGGTCTTAAGTTAGTATTCGTTCCTCTTGGTAAGGTATGGTAAGGTAAAAAACAATGATTAACAAACAATTCTATGAACCTGTCGACTTAAAAAACGTGCCTGAAATTCTAGGCTAGGCCAGTTATTTCACGTATGGTTTTTTATGTGATAGGTGATTTAGTATTTGAATTTCTTTAATACTGCTGATTATATTAACCACTAAGTGTACTTTGTTGTATAGTGTATTTTGCTAAATATCATTTTAATTTTAAAACAGTAAAAAAACACATATTTTTCCTTTACGGTTCTTAATTATTCAAATTTGTTTGTGGTTACCCTATTCGAGAGGCAACACGGAGGAAACCGGGCTTCGCAAACATAATATCCGATTTTGGGCTTTGTCGCGAACGCCGATCCCACATGTTAGCACGAAGGTTTACTCGTGCAATCATTATGTTGCAGAGTAATACAACTTGCAGCAACATTTTAGGTATAGCTTAATAAATGTACGTTGATGTTATAAATAGAATACCATGTTCATGTTAAAAATATATCATATAAATAAGTTAACATAACATAAAGTAAGCCTACTTTGTTTACCAAAAAAAAAACCTTGAATAATTTATATTTATATTAATAATAGACTCGGATATTTGTTCTGAAATGTAATTATATTCTGTTTGATTGTGTTGATCTGAAGTTTCAAAAACTACTTTCGTACGGTATAATTACATTTTTTTTATAAAGTTACGTAATTTAGCTTTATTTTTCTTTCATTTATTTTATGTAGGCAGAAAAATAAATTTTACTAAAATTACAATTTCATTCGAACAAAGTTACAGGTATAATGTATTAAATTACAAAGGGTAGCTAAGCATCCTGTGCCCATCTTCAGCTATAAATTGCCAGAAAATGTCAAATGGTAGCTGACGAAGTACTCTCAGGGACACTGTTTTAGTTCACGCTGACGATTCTTTTCTCCCGTTGAAAAACTGAACTCATGGATATTTTTGTTAACCAATTTAGGCTAATTTAAGTACAAAGCAAAGAGAATATATTTGAATGATCCAACGGCACAGGATCTCTTAAGGAAGTACGCGGTGAGATTCTACCCTTCACTGGATGTTCAGATAAAATGAATAAAGTTATTGAAACTATTAATATATTTATATAATTGTAGGTTTTCTTTATAATGAAAAAACATCTAGTGATATTTTAGAAAATGATCTAACTCGAATCACTTAAAGGTATTATTTATTTATTTCTTAAAATTGCGGAAAGATTGAATGTTTACTGATACGAACAGATAAGAGAGAATTCATTCAGGCAAAGCAAGTTAAAATCTTAATAGTCGAAACGTAAATAATGTAGTAAAATATTATTATAATTATAAATGACCTGTTTCCAAACGTTCAAAGCCAACAATATTGATAATAGCCATAAACTATTCGAACAATCTGGTACATTTTGTATTTCCTACGTTATTGATTTCCAATATATATTTCAAGCAAACGGTATTGGATGCGGTAATCTAATTACAAAAGCTATTCTGTGTACAGAGAAAGGTTTAATTAAATTAAACAAGTCACAGAAGAGCCTTGTATATATTATGAGTGCATATTGTTTCAGACTAGCTGTTTCTTATATTCCACGTCACAAGAAATAGCGGATTATTATATCATTTTTATCGACGATTGCTATCACTATCTTATCTTTGCTCAGTTGATTATATTGTATTTAAGGTAACTTTTTTACTTTCATATATAAAATAAAGGTTCTACTATATGAATAATTCAAATAAATCTTTATGACATATGCTGTAAATTCTTTGTGAATTGGTAGTAAAATACTAGAGAATTTGAAAAAAATCTTATGCACTGCATTTAACCGTGCACACGCGAACAAGTTAAATTAACCATTAATAATATTACTAATTGCGTTTCACATATGGTACTTAACCAATGACAGTTTATTGTCTAGACCTCACTAGACTAGACATGTCGACACAAAGGAACCAGTTCCTTTCTAATGTGATTGTACACTCTAGTAATTCTAGCCAAACGTAAGCCTCCACGTACTTAAGCATCTATGTATATTCAGTTCAAGTGGTTATAGTCTTAATTAAAGGCCTTTAAATAAACTTATGTTATAAGATAACTTAGATCGTAAACGTCTCTTATTAAATTTTATTTAGTTTCATTCTTATCGAGATCTCGCAAGAGATACTGGATCTTATTGAAGATTCTTTTGTCTTTTGTCGCGGCTTAACGTTTTTCTTGATAAAACCGAGGCTCTACTATAATATTTTATCTTCCTTTGTCTTATCGTTAATTGGATTTATATAAAATTAAAAGTATTGCCATTACACAGGTATTTTTACTATTAAGGTGAACGATATTCTTGTTATTATTTTGAAAAAAAACATGTGCATGAGAAAATAAAACTAATTATATGAAAGAAAAATCATGCTGCAACATTGCACTTAATGACTGGTTATCTTGTTCTGTTATCTTTCTTTATGAAACTAGATAATCATAAGTTTTTGATCGCTGACCGATGATATGATTCATTATTGTTTCAATTCAAGTACCAAATTCTAACCATTCAAGCATGAAATGATCAAACCTCTATTTAAAAAGGAAAGAATCACGTTAGAAATTTATAATATAAATATTATTGTGGATCCCTTATATATTATAAGTGTACACTATAATTTAAAAGAATATACATATTTTTAAAATCAATATGTTCTTATAAAATTTTACACATTATTGTATGTAGATCTTATTTAACCTTCTTCCATTACATTAAAATTACTCAGAGACTTTCATTGAATATGTACTTTAATATTAAAACAATGGCTTTTCATTTGTGTTATTTTTATCTAAAAATTTAGTTGAAAAACGATAACTTTTAACAAACTTTGCTTAAGTAAATTCAAGTTATTACTACTTTTTTAGTCTAATAACAATTAACTTTTCTGGTATAAGCTTATTGTAACTTAGGTTAAAATTCATGTATTCCGTTCACTGAACAATTTCAACTCTGGGAAGGATAATATTACTTGAAAATAATCAGTCTCCTCGAGTTGTAGAGTAAAATCAGTCTTCACGAAAGTTTCAGAGTTTCGTTTGTCAAAGTTTATATCTGCTTATAATATTGTGACGGTTAAGTTTCTTTGCTTATAAGCAAGTCTGAGCAATATAGGTATAATTTCAACGTGCGACTTCGTCTTTTAAGACTTTCAAGTAGCACTGAGACGAAAGTTTTTTCTTTAGTTAATAACTAATACTTTTCTAAAAGTAAATTGTTATTAGATACGATATAATAATGATGATTCTGTTATAAAATTTAACATATATTATTTGTGTATATAGCAGTTAACAATGTCGTACAAATTGAAATATTTAAGACGTAAGACTAATCCTGAAGAGCAATAAGAATATAAAAAATGACATAAATACACAGGCAATACAATGTCTACTTGGTTTTGCTAGTATATTAGGAATAATAATATAGTCCTAAAATAATACAAATCATTACGTACGTAAGTAATTATAATATTTTTAAGCATAAAAATAAAACATTATATAAAACCTCATTTTTAATATATAATTTCAAAACGATCGAATAGCCTCAGATATTGATTTCACTTGTATTAAATTTCATCTCTTAATTAAGATATATCATAACGTTACCAAATACGATAATCCACTATAACTCACACCCGTAACGATAAATCAGAAAATATCTGCGTAAATGCATTACTACAACAATTAAGCAATTATTCAAATGGGGGTGGTGAAATGGGGATGATATGCAAATCACTGGATTCACCACGCTCTCGTTAATCATTGTTGTACTTGACGAAACATTGTTAATTGTATAATTTATAGAAATTATTATTTCATGAATTGTTTGGAAATAAAACTTAGTCTAACAATTTTAACGTAAGCATGTTAAAAGAGTTGAATGATTGTTATGTGAATGATTTAGAAATTATGAATCCCAAATGTAAGAAAATTCGCTTAAATAGCTTATATCAATAATGTCAATTGATGGATTTTTGATTATTATTAGATTTATCATTAGATAGAAGAATTGTTCTTATTCGAACTTATCAGTTACTGCTTCGAATAAGAACGTTCGTAACTACTTCTTAAATATCTAATTTTGACGATTAAATTAATCGTTATCGAAAACAAAACTTACTTTTTTTAAGATAAACTATTTACTAATTCAATTTTATGTGACTAACATCTTATTAATGTCTCATAAGACCTAAACCTTGGTTAAATAACATAAATTCCTCTTTGTAGGTCTATGGATTTGAATTTGTAAACAAGTAAGTATATACAAGTTGAACCTATTCTTTGTATTGGATAAAACTTTCTAGACTAAAACAGAGTTATGTAGTTCATTTAGTATGTCAATAACCCAGTGCACAATATATGTTTCAGACAAAATATCCGGTTATAATTATTTGTAAGAAAAAAATGTCAATTGTTATCGTAATCTGAAAACACGATTGGATTTGAAAGAAATATTATATCAATTTGTCCCGGTTATTATTATCACTGACCGCAAGAGTCTAACATCCAAAGGAATCATCTCTATAGCCCTGAACCGGTCCCATGGGCGTTGTTTAGTGGACGGCAACCTTCTATTCAATTAATCGACAAAGACTTTGACTTATGATTTATTTAAGTTACATAGAATTGCATTTTATTTTTTAATACTCATGTAATTTTGTAGTTTTATTTTTTAATTATTAACGCAGGCGGAATATTGGGTCATCTGGTGGTAAGTGGGCAACACCGTTCATAAGTGGCATTAAGTGATAAGAAGTACTAACCATTCTTCACCACCATGGGAAGTTAACTATATTAGTATTATTAAAACATATCGTTAGTATCGTTTTCGATATTTACATAAAAGTACATAAAATTATTTTTTGGTTGGAAAAAATTTTTTACAATACCACAAAAATGTAAGATAGAATGTAATCCTAACTAGTTTTAGTAGAAAAAAATCGTTGGAATAAATTAAGTTATAACTACAATGAAACAAAAAACAGTCGCTTTTTGTTTGCAGATTGCGTTTTATAGATACATAAAATCTGGAAAAAGCGTATAATAGAATTTGCGCTGTAGGGACTATATCGTCCCGTATATTAGATTTCTGGCAATGTCCAGATCGATTCCAGAAAATTAAATTCAACCATTTTTTTTAATAAAAAGTGATGTAAATATATAATAATAAATAAACTTTCTCTTTCTTATGTTTAATAGGAAGTAATTGGTATTAAATCAAATAACACCCGCGATTTCTTGTACGGTTCTGATGAATGAAAGTCAAAATCGTATTCATATTAATAAAACATATTCGGTTCAATCCACGGGTCCTATAAGTTAAAATATATTGCTTCTTTCCGTTGTTAGTTTTTCAATAGTAGTCTGGAAATTTTGCAGTGGCTTACACTTTCGTGCCTCGGAAAGCACTTAAAAAAAGGTGTTACTACGCATGAATTCGCTCTGGTCGCAGCTAATTGTCGTTCAACTGAATTATGCGAGTGAAGAAATAGTTTGCACAGTTGGCTAGTCTCCGCAGAGAATGGCTAACGTGGCTGAAATTGGCCAGAAGAAAGGGACACTCCGTCTCTTTGGGGGACGTTACTGGACCGCTTGCGCATATTACCGTGAAGCTCCGACGGTTAGCCCGCCTCTGCGGACCTTCAAATACTAGGGGATTCTCGGAATACAGAGACCCGCTAGCTCCAGTGATAATCACGGCGGTACGAGAAGATGCGCATAGCGCCGACGTCTTCTCATTCTAAAGGGATGTGAGATTACTTTAACATCTCCGGCAACACCTTATTTTGCTTTTATACGTTGACCTGGGTAATAACTGTATTGTGGATTAATTATTCGTTTATTTGGTCTCTCGCACAAACAATAAATTTACTGGGATGAACAAATGATATTAAAAAACGTACCTTAGTGTTATTTATAACCCGATACATCAAATTTTAGACTACAGAACTGGATAAGTATAAATTGGTTAATGTCTAAATTCAAGAAAATTATAAATTTGAACACAATACCCTTATATAAAACTAATCCAAACGATAATGGGATTTTAAAATCACAACAGCTTGTTAATAGTTGTATGAGAAAATATGAATAAGAAATATTCCTAGGAGATGTATTAAACTGAATTTCGGTAAAAAGTATCTTCGGTAACAGCACCTTATAACACAATAGCAGGTGTATATAATAAGCAATCCGTTCACAACTAAATACGATAAATAGGTAGATTATCAGTATATAAGTTCATAGCTGCTGTAAGCAAATTGATAGGCACGTACTCTTGATCTGAGTTGCGTCTTGTCCATAAGCCGTATAAAATGCAGTTCACGTTAGATATAGCTGAGATTGTACTGCGTGTTATTAGCAAAATTATCGACTATCATGAAATTTGAATGATTTTATAGATTTTATTGGTAATTCATTATTATTAGTTATTCTACCGCCGCACTAACATCCATGCTCTGTGTTGATTTGTTAGGTATCATTATAGTTAAGAGACTAGAGATTAGTCAAAAACTACTTGGTAGTTAAAAAAATATTTTTTACTATATGAAATGGATGGAATCATTATTATTTCAGTATAGCACTGATCTAGCCTGTTTGTATGGGTGAAGCCAAGATGGCCCAGTGGTAAGAACGCGTGAATCTTAACCGATGATCGTGGGTTCAAACCCGGGCAAGCACCACTGAATTTTCATGTGCTTAATTTGTGATTATAATTCATCTCGTGCTTTACGGTGAAGGAAAACATCGTGAGGAAACCTGCATGTGTCTAATTTCACTGAAATTCTGCCACATGTGAATTCCACCAACCCGCATTGGAGCAGCGTGGTGGAATAAGCTCCAAACCTTCTCCTCAAAAAGGAGGAGAGGAGGCCTATAGCCCAGCAGTGGGACTTTCACAGGCTGTTACATTGTATGGGTGGGTGGATGTCTTTAATTAAACTTATAATTTTATAAGTAATGATTTGGTGCATTTTAAACTGGCCTAAAGTATTTTTTTGTTCTCCGTCACTCCATCCGTGCAGTGACGGAGAAAGAATACATTTCACTGCCCCTTTCCCATGGGTGTCGTAAGAGGCGACTAAGGGATATCTGAGCGACCATCTGCTCATCTGGTGGTAGGATGATAAACATCCGCCTGGCTTGTTACCACCGTACGCATGGTGAAAATCTCGTGAAGTGGCTTGCAGCCGCGTTTCGAGGTCAGCCAGCGTACAGCCAGTGCCCGAGCGAGCATTGCCGCGATGGGTGTTGGTCCAGTGGAGACGGCTGCTGAACCAATGCCGAGGGAAACTGTATTGCCCTGCCGGACAGGGAGACCCGAAGAAACGGCTATTCCGCTGGCCGCCCGTGGCATAGTACAGGGGCCCGAGCGTGCCTAACCAGCACGCGTGCTGCCCCACCAGGCCACGCATAATCTCGGGGTGGACCGTCGTGCCGGTTGGTGACCGGAAGATGGGGTCCCGGCGGCCACTTCCGGGGGGGTTCGGGGGCCCTTCCGTCCGGCGGGTCAGTGTAGTTTCCCTTTTGGCAAACACTTGGGGAAACACGCCTCCACACTTTGCCCATCCCTACCGTGGCAATACGTCCCTCGCTTCACGTCTCTTTTCCATTTTTTTTTCCCATATGGTAGCGCATCAAAACAGGAATAACGGTCGTACAGAGGTGTACACCCCCACCATAGCCACGCTGTTTGAGGTCGAGTTTACTAATATCCGTGGACTCCACGCTAACCTCAACGCTGTCCACCACCATCTCGAGACAGCACGGCCAGCAATGTTGTTTCTAATGGAGACACAAATACTCCGTCCTGCCGATACCAGCTACCTTAATTATCCCGGCTACATGCTTGAAGAATCCTTCAAAGCGAAAGCCGGAGTATGCTTGTTCGTCAGGACGGATGTTTGCTTTCACCGACTGCGCTGCTTGGAGGACCCCTCCTTCTCCATGTTGGTGGTACGTGTGGATCTGGTTCGTCTGAGTCGGGTCTACGAGTGCCTCTACAGATCCCTCAATGGTGACTTGGAGACAAGCCGATTATTTGACCATCTTAGTCGGGTGGCAGATGCTGCGCAAGAGCAGTTTCCTAACGCGGAATTGGTGTTTTTGGGCGATTTTAATTATTATTATTATTATTCAGCCTTTTGCCGTCCACTGCTGGACGAAAGCCTCCCCCATAGAACGCCAACCATCCCGATCTTGGGCAGTCCGCATCCATCCCGTGCCCGCCACCTTCTTCAAATCGTCGGTCCATCTTGTCACAGGGCGCCCTACACTACGTTTGCCTAAGCGCGGTCTCCACTCTAACACGTGTCGGCTCCATCGGCCATCAATGCGTCTGGAGACATGACCAGCCCACTTCCACTTCAGTGAGCTAATTCTCCGCGCGATGTCGGTGACTTTAGTTCTCTGGCGAATGTCCTCATTTCGGATTCTATCGCCCAGAGAAACCCCAAGCATCGCGCGTTCCATCGCTCGCTGAGCGACCTTAAATTTGTGGACCAGTCCTACGGTGAGTGTCCACGTTTCGGCACCGTAAGTCATTACAGGTAGGACGCACTGATTAAAGACCCTGGTCTTAAGCGACTGTGGGATCGACGATTCAAAAATATGACGCAACTTCCCGAATGCCGCCCAGCCCAAACGTATTCTTCTTTTAGCCTCCTTCTCAAAGTTGTGCCGGCCAAGTTGTATAGTTTGGCCCAGGTAGATATATTCCTGCACAACTTCAAGTGGAGAGCCATTTACGACCACTGGTCCCGGGGATACATGATTGTTTGCCATAATTTTGGTCTTTTCAATGTTCATCCCGAGACCTACTCGTCTCGAAGAATCGCTCAGGTTGTTTAGCATCTCTTCCAAATCCTGCAGAGTCTCCGCCATGATGACAATGTCGTCGGCAAATTTTAATGCTCACCATGAATCATGGTTGAAATCCCTCAAAACTGACCATGCTGGAAGGACTGCTCATGCTTTTGCTCTCACACATGACTTGACCCAACTGGTTGATCAGCCCACCAGGATCCCAGACATTAATGGGCGAGCGCCTTCTCTACTGGACCTTCTGCTGACTTCTCACCCGGTGGAATATCAGGTTGTGGTTCAAGCTCCACTTGGTTCTTCGGATCACAGCCTCATATCTACCAGTGCCACAGGCCAAGCTGCCGCCACCAACGGTATGCAAACGTCGCGTTTGGCACTACAAGTCAGCAGATTGGGACGGTATGCGCGATTACTACGCGTCAGTCCCTTGGAAGGAACGTTGCTTCAGTGGGAATGACCCTACAGCTAGTGCCGCTGCTGTTGCTGGCGAGATCATGTTGGGAATGGAATACTACATTCCTAGCTCAGATCTCGACAGTAGGGGTGCGCGTAACCGTTGGTTCACTCGCGAATGTGCCGACGCTATATCATCTAAGCAGGCGGCATATCGCGAGTGGATCAATGGCTGCATTAGCGGGGCATCTAACATTGACTCACTGAAAGCAATCTACAATAAAAACTCCAAGTCCTGTAGGAAGGCTTACACGAGAGCGGATGCACAGCGCATTGTACAGATTGGTCATGACCTTATTTCACATCCTAGGGGCTCCCGTAGCTTCTGGCGTCTGACCAAGTCTGTGCAAAACAATTTCTGCCAACCTTCGCTGCCACCGCTCAGAAGTCCGGACGGATCGCTAGCTCACAGTCCGCAGGGGAAGCTGATCTCCTGGCTAAACTCCTTGCCGACAACTCCGTCATCGATGATTGTAGTGCTCTGCCACCAGTAATACCTTCTTGTGGCCACACGATGCCTGACATCAAAATCAGGCAGCGTGATGTGCCACTTGATGTACGGAAAGCTAGCGGTCCCGATGGAATACCAGCCATAGTGCTGAAGAAGTGCGCGGCGGAGCTGTCTCCCGTGTTAACGCGCCCGTTCCAACTTTCTCTTTCTTCGGGATGTGTGCCGGAGGCTTGGAGAAGAGCTAATGTGCAAGCGGTTCCCAAAAAAGGGGATCGGTCTGACCCGGCAAATTATCGGCCAATAGCTATTACCTCAGTACTTTGTAAGGTGATGGAACGGATTCTTAACAACCAACTGATCCATTACCTAGAAGATCACTGTTTAATTAATGATCGTCAGTACGGATTTCGACCAAAACGGTCTACAGGTGATCTTCTAGCGTA
Organism: Nymphalis urticae; assembly: GCA_905147175.2. Lineage (NCBI taxonomy): Eukaryota > Metazoa > Arthropoda > Insecta > Lepidoptera > Nymphalidae > Nymphalis > Nymphalis urticae. The sequence continues at coordinate 4,893,097 of LR989994.1, read as the reverse complement.
CGTAACACACCTCTGGGGTGAAGCTATCGACAAGCATGGGGAATCGTTGGCTGTCAGCCTCGATATCTCCAAGGCTTTCGACAGGGTCTGGCACAGAAGTCTTCTCTCCAAGCTGCCGGCATATGGTCTGCCTGCTCAGCTTTGCACCTGGATTCACAGGTATGCGCTCTCACAGCAAAAAAGTCACCATTTTCCCCTCTTCCCTCCCTCTGTGGCACTCCGCTGGTGATACAAAGCAAAATCGCCATGCTGGGGATGGACGTTCGCTGCGACCTTAGTCCAAGGGATTACATCGAGGCTGTGATAAAAACAGCTTCACGGAAACTCGGAGTTCTGAACAAGGTGCGGCGTTTTTTCACGCCACAACAACTGTGCCTGCTGTACAAAACACAGGTACGGTCTTGCGTTGAATATTGCTCGCACCTTTGGGATGGCTCCACTAAGTACCTACTTGAGGGCTTGGATCGGTTGCAGCGACGTGCGGTCCGCATTATTGGCGACGTAAAGGTCACTAACACCCTCGAGCCTTTACAATTGCGTCGAGTGATAGCAGCGCTGAGCGCTTTCTATCGACTGTATCACGGCGAGTGTTCCGAGGAATTATTCTCCTTAATTCCTACTTCCCCCTTCCTTCACAAGTCTACGCGTGCTGGCTCTCGATGTCACCGACTAATAGTGACATCAATTCCATCGCGCACAAAGAAATTTGACAACTCCTTTCTTTGTCGCACTTCAAAAAAATGGAATTCCTTACCAGCTCACGTATTCCCCTCCTCTTACGTCCCGGGTTCCTTCAAACGAGGCGTGAAGAGGCATCTTGCGGGCAGGCAAGGCGGGGCCGGCTAGTGCAGAACCTTCTTCCCGACTCTACTGGCCGTCCTCGCGTTTGGACTCTACTACCACTTAACATCAGGTGGAGTAGAGTCATTTGCCCTCCCGGCAAATATATAAAAAAAAAAAAATTCAATTCAAAGAATGGAAATGGAATACATCATTCATGTAAACAAAATTTACAAACATTCTGAACTGATATTAAAATGTTATTTCTGTAGGCATAAGTTTAACGCCAGTTTATATTTATGATTTAGAATGATAACCATATATGATACATATTTTCTTGTGATATTATTCAAAGCTACACAACGAAGAAATGATATAGCTTTCGTGCGAATAGGCTGTACAGTTGGCACGTAGGTGTGTCACGATAGCAGATGTAAATGAGAGCGCTTCCTAGTACATTACCTATTGCAAAGCTTTGATACAGCCAGTTTAATAAACATTTAATGATATTGGGTACCTACGTCATTGTTCCCGACTTCCCGTTCTTAACGTTTAAAATCTTGCCTATTCTAGATATTTAGAGTATGCTTTATGTTCCAATATATTAATTATGGTGTTAGATCCACGACATTTACAAACATTTTCCAAGATTTTTCTTGAATTATATAAACATATAATGTTATTTGGTCATAACACATAATATTTTTAATACACTACTCTCATACATTTTTAACATATTTTGTGGATATAACTCCTATAATGAATACTATAGCGTCAAGATAGAATAGAGATATTGCGACGTGATATTAAAAGATTCAAGTTTTATTCATTAAGATTTAGTAAAAAGGTTTTTACGTAGATGAGTACTGGTAGCTTAATATAAAGATTAGAGATTTACTAAGTAATAAAAACGTAAAGGTCTGTTTTTGTTGCATTAAAGGTTATTCGGATTTACTGATCTGTATAATGACTGGGAAGACCGGAAAGAGTATATGAAGTTAATAAAACGCGCTAAAATAAATCTGTTAAAATTAAACCGTGTTTATATTTTATTAATATTATATGAACAAAATATTAATCAACTTATCGAACAATTGGACTCAAAGGTATTGCAATTTGAAATATGTATACGCGATACAGATAGGGTATATGATATAATGATTAAATGCGTAGTAATACTGTGGATTATCTATAGTTGAGTGAATACAATGTAAATGAGGTCTTAGGAAATTACTTTTATGGCTTTTCAAGTGTGGAATATATAAACTGTGACTGAAAATTAAAATAATTAAACCTTTATGATAAAACATATTTATTTATTTTTAATTTTATGACTGTTTCGTTATTCAGAGGATATTGACGATCGTATGATTACTACGATATTGAATTTTTAATTGTAGTATTATATTTATTTTGACGTTATAGTCCTTTTATATTTAATTATTATTATAAAAGTGTTCACTTTAAATAATATTTTATTTACAAATGTAAATGAAAATTTCTCCGCCACAAGCTAGCTGCTAGTGTCACTTAACAAATTCCAGCACCCATCAGGAATTTTTTAAGATTAGGGGATATTTTTGAACGTAATATTTCATTTTCTCCTCAGTGATGGATTAGAGATAACGCTTCTTGCAAACTGTCCACAAATTGCTTTCGCCTTCTGCCCTCTTTATTTCGCCAACATGATTGAAGGCTTTGCAACATTTATGACATCTCACGAGAAATCTTTTAAATGTCTTTGTTTGGTTTCCGTTGGATGATTGTGCATAGATCAGGCTTTGGATCAAAAAGCACTGTGATTTGATTATATTTAATAACCATTAAAATATAATTTGAAATACATGTAACTTATTTGAATTATATTACTAAAATAAGAACATTTCTTTGTATTTTAAGCTACAAGACTATATTAATTTGATGAATATTAATAATACACCTTGTTATTCTTTAAAATTGAAGTAATCGATAAAACACAAAAAATTATATAATCTATTGAGTAAAATGAAGTAAAATTATGTCAGGACACCTTTACAGATCTCTTTTCCAAGTTGAATAGTTTTGCCTTGAACTTTTCGGGGTTAATATAACGTTGCGATAACCCTAACGAGAACAAAGCCGTTCCAATTCCACGCAGACGAAGCCGTAAGTATCAACTTGTATACATATATGTATTATTTTACTCACAATAGCCTTGCTGACGTGTTATAGACTATTCATAGTAGTATATTTAATATAGGCATATACTTCAATAGCCATGTATAAATCAATACATAATGGATACAATCTGTAACGAGACCGTGTCTATATTTTCTCCAGTACTACTTTTGTTGATAACACGACTCATTTTATTTGCAAAAAAAAATAGCTTAGTGGTAAACGCTGTTAGCATAAAGTAATTTACCTAGTATGTACCTGAAATGAAAATAATTGCTAGTATTTTGTAATGATTTGTATATCTAAAGCTCACCCATAATAATATTTATATACGCAAAAGCTTCTCCAATTCTAAATAACAAAGTTTCATAAATTTTATTTAAAATAATGATATAATAACGTTCAGAATCAAATAAAATCAAGGTCACAGTGAGCTTTTTTAAGAAAACTCAAGTATGAACAAAATATACTGTAGTACAAAAGGATGAAATCGTACGAGATCGGTAATTAAGTAAATAATGAGAAGAAAAAACGGCGAGGCATAAAGTTTGTAACGCTGACTGATGTTTGGTATACACATATTTATTTATTTTGTTTATGTAAAAAAAGTGTAATTTATGACCAGTTCTTTAACGATACACCTACTTAAGTGCTGAGTGACATAACATTTTAGATAATATATTTGCAGTGTTGGGTATTTACGCAAAAGATTTAAGTAAAATATGAATAAATAATACAAAGTTACATTACATTTATTGTATTCCGATAACGAAACAATAAAAAAATACGTATAATAAAATGCTATGGATTACTAATAGTACCTAATAGTATCAGCCCCGCTACTTGGCCAATGCAAATTGCATCGACCAATTTCAGTACATGTAAAACTACCAAATTCTCGTTCGAATATCGCGACCTCCAAAACTATGAACATTTTTTAACTCTTCTGCTGTTATACTTATATTTTGTTATAAAAATAACTGTTTTTTTTTTCATATAGTAATTTAGGAAATCATACGACATATTTTATTAGTTCACATCGTATAAAATACAACAACGCTGAATGCATCGACCATGAATTACGAGTATATTTCTAAATTGTACAAATCTCCGTAAGGAGAAAGTTATGTGCGCCCTTCCTAGCGTAAAGTACGGTAGATCCGACAGGCTTTCAGAAGAGGTACGTACATACGTATGGCCTAAAGGTTACGTATGGATTTGACATCACCATGCTACAGCTAAACTAAATTTCTTTGAAAGAGCTTGTTTTTTTTTAAATTATTTTCATTTTTTTTAAGTTATTCATGATGGTTTCTTTAACAAATTTTTAAAAGTAGTTAAGAATATAAGACTCGTTATAAATTTAGGCTTTAAATTCTAAAGACACCAATGCAGTTTCACTCGGACATCTCATCGATAAACTTAAAGCTATTTTAGAAATATACAAAGAGTTGCTGGATGGAATAAAAATACAGAAAATGTGAAATTTCGAGTTAATTGGTAAGATGAAGTTTATTTATTTGATTTTTAAATCAAATTAATATCTAATAATAAATTCTAGGAAAGAGTAGAAGTGAACATCGGTTAGAGCGGAAGTGTAAACTACAACGACATTTCCTTTATTAAATTCTAATTGTTAGCCCCCATTAAAATTCTTAACTTCATTAACGTGTGATCCATCTATGCCATGGTAGCAATCAAGCAAAAAGGTCAATCACATTATCACGTTTTTGCTTTGAACTACGTTATGTCAGATGTAACACTTTATATTAATATAAATGACTAAATGTTCACCTTCATCTATTTAAATCTATATATTTTTCAAATAATTCAAGAATTTATTTTGAAAAATCTAATATACAAAAAAAAAACTACCTGACCCGGGTAGAATAAGGGTATATAAAATATATCATAATACATATAAATCTATTACGGTTTACGCGGCGTAAGCTAGTAAAGCTCTCAGTCTGCGTAATCTTTTTTGATCGTCGATCGAACGATTTGAAATCGTTATATTTCAGCCAATTTACACGAAACCTTAACGAATTATACATTTAAACCTCCTTCAAAAATTACTCTGACCATTGGTAAAAACCGTATGAAAGTCGCTGCAGTAGTTTTTGAGCTTATCGCGATTAAACAGACAGACTGACAGACGCAGTGTGGTTGTCTTTTATTATAAGAGTATGTATTGATTTTCAACGTTCTATTAACGTCAAGTCTAAAATAATAAATGCTTTTATATTCAAAGTTTTCATTAAATGAAATGCACGATCCTTGAAATATCATGTAATAATAATATAGGTTGAATGAAAACCAGCAATTAACAACTTCAAAATTGAATTACAAAAGGAATGATGAAATGAAAACCATTAATATTATTTTATTGCAATTACCAGGAATGTAGTCCTGGAAAGTCCGAGGACAGAATTAAAACCCGTTGAAACCGTTATATAAATAAAGTGAAATTAAAAACAAAACGACTTCGTAAGTAACGAATACAATCAGTATTAATTGATTTTTGTAATCTTACCAAGACAAATACTAAAAATCTACAGTCATTATAAAAGTAAGTAAGTAGCAGCTTAATGTATCAATGTTAATGGTAACTGCCTTCTTTCTTATAAGGTTTGGAGTTTATTGCTACTTCAATGCGGTTTGGTAGATGCATATTTGGTAATATTTACTCGCCACTTTCAGGCTTCTTTTCAATGTTTTCTTTAACGAACGAGCACGGGGTGAATTATAAAGATAAATTAAGCACATGAAAACTCAGTGATCCTGAGATTGCCACTCCTAGTTGCGTAGTCAATTCGGTTCTATTGTTTGGTATAATATAGTAATTATAAGGTAGGAACTAAATATAAAAATAATGTTAAAAGATAAGAAAATGCCTTTAAAAACAATTTATGCAACAATTCGAAATAGATTTGGTACGTGTAGGTTTGTACTAAACCTAAAAGATAGCTTGAAAGGGATAAGCAAAAATATAGTTTCTAGTGGGTGTAAAGGGCAAACTATATATTTTAACAATGAATGAATGAAAGTTATATGAATCAAAAGCAGCAAAACGAAAATACGGATTGACATAAAAGCTCTCCACCTAATCTTACCAGTTGAAGTCAAAACTTAAATAATAAATGGTCCTTACGAAGGGAACTTCTCACAATAGAAAACTTTGTAATTTCAATGTGAAAAGTTTTAAGCCGTAATGAGATCCTCTTATTGCCTGTCAATGTGTTTCAAAGTGTAGTGATTTCTTAAAACTGCTAAAGTTTAACAAATGGTTTTAATACTTTCTTCTATTCTTGTAATGTTGTCTTCTATAGAGCCTAAATTATACAAAATTAAAAACAATTTCTGTGAAATATTCAATTGATTCACATGAAGAACGCTTTTTCAACTCTATTAAAAACAATTTAAGAAGTACATTTTTAGGTTTCAAAAGCACACTAATCTCCTTATAGTCATGCATTTAAACTAGAAAAAAGCTAAAGATATATTCTAACGATACAGACAGCCACACGTATTCGCTGACATAATCTCCAGGGTACGTATGTATCTGACATAATCTCCAGGTTTAGCTGTACATACGAATTGAAACAAACATTGTGAATATACCTCGGGTACGCGTATCACTTCTGGCTTCGGTTTTGCTTCTGCACGTCATATCGAAGAGGTTCCGATAATCGCATAGATATGCAAATCGCTACCCGCAGCGTATAGCGATTACAGCTTTTGTCTAAATGGATAAAATACTGCGTGCCCGCCCGAATATCCGAATACCGCTACCCTAACGGTGACGAACACCGAATTTATCTGAAAGGATCTTGAAGGATATTGTGCGGTTTAGTAATAAACGTAAATGCCAACGGAGATCAATAGGAAGTTCGTTTATATAAATAATTCATATTATCAGACATTGGTAGGTTGATTATCGAAACAATGTCATTTTGGAATCATTGATATTGATGAAACAATAAAGCATACAGAATATTTAGTTATTCCATAATTTTATGAACTTTGTAAAATATCCTAACTCCTCATTTTTAATTTAAATCTAGGAATTCAATAATATGCTATTTATGATCAAGTCGGAATAAAAGCGATTATTATTTATATTTCTGTAGATAATGTATGTTAAAACGTGTATTTTAGAAACTACAATAACATTCGTTGAAATATATATAGTAATTATTACTGAAATTGTAAATAAAGCCATCGAGCTTGTTTATGTAGGTACGTTTCAAACAATATCGCAGTAAATATCTCATAGGAAAACTCACCGACGCTGGGACTCCATTAATACCGTTTTGCAAACACGGCTTACCACTGTAATAACAAATCCATTATATCACCATCAACCATGGCAGAGCATGATTAAGTACACAGTAATTAAAATAAATAGGATGAACATTTTTAGTCTCACAGAACACAAGTTAAAGCGAGTTCGCTTATTACAGGCTGTTTCGGTGGTTAGAGTGACGTGTGTCGCGGTCCGCTGACGGCACTACACTGAAAGGGATGCTGTTCGTTGCTACGATACACCCGTCTTCCACCCCTGTAGATTGGGCCGCCGCCCTAGACGAGCGCAACCTAGTAACTATTTATATATATATACTACAGCTTGTAATAGGTCCTCAGTTATTTCCTTGTAATGTTGAAGTATAAGAAATTTATTTGGTGATGTGCCCCAGTAAAAAAAATGTAAGGTACTAATGTTATAAATAATATATGGTACTACTTCGATTTGATTTTTTTCAAATTAGTTTGTTAAATTTTATTTACCTTTATAAAAAAGTTTATTTACGTTTATAACTCTAAATTTAAAACTTAATAGCGGTACGAGTAAAATAAACGTGAGAAGTGATAATAACTAAGTTTAAATCAACAAGAAACACCGTAGTTATTTTTTTTATTAATTAAAACTAATTCATTATGATATTAATTATTTATATGAATTTTGTTTATCTGGTACGAAATTACATTAACTACGCTTTTTAATTAAACATATTAATTTATAGAATAATTTACCTTGTCTATGACTATTCAGGGTTTTTTTTATATGAAATAATTAACTGACAAATGTAACATTAAAAAGCTACTCATTAAAGCTAGCTTTTTATTTAAATTTATAAATTATAAACTACGTAGAAGTTTCTAATAAACTCTTACGGTAATAAATTTTAATTTTGCTCGAGAATTCAGTATTCAAAGCCTTAAGTTTGGGAACATTGTCTGTTATTACTTTGTTCCAAGGACACTGCGTAGAACACGAAACAATAGGTGTCATTCACTATTGTTACGTTTATCTTATCTATATTTTGTCTCTTGATCACTATTATAATACTGCCTCGAATTAACCTATTTCAAATATATCATCAAATTTGATAGTTTATTTTTGTTAAATTACTGACCCGGTCACGTACAGCGTATACACACACTCAGTCACAGTCTATGCCGATAATACCTTGCTGAGGTAAGGGCTTGCGGTCCATTGAAGTTTGTCAAAATGCAATTTGAGTATATGCTGAATAGAAACTTTGTATTATTCCGCATCTAATGACAGCAACTTTTGTAGTTAGTTACTCGTATGCAGCTTCAAATGTACTATAGTTTAGGTACTTATTAAATTTACAAAATTGAATTAATTATAATAATTGTGTTTTCGTTTGATTAATTTGAAATACATCTTAAATTTTATAGGACACCATAATATCTGTACGTTGCGTAAAACTTTCAAATGAGATTTTGATTGATCGCTGTGCGGTCGTGTTTTGATTTCGAACCGATATTTGCGTAGGACTTGGACTTGGACCCCTGTCACAGAAGTCACTTTATCAAACACAATGGATTAGACCAACATTATCGATTCTTTTAAACAATGTCTCAAAAATAGAACTTTGGATATACGACGTGACCTTCGACCATTAAAATAATATTTTCAAGTACTTACGTAGCTTTTTGGGCAATTATTTACTTCTTATTTCGACTTTATAATAAGTTTATGTTATTGTAGTTAGTCGGCTTAAGTTTGATTTTGTGTTTTTACGACAATAAAATATGTGATATGTTTCTGCGTGCGTTTAAATGGGTTTGTGTTTTATAACAAGATGTAAATAAACATTTTTTAGTAATACTTTTTATAATAATTTAGCTGTTAAGAGTTTAATGCCATGAATAACTTATAAGATAATAAGGATTAAACGTATTAACTTATCGAAAATTAAAGCATGTAAGAATACTGACATTAATCATCCTTACGACCTAAGAAAATGTCGACACCTTTTTATCTGCATTTCACATTTGACCTTTAATTAGTGACTTGATCACTGGATGTTTTTTAATATATTTATAAAACATAAGTCAAAAGCGTATTAAAAAGCTAAGTGGAATATTTGCATAATATCACAGATTGAATAATAAAAATATTCTATGTTATTTAACCCTTCGTTTTAAATTGGTTTAATTGATAGACAATTAATAATTTATGTTGTGCCGGCGGTGAAGGAAAACATCGTAAAAAAATCTATATGTATCGAATTTGATTTTGAAATTCTGCCACATGTGTATGTGTTCTCACACTGGAGCAACGGGATGGAATAAGTTATAAACCTTTTCCTAATGAAGAGAGAAGGCCTTTGTCCAGTACTGGGACATATCAACACGTTATTACTAATAACCAAGCTTATATTAAACAGTGTTTATACTTTATAAAATCCTGTTGGATTGTCTCAACAAACATGACTTCGTTTATTCACAATGCATTCAGATACACTTTTTCATGTAAAGCATGTGCCCACATATGATGCTTGCCTTGTTACGATTTACATAATTATGATAAACTATACGCCACCATTGTGAATAAGTCGAATCGAAATCGCACTAAAATTCTGCATCGTAAATCTTAGTATAGTATAATTCGTTATAAATTGTTATTTTTATATAATCTCTTCATTTTAATATTAAATTCGTCTGTTTTAACGAATACAGTCACCTAAAACCTGCCGTTAGAAATTACTTTAGATTCAATGCTGTATTAGAATTCCCATTCGTCATCTATTATAGGTAGACTCAGCTTCAAAGCACAAGTGCTTTGGAAAGTTAGACATGTAACAGACATTCATGCTGCTGAATACATATATTTTCATAGTATCTTGCCTTATGGACTTTGCCAAACAACATTACTAGATGAGAAGAATTAGTGCAAGCCCCTTTAGATAGGTAACATCCACTTATTACACATTCAACCACCAAACAGCAATACTTAATATTATTGATTTCCGGTTTGAAGGGTGAGTGAGCCAATGTAATGATAAGCACAACAGCTTAGTTCCTATGGTTGGTGACACCTTGGCGATAAAAAGGATGATTCATATTTCTCATAGTGTCAATGTTTATAGGTGGTGGTGACCACTTACCGTCAAGTAATAGAGCCAAGATACGCCAAGTGGTAGATTGCTTTCCTATTCTGAATTAAAAAAAAACTTTGGGGTAGCGCTTCAGATGTTAAAGCCTTTCGGATTTCGGTGTTATAAGTTTATTTTTGAATATGAATACAATATTCATTATTTAACAAGAATTTTTTAGGCTATCTGTAACCTAGGAGCTATAAACTTCCTTAGAGAAGTTTTTAACAAAAATGGTTATATATGCTTACGATATTGTCAATATATTTATAACGATATCACATTCATTTAGAATTATTTCGATTACTTTAATAAAAAATGTAAAAAACATTAAATTTTGCTGTGAAGTAAAAATAAACTTATAACACCGAAATCCCGAATCCGCAAAGTCAATACATCCTTCCTGTGGCAAGGCAATATATTTTAATAATAAAATCGTAATTTTATATTTACTAATTAAAATATAACTAAAAGCTTATGTTTAAGAATAACATGTATAAATAAGACATTTTTCAATACAATATCTATAATGGATGATATAAAAACATGAATGATACTTGACACATTTATATTTATATACACTGCATGCTTTCTTAGTTTGTATAAATATATAAGTAAGTTGCTAAAAAACAATAAGAATTAAAAGAAAGAGTAACTACTGTTACCTTCACCAGTATTTCAAACAATTCTTGCCCAAAGACTCCAAAAAATGTACGTTTCTGAGATGCGTACTTAAATTGAAAAAGGCAGTCTTCCTGATGTTGGTAATCGTGATGGTCCTGCTAATTCTAATGACCTTGATGACCATGCACGTGATGGCGGTGTTCTTCCTAAAAGCTAAGAGCATATTTTACTTGATTGGTGTGCAAGTTCGGGCTGTAACTGTATATCGTCTTTATCATCAAAATCTAAAATTCTTCTTATATCGTCTATTATCGTCTGTTGTTATTCTTGACATTCCAACCTTTTACAAATAAATAGAAACACACAACACTTTTACGTGAGTAAGAAATTATGAACCTGAAAATTATCACTAAATATTGTGAGTCAAGGTAGGTAGTATAGTATACAATCATTATTATAATTGAAGATAGGGCGATATTTTTCTGCCACAGAATGCATTATGTTGCCTAATTCATTGTCTTTGATCAATAAACTAAATGTACATGTCCACTGTCATGCTCATGAGTCCATGGCACACGGTAATTTTAATTCATAATCCGTGTACCGCCCAGTGTCCAGGGTCAACGACCTATATTTTGTTATTTTTATGCATCAGTCGATAAGTGGACATCGAATAATGGCCAAAAAATATTTAATCACACATGGAACGCTAGTATGGAGACGATAAACGTGTTAAGTATATTTTCATTTTCGATTATGGTCTTAACATTTTTGCATAATTATAATGATAAATGTAAAACAAAATAGAAAATTTAAATCTATAAAAATAAAGTTATAGAATATTAAAACAATTGATAATTTAGTCCTTCAATAATAAATTATATTTGTGATACTCTTCAACAGTTTTATATTATATTATAAACTATGTATAGATGTGAAATGGAAGCAAAGCCCTTTACCTGGTCTAATTTAATTTCTTAGCGACCAAAGGGGTCTCTAGTCGCTGAATGTTTACTTTGATAAGTAAATAGCCGCGCCAAATCAGATTAGATGGCTTAATTAAAAATCCTAACTAAATATTGTTATCATTGTTAGCAAATTTGAGTTAGTTAAACTCTATAAATAATATACATACAGGAAAAATAAGGCGTAATAAATATTAAGTAATGATTTTTTGCCAGTTTTTGTAAAGTCAATATTGAATTTAAGTCAATTTTAATACAACATAAATATTGATGGCAACCGTTTCAGTTTAATTTAAATTGTAAAGGTTCATAAGCCTGCACTTTTCTACAATTATCTGGAAATCATAGTTAGCTTAAATGTAATAAAAACATTTTGGCAGTTTTTTTTGATACACTGTGGTGTAAATTTACAATTTTACAATTGTTCAAATACAACCAATTTGCTTTGTTTTCTCAAACCACATAAATTATATTTTAAAAAAAATATGTTTGTAGTTTTTTGAACTATTGCGTATATAAGTTTCTAAATAATATTTTCATAGGCATACAATTTTAAAATATTTTATTATTCTTTGTAATTTTACTGTATCTCTGCACTTTAATTACCGAATTTGAACTTTGTTTTTGGAAATGTGTTGTGTATTTCGTTTCGCAAAGGTTTATTTTCACAAAATTGTACTTGTTCACAGCGGGTTGCTATAAGCTACGTTTCTGTTTATTGGGCTTGTTAGGAATTTTTAATAGTGAGAATTCCTTCATAAAATATATTTATAACCCGTGAGTTACGAGTTTTCACGATCATTTTTAATTTCATGCAGCTTCAAAATATAAAATATTATCTTTCAATTCTATCCTTTTGGATAATTTGCCCCATAAACATGAATTATTAGATAATATTTAATATATTTATACATCTTATTAAATTTAAAAAAAAATATGATTACGATTTTACTTCCTTTCACTAAGTTTATAGTTCGAATATATTAGGGACAATTACAAATAGTCAACAAAATTTAAAATGACATTGCTTTCTATAGGACATTAGTTTTAACCACAGCAAATAAAAATACGATAATATTCACCGATATAATCGTATCTTTAATTTACTTTACCGTTTAAGTATTGAATTATTTATAATCCATATAAACATTATAAATCTGGAAAGTTTGTTTGCTTTGCAGCACTAATCACGACAACAACAAGACCGATTTCAATTACTCTTTTTGCGTTAGATAGTACATTTACATTTACTAAGGAAAGTTGGTTACATACTATATAGCATCTAGCTATGGCCTAAAGGAGCGGAGCATTAATCATAATTAATCAAAAGTCAGCCAATAAAGCAAACTATATAAATCAGGAGTTGGTGATAGGATTTTGTTCAAGCCTGTCTGGGTAGGTACCAAACACTAATCTAAAATATTCTACCGGCAAACAGCAATACTTTATATTGCTGTGTTTCGGTTTGAAGCCAGTGTAACAACAGGCACAAGGGACATAACTTCTCCCTAAGTTCCCAAGGTTGATTGTGCATTGGCGATGCAAAGATTGGTTAATATTTCTTGCAGCGTAGCACTATTTAGTGGTGGTGATCACTTACCATCATGTGGCCCATTTGTCAATCATTTCAATAATTGAAAGCATAATTATGCACGTACACATTATACTCGTATTAGGATCCACAAAAAATTATTGTTTTCCTATGGCGTTAAAATTTGTGTCGTTTTTCCTAACTGCAAGTTTCAATGAAACTGAAACAAATAATAGTTTATTTTAACCTTTCATAAATAACCAACAATGCTTAACCTGCATCGGAACTACATGGTGGAATACCTTGCCTGAGCCCAGCTGTGGGATATTTACATGCTGTTATCATGCCTAGTAATTTGTACTAATGTATTTATTTACTAAACACATATTTAAGACACCTAATATATTGTTTGCTGTATAAAGTTTACTGGTATTTCTATGCAAAACAGTTTAAAATTCTTTGAATATAATGAGGAAATATAAAAATCAAAATTCTTACCACGACCTAGATTAACGATATCGGCGTACTGCCAAGAATGAATATATAAAATTGCTTTAGCAAAACAACAAGAGAGCAAAATTTTGAAGCTTGTTTTCAAAACCCGATGTATTTAAAACCCGAGAATCGTAATCAGGATCGGGTAGATTAACTTGAAAGTTTCTCAAGTGTCGCCGAAGCGGTATAGTCGTTAGCTAAGTTCACACGATGACGACGGTGTTCCATTTTCACACCTATCCTTAGAGGACGAAACTTATTGCATTAGAACTTAATTACTTCAAACCAATATATTCTTAAACTATCTATCTTATTTTAAGTAATATTTGCGACGTGTTGAATTTTGTATAAAGTTAATTCATAGGTTATTTTCAATACGCGTGATATATTTTTTTAATCTTCTAGTAAATTTCAATAAATGTCCATGAAAGTGTTTAAAATAAATTATGTTTGTTTTTTTTTATTTCATGTTATAAAGCAACAAGTATAAATGTAAAAACCCATGTGCATCTCTATTCGCCAATACTCATAATAGCTCTGGTAACAACGCATACTTGCCAAATAATAAACTTATTTAATTGGCTGACAAAAATTGCCATAATAATACTGCATTTTGATTATTATAACATGTTGAGGATGAAACCGCTATCATAGCTTACATTCACATATTTTATTTTAATGAAGATTTCCTAGTAGTTAAACTTAATAGTCGAAAGAAAACAAATATAAATTATAATTCATTCATTCGTTTTTTAATAGCTTAAGTATTGTAGTAATAATAAATAAGAAGTGATATTGATATGATTTTACTGGTGGTAGAGCTTTGTGCAAGCTCATCTGGGTAGGTACCACCCGCTCATCAGATATTCTACCGCAAAACAGCAGTACTTGGTAATGTGTTCGGGTTTCCGGTGTTAGTGAGCCAGTGTAATTACAGGCACAAGGGACATAACGTCTTAGTTCCCAATGTTGGTGGCGCATTGGCGATGTAAGCGATAGTTCACATTTCTTACAATGCCAATGTCTAAGGGCGTTGGTGACCACTTACCTTCAGGTGGCCCATATGCTCGTCCGCCTACCTATACTATAAAAAAAAACTTTTTTACAAGTATATATAGAGCACAAAACACGTTTAATTTATTGTATTTTATAAAAATAAATCTAACTAATAAAACATAATAGTAAATGTTAGCGATAATTTACAAAGAGATATGTCTTACAGGAATATGGAATTATAAATAATAAGAATGTATTTATAAACATATTTTATGAGAAAATGTTAAAGCAACATAAACTTAGTTACCACGAACGTATGCGAGCACATGACAATGTGCGTCATAATTTTAGATGTTATCGCTTAAGCAAATATTATTTTTATATAAACCAGGGTTGAAACATACGCCCCTATTATAAAGGGTTAAGGTTTATCTCAATTGAAAAGTTAAGTTTGTGAATTCGTAACCATAGCAACAAGTGGCCCCCTTGCTACCTCCCGCCCATCTCAGTCCATGTAAACTTGAGTTATTGCCTAGTTCGTATCGTATGAGAGGTTACTCGATCGTCTCGTATTAAATTCCATATTTTATGCCTTCGCTAAATGTGTTTGATGTCACTTTTAAGTATGGAAGCATGTATTCATATCGTTTCACAATTAAGAATTACAAAATAATACATAAAATTTTATATTATAAAGTAATTATACTTTATGTTAATGTATACTTTATTAATTTATAAATTTGACATGAAAAGTAAGATTTAGCGAAACATAAGCTCTTCCTTGGGTTTTGTGTGTACAGGCCTAATAATAATCAAGCGCTTGTTGTGACAAAACTAAGATATACGATGTTTGTAAGATGCTAGATGGATGATTCAGTACATAATGGTATGTATGGATGATTCAGTACATAATGGTATGTATGGATGATTCAGTACATAATGGTATATATGTATGATGTCCTTCTGGTCATATTTCAGCTAATCGAAAAGACTAGCAAAATACCGAATAACTATATTGGGCAGGCTCAGGACCTCGGCACCTACAACCGTAATTATCAGAAGGACTTTACTGAAGATAATTTAGAGAATAAATTACGACTATTCACATAAGGGATGGATGGTTTTTTTCAACATCCATCATTACAACAAAAAAATATTACTTCCAATCAACTTTAGTCAGCATAGCGTACATAGATATAATGTACACTGTTAGAGTTTTCATTAAATTCAATGAAATCAGAATGAACGATGAACGAATAAACTGAACGATGAACTTTTATGATTACAAATTAAGAAATACTAAGTAATCCAATAAGTTACTTTTTTACAAAGCCACACTCAAGTAAATTTATAGGTATCGCTATGTATATATACACATTTGTATAAGATTAATGACTATGGAAAAAATTCGTCACCGATTTCTAATAACATATGTATTTTTATGGATGTGTTTTTTAACTTTTATCTATAACCATACATTAGTTGGTACAAATATAATACAAAATACTTTATTCAACATTTTCAATTATTATTATTTTATCACGTCTTGTATTATCAAAATAAAAGAATAGTAGGATCTGTTTACATCAAAGTACATCTTGACTCATATATTAAGTAAGACCCACGGATACTCCCACGTTTCCTGGGGCCATTTATAGCGATCCCTTGCCATTTCAACCGGAATTCGCTACAGAATTCTTTAGACACACGCTCACTTGACTACAGATGTATGGGGTACATGCTCAATGTTGAGATTTAGAAATATGTGACTAAAATTTTAATGTACCGGAAATATCTTGTTTTGATATAAAGACAGTACACGACTATTTTTTTATTAAAAGACGGCGGGTAAATAAGCCACCTGTTGGTAAGTGGACAGCACTGCACATTGCCCGAACATATTTGTCAGACCATCCCTGTCTAGCTAACCATGAGAACTAAGATAAAATATAGAAATAAAACTAAAAATATTTTTCACTTTAAGCGCTCATTTTAGTTGTATATGTAAAATGGCAAGATAATATACCTGTCAGATTATAGTAATTTTTTCTGTCCTACAATTTGTATAAAAAATGAACATTATGTTTTCTCTAAAGTTTGTTTGGAATACTGCTTTATGATTTTAAATTAATTGCTTAAAAATATATATCAGTAAGCACTTAACCCTTAAGTGTATATCCATAATAGAAATAAAGGCTTGTAAAAATATATGTATTTTATAGCTAACCAGATATTTATAACTTAATTAATTAATAAAAACCATTTCCAATCAAATCAACCTTGCTGAATATTTAGTCTTGTTCATTTGCATACCCCAGCGTCGTTTTAAATATACATCGCCGAATTTTTATTCACTTTAATCAATCACCAGGCTGTTTGGAATTTTTTACTTTTTTAAAACGGCACATTGAATATTAAGATAATATTTCAACGCAAAAATATTTCTATCAATTTTGTATGAAGAAGAAAATGTAAACTTTGTTGTAAATTTTTGCGAGCATTGCAAATTGTCAACAATGAAACTTATCGGTAAATTCTAAGGTGAAAGGTAAAAAGCGATCACTTTTTTTATGCAACATTGTAAGTAATAGTTTGAATAGAAATATTATTTCTATTATTTAATGTTTATTGTGGAATGAACCTGTGCTTCTTAATGGATTTTTAGAATAATTCATATTAAATAATTTACTTAAACAATTTTATACTTAATAACAAAATTGAAATGAAACAAACACTTCCAGACTATTGAAAATGACAGATAAACAAAATGACTGACAATACAATAAAATTTGTTTTAATCCAATATGGAGTTCGGAACCTGCAGTCTTCCAAGCTAACCACTAGATCAACGAAGGAAGGAATGTATGAATGAAATGTACTTGCTTAAAAATAGTGACTACACTTACAATAAATATATTTTTTAAATGTCATCCTATTCTTTAGCTTTAAGGTTATTATTAACCCTTAAAAAATTGTAACGTAACATTCTCTCATAGTGAGATCAATTTTCCAACAGGTCTTCAGGATAAGAGTTAAGTTTTCTCTGAGTAAGCTTAATCTTAAGCACATGAACCCCGACACGCTTGTATGAATGTAATTGTTCATAAATTCTGGAAAAGCTGGATCTTTGCGATGTAATTCTGCACTTTTCGATTTATTAGTTGTTGGCTGCATTTAAAAATATTACACTATGCAAAATGTGGTAATATTCAGCGACAAACAAAGCTATTCATTCAAATTTTATTTAACAGATACTACATTTCTTATGTCTAAAATCCAACCTTTCAACATTTCTTATCATACATGATTGAACACGAATCAAAGAATATAAAAATATAAAGCCGAGAATCAGAATTAGAATAATATTTCAATAACGGAATTAATATACATAAGCTTTTAAATAATAACTTTTTTTAACTTTTTTATTAATTGTAAATAATTAAATTATAAAACTTTTGAGTTTTGAATTGACAAACTTTTGAGTAGAATATTTTGTTAAAAAAAAACTAAATATAATTTAAAATGTAATTTATTGAGACTAAATACATACTAATACATATATAAATGACGACTTTGCTTATAAACTTTGATTAGCGGGTTGTTGTTAGCGGGTGTTTAGTGAAACATTGATTTGAAATTCGAAAGAATTGTCAAAACATTTACAAAGTAATGTATGATATAAGATTTTTTTAAAAGGATTAATACGAGTTTCTTACCCGCATTGGGCTTACGATCTATTTATCGTTCAGACGAGATTACAAATTAAAGTGAAAATTGTGATTACACAATACTTTTATTAAAAATAAGTAAATAATCAGATTAAAAATAAGTGAAGTGTATTCTAATAAAATTATTTAAAAAAGTGTTTTAAGCACTATAAATTTAATCTAATATTTGTGCATTTAGTATCCCTAATAACAATGTGCATTTCCTAAAGTGGATTTTAATTTTTATCAATTATTATTTATTCATCATATTCCTCCTCGTCCGGAGCTATTGAACTGGACGTATTGAACATAGTGCTCACAATTTTCTTGATCACTTTCGTGCCTTGTCTCAAAAGTGTCAACTTGAACTGCATAAGGACTATGAGGTATGTAGACATGAATGATATGTTCTGCAAAACAAATTTATGTTAAATATAAAAACTTGAATCAAACACATTAATGTCAATTTATATGTTAGATTCATAAAGTGCATTTGGTCAATCATTATTATTTTGATCTATTTTAATAATTGTAATCATTTTGATTTTTCATTATTAAATAAATCGTCAGTACTTCAATAATACCACGTACAAAACAATTTTAATATTTAATTGTAGAATCTGAGTAATTCAAACAGCCTGTTTGGGAATCAAAATCATTTGAGGATCTGCAACATTTGTTAAATATATGTATATTTCAGCAATTGCTGAATCCATAACTTCGCGTGATTTTTAAATAGGCTACTCATTATTAGTATTATATTTTATACATTTAAAAAAAACAATAAAAAAAATTAACACGCATAGCTTGAATGATAAAATACCGAAATAGTCTTATGTAGATAAAAAAATTACCGCAGTAAACAATTCTCTGTTAATGTTAGTAAATCCATCAAGGTTCATGATAGGTGGATTCTTGGCGATAGCAACTAGAAACATCTCAACCTCGCGCTGCGTACTGCGATCGATAGCGCCCAGATTAACATTCAAAAGACGCATTTGAAATTCTAGACCGACCTGGAAATTAATTAATTAGTATTTTAATTATCATTGTGATTGTTAACAATTAAGTTTCAAATAATTTAAAAATTATTACTAGGATTCTCAAAAGGCTATCTATATGATACTTTTAATTTCCAAATTAAAATTCTTTATTTAACATAGTAGCATTACACTCGCTAATTTATTGTGAAAAATCTACCACTGGTTCGGAAGAAACATTTAAGACCTGCGAAGAACCAGCGAAAGAAATTGAGCAAAAATAAAACTCATAATTCATACAAAATATAAAACCGTATCAATTGAATTTAAATTCACGTAAAATTTGTTTGTCGTCCAATATATTCTTGAATCTTGTAATGTGAATAACGTATCAATTACAATTGTAATTTTATACGTACATTAATTTTATAACACATATTTACATTATATAGTAAAATAGCTTTATCAAAGTAAATGACCTATAAATTGAAAATGATTACATGGACCTCACCTTCCTCGTAGCGTGATAAGCTTCATTACAAATGATGAAAAGTAGGGTCATACAATAGCCCACTATCACAAATAATCCCATTTCTTTGTAGCTTAGACCATGCTCCAGTATCTCAGAGAGGGAGCCATACAAGGAAATTGTTGTAGTGAAAAATATTACCATGCAATATATACCGTACATATTTGAGTATGCTCTACCTGAAATTGTTTTAATTAAAAATGTATTTTTAAATATATTTTATGAAATATGTTAACCAAAGAGAAATTATTTTGTAATTATGTTTAAAACGTTCAAGGCTAAAGACTTTCCACTTCAAAATTGATTGCATATTTTTTTGTTTATATAATTAAATATGAATGTTGTTCGGCGAGTCAATATGAACAATCTTACAAAGCAAATTATCTCGTTTCATCATCAGTAATGTGTCATTTGAAAGTAGAAGACAAAGCATTGTGTAACTATAAAACGTTTATGTATTTGTGGGTGACATTTAACATGAAAATTAAATGTAAAAACATTGGTATTTTCATTTTTATAACAGGAAAGATAAGTCTGGAATAAATGTTTATTCATTTTTTAACAAAAGCTCGTCCTATTATAGCATCCTTACACGAGTGCCTCTTTCAATTTACATATTTTTACTGGACTCGTTCTAATGTATTCGTCATACGCATATATCTCATTAAAACTGTATAAAATTAGATCACAAATATTTCGTGAAGCGTAATTTATTTTATTATTGCACACCTCGAACTCCATGATGTATTGTTCTATTATCAGTAGTAAAAAAAATCGTGTTTTACGTTTTCGAGTTTATAGGCGTGTAGGCGTATCAGGTGGTCGATGTGAGCGGATTTCCCCACCATCAGATATTATGTGTGGGGGATACGAGGGTACGGGTAACAGATAACAAATCCAGTATCACTCAAACGATTTACTAATCACTTTAACACAATTATAATAATGAGTCGTAAGACAGTTTCTAGACGTGTTGTCTGTACAGCGGCTTGCACTGAAGTGTCGTGTCGCCAACTCGCACCGACCCATCTAGACTCCGTCGAACTCATTGTCAAAAAAACCCATATTATTGACACCGAAAATTTAATTATTTATTTTTTATTATTGTTGCTATTGTTTTAAAATCCGATAAGGGCCAGTTCTAGAAAATTGCGGAATTCTTGACTGAAGATTGTGGCTTCAAAGCCGGGCGAGAACCTCTAAACTTTCATGTGATTCGTGCTCGGTAGTGAGGAAGCCGTTAGGAAACTTGCATGTGAATAACCTCAAAACCTCCCGTTAAATGAAGGCCTCAGTCCAGCAGTGGGACATATAGATATTGTTATCTTTCTTTTCTTTTATTGATAGAAAAAATGCACGGCGAAAACGAAACACTACATATAAATGTGTATTTTTAACTTACATATATGTTTGATTAAAACAAATGTTCTTACCCAACTGTTGCATCATATGCGATAAATCGACCCAAAGATGGCGAAACTGTGCTAATTTCAAAGCTGGATGTTCCGCTTCTAAAGCCTTGTGAAGATTTGTCGCTAATCCCTTAGAAGCCGTTCCGAATGCATTGCAATTAATATACCTGTATAATAACCAAACAAAAATATAAATCAAAAACGTTTTCGTTAATTTATGCACAGCAGTTTCAAATCCGGGCAAGCAAAACTGATTTTATACATTAATTTGTATTTTTTTATGTAAAAGGGATCAGATGGGCTTTTGCTTACGTGATGGAAAGTGACTACCAGTGCCTATGGACACCTGCAACATCGGAGGGCTTGCAGGTGCGTTACCGGCCTTTGGGGAATGAGTCGGCTCTTTTCTTGAAGTTTTGGATCGGCTCGGAAAGGTCACCGGGGAATTAGAAAATATGAATGAAAACATCGTAAGAAAATCTGGATATACCAGATACAATTCTGTCCATTGCATATTTGCATATCTATCAACTTAAGTCCGATCAGAATGATGGAATAAGCTCCAATCATTCTTAACAAAATAGGAAACTGTGCCAGTCTGTGATCAAAGTTATTTTCATTGTATCTCAACGTTATAATAATATCTTATTATACAACAATAAAAAATAAATTATACCTACCATAACGAACAGAAGCCGTCCAGCATAGCAATGATGTGATAATATGCAAATGAGTGCCAGAGTTCAAAGTCATCTTGCAAATAGTTTTGCGAGAGAATAACAGCGAAACTGAGAGCCCATGAAAATATACACAGACCCCATGTAAGCGAATAGAGATTTGGAAATACAATTGGCGTTCCAGTGATTTTGAGGTATTTTAGCTGAAAATAGGCCTAGCATTAAAAATGCGCCGAATAACAATTTAATAAAGACATCAAAACTTAATAACTGTTAACTGATATGGCCCAGAATTAAAACCTTGGTTTCTGCATCCTCTTTATCTAACTCCGTAATTAAGCTGTCAATCTTACACTGCTGTCCACGTTAGTTATTATTATTACATAAATAAAAATCAAGTTTGATTCTTTACTTTGTAAAAGGAATAGTTATTCAGGTTTTTATATAATATATGTCACCTGGTAATGTGTCCACATGTTTTTAAATATAGCAACCTCAGAACCGTGTCGCCAAGAGGCGATAGGTAACAAGAAGTGTGGGATAAGTATGCTGAGAAATATTATATTGTAGATAACCTCGTCGAAACGCTTGTTGGAGTTCTGTTGAAAGTTTGCAAGACGCTCGCTGCCAACTATATGATATAACAGAATATGATTACATAAAAATACAAATGTATATTTTATGGCAATATGATAATCTGATTTTGATAATTACTTTTAAAATATCGTATCGTATATTGTATTAAAAACATATTTTTTTATTAAATGCTTTCAGTTTTGAAAATCAATACTTTCCACGAAATCGTTTACCTTTTACAACGATAATACTCTCAAGACTCCATACAAGATAAGCCCACAATGTTGCTTTGGAAATCCAGTTGTAAGTTGTACGTTTCGTCGTTTTTGTCTCTAAAATGTTACATAGTCATTTAAATATACATCAACATTATTTCTAGATCAGAAAAAAAAAGTATTCTTTATATTTCCACACTATTTTATTGTGCTCTATAATTGATTGAGCATTTTGGTTCTTTAATGTAGAATAAACTAAGAGAAAAACGTTTTGTAATTTTATTTTTAGTTATAACTTTTTATAAATTATAAGTGATGCAAAAGGATACATATTGGAACGAATATATATATAATCAAACCATGAACTATACTAGAAATATGTACAGAACTTGCATATTTATTTCTATATGAAAACAATTTACGTAAATATAATAAATAAATATTACTAACGTCTATGAACTCTCATTATCGGCATGACACCCATGATCTGAAAGAGAACCAGCAGGCTCTTTGTAGTGATGTAAAAGCTATCATGATGGTCAAGCAGCTCCCCATCTTTGTCTTCGATTTGTGGCCCATATATGTCCTTTTCTTGATAAGCTAAAACATTAAACGTTTTCGGTATCATTCAATTTCCGTTGACTAATAGGACAAAATACAAGGTATACATTTATAATACAAGATACTTAACTCACTTAAAAAAAATATGCTTTTTTATTTTTTGATGTTCTAAGCTTTCACGCATCTTTTATCGGATTGAGAAGTAACTGAATTGTTGTTGTTGACACTCGTAAGAAAGATTCTGTCACAGTAATATCATCGTACAATTTATAGGTAACATGCAAATATTATCGATATAATTGATCACTATAAAAGTTAAAGCTTTGCAATGACAGGTAGGTTTTTTTTTTTCAGCCTTTTGCCGTCCACTGCTGGACGAAAGCCTCCCCCATAGAACGCCAACCATCCCGATCTTGGGCAGTCCGCATCCATCCCGTGCCTGCCACCTTTTTTAAATCGTCGGTCCATCTTGTCACAGGGCGCCCTACACTACGTTTGCCTAAGCGCGGTCTCCACTCTAACACGTGTCGGCTTCATCGGCCATCAATGCGTCTGGAGACATGACCAGCCCACTTCCACTTCAGCGAGCTAATTCTCTGTCGGTGACTTTAGTTCTCTGGCGAATGTCCTCATTTCGGATTCTATCGCCCAGAGAAACCCCAAGCATCGCGCGTTCCATCGCTCGCTGAGCGACCTTAAATTTGTGGACCAGTCCTACGGTGAGTGTCCGCGTTTCGGCACCGTAAGTCATTACAGGTAGGACGCAATGATTAAAGACCCTGGTCTTAAGCGACTGTGGGATCGTCGATTCAAAAATATGACGCAACTTCCCGAATGCCGCCCAGCCCAAACGTATTCTTCTTTTAGCCTCCTTCTCAAAGTTGTGCCGGCCAAGTTGTATAGTTTGGCCCAGGTAGATATATTCCTGCACAACTTCAAGTGGAGAGTCATTTACGACCACTGGTCTCGGGGATACATGATTGTTTGCCATAATTTTGGTCTTTTCAATGTTCATCCCGAGACCTACTCGTCTCGAAGAATCGCTGAGGCTGTTTAGCATCTCTTCCAAATCCTGCAGAGTCTCCGCCATGATGACAATGTCGTCGGCAAATCGCAGATGTGTAATGTGTTGGCCATTGATATTAATGCCGCGTCCGTTCCAATCGAGCGTTTTGAAGATGTCCTCCAATGCATTGGTAAAAGTTTCGGGGAGATTACATCCCCCTGTCTTACCCCGCGATGCAATTGGATTGGTCTTGTGCTCTGATCTTGTACTTGGACGGTCATGGTTGCGGCTTCGTACAAACACTTCAACACCTGGATATACCGATAGTCAATTAGGCACCTCTGCATGGATTCCAGAACAGCCCAGGTCTCAATGGTATCGAAGGCTTTTTCGTAGTCCACAAACGCTAGGCATAGAGGCTGATTATATTCCTCGGTCTTCTGTATTATTTGCCTAAGTGTGTGTATGTGGTCTACGGTACTGAAGCCTTTTCGAAACCCAGCCTGCTCAACGGGTTGGAAGTCATCGAATTTCCGGGCAAGACGATTCGTGATTACCCTCGAAAACAACTTATAAACATGGCTTAAAAGTGAAATGGGGCGGTAGTTCTTCAGAAGAGCTTTATCACCCTTCTTGAAAAACAGAACCACCACACTTCTGCTCCATGTCTTCGGTGTAATACCATTATGGAGGACGGAATTGAAGATGTTCTCAGGACTGGACTCAGGCGGAGGTACTCGTGATGAGTATAAATTGCCATAGTACTTTTCGACTTCAGCTAGAATCTCTGGTTTTGAGGTGACGGTTGTGCCTTGTGTGGTTCTGAGTTTTGTCAGGTGACAACAGGAGGTATGTGACTTTGCCAGAACCTTTGAGCCCCTATTGAGTGCTATGGCATCTTCAATATTCCGGGTATTAGCTCGTCTTGTATCACGCCGTATTAATTTTTTAACCTTCCTGTTAAGTGCCTGACACTCAGATGGCGTCATATTCTGCTGTTCTTGTCTTCTCGTCATCTCGTTCAGAGTCTCGCCTGAGAGCTTCGACTTACGTCCATTGCTCTTTTGTCGAAAGTAATTTTGGCCCACTTCGCGGATGACACGCACCAGACTATTGGTGGCGTCATCAATGTCCTGCCTGGTTTCCAACATGGCAAATCGGTTCTGTAGTTCCAACTGGAAGCTTTCGCAACCAGCTTGGACCTGGGGCAGAGTTGATCTAAGAGTCGACTTCATTAACCGCGATCGTTCTATTTTAGTGTTAATATTCAGGGTGCCTCTTACCAGGCGGTGATCACTTCCAGTGTTTACCCTGTTGATCACGGAGACATCCCTGAATATTTGGCGCTTATTGGATAAAATGAAGTCGATCTCATTCATCGCTGTGTTATCGGGGCTTCGCCAGGTCCACTTCCTTTGGGGCTTTTTCTGGAAAAATGAATTCATCAGAAATAATCCCTGAGCCTCAAGGAAGTTTACCCGCATTTGCCCCCGATGATTCCTGCGCCCATAGCCGAATTTTCCTACCCTCGATTCACCATCTTCTTGTACTCCCACTTTGGCATTGAAGTCACCCATAACAATTGTGTAGAAGGTACTGGTACGAGACATAGCTTTCACTATGTCTTCGTACATGGCTTCGACTTCTTCGTCAGTGTATGTAGACGTTGGGGCATACACTTGTATAACCTTCAAGGCATACCTCTATATGCCATATATATAGGTATTACCTACTCGGTACTATTTTGTGGTAGGGATTTGTGCAGGCCCATCTGGGTAGGCACCACCCTCTAATCAGATATTCTACCGCTTAACAGCAATACTTCGTATCATTGTCTTCCGTTTAAAGGCGTGAGTGAGCCAATATAACTACAGGCACAAAGGACATCTTAGTACCCAAGGTTGGTGGCGCATTGGCGCTGTAATTAATGAATGGTTAATATTTCTTACAGCGCCAATGTTTATGGGTGGTGGTGACCACTTGAAATCAGGTGGCCCATTAACTCGCCCGTCGACGTATTTTATATTAATAAAAGTAAAGTTAGAAGATACTTACTTACTAAGAAGGGACTACTTGATTACATATGTATATTTTTGTTTGAGTTTTAGATATTATATTAATGTATTTTATTTATTTATTAAAACTACCATCTCTTGCGCCGTCAAAGCGCCGATAACAATGGGTTCTTTATGCTATGTCTCTTATGTTCATGATTACATTGGCTCACCGACTAATTGCCTTATAATATGGTGACCAATATGATATGATGAAAGCCCACATATTGCACCTGTGTTGAGTGTGGGACATAAGTTGTTATAATTATCACTTTTAGATCGTAAAAATTCTAATTAATATCAACAGCGGAAACTCTAAATGTTTTTGAAAATAAATGCGACAAACAACAGTAAGTATAAATTTTAATGATCCTTTTAATCATGCCGTCTAAAAACATAAAACATTGAAGATAAGTTGTTACAATATTTAAAACAATACAATTGAAACACTCTTATTGTAAGACTCAGTCAGATTGTAATATATATTGTTAGACGTAATAAGAATTATAATTATATAAATTAATAATAATCTATATTTTTAATCTTGCAACAAGAACATTGACAGATAGTCTTTATGGAATATTCAACGAATTATCCCTCTCATATTTAAGAAGTGTTTTTCTATAAAATATGAACTTATATGATTATGATATACGAGTATTTTAAAAATATCATAATAAAATCTCAATATCAAAGCTCTATGACATAAAAGAAATAATAAATGTTTGTAATATTATTTTAGGTGACAGTTACTCATACGCTACAATTGGACAGACTTCGTTCCATTAGCTAATAACACGTAATTAGGTAATGGGAAAATGAGTCATCGTGTAATAATGACAAAATCATTGTCAGATGGACTTTCCAATGTCCATTTGTAATAGAAATAGGATTTTCGCTTTTTATTATATTTCATGTTAAATTTCATCTAATCCGTGCCGATTACTATGCACATGTATAATATTTCATTATGTCTTCATTTAAAGAGTGCACGAATTACATTTCTTACAAAAAGGAAGAGCAAACACATTTGTTGTCATTGACACGGGTGCACGATAAATTACATGCGCAGTTTATGTAATTACTTAGTATTTGGCTTGATATTTTGCGATCTAAATCAATCCCGTCTCTATGTGAGATATGCATTAGAATATTAAGCAGGCTGTACCATTAACATTACATAATGCTGAACATATAGTAGAAAGAACATTAAAAAAAACTACCTTTAATATCTTTTCCGTCGACCTTTTCAAACATATTTCTTTTTCTCATTTCGCTATATTTTTTTAAATTATAAGTTCTCTGGGTTGTTTCCATTTTTGTTTCAAAATTACAATTTATTCTTATTGTATTTTTTAATAAAGGTATCTTAGTATTCACTTCAAGAGCAGGTCACGATATGAAAACTTCTGTAATAAAATACCATACAATCAATCATATTCCACCCTTCTCAGCTTACTTAGCTATGCGCACTTGTCAATGGAAATCCTTAGAGTCGATTGGCTGCATGTTCAATTAAAAATATTAAAAATTTAAATAATGTAAGTCATGTAAAATAGTTGTAAAATTATATATGTTGTCATATATAGTGTTGGCTTGATGAAAAATAACTTGTGTTTATTTACAATTTATTGTATTTAATATTTTCTTATGCATTTTTTCTTACTTCGTACTGTTAATTATCTTGGTTGTACAGTTAATAGGTGCATATGGTAGTTAATAGTGATAGTCCAAAGGAAATATAGTAAAGTAAAACGTTTTTAGTGCTAAAGTCGTCTCTAATCTTTTTATCCGTATTCGACTGACGCCATACCGTCGCTTCGTGACCATTAATTCATTTTTCATACTAATGGCGACTTTTGAAAACATTTAACAACCGGCTAAGTGAGATATTTGTTGACCAGTTGCACTTTAACATTATAATGGTAAATTGTTGTTGCAATTATGTAAGTCAAACGTTCTCTGCGTTAATCAATTAGTACTTGTTCGCAGTAAATAAGTAATGCAGTTTGTGTTACATCATAACAAAATAAGTGCATTAAGCGCAATATTGTATAAATCAGCTTTTTTATTTTAAATGTATTTTATGGCTGGAAATAATTAAAATCTCTCTTTTTAAGCAACCTTAACGACATTAAACATGAAATGACAAATAAATAAAATATATTGAGATAATGTCTCAATGTTCACTTTTTGAGAATAAATGTTCTCTAAATCTTACACTTTGGTGAATATTAATTAATTCAGGTTTTTTGTTATTTACATAAAATTATATTTAAATAGGAACCTTCCGACGATTTGTCTAAGCTTATTGCCGCAAATATTAATTTTACTTTCAATACTTATAGGAATAAATTCATTTATTCAATAAATTTCAGATGTATAATATCCCGCTGTCGGAATTATTATAAAAGAAAAATCGTTCAGCGCATTTTGTTGTCGATATTGATTTGTCTGACAGAAATATTATATTTTTCCGGGCACAAACACGTTTTACGGTTGGTTGAAGTTTTTATTTATTGGAGTAGCAGCTTACGAAACCCACTTATTCGATTTCATTTAAACTTGCTTGGAAAAATTGGCAAAAATACTGTATACTAGATACTCTTAACTTCAACTACGCTGAGACGAAAACAAATGCAATGCATAGGTTGTTTTTGCCGAAATGGATAAAAATTGTATTTTTCTAAGATTTCAACACTTGACTTTATCTTCAAACATGTTGTATGTCATCTTACATATACTTTATCCTAGCTTAGGATCTGGAATGGTTACGACAATAACAAATGTTCTTTACTGAGCTAGTTCTAGTGGTCCAGAATTTTTCTCTTCGCCTACTTTTGTCTTATCCATTATATGTTTTTGTGGATTTATTTAACCATAATTTACTTCGGGACACAACACGTTTGTCCATATTTTTTATAAACAGTTCCCAACCAATGTTCCCAGTGTATATGAGTTGTTTAAAAAAGTTTATTTTTGTTTCCCCGCTTTTTAGGTGTGTTGTTATTTTGCTTCGAACTAAAAATAAAATTGTCAGTGTACTTTGATAAAAGAATCCGTCATAAAAGGAATAGTACCACGCGAAAAGTGGCAAGTAAATAATCTACCACCTCTCAAGGGTTTTGGTAATACATACGTGAATGCCTTAGGTAAAATTAAAATTTCTTTAGTTATTGACAATGCAAAAATTGCAGTAGAGGCAGTTGTGGTACCTGATAATTATCTAAATCATGACCTACTTATTGGACAGACTGCCACGGAGCAACCATACTTATGGGTATATAAAACTAATAAAGAATTATTGATTACCGATAGGCGAGTGAGAGACGACACGCGACTGGTTTTAAGATCTCTAAGGACTGTTATGGCTGAAGGTTGTATTTCTCTAAAGGTGTTCATCAATACAAATTGTAGTGAAATAGTTTTTGTTGAAAATGGTCGTCGCTTAAAATATGATAAAGAGATTGGTACTTACAATATCAAAAACGGTAGTGGTCATTTAACTATTCTGAACTATGAAAATAAATTAATTCATTTTAAAGAGGGTCAAATCTTGGCTCGTGCCTGTATTATCGAAACAAATAATTACTTTAAAAGTATTAATAGAATACAAGATGTACGCTAAAACTCCACTTACATTGGTTGACCTTAACATTGATGAAAATCTCGATAATAGACAGAAACTTAAATTATTACAAACATTAAACCAGTACCGCAATTGTTTTGCCAAGGACTTGTCGGAACTAGGTCAGACAACGATTGCAGAAAATAATATTCACTTAAAGGATTCAGAACCAGTTGTTTATTGACCATATAGATTGAGTCACTCAGATCGCGAAGAAGTTAGAGTCACGGTCGAAGAACTCTTGAATTATGACATTGTACGCGAATCTCAATCGCCATATGCAAGTCCCTTTTTGTTAGTGAGAAAGAAAACGACTAAAAAAGAAAAGAAAATAAACGACTTTGCGTTGATTATCGCGCCCTAAATAAGAAAACGATTAAGCAACATTACCCGTTGCCTCGTATCGAAGACCAAATTGACAGATTGGCGGGAAATAAATATTTTTGTGCTTTAGATTTGGCGTCGGGATATTACCAAATTCCACTGGCCAAAGAAAGCAAGAGTAAAAGTTCGTTTGTAACACCTGATGGGCAATTTGAGTTTAATAGAATGCCCTTCGGATTAGCTAATGCACCAGCCGTTTTACAGCGAATTGTTAATTTGGTTCTGGGCAATTTACGATATAGCATCGCATTAGCGTATATGGACGACATTTTGGTACCTAGTAGATCTTTTTAAGAAGGTATTAAGAGATTAGAAATCGTACTTGAAAGATTTAGAGTGTCGGGATTAACCCTAAAACCCCAAAAATGTTACCTTTTCCGAAATAATGTTGAATACCTAGGTTTTGAAATTTCCAGCGAGGGCGTAAGACCAGTAATTAATAAAATTAAATCCGTCAAAAATTTTCCCAAGCCCAAAGACGTACATAATATCAGACAGTTTATTGGCTTAGCCAGTTTTTTCCGACGTTTTATTAGGATTTCGGTGAAATAGCTCGTCCCCTTACCAAATTATTGAAGAAAACTCTCATTGGGAATGGACTCAAGCTCAAGAAGAAGCGTTTGATAAATTGAAAAACGCCCTTATTTCAAGGCCAGTGTTAGCACTTTATAGTCCCAAACTGGAAACAGAGATACATACAGATGCAAGCAAACATGGCATAGGGAGCGTTTTGTTACAGAAACAAAACGATGGAGTTTTTAAGCCAGTAGCATATTACAGTAGACAGACATCGCCTGAAGAGTCCCATTTTTCATCATATGAGTTAGAGACTCTCGCAGTCATTTCCGCGTTGGTGAAATTCAGAACCTATGTGCTTAGGTTACCATTGTAACAGACTGCAACTCTCTTCGAGCCACATTTTTAAAAACGAGATATGGTACCAAGAGTGGCGCGTTGGTGGAGTTTGATCCAGGAGTATGACTGGAATGTGGTATATAAATCTGGCAAAGGTATAATGCATGTTGATGCATTGAGTAGGAATCCAACAGTGGAAGGCGCAGGGATAATTCAAGCTTCAGATGTAATGACTATAACAGATAATTGGTTAACGACGGTACAGCTAGAGGACTCCGAAATACAACGCATAAAAAAATCCTTTCTGATAAAGAATTTGAGAACTTGTTACAGATACGTAAGAACTTTGTCCTTAAACGAGAGAGAGTGTATAAAATAACTGAGGATGGATTAAGATGGGTGGTGCCGAAGGGCTGCAGGTCATTTTGCCTTTGATAAAACATTTGATAAAATAAAACAACATTATTGGTTTCCACGCATGCGAAAATTTATAAAAAAATATGTAAATTCCTGCCTAGGGTGTGCTTATAATAAAATGCCATCGGGGAAAAAGCAGGGTTATTTGCACCCGATCCCTAAAGAAACTACGCCCTTCCATGCTATCCATATTGGACCATTTGTTAAATCAAAAAGGAAGATCTTGGTTATAGTAGAGTCGTTCACAAAATTTATTGTTTTGAAGGCGGTTAAAAATACTAAGTCCACTTCCACTATTACAGTTCTTAGAGACTATTTTGGAACGTTTGGTTTACCGAAACGGCTAATTAGTGAAAGGGGCACGTCATTTACAAGTTTAAAATTTAAAAAGTTTCTTACTGAAGTAGGAGTTCATCACATAAAGAATGCAGTTGCTTCACCTAGGGCAAATGGCCAGGTAGAGCGATATAATCGGACTATTTTGGACGCCTTAGCCTCACAAAATCACGGTAATGACGAAAGACTTTGGGATGACAAACTATTACAGGTACAATGGGGATTAAATAATACAGTTAATAAAGGTACAGGCAAAACTCCTGCTAAAGTTTTATTCGGATTAAGGCTTACTGGGATGAATGAAGGCAGACTCATTTCGCAAATAGATGAAGAAATAATCAAAAGCTATCCTGATGAAAATGAAATAAGTAACAGACATGACAGTTTACGTAACATGAGGGATAAAGTAGATGAACATACAAAAACATCACAAGAAAAACAGAAAAATAGATATGATAAAAAGAAAAAAAAACCCTTAGATTTTAAAGTTGGGGATTTGGTAAGAGTTGTAAGAACAACTCATATACTCGTATAGTTGCCTAACCGTTAGGAGTTGACATTTTTCATACAACTTAGTTGTAGAAAATCTGTATGGGCTAGAGGTCATGACTTTTAAGATAGATCTATGCGCTCTTTCCAAGTCTAATATAAAGGTTTTACAAGCACCACCCCAAGCTTTTATACAATATCCAATGACTGACTGAACTAGTGCATGATATATTGTGCGCAGAAGATCTAAATCAGCAACGTGCCTCAACTTCTTGAAAACCCAAATAAGTTTTCTGGTGCGCGCAGTTGTGATGTCTATATGAGAGCGCCAGCTAAGTTTTTCGTCCAAAATAACTCCTAGATATTTGACGGTCGTACATTTAGCTATCTCAAAGCATGAACAGGAAGCAAGAGAATCACTGGGGTAGTTACACGTGTGAACCTTAAGACTAATGTTCTCTGGTTTTGTTTTGGCCACAGAAAACTGAATAAATGAGGTTTTGGAGAGATTCAATGTCAACAGGTTTACACTAAGCCATTGATTGACTCTGTGGAGTCCTAATTGAGCATAATACCGTACTTTGTCCCAAGTCTCTCCGTGGAATACAAGCGCAGTATCATCCGCGTAGGTAAAAATTTTACCATTTCTTAAAGTTTGTTCACATAGGTCTTTAATATAGATCAAAAAGAGAGTTGGGCCAAGAATACTGCCCTGAGGGACGCCACAAATGACAGGTGCCTGAGAACTGACGTGATCACCAATTTTTACTTGTTGTGAACGATTAACCAAAAAGTCCTTAAATATCAGGAGCGGTTTGCCACGAATACCAAGGCATTCCAACTTGTTCACAAGAATGGGAATTGAGACGGTATCAAACGCCTTGGCTAGGTCAAGGAATATACCTAAACACTTTTGCTTTCTATCTACCTGAGAAGTAACATAATTCGTTAAATTGATGACTGCGTCTTCAGTACTTTTCCCAGACCTAAAACCAAACTGTGAGGCAGATAAAATTTTGTTGTGTTCCAGAAAATTAATTAGTCTGTTATTTAGTAGTTTTTCTAATATTTTGGATAGGGATGACAGAACTGATATAGGTCTTTAATTAGAAACTTGGTCTTGCTTCCCACCCTTGTGAACAGGAGTGATAAGCGACCTTTTAAAGACCTCAGGGAACACTCCCTGAGTTATGCATAGGTTAAAGAGCTTAGAAAGAGCTGGGACTATTATATGCTTAGATAATTTTAGAAGCTGGGCTGGTACTAAGTCCCAGCCTGTAGCGCAATTATTTTTGAGGTTCATTATTTACAGTTCTATCTCTGCCTCATCTGGTGGTAGTAATACTATGGAATTACACTCTGGAGGAAACGTGAAATTGTATGAATTAGTGTTATTTTCATTATACGCAGTTGCAGTTTCGGCAAGCTGCTTCCCTATACTAGAAAAGTAATTATTTACCGAGTCTATGCTATTATTGATACTATTGTTTGACTTAAAAGATTTTCAGCTGACGTTTTCTGTTTCGTATAATCTATAATTGATTTGATTGCATTCCAAGATTCTTTATTAGTTTTTGCATTACGTAAAAGCGTTTTTTCAAAGTTTCTTTTAAGCTTTCTCAACAGAGAGTTACAAAAGTTCCGGTATCGCTTATATGTAACCTCGAGAATTACGTTA
This sequence comes from Nymphalis urticae, assembly GCA_905147175.2. Classification (NCBI taxonomy): domain Eukaryota; kingdom Metazoa; phylum Arthropoda; class Insecta; order Lepidoptera; family Nymphalidae; genus Nymphalis; species Nymphalis urticae. The sequence continues at coordinate 4,858,636 of LR989994.1, read as the reverse complement.
TTTGGTTCTTTTTTGTGTTTTTTGTGTAGTTTATCTCTATTCCGGATACAGCGTAGGAGTCCAGTGGTTATCCATGGTTTAAGTGTTCTTTTCTTACTAGGTATACGGCTAATTTCAGAGTTCAGTTTAACAGAACCAGACAGTATATCAACAAACCTTGATGCTGCTTCATTAGCATCGCAAGATGGTGTGATAAAAGAGAAGTCCACTGTCTCTAAGTATTTAATGCAGGCATCAAAATTAATTCTTTTGTAAGTGATTTGTTTTTTAGACTTACAGGGGGCGAGGTCAATGCTGAGCAGTACTGAGGCATGGTCCGTTATGGTAGAATCAACTACAAATACCGATGCTCGAAATATTGTTTTTAGCATAATATGATCTAGACAGTTGTGCAACCTAGTAGGATATGTGTGCCCAGGCAATAGTCCCAGTTCAGCGGTTACATTTAGGTAAGCTGCACAGTTCCTATCAATAGAACAGGCTTTAATATCAATGTTTATATCTCCGGCAATTATCAAGTTATTTCTCGGGCTAATGGGACGAATAATATTATCAATAGAGTTTAAAAAACTGTCTGTGCATTGTATTGACGGGGATCTATAAATAGCCAAAATGAATATGTCTGGTTCAATTTTAATAAGTAAAAAGTTGCCTCCTATTGCTTTGGGTTCCGTTATAGAACATTTTATGTCTTTTTTCACGTATATGACTATACCATCGTTTTGATTAAGGCAATTACTCGAGTAATAATAATCATAGTTATCAATAGTAGGAATAGGTTTGTGACTATTTAACCAGCATTCCGTTAGTATTATAATGTCACTCTCAAACTTGAAGCGCGACAACTGAAGTGTTAAATGATCGAAATTTTTATATATACTACGAATATTTTGACAAAATATCTTACGATAACCAGCAGAACCTATATTCAATAAGTTGCAAGTTTGTGTATCACATAAATACGCAGATGCTACATTAATGTTATCTATATCCGTTGAGATAATATCATTTGAATCAATCATTGCAAATGACAGGTATTAATTTGGTACAAAATAGAATGTTAAAGAATACATACTTTGTAAGAACTAGGAATGCTAATTGTAATAAATCTGTATTGAGATTGCTATTTGTAAAACATGATATTGTGTATATGTGTATAAAAGTTAGTCGAGGTACATGTGAGTGAAATATGTGTACTAATACTTTGTGGAACAGTATATATAAAATAAAAACAGAGGGTTTGTTACAGTGACATAATATGATGAGAAAATTAAGCTTAACATTAAAAAGGCATATCAAAAGTAAGAGATAATTAATTGCAAAGGGCAAACAAACAGTATAAATACAAATTACCGCTAGTCATTTTTCTTGACGTAGTCTGTGAAGGTCCTCTTCATTTTTAATATGGATTTGCTTGTGGCCGTCCATTCTTCGGAGGAACACCTTCCCGAAAGCAGTCCAACAGTACTTGTATTCATTTTCTCTCGCAAAGTTGCGTGCCAGATAGTATATACGATAGGTATTCGGGGTCAACTTTTCAGAAAGGAAGACTGGTTTGGCAGGTCCATCTAATTTCAGGTGGGTCGTGTTGAGTTTATTTTCCTTATGCCTATTATTAAACTGTCGAGCGCCTTTAATCATATTTTCTTTAACATAAGCACTGTTGAAGTCGACTAGTATCGTTGGCACATCCTTTTTTCCCTTGCGGAATACATCCCTAATATCATGCCGTTCAATTGGAGTTTTAAGTACCTTAGATATTTCCTTCATAATCTCGCAGATGTCTTCCTTGGTTTCTTCTAATTTTTTTGGCACATTTTTAATTTAATAATAACTAAATAAGAAATGTAAAATAAATATAGTAATTTTATTGGGGATTATATTTTTGAGTTTGTATATATTTTTTCTTTTTTTACTAATTTAGAATTGTATATTAAAATACACAATTAGTAAGCCTACGAATGAAACCTATATGAAACGCTATGAGCGAACATGATGTTTTTAGCGCTATGAGCGCATATCAATAAAACGCTATGAGCGATTATTACGTTGAAGTGCAATGTGCACGGAGGTAAGTATGTACTGCTAAGATGATACTCTACTTGTGAAGTGCAAAGTGCACAGTAACTATAGGAATAAATAATTTTAGAATAGTGAATTTAATTTATCAAATGTATCCTATGTTTGTGTAATTACCGTTATATAATAATAAATAAACATGTGTTTGTAAGAACATACTAGTTGTGTTATATATGTAATAGAATGTAAATACCATATAAATTTGTATTCTTCGCGGGGACGCGAAACTTATCAGGATGGACGAATTGTTAGCTTGATAAAATAATCATACTGTAATTTCAAATAAGTATTGAGCATTTTGTAAAGAATAGCCGTGCCTATTAAAATAAATCTACATTATGAAAAGAATGTAATAAATTATAATTTATATTATTGTCATATTTACTATAAAACGTGATTTTGTTTGTTTATTTTTTATATTGTATATTTAAATATTTCGTACTTTTATTATTTAGTATCATTATATCATGTAGTAGTATCATTATATCATGATTAGTCAGTTGAGTACTGAAGAGTCTCGCAATGTTTGGGTTTTTTTAAAGAGGAACGGAAATTTTTGAGTTGTAAAACAAGTTGGTTATTACTACTGTGGATAATATCGTGTAGTATTGAAAATAATAAAATTGACAAAACGGAGAAGAGTGTTTGAATTTAAATACCTGCGAAGTTACAAAATTTAACAGTATGTTTGTCTGTAGCCCCATCACGCCAAAACTACTGCACGGAATTAAATGCGGTTTTCACCGATGTATTGATTGCTAGAGGTCTAACTCAAAATATATGCTAATTTTTACCGCAGAAAAAATATGTTATTCCAATTGTTTTTAACAGATACGTTATTCGTCGTGTATAGTTGTTACTTAAAAAAAATCATAGATGGTTTGTCTCGATCTATTTCAACTGATTACAACTACCCTCATATAATAATAACAAAAGAATATTTAGCTTATTTAATCGAAAACAAAAGTAAAAATAAAATAGCCATAGATTCGAAGAGAATAGAATAGGAGGACACATAAGTTAAACAGAAATTATAAATAAGAACAGGACGACCCTATTGCTGGGTAGCTTTTCCTAGAGCATAATTATTTCACAAACTTTCATTTCTCTTGCAATGTATGATCATATGTATGTATCTCTTCGGGTGGAATCTTACTACTTAATTTTGAAGCAGACATCTTCACCGATTGAGCTGAACAATGCATGTGCATGCTGTGTGACGTCACCTAAGATAGCGGACTAGTTATTTTTAATGCACTCCTACAATACGGGTATCAAATGAAACGGCTTGCTGAGAATAACTCGAAAAATAAAGTGACGTCAGTCTAAATCCAATGTGGCGAAATTCTAAAGATGGCGGACTAAATTGTTTATGCTTTCCTACATTATGGTATTAAATGAAAGGACTTGCTGAGAATACGAATGCGCTCAAGTTCTCCGATCCTTCTGAAACGTTGGTGTACTGGGGTTTTTGGATGGGATTATGATATTGAGGTCGAATTGTTCGAGTCTGTAGCATCGGTTGGTTAACTTTGACTTGTGTAATTGTCGAGATAGGCGTCAACAGCAATGAACTTGAAAAAACCGTACAATGAACAAATAGAAACCTGTCCAGCGATAGCTAAAAACCTTTGTGATTTATCTGTGTAGATAAAGACAAGTAAATTAAATAGTTTGATGTGAACGATTTTAATTTTTAAAATTTTCAAACTAATTAAATATCAGTACTTAAATCTCGTGACAAGCTTTTATATCATATAAATTGTGTATTGACGTTATAAGTTGATAGTATAAGTTTTAAAGGAAAAGTTTAATTTATTCTTTTTAGCGCATTTAAATAAAACCTTGTTTTAAAAAAAAAAATACTTTTAATTTCTTTCATAAAGATACAATTCGTATTATAAGCTAAAGATATTACATTTCTGAAGATATCATTTCATATAGCACAATACTAATAATTGTACATTTTTCATATTTCAGTAAAATTGTAAGATTCGGGCATTAAATGGGCTGTGTTAAATACTTAAAATTTATAATGCCTTCCCGAAAACGGTTTAACCCGCTCAAGCTAATCATTAAATCTCGTAACGAATTCTGAACGAGAACGGCATTAGCTGATGACCACAACCGTCACGAAATTTCATGGTCTCTAAAATCAAGTCAAGCACTTCTTGCTTGCTAACTATACTTTATATTCTTGAATTGCTATAAAACATTTTCCACAGGTGTTGCCAGCCATACATCACAATACTTAATCCGCTTACAGAATCATGTTTCAGAATCCCCTTTAATATGAGAAGGAATTATTTTTAGGTTTAACCAAATAGTCACATGTTTGAGATTCTTTGCTTTCATTTGTTTGGTTTCATTTATATTATTTTTTTATATTTTTTCTATGATATCTTATTTAGGTATATTATGCAAATCACTGAATAAAATAATGATTATTTTTTTATCATCATCCATAATGGTAAATGTTAGTAAATATATAAGTGTTATATATGTATCTTCTCATTTATCCAAACATGCTAAGACTTGGCTTAGCTAAACTTTCAATATTAATTAATCAAGGAGATTTTTTTCTTCGTTAATGGTAGCCACATACTATAAGATAAACGAGAACTTGCATAAGTTTAGACTTGCACAATTACACAGCACCTCATGTTCATACAGAATTTTGATCAAAAAACTTGTCTAAGGTTTACAACATATTTAATTTTCGATTTCGTAGCTTGCAAAAATTTGGTTTGCTCTAAGTTTAGTTACTGGAATCATGTCGCACTCGATGTTCTACGTAACCTAGTCACTTGTTCGTATCTACGGGACAATTTAATAAGAGACATTATTGTTTGTAGAAATTAATAACACATTACTTTCAAAGAAATTATATAATTCGAAGGCAATTAAGCTGTCTGTGCTTAGTACGAGAGGGACAAATTGTTAACATGCACAAGTATATCGTAACCTGTGTGGCTACCGTTCATTCAAACAATCCCAACTTACGTAATTGCATCAAACGTCATTCGCAAAGTTATTACCGTTCCCTCGACTCAAACAATTTTGCAGCGGATTCCGTAAGACAGGCGCTAGGCGTTCCCAACTAGGTTACTTATCGTGAAGCTGATGGCATAAGGCCTCCTATGAACGGGCTGACTATTTTGGTAATTTAATCACATTGGTATAAACAGCTATCAACATTTTGTGATAGACTTACATTTTCAATATTATTCTCGAATTTAAAATCATGTAGAACACTTACAACGACTATGAATCGTCAGTGAATATTCAAAGTTAGTAAAATAAGATATCATTTTAAAATTATATATGTAAATTAAAACATAATTCTGAAAAGTAATATTGCATTGGTGTTTGGTAATAGATAGTTTAACTTCTGTGTTGATTCCAATAACCTGATTTATATAATATTCATTTTATTAGTAGAAAAGCAGACGAGGAAATATTTCCTACGTGGTTTGTAATCCTTGATCCATAATGTTAAAAACTCTACGACTGTATTTGCTGTTTAAATCTTAAACCTTATATACGTTGTTAATAGTCAAACACAGGCGTATAAAGTTTTCAAATTTGTGGTTGATTAATAATAATTATTGAGTGTCATAACCATAGCCATAACAAAGTCATAAAACCCTGAACTTGGGTTCAATAAAGTACACATTAATGCTCCCTAAAAATCAGCGGAAGCCTTTTTTTCTTGATATAAAATACTCACAGCTAACTTAAAAAAATCTTTATATACAATACAACTGTGAAAAAATGTAAATAAATTTATATATGTTTTTTAAAAACAAATTCATTTGCATCGTTTATGGACCGCTTTAAGGTACACGTTGGCTTGTAATTATAAATTATGCTTCAGAAACAGAGTTTGGGCTGTGTCGCTGTCGCGATTATATCATTTATGTCTAGATTATTCTGAACTGAAATAAAATAAATTTTCCATCTTAGCAGAGTTCATATAAATGTTTCCTAAAAAAGTGTTATATATATATATATATTTTTTAATCAATAAGACGTTATGTTAATGTTAAACTATAAAAAAGTTTTGTGGTTCTTATGCCATAAAATTCTCAGAAGTGTTGAAGTTTGGAATAAGGCAGTGTTAATAGTCTCGTCCTTGGGAAAGGATAACGATTGGATTATAATATATCACCAAAACAATATTTTGAATTCAAATGTGATAATAATATTTGATAAACTACATAAAAAGGCTGAATGGACTTTTTGCATTATTCATAAAGATTTTATGTGGCCCCAATATCAAAACGCCTTAAACGAACCGAGAATATGCTTACTAGAAAAATAGTAAGGTTTTCTAACGTTAAGAAAAATATCGGCGAGATTGTTTAGTCAGTTTTATATTGTATAACTAAAAATTTAAGAACTTGAAATATAAATAGTTTTTAAGAATATTTTCAAGATTGAACAGCAAATCATTTTTTATATTAATTGCTTTGTCGATGATTATAGCGATTAAGCTACAATTAAGAAATTCGTAATTTAAAATATTCTATTTTAAAGCTGCCAGTTTTGTTGCAAGTTTTTGCACAAATATCGGTCCATATCAACTAGCGAGATGAATATGAAAAACAAACATGAATTTAAAATATTCTTAATAACAGAATTTAATTTGATACAAGCTCATGCAACTATAAATGAAAATATGACTTCATCCGTTACAATTAAAGCTTTGTTGGATGAACAATAATTAATTGCTGCGTATGATTGAAAAGGCCAAATGTCATGAAAATCGTTAATGCAAACGGATAATATTATCCTCTATTTAACATAACAAATATTTTAATTTTATAATTAATTAGACAGTCATTATTTATAAATAAATTTATTAATTAATAAAAATAAATATAAGAATAAATTGTAATTGTGCATTATTTTATTTTCTTACATGGCAACTATTCTAAATTGAACGTAAGCCAATTCGTTTATACTAGAATATTCCATTTAAGAGTTTTAACGTTCCTAACAAAAGGAAATTTAAAAGATTCGTATTTGTGTTTTGAGTGCCTATGCCTATAAACTTAAAATTGTGGTTTAATCTTAAATAATCATATGATGCGACGTTCATATTGTAAAATCCTGGTATTGTATCTTTATGATATTTGTAATCGACTTTTATATTTATACAATTTTAAAAACGTACGCACTTTTACGAAAGAAATTATATAAAGAGATAGTATAGTAAAAAAGGCTTACCTTTTTACGGAAAAATGCACGGATTATTTGGGATCTGTAGCATTATACCAAATACCATAACAGCTGAGCAATTTTCGATAAATTTGCGTATAAAGGATAAATTTGCGTTTCATTAGATATTTATTACATAAAATTTAGATTTTGTAATAAATAAAACAGACAGACAGCTCAATATAATATAATAGTTCTGTAATTGTCTCTTTATCCTAAACCAGAAATTACGAAGGTTATGATGATATTTACCGAAATGCGAAGCTCCAATAGGATTCAAACTTACCCAAAATTTTTAATCAACCTCCATATTTAGATATGTTTCATGTGCTATGTGTGTGTCTGTGTGAGTATATGCTTTTAAAAGTCGTGTTGATAATTTTTTCTTTATTACACATAAATCTAGTATAAACTGGTTTTAAAATATTAAAAAGCGATATGACAAAAGCTTAAAATTATACACAGGAGACGAATAAGAATATTTTTTATCTTTGAATGATTTCCTATAAACCCTGTTAAATGCATTTGATTATTATCAAATTATTTGTTACGTCCAGCAAAATTGGTGGGTTAACTATGTAGTATGTGTTAATTGAAGTCAAGGTACATTTTTCAAAAAAAAGTTTTACTGACAAGGTACCTTACAAGATTATAAAAAATAGGGAATTGACATCTACGGAGACCTAAAATTTTGAGATATTTTTAAATTTAATCTCCCGAAAATCAACTAAATTACAAAAATTAAAATCTGTTGTTTTTTAAGCCTTTTAAACACCCTGATGAACTAAAGATAATCAACATTTTTATTTTATTGAAATGCTCTGTTTTATGCCTGAAGGATAACTATGAAACAATACACCCAATTTGTTGGTAAGCCGAACGATATTCAGAACATAATTGCAGCATATCTAATTCTCTTAATCCGAGCCCGAAAGGGATAATCTAGACACGAGTATCATAATACCGAACCAGACTTTGTCCGAACTGCCACTTTGGAGCCATAATTTATAACTACAAACGTGTTTACAAAGCGTGTTAATTAGTAATTAATTTAGTAATGAATTATTAATTGTGTAGGTAGGTATTTATTTTAGTAATCGTATGTCAGAGTTAAACTATGTGCTTTAATAGTAATTTAATTGTCTACGTTATTATCACATAGTTAAATCAACAATTTGTTATAAATTAAAAACAAAAACTTGCATTGTTTTTTTACTCATATTTACGAAATAAATTGCAAATATTAATCAAGCAACTTAATATTTTTAACAATATTTGTGGTATAAAATACCACGTTATGATTTACTAACTTAAAGATCCGCGTTATCTCTGAACTCAGTTGATCTTGGTAACGTATCATCTACAATAACATGGAATACCTATGGGACCACACTCGTGGCATGCACTTCTGAGATGTATGGTCAATAAAAATTCGTTATAGAATATTTTATAATATGTATGTACTTTATGAAAATCTTTCATAAATACAGTAGTAAAACAAATGCATACTAATAGACAAAATCTCAATTTTGTTATGAAATTAATTCTGAGGGAGAATCTGAATACCTCACAGAAGATCCGATACAGTTGAATTAATTCTTAATTAGAATATATATTATTAGTTAGCTAATTATAAAGTTTTACGACACTTAGTTAAATATATAATAAGAAATATCTAAATATTAAAATAATGTAATTTAATTTTATATGCATTCCTAGAATCAAATAACACAAACAACAAGAGCTTTTATTGATGTTTAAGTTGTCAAACTCAGGGTACTGCGACGATATCGTTCAGAATATTATCGATATCTGTATAACATATAAATATATTTCTGTACACTCCCATCAAAATCACTTCATTGATAGGTTATATTATATGTTTTATGGACATAATATATGAACGTATTTTTCTGAACATTAAAACATGACATGTAACATATTAACTAAAAATATATGCTTATATCTATATCTCCTACAAACATAAGCCATTGACGGAACAACTCCTTATTAAAATATACAATCAGTTATAGAATCTAAGATATATAGAGGTAAGTCGAAGTGAAACAAAGAGTAAATAAGACCAACGGCGAATCAATAACGACGGACCAATAATGGATAAGTTCCGCTTGTTCCAGAAACTTGTAGAAGCTTTGTATGCTTATTTTGATCAAAGTAATTATTATTATAATATGATCACAGATTTGAGATGATGTTTATCTAATGAAATTAAGAGGTTTTCGTAGTAAAAGGGATTTCAAAAGCGAAAATCTTAACCGATGATCACGAGTTCAAAACCAAGGCAAGCACCACTGAATGTTCATGTGCTTAATTTGTATTTATAACTCATCTCGTATTTGGCGGTGAAGGAAAGCATCAACGTCTAATTTCGCAGCTTGTTGGAACAAGCTCCTCCCAAAGAGAGGGAGGAGGCCTTAGCCCAACAGTGGGCATACAATGATAGGTTGTAACGTTTACTTTTACATTGCCATTTATTATATTATTTACAGGTAACCTTATTCTATTGGGCTCGATAAAACCACCTTTATCATTCATATCAAGTCTTATAAGTACACACAGGGCTTACCTTTGTGAATGGATTCTCATCCGAGTCCGAGAAGTAAGTGAGAATAAGGTATAAAATAGATAAAGATTAGTGCAAAGGAAAAGTACACTGTAACGATCTCCAATATATATTCTAAACAAATGATAAAAGTTGCAACTATACTTGTTTGATTAAAAAATAAATATTGGTAAATGTATGTTTATAGTAGAAAAATAATCCAAAATAATCAAAGGCAATAAAGTAAGAAAAACTTGAGGTTTAATATTCTTAAATAAAACCTTATATTAAAGTTTATTAGTAAATTATTTACCTCTGTTTATTACTCTTCCTTAAAGATTCAATGGGCTAATTTTGAGTAAGAAAGTTGTTTACGTTGACGAAAGTTTTGCTCCTAGCAAAATTTTAAGACGTAATTTTGTTCGAGTTTAATTTGCAGCTAAGGAAATACCTATGTGAAATTTGTATCAAAAAACCTTAATTTCAGTATGATTTTTTTCCATATGTTTAAAAGGAAATGTCTGTCTATCAACGCACAGTCCAAAAACTGGAGACATAGATTGTTGACATACTATTATGGGTAAAAGTAATAAAATTTACAATTAGCCAATTTCTATTCTGTATTTATTTGTTGCGTATTTTTTTAAATAGCAAAGCCGATTGATAAATATGCCTCCTGGTGTTAAGCGATGACCTTCACCCATACATTGGTATTGCAAAAAATAATAACATTTCTTTTCAATGTGTTATCAACCATAGGAAAGGTTATATTGAATTCTTTGTGACTGTAATTACTCTGACAAACTCACTTTTTAATCAGAAAACAATAATATAAAATTATAGCTTCCAGTTCATTTTTTTTAGTTATACATAGTTATTACATAATCATCATTTTACAAGAGTAAGTTAAATTTAAAGTTACCAGTTCTACTGAGGTGAACCGGCAAGAAACGCATTAGTTGCTCTTTTCCGTTTTCAAAATTATAGTTTTGTTAATAAAATAAATATGCTTTCTCTTAATACAATATGATATAGCAACGAAATATAATCAATTCTACGCGCCACGCACACAACGGCGTAGAGAGAAAGGGAGCGGCATGGAGCGTCGTGACAGTTGTTAGTTGGTAGTTGTGCCACAGTTGAGTATGATATGAATTATAAAAACATTATACCACATAAATACTAAGTAAGGCTTGTCCGCAATATTCGGTTAGGATTCACGTGTTCCAGCTACTTGGCCATCTCGGTTACTTTTATATTATTTATTTATTAAATACTGAATTTAAATAAAAAAAAATATTCATAATTATAATAATAAAAAGAAATAGGAAGAAAACTTAACAGAATATAACGAATTTGTTACAATAAATCCGCCATGTTTGCGCGGATAGACAACGAGAAGGTTGGTCCTAATAGTAATAATATATTTTTTTTTATAATTATTTATTATTTGCTTGCTCTACAGAAATCTGTTAATAAAGACCGGAATATTCTTATTGACAATGAGAAAACATATCAACCCGCGCCATTTTCAGTTCGTTTCAATGCCACGGGTTATAATCATTTTGCGTCGTATTATGCTGTTAGTCTTTCAGCGCTCTGTTTTACTCATTTTAAGTGGCTTTGTTTTCTTATTCTCCTATATAAAAGTAAAGATAATACTGTATGAAAATTTTATCATAGCAACGCAAATGTATGAGGTAATAACCATTACATGTTTATAGTATATTAAAATCGATAATATCATATTATAAAAGTTATGAATTAGTTACAAGGTAGTAATTAGTTAAAAAATGCTGTCTACAACAGTGCAATTAATTCAAATTCTATTAAAAACGAGGAGTATTCAGGTGGTCGTAATACAAATAAACATATTGCCTGTATAAACTTTTAAAATTTCATATAATTTATTAACTTTTTTAGTATAACAAAATGCGTTAGTTAATTTTTTTAAATTTTTTACCACTTCAGTAACCTCCGAATCCCACACCCAGCGCGGGTGCGTTAGCTGACTCGATATCTATTGAAAGTGATGACAACGATCAGCGTAAAAACACTACCTAAAAGGCAACGATACCTACCGGATCATGACGAATTTTCATCACACATATGCAGGTTTTCTTACGATGTTTACACAAAACAAATTAGGTATGAAAATTCAGTGTCCACGTTTTAACCCACAATCTTCGATTAAGATTCAAATGTAACAAAACAATTTATAATAAGTATTTTTTTTAATAAACACATACTTATTTTAAAACAGACAATTAAATTAACCTACGCATATTTAATTTTACCTGTTTACTGTAAATTTATTAAATGGTATATTCCACTTTGGTTGTTTCTGTTGCTTGCTATAAATATCATCTCTAGTTGGTCTTCTGGTTAACTTATAATGCTTCAGACATCCAATGGTCTAGGTGAAATCTCCTGGTCGTGCCACGAAAAATATGCATTTCATTTCTGTCAAGAAAGCTTGAGAAGCAGGCTGAACTTTGGAAGTTTGCAGTGTAGTGTAGGTAGTGTAGTTTAGACACGGATAGATCTCGTGTATATCTTCACTGATATACACAGGAGTATAATAAATGGATTACGAGAATAAAGGATCAGAGACATTCATGCATGTACTTTTGTACTATAATATATCCTGCGTTGTTTTTTAGTCTCTCTTGAGAATGGAGATTATCATCATCGTCAAATGTAACTGATTCCTTTATGCACATGGAAGATATTTGAGTAAAACTTTTATTGCGGGTCCTTGAGACCTAGCTAGCTTAGGTTGTCAGCTCAAATATATTCATTTCTATAAAATAATTTCACCGCGGTTGTAGATAAAAATATAGGAATAAGAGAGATTATAGTTCCCTCTTTAAATCTAAAGAAAAAATATAAGAATATAAACAATTTAAATACAAAAACATAACCTTTAGATGCTTCAAACTGCAGCGACAACGATGAATCAATATTTTTGAAATTAAATTTACAAGCCGTCATTTTGAATGAATTAATTCAACTTTATTTGAAATGTCAAATATTTGTTATTAATTATAAAACTTTTATGAAACCGAGCTTTAAAATTTCATTAAAACTTCAAATAATACTTAAGTGGAATGTACCGTTTATACGCCCGGCTTAATTAATATTTACCAGAGTTACTGATAACGTTACATATAGTACAAGGTCCTGTGGACATTGCAGAAAATATAAATAATGAGTAATTAAATTCTGTTTTTTTACTTATACCATTTAATGTTTTTATATTCTAATAATATTTATTTAAGCTTTTATGGATGTTCGCTTAATTTTTCCTTACTACACGATGGGTTTTAACGAAATTTCCATAATTTGGGATCCGTAACCGTAACAGCCTGTGAATGTCCCACTGCTGGGCTAAAGGCCTCCTCTTCCTTTTTTTGAGGAAAAGGTTTGGAGCTTATTCCACCACGCTGCTCCAGTGCGGGTTGGTGGATTACACATGTGAAATTTAAATTACAATTTCAGTGAAATTAGACACATGCAAGTTTCCTCGCGATGTTTTCCTTCACCATAAAGTACGAGATGAATTATTATCCTAAATTAAGCACATGAAAATTGAGTGGTGCCTTTCCGGGTTTGAATCTATGATCATCGGTTAAGATTCACGCGTTCTTACCACTGGGCCATCTCGGCTTACTGGGCCATCTCGGCTTTCTCGGGTTCAATAATTCAAAATCATTTTTATTTAAAAAAAAATTACAAAATTTAAACAATACCTTTAGTTTGATAATTTGGATCTTTTGTGTTTATAGAAATTGCTATTTACACTTACACTCACATTTTTAGAGGCATTTAAAAACGACTTCGCGAGATGTTTTATTTTATAAAAGTATGAAAAAATGTATAACATCTACATAAAATTGAAAAACTCTTCGAGTGTTTGACATATTTGAATTTAATATATTTAATAATATATTTTGAATTTCCTTTTGATATTTTAATTAATATACTGCTATCTAGATCTGAAGGTATATTGTATATGTATGTATATATAGGTTGCCATAATTAGTATAATTAATCTTTGAATTATTAATCAGTTAGTTGATACTTCTTTATTTTATATTCAAGTAAATGTATTTTTTATTGTAATATATAAATTATGTTAGATTTTAGTATTAATTAAAATACATATGTTAATAGTGATACTGAAATTCATTCTCCAATTTTTATCAAGTTAGAGCCTTTTTTTTGTAGTTTTTTTCGCTCAATAATTTCCAACCAGTGTTAATTTAGTTAAAAATATTACCATTATTTTTTGAAAAATCTCAAAATAATTATCAGTAAAACCATACACTTTTAATATTTCGAAGTGTTTTGGTTTACTTTTATCTAGTCATACTAGCACCCAACAAATCTACTGGTACAAAAAAAAAACAAAATATCGAGTTTCTCTTCGATCTATTATGCTAATAGCTATTTAATTTTGCGAATGAATTAGGGAAACGTCCCTTTCGCAACATTTACGGAATAAATTTTCTTTATCTATCAAATTGCATTAGCATTTTAAAATTGGGTGATGTTGTAAGGAAAATAAGATACACATTAACAGTTTATCAACATTTAGAACATTTAGAACTGCTGTCAATATAAAAACAAACAAATATATTTTGGAACAATAAAGTTTTCTTACAGGTACATTTGAATATAACCAGCTATTTTGCAGTTCTACAATAAAAGTAGGGGAGAACGCGGTCGGGCTTGAATTTAATATCGCTGAATAACACGAACTGCAGCAACGCTTTAATGCATTTTCTCATATTCTCAAGCATCCACTTATGCCACGGACCGACTTACCGCGTTTTGCTTTCGGAAATATGAAAAATTGGAAATTGGCTTAAAGATTATTTTAACATGAATTGGTTGCAGGTGGGCTTACGAATTGGATTTTTACTCTGTAAATCAATATTTAGAGAGTAATGGTCTCATTGGAGTGGTGGAGAAGGTAACTTACCAGATTATACACAGGTTTACAAGCCATAACACAATTATCTAGCTTTTCAATTTTGGAGTACGATAAAGTCAACAGAAGCCCGAACTTAAAGTTATTGCTTAAGTTTTATAGTTTACGTGGCTTAATCGATTATAGTAAATCTAACAACCCATCCAATTGTGTACATGGTCTGAGTCGCCTACAAAGTATCTGGAGCTTTGTGGTGAAAATTTTCATCGGAATTGATTTTTTTTTATTTACTGCTAAATGAATATCTTATTAATCTTAATTTATTCGGAAGAATAAATATAGCATAGCGTTGAGTTTGTAATTTATTGTCCTTGAATAATACCAATAGCAATTTATGACTTGACAATATTTTGAGAAATTTCAAGCAAATATTAATTTCAATATTTTATGCATATTAATAATAGCAGATAGTTTAAAAAAACATCGACAATCATGAAAAAAATGTTAAAACAGCATAGAATTAGTATTCGCTGCAGGATGCTGGAACATATTCCGCTGAAAATTTGCTGAATTTGACGACAGAGACACTGATCTGGTGATAAGTTGGAACAGATAATATTAATAAATAGTGGAAGATAGCAATCCGTTTCATGCAACAATAAGTATCCCTGAACTCCATTATATGATATACAAGTGACCTGTTAAGACTTGGCAAAATACCAAATGCTCTCACTTACAACGTGATTATTTTGGAACAAATGCTGGGCAATTTGTCTCGCAGCGCAAATATCGGCTAAGCTGGGTTAAACCATGTGTATAAATTGGCTTAAATCACGTACGATACTCCTTGGCTTTTGGGATTCACTTTACAAAATAGATTAGCTTAGCTCTGAGAAATGCTAAGTTGAGTTAAAGTAGCCCCGAGAAGCTTAAGCTTTTGTTCTTGTCACATGCATTAAAATTAAGATATTTGCTTTTTCTATTAACAATTTATATTATAAAAAGTTTAAACGTAAACGTTTTTAAACGTTTTACTATATCTTATTTATATTATTATAATTTAGTTCAACTCATACAAAATTTTACAATCAAATAAATAAATATATTTCTGGTGAATTTTAATGCTTGCTTGTATATCTGCAATATTTGTATTTTTATCTTATTTTAAAAAGAATTCTTTTAATCTGAGATAAGTCATATAAAAGTAGGAAATCTATAAAAACACCATATTATAAGATATTTTATCACAATATTATGTGGATAGCAAATATTGTTGAGCAATATACGACACAAAGAACAATATCAAATGGGCAAACCATATCATTTTTATATTCGAATGCAAGACATTTTAAATCTTTTAATAGGAACACCCAAAACTAGTGATAATTTACAATGAATCGTGTTAATTATATTTTTAAAATTAATAAAGCAATGTGAACACTTTACTTATGATAATATGTACCATACCAACGTAAAAAAATGTTATCTCATCTAAGTATGTAATCCTCTATAAATATGTATAATAAATACATCAGTAAATGGATTATTGTCTAAATACATTAGTAGTGTAAGATGTGTAAGTCAGTCCAGACGTTAAGTTCCTTGTTCCTATAATTGTAATGGCAGTGTATTCTCAAACTTGTACACTAATGTTATAAATAATAGAAAACTTAAGTGTCAGAATATCTGAAGTGTGAGTAGTTGGCAAACGGGTTTGTTTACTTCCGGAAAGTTCTATCAGAAGCTTAAATTTAATAAGGCAAATGGTATTTTATCGTGACGTTTTTTTCAGTCGAGCGAGGTTCTAGGTTTTAATGTTGTTTATTAAGGTTAAGGTTGTTTTTTTTTTAAATTAACAAGATTAAAAAGTAACCTAATTACAATAAATAACCATTGCTAAATTAATCTAAAAATATACTATCAGTTCGTGTACTTCAATGTTTCTATAAAGTGACATTCATAAAAACAGTTTAGAGAAAATGTGAATGCGCTCGTATAAGGAGATATTTGCATCGAAAAAAGGTTGACTGTTACTGATTTATCTTTGAATCCGCATAATTTTTGTTTATATAAAATAAAATAGTACAGTTTTAAATAATTCTTCCAGAGACCTTTAATTTTCAAGTAGTTACTTATATACTAATGCTACTAAAACACGACATAACAAAAATAGTAAGTAGTATTTATATACAAGTACTGCCTATAAAAAAACATTTTGACATCTTATATTACTAAATATGTCTTTTCTCAGTTTCATTCGGAGTCGGTGTCAGTAAAACAATTCCTACCACACCTTATACTTGAAATTCCATCGACCCAATTAGGCTAGAGCGTATGTTTAAGAAGCGGATATGCATACCTAAAGCCATATATATATACATTCGAAAAACGTAACCCATTCTGGGGCAGCTGGGTAAAAATATACTTACTTGGTCTGCGTTCTATTCGCAAGAACTGTATAGGATATATAACATAGTTCTAGAATTCCCTATGAAATATATATATATATATATATATATATATATATATAATGACCATAATCATGGCAAGTTTCATCAATTATAAAGATCATTTATTTTTGTGTTATGTGTATATATCGGAAAATCCGATATAGTTTATCCGGACTTGACGTCTCCGGATCCGTTCCTATTTTATTATACGTATATGTTTTATGAATCTGCTTGTTAGGCATTGCTAATTTTCCCTTTGAACACGATAGCGCGCATCGCCAGTAATTGGAGTGGTTGCGGCAATAAACTATTCGGGTAGGTTCAAGACCTTCCAAATGATTGATTATTATTTAGTTTATTGGGTTTTATTAAATTAGTGGTATATTTTTGATTATTATTTTAAAATCCATTAAATTTACATATGTTATTTTTTTTTAATTTAAAAGAATCAGAATATTAAAGCAGTTCTGAGATTGAACCTAACGATTTATTAGTAAAATGAACATGTTTCTACAGGACTATCTCTACATGAATCTATCTTTAACGGAAAATCCAATGTTTCCAACTTCATCCAGTTTGAGTTTTCTTATAAAAGCTAAGTATCCTAAAGTACATTAGGTACCTTTATCATCAAATCTTAAAAGCTATATTATATTATTATACTAGCGCACGACAGCAATTTATCTACCAAAGTAAACACACGGTGGCCAGATTCATCCCGTCGCCAAGAAATTCAATTATACCAGGTAACTCGAGTACATGTCCTTGCTTCGCTATATCTTGGCTCACATGAAATATGTACAGAATATTCTACTGTTTCACCTGATAATAAGGGTGATAATAGAATGCCTCATACAAAACGATTTGACAAACTAATATCCGTCGTTATTTGTGCTAGAACATTGAAACTTCCTCGTTTGATGCTACACTTAAGATAGAAGGAAGATTATTCATTTGACTCAATCCTAATATTTTTAACCTTAATTTATACAAAATACTTTGCAAGGCCTAAAACAAATACTGGAGGTAGGCTTTGTGCAGTCCATCCGGGTGGGTACTAGTCACTCGTCTACTACTACTCGTCACTGGGTACTAGTCATTCGACAGCTTATCTACAGTATTCTATTTTTCGATTCGCAATTCGGTGAGTTTGCCAGTGTTATTACAGTCACAAGGGACATAGTATCTTAAATCCTATAGTTAGTAGCGCGTTGATACGTCTTTTCCATTGAAAACTAACCTTAATGGATAATTCACTCATCTAGCTCCAAAAAAAGAATAAAGAGAGTACTTTTTACCCAACTACAGAGTAGTCCAATCTATTAAGATTGTGCTTTAAAACTGTAATTGGGTTAAACCTCATTTAAAATATTCATATGCATGATATATGAAAAAAAGAAGAAAAATTAAATATTTTCTCCAATATTTTCAAATCATTTTAATTGATATAAACATCCACTTTTTTATGGAATATGTGATGTCTCTAATTAATTATATAATACAGGAATATTTGCTAAATACACAGGAACTATCTTCGATTTTGTTATTATTGTGTTATAAATACTTTTAAAGTTATTGTTTCAAAGTTTTTAAAATGTTGATAATCTCTTTGACGACAAACCGCTACTTGTCTCGCCTTTTAAGTTCACACACAACTCAAAATACGAACGTAAGCTATAAACAAAAGTCGAGTATTCTTATTGTTCACAGTCGTACACTTAAAACTTTCTCGAGTAATACGTATAAGTTTTAAGTGTTTGGAAATATGTTTCGTTTTAAATTAAGGTGATAGTTATTAAGCTTTGTTACCAAAATGATGTTATATATATTGTATAAATTTGTATGCAAAGTACAAAATATACTAATTGCACCTTAAAATATAAACCCTAAAAAATCGTCGCATTATATTTTACTCGAATAATAAAACTTAATGACCAATTTGTATATAGATACATTGTATTTAGATACAAATTGGTCATTAAGTTTTATACAACAATAATTAGGTTTGTATTTAGATACAAACCTAATTATTGTGGGGCTGTTCCTAATAATAATTAACTATTGACTATTGACTAACTATTAGCCTATTATGATTGGTTCCCTTAATTCGTTTAATATGATGAGTTGTGTAACGTGTAGAACTCATAAAAACAAATAAGATTCGAGAAATTTACTAGTAGACAAGAATCAAGACGCCCCAGCGCACGCGTGCATTTTAAAAACGCGCCTAATGCCAACAAAATCAAAATTCAGATTTCACCCATCCCTTACACGGTCCTCTCGACGCGCGTTCTTAATTCTATGCTTTTTTTATCTACAACGCTGAATTAAATTGAACTGCTGAATTAATTTTTTTTATATGTGATATCATGCAGATATTATATGTGATATGGTATAGTTCTCTAAACTATGATAATGGATACAACGCACTATAAAAAAATCTGTAGTCTTAATAAAACTGCAACTACTGATTTAAGAAATAAAACGAATTTTTTTGTTCAAAAATTTCCCTAGTGACATCAAAAGTATTTTTTTTAATTTATTGTTAAAGCTTTCTCAAGCTGAAAAATATCGAGCAAAATTTGTAATATATACATATATATATACATATATATATACATATTATAGTAAAGCTGGTCAATTGTATAACTAGTGGGATCATTCACTGATTTATCCTAAAAGACTTGCTTAAAACTCCCTATCATAAAACGCTTACGAATATTATGAGTAAAAAGTATTTTTAATGAGTGATTTTTAGTAAATAACTTTATAGCGCCATCTATACGTGTCTTACAAAACTACGTCAGATGGAGTGCATTCCATGTGTAATAACACTAAACCACTACTAAATTAGTTAGAAATGATATAGATGGCGCTTATCCAAACACGAATAAAATATAACGGATCGATTATTGTATATTATAAATCTAATAAATATATACATAGTTAAATATTATATTTTCTTTTTTTTCTTAGTTATTATTTTAGCGTTAATTTTTTTTTAATTCGTTACCGAAACTATGTACAGTCATTTTTATAATATACGTAATGTGTATTTTGTTTTTTTATTTTAATTTTATATATTATAAAAATGACTTTACATAGTTATTATTATTAAAAATAAATTGTTTATTTTTTTAATTATGAGCTTGTCGTTTCGCTACTGTGCGCTAGATGGCGTCTGTTAAGTAACAATTTATTCATAGCTCCATATTATTTAACATGTCATATAATTACTTGTGACACCTAGGTATATTTTTTTTCGCACGCATATTTTACAAATTCTTCTGTAGAGTATGTTTGTTAAACTTAAATATGATGATTTAAGTAAAACACTGCTATATTTTTCCGTAGTCCTCGCGTGTCAATAGCGTCGCAGCTACTGATTTAAGAAACAAATTAAATAAATATATCAATTAGGTTTGACTAAATTATTGTGACGTGATTCCGTAGGGAGCTCCTCTTGACATTGATGGACTATTAAAAAGCAGGTACAATGATGAAGAGGTTAAATTCGTTTATTATAGTGTGCATACATTCCAAAATTGCAATTAAAGTCTGCCTAGTAAACTACTGAAGGAATTTTAAATCCAGTGATGTAGACATGATTTCTTGACTTCCATATTGAATGTATAACAATACAATACAGATAAAATGATGACAGTATTTAATTAAGACATACCTACCTAAATTCTCATATATATATGGAGCGGTGTGTTTTTCGCCTCCAATTATTTCTTATTTTTATGTTTATATATACGTTTTTTGTTCTTCTCATTGGTTTTTTACCAGATTATCATATAGAACATTGAAAATTTAAATTAATTAAATAATTCCATATATGCCCAACATCATCTACATATTACTATAAAGCACAATTGTATACAAACGCATTTTCTATATGCTCTCATGTATAAATAATAAAATGGGATAGCAATCCAATACCACCGGGGAGATATTAGGCGCAGATCCAATGTGCTTTCCGAACATAACTGTATCAAAACTGTCAGCTTCTTGGCTTGTTGATGCCACTAAGAATTTCTTGACAAAATGAACGAATTTGAAGTTAGACATCCCAGGATTCTAGTACCTCCCTGGATTCCTCGTACCTCGGGTTCGGATAGTGATATAAGCTAGCTACTACACCAACGAGTCAGAATTTCATTTATAAGTTATTTTAATCAATGGAAGAACTCCAAATTCCATAAAACAGGTCCCAAGTCTAAGTTAAAGCAAAGATATATCTGTGTATGTATTATGTAATTGTTACGTATACCTAATAGTATTTGTTCACCTCGCATACCTTGAAAATAAATAATTATGTCTGCTTCGAATCAATTTCACCCAATGTATTAGAACATATTCGATTCGAACAGTACAATTATTATTAATAGGGATCGAAAAAACAATTCATTATATTTTTAATTTGTAAAGTAGATTAATATGTTGGCAGTCAAATTTATAATTTACAAATTAAACCTTTTTAATTTTCATGCTATGAAAAGCATTAGTTGTTATAGAAGTTTTTATTATCAAATATATTATATTTTGCTAACAATTATCGAGTCTTATTAAAATTATAATATTATTACTAATATTTGAATATGCTTGCTTTAGTTTTTCACGATATTATTAATGAGTTTCTATTTTGTTCTTGGATCTGTTCCTTTCATCTGTCGCCGCCATAGTTGCTGCAGTAACGCCTCCACGCCCGCACCAATGCGCGTGCGCATATAATGACATGCAAAATTATCCCTCACAGCGGTCCGGCAAATTGCAGTTTAACCGTTGGTAAATAAGTATTGTATATAATATACCTTTCCCTATTTTAGCTTGCTTACTTTGCATGTTTGCATAACGCAAGTTTTATATATGGATAGCTAAAGTTTTGTTTAATATTTACAGAAATGTAGCCTAAACTAATTAAGTACATTTTATGTTTAGTATCATAGTTTGATTTTTTTTATCAAATTTTTATGTTATAATACGATTAAAGTGCTTACAGGAGTACTAAAAATAAACCAATAACAACTTTTTATAAATGAAATATAAAAAATGGATAAGAAAGCTTTATAATTTTAGTATAACAGGCATATTATTTTTCTTTTAGGCAATTACAATTGTTCTTTCCTCTCCTCGTTCTAAGAGGTTAGTTGGTAGATAATGCTTTTATCACTAAACTTAGAATTAGAATAGGCAAATAATCGTATACACAAACTATATAGTCTTTAGGTACTTGCTAAAATCTTAAAAAATTAGTAGTTACTTTGAAAAACTCTATAAGAACTTACAGCTTAGACGAAAATATTGTAAATAGTTCTTAGTTTATAGCTTATTGTTAAAATTATATTCATATTTTAGATTATTTAAATTCTCCTGTTAGTATGTATGTGTTTTTCAAATCTTGCAACTTTAATTGTAAAGTCATCCATCCAACGAATTTAACGGAAATTTCATAAGCACTATAAGTATACCATACCAGTTCGTATACCAGTGAATATACAAAAGCCTTACTACTATAGTTTAGGTACTAAACACAGATCTGCATTTAAATAAAAATTATAAATCATTTCTTAACTAGATACATACATAATACTTTATTTACAACAAGGAATACGAAGACTTCATAAATTCTAAGCTCATTAGATATATAGCTTGCTCGCGGCAAATTGTTTCGTAATTTCGTCCTCAGATTACATAAATTATACGTATCGGCAGTCGGAATGTCATTTTGTAAATTACAAGGCATTAATACAAGTTTGTCATAATTGGTCGTGTCACGCAGCGCCAAGAATGCTGGTTTGTCTGGTCTCCTGGTCATTAGGATCTTTAATATCTATTTAAGCAAGATTTTCTTTTTGTCATCATTTTTAACGTATCAAGTTATTCATTTGTCTTTTTAAAATTGAGAATGATCCTTTATCAGTTGTCCTCATGAAGTCACGAATGCTCGTTGGGTCTTATTTTTTGTGCGCTCTGTTCTAAAAGCATATCAAAGAAACCGATGACGGAATAGAATAATGGACGAAATAATAAAATCAGTAAACATATTTTTTGTCTTTAACTATATTAGACAGTTAATTTTGTTCCTGGTACGATATATCTGTATTCATTTATTTATTTAAGAGTCATAAGCAGCAATTACGCGCTACACTTAATAAAAAAAAAACCAATACATTTTTAAGATATAAGAAAATGTGTACGACGTGTTTTGATTTCTAATATATTTGAATCTATATTGATGTTGATAATAACGATAATCGATTAACGATCAAGCTACACTATCAGGGAATAGGCAATTTTATTTGTTTATTTGTATTTGAAATTGGTCACATTTACTCCTTCCCCGACGTGGACTAAGGACGGGTTTTTATACTTTTAATAAAGCAAAAAGCTTTATTAAAAGTATAAAAACTTATTGCCTCCACTGATGGCAGGAGGGCTGGTGCATTTGTTGCCCAGAGGCGTTGGATGTAATCAACTGGAAAATGCTGCTATCATTTTGCCACCATTCCAGGCTGTCATGTACAGTATGTGATGTACAGTAATTATTTTTAATTTACATTTATATATACTTTAGTCTTAATATAAATAATTCTTCTTAGTCACTTTATATAGTTCAATGAACGTTTGAGACCACTAATAGCTCCAAAACCGCAATAGAATATGATTATTAAAGACGTCATCAAATAATATTCAGTATATTCCATTTAAACAATTTAAAGAAACCACACATATACATCTTTTTAACGCACACGCACAGAATTAGAATCATCTCAAGTCAATGACCGAGATCAGGAATAATTATACGTATATATGTAATCATAAAAAATAAAACTCACTGATAATTTTTAATAAAAAATATATTTTTTTAGTGTTACCTCTATCAATACTGTAGAGCAGGTTTGTAAATAAAACTTCCACTGAGCACAATAGTGAAATTTCATAAAGTGATATGTGACATTGACTAAAATAATTAAAACACTTAAAGGATACTTGTATCAAAATACCATATGACAATTTTCGAAATATCACAAGTGATATTCGAAGTGTGTTCTAACAAGGCTAGCATTGCCGATCTCAATAAGATAATATATTATTCATCTCGTAATACATATATACAATTAGTGTATTTCCACGAGTTATTATACAATAATATATAAATTATGCTAGAAAAATGAAAAGTTTTTGATAATACAGTGAGAACCCTAAATATCAAGGACGCAAAGTCTCGGGCATCTAAAGTTGTATACAATAAGTAAAGTTGTTAACAAAAAAAAAAACAAATCATTAATCAAAATGAACGTGACCTCTTGATTACACACTTTCACTGAACGTAACAACGGATCGACAGACAGGGCGACGCCAACAATTGAAAGTGAATTCCCTAGAAACGACTTTAATGAGGTTTATTTAACGTTACTATAGATAAAAGCAACTAAAGTTTTTATCGATATACGTTGAATAGAAGAGATTCTTAAGATCTAATACCTAATAATTAGTTTATAATGAATGTCGGTAATTTAATTATTGAATGTGACACACTATGTTACACACATATATCTAGTTAAGAACATTATTATTATTATATAGCATAATAAAAAATACGCCGTAATAATTGGAGAGAAACTCTTAATAAATTCAGGTGCGACAGCGCCATCTTCGTGAAAGATTATTTGACGCCTTTTAGTATTTATATAAAATACTAAAAGACGTCAAAAGTGGTTTACTTACTATAACAAAAAAATACTAAAACTTTCAATCAAAATGTTTTCGATTTCGCTTATTAATGATAAAGTGAAGAAAGTTTATGTTGCGTTCGATTACTTTTATTCATTTCGTTACAACACATTCAAAATTTTAACGATGATTCTTATTCAATTGATTCTCCAAGTGATTGTCAATAACTTTAAAACAAAACAACAATCAAACATCACTATGACGCTTTTTCTTCTGTATCTTTGTTCACGAGTACTGTAAGTGAACAATGCAATCTTTCTTTGACATAATCATTGTATTATAGACATTAATTTGAAATATAATTTTCTTGCTCTCTCTTTCTTTGCTAGCTTAAACCTCTAAACTATTTAAGAGCAGTCTTTCTGAATAGCTATGTTATTAGGATGAGTGCAGTAATATTTAAATGCTCAGATATGGCAATAAAAACTATTTGGTGGGGTTTTTACAACATCCGTATCATTTCATTCCTTCCGTGCAGCAAACGATGTTTATTAAATTGATACAAGTCTAACATACAATTAAGGTCTTATTTTGTATCGATCTCTTCGTGGTAACGATTACAATCTGACCTATATGCATACGAGTAGCTCGTTAATTAGCGGTCGCTTTGCGTGAGTTCATATATTTTCCTACAAGCTGTGCCATCGACGTTCCATTTGAAAATAGTCTTTTGGCTATCCCCTTGGCAAATCTATTGTTTATCTTTTTAAAAAGTATCAATTATTTTGACTTTTTGATAAATGGGATATTTATGTTTGATGTCGAAACTTTCGTTATCTTTATCTTTTATATAATTTTTTTTTAAACTTAACATTTTTACACATAATTACATATACCAGTATGAATAAAACGAAAATGAAATTGTCACTAGAATTTTATAAAGACACAATATAGACCCGAGATGGCCCAGTGGTAAGAATGCGTTAATCTTAACCTATGATCGTGGGTTCAAGCCCGGGCAAGCACCACTGAAGTTTTTCTTTTTTTTTTATAGATTAAGAAGGCGGACGAGCATATGGGCCACCTGATGGTAAGTGGTCACCAAACGCTCTTAGACATTGGCTCTGCGAGAAATGTTACCCATCGCTTACATCGCCAATGCGCCACCAACCTTGGGAACTAAGATGTTATGTCCCTTGTGAATGTAATTACACTGGCTCACTCACCCTTCAAACCGGAACACAACAATACCAAGTACTGCTGTTTTGCGGTAGAATATCTGATGAGTGAGTGGTACCTACGCAGACAGGCTTGCACAAAGCTCTACCACCAGTTACATGTGCTTAATTTGTGATTATAATTCATCTCGTGCTTTTCGGTGAAGGAAAACATCGTGAGGAAACCTGCATATGTCTAATTTCACTGAAATTCTGCCACATGTGTATTCCACGAATCCGCATTGGAGCAGCGTGGTGGAATAAGCTCCAAAGCCTTCTCCTCAAAAAGGGAGAAGAGGCCTTAGCCCAGCAGTGGGACATTTACAGGCTGTTACCGTACCGATATAGACCCACAAATCTCTCATTCAAGAGTCAGTTTGCAGGGTCAAGGTACTTATAAATAAATTATAATAAAATATTATCTAAAAATATAAATTTTAACCTTCGAATAATTCCTAAACATTACATGATAAGGTTTAATCGATGAAGAGATATAAAAATATTTTATGACTTCGTATTTATATTATATATAGTATAATATCATTGAATATTATAAATTAAAATCATCTATACCTACTCGTCACGTGTGTACTAAACTCCTAAACGGCTGGACCGATATTCATGTTTTTTGTGTGGGTTTGATTGGATCTAGATTGGACCCAGTAAGCGGCCACCCGTACACCCGTACAAATTCAGAACGGGCAGCTAGTAATAATATAAAATACTTAATTTTAATATATCCCATAATACGAATCCAATGATACACAAATATTATGATACACTACATAATGACGTATGCCGATAATGATGAGCCAAGCTAGTGGCGTTATTTGTAAAGGCAACGATACGCGATAATTAAATATGCAAGCAATATAAAAGACATATTGTTTGAACACTCTGTGTGTTTTTAAGCCGCAGTATAATTTCAGCCTTGCGTGCAACCTTGTATGGTCTCTGTTCGGTTTTTATCAGCGATTAAGCGACCGCTGTCTCTTGATACTTGTTTATTTATTTTTTTCAACTAGCAACTTATTACTGATTTACACTGGTGTATTGTATTAGAAATATGAAAGTATTATGAAATATTTTATTATAACATATATCATTACCAAGGATACTGTTAAAAATATACACGTCAATTTAAGGTACGAAAGAATTAGCAAAAAATAGTGAGCTGTGTTGTTGTAGATTCAGTTAGATCCTGAAGTTACCACTCGTAATAAGGCTTTTTCTTCTGCGGAGACAGCAGAGAGTCATAGCGGTGAGAGCGATACGAGGTTACCGTACGGTGTCGTGGACGGCGGCGACACTTCTCGCGAGCGATCCACTTAGGAGGGCAGACCATCAGAACGTCACGGTAGCATGCGCAAGCGATTCCCTGGCGCTCCTCAAAAAGAGGGAGAGAACCGCTGGTTTTTTAGAAGGTATTCCGATGTTCGGGGCGTACTAGACGTCTTGGACAGCGGCGAGTCCCATTTACCGGGGGGTACTTCGTGGGAGAAACGCATAATGCGTTAATAAAAATGCCATCAGGTCATTTATGGAGGAAAAACAAACAAGCTTACAAACAAAACTTCACCAAACCGCTTCATAATATTATTAAAACGACTATAGTCACTCAGAACAGTGCTCAGTAGAAAATTTATGAATGTATGTCGGTTGGTATTAAATATCAGTGTGATAATTAAAATTATTATTACCACTGATAACCTCTGGTAAATGGTCGTTTAGTTAAGAACACGTCATATTATTTATGGAAATTAGCACTAGAAATTATATTTGTAGGTAAAAATAATGATGGCTATTAAAACTTAACGCTGAAAATAGTAAATATGTTATATTATACTTTTTGAAAAATATATGTAAATAATGTTACATTTTAACCGTATATAAATGTATTTAAATATTACGACATATTATGAATTTTTGTTACAATATTTAAATAGAATTTATATAAAATTTATTTCGAAATGTTTCAAACATATTATTTGAATAGATAATTTTTATTTATTTATATTATATATCGGTTTTTTTAAGCTTTAACGTCATTTGGCCATTAATCAATTATTTTTTAATTTCCTGTTCGATGGAAAATCGAACGAAACTTTTCCAAGAAGGCCTAAGAATAGATTTTCTAGGCCACTCATCTCGCTACGATTTGATATTCTCATAATTAAACGTCTGGAGAGTTATTGGCATGCGTTCATGTACTGCGATAAAAATTTAATAATATTTTGATACGATTTAAATAATCAGCCAGGAAATTTGAAACGACTTGTTATTAAATTTAAAAGGCCAACGAAACCAAATTTACATGTATTATACAGCAGGGTCGATAATTTATAAGATGTAAGCATGCAAGGGATTTGTTTTATTTTGATGGGAATGCTCTTATAAGTCCCGTTGCAGGAAGAAGATGGTTAATCAATACGCATACCATCTAAATTTAAAATAATAATTAGTGCAATATATTTTCATGACGTGTAAGCCTTACTGTATTCTTTTATAAAATAGTACATTATATTTTAAACAAAAATATCAGTACCAAGATTGATAGAGCGTGCCACACCCATGTATTAGCGTACTCCGGCGACTAACATCTATGGGTTAGTATTAGTAGCGACTAGTAACTAGAAACAATATAGGCAGGTCGACGAAAATAAATAGTACGACTCAACGAATGTGGGCGCTCACCGGTAGTGCTGAGGCGAAAGTCTCGACCAACGCTTCGGCTTGCGTAACTCTAAATGAATATAAAACATCTACCCATATTAAGACAGACAATTCGACCGGTTTCGGCGGTGCTATTTTTCGCGGGTACTATTATGTATCCAGCCATTAAGATAGTCGCGCGAGTATATAATAATTCCATCTCTATGTTAGTGTAACTGCGATAACGACCGGCACACGACGTACTGTGCCTAACATTCGGAAGTCTGACGCTTAAGACACTGTGATCTTCAAGTGCTTTGAGAATAACATTTGTTTTGAATGACACGTGGTTTTAAGTGCGGTGTTTTGGAATAACTTTTGAACGACGGTAAAAAAATTGGATTTGCTTTATACAAGCTTATTCTAGAATATTACTTGACAAAGCCGAAATTAATGGACATATTATCAGATACGCTACACTGATAACGGAGTACGTGAAGATATTTCAGTGAAAGCAGGCGTTGCTGGTACGTTAACAATATAATTCTAATTATTAAGAATATATCACGGTCTTATATACGCCTTGCACAACTAACTACTTCGTGATAACAATAATGATTTATAAAATGAGCTATCAAGTTTAAAACTATCGTTATTGGTATTTGCATTATCGTATAGTCACGATTGTGGTTATATTATAAACCACTTATGGTACTCTTCATAGTTTTATTCATAACTAAGCAATTCCAATAAATCTGTTTCCACTAATACAAAATATATCTTAATTAATTATTGTCGTAAGTAGGATATTTTGAACATAATACAACTAATAACTATAACGTTTTAGAATAATATATCGTATTAAAAGTTTTAATAACACGACTCATTTTCTTTTCTTTCTGCGCTTATGTCATATTTTTTGCTGATTTATATCTATTAAAAACCAATTTCAATTTTAAAGGCTGCAGAAAAGTATTTTAAGCATTTAATATTTCGTTTCTCTTGATGAACATATTATATTCAAATTCGACATTTGAAGGAATGCGGATGTTGCTATTATGGATTGTTATTAGTGTCAGAACAAATTGATGTTTATTTAAGCTCAATGTGTGAGTAAGTATAGCTTACGAGTAAGAAATAATGAATATTAGGTCGTTAATATCTCAATTGACAAAGGCCTTCTATCTATTTCAGAAGAAGTTTTGGTTTATTCAGGCAGCGGCTTTGCTAGTTGGTGGTACATATGCCGTTATGTTTATGTGTTATATGTTTTCCTTACTATCCAGCACGTGGTGACTTATAAACATGAAATAAGAACATTTCACAAGTCAATGGTACTCGTACGTAGAGTACGCCTGTACTCTATTCATTATTCCATTTCGGTATTCAACAAGTTGTAATTAAACTTGGAGTATAACTGATTATATTTAGTAAACCGTAGTAAAGAAATAAAATGTAAGAGGGTCCTATAAAGCCATTAAGATCCTCCTTAAAGGACTAACTAATTGTAATTGTTTTGAGGTTAGCGTTCTTGAAACAAAAGATGTAGATAAAACATCGCTTACCTAATCAGCCCTTTAACAACATTTGAAGCCGTATTTTATTTAAGTGACAGCCTGTAATTGTTCAATCGCTGGACAAATGTTAAAGAGAGTAAGCTTATTAGCAACATACTGCTTCAATACGCGTTGGTGGATATTCAAGTATGGCAGGTTTTTATCCGACACATTTAACCTGCATGCATCACACAATTCTGTCCTTCACCACAAGCATGAAATGAATTATAAAAACTGTGTTTTGACTGTCCGGATTTCAACGAGGCAACTACAATTAATTTATTACAACATATTCTAACCACTGGCCTCTGGTCTCCTAAATATAACAATGTATTAATTTCTTTTTCTCCCAAATATAACAATGTATTTATTATTTTTTAAATCACTGAAACAACTTTAAGAAATAAGCTGTCATCAAGAAGATGTAATACTGGATTAATACAGGCAATATAATGCTTAGGTCAATTAAAACACATTCGTAACCATAGAATCTTGTTAGTATCATAATAAAAATAAGTTGATAAGTAAGTAAACATATCATCACTAATGGAACAAGAACATAAAAATAAAATAAAATGCAGATTATACGCACTTTTTACTAATAAGCATTAACAATCAGATATTAAGTTATATATTAAATAATTATTTTATTTTGTTGTTAGGTTACGGTTCTATTATTCAGTAAAATGAAACCCTTAACTTGAGATATTAATGATGATCAAAATGAACTCCTGATCGATTTTTGCCAGGCGCAGGGTTAAAGGTTTTACGAGCTCTCCGATCAATGGGAATATCCTTACTTTCAGCTTCCAAACTCCAGGCTGCTACTGAAAATTTCCGGACAGAAAAACTTACTAACGTTTTATCGATCCGACCTTGGGTATAAACCCAGGACCTCGTATTCAGCAGTTAGTTTTAACAAATGTAAATAAACAAAGCCTCTTGATTTGTAAACATACTATACATATACATATATACTAATATGATTTTGACTATACATATACATATATACTAATATGAACAATTTAATAAAAAATAGCTTCATTATTTTCTATGATTACTATTTTTAAGAGCACAATGTACGTCGCCAGACCAATTGACTTTAATTTAAATAGTTATTTTATATTCATGGAGGCGGTCATCAGAGTTTATGGATGTCTAGCAATATAAATTATAATTTTAAAGATTTTATAAATTTGTATATTTAAAATACATCACCAATCAAGGCTAATAATGATTTTACCCTGAGAAAGTGCGGTACACACAGTATAGCAGTTGCTTTACATAATATCTTTTTGTTTTAAAGGTGTGATCTGTCATCAAATTTCTAAAGACAGAAAGAGATAAATCTATCTATTCACCCCGCTATTTTTAAGATGTATATTATATAATATTTTACACTGAAATTTTCTTACACAATTGAATTCATTTTTTTTTTTATAACACGCAAATTTTAGAACATTGTGTTTTGGGTGATGAATATTAAATTCTTCTGTTCATTCATTTCGTAAAATATTTTACACATATTTCATAAAAAATTGTGTTTAAATTTGTACTGTGTGTTGTATATATATATATGTAATTAGTTAAAAAAGATATGAAAGATAAAAATGATAGTGTTATAGGGTTACTAGGGTTTATAATTTAAAACCTACTATATACTTTTCTATATTATAAATTCCTTACAAAATAACACACATAATAAAAAAGTAAGTTATGGGTCATATTATTTGTAAATGTGTAAGTTCACTAACAAATGCTTGCTCCAATGCGGATTATTTCCTCACCATTTTTTACTTTACTGCCGCACAAATAAAGCACATATAAACTCGGTGGTGTTTAGCGGGTTTGAACCCGCAACCTTCGGTTAAGATTCTGTCTCGGCACCTCAGTGTGTTCTTTTTTTATATATAAAAACAAAACTATGTATGTGTATTCAATAAGAAGTAAGTTTTTGTTCGATTAAATAAATAACAAAATAACCTTCTGTCCAGATTTTTTATTTTATTGTAAACAATTAATTTGATCTCATTATATATTATTATTATATAAGGATTGCGTGTAGAGAAACTTATATGAAAGAATCGATAATAATAACCAGACGAAGAATAACAAGTCCGCACCCACTCTATTATCTGGCAATTAAATGCATTTGTAATGTTTTCCAATAATTCGTCAGAATAAAAGAAGAAACGTGTTCCCAATTACGTTCTTTATCACAATCAAATAAAATATTGCCGAAATATAATTTTGAAATCAAATTGTTGTTTATTTCTTAAACATTTTTAATAATATTATTGGGGAATTTATACGTTAAGTAGCTGCTCCGCGTCGTTTCACTCGCCTTAAACGTTACGACTGTGCACCTTTGGGATGTAGTATAAACTCGGAGTATAGATATATAACATCTATTATGTTATATATCTATACTCCGAGTTTTTATTTTTTTAGTGATTGGTGTATATAACAAAAAAAAAACAGTGGTAGGTCATAGAGGTGTCTGAGATTAACGTTTTATTACGATTAACTTAACTCACCTCAACTCTCATATCTGTTATAATAAATAAGGAAATATGTTTTCTTGTAATGCCTCAATGAAAAACTTACATATATAAATCTTGTACCAGAAGATGCATCGCGTTTTGGAGGTTTTATTGTATAATATTATTAAATAGGTAGTTGCGTTTCACATTTCACTCGCTTTAAGCTCTTAGACTAATTACGTGACAATTGTGAATTTTATGTTCTTGTATAATTATGTCATATAATAATATATTTGTCAAAGTCTCAATCTGTACATAGGTCACAGGAACTAATCAACTTGTCACTTAAGACACTTAATGAAAAATAGTATGGATAAAATAGAAAAAGTGATTCCTATGAGTATAGAAATAGAGCACAGCTTGGTTAGTGCGTAAAATGTTTAGATATACCTATACATTTATGGCTAAACAAGTTGTAATGGAGTCGTTTCTCTGTCAGATTTGCAGACAAATGTTACAAAATAGTAAGTTAGTGGAAGTAATAGAAACTCTGAAAACACCGACGCGCAAAACTCCGCGAAGATACAATTAAACCTTGTGACAAAAAGGTTCAATACTTTCAATTTGAAAAAGAGATTTAAAAGAATTTGATTAATTGTCTTTCTTACTTATTATTGATTTAATTAAGTGTTTTCTTATTTGAGTTTATTGTGGATATACAATTATAAGCAAATACTGCTTACTAGTAGGTATATAATGTATTTTTAAATGTTTACTAGTAGTAGACTTATTTAGGTAATATCTGAGAACAAGTTTTAATGACAACCAAAATTTTGAATAAACTTAAGATTAGTACTATGATTTAATAAAATGTGTAACAAATATGTTATGAAAATGAATTAAATTATTTCCAAAAGTATAAAAACCAACTTTAAGGAGCTATATTGAACCCAAAGTTATACTGATTGAGAAGCTGCTTCTTTTTGGAAGTTGAATAAAAATATACAAAAAAGTCAGACTAATAACATATTGTTATAAAGTAAAGTAAATAACCCACTGCTGGGCTCCATTTGAGGAAAAGGTTAAGAGTTTATTCCACAAATGTGGATTGATGTGGCAGTATTTCATCCAATATATGCAGATTCCTCACGATATTTTCCTTCACTGCCGAGCACGAGATAGATTATTAACACAAAATAACCACGTGAAATATCAGTGGTGCTTGCTTAAAAGCATTTCAATCCTAAGTACCAAAATATATTCTCATAATATATCATAGTTTATGAATTAATGTAACGTGAACCATTTTAAAGCGTTCGACTAATGAAAATAGAATCAGAAATAATTCTACTGGTAGATTGAATTTGGCTTGCACGGTCTGTAAATAGTCATCTATTTTTGGACTTTCGATCTTTGATATACAAAAACCTTGCTGCTCATTCGATTATATTGATATTTCATTCATATTGTATAAGAATATACAATATAGAAGTTAACTCTGCTGTATCAGAGTTGAGTGTAAAATAAATAGCGGTCGTACTACACTCCGTAACAGCCTATGAATGTCCCACTGCTGGGCTAAAGGGCTCCTCTCCCTTTTTGAGGAGAAGGTTTGGAGCCTCTTACACCACGCTGCTCCAGTGCGGGTTGGTGTAAGAATTTCAGTGAAATAAGACACATGCAGGTTTCCTTATGATGTTTTCCTTCACCGTAAAGCACGAGATGAATTATTATCCTAAATACTGTAGTTTTAGTTATACTATGCCAATACTGTAGTTGGTGGAAGGGCTTTCTTCAAGCCCATCTGGGTAAGTGACACCTATTCTCATCACTCATTATACCGCTAAACAGCACTACTTAGTAGTTTTATATCTATCTATCTGGCTTAAAAAGTGAGAGTAAAGAAGTGTAAACTCAGGCACAAGGGTATCTTAATTCTCAATTTTCGTGGCGCATTGAAGATGTGAGGAATGTTAAATATTTCTTACAACGCCAATGTTAATGCATCGTGGTTACCGCTTACGATCAAGTCCATTTTCTAGCTCACCTACCTAATATAAATAAATAGAAACACAAACTAGATTTTTAAAATTTATGTAATGCACAATGTGCTCTCCTTCTGACTACTTCAAAATATGTATACAAATATATTTTCATCTATGTATATCATACATCCAAGCAATTACAGACTACCACATGTGGCTATTATCGCACACGCTCTAAATTTCAAAAATATACATCGAAGACGTTAATATAAACACTATTAAATATATCTTAATTTATAACGGCGATGGGTAGTGGCAGTGACTAGACTACGTGAATCTTAACCAAAGATTGCTTGTTCGAACCCGGGTAAAAAGCACTAAATTTTCATATGCATAATATGTGTTTATAATTTATCTCTTGATCAGGTAGTTAAACATCATCAAGAAACATAAAAAATATCTTTCACATGTAGACACACATGTCAATGAGCTATCTCTTCAGAGGCCTTAGCTCAGAAGTGGGGTATTTAAAGGCTGTTACTTTACTTGTAAGGTATTCTTTACTTGTCAGAAAAGTCAGTCAATTTTAAACAATGCTTGACGAATGATTGATGAATCGTACTATCTAAAAGATTCATGGTGACTCACAGTCATAGAAGCTTCATCGTTAAATTGATGTCTTGTAATTAATATCAAACACAAAGGGATCAATCAATTTGCATGATGATACCAGTTTTATGTTTTTTCCTAGAAATGTTAAAGTGGTAAATATAAAAAAAAAAGGTAGCATTGCGATAATTATACTAACAGTGTTTATTAATGTTTATGTATTTGATCTAAATAATGAAATAATTTATATACGTCTTATTATATAAATAGGTAGGACAAGTTTATCCGCTTATGAAAATTTAGGTGTTTGCGTAGAAAATCTTTTGTCAAGTTTATAAAAATATAGTAATTATTACTCAGGGTAAAGCAAATTTAATGATTATGGTACTATATTTGTTTTGTATTTACGTAAAATTAAAATTGACTGATAGTAAAGATACTACTTGGCATATAACACATCTGCTCTTAAGGAGAAAGCTTGGAACATATATCACCACTGTAACGAACCCACGTAGTTTATTTACTTGTAGAGGAATTTCAACAGAAACTGGTATAATTAGATGTAGCGGATTTTATTTATGTATATGTATATTATTAGGCAGTTGTTAATGAAAGAGTCAGGTTTTACTTGGTGTAACACTCATAGTAGCACATATAAAGCTATATATTTAAGTATAGCCTGTAAACTTAATGTAGCTCTAAGTATATGTCATATATAAATCAATGGATGTGGCTGAAATGAGTATCTGTGATGACCAACAAACATATGACTGTTACGAATCGATTTCTGTACAATTATATGCAAAAATATTTTTTCAGTTTTCATTTGAATTTCAAATGAATCAATTAACAGACTGTCATTCAATGACTGTCTGTTACTTGTCTTATTGTTATTACGCAATGATCGTTTGTGACCTTAGTTTTATCAGCGCTTATTGTTAAAACAACATCGTGTGCTCATTCATGTTGTAGTATATTAGAGAGTGATATTTCATATATATAGTTCATTCCTATACAGTTGTAGATTTTATCACAAGGATAAGGGCTTTATACACTAGTAAAAATAGGAACAGTAACAACCTGTGAATGACCGCCTCCTGGGTTAAGACCACCTCTCCTTCTTTTGAGGAGAAGGTTTAGAGTTCATTCCACCACTCCGCTCCAATGCGGGTTGATACACATGAGGCAGAATTTCAGTGAAATTAGGCAGATGCAGGTTTCCTCACGATGTTTTCCTTCACCGTGAAGCCCGAGAGGAATTACTATCACAAATTAAGCACATGAAATTCAGTGGTGCTATATATCACTAGCTTATAATACGTTTTAATGGTATAATTGTTATTGGCTACAATAACGGCATTCTATAGCCGCTCAAGCTATTGAATGCCGTCTTTTCGGACTATGAGAGTAAGCAAATAGCAAGTGCATCTGTTTTTGCGTACAGTGTACTTTGAGATTAGTTATAATCAAGAGTATGTATTAGTATCATCAAGAGGACATCATTATGTTATACTAGTTGGTGCACATGGTTTTGCTGACTGTGAGTAGGGCGTAAGTGTTTGGTACCATTATGACCTATTGCGTGCCTCACAACTTTATGCAAATTTCATGATGATTGAGTTAAGTGCTTAGGACGTCATCACAAACACGAACGAATACGCAAACAAACAAACAAACTCACTTTCGCATTTAAAATATATAATAAGGATAAAAATATCAAATGTTTGTAAATAAATTATTAAATAAATGTTTGAAAATACGATATACGTACTTGCGTGCTTTTCTTTTATCAAATTATATTTAAGTAACGTAAGATATCTTGTATTGTACAAAAATATAATATAAAGGGACTGTTTTTATTGAAATAGAATAGCTTTGTGTTATAATATTGTACATTGTGGTTATTTGCATTCCTCAGTCGAATCATCACTTCTGAACAATTGCTACAGGCTAAGTGACGGTGACAAAAATAAGGCCAACAATTTAATTAATTCATTGAGATTTATGATAAACTTTAATATACTAATGATATACAGATGCCTTGTGATGTGAAGACGTAGATTCGATTCGATTTTCTATGCTGTTGACATAAGCAAACGCTTAACTGGAGGGATAAATAAAAATATTAGTAATATATTGAAAACAGAATAGAGTTTATAGTTCCGTAATAAATTTTAAAGGAAGATTATAGTTGTGTTGTTGTTTCTGGAATAAATTCGGTAACTTTTCTGAAATATATATTATGCGAATGCCTTGTTGGCCTTGTGGTTCGAGATAAGGACGCAGATCACGTGGCCGAAATCGGTCAGAAGGACATCAT
The DNA here is from genome assembly GCA_905147175.2 of Nymphalis urticae. NCBI lineage: Eukaryota > Metazoa > Arthropoda > Insecta > Lepidoptera > Nymphalidae > Nymphalis > Nymphalis urticae. The sequence continues at coordinate 4,820,883 of LR989994.1, read as the reverse complement.
CGTCATCATCACGATCATCATATAAAGGTTTTATACACAGCTAGTAGCTGTAGCTTTGTTTAAAGAATATTAGTTTAACTTAAAAAAATTAAAAAACGCAATGCTTCGACGGTTATTTTGTAATTACTCTAAGTTTGATCTTTCAGGCTGTTCTGTCTTTCAACAAAGTAGTGGTAATCTTAAATTTATTACGTGCTTAAATCGCAAGACTTTGCTGCATTGTCAAGATATTTCGTGTATTCCATCTTAAGAAAATCGTCGATTGGAGAGAGATCAAATATTTATATTTAATTTGATCCGCAATTTTGTTGATTCTTCTTATCTACTAAGTAACGTTATGTTTAGATTGTTATTTTAACTCTTTAATTCTTTAAAATGTACAACAAATATTTTCTTGATACATGTACAAAACAATCCCTAAAAAAAGAAATAAGACATATTTTTTCTAATAATATTATTTATTGTAGCTTAAATGATTTTTATGTATGTGTGTTTTTTGCTCTCTTAATTGTCTCTTGTTTTGTCTATAATTTGAAACTTTGCAAACATGAATTTCCTGGTGCTATTATACTGTTTGTTTCCTATAAGTATTTAAATAAATCTTATTATAATTTTTTAGATTTATTTGAGTTCAAATTTTATGCTATATATATAATTTTATGCAATACTTCCTATGTACCGATATGTGTTATGATTACGTGCACATTATATTAATACCAATAAATATTCATACTATGTGCCGTAGTGCGCAGTTTTAATATGCGTGATAATAATGATAATAATGTGCGATGATCAGTTACAATGTACATTTAAATACTTTGATTTAGGTTAAAAGGAGTTATCGAAAAGTATATGTCTAAAGACTCGTGAATATGTAAGATAAAACCAGTTAACAGCAAAGGTCGTTGACCTCGCATTACGATTTACATGTATTAATTAAGTGTTCGTGTTACAAATAGTTATTTATAAAAATAAAAAGTATCAAAAAATACTTGTGACAGAAAATATTATTAGTTAGTAGAATAGTTGCCAGGATTTGTGAAACTATAAACAATCATGAAATGAAAAGGCGTACCGGGAGATTTGGCGCACCTTAAGAGCTCTATATCCAGCAGTGGCTTTTTGTTGGTGCTAAATTAGTAAAGTATAAAAATTTACCTTTAGAACTTCCAGTTTCTTTGAAAATCTATGCACAATACTGATATTTAGATTAGCTTGGTTTAGTTGCATTACTCTAAATGACTCTGTTATTAATATTATATAATCAATTAAGTCAGGTGTTTTTATTTTTAGAATAAGGAAACATGATGAGGTCGACATGTGCTTAAATAAACAAACGTGCTTTATGGTTAGTGAGCTGGCAAACAAATGGGTCATACGGTAGACGTCATGAATAGTGTTAATAGTGCCATAAGAATTATTAAGGACCACGTTTGTGACTATGTTAGCGCTGCATTGTCAATTTACAGCGCTTTAAATTTGTAAAAAAAATTACTATATTACTATATTATTTTCTCATGTCTGCCTCTGACGTTGCTGTTCTGAATACGACGAAAATCGGAGAGACCATTCTCTATATTTCCTATAGCTTATATTGATAATCTGAAACAAAACTGAAAGTATTAATATCCTAAAACTTTACTTGTAAGTTCCGATAGTAAATATGACGACCTAAGTAGAGCAGCGCATGAAACAAGCGTTGATTTTATTAATCAAATAAAATCTGGTTAAATTAACTATATGTTATTCCTTAAAGTTTGCAACGGTATTTTTTAAAACTGCAATGTGTTAAAAAACTAAACGAAGGGATTCGTCAAATATTAAAATAATAAATATGTGGACGTACTTTTTTTACAAAATAATTTCCGTATGTTAACGCTTATACGTTAACAAAAGTTACCAAAATTTACGAACGTAAATATTTAAAATTACTAAGCATATTTTTATGTAGCAAAAACATTTTAGTGATAGTTACGATTACTGAAACCAATTATAATTTATTCAAAATGAAATTTCACTTTCCTATAACAACAATTAATTATAACTATACTTCCATATATTATCTTCCATTATCTTAAAAGTAATTTATACTTTTTAGATTTGGAAATAATGAAAATGAAATGAAAATGAAAATGAAATGAAAATGAAAATAGTTTATTCTTTATCAAGTTGTACATAGCAAATAAAGGTTGGGACCTTCTAGTGAGTATAATATAATACTCGTGACAGAAGGACCCGCTCTTCCATAACATACAATTCTGTCCATGTTCTTAAAAAGAATAAACAATATCTTACTATATACTAAAACTCACAATCAGTAGGTAAACTAACATTATATCAAAATGAATTTTACTTGTGTGTTTGTGTGTGTGTGTGTGTGTGTGTGTATGTGTGTGTATGTATGTGTGTATGTGTGTGTGTATGTGTAGGTGGGTGTATGTGTAGATTACAGTAGATTAGATTATGTTTTATGAAACAGAATTAATTCGGTGTCATCGTATGTTTTTGTTTTTAACCATTCAAATAATTTCTGTTTGACGTTAAAATATTGTTCGGGATATATGTTTAGAATTTTATTAATTTTATTATAAAAGTAGGCAGAACGTGTTATATATTAGTTGCTAGCAAAAGTAGTCTTAGCACCATACGTTTCAGCAATTTTATGTTTTATTCTTCTGTTTAATGAACTGGATTTAATGAATTTTAATGATTTATGAGCTTTAAGAATGATACGTTGGATATACATTTGTCTGACAGTCAGTATCTGGCTCATTGAATATAGGGTGTCCGTTGAGAAGCGATATGGCTTGAAGTGGATAACTTTTAGCAAAAGCCTTTGCGCTCTCTCAACTAGAATGAACTTAGATTTAGCAACTCCTCCCCATACAGGAATACAGTATTCCAATATTGACTGCGCCAAAGCTTTATATATTTTATGTAATAAGGCCCAAGAGGCTTTGTGGCGTAACATCTTAAATATCCAAATTAGTTTACGCAATCTACATCCTATAGCTTCTAGCTGTGCATCCCTCATGATCATGATAGTCTTTGATCTATTAACACACCAAGGTACTTGAAAAAGTTCACTCGTTTGATCATGGAGCAGTTATTACAATCCTCACATTTAATGCTATTGGAAACATGAACTGTAATATTATAGTTACTATCTGGCTGGGTTCGATTATAGATGGAAAAAGGCATGTAGTTTGTTTTGGTTGTGTTTAGAGACAGTAAATTTGACTTCAGCCAACAGGAGACAGTGAAGAGACCTCTTTCTGTTGTATTTTTAACTTTAGTCCAACTAGTATCTGTAAAAACAATTGCGGTATCGTCTGCATAGGAAAATATTTTAGCATTGTTTATTTTTAAATTACAGAGATCATTAATGTAAATTAGAAACAAGGTAGGTCCTAAGACACTACCTTGCGGTACGCCATTTTTTATTTTTGAGGCACGACTAACAAACTGTCCAATTTTCACTTCTTGAGTTCGGTCGCTCAAGTAGTCCCTAAAAAGAGCCAGCGAGGTATCTCTGATTCCCAAATTTTCTAACTTTTTCACAAGAATGGGGACAAACACCGTATCAAAGGCTTTTTTTAAATCAAGGAATACAGCCAAAGACCTTTTACCACTGTCAAGACTCTTAACAATGTGCGAGGTTAGAGCTTCAACAACGTCCTCCGTGGATTTGCCCTGACGAAAACCATATTGAGAGTCTGACAAAAGCTTAAATTTATTTAAATAGTTTAATAATCTCACATTTATAATTTTTTCTATTAACTTTGATATTGACGGCAAAACGGAAATTGGACGATAGTTACTAACGTCATCTCTGTCACCACCCTTGTGAACGGGAGTTATGATAGATCGTTTAAGCAGGGACGGAAAGATTCCTTTTCTAAAGCAAAGGTTCGTTAGATGACAGATTATTGGAACAACTACTAATTTAGCTATTTTTAAAAATTTAGTTGGAATATTATCCCATCCAGGGGCACTATCTGTTTTAAGAGACATTAGTACATCATGTACTTCTTTACAGTCTGTATCAAGAAGTACAAAGGAGTTTAACTGACTTGTGTGAGTATTGGAAAAAAATGAACCACTTGTTTGGACAATATCAGTGGCCAGTTTTTCACCTACGCTAGCAAAGTAGTCATTGATATAATTAATTGATTCAGTGGGAGAAGATCTTATGTTTAGTAATTCTGTATTATCTGATTTTGAGCAGTTCAAGTTAGTTATAGATTTAATGTTATACCAAAATTTTTTAGAGTTTTTAGATGATTTTTCCAACTGATCTTTGTCGTATTTTCGTTTTAATTGTTTGATAAGTTTATTGCAGAAATTACGGTACCTTTTGTATGAGATTTTTAAAATTTCGTTAGATGGGTCTGATCTTAGCCTTTTTTGCATTCTATTTCTGTTTCGAATACATTTCAATATACCGGGAGTTATCCACGGCTTTATAACTCTTTTATTTTTAGGTACACGTATAGTTTTGGTGTTATCTTTCAAGGACTCAGCAATATTATGAATAAGCTTTTCGATTACAGTTATTGGGTTATCACAAAATAGTAATTCTGACAGATTTTTCTCCGCTAAACTAACAAGAGCCCCATCAAAATCTACAATAGTTTTTATGTTCATATATGCTTTATGTTTAGATGTAAGTGAAGCCAAACAAAGAAATATCATATTATGGTCTGTGATGGTAGTGTTCAGGACTGCGATTTGGGCAGAATTTTTGTTTTTGTCTAATTTTAACATGAAGTGATCAAGACAATTGTTTTCCCTTGTTGGGAATGAGTGACCTGGCATCAAACTGTGCATCGATAACATGTTCACATAGTGTTAAGAATATTAGTCAAAGGAGTATTTAAGGTCACGAAGCTCACGCCATTAAATTCAAGAAAAAACATAAATTGACACTTCTGCATCGCTCTCCGCTGTCAAAGCACATAATTTTTATTACTCCATATAATTTTCTTTATTGTTCGCTATTCACCATTTAAATGTAATATTATTTAAATACATATAAGTTTGTTACGTCAAAAGACTTTTACTTCTACGTACAAATTAAAGCAATCATCGTCAAGATACATCAAGGCACATGTATGGAACCTTGACGCCATAGTCAAATACATCAAGCTACATCCATACATTGACACCATATTCTACATGGTCCTTCGAGCCGGATGTAATATTGCAGCAATATTGAAGAAGCGCCTATCAGGAAAACAGGAGTAATACTAACCAGCTAAGGACCGACAGAAGTCATTTAAAATCAGCCTGAAATACAAAGAATACATCAAACAAACAAGTCATTGATTTGGATACAAATAGGAAGGTCGAGCGAATAAAAGTGAGTCCGTTCCAATTATTCCATATTATATTCCCATCATTTAAGTATATTAAATATTTCACGTAACTTACTATAATTTCAATTTCTATTAATTATTAATTTTATCATCCCATAACTTGTCAAAATGTCTGAGCTTAAGGATTTAATTAGAAAGAGAGGTACATTGAAAGGTCGATTAACTAATTTTACTAATTACGTAAATAAACTAACCGATTTAACGTCTGTAGCAGCGATTGAGTTACAAGTACGATTGTCTAAAATAGATACACTTTTGAACGAATATGAGGCAATACAAACTTTAATAGAATGTTCGATAACTGACGATAAAGACATCGACGTTCATAACGCCGACAGATACGAATTTGAAAACTCGTATTATTCAAGTGTTGCCATTGCCCAAGACATCCTAAAAAGCAATAAACCTGGCAAAGCTGATGTCGATAACATCAGTTCGTCTGGCAGTTCTTATGTTTCGGGCAATGATAAACCTCGGACGAAGCATTCAACCACCCGCGGCATCAAACTTCCCACTATCCAGGTCCCACGTTTTAGCGGCAATTACGAGGATTGGTTAGAGTTTCGTGATACTTTTATTTCACTTATACACGACAACTCGTCTATTACTAATATACAAAAATTTCATTATTTGCGGGCATCACTGGAAGGAAGCGCGGCTCAGGTAATTGGATCATTGCAATTTTCGTCGAATAATTATAGCATTGCCTGGGATTTATTATGCGACAGGTTTGACAATAAAAGACTATTAATACAAAATCATATTCGAGCTCTCTTTTCGTTAGATCCTATTAAAAGGGAGTCATGTCAAGCTATTCGTAAAATCATCGATACTTTTACTAAGAACTTAAGGTCATTAGACATACTTGGTGAACCTACTCAGTCATGGGACACGCTTATCATATATATAATGAACTCAAAATTAGATTCGAGGACGTTACGTGAATGGGAAGAAACAAAAGTTAACATCAAAAGTATCCAACTTAAAGACTTTATACAATTTTTAAAAAATAGGGCTGATTTACTCGAGACATTACACATTAACAACACAAATATCAAAGTAGACAAATACAAATCTACGGAGTACGTCAAGAGTTTAGCAGCAGTTGCTGACTCTCATACAACACAAAATAAATATAGCAATGATTGCCCCTTGTGCAAGCAAAACCATCGCATTTACAAATGTGAGACATTTCTTGGTCAGTCTGTTGAGGAGAGAATAGAGTCGGTCAGGAGATTCAAGTTATGTGAAAACTGTCTTCGCCCCGGTCATCAGTCTCGCTTCTGCAGGTTAGGTCCTTGTACCAAGTGCTCACAGAAACACAACACGATGCTACATCACACACAAATAATTCATCCACCGGTCGTCAGCGCAACATCGCTCTCAGTGAGTCAAACGGAGCGTGTCTTACTGTCGACTGCAGTCATATACATACTCGACAACGACAACCACCGTCATAAAGTCAGAGCCCTCCTCGATTCCGGGAGCCAGGCATCCTTCATGACGGATTCCTTGCATCGTAAACTTAACCTAAAATACACACAAACACAATCATCCGTAGTTGGTATAAACAATACAGTATCACAAATAACAAAACGTTGCAATGCATTCATTGAGTCGAGAACTAATTCATATCATACACAATTATCGTTCTTAGTTTTGCCAAACATTGCAACGCTTTGCAAGAATTACACACAAACACAACAATTAAATATACCTACAAACATAACCCTGGCAGACCCAGAATACTTCAATCCGTCAAGTATCGAGTTACTACTTGGCGCAGACATATTTTGGGATCTACTAGACCAGGGTCAGATACGTTTAGGTACAAAAGGTCCAGTTTTACAACAAACAAAATTCGGTTACATTATATCTGGGCCCACCAGTGGTGTTACTAATTCATTTTCTAATTCATTTATAACATGCACACTTGTCACAGAAAATATTATACAGGATCAACTATCCAAGTTTTGGTCTCTCGAAGATATTTCAATTGATAATAATAAGCAAGTATATTCTACAGAAGAGCGTTTATGCGAAGAAATTTTAAAAAACAACTTTACGCGAACAACCGACGGTCGATTTTCCGTTGCCGTACCACTTAAGAAACCAGAATCTTATCTAGGTAATTCATACGAACGCGCTAAGCAATGTTTTTATTCACTCGAACGTAGGTTTCGAAGGCAACCACAATTAAAACAAATGTACACTGATTTCATGACAGAATATTTACAATTAGGGCATATGACGGAAATAAAACATTTACAAAAGGACAATAACACACAAAATTCATATTTCCTTCCACATCACGGAGTGTTGCGAGAAAATAGTTCTACGACCAAACTTCGTGTCGTTTTTAATGCAAGCGCTCCTACTAGTTCAGGGTATTCATACAATGATATTCAAATGGTTGGTCCCACTATACAGAGTGATTTAATCTCGATTTTATTGCGCTTTAGACATTTTCCATACGTTATGACCGGGGACATAGAGAAAATGTACCGGCAAGTACTTGTTCATGAAAATCAAAGACACCTACAACAAATTCTGTGGCGAGATGATCCTAATAAAGAATTAAAGACATATCAATTAAATACCGTCACTTACGGTACGGCATCAGCGCCATTTCTCGCCGTAAGGTGTTTAAAGCAACTGTCAATTGAAAATCCTCATTTGGCTCAAATACTTAGTGACGATTTTTATGTGGATGATTTGGCTACAGGGGCGCAAACAAAGGAACAGCTAATTCAAATTTATAAACATATGATCAAAGTTTTATACACAGGCTGTTTTCATTTGAGAAAAATAAGATCAAATATTAATCTATGTCCATCAGATACAGATTCGCGTCAAATGCTCAATCTAGGCGACCAAAGCTCATCGAATATCTTGGGCTTAGGATGGTCTCCGTCTGATGATCAGTTATACTTCACCATCAAGCCGATAGTTGACACAAATCCAACTAAGCGGTCTGTATTGTCCTCCATAGGACAGATATTTGATCCGCTTGGTTTATTAAGCGTATGCGTCATACAAGCCAAAATTATGCTACAAAAACTTTGGTTACTGAAAATCTCATGGGACGAACCTTTACCTTCAAACATTAAATTAATTTGGCATACATTTATTTCAGAGTTACATCACTTAAATAATTTAAAAATACCACGTTGTGTAATTAATGAGACTTTCAATGAAATTGAATTACACTGTTTTTGTGATTCGTCTCAAGATGCATATGGAGCATGTTTGTTTATCAGAACAAAGTATAACAGTCACATTGATGTCAACTTGTTGTGCGCTAAAAATAAGGTTGCTCCTCTCAAACCGATAACCATTCCACGCTTGGAATTATGCGGAGCCCTTGTCGCCGCACGCCTTATCAGAAAGGTACTCAATGCATTCAGACTACCTGTTAATAGATGCATCCTATGGACAGACTCATCAATAGTTCTAGGTTGGTTACAAACTCAACCTAGCAAACTCAAGCAATTTGTTAAAAATCGTGTTGCCGAAATACAGGAACTCACAAGTAATCTTAAATGGCGTTATGTTCCTACTAAACAAAATCCAGCCGACCTATTATCTCGTGGAGTCAAGATTTCAGAGTTACAAAATTATTCCTTGTGGTGGACGGGACCTGAGTTCTTAAAAGAGTCGGAAAATCATTGGCCTGAAAATAAATTCACTAATATTAATTTATCTACAGAAATACCAGAAATTATTTTAGCTACCACGGTTACTACCCAATCACACAATAATTTCATTGATTTTAGTCGCTTTTCTAAATTATTAAAATTAAAACGAACAGTAGCTTTTGCTTTGAGATTTATTAATAACTGTAAAATAAAAAACCCTAAGACATCTGGTCCCCTCAGCCTTAAAGAACTAAACAATTCATTTACATTACTCTTAAAACTATCACAAATACAATCATTTGAAGAATACAATACATTAATACTTAAACAACACTTACCTCAAAAATGTAGACTTCTCAGCTTATCTCCTTTCGTCGATGAATCTAGTTTGATTAGAGTGGGTGGCAGACTTAAAAATTCACAATTTAATTACAATAAAAAACACCCAATATTATTATCATGCAAACATCATCTTACCAAATTAATATTTGAAGATGAGCATTTAAGGCTCATGCACGCAGGGCCGCAGTTATTATTGGCTTCCATTAGAGATCAGTTTTGGCCTTTAGGCGGGCGCAATCTCGCCAAGCTTGTCACACATAAATGTCAGACATGTTTTAGAATGAAGGTTCGAACAGTAAATCCTATAATGGGCCAACTGCCTGAGAGGCGTCTCCAACCAGGTTACCCATTTCAAACCACGGGTGTAGACTACGCCGGACCGCTAACCGCTGTCGACCGTAAGGGACGTGGATGTAAGCATATTAAAGTTTACGTTGTGGTGTTTGTATGCTTTGCCACTAAAGGTTTACATTTGGAGCTGGTCACCAGTTTGACGAAGGAAGCCTATATTGCCGCCTTACACAGGTTTATTGCTCGGCGGTCGAAGCCGGAAGTAGTTTATTCTGACAATGGTACACAGTTTGTTGGGGCTAAAAACGACTTAAATTCATTTTTAAAACAAAATAAAATTTCTATATCCGAATCCATGGCAAACGAAAGTATCGATTTTAAATTCATTCCTGCTTATGCTCCACATTTTGGCGGATTATGGGAAGCAGGAGTTCGTTCTTTTAAATTTCATTTAGTTCGCGTGTTAGGCGATTCACACCTCACCTTTGAGGAATTATACACAACTCTGGTTAAGATAGAAGCGATCCTTAACTCGCGACCACTATCTCCCATGTCTTCAGATCCATGTGATCTCAATCCATTAACACCTGGTCACTTCTTAGTTGGACGACCACTTACCGCTCTTCCAGTTCCAAAGCTAGATGAGATACCTCCGACTAGGCTGCAACGATGGGATCGTGTAGAAAGACTACGACAACATTTTTGGATAAGATGGCAAAAAGAATATGTATCAGAATTGCAACAAAAGACGAAGTGGAGAACTTCAAAAGGCCGCCTTGAGAATGGTACAATGGTCATTGTAAAGGAAGATGCATTACCTCCATTGAAGTGGAGTCTTGGTCGTATCGTCGGCACTTATCCTGGAGTTGATGGTGTGACCCGAGTAGCGGATATCCGAACCAGTAAAGGCATCATACGAAGAGCCTTCAATCGCATCTGTCCTCTTCCATTAGACACTGAACCTGTTGAAAGCTGATCTTTCAACGCCGGGGGGCATGTTAAGAATATTAGTCAAAGGAGTATTTAATGTCACGAAGCTCACGCCATTAAATTCAAGAAAAAACATAAATTGACACTTCTGCATCGCTCTCCGCTGTCAAAGCACATAATTTTTATTACTCCATATAATTTTCTTTATTGTTCGCTATTCACCATTTAAATGTAATATTATTTAAATACATATAAGTTTGTTACGTCAAAAGACTTTTACTTCTACGTACAAATTAAAGCAATCATCGTCAAGATACATCAAGGCACATGTATGGAACCTTGACGCCATAGTCAAATACATCAAGCTACATCCATACATTGACACCATAGTCTACACATAGTTTAATCTATTATTACGTTCCTGACTTTGCTCTGTTTCTTTAGCGACAATATTTATATTAATGTCCCCAGTTAATATAATATTTTTATTAAAAGATTTTAAAGTTTCCAGATGGGAATTTAATGAGTTGATGAACTGTTCAGCGTTTATGTTTGATGGCGAACGATGTATGCCCAGAATAACAGTAGTTCACCAATATGAAATGTATGTCCAATTGTATTATATTTATTTGAATCAAATTACATAATATCTACAATCACGTAAATGACACAGTCACAAATGATAGGGTTATAGTATTATTTCTCAGATAAATTGCCTTTGTATCCTATAATATGTGAAATTGGCAAACGAATTTGTGCTGTTCAAATCTTCCGGGTCGTTTCTTTTGACCTAAAAGGTGAGGCCTAATTAGGCCCGGTGGTAGTCTTCGTTGTCGTTGTGGTATTTTTTAGGTGGTTGTCTTCTTCTGGGGGTGATGTCATGACTGGTGGTTGTCGTGATCCTATCGGCAGTCCTACAAAGCGTCATCGATGCCAGCGCCGAGGCAGATGGTCGGTGACTCTGAGCTCGCGAGGTAGAGGACGTCTCTCAAGTGGTCGAGCGTGCAGCGGTATCTTTGTGATTACGATCTGGCTGATGTGGCTTGTGTCTCAACTATCACCACTATTTTAGATTGTACAATGAAAGCAGTTTCGCTACTTACCGATAGATGTCGTTAGTAGATCGTATTGTATAAAGTTATAGTTATTATTAAAACAAAAACTGGTGTAGTAATTTGTAGAAAATATTTGGTTAGAAGAATTTCATAATTACATTTGGTAATATACGATTATAAGGTTATAATGCATTTAGTAAAAAAATGTTATATCTACTCGCTAATAGATGTCGCCATCAACATTTGCTGATGTCGCTAACAATATTTATGCTTGTGTTTCGTGACAAAAGGTGTCGTTATAGTGCCACAGTACGTAGGTACTGTTAGAAAATTTGGTTTTTCTTATCATTTATATCTTTATCGTTATGTATCTAGAGAGATAGTTTTTGAACAAGCATAAAAATAACGTATAATTGGCATTAAACACCAACATTATTAGGTGTGGATGAAAACTAACTTTTTTATTTTAAATTTTGTGATTATTTTTGACATTTACTACACTTTTTTAAATTTGTGCAACTAAGTTTGTGTAACTAAAAACTGCCTAATAAAAATATTTACCGCAACTTAAAAAATATTCCATAGACGTAGTACAAATACATAACGGATTATTCAGATCAGCTTCCAAGTAAAAATTGCGACATTTTCAATGGAAGTAAATATCTGAAATCCCAATCACGAAATGTATACGTTATCATTGTAAAGGCTTGACGATTCTGTGAAAAGTGACGTTAGCGTGCGACGTCACAGTACCGTCATGATCGTACGCGACACGCCGCTTCAAGGTCAATCGTCGGGGAAACGGAACGATTATAAAATAGTCGTAATATATTAAGCGTTACATAATATTTACATGTTTATATTTAGACATACTAATTATAATACACTAATTATGCATAAGAATAGATCTAATTAATTGATAATGTAATATTATTTGTATGAAAGTTAACTTTAACACGGATCTTATAGGCGTGAGTCGTTTTTACGCAATTAATGACTTCATTTAGTGACGTTAGACAATGCATCGTTTCTAAGATATTAATACTGGGATTTTACCAAATCTTATCTGTGGTTTGTGATAATCACGATTAAACTATTCTGACTTCGATTATAGACAATATAGGTCACGAAGCATTTGTTACAATAAACATTTCTATTAATTATAAAAATCATGTCATAAGTAAACATAATTATTGACCGTATGGCAGATATAATTACAGTTATAAATAGGTATCAATGACGGAAAAGCGGTCAACGCCCTAACGTCGAGGATAATACACTTAGCTTGTAGAAATAAACGTGTTTCCTTTGCAATTTCTGTGTTTCCTTTAGTCGTGTTTATGTTTTTATTGATTACTATTTTATTTAATAATTGTAATATTTATTATTCTTGTATTGATTTTTGTGAAAAAATTAATGTGTGATTACTTATTAAATATTTTATGAAGATAAAAATACTTAAATATTTTGATAAAATTAAAAGTATATTTTTCATCTAATGAACCAATTTTTGTTATACGATACATTTCATACGACATCTTGTTTAACCTCATTGAGTCACACAAGATCCTGATGGTTGTAGAAAAAAATCCACACTGTAAATGTACAGAAACTTTGCAAGCGGATCTGACGTATCACGAACGAGGCCACCGATTTAACTTTTTGTTTCATTTTTCCATTCATTCATAATTTTTCCGCTAGAAAATTCATTTCGTCAATCGGTTTTCCCATTCACAGCGAGCGAAAATTAAATTATTCCATACAAACGGAATTGTATACAAACTATACGGATGTGCATTTCATTACTCACTGTCGATATGCATATTACAATAAAACAGTTGTAAATTTTACCGTGGAATTTGTAAGATGATGAATATTATTTTCTATTTTTCCATAACCTTATAAATATAAAGTAAATAGTTAATCATTATGAATCATTTTATTATTATAAAAACTTCTCAAAGAGGTGAAATTATATTAATTTTTTTTTTTATGTTACGAACTTAATTATTTTACTTCGTATTTACGTAATTTACATAATATGTGTACCTGATTTATACGTTCTTTTTATATGTACATAAATATGTATCAACTATTAACGTTCTTTGAATGATTTTCAATAACTTTGGATGTGACAATTATGTGAAGTTCATTCTTGATTATCATGTTGTCCATATATATGTGTGAAGAGAGAATTTATCATAATGTATGTAAATTTATGTTAGGTAATAAGAAAATATATCATAATTATATGCATGCGTATATAATTTCGCCTGCTTGCAACTATAAAATTTATAAAATCGAAGAATTGCGAGAGGTGATTGCAAATAATCGATTCTTTCATAGATAAAAAACCCTGAAACACGGGGTGTTTCAATCTTACCTTAAATATATTCGTTTTATAGAATAACTAACTTAGTATACATATACCTATGTACTAGGGCTGAAGAGAGTATGTGAAGAGAGCACTTCTAGTATTAAATATAGTATTATTATCTATAACTTTTACTAATGTACCTGAGTGAAGAAAAAAGAAGCAATCATAGAACGGCTAAACGGATTGGCGTAGGAAGCAGTAGGCTGAAATAAAAGTAGGCAATAATATTAAGAGAAAATAAAGAAAATATAAAACGTATAAAAGACGTGCCACCAAGTGTACAAAACTTTTTTTTCCTTATTAGGATTCTGGAATCATAGGTTGGTCTGGTGTTCCACCAATCTTTCCATTAAGGGGTCGTCTCTATTATGAATCACCATTCCAAGTCCAGCATCATCTTATGTCCTATTCACCTGTTAGCTTAATACGAGCTGGTATTACCCAACTTTCCTTTATCCAGTCCAAGCAGGACTGCACTTTACTTATTGTTATTGGTTATCCATATGTAAAAGAAAATAAATCAAAATTTACAACGCATTTTAAAATTATAATTGATTCATCGATTCATAATATTTCAATCGGCTTATGGGCGACCTTATTGTAATTTCAGCGACTGCAGGTTTTTCCATCTGGGATTTAGTTTAACGGATGCATTCAATTGCTATTCAGTGACTCAGATCGATGACTTAATCATTAATATCCAGACCGGAATGACCGTGAATTTTGAAATTTCATGCCCACCATGAAACTTGACTATTCGTTAGATGTCATCTAATATTGATAAATCAAACTCACATCCTTTTTAATGCGTATAATAAATATCTAAAGTGTGTCTATTAGTAGATATGTAATTTTAACCGTCCTTATCGAAATCTTGATAGCTGGAATTTTTTTTTGTTAGGCATAATGTTACCACCGCCCATAGTTGACGCGCCAGCAACCTTAGCGATTAAGAAGTTATGTCCCTTATGCTTGTAACACTGGCTCACTCAACGTTCAAACCGGAACGCAACAATATTATAGATTGCAGTTCAACGGTTAAATATGTGATGAGAGGGTGGTACCTATCTAGACGGACTTGCAAAAACCACTATCACCGAGTGAGGCTTAATCTCGGGCGAGAACAATTGACAAATTGCTTGTGAAGCGGTGAAGGAAAGAGGGTTAGACAACTTGCATATGTCCGATAGAAATCTATTACAAACGTAATAAGCTTAAAAACTTCTGCTCAAAAAGGAGAAGAAGCCTTAGCCCGGTAGTGGGCAGTCATAGAATTTACAATCATTGCCTTAATATTTTAATTACGATTAGTTCAGCGATTAAATTGTGATTATGTAAAAAACAGATATAGTTACTTTAGTATATAAATTATGCAAGAAAGTGACAATTTAATTAGAATATCATATAAATATATGACAATTTTTTTTATAGAACAGGAAGGCGGACGAGCATATGGGCCACCTGATGGTAAGTGGTCACCAAACGCCCAAACATTGGTACTGTAAGAAATGTTAACCATGGCTTACATCGCCAATGCGTAACCAACCTTGGGACCTAAGATTTTATGTCCCTTGTGTCTGTAATTACACTGGCTCACTCACCCTTCAAACCGGAAGACAATAATACCAAGTACTGCTGTTTTGCGGTAGAATATCTGATGAGTAGGTGGTACCTACCCAGACGAGCTTGCACAAAGCTCTACCACCAGAAAAATATTCAAAATATATATAAAATGCTCTCAAGTTTTTAATTGATATAAAAGGTACGTTAGAGATGTTGATCACTAAGATTTTTTGGTAGATATTTTTCATTAACAGTAAAAGAGTCGAATTCATTAGAATACGTAAATCTTCGTGGACCTTAATCGAAGATAATTGAAATCACGGTAATATTTCACGTCGTTTACGTGTCTTTATAATTCATTTCGTGAACATGTTGAATACAATTGCAATCCTGCATGTCAAATGAAATTATTTCTTATATATATTATATATATTTAATCAATACTTTACTGCATAATACATGTATATACATATATATACATAAGTGGGCTTAATTCTGAAAATCTCAACAAGCCAATCTTTAGGAAAGTGCAGGAAAAACCGTTTGTATAAAATAAACATAAGCATATAGTTGAAATCATATGATATAATAATATGAAATTAAATATAAAAATAATTAAAATATGTATATTATGTACTTACTCGCAGTGCATTGTTGGCACAAGTTACAATACAAGCGAGCATAATGCCATCAAAATGATGTATTTCACCATTTATCGGGCGTCCCTTACCCGCCACTCTCGGTATGCGACATCATTTCTTTGCTATTTCTATTGACATCAACCGGTAGTATTGTATTTCAATAATTTCTATTTGTTGCCTGTACTTTATAATAATACTAACTTTATAATAATACTAACATATAATATTGTTTTTTTTCTTTTTAATTCCCTATTCCTCTCGATTCAACGGTGTTAGCGAGACATTGTTTTAGAGACAGTCATAATTATGTGTAAAGAAACCGCTAAAAATTTGAAAGCTTATTATGGAATATGATTTTAAAAAATATATAAAACGAAAAAGATTAAAAAAACGCTAATATCAGCCCTAAATTAAATGAAAATGCAATTAAATATATTTTTTGTAACCGCATTTCGAGTGCCAATAAAAAAATTATAATAATTACAGTTAATTTCGTGATTTTTATTTCTATCGAGATTTTTTTATTCTTTTATAATTTTGGTCAATGTCGACCTTTTAAATTATACTGTGTTATACATGCAATATTTTATTTTTAAAAATGAACTGGATTTAAACTTCAATAAAAAGTCAAAGAATATCAATTTTGCTTTAACAGAAGAGGCGACCTATGCTCCAGTATTATTTTAGTAGATTCTATTTAAAAGGTGTTAAGGTTTCATCTATCTACTACACATTTCTGTATTGATATTGATATTGATCCATCATACTATTATACGAAAAATAATAACAATCTTGTTTTAAAATACATCAAAATAATTTAAGCAAATAAAGGGGTTATGTCATTTTCATGGTCGATAATTATTAATAAATATTCAATACTGCAATAAATCTATAAATAGCCTTATCTTAAGTGTAACAGCACGAGAGTGAACAATTACGGTGAAGTCATAACTAAGTTGAGGTGACAAATATTTGTGTAATCTGTGAGTAATAAGTTAAGAAACGCGATATAAGGTTTTTATTTGAGTATTCGTATACGTGTGCTTTCGATCACGTTCTCATACGTTTTGAATTAAGTTACAAAACGGTAAAATCAGGTACGTGAAATTTACATAACATTTAGTATTATATCTTTATGTATTAATAAATGTTAGTATACTACAGATAGAAGTTTTTTTAATTTAAAAATGTCAGAAAGGCGTATATGCTACATGATGATACGTTTCATACCCATAGTCACCCATGCCAATAGTAATTTAAAACATATCAACCATGTCATTCATCAGTAAAGATCTAAAAATTGTCTACAGTACCATATATCGTGTTGAGATCTCGCTATTTTCTTTTTTTGCACTAAGCAAACATTTATTACAAATTTGCTAAAACAACAAGCTAGTACTATTGTTGTCTCAATAATTTAGTGTTATTATTATTTTATTTCTAATAGGTAAACTGTCAAATTAACCAATTGATTGTAAGTGTTTGTTCTGTTGGTTAAATATCAACATTAAATTGAACTAAACGTAAGCCTCCCTATATTTTGAATAATTTACAAAAAAAAAAATTGCGCACGCTTCTGACTAACGAATCCTAATTGTCTAAGTTTGGCTTGGTACTAAAACTGAATACTGAATGTAAGTAAATATTTTATTTTACATTAAAATTGAAAATTACCACAATTTGGTAACACTAAATTGCGAGAACATTAAAACATGATTTATGTTATGTATTCTTATTGTTTGAATATTCTGAGTCGCGTCTATTCTATTCATCATATACATTTATGCACTCTCCTAATTAACTTAGTGTTTCTTCTTTATCATTAAACGCATTGTCATTGAATTTGTTCTAGCATCAAGAACTTTATTGTAAAAAAAATAACTTTGTTTTATATATAAATACTAGATATATTTATATATACATAGTATATACATATATAATAGTATATTATCACACTTGATGGAAGGCGCAATCACCAAACTTAACCATCATGACTAATTTAGTCCAAATAACTGTGTAGTTCCTGATGAAGCTCCTACTAGAAAGAGGTTGACCTTAGTCGTATTGGGAATACCAAAGTTCAAACTTTTGACAATCAACTAACAACCTACATAAGTCATTTGTCTTTTATATAATCAATGTTGGCGTTTCATATCTTTTTGTGATGTTAACTTTAGAGTTTTAAGTCCACTTAACATTGGCAAAATAATCAGTGTCCTGTAGACACAAATACGCCATTAAGCTAATAATCGTATTGAATTAGCTTTTTAAGGTTTGTGGTAAATCTCTTCATACCATTTTAATTTCACTAGGCTTTTCAAAACACATTAGAGTAGTTGATATTAAAATTAACGCATTTTGATATTTGACAAAATTAAAATTACACCTTACACCATTGACTCCTCCCCCTCACTCACTATACTAACAATGTTTCTTGTAATAAACAAGAAACGTTTTCAAAATATTGATTCATAAAGCCTCTTATTTCTTTATAAGCTTTTAACCGTTAATTTATAAATTTATTAGTCGTCAATTAATCCATTATTTTATTATTTTTACCAAATATTGCCTTTAATAAATATTATATATTACATAACATATTGAAAACAATGTTGGATTATATATACAAGCAGTAATTTTATATTTAAAAAAAAATTGCAATATCACAATTTAATAGTTTTTCGAAAAGGGACTATTAAAATAAGTGCATTACTTAACTCAGTTTATTTCTTGATTTTAGACAGAGTATAATGAAATTGACTCTTTTTAAATTTAATCATTAACAATTCGATCTTTAAAAATGACGTTTTATGTGTCAATAATTGTATTTTAATTACCGATAAAGAAGATCTGTTCGCCAAGTGTGGAAATAAAGAGTCTATGACAAATTTAATGATTGTGGAAAAAACCTCACCAATTACAAGTGAACGGTGAAACGCTTTCATAAAATTTCATAAGAATGCCGTTAATTATACTACTACCATCTGCTGTTCCGTGATTCATATGTGAAAGCGACCTTCACATTAGCCAACAAAACAAATAATATTATAAAATCGACTATGACTCAGAGATTCCGATCTGATTCGGATGCTGTGGCCATGTTTCAAAATTTTGCTAACTGACTTCCGTAAGGTCAAGTTTGATTCATATTTTATATTGACATATATATTTTGTTGTAATGTTTTTTTTAAATATTTGAATAAGTTTAAAGTTTAACAAAAAGTATAGTTATAGTTTTACAAGGTTACTATTTTGCACTGGATTAAAGATTTAGTTTAAATAAAAATAAATTTTTATAAACCTAGCCTATTAAATTAGAGTAGTATTTAGGGTTTAGGTCTTGGAGCGGAGTGAAGCTCCAAGACCTGGGAATAAGTGATGGCCTCAAAATCCGTCCGTAAAAATCGACCAGGGCTAGGGCTCTCGAGCTGCCGAGGGCTCAAAAGAAGTTTGGCCTGCCCTGGTTCGCGGTGACTCAAATGCGACGTCGCGTGCCTGGGGTAACCACAGCACGAACCCGCGAGGGAGGGTGATGGTAGTGATGAGGGTGGTGAGGGTGATGATGGTGTGCAAGTGATGCTGCTTATTACAGATAACAACTTTTTACTACATTTTAGGGCACGAATATCTTTGGGTTTATATCGAATCTAAATAACATTTACATTACATTTTTATCGAATAATCTCATTTCCTTAACATTTTAATGTGTTGTTATTTCTGTTTAACTCTGGTAAATAAAGTAAAAAACTTTTGCGCTGCTTAGGAGAGTTGCAGCCAAGTTACCAGCTTAGCTTGCCTAGAAATAAGTGTCGTGGTAAATGGTCATGTTTTGACGAAATCACGCCTTATGGTGGTTTATTATTATGTTTTGGTCATAAACAAATTTATAGGACCGCACGGAGTTCATCGAATACGGGCACAGTGATTAGACAACGGAAGTTCTAATTCCCCATGCACAATATGATATTAAATATTATTATTATATTATAATTATAACATAATATATATACCCAAACTCGCAACATTCACGCTATCTGTTTATAATATTAGTAAAGATGTAACCTATGACTAAAAGGTGTCGTCAAGGTTGCATTCATGCGTTTCTTTTGTCAGTGGGTATTTCGTTTTTATCAATATCGAAGTTCCATGGAACGGAAATATATGAGATAGTTAAATAAGATTTGGTCATGATGTCGTGAGTCGTCACATACAAAGTAGGTTACTTTTCATAACATTGGTAAAAATTGCAGGATGTGAAGGTAGTTTAGTCATGGTATTGTAATTTGAGATCTGAGAAGATAGGATAAAGGCTGGAAATTACCTAATGGCCAATTAAGTATATAAATTATTTTTACCTTTTGAACTAAACTTTTTAGGTCATGACATAGCTGAAAAAACAAGAACCCTTGAAATCTATTTATTTCAAGGGAATTCGCGATTTTTTCATTTTTAACTTTTTACTAGTTAGATTTTAAGGTTAGAGACTGAATATATTGTTTACATTTTCATATTAAAATCAACACGTTGCATTAACGGCTATATCGTTATGATATTCGTCATAATTAAAGCTTGTGATGAAAATATCGGAGAGAGTTTTAAAAGTGTAAAAATAAATCTACGTCTCAAATCTAATCCGAACATATACGAAGTTGTGAGAAATGCTCGCTATAATAAATAAGAGTAGTAAGCACACGAATACCTGAACTTGTCCAATAAACTCAATAAGGTAAGTCGTTATTATCTAAGTAACTTGTTAGCAAATGAAAGTACAGCAAACCTTGCGGATTTGCGTTCCGGAACCGAAAGGAATCTTGTTGTCATTTGCGTCATTTCCGATTATTTCGCTTTAGGCTCAACGCATGTGCGTCAAATGTGTTTTAGATAATTTTACTTTATATATATACGATTTTTTTTATATATTTGAATATACTACTTCAAAATATATATTACATTATATTATAATTAAATAATATACCTTAAATTTCTATATAACTGTTACTGTGATATATATGTATTGTCCTCTAAATATTTTCTAGGTTACGCACTATGATAAATGAAGCGCCCGTGGCATTGCGTTCTATAATAAAATCAAATGTTTGCGCCTGAGTCATCCCACTTCGACATTTTGTAATAAAGAAGATCTGTTTCCTCAATTTTATTGGATTTTATGATTTCAATAATTAAACAAATATCAATATCCTCCATTCAAGTTCAATGCTCTAACGACAAGATAGAATCAAGAAACAACCTCATTCAAGGTCTTCATTCATTCAGTTATACGTCATATTCATTGATGGTTGTACGAGTGTGTTCGTGACTGTACTGTATACACGCCGATTGAAACGCAATGTGTACCGAAGCGGTCTTTTGATTGTGTGATATCAGTCGATACCTTTACGCACACTAACGTAAATATAGCATTTATGTGTTTAGTCTTAAAAAATCGATAGAGGTCTTACGGAACAATAATTTTACTTATGAAGATCTATTAATATAACGTTATAAAAATATTATCCTTACAACGTTATACGATATATAACAAAACATTTTTTTATAAACAAAATGCTTATGACGTTTAAGTGCGTCACAGAAAATTTCATGCGAAGTCGCGGGTAAAAGTTAGTAATTTGTATGCGTGTCCGTACGCGCATGCATATTTGTGACAGGACGCTCAACAATAGCCGGAATAGGAAGCGACAAGCAAAATGGCCGTGCAGACTGACTCCCCAGACAAGTTCCGTAACCAGGTTCTTGGCACGGGACTTACATTTAGGGTTGCGTATTGAAAAACTAGACTAAAACATGCCGTTACGCTTATTTACATAACATTCTGCGAAATACAACTGAGTGTACAAGAAGACACACCTTAATTGATTTATTTAACGATAATTCAATTAACCGGCACACCGGCGCGAACTTGTGCTATCTGTGAAAATATTACTTTACTTATTTAATAATGTAATTTAATATTTTAAATTCCCATTTAGACAATCGTTAGCAAAATCATGATTTGTGATAAAAAATCGTCGCTAGTGAACAATGCTCCCGGCTTCACGCATAAACTGTTTCTGCCCTCATTGTTACAGATGCGAGAGAAAGGAAATCCTGGTTCATTTAGCTATTTACCGAGTTCAACTTACGTAGGCGTACAAATAATAAGAAACTTTAAATAAAATTTTTGTGGTATGTTATAAATAAATATAAGTAAGATACTTATATTTATTTATAACATATCAATATGTATATTTGGACTGTATAATGAAAAATGAAATAAAAATTGCATCGCTGGAGTGGAATGACAAATTTTAATGTATATCTGCCACACTTAAAAAAAAACGATTTTGTTTTTTCTTTGTAAGCTTCATTGCACCTGAAAAACTTTTCTCCTTTTATTTTATTTCTTATGATGTTTAAAATTTCTTACATTTAGCAATAATATTCTTTATCTATCTTTTTAACAAGGACATTTGTGTAAATATATATATATTTGCCAGAAGGGCAAATGACTACTCCACCTGATGGTAAGTGGTAGTATAGTCCAAACGCGACGACGGCCAGTACAGTCGGGCAGAAGGTTCTGCACTAGCCGCCTTCACGCCTCGTTTGAAGGATGTTTACATCTATGTATATCACTTATATTTGCGTTTTTATTTTTTTGCTAAATTTTACTATTTTTAGCCACAGCTCGAATTGTAACTAAGCTAGACATTACTTTTAACGTAAAACGTGTTCAAACTTGTTTTAGCCTGACCTTTATAATTAAAATATGATATGCATTCAACATATCATATTTTCGATCACCTAAGCACTCCAAAATGCAATTTGAAGAAGTTAAAACAATAAAGGATACATTATTTTTAATTAAAAATAGTGCAAGCGTGCATTTTATCGCTTTTTTTAAATAACGTAATATTTTCGATGATATCTGTTTACAAAGATGTAGATGGGAATTTGTTTTTTTTTTGCTTTTACTGTTAATTATTTAAAGACAAATTATAACCTAATCTGTATATTTGAGCTCATGCTTGATATGAATTTCATAAGAAAAATACATTAGACTACAGACAAATTAAGAATAACAATAGCTTTTTCATCTTTTTTCATTAGAAACATCAATAATATCACCGATTGCTCTGCTAACATACTGTATGTTCAAAGTAAATATTTTGAAAATATTATTAATATTTTAAGGGGATTAAACATTCAATATTTTAATAAAACGTAAGATGCATTTAGAACATACATGCATATAATTTATATTCGTGTATCATTTAAGATTTCGATATATAATAATATGAATAGAAGTTGTTATGACCTTCTCATGGGTTCGTCATGATCTTGTCAGTGATATGACAGGTTATAATTTGAAATACTAACCAGTTTTTATAATTCGACCTACCTTTCTAATACATGCAATTCACGTCCTTAATAGTACATTGTCATAAGGAAAATTTTAGAAAATCGTTCAACAGAAATAATTTTGTAAGGGCCTCTGTATGGTGGTAATTCCTCCACAAATATCTAGTGCCGAATTGCTACCAGCCCCAGGCTTAAAAATCAAACCTAAATACAAAATTATTAAATGCAGCCTAATGATCGGTTAGGATGCAAAACGCAGCAATATTAAATTGTTTGTCTGTGCTTGTGCGGCCCCTTTCATTCATTATATCATAAAAAAAACTGTATTTATTTTAATTTTTTTTTTCAGGTGCCCAGAATCTACTGCAGCCACTTTTAAGGTAATTTTTTGATAACTCTTATTGTTTTATATTCCTTAACAAAAATAAACAAACATTAATAGGATTTAATATTATTATTAATTACAGTTTTTATATAATATTACTTTTTACATTATTTATCGTGTTTTATTTAATCTGTAATAATTTTATCAATGTTAATATTGACAGTTACGTACAGCTTTCATAATACATTGTGTAGATGTGAAAATTCGAATTGATTTTTGAAATATTTTTCGTGTATCTATTTTTGAGGGAATTATTTATTTTTGTGGGTCATGATTAGGTATCATGTGGCATAAATTGTTAGAAATAAAAGTGCACATTGGATTAATCCTTGGTAACACGAAAAACATACTAATAGGATTGTCAACATGTTAAACGAATGGTCGCTAACAGGAAAAATTGTTCATTTAAAGAAATTTCAGGTAAAAATTGAATATTTATTGATATTATTTTAATATTAATCATTTAAAATTAAAACACCTTAACCTCCACAAGTTTGTCTATAAAGGTAAAGTAAAACCATATATCACGTACTACAAATTAGCGTTAGTTTTCGGATGTAAAACTTTTTTTTCTAAAATATTACGATAAAACAAAAAGCTATTTTAATTATGTAGAAGTTATAAAAATGCTATAGAAATTAAAAATATTGTATTTTTTTATTGCGTTAATGAAAAAAACACATTTTAAATCTCAGCCAGACTCATATCTTATTGAAGTTGTAGCTATTACTGATATTTAAAGTACTATTCCAGTGACTTATTTTTGTCTTTGATACAGAATATATTAACAATAATAAGTCGATTTTTTTTTCGTGTGTAATGTACCATATCATATGTAGTAGGTATACGTAGTAGGGCTTTGTCTCTAGTTTTATGCCTACGTATCGTAACACAGAGCTCTGGATGTCTACCTTTTTGATTTACTATATTTTCAGACAAAATTCAGAAGCAGTGTAAGACCGTCTGGGTAGGTACCCATATCGCATTTTCTACCGTGAAACAGCAATACTAATTAGCATTGTTGTGTTCCGTTTTGAATTGTGAGTGAGCCAGTGTAATTCCAGGCACTATCGACATAACACCTTAGTTCCGAAGTTTGGTTTCGCATTAAGGATGTAAAGGTTGAGTAATATTGCTTACAATGCCAAAGTCTATTTGCGGTGGTGACCATTTACAAGCCTTTTTTTTTGTCGAGGAGGAAAGGTATTTACGCCTACCGCCCGGTCCGTGACCGGAACGGTTATGTGGGACTCACGGCGCAGAAGGCCACCGTCCTACCCACTAAACCTCCCCGTACCCTTTCCGTCTTAACGAGGAGCGCCACGGGATCGCTTTCGCATGCTACCGTGGCACCATTTACAAGCCTACCTTAATTCAATAAGAAAAAAAAACTATTCTACACCTGCAGACACAATCAAAACATATCGCAAAATTGTTTTATAATATTTAAAGTATATACTTTCTACTTATAAATTATAAAAAATAATACCTTACATTACACTTTACGAGTACCTAGCTAATATTGTGTGGATATTACATTATTTGTATTTTTATATTTTTAAAAATCTTAAAACAATTAATTATTAAAATTAAGGGTAGGTAACATTGTTTACTGTCGCATTCACCGTTATATTAATTACTTTACTGCACATGTGCACTACCTTGCGTTAAGAGTTTTCGCACACGTTTTCTGTACCAAAGACAATAAATAATCGCAGAGGGTACAGCTTTTGTTTAAAGAGAAATTTAAATTTAAGAGATATACCTCTTTCAAAGTACCATTATATTATTTCATTTGAATGGTTTTTTTTAATAATACATATTGTGATCCCTCAATTATTTATGGACTCGTAAATACGTTTTTTGAATATGATTTATGATTCTTGGTTATATTATTCATGTATTTAAAATATGAATACCTTTACTTGCAGGGCAATTAATATTATTAAAAAAATATTGATTTTTGAATTGAAATTTTATTTTTGAAATGACATTTCTGTATCACTATCACTTCGTTGATGATGAACAAATCTGGATCCTCGGCAAAAAGACGATCGCTTTGCTCTCAACTTTTTATAACGATAATGTCCTCCGATTTTAATTATTGTCGAGCTAATTACGACATAATTTTAAGAAGCAGTAATGTTTTAATTGTGCACCGTTCTCTTTATATATTTTCTTGCCAATTAGTCGTAGTGTTTTAATTATTATATTATCTGTAGACAAATAAGGGACTGCCCAAAGTGCGCGCCCAAATTTCGAATTTTAGAACGATACGTTTAAAATCGCGTGATCAAAGCGCGATGGTGGTTTGTCTCGATTGCGTGAGTTTGTGTAAAGCGGTTTTCGAACGTGCAGCGATTTCGCACAGTTCAAAGTTTTAAATTCAAAAATGGTAAAGAAGAAAAAAGCTGAGAGGGCCAACCGCCGCGGTCTGCCCACCCAGTCGGTTGGCTATACGGCTCGCAATGCCTCACCGCTGCGGTCGTTGGCGAATACCGCCAATTCCTCCGCCATATCTTTCCCTAACCTGTACGTCTTATAATCCTTTCCGGAAACAATCAGAATTTAACTCTATCCCCATATTTATTGAATATATTGTCCCATACAACGATATGTTGCTAATTTTCCGACAGAGATAATGATTAAATTGTTTCGGCATGTCAAATCAAACGAAATTATGCTGTTATATCTTGTTTAATAGCTGTACCTACTTTTACGTCTGTTTTGTACATACCTGAATACCCTCTCACATAAATTTCCTTTAAAATAAATTCTATAAAAACAATCTATTACTGCGGATATATATAACTATTTTACAGGAGCGAAGTTATTACTATTAATATGTTATTAAATTTGAAATGGTATTATTTATTATTTAAATTATAAATTGTAACAACATTTCTTTATTGTTTAAGTCAAAGTAATAATCTTAAACAAGTATTTCAGCATTATTCGTTACGCTTCGCATGTAGATAGTTATATAATTGTTGATCTTTTCTATTTTACCTTATATGTGTAAGGAGATGCCTATTTATCAAACTAAGATGTCTAATTAGGATCTACATTAGCTCTTTGCAACACAGTTGCCGGATGATCTTGGACGTGCATCTATGAGGAACTCGTCTAGATAGCTACATATTATCATTGGTTATCTGGTTATCTCGTCTCGGTGTATCGTCGATTAGAATTGACGTTTTTGTTGCAGCATTTGCGGGTAACATACGTAAGGATCTTGTGCTGATAGACGCTACGTTTGTTTGACTATTTGCATTGAACGATTATAATATAAATAAAAACATAATATTTTTACATTTATAATTTTTTATTATTAATAACTACCATACTTTAACAAAAATAATTTAATTTAAAAATAGAAGTGAAAAAATACGAACTTATGCTATTGAGAAAAGACGAACGAAAGACGGAATATTTTGCATTCATATACTTCTTTATATTACATTGAATAAATTGTTAGTCAAGTAATTAGTTTTCCCGCTGTAGATCTCGATGTTGACATGGATTGTGGTTAAGGAAATATGAACGTGCACCTCGGTATACGCTTTACTCTTGTACACTGGTGGTAGGGCTTTGTCCAAGCTCGTCTGGGTAGGTACCACCCGCTCATCAGATATTCTACCGCAAAACAACAGTACTTTGTGTTGTTGTTTTCCGGTTTGAAGGGTGAGTGAGCCACTGTAATTACAGGCACAAGGGACATAACATCTTAGTTCCCAAGGTTGGTGGCGCATTGGCGATGTAGGCGGTGGTTAACATTTCTTACAATACCTATGTCTATGGGCGTGGTTGGCCACTTACCATCAGGTGGCCCGTATGGTCGTCCGACTTCCTATACAATAAAAAAAACCATATCTGCCGCACAAGATATGGTACTTATGACATGGACGAGGGACAATAGCTTGTGTAGGTAGCCACAAAATATTCTCCCCTCTCTTTTAAAATATAAATATTTAATATAAGTACTAATTTATTAACATATAAACATCAACAATTTCTAATCGAACAAATATTTATCATAGTAATAATAACTATTTAAAATATTTATGTTGTTCAAAATCTATAAAAGAATTAAATATAAATCCCTATCTTTCAACCAAGGATCCATTCATGCACTAGTTCACGTTCCCTTGTAATGCCACACTTAATTACACTTATGTAACTAAAACAGCTTTAGTTAATATTGTTTCCTTTTTTATCGGCATCATTAATGTAATAGCCACACTTATATCTTGTATCTGTAACAATCTCTTCCGTTTTTACTTTTTTATTTCAGAGCGGTATTTACACGTTTCATAAAAGTTTCTATATATTTTACTTTCTAAGATAAAAATATATCACTTTGAGTATTCAATATTTTTGTAAATTTATAGAAACCTTAATTTTCTTATTTTATCATAATATCGCTACGATCCGTTAGGTATAGATCAGACTTAAAAGAATCGCTGAAAGAAACTTAGCTATTTAACTAACCTGTTTATATAGTTTTTCGATAAAATTATATCTATCATTTCTCAAAAAAAAAATCTATGACAATTAATAATATTCAAAAAATATATATTCTATATTAAATACATGGTTCACTCTACTACTATTAAAACAAGTTACAATTAAATTTTCTACATCTTAAAGATATTACCTGTATGTATAATATATAAATTTCCTCGAAGTAAAATGAGTGGAGCATGTTCATTACTCGTTCCAGTAAGTTAACTACGCGTAGGATTATTTAATAAGTAATTATTGTATGACGAATGTCATGATCTTACAGGCTCGTTTTACGTCAGACAATTACGTTGTAATATTCCACTGGGATCAACTAAGAGTCCGCCGCCCGACCTCTGATTCACCGTCACTGGTTAAAGTTCGCGTTAAAAACCTGTTTAACGTAATTGCTAGACTTAGTAGTCATATCGAGGTAGCATACTACAGCGTAAATGATTGAGATGTAGATACTTAAGAGGACAATGCGAATATCAACGATAATTGCCTTGCCCTATAATAATCATACAATTTAGGTAAAGCTTTTCCAATTTTCAACAATATTCGTCAATTAAATTATTAGATTATAATTGATATATTGTACGGTAACAGCCTGTTAATATCCCACTGCTGGGCTAAGGTCTCTTCTCCCTTTTTGAGGAGAAGGTTTTGGAGCTTATTCCACCACACTGCTCCAATGCGGATTGGTGGAATACACATGTGGCAGAATTTCAGTGAAATTAGACACATGCATAGTGCTTGCCCGGGTTTGAACCCACGATCATCGGTTAAGATTCACGCGTTCTTAGCACTGGGCCATCTCAGCTTAGCAAGATATATTGTATTTAGTTATAACTAACGCTAACTCTTATTGTTACTAAAATGAATACTAATATTATTTGCAAATATTACTTGCAATTGTACCCAAATTTTTCTTTTAAACACTTATCCTACCGGATAGGGGCGTATTGTTGACGCACAATTTATCAAACACAAAAATCCAATGATATGTCTATTGACACCTTTTCTAAACGAAATTTCACGGTCTCCACTTGTTAAAAATTTAATTGTATAGCATGCAAAGGACCAACAATGTGCGCATCGTTTATAAAGCCGTCGGTAAACTAACTATAACAATACAACAGTGAAATTTTTACAGCAGTCGCACGCTAGTTTTTGTGGCATAATTTTATGGACCTCCTCGGAGCGGTTCGAACACTACTACCGTTAAAATAAAAACAAAAGTCCCAAATAGACGTTTCAAAATATACACGATCGAAAACAATACATCAATTTATAACGTCATATATAACCTAGTGAAGTGAAAGTTAAGCCGGGTATTGTTTTAAAATATTCATTTGTTAACGGTAAACAAAAAAAGAACTTCGCAAATAAAGAAGCTGCTCTCATACAGAAGTCGGCTATTATAGTTGCCAATAAACTGTTTGCAAATTTAAACGGCCTTTTTATGGTTATATATTTTACGACAACTGTGGACCAAACGAGTTTCTAATTTGGAAACTTGTTTTTGATTTTTGAATACGATTGAAGCGTCGTCAAATTAACTTCACAAAAGATAAATATACCACAACTCAAGGCTACAAATTAAAATAATATTTTATTTTTAGTATTTTCATTTAAAGGAATAAAAAAAATTATACATAATAAAAAAACGACTTAAATAAAGTGACTGATCTAAATATTGTTTATCATAATTTCACTATTGGCGTATATACAATGTAGTAACTACAGTAATGAAAGAAATGATTACGTGCTCAATAAAAAATATTTTTAATTGAAATAATTTATCGTTCAAAGTAAGTGCGAGTCCTAATTTCGATCCGGCTTATTTTTTACGCTCGGCGGGCCACCGATAGAGGCATCATTGGACGAGATATTTTAATTGCAGTCACTCTGCTGATCCGGGTATAAACCCAGATGACCAAAAAACTAAAATATGTAACAATGGTCTAGTTTTTTTTTACAATAAACGCAAACTGTAATGTGTGCGATAAAATCAGGAACAACATGTAACGAGAAGCTACCGTGCTGGTGATTTAAATTTTACTTTGAATAAAAATAATTATTGTTTTATCTATATAATTTTTGAAGTCATTTATTAGTAGCAGCTATTTCGGCCGCGTCTAGTTCGAAATAGCATTTAAAAGGGGGGGAAAGGTTAAAATACGTTAATTATGTCATATAGCGTGAAGAAGTAAATATTTGTCACAACACACACAACCTTTCGTATTTTATTTATCAGTGATATTATTATTATTATTCTAGTAATTAAAGAAAAATGAATATGAAATATATATATATAATTTTTGAAAACTAACTATATTAATGAAAATTCGAAATTAAAAGATAAATTTACTAAAAGATAATATATATACTTATTTATAATAGATAAAATAAAAGATGTACTTAAAATATACAGAAAAAAATTACGGCCATTCTAATCTAATTGAATAGTAAATAAGAATAAATCTAAACAATCTTATGCAGACTTTATTGAACCCTACAATTCAACCGAATTGAAGTTGAACTAAGGAATAGGTAACCTTAATTTTTTTTATATTACTAATTATCTATAAAACTCAAAACAAAAATATTAACTTAAAACTAATAGTACAAAATTATAATCGAGTTAATAATTTAAACTAAGCCACAAAATATTTAATATTGGCAATGTAATAATAATGAAATTAATGAAAAAACTCAAAACAATTAGACGAATCAACTACAGAACATTCAACAACATGCTAATATGTATGAGAAAAGGTCACTCTCTTCTATCTGAAAATCTGAACACCGCGATTCATAAATTGACGTATTTAGCACACCGCTATCTATGGGTAGTGGCCGCAACATATATCGACAAAAATACATCCGTGAACTTGAAGTAAAGATTAAACGAAACCTTGAAATACTTCTTATAATAATGATGATCCTTTATTTCAATTTGTAATTTTTAGCCGTTTTAAAGATTACCCCGGACAAAGAGACAGACAAAAATAAAAAAACAGCAATATTAACTTTAAAAAAGGCAGTTATTTTAAAATCACGGACAGATGCTTCAATTTTTTTTTATGGAACAGGAAGGTGGACGAGCATATGGGTCACCTGATGGTAAGTGGTTACCAACGCCCTTAGACATTGGCATTGTAAGAAATGTCAACCATCGCTTACATAGCCAATGCGCCACCAACCTTGGGACCTAAGATTTTATGTCTCTTGTGCCTGTAATTAAACTGGCTCACTCACCCTTCGAACTGGAACACAACAATACCAAGTACTGCTGTTTTGCGGTAGAATATCAGATGAGTGGGTGGTACCCACAGCTCGTCCAGACGAGCTTACACAAAGCCCTACCATCAGTATTTATTTGTATAGATAGCTGCGGCTGCTAATGCTTGTTTTTTGCCAGTAAGTTGATGATTTTGGTATCGAAATTAAAATATTTTTAAAATGAATATGGTAATTTGCATGGTACCTATGTGCTATCTATGTGTCTATTTATACGGGGACATATTTTCAATTATTATAGTTCAGTTCAGACTAAACTTTAATAATTATTGAAGTCGGTTAAATTTATTTATTTAAAAACATTTTTGACCACCCTAATGTGTAGTAGGAACAAAAGGCGGACTCAATGTCTAAAGGCATTCTCTACCAGTCAATCTTTAGGCTAAACAGAAATCCGTGAAGGCGGTAATTGGTAATCTAAAATATACATAGATATAAATATAGTACTCCTCATCGATTTCGATGACGGCGACCCAAGAAATTAGTTCTTATTTCTAGCATGACCCCTTATGTGGCTCACAACAAAATTTGGTTTTAAAAACCTTACGACACGTGTTACAATACAGTTGGCCACAGAGTTGTATGTATAGATGTAGGATGGCTTAGGTCTCTCTTTTCTTAGATGGCGCTTTTTGTCTAGCGCGTGAAGGCGGTTTTCCTCAAACGTCTTGATCTAGATTTATATTCATTTCATACAATTATAACATCAACAAAATAAATACGGAGCTATAAATATATATATATATATATATATATATATATATATATATATATATATATATATATGTTACTAATTATTTAGATAAAATTATAATTAACTAAACTCATTTTGTAAGAGCTTTCAATTTGTGTAATGAAAATAAAGTATTTTGTTAATTACTTTTCAACTTTGTTCACACGTTTATTACTCATAGAACAGGTTTAACGCTGTTATGAGGTAAACTGATAATAATTAGTTAATGAGTTATTTTTTGCAATTTTATTATTTAAATAAATGTTAGGATTCAGGGCTTTTGTTGTCAGACCCTTGTAATTATTGTTTCTTAGTAAGGATTATAAGTTTCTACGTAAGTAATTAGTTATCGTCTAGCAGTGACGATTTGTTCTATTTAAATAATACAATATGAATTCAGGCTTATTTATTGGTAGGATAATTTAATTTGTTACAAACCTAATTCTAATTACTTAAGTCACGTAGGCATGTTCAATAATATTTTGACTTAAATAGTAAAAATACGTATCACAGAGTTGTTTTAATATTTCTTTAAAGTTTTTTAATGAAAAAAGAAAAATTTAATGTTCGTCAGAATAGAAACGCTATCTTCTCGCAGTTTGGACTAGTAGAGTAAGTGCGAGTATGTTACGACTACTTTTTAAAATACCTACCACAATTTTTTTTAATTAAATTATAACATTAAAATTATAAACAATTATTTAAAAAATATGGGGGATGGAATAAGCTCCAAACCTTCTCATCAGAGGGAGGCCTAAGCCAAAAATATACGTATAAGTACAAGCTTATTGCATAATTTATCTCTTCTTAAAATATTTTGGAATATTGAACTAGTCGCACGAGATATATATATATATAAGCATATGAATAATAGTCTATTTTTTTTTGATCACGGAGAGGAGTACGACGAGACTAGACTAGGTAGCTTTTCTAATATGTTCAGGTACTTTGTTTCATAATAATCGGACAGCTTGAACGGAGTAAGAGTGATTTATAGCGTTCTTAAGATTAAAAGAAAGTAATAAGAGTAATTCATCAAAAGTTTTAAGAACTTAACGTTTACGTACATATATTGACCGCTATTTTAGGCGTGTATATTAGGTATTTGTAATCACTACACTCTTTTGCAGGTTTTTTTAATTTTACTTGGGATAGGATAAAAGTCGATATTTTCTTTATTAATATTGCTAGGTTTTAGGATTATTATTATTCCATGCTAGTGCAGAATAAAATTGAGGTTTTGACAAATATTTAGAACATTGTCGACACAAAAACTGTCGATATAAAAATAGTTCTTAAAGTTAAAGTTAACTATCTGACTCTCTGACTAGACTAACTATGTGACTATCGAAAAGTCGTAAAACTTTTAAATGTTCCGATACAGATTAATCCATACAGATGACAGATTTATTTCGATATAACTTTATTATTACTAACTAAATCTATAACGATTTAAATTAACTTCTAAGGTTATGAAATAAGTAATTGATATTAATTGTAATTAGTGTTGATTACAGATTTTTTTTAAAAGATACCTACTATGTATTTTTTTAACATTGGTATAATTCAGCAAATATAATGATATAAAATTCAATACTTTTTCAGTTTATTAAAAAAATCAAACTATATGTGATGTAAATTTTTATGTATTCAAAATTCACAATAACAATTATGCATACTTAAAGTTTTCTTTACCTTGCACTTCAACAAAAACTATTATTAGAGTTATTGATTTTATGTCATACAAACAAAAAAAAAACTTCTACAGACATTCTTATCTTTGCCTTTAAAGGCACAGCGGGTAGTATCCTCCTTTCGGTTAACAATTATTTCTTTAATAGTTTTATGACCAGCATGTCTTGAGCATTTGATTGTGTTAACGCGAGTTTTTTTTTTACAAAACGTTGGATTGAGTCGTCCATTTCAGTTCAGGAATTCGATCGTGTATTTTGTAAATCATACCAGGCCGAATTACAATATTCAGTTAAATTAATTTATTGCTTAAATTGTTGATAAAATCGTACAACGACAAAATATATTGATTTCTACGAAAAGTCCACAAAAAGGTAAAACATTAGTGTTAAATGATAATTTTTCGTTACTAATTATTTAGATAAAATTATAATTAACTAAACTCATTTTGTAAGAGCTTTCAATTTGTGTAATGAAAATAAAGTGTTTTGTTAATTACTTTTCAACTTTGTTCACACGTTTATTACTCATAGAACAGGTTTAACGCTGTAATGAGGTAAACTGATAATAATTAGTTAATGAGTTATTTTTTGCAATTTTATTATTTAAATAAATGTTAGGATTCAGGGCTTTTGTTGTCAGACCCTTATAATCATTGTTTCTTAGTAAGGATTATAAGTTTCTACGTAAGTAATTAGTTATCGTCTAGCAGTGACGATTTGTTCTATTTAAATAATACAATATGAATTCAGGCTTATTTATTGGTAGGATAATTTAATTTGTTACAAACCTAATTCTAATTACTTAAGTCACGTAGGCATGTTCAATAATATTTTGACTTAAATAGTAAAAATACGTATCACAGAGTTGTTTTAATATTTCTTAAAAGTTTTTTAGTGAAAAAAGAAAAATTCAACGTCCGTCAGAATAGATACGCTATCTTCTCGCAGTTTGGACTAGTAGAGTAAGTGCGAGTATGTTACGGCTACTTTTTAAAATACCTACCACAAAATTTCTTAATTAAATTATTACATTAAATTTATAAACAATTAATAGAAAAAAATGGGGGATGGAATAAGCTCTAAACCTTTTACATCAGAGGGAGAGGAGGCCTAAGCCCAGTAGCAGGACGTTCACAGGCTGATACTTTACTAAAAATATACGTATAAGTACAAGCTTATGGCATAATTTATCTCTTCTTAAAATACTTTTGGAATATTGAACTAGTTGCACGAGATAAGTTAAATAGTTTTATTACGTTTATGTGTGTTTATTGGAGTATTTTTTTAATTGTTGTAGGTAGCCTCCTTCTGTTCTAAGTCTTACTGGTTTCGCCTGTGGCTTCGCCCGCTCTCAAAAATTATACAAAGTTATATTGTATGACCGTTTTCAATCTTTGACAAAGTGCTTGCAAAATTTCATGATGATAGTTTTAGTAAGGACGTGAAAGCGTAAAAAACAAACTCGCTTTTGTAATTATAATATTGGTTAAGATTAGCCTAAAGGTTAACTGGTAGAGAATGCCTTCAGGCATTTGTTCTGCTTTTTGTACTAAGTTACTATATATTATGTATAAATTATCAGTAGTAAGAATAATTTAATCAATATTTATTTATATAAATAAATAATATAATATGTAATATTGAAATAATAACAAAAAATAAATTAGTTTTGTTAACAACAACAAGCTTATAATGTATAACAAAAATTAAAATAATAATTTAATGTCTCTGTTAATATTTAGCCGTTTTTTGATGGTTAACAACTAATCCGCTTAATTGTTTTCATAGAAATCTGGAAAATCTCATTATGATCTATTATACTAAGAAAAAAGTCAATACAATCATTGATTATTGATTGATTGGTTTTTAAACTTTATTAATTGATAGATAAACCTTTCCTGTTGTTTCCTGTTTTTTTATTTACAGATAAGAACTATCTCTTCAAAATACACAATACACACAAGACAGAAAATACCAATATAAGTATGGTTAATACATACAAGTATATTTCTTTTAATATGTACATTTTTATTTAAGGTCAAATAAAGAAATCTGAATCCCATCTCTATGACATATAAAAACTATAGCATGCAAATGATGCAATACATCACGGGAGTGGCAGAAAACACAGTCAATTGCTCATGTGATTGATAAAATATGACTAATAATAATCATTTAAAAATCAATTATCATCCTTAGTTTGCAAAAAGTGACGCTTTTACATATCGTGTAATACTAATAAAGGAAATACAACAGTCTTGCCCTTTTTCGATAAAAAATACCTAGATATTATAAACTATGTATATAATAATATTTTGTCATTAAAAGTATTTTAATTATAAAACTTTACAAAACGATTAAATAGTAGCTTTTCCTTAATTATATACTTTTTTTTTATAAGTTATATTTTTTTATGTTAATGTTGTTGTTTGTTTTATACTTATATAATTTTAATTTGATTGCAAATTTTTAAGGAAAATGCTTCCAAAATAGAGATCATATTTAAATGACCACCGAATAATATAATCTTATAATTTTGTAAATACGTATATACATTTAATTTATGAATCTCGGAATCGGCTTTAATTATTTTAGCATAAATTTTATATTTAGATAAAGTTTTGCCTTATAAATTTATTGATATTCGTCTTTTCTAAAAAAACGCGAGTTTTCTCCAAAAAGTATATTTTTTTAGTTATAACTAATTTTATTGCCAGTCATCACGGTAGTTAAAAATAATTACGGATATTTCAAAAACCTAACATAATTTTAAATGTTTTTACCTTATATTTTAATAATAGAATATCATAAAATAATTACGCAGTGTGTTCATTTAATTATTATATAATCGGACTAAGAGCATTTTAATCGCAGTGACACAGATGGACTATCTATTTGTTCCTCACTCTCATAATCCGATGGGACGGCAATCCGACACGGCTGGAAAGAGATTAGGCGCAGGAGCACAAATGAATTTACGTGCTTTTCGAGGCACGGGAACAGGCGGTAATGTATACCAGACTCTTCGACAGAAAAATTCAACAACATTCATCAGCCCAACCTGGGGTTAAAACATAGGATACATAATTCTACAGATACCGATCTGTAGAATTATATCTAGCCACTAGATGAGGCCGTCCATACTTCTACTACTACTACTGCTACTATTTCGAATCATAAAATATGACATTAATCAAAGAATTATTTTAGTGCGTTGATATTACCAATTAATCGCTAGTTGATAAGATTTTTATCATTTTAATCAGACACCCAACTGAAATTATGAATTACCAAAAACATTACTTTTTTATTGGAACAGTTGATCCATACTATTAATTACCCTCGGAAATGGTTATAAGTTAAGTTTATAAGTTAAGTTTTTATTGATTCTTTTTTTATTCATACGAAATTTTCGCGAGGTTTCGACGATATGCTATTAATCGAAACACTTAGTAATTAAGGAAATGTAAACAGCATATTTTTCAAGCCCACAATCTTTAAAGATTTTCAAGACTGTAAAGTATAGATTTTTATAAAATGAAATATAAAAGGCAGAGAAACTGGGTTAACCGATATGATCGATCGACATTTACGTCACACATAGACATTTTTCTAGGTATAAACACTATAAATGATACCATGTTTTCATTTAACAAGGATTTCTTATTTTAATTCTAAAAATAACTCGAACGTAATTTTAGATAACGGTAGTGCGCCTGAACAATTACCTATTGGAATTACCTTTTAAGTTAATGTCAATATTTTCTAAGTAAAGGAAGTTTGAAAAGTTCAAGTTAAGGATGGTGACGTCTATCGTGACGTTTGTATTGCGTCATATTTATATATATGATATATAGAAGATATTGATAGTATAAGATAAATATAACGATTTTAGGGTTTGACTACTTAAAAGAAATAAACTTTTTATATTAAAAACAACAGTTTTTTTATATTAAAAAGGTTTATATATTATTGTAACAATTATTATATTCATCGTTCTAAAAAAAATTATAATTTCTATTTATATATTATTAATCCAATATATGAAAAAGAGTATAAGAAATACTCTTATTAAATTACTCCATTTATTTACTCTATTTTTGTTATATTGTTGATATTTATTTCGGTGCTATCTCATCATGTCAGTATATGATGTATTCTTAACAGACAGCATGGCGTCAATTCTTATCGATGTGTAATCGTAATTATAATATCACACGCTTTGATAAGTGATTATAAAATATATAAAAATTGCAGAAATTAACCAATATTTTATTTAATCAAAATATACTGAATAATTTCCGAATTTTGAAGTACTTTTATACGTAACTTTAACTTGAAAGCTATAGATAATACTACTTTTATAAGCTTTACTTATATGCTCGTAGGTACATAGAGCTGAGTCGTTATAATCTTTAAATTATATTACCTTGCATGTTGCATTCTAACAAAGCGTCTGCACACTCGACGAATATCTTTAACGTGTGACTCGAAAGAATTTGATGAATCGATAATTATACGACGACGCCGTGCAGTCTGTAGTTTGTTACTTGGGAGACCTATAAGAATTTATCAAATTATCAACAGGAAACTCCCTGCTGATACGACACAGGTGTTCTGTGCCACGATGGACGTTCACAGAACTGAAATATGACGTAATTGGTCATCCGGCTATATCACGGAATAGTAAAGTACTCGCTAAAAAGCAGTCTCATGTTTTTAAGTGTCATGCGTAATCAGTTTATCATATCGTATGGTACGATTTAGGGTTTTTCTATGGTGATGATTATTTATTTTCGCATAACAAATGTTGTATGACTCTATCTATATATATCTATAGTAATATTGTAAATGCGAAAGTAACTCTGCCTGTCTTTCTATTACGCTGTTTTCACTGCTAAGCCATTGAAACGAGTTTGATGAAATTTGGTATGAGTAAGCTTGAAACTTTCTTAGGGAAGATCCCAACCGCCTACTCCCAGTACGCGGCAAAACCGAAGATAAAATGTAGTATAATATAAAAATAAAAATAGGACTTTTCTATTTTCATTATACGGCGAATTTTATTTCAGTTGCCGTAATTTCTTTACATGAATATTTATTTGTAGGTAATAATGTAATGCCTTTTCATAAATTCAATTTTCCTTAAGAATAACATTTATGTCTTAACAAATATTGAGATATTAATCAAAGTTGATAACATACCGTAACAATGACATGTACCTTTTGTATCCTTACATTAACATAAATAAACTACTATAAATATGTATTTAACCATATAAGAGTATTTATACATAAATTAATATTATTTCTATCCATAATAGTGTTCTCAAATGTACAAAAATGTTTACAACATTTTACCCAATATCCAAGTACTTTTTAAGCTTACAAATAAAACGGAACACCCGGATCTCTATGTAGGGTAAAACTTAACGTAAGCAAAGTCAATCAGAGACCATGTCCCTTCTTATTCATAATTAATCCAAGTCGACGCATAAATTAATACTAATTGTTTGTTGATATCATTGATAAGTAGTTTCTATACTATATTGGTGCGAACTTGATGGAAATCCTGTTACGATTTTGAACGACTCATTTGGTAGTTATTTGAAAAGTACGTACGTCATGGTTTTTATATTGATATACTGATTTATTATGAATACGTAAAAAGTGAATAACGGTGTGGAAGGTTTTATTAATGGAATGTTTTTATTTTATTTTTCCAGTAAAAACGTATGTTTTACATTAAACTGGATATAATTCAATAGTTTATTAATTTACTTTTGATGATTGTTTTACTATATATATATTATATTTTTTTCATATTTCTCCCTATTTTATTACTTTGGTTTAATTGAAGAATTTTTAAACGAATTAAAACTTTTTAAATATATTGCAATTTTCTTGGTATAAGTATACATTTATTTATAAAATATTTATAAGACATTATAATTTATATTTATTATTGTAAATAGAACTGCACAAGATTCATTTGATTTTATTAGAAAAATATATAAAGTCGAAAAATCATAGACAATAATCATACGTTCAACAATCAAACGTAAAATACAAATAGATTGAAATTAATAGATAGATATGAGATAAATTTAATTTATTAAGAAAGTAAATAAATACGCCATATAATGGATCCGTCTGACTCAACTGAAATTCAGTGACTAACTTCGTTACGAGTTTGTTTAATGAGTCAAATTTGCTGCAATGTAATAACTGGAGGAAGTTTAAAGATTGAAAATTGGCATTTGGATACAAAAAAATAGTAAAATGTTTACAAAACGGCTAATAGTATTAGCTGAAACATATTTCGAAAGTCCTTCATTTGGTTATTTGTTATTACTCTCGATTCGTGAGAGAATAGTTATATTATTTGAAGCGTTATCATATTGTCGTAATACATAAGAACATCATTTTCCGACTTCATAGTATAAATAATATATTGCATTTATAATTTTATACAGGAAAAAAATTCAGTTGCCTTTTTTTACGGATATTGCGTACGCTCATTGCGATCTCCGCCAAAAAGTTTCACTATAAAAACAAATTCTCCAGTCTCAACCCTTGACTGCGCGGGCATAGTTGGACCCCAGTATACAGGTGCTTGCAACTGGGTGGGATCGAGACCCGCCCTCCACCCACCATTGGCCGCCGCGACACCGCACCTGAGTACCCTGCCGGCTATTCGTCGTCCCGCGCCCCACTGCCACTAACCACGTGCTCGGTGTACACTAGGCTTTATCTTACGCGCCGTCACACCAATTCATTTAGTCGCTCACCCGACACAACGCGTGTGACATCAGTTTTGGGGATGTCAATTGCGATCGACGGTTATGGATTACACTAAGATCCCATATTTCGCGATGTTTAGACGGGCCGGTACAGTGATAATTAGAGTCAAAATGGACGGGCCGGAATCCTTCTGCAAGCCCGAAGCGTGTCCCAGATCGACCTATCCTCAACCAGTGCACAGGCCATCAGGCTGTGAAGAATGTACTAGGACTAGATCGAATAGCCGAAATAGTGACTGTGATAGTGAAATAGTGGACAGATGTCGACCTTACAGAGCGAGTGCAGCAAGAAGCAGTAAGCTTTTTTTAAATACTCTAATTTTGAATATTCATTTTTCAAATAGTAATTATATGCATTTATTAATTAAATCAAAAACAACAAAATAAAAGGGACGAATTCAAATGCATTTTTCGGTAACAATTTCTAGCAACGTAAACGGTAAAACTATATCATTATGATGATATAAGAAAAGTTATTCTCGTAATAAGTATTATATAATAATAATTAATAACTAATTCAGACAGTTTATAACATAAATATTTGGCCGAGATAACCCGACGCACCTATATTAATGTCTGTCTCATTGTTGCTACTAGATATGCAATTGAGCTTACAATATCATTTTGCGCAAAAACAGGCTTTGCTCTTGTTATAAAATGTTAAACATGAAGATCAGAACTAAATAGGTTTAAAATGCAATTATACATGTGTACTGTTACCGCAATGACATATCTAACTAAATGTTTGTATCCTTTGAGAGTCGTACAGTTATGTTTGCGCGTCGGAGGGAGTAGTTTCGTAATTAATAGGTAGGCTTGCCTCTCTATATAGGGCCATGAAATGATTTAAATGTCGTGCCATTAAAATACAAATGTACTAGATCTGACTATAACTTGTCACCTTTATTTTATTTTATAAAAATTAATCATTATGCGCTTAAGTTTTTGTTTAAAGTTAAGTTTTTATTTAGTAACA
This sequence comes from Nymphalis urticae, assembly GCA_905147175.2. Lineage (NCBI taxonomy): Eukaryota > Metazoa > Arthropoda > Insecta > Lepidoptera > Nymphalidae > Nymphalis > Nymphalis urticae. The sequence continues at coordinate 4,778,909 of LR989994.1, read as the reverse complement.
ATAGCATAAAAAACGCAATACATAGCTTTCGTTAACACCTTATAAGTTTTAAATTTTACTTGATTATAAAAATAAAACGAAAATTCAAGTTTTATAATAACTAACCAATTTAATTCGTTTCTGGCCATTATACATCTGGTACTATTAAAAGTAAAGAATATAAAATTAATAAAGATTTGACAGTTTTTTACGCAAATATAATTGATGATATATCTATATCTTATTTACTAGATCATAAAAATGCAATTATATACGTAATGATTAATCCTTGTGTAAAAAAACTAATAGTTTTATAAAAAATTACCAACAAAAAGTGGTATTTATTTTAAACGGTAAGCAAGATACTATGCACCTACATATAATACAGGTTCAAGGGTAATTTGTATATACGTGTTGTAATGTAATTGTTCCGACCATAATGTTATGTTTAGGACGTAGGTCTTAAATAAAAGTTTAAGCGCGTGCAAAATTTAATACCTAGAGATACGAAAAAACATACAATAAAATTCTAGCATTATCCCGGAAGTGTAGTCGATGCATTTCGTAACATAACTGGATGCAGAAATTAGTGATATTGCAATTTACTTGTTTGTTAAATAAGGCAGTATCGTGACCATTCCTTTTAAAAAACCCATTCTGCATCCGCTATTAAAGATAAAAAAACTTTAAAACCTACTTAGGTTTTGTCCCGCGCTTGCGGAATACTTTAAGTTTTTCACTTTAACTTATTTGTACACGTTCCCATAAACTATACATGCAATAAAAAGCAAATGTTAACTATCTATCTAAATGAAGTTATTAGAAGAAATCATATGAAAGTTTTAATTTCAAACAACTAATAAACCAAACTAAAATATACGCCGACTTTCAAATAAAAAGTCGTCGTCATTTGTGGGGGATAAGTTAAAAAATTTTTATAAGATAAAAAAAAAATAGCCGAGAATAACTCGTACTGAATTATTAATACTTAAAACTTAATTATTTCTTATGTTGTTAATTGTCTTTCGATTTGTAGGTCTAGAGTATTGATAAGAATAGTCCCACTAGAATTAGTAATAACTACCAAATTAGGAAATAATCGAAATCTAAACAATCCTTAAAGATATTACCGAATTAAAACGAGACAAAACAAAAAGGAGAAATAATGTTATTACAATAATATTAACATTCCACGCGTTATTGTTTAGCCAAGAAATTTATTTTATTTTATGAAAAACTTTTCCATTTTGGTAATTAAAAAGCAGAAACCGAAAATTACGCACTGTTATTTAAGAACAGATCATAATTGTAATCTGCCACCCAGAAATCTTCAAGGCATGTATCCAATTTTTATTTTCTTGTAAAAAAAGATAAGTACATCCCTGAAGCAACACAATTCATGTATCTTCAGTTTAAAAAGTTATCAGTAAAATTATGTAATATCAGTGGTTATGTCATTAAATTTAATTCGAAGAAAATTTGCGCTTGTTTCGCTAATTTCACGAGGTCAATCGCCGATGGTACAGCGTTATTACCATTTAGAGTGATTTTCATTTAATGAAGTATATATCACCACACACTCTCAGGTAAGCGCCGCCACACGTATTACGAGTGATAATCGCCCTTATTATGTGCAGTCAAATTTTACGACCATATCAATTGTCAACCGTTACACAAATTGAACAAAATGCTTTATAAAATCTTTACTATTCCTTAAATGCTAATATTTTGCATTATTGTGCTGCATATACGACATGTTTTTATAAGTACAAATATTTTTATAGATCTTTGAGTGAATGAGATCGTGAACGATAACGAGCCTGGTTTTGCAAAAGATACAAAAATCATCAATAATTTGACGCGCAACATTTTGTAACAAGCCGCGAAGATTGAACTCGCTGCGAAATTTTGACGCATTTATGTTCAGAATTTACATAATGATTGCGGTGGCGCCGACCGCGTCCAAACCGAACGGTGCAAACTTTTCTCGGTTTTCGAGCCAAAATTCTAGTTAGCGGGCGCGCGATTTCTTTTTAAAAAGGTTAACAAGGTGCTCTCGTTTGGGTCGTTTTTCGTGCCACGCAGCCTCCTTTTGTGTACGAGCGAGCTGTTAAAAAATAAACGAATTCTTTGTTTCTCGGGTAGTCGGTCCGACCTCCGACGCGGTCCCTACTTTTTTATGCCCCCTTATAACCTGTGTATTACCTACGTGTAGGTATCTACGGTTTTTATGGTCGCTCGGTCAGCTCTTCAATGGGCTAAGGAATTCGATCGAGTCTCCTCTTTGTCCATTTATAGTTTTTTATAGTTCGTAATTACAGATCCTTAAATGAGCGACTATTGAAAGTTTGTAATTTATTGACAATACAAAACCATTTCTGAGCCTAATTACAGTTTCAAAATTTCATTCTATCATCATCATCATTAGCTAATTAATGTCGCAAAGCAATCGACTTACGCCTCGCATTTACGTAAAGTTATTTAAAGTAAAGTAAAAAACTGTTTCATTAAATTAAAAAAATATATTTATTAATGGGCATGTATCCGTATCACACGGTGACTCTACATCTTTTTACGAGCTGACCTGTTATTTTTTTCTGGTTGAACTTTTGACGGCGGCGGCGGTCTCGCGGTTGCTTGCTTTTGACCGGCGCACTAATAAAATGTTATGATCGTGTGTTTAACGCGTGTTGTGTGTCGGACCTTCCTTTTGACATGATCGTTATTACCCGACTCCGCCTTTGCGGTCGCCTTTTGTGTTCCGACTGTAACAACGTTGTTATTGTGTCAATTAGGTTGATGCCAATACAGCGCCTATAACTTAATCAGTGCTAGTTAATTCGTGACATATATATAGCTGCAATAGAAATTCGTAAACGCGAATAGATTTAAATTAGTGAGCGTGATGGTTGATCATGCGGTCTCCTTCAGATGTGAACGAGAGGCGTGATAATCGGGATCCGTTCACAGGGCTTAGTTAAATAATAAGCGGCAAGCACCCTACAACTATAATTTTCTTTTATTTGACCGCCGCGTTCGCCGCGGGCTAAATAACAAATCGCCACAAAACTGGCTAACAAGATGCAAGAATAAAAAACACGCACACAATTTTACACGGACAACAACCGAGTTAAGCATGTTAAAAGTTGTACATGTATATACATACGTAATATGTACCTTATATATTTAACAACAGTAAAAAGGTATAGTTTTTAGCGTAAATAATGTCTTAGTATCTTTAAGTAGCTTTTTTTTAATAATAACAAACTAGCCTGGTCTTGTTATTTTTTTGGATAAGCATAACATATACATATTTCAATTTACCGCAACAAGGAAATATGCGAATCTTACAAGAGCTATGTATAGCATGTTTCACAAAAAAAAATCTTAATTCAGCCTACGATGGTGCGAGTACAAAATAGTGTAAAGATTTGTAACATTAGTCATAAGACTCGAGACATAACACACATGATTCACACATTGAGTCAAAACACTGAGAGCCATCAGTGAGTAACAACGAAATGCGTGTCGATTATCTAACTGATGCACTTATTTTAAGGTCAATAACTTGTAACGATAATCAAGATTTACTTATCAAGACCAAACATTAAAAGTGTATTAATTTGGTCCAAATTGCAAACTAAGACATATACTTAGCCTGCACTTAACCGTCAGCGAGATGGACATTGGCGTTAGAGATGTGCAACATTTTATCGATATCGGAAGAATGTCCGGTTGGTTGGCAGCCACCGTTAAATTGTACCGCATTAGTGATTCACACAAGTTCACCGGACAATTAGCAAAGGCTGTCCACCTCTGGGCCGCGATGTATTTATTCATCGGATGTTCATCGATTACCATAATCGACAGCATCGTGCGTGCCGCATACGGAACAACGGACTCTAGCGTTTTCATTGACGAGATGCAACAGAAAGTAAATTGTTTAATATAAAATGTTTTACCTCAATCGCATTCATATACATAATGAAATATATGCAAGTATTACGTAACATGCATGCATATGCATACGCAATTATCCAACATAATATGTAAACCTATAGTCATCTTATCAATACTACTAATAAAACACACACCTCAATCAGATAAAATTAGCAAAACTGCGAAGTCCTATAATAGTGTTTTTGCTAATGCAAATTAATATGTATTTTGAATTCCCTAAACTTAGCTAAATTTCCAGGATACGTCAACGTCTGCGCAGCGGTGTGCTTGGTCCTACTTGTGGGCGATCTCTCGCCACAGTCAACAGCAGCACCACACAAACGAACTATGGATAGACAGCGCCGCTCTGCTCAGGAGAATAGCCTTTGGGGAAACCCGTGTGACTATGATTCTAATGTGAGTAGGAAATGAATTTATTACGCTTAAAGCTATTGCATTTATGTTTTTAATTGCTAGACAATCCCTCTTATATTATAAACGCGAAAGTTTGTAAGGATGAATGGAACTCTTTCACTCAAAAATTAGTAAACGGTAAAATTTGAACGAAATTTAGAATATAGATAGCTTATATCCTGACTTAACACATAATTATGCTTCTAACATTTCGCGGGCGCAGCTGCGGGCAGAACATAGTTTAACTGTACAAATGTTTATTTCTGTATAATTTGCATAAAATGTTTTTTCATTTTCAGTCAAAATCAGCAAAATATACCGCAAAACTTGCAAAAGACGTCGCATCACAAGCAAGAAACGCTTACGAGTCAACGGCAAAGTACAAAGATAAATTCGTAAGTGGTATTTTATATATAAAATATAATCATTGTTCCCTTTCATTGATGGATCCAATGCAGTGACGAGACAATCGCAACGTAGTATTCGCGTTCGCATCGTTATGCCCGCCGCGTCGTTCTAAATGAACGGACGCGCGCTGCGACCGACCAATACCAATAAAACTTTGAACTAAGGACATCGGCGCATACCTTGCGAGTTTAATATGATTTTATCAACCTATGAATGAAAGTGTCTGTAGTAGCTAGTTGACTACAAGATGACATGAAGAGTAAAATTAAAATTGCCATGTACAAATTTTTACTTTGTATATTTTAAAAAGATTCCTGTGAAATTCGTCCATTAACGATTCCTCGTGTGCACCATTTTAACGTCATTTTCTCACCGCATCGGATGGCGTGGAAGAGAGATTGCATCGGCTCGGGCGCCGCCGGTTTCGCCTCTGTACGTCCGGCCGCGGCCGCTTCCTCCCTTTTAATTATAATTTCGCACTGCTTTCATACGATGCCTCATCGATTCATCACTTTTTGACAATATATAAATCTTCAAATTGAAAGTATGTAGATGTATTATTAACATAAAAACACCTATTCATTGCCCACCGACGCGCGAATAATCACATTTACATTCAAAGGCCAAACGAAACTGAGTTACTAGAAACATTATAAGACAATCTGTCATTCTGCTCCTGAGAATATTATATTTCCGAATCGGAAGTAAGGTGGACCGATGAACGAGCAATAATGTGATGTCGTTGTCGCGCCACGAATCATTTATGGATGACCTTCTACTATCTTATTTATTTGTGGTATCGATCGAAACGGTAGTGGAATACATTTCAATTTCAATTTATAATCATAAAAATATGTTCAGTGTGAAGCAGTCAATGGAAATGGAACAATGAGTCGGTTTCGAATAAATTCATCCAGTAGTGGTGTGTGGCGTTGGTGTATGAAGTATGGTGGCATTTGTAATAGGCTCGCCGGTCGTAACGACGGCGACGTCCTGTCCGCTCACTGCTGCCTCCCCGTCGTAAAATGACATTATCGACGCACAGTAGCCGGAACGAAGTACAGGACGGTGCGCATACGTATCGAATACTGATTGCGCATTAATATTGCGCTACACACCTGCCCGATGATTTTTTTCTGTCTCTCCCCTTAATGTCGGTCATTCGATACTAATGTATCATATTTATTGCGAGTTAGACAGAGCTTGAGCTCGATGAACTGCCATTGTTAAAGCTACAAGGACGTTTACTTGCTCCTTGTTTCGGTTCGGCATTTTACCTTCGCAATGAATGAATATCAAATAAAGAAAAAATAAACACCAAAAAGGAAGTGAAGTGAGTGGAATCTTGTAACATATAAAACGCAATATCCAAATTACTCGCGCTATCATATCTGTCGTCAACCCATTCCTTATAAATAACTGGCCGCGCTGTACCGAGAACGCAATAACAAATTCAACGAACCCTACCGGTACTGTGTGACTCCACACCGGCCACCGTGTGAATGTGCTACAACATTCGTGCTTTTGGACCGTACCGGTGTTAAATTATCGCATCATATTTTGACTCTAAAACTACTTAGATATCCATCAAAAATGTTCACATTCTTCACTTTATAAAAGCAATGTGTATCGCGATAACTCGATCCTCATGCAGGTTCAGGCATGTCCATGTGTGAAGCTTATCGTGTCGTAATGTTCGATATTATATAAACATTGAATTATACATCACATTTCATACAATATGTACATACTTAGTGCGATAGCGTTGTTCACACGGGCGACAGGCTGTCTGCGGCGGTGGATGCGTGTGAGAACGTGTGCTGTAAATATATGTGCCGCGTATGTGTGGGTGCATGTTTATTTGATAAGCTTCCGATGTTTCGAGCTAGATATCCGGATGCTATGTCATCAAATTTCTAGTTGATGCCCACCCACTGTATGTCCGAATGCAGACGTAGCAATTTCAAAGCTATGTCTCGACTATGGGAATATAACTTAACGACATTCTTTAGACATATTTGTAGAATCACTATCATACTAAGTAAATTTTGATTGAATAATTATTTCACTAAAATTATAATACAATTAATGCATTTTTTTCAATTAAATAATCTATTTTAATACAAATGTAAACACTAAAAAGCTTTGTCCATTGATCATACAGTTAACTTTATACGAAATTCATTTATAGTCTTATCTATCTTTTATTTTTTATCTCTTTAAGAATTTGTTTTATTTAAATGTTTCACATTCTAATTAAAACAAAATGTATGTAACGTCAAACATTTGCAATTAACTAAAAAATATGTGTAAGCGAATAACGACGAGGTTTCGGATATGGAGCGCTGGACCGGACGAACACCTGCATTTTGTTATTATGAACTTACACTACTGCAATAACAAATTCCATTTCTATTCTACATCAATTTTGAAATTGACATATATATAAAAAAAATAATTCAACTATTACAAACAAAAAATATAACTTCTAGCGTTATGTTTTATATTATTTTTACTTCCATAGCAGTTTTTTTTAAAAGGTTTTTTGCTAAACATTGATTGTAGTAACGATACTTTGATTAATTCATAAATAATTTAAATGTACATAATTAAAATCTTAAGTTAATATCACACATACAAATTCAAGTTTAATAATTCTACTGACTAATTACGATAAAAATCTCATTTTTATCGCCCCTTAAAATATTTTTTAGTATTGGAAGAAGCTCGTTAAATTCTTCATCGGTGTTTAGAAATTTTCAATTGAATTTTTATTGCATAAAAACACAGATAAGATTGTTGTACAATAGGGTTTTCGGAAGTTTGTCATGATTTGGAAATGTTTAATTAGCTGCATTGTTAAGCAACAATATTTCAACCAAATCAGCGCCTATTGGGAAGGACAACCAATTTCTATCAAATCGGTTGCATCTGCCGTCAATTGTTTGATTTTATGTTGCTTTTGCAACTTTATTGCGAAAATGTTAAGGTTTAAAATACAAAAATTAATCGTAAGTCACGTATGTTCTAGACATAGTGTCAAATTTTTATTTCGAAACGGTTTTGTTACGTGACATGTTGGTAGAAGCGGCGGTCAGACATCGCATTTCAATCTCATCTTTCACATGACCTTGACTGACCCATAAAATTGATAGCTGACATAACTACTACTATTGCAGAGACACACATTGCTTCCTGGTTCTAATTTACGTTATTTAAGAATTTAAATTATAATAAAAAAACATACCTTGAAAATTGTGATGAATCAGAAGCAATAATGTCGTTTGCCATCAAGATGACCACTGCAAGAGTCTTCATTCCGAACTTATTTATACCGGCTGCAATAGAGGAAACAGCGACACATCTCATCTTCCGTTCAATCTTCTTTTTCCATGAAAGTTAATCAACGCTACGTACTAACTAGTACATCTATTTTTATCGTTCAAAGAAATCAACGGGACCCGTAGCGTGACAAAGCTGATTCATACTTGCTGCAGAGACTATGGTTTTGAGCATCCATGGATAAATCGATTTTAAGAAATCTTAATTAGCTTTCTTATTCATAATGCAAACTCTTTTATAAGCCACTGCTCTTTCTTTTAAACATTTTGTCGATTCAGCGAATGCCGTCAGGGAAAAACTGCGCTAAAAAGGAAATTGATGTTATTATTTCTGTTTCTTATTATACTACATTTTGACTTTTGTCGATCATATCAAATTTATATATATATATATATCTATTTTTTTTTTTGATTGATAAATTGAGTAACAATATTTTTTCTGTTGTTACAGGCATTAAAGCTTCACAGTTACCCAAGTTTCGACGAGCTATTGACAGTTTGGAGCAGTGATGACTGGCTTCGGAATTTCACCTGGTTCCCTGAAGAAGGTCTACCCAAAGAGAAAGTGCTTTATCAGGCTATGCCTGCCGAATATATGGATAAATTGATGGTAAGTTATTTCGAATATTTAATGTGTCACTAAGGTCTTAAAAATTTTTTTAACTAACATTTCAGAGTTTATAAGGAAAGTAATGTTGTTATCTGAAACGCTTGTCTCGTTAAGATAATGACGGTTACTTAACAAAGTCGATCTGATTGTTTTATAATCGAAGGGCGGCGAATTCGCTGATGCCAAAAACGTGCATCCGTATAAGTTTTTCAATCGATTTCAAAGAATTGACATCGTCGGTGGCACTCATTGTTGTCAGCCGACTGTCGTTTACGTGAGAACACAATGGTTTTGCAATGTGGACGCTTTAATCTCATATGTAATCGATGAATTTGGACTGATATCGAGATTTGAGTAATGAGACTAATAAAACCAATCAACGAACATAAATACGTAATAATAATCGACCAATATTCCTCATCCATAAGGCAGTAAAGGCTGTTTTCCATTGAGTATAATTTATCTTATACATATATATATTTGATATGAATTAAGACTGTTTGAGAACAGCATATTCACAATATTCACTTATTTAGTAGCCACACTTCCTTGTAACTGTAATTTAAGTATCTGTATAACAATTTGCAGAGACCCTGAGATTCAATAAAGCCGAACCTATTAGGACTAGGGCATTTTCTGCTGATACGATCAGACTATTTAATAATAAGGTTTTTTGTTGTTCACAGAAAAAAATCGACCAAATTTTACCATCGATGTTCAAAGGATTGAAAATGGTGGTTGCAGGGTTGTACTCTATATCCAAGGAAGGTCTTAATGATGATATATTCTCAGATGCGAGCATGAAACATAACATAACGGAGAGCATGCACAACGTGCGAGCTGTTCTTTGTTTGTTCGATGTAAGTGATTTGAAATACAATGCAAATTACTAAAAATATATTTCTAAATAGTTAAAGTTTGAAAAATTAAATATATTTAGAAATTAATTGATCTGATATAACCGAACATATGAACAATGTCATGGGAATGATCTTGTTATTTAATTTATTTTACCTATGGTAGCAAGATAAAAAAAAGAATATTACAACTAAAATAAAATATTACAATTATACTAAGATTTACTATTAAAATTACATTTTTATCTTCTTTGCAGGAAATAATGAGATCGCGCAACTTAGAGATTATGCCCTTGCCGGATTCTGAAATCCCGGACATGAAGAATGTGGACAAACTCTCCTATGCTTTACTGGTTTACCGAGACACTCTTAACTATTTGGAGTACCTCGCCCAAGTGTTCCAGACGATGTACGACATGGACCCTGATAAAGCTGATTGAGGCCAGATACATTGGTTGTGTTAACTAAACTTGACTTCGCTGTAACTAGCGAGAAACTTTGTTATTTTAACCGAATTTTTGGGGTATCTACTTAATTTAATTAGCGGTGTTTGTATTTATGACTTAAACGTAATTTATTTTACGTTGATAATGCTGTTTGTTTGTCAGTAGGTACTGCCTTATTATATAAGACCGTCTAGAAACATATTATGCATGTGGCTTTCTGACGAATTGTATTGCGAGCATTTATGTGCTAAATCAGTATTTAATGTTGTGAGTAAAGTATATTTATTAATGTGTTTCCGTGTAAGTTATTTTTGTCTCAAGACGGTCTTATCTTATGCGCGTACTCGCCCTTATTCATTGATCAAGTACAATGAATCTCGTAGTTTAATTGTTTGCACTTTCGCTGTTGATAGTAGAAAATGTCTTTGCCATTACATTGCCATTCTATTCTGTCGGAAGTAAATTAGTTCCTTTTTATGTATATTCTGTATATAGTGACGAGTGAATTTAATATTTATTATTTTTTATCAGGCAGCTTAACATTCGAAATTTTCCGATATCCTAGTCAAGGTGTTAACTTATTTATTTCTCGATTGTTCTTCGTAATCTTCTACGGTATTATGAGACGATTAGTATTAAACCATTCCATCAAACTCTGTTGATGTCGATGTATTAGCAAATTATCTAGTTAATGTGTCAATGGCTGATTCAGAATTGACAATACATCTTTGACTGTGGCTGCGATAATTAATTGTAATTATTACATATTATGATCTAGTTTAATTATTTTAATTCGATACTTTGTTGACTATTTGTATTTGTATGTTACAGAGATCCAATGATATATGACTAGCTTTAATAGAGCAGTTAATTATATTACTGTAAAGTACTGATCCACTGTATTTATGACTTAATCATCATTTGTATTGTTCAAATAGTATTTATATCCATGCAAACATTATTGCTATGTTTGTGATATTAAATTATTATTACCTTTAAAATTTTACTGTTTTATTTCAATTTCCTTCAAACTAACGTTGAAGTCTATCGACTATTATTAGTGTAAAAGAATATATTTTTTTACTTTCAATATAATTGATTTAATTTATAAATATTAAGATTTTAAAAGAAAATTGCAACTGTTTTGCTTATAGTAAAATTTAACTTATATAATTTTGGTATATACACTTTCACTATTAATTAGAAAAATGTTTTTTTTAGAAACAGTAGTTATCTAGAATTTACTCCCAATTTACAAAGAAACAAACAAAATTTTCCTTTTTATAATATTTTTAGTATAGAGATAGGATAGAGTGATAATTTCAACTTGGATAGAAATATTTATAAAATAAATAAACAAAACATATTTTATAATATGCGCAAGTGTGCATAAAAAATAAAACTCAATATTTTAAGATTTCTTAACACAAAGGTTCTATTACAAATACTAATAAGTAAAATGACAGCCTGTAAATTTCCTACTACTGGACTGGCTTCCTGTCCTTTTGAGGATAAGATTTGGAGGTTATCCACCACACTGGTTTCAACTCATGCGGGCATCCTCACGATATTTTCCTTTTACTATGTGGCATGAGATGAATTATAAACACAAATTAAGTACTTGAGAATTCTAAATATTAACTTAGTTTATTTTCACTGTTATTAAAATAAAACTAAATATTTTTGGTTTTACAAAAGTTCTCGTTCTTCATATTAAGTTCCCATGCATCGAGACTGGAAACAATTTCACATCTTTACACAAACCATTCACAAGACGACACGTATTTGCATTGGTGACTTGTCGCCTAACGAATTAGAACTCAAACTGAAAATAATAAAAAGTAACAAAGAATCCGCATTCAAAGGACTTTCAACAACTTTGAATCAAGGATTTAAGGTTTAAAATCGTATGTCTAAAAATAACGCTTCTGAAATAGTTCCGATCAAAAGTCAGCCGACTTGTTTATTTAATAAGTTAGTAGTAGCAAGCTGTCCCCAGGAGTCCTGTAGGTGTTAAGTTTACTCAAGGATTAGATATATCTATAAAAATCTTTGAGCTTGACCTCCTACCGCGTCTTTATTCAGTTTAAATTTCGTAATTATTAAATTATTTTTCATTTCAAATTATTTTAAATATAAGTATGGAAGTTGAGGTCGAATGATTGCAAAAATATAATGCTAACTTTGGTCGTATTATATGCGTTCGTGCATCGTACATCCAATTGAGTTAAAAGCTTCGAAGGTGCATAAAGGTTTTTGAAATATTATCATCAATATTAAAATGATACGCGAGACCTACCAAATAATTAAATTAAATTGTTTTCGTGAGCATAGACATCACGAGTGCAAGTTCATGGTTTCATCAACGATAGGTTTATTTTTGGACGCTTAAAAAATGGCTCATATTATCCATCATCCTAATTTAAAATATTTGTCAACTTAGTCATTTAATTTTAGACCGATAAATAAACTAACAAGCGTGACTTGAGAATAAGCCTAAGAAATAGCCGAATATTTTAATAGAAATTCGTTTTATATTTTTTTGCTGTCACTTATATTTCACAAAGCATTTGTTTTCAAATATTATGTTCCTTTTTTGATAAGTTTTTCAAATCTCCTAGTATCACTTAATCACAATATAGGACAATAAGATCTAAGTTACATTTATATTTTTAGATCATTAGACGTAGACGATAAAACTTTTTTGGAATTTTATTAATTTATAGAAAAAAAATGTTTATTTGTACCCTTTAGATAAGGGCTAAAGATCTAACACTGGGCACACTGAGTAGAATTAAATGCTATGAGATGCACCTCGAGTTCGTTTTAGTTATTACAAGAAATTAAATTTTATTACCCCCCTCTGGACCTTAAAAGCACAAAATATTTTCACATTCGTTTAACGATCCGTCGGCGGGTCACAATAACGTTTAGGGCGCACCGAACGCGCATGCGCTCTTTATCTTGCTCACGTTCCCTTGTTTTATTTATTAGAAAGATTTATTATTTACCGCAGGGCACACACACGATGTGTCACGAATCTGGGACGAAAAAACGAGGATATGGTAATGCGCGACCAGTCGCACGTGACAATCTCTTTTTTTAATCGCTTATTCGATTGCTGGGATTTGACCAATTTCCTATATTTTTGGCAGAGCATTGCCATTGTATTATAATTTTATATTTGACACAAATAAAATACTGATTACATACAAAAAATATTATGGATATGATATGAAATAATAAAATAAATGGTTTAAAATAAACGTCGATGCGCGTGTTAATAATGAAATCGTTTAACATTTCACATTAAATAAAAAACGTTATTCGAACCTCCGGCTATTTTAGATTTAAGTCATTGCTCTACTAACTGATATATTTTTTTAATGTGCTCGTGTAAACCCAGTCAGAACTTGGGATATGCAAGTCATACTTACATATTGAAAGTGAACGCTTTAAATATTTTTAACGTATGGGGAAGTCAATTCATTAACGTCACAACTAAGAATTTACTTAGAACTGAAGAATTACTTTTTTCAATTACATTACTTGAATTAACTTAAAAAAAATAACTAATTATTAAAAAAAAACGTAAAATCCCACGACACTTACGCACTGCTTAAAAAGGTAAATACGGTCGTGATTGAAATCATACTTGACCTGCGCAAAACCACACGTCTGCCGTGACCGAGTAGACAAACACACATACAAAAAGACATGAACAACACTCGTTGTTTGACATTATCTGTTGACTTTACCCACTAAGCAAATATAAGCATCGACGTACAATAGCAAAGTTGAAGCTATATAAGGTAGTATTTTATGAAAAAAAATGTATGTACAAACTTTCGTGACAAATTTGATTACGTATTGTATATAAAGTCCTCTAGACCGATTTCGGCCACGGCGGCCAATCTCAAGAGAGATCAGCCAACTGCGCAGGGCATTACATTACAGTGCACAAGAGTGTGCGCAAACACAGGTGCACTCTCTATTCCCTAACTCTTATCCGATGGGACGGCAATCCGACACGACCGGAAAGAGTTCAGGCGCAGGACCAACGGCTTTACGTGCTTTCCGAGGCACGGGAGTGTACACACTTCCAACTTCCAGACTTAATAACTTTTTACTGGCCCGACCTGGAAATTAAACCCTCAAAAAGAAAAGCTGACCTCCGGGTCAGCAGCCTCTTGCCACTAGTGACTAGACCAACGAGGCAGTCATATATTATATTGTATATATTACTATACTTAATATATTTTTTTTAATTTCTTATTTTATGTTGAAAGTTAAAATATTCACAATTAAGTAACGTATATTTAGCAGAGAATATAACATTTCCGGACAGTATTTGTTTTCATGTTACCTTTTGTATAAGTCGATAAATTGTATTTGTTTAAAACATTGCGAACCGTTAAACTAATACTTTTTTTTAATTTCTCAGTCATCAAAATATACATTAGTCTCGGGTAGAGATTTGTCCATAACAGGAGAAATAATCTTCATAAAAGTTGTTATTTGCTTGTTTGTAGCTGGATTAATTTCTTTTTAGTATAGATTACACGAGGTATGTAAAGCCATGTCGGACAGCGGTAACATCACTCACAGTTGTCGCCACATTACCACCATTTATCATACCTAGGTCTATGTCTGGCTCTCTCTTCATTTAGCTTAACTATAGTTTTACTTTGTAGTAATTGCACCAAGCAAACACCGACGTTCCTTGTCATACAATTAAACAAATACCGCTGGTGTCAGCGCCTTTCTGTTTTTGCTAGCTCGATTACATTCCTTGCTCTTTATAACAATTTATTATTTTTAGAAATGTTACAACTACATATAGAGATTAGACTATACGATCAATTTATATGATAAAAGCATAAACCCGAATAAGACAAAAAAACACGATAGAATAAGAAATTCGTCAGTTTTTAAATGTATTTAAAATTAAATAAAATATTTAATTATATATATTTATTTTAAAAATAATACAAATTGCAAATAACAGTACTTACCAAATATATTGCATAGAGGAGTTTTTACTTTGTGAGTATTCTAACATAATAAAATGATCAGATATGTTATAATATGAACGGAAAACAATCTGCAAAATAACTTTTTGAATTTTTAAAACTTGACTGCTTGCTTAAAAGTAGTACGCCTCCTAAGGAAATTTAATTTACTTTTGATACTTATTAAATATAAGTTAATTAGCTCAGTTGTTAATTGGCCTTGATACATTACTGTGATCTATTAACTCATTTCAAATTTAGTAAAATCTTGACATGAAGACAAGTAGTTGTGCCAATTATTGTTTTTTCTCAAAAGGTCACACACGATTTGTAAACGCCACGTCCTTGATGTAGTGCATCGTCTAAAAGTCACAAGAAGCCCCGTTTTCTTATGACATAAGACATTATTACATACACAGCCACGCTCTCAAATCTATGACAGGAAGTTCGGCGCGTGCCTTTCTTCAGAGATTGCCAAGCGTTGGAATTATCTATAAACAATAAAAAAATATATTTTTGTTTTAATTATTACATTTGCAGATTTGTAAAGGATATTGATGATTTTTTTTTTTATGCTACCAAGATTATTCTTGCAATAAGAATATCACGCCATGCGACCTCTCCCGTTGTAAAGTGGATGATTTCGTTATTTTATGTAAAAAAGTTTTAATAGTCGTTTTGTTAAAAAAACCAAGAAAATTCCAATTTTTTTTGTAAAAAGTTTGTTTGTTTAACTATATATTAAAGATATATACAATATTATTTTATTTTGTAAATCTTTTGCAACTTTGAAATCTAAATGAAGGTAATTGACTCATATAATAATGACTCTAATTAGCTCCATTGAAGATATGGCTTCCATTTTTTATTTAGACTTTTGCATTGTTTTACAGATTTTTATTATTAAATATAGAAAAGCAGGAGAAGTGGACCTCTTTATTGTAAATTTAATCTCATCACGGCACATAGACATCCTATATAAGAAATATTAATCTTCTAAATCTACAGATCCTATGTGCCATCAACCATGGGAACAAAAGTGCTATGTACCTTATTCATATCATTACACTAACTCACTCTACTTCAGAGCAATAAAAATAAAATTTTGCTTTTTGACGGTAGAAAAATCCAATATATACGTAATAGTAACACAAATATAAAACGATGAATTGAGGATCTAATAATAATATCATAATATATACAATAATATCATACATAGCTTTTAAAATATTCTTATGTCATTCTATTTAACAACATAATTTATTAATATTTTGCACATAATTAGAACAAACGTCATTTTTCTAGACGTAAACTGAATGGAAATTTATTCCTATATATTATAAATTGTAACAAAATAAGACGGTTTTAATAACAGCATGGAAATAAACAATAGCTTCAGTTTTTCCCCGTTCGTAACTTCTGAGTATGACGCAGTCGTTCCGGCTGATTGTTATCAGCAATTACCGTAATCAAATCCAGTAGAGTACTGCGGACAATAAACACCTGTTAAATTGTATTTTAATAACGACTACATTATTATTTTTTTACAAAATTATAATGACGTTCCTACATTGTATTACAGAAGAATCATTTTAAAAGTTAAAATCAATTGTCAAATAAAATCTATGGTACAGAATCGCCTTTAATCCAAACTATTTAATAACTATAATTTTGCTTAATAAATGTCGTAGCATATAACAAAATTCTACAGATTATACATGTGCATATCAATACTTGGATTTTAGCTGAATATTTCGGCGGTTCAAATCCAGGTAAGCGCTCCTTAGTTATCGACGGTGTGAAACATCGTGAGGCATATTATGTCTGCTTGAAACTATAAAGGAGTAGCATGATGTATTGAGACACTACTCTTAAAAACGTATCCAAAATTTCAAATCACGCAGATTGCACTCGTGCTGAGTAAAAGTAGATAATTATATAGATAGCAAAAGCTAATTTAAATCGAAAGGTAGGAAATACATACTTCACAAAAATTGCACGAATCCAAAAAGGGAATTTAATATTTTTCTGTTGATTGATAATTATGTAACTACATTTGTAGACCATTTTCTAGTCGTAGTTATATATCTAGAAATAAACAAATTAGTTTGACTCTGGGATATAAAATTTATTAACTAATAAAACTATAACTATAATATGTCAATTAACATAATGGGACAAGATAGAATGTTTGAGTTTGTAATTAACAGAACAAACCAATGTCCTTTAGATTGGCCAAAAATCTGAATCATCGTATTTAAAATTCTATCTATCCCGATTATAACCTGTAACCTTCATGTATTACGTATGTTTTTCGATTAAAGTAAATTTAAAACTTTTAAACACTTCCTTTTGAAATTTTGCTAATATTCACAATTTATAAATTTGTAGTTTTTAACATAAAATTAAAACATGCATTTATCTTTTCAGTCTCGTAATCGGATGTCAAAGTACCACACCATATGGTACTTTGACATTTTTTTTTATAAAATATCAATAATAATCAATTAAATAAACAAAGATACTTAAACGTGCATAATATATTATTTAGGTCAAGCACCGGATACATATGCATTCTTAAGAGACCGATGAAGCCTTTCTCACGGCACCACGCGACCTGTGATGTCCTATGATTCACAATGCAGCGAAAAAAGTCATTTTAGTTTTATAAACAATCCTACAACATATGACCAAATAAACCTAATGGAAACGGAATTCAAGCTTTTACCAAATCTTAGCTTATTCCACCACGCTACTCTAACGCGGATTGGTTGATTTTATTTTTATATGTATTATATTAATGGTTAGTAATAATTTACGATAATTTGCGCTGATATAAACAATACAATATTTATTACCAACGATTTTTTTAACGAAAGATATTTAATGAGTTATTTTATTCTCAACTTAATACTTTTCATTATAGACATGAATAATATTGTTATAGTTCTATGTATCTCGGACATTTGCAATGGCATGATTGCTCTTGCAAATTCGTTACGCTCTTAGGATTCATATCTTCAATACTGAGTCACCGTACATTAACTTACGATTTTAAAAAGATTAAGGTATCGGGTGAGACGGACAAAGAGAAAAGATGTAAATTAAAACATAACGGTATTATCAATCAAAACAATACGAAGTGTTTATTTCGATTGTGTTAATTTTTAACTTCATTTTTAAACTGCAAAATGGAATTTCAATAAAAATTTGAAGAACGTAATGACAATTATATGAGTGGAATCCTATAACTATTTTTTGCATTTTTTAACATTTATTTTTTTTAGAGACAAAAAATAGACGAAACAAGAAATAAAAGTTTTCGAAATAGTCGTTTTAATTGCAGTGTTTTGCAATTTTGTTTATTTATATTTATCATTTTATATTTGCTATTTAACGTTATTTTAATTTAAATTCCTTGATGCAATTTTCGCGTTATAGCTTTACCAATATGGAACATTTTAGCATAGCTTATAGTTCATTTTTGTATGAAACATTGTAATAAATGTATAAAATGCAATTTATGTAATGCACTTTAGAAAAAGTAGTTAATAAAATAATACGATAAGCTTGATGTTGAATTTATTTTTTTTATTTATACCCTTAAAAGTGTGAGTGTGTACCTACGTGTGTACGTATTTCGTGTGTGTGATAATTTGCTATGGAATCATTAATATATTCGTATATCAATAAAAATTAAGTAATAAATTAAAAAAACTGCGTCATAAATAACAATAATAGGAAGTGCCACTCACAGATAAAGAGGTAATTAAACATTGAAATATATAAGGTATAGTTAGTTATATCATTCGGAATCTCTCACGTCAACGCTTCATTGAGAATCGAGTCACGTTGTGGCGCTTGCCGTGTCTTCCGATTGAGAACTTTCTTCCATTGATGTGTTATAAATATATTGCATTTGTATTGATAAATATTAAACATAAACAGCTACATTATTAGTGTTGAGATATTTTTATAAGTATTCATTTTATTTAATGTTAAATGCTTTTATAGGTCTTAATTAATGGAGCGAGTATTATATTGACTGCTTGTATATGTTTCTAACATAAGTTTTACAAAATGTATAATTATACTAAGAGGACAATCAACTACTTTTTAATAATATTAATAATAAGGTAATAAAAATGTTAAAAGTGAATGACAATTACTTATTATGAGATTAATACGCACACTTTGAGATAAACATACCCTTTCACGAATTACTATTTTCTAATTATTTTATGTACGTAACGGTCACAAATCAACCAGTTAATTAAACAAAACTAAGTTTGAAATGGTTGTAAATTTATAAACCAAATTCCTTAAAATATAAATTATAAACTTCAACGACACAAATCACATATTTTAATAAAATGACCACATTTTATTGTACACACGGATATAGCACTAAATGATAACAGATATTAACAGTTACAACCCTGTACAAAATTCAATTAAATTTTTGTTCATGAAATTTGATTCGGACTAATGAGCCATGATCAAAAACACACTTTCGTGTCCCGGATTTCAATTGAAACTTTCAGCAAAAAGTTTCATTCACCGAATCGTCATTCATACTGAATAAGAATTTTGTTTCTTTTTTACTAACAGGACTTTGTTGAATATCTATTTCACAGTTTTTCTTTGAATACATTTAATTCACAAATATATATCTGTACCGGATAGAGTACCGTTCCAAGACTTCAACATTAACGATGTAAAAAAGAGAAATCAAAATCACACAGGCAAAGTTACATACTGATTTCGAACAAAAGCAACACACATATACGTTTATATTTATATTAAATGAGTAAATTTTATTCAAAAAATAATTTAGATGTAACTGGATGTAATTGTTTTTTTAATAAATACATAAAATAATATAAATAAATACAAATAATAAAAATTAAAAAAATAATAAAATGCGTACGCATTTTATCTCTTTTCATTGGAATTATTACAACCAGCATTATTTGATTATTATAAATATATTTCAAGTACACATTATTATCATTTCATTTTTGAAAATTATATTTTGGGAGTCTAAATTTTTTTAAAAAGTAAAATTTTGCCTTAATTGAATTAATTTTTCATTTTTAAGTGCATTGACGGCCGGATTTCCAACACGCTATTTAAAACCCACTTCATTTACAAAATATGTATCTTACATAAGTATTGTATTTGTCAAGGTCATCTGATCTCGAACGAAACGAAAGTGATTCATACATATCCGAGTTAACATAAAAACTAGGATGAGTAATTTTGTTATTACAGTGCAAATAGACACATCGCGTGCTAATGCCGAAAGTAATATTTGCTATTTTTAGCTCAATCCTTGTAGACAAAAAGTCTTAAATTCATTGGCGAAGAATATATAATCTGTATTCTAGTTTTTCGTAACTGCATTACGCAGTAGGACAATGAACTTATCATATCTAATGTTGTTAATAAATAATAAATTTTATTAAAATATGTCATAACCATCATTTGTATATATACATATATTTATTAATTATTCCAATTTACTGATAATAAAAATTGCGTATATATAATTTAAGTTTTATGATGTGAAATGTCAAAAGGCATGTTAAAAAAAGGCATTTTTTATCAAAACTTGAATAGCAACCGCTAAGCTAATGAGAGCAAAACAGTATGAGATGTAATGATCATTATGTGCCATGATTCATGGGGTAATACGCAACTGATTCATCGTATAAATATTCTGTATTATTTTCACCTCAAAATCACGAATATTTGTTGGTAAGGTAAAATAAAAAATAAAAATAGAAGTAATTTATATGAAACCTATTATACTAATGGTATACATTTCTTATAAATAATGTGAATATCTATTATATGCAATAATAAAACAAGTTTTACCATCTACTTGAAAGGTCCATTATGAATTATAAACTTTAATATAACAATTCTGCAAGTAATGGGCGTTTTCTCTTATTAATATTGAAACAAATCATACTCCATAATCTGTATAGTTTCATATAAATTGTTTTTACTTCATTGTATTATATGTATATATAAATATATTTGTATATATTTCATGAAATATAAATTCTATGTAACTTAATAAATGATATGATACAAATAGCAATTCACAATTAACGGTTATTGAATGACAAAGTACGAACAAATTTAAGTGCCTCGTTGGCTTAGTAGCTAACTTATGAGGCTACATATTCCGCGGTCTTCAAATACCGGGTCGGGCATAAAAAATTATTATGTTTTATGTCAAGAAATTCCAAGTAGTAGTTCGGTTACAAGAATTTGGCAGTGCAAAATTTCCGTGCCTCAGATAGAAAGTCAAGCATTTGACCCCGCACCTGATATTTCTGCGTTCCTTTCGGTTTGCCATTTCATCCGACTATGAGCGTGAGCGAATAGGAAGTGCACATGTACATATTTGTTCACATACTTGTGCACTATAATACCTCTAGTGCATATCACTGCTCTTTGAGATTGAAGGCCGTGATCAAAATTCGGTTAGGATGACATTATTATGAATAATATCCAGTAATATATGTTCTAGTAGTTTGATTAACAACTAGAACTAAATACTGACTGCGTTTTCGCATCATGTCAATATCACTGCTATGTTGTACATTGCAGTTGTATATTGTTGGTATGGAAATAAAAAAAAACAGCAATTTCGAATTTAAGTATGATAAAAGTGTTAAATATTTGATCAAAATTGTTTTATTAAACTAATAAATGTAAACATAAAAAAACTGCGATTTAACCGTCATCAATTACAAGTGACAAATCTATTTTACGTCCTATTTGAACGGTTCGACTCTAAAAAATGTTTTATCGATAATAAATTAGCAACGCTAATTGGGACACCGCTTGACATGATACCTTCTTTTTATCAGTCAACAACTCAATTCGAGCTTGTAAAAGATCCGCTTAGTTCGAAATCACTTGTTTAAGATAAACTTCTAAAAAGGTGTGAGGTCTTTTTTCGACAGAAGCAAGTATTACTTTTTTTTAAGTAGGAGATTAGTGGCTATTTCTTTAAACAAATATATTGTTCTTTTAAGCCTCAGCTGTAGATAAAATTTCTAAAGCGTCACGGATTGTTAAGAGAGGGACTTAGATAAATAAATTCCAAAGGACGAACGATATGTTCCCATAGTCCGAGTTTGTTTTGACCGCGTTAATTGTTCCGTAATCTGTTATCGTGTGAATGTGTTTTACGATACCATGACACCATCTTGTTTTCTCTTACCATGTTTACTTATAGTTTGCGGGACAAATTACAGATTTTGATGTTTTTTTAGGCTGCCGTGTCCTTTCTGCTTTTCACGTGTTATGTTTACTGCCGCTCGACACGGTGGTCCAATTATCATGATATTTTAGGTAACATAAGGATAAATAAAATGATGAGCTGACGAAAAGTTTTTTTTTTTTTTTTAATTATAATGGTCATGAATTATATTACATTTATCAGTACTATGGATCTTTAATATTTTGTTCCTAATATTATAAATTTAAGTTAAAAAAAAATTGTGTAATCATCAAGGATTATTTATTTGCTAATGCTTGACTTATTTACGATAGTTATAATGAAGCAAATAGTACCGAAAGTACGCGCCGCCGGAAGGTAAGATGATATTATAACTATGTGTTCTCATTGTGGGAGATAATTCCTGTCGACAATTTAATGATGTTAAAGATTAGTATCGTATTACTACGAGTTTTGTATTTGTTTGAATATATATTACGACATAATATATATTCAAATAATATAGTCATAGTTTATGTATTTGATCATTTTTACCTCCGATTTCATAGATCATTTATTAAGTCATGATTTAATAATGATCTTAATTTTTTTAATTTTGATATGAATAGCAATCATTTAATATGTGCAATTATTATTAGCGATTTACAAGTGCTAAAAAACTTAAGTACGAATTCTCTAAATTTTGTCGGATCAAAAAGATGTAAATACAATATAACAAAGCATCCGTAGCATCGCAAAACACATTCTCTATTCAAATTCTCCAAGAGCATGTCGTGTAGGTCAAATAAAAGAAATTTGGTCCTTTAACAATAACATAATCGGAAGCGCCCGCGCCGGCGCCGATCGGGCGACTGCTTAGCACAATACCACGAGAAATCATTTAAATCGGTCAAGGGAATACCCTACTATTATTTGAAAGGACCTGTATATTGACTTATTTACACCACGTTTGAAAATATTTACTTAACTTAAGTATGTCACATGATATTATATTGAGCCTTCATTTTTACTTCTTATTATATATACTACTTTAATTGATTTTACTATTTTGTAATTAAATAAAGGAATCATTTAAATAACAAAATTTTTGATTTCGCAAGGTATCCGCATTTATCACCAGCGTTACTTTTCTGTAAATTTAAAATATACTACGGTATTTTATTTATCAATAAAAGTCGAGGATATTGAAGCACAAAAGAAAAAACAATAAACAATTTACTTTCACTTTTGTAATATCAAGGCAATAATTTGTTGTATAGGTAACATCTGGATTGCTGTTAATATATGACATTTTTTGTAACAACCATTTAATATTAGACACGCATACAAACTACATGAGCGTTGTTTACTTTTTTTATCTCTCCTAAGCATAATGGGTTTATGATTTCGAGAAGGAACCCTGTTGAAAGATTTAAGCATATACAAACGTGTGAAATCGGGGTTGACATCACTAGGAAAAAATAAATAAATCATATTTATGATACTTTGGAAAATATTGCTGCAATAAGCGTCGGTCAGAGAAGCGTTATCTTGAAATCAATAAAAGAATGAAATATATTCTGTGTAATTATATTTTCAAGGATCTATACAGCAATTGGACATACTGTATAACCGGCGTTCAAACTTTTTTTGGTGGTAATTATTGGGTGAGTACTAAAAGGCAAGAGGCCCATAATATATTAAATCACATGGTTGACAGCGCATTGACGGACAGGTTTTTACTTCTTGCAGTTTCAGTGTCTATGGCCGACGGAAACCACTCAAGATAAGATACCTAAAGGTAAGGTACATTACCTTATGTTTAGGTAGGTATAGGTATACTTAGCATAATAAAAAATAAAAATTTGATCATTTTGATTACATACTATGATTTTTAATATTAACTACATAAATACCAATTTAAACGTTATATTTGGTTAATTTGTAATCAATATGTTATCACTTCATTAATTCTTTACAAATAGGCCATCAAAATGAAAATTGCAACACAACACGTCAGACGAACCGTTTCAGAATTAATTGGACATAATTAATAAAGCGTCTAAAACAAACTCCACCCAACTCCCAACCGATCTTGTGTGTTGAATAATTTTATTTGTTATACCCCAACTTTGCAAATATAAAAAATACGTCAAAAGTGATAATGCAACCTTAACACAATAGTATTAAAGTCGAAATTTGTAAGATTTTTGTCTTATGACTGCATAATGTACTTTATCGTAGTGTGTATCTAAGGCTTTTTTGTTACAACATTCCGGACAAAACGCGAGTTGTAAAGAGCACCCGACGATACCACCCATTCATAAGGACAGTGGTGACCTATTGAGAATGATCATTAATAAAATACTATTAAGGATATACCCTTACTAAAATAGTTAACAATTATTTTTACTAGTAATTATCAAGCATTTAATATCTCATTAGTATATATTACAGTCAATATTAAAGAAACATAACATCTATCATTAACATTGTTATATTGTTATTTAAAAATAAAACAATAATATTTTTATGTAAAAGAGAACATAATTTTACTTTACAAAGTTAAAGACCTAATAAAATTAGTAAATTATATTTTAAAGATCATAAACTTAGATGTCACAATTAATTTTATGACCCCAAAAACATAAAATAGCTACAAAATCAGCAATTTAATTTATTTGTCACGATGTTAAATCATTTTAATTTATGCTAATCCACGTTATGATATCGCATGAGCCCACACGCGCTTTGAGACAGCCTCTTGTAAAATCGACTTTGGGATTGAGCGTTGCTTGTTTCTTTTGTTGGAGGCTTGGCCTTGGAGTCTGAATTTACGAGCACCTTCCACTAACATAATGAGCGTCAGCACTACTATTAACACCTTGAACTCAATGAAGATGTTCAGTGAACTCTAAAAAAATATGCGAAAGACAATGAATGAGTTTCAATGCTAATACCCTGAAAGGATTTTCTTTATAAAGTCAGAACTTTTATTTTTTTATATAAATCCGTGGACACATATCCACTGCAATTTGACGTATGATGGTATTTATTAATTGACTATAATTTAAGCTTATATGATGATTTCTGAGATCCTTTTTTTTTTTAATGAATTCTATTTAAGTATGTGTAGAGTAATCATCTTGAAATCAATATAAATAATAATTATTTATGGTCAACTCAGTATTCACATCTGACTTTACGCACGTGATCAAATTAATTCTAGAGAATGATTACCAATGGCATATTTCTCTTATTTATTTCAAGCGTAATTATCAGTGGATGATTGCAAAATTTTTTTTAGTACGAATATAATAATATAAATACCGAGATGAAGCGTATAATTAGCAAATAGCCAGTTTGGTTACCGATGTCGACCCAACGCCTCCCTTGACACCTTTTCAATAAATCCACTGTCAAAAAGGCGTTTATGATTTTTAAAAGATTTCAAACACCCGAACATAAGAAAAAAAATAACAATTTATGAGCACTTCACCCCCGCTGTAACCATTCAAAGCCCAATAATTGTAGATTCTTTTACAGTAGTGTGCCGTTTATTTTGTATAGCCGATGAAGGCACCACAGGGGAAAAAAAAACGCATTCAACCAAAATCACAGGCGCCTTTAATCACCGCTATTGAGATCTATCGCGGGATCAAAGCGCGCGCGGCCCCATGACGAAATCGCACCTCAAAATATTGTCATAAGGTCTAATTTAGTATTCGACACGGTCACGCTCACTCGTCTTTTTTGCGATCGAGCGGATGCTCGTGTCAAACGCTTTAGTATTTTGAGTTTGTTTTGAAAATTCTTTTATCTGATGCATTATTTGCTGTTTCCTTTGTTACGCTTGTTCATCTGCCTATATCTGGGGGCGATTTGTTGGTGCTGGGGGTTGCGAGTCGCCTTCGTGCAATAATTTAGATGTCAAATAGTGAAGTTTTTGTGGGTACAGTGGACGAAGATCATTTCAGGGTTATTTATGACTTTGACAGCTTTTAGCGTGTTGTGTGAAGGAATCCGCGGCGGCTTTGAAGCCGGCCACCGAGACTCGTTGGTGGCATTTCCGTTCTTGTGCTACATGAGATTTTTTGCAAGCGTCATGTAGCCAGTTCGAGCGATGCGTGAAGTTGCATGTTTTTATATAATCATCAAGTTACATGGTCATATTCTTGACATTACTGTCTATATTACTTAATGCTGAATGCTAGCTGGGAATTTTATTTTCCAACGCGTTTTATGAAGTTCATTTAATTTTTATTTTTTTCATGTACAAGAAAATTATAAAATAATATCAATACAGGGACAATAGATTTATATATTAAAATATTTTATTCCAATAAGTGTTTGAAAACATGATAAATATACTGTCAGGAATATTTGTCAATGGTTTAAGTTAAAATAAACGCAGGGTCTTTTCAGTGAGTCAATATTTATCTAATCCATATCATAAATTTTACAGAAACTTAACATAAATTTAATTCATATATTTAATCAATACAAATAAGTCTTAATTTCTATTAAATATATTTTATTTAATATAATTAATTTTAAGTTCTACATTTATTAAAAACATTATAAAGGCTTAAAGGCGGCATATAAATATAAATGATATTTTTTAGGATATTTATATTAGCATATATAAGATCAGTTAAATAAGATCGTTAATCATTGTTATAAAATAGGCTTATAACTTTTAGGTGTAAATATCAGTTAATAAGCGGTAGCATTTCCAAGCTAACTACAGCTCGTAGCGCGATCGTCTATAAACCGTTACGTTCGCTACTGAAGTAAAAGACATCAACGACTTATAATACATGGAGATGATTTCTAAGTTATTCTGAGTTTAAGCAAAAATCGTCCGAAAATAAATTTAAAAAAAACTTTTATAAAATGTTTATTTTCTTATCAAATATAATGAAAACCCGGTAAGCAAAAATATTATAATTTATATATACTTTGGCTATCAAGATTTATAAGTATATTATATCTGTTAAGATATTTATTCATTGATTATTACAATAATATATTGTACATCAATTATTGTATTTATATCAAAAAACAAAAACGTGTCGTTAATATTATAAATGACATTTTATGACATGTGTACGTAATAATACCAAATAAATTATTAACAAAACCTTTTTTTATTAAATTTTTATTATAATAATTAATTAAATGAATGTATAAGTTAAGCAAATAAGTTTTTTACAATAATTAAAATCTTTTTAAATATGCGCCAAGAGCTTATTAAAATTTACATTATACACTAGTATAGATGAGAAGTTTCAAAGGTAATAATTTAATCCAGTTATTTAATATATGTACTGTTATTGTGACATAAAATAAATAAAAAATAAAGCTTGTTGCGCGAAACTCTAGTCTTAAAAAGTAACGATGAAAGGAAATGAAACTGCCGAAACACCTCATTATTTCTTGATCACGTGTAACTTGTGTCAGTTTAAAACGTTTATAATGATAAAAATAATGATAACAATTACCAAAATTATACGTTTAATTAACGTTAAGTAAGAAAGTAAGTGGATAACCGCAACAGAATTCGGAAGACGTTTCATTGATTCGTTTCTTCTGCTGGCTAAAGGTTGTCGTCCATATCAAGATTTGCTATCATCTGCACATCTTTTGTCTCCAATTTGATTAGATACTACATATTCTGTTTTAAGTAGTGATTTTAACAAAACTTAAAAATGTTGACGTAATTGATATTACTCAACAGAGTAATTTGATACCAATTTTAACCCGCCCATTTAAATGAAATACATATGTATTTGTATCCTTATGTCATTCGGAGGATGAAACACAAAAACCGACACATAAGTACTACTACTATTAGACGCTTATTTACTAAGCATTGCATTTACTTATGCAGTGTTAAATACGTTCCAACCTTAACTGTAGGCCATTGTGCGCACACCTGTCTGCGCGTGCGCACCCAGCTGCTTCGCCATTTGCAATTGTTACAGACGACGGACTGTAACGAGATTAAATCGATGTCCTGTCAACATGTGCTGAATGTCGATTTGATAAAATTTATTTTTGATTTAGTTTTGTAAAGTGATTAATTTGAAGATTTTTTTTAATTTAAAAGAGTTTATTCTTACTACTTTAAATTAAAACTCACCAAAGCTAAAAGCTTTAAATTTCATAAAATACGCAAGCAAATAAACCATTTATTAACAAATGTTTATAAATAAAATAATACTAATTCTTGTCAATATGCTTATCCATTATGTTTTTGTATATCTGTATCTTTTAATTTCTAATTATATTAAATACATTCTTTCAGCTGAATCTATAATCATACTTAGATATTATTTATTTTATTTGTGACATATTAACATAACAACACTCATATGTATAATACTTTTTAGCAGTCATTCCGCATAGACAAGCGATCATTAAAATCTGAAACAGAGCGACATCTCTAAAATATCAAATTACTCTACCGATAAAAACCGTGTCCAAATATTTAGTATAATAAAACCGATTTAAGCTTAATATATAGCACAATCAGAACACTCAATTTGTATTCACTCAGTATAAAGGTTATAAAAAGATTGTGTTCGTCATTTTAACTTCTTTTGTGAGAAATTAAAGCATGCGTCCGCTTACAGCGACCCTCACGTAGAAACACGGTATAATCTGTGTTTTCAATAAATTATGAATAAATCTTAAAGCTTCATCATTTTTAATGGCTTAACAAAAAATAATGTGAACAATCCGACTAAGCATATACGTCGAGTTTTTTGCAAATATCACTTGTAAATAAAAAAATATGATTCATATAGAAAATGATACATTAAAGAAATAAACTATACATTAACATATGAAAACGAGTCGTCAATAAAAATCTAAAATCGATTTCGATCAAACATAAAAAATACATCAAAATCAATTTACGATTGCATCGAATAACTCTAGTCATAACAGAGACTGCCATTCGAACGCATCATAATCCTAACGCCACTTGTCAAAGTGGAGTCTTTATAATATTATGACAATAAAAAAGTATTCATTGAGACAATAGTGGAGTTAGGAGCACAATAAATTCTGACACGGTCCATTTATCACGCGCGATAATCATCGGGAGCGCTGCGGCTCGCACACGGGGCGAAATTCTTTTGAGGTTTATTCAACCAGTTATGTCAAATTTAGAACGATTTTAATGAACTCGGCTTAAGAATTTTGAACTTGAAAATCTTGTATTGATTAAATAGATTATTAATTATGTATTATAATAATTATATTATTATATATAGTTGAATTACCTGTGTCATAATATTTAATTTCTTGTTCCTAATGTTTGCTATATAAGAACATTAAGTAAAACAAAGACATCGTATACTTATTTTATGATCATTTAGATGTTGGAAGGGTCAAATTTGTTTGATATTTGACGTGAAGTAGCTACTAACTGCAAACCCCTCCGTGTGAAACAAACAAGGGCAAACAAATCAGCCAAAATGTACGGCGAACCAATCGCGTCAGAAGCAGCGGTTCCTTTCACGTCCCCTCGCACCAAACTCAGTTTAGCTTTACGCCCAATTATTCGATCTATTATCCCCATATAAACAACCTTATTTACGACACACACACTACTACATTTTATTGCCACTAAAATATGAAATTGCACATTAGTATACCTTTCACATCCAAGATTCTCATATCACTGAGGGACATAACTCCAGATTTAGTTTTAGCGGGTGTTTTGTGCCGAGATGCCTTGATGCGTTATTTTTATGGAAATATATATTACCACCACCAACTGGTATGGACGGTGAGGTTTATAGCTTTCGCCATTTTGTTACCAAAAGTCATGATAAATGCGCTGTAACTCTTAACATTAGACATTTATAGACACTTTAGAATAAAGTTAGCGTTTCATAAACTTTCCTTAAGTTTCAAATGTAAAAAAGGTTTGCTATTTTAAATTTGAAACTTAAGGATTAGAATTGGCCATATCCTCTTTGACGTTAAAGATGTGAAAATTTACTATCTAACACTACATATTATAAAATAAATAGTAAATAGCACTTTTTTCTTTTCGTGGCACAACTTATTTAGCTTAAAGAAATAAATTATGTAAATAATACTGCCCTTAGCCTCTGTCAATCAGTACATACAAATTACTTTTAACTAAACCATTTTTTCTCATATGTATAACTTGTTATATAATTATTAGTATAACTATATATAAACTATATTATCGCACTAACATTTCAAACAGTTATAAAAATGTATGAAATACCTATAAATGTGACGAAGAACAAAAATTCTTTATAATTAAAGTTGATAAAAAACAAATTCAAAATAAAATTTGCTTAACATTTTATTTTACATTAAAAAAACTTTACTGTGAGCTAATTAACATTACATTTTAGCAAGACGAATTTCACAAATGAGCGACTCATTAACATAAAGACTTTTGTTGTCCGTTTACAGCTCGACCTCCTTTTGGTCCTAAGTACCTATTAAAATTGCTCAGTCTTTATACATATGTGTCATAATAAATTATATATTATATTATCATGCGTTCAGTTACTTTTGCATATAAATTAAAAAAGCGACAACGTGATGTCAAAATTATTTTGTTGACGACATAAATTTTCTAGCAGTGACTAATAAAGCGTTCCGCTCTGGTTTAGTCGAGACACAATTACAACGACAGCCTTTATAATTGCCGCTAATGTCTTAATTTTGGGAAAGGACCTCCACCGGACGGCAAACATACCGCCCTCTGAAAGAATCCCACTGAGTGCACCCAGGTGCTAGGCAAGTTATCACTCGCCTACAGTTGCAGTGTGCAATAAATTAGGTAATTACTTGACAACAAAACCGTGAGAGATCGCGCCGTGGGCGAGACCAAAACCCGGAGCCCAAATAGCCCCCCGCTGGCTCAGACCTCACCGAGCGGGCGAAGGTATATCGAACACTTCTGTCACATCAGACCGCCTTTGTTCATCCAAATTTGCTATCCCTTTTCGCCGGCTGAAAATGCACTCAAAAAAAGAGAGGAGCATTCGTCGGCGGAGCCTTTGGGCCGCGCTCATCATTTTTCACGTCTTATTCAATAACTCGCTGCGTAGTCGTGTAGATAGTGATCGAGTTTTGAAATATTTCGATGGGAGAGCGCTACATTCCCAAGGATATGGTGTTACTTCGCGTGCGGAATGTTGGACGTATATTGTTATTGGTATATACCGAACCGCACTGTGTGAGTGACTCGGTCCCTGTTGTCATGTGAAATTTCGGCAGACAAGCTCATAATTATAATGAGTTAAACAATATTAACTCTTTTTGTAAGGAGCTGTTAGTGTAGAAACATTTAATTAAAAACAATTGGGAGTAAATATATCAATTAATTAACGACTATGACAAAATAATTCATAGAAAATTCAAATTTGTACAATTCGTAACCACGTGTTGCACGATTGAACCCTTGATCAACAACTCATTTCTTTACACATTTCGAACTATTACAGAAGTCTAAAGCATACATTATGCTAAAGCATACAAAAAAAAAAAAAACAAAAAAAATAATTAAATCCACATTATCATTATTTCTTGTTTGCATTATTGAATTTTCTACTGTAGATAAACGCTTAACCCAATTTGAATAAGCGCAAAAGCATTAGACCGGATATGGCAGACCCAAAAAATTTAAGAAAGACTCAATGAATCACCTAATTCTTCATTTGCATCACTGCGCACATTATATATTGAACACAGAAGCGTCAAGGCGTTACAAGTCCTGTAATGTCATTTACTTGCACACGACTCGAAACCTTTGTGTATAACATAATAGCAGGCCACTACTTTGTTTGCTCCGACAATTGTAAAAATGATTATTCGCTGCAGTCGGCTACTTTAACGGATTAACGCTTTGTGGTTGATACATTCGGAAACAGTTTATTGAATATCAGGTACAGTTACATCCATTGAGAATTTAGCAGAGATCCTAATCTGTAAAACAAAGTGGTTAGTTTTGCAAACTGACAGTTTTTGCTACATCTTATCTTGTACGATCTTGCGGATTATGGCTTTTGATGAACCGCACGAGTCTTGTTAACAGTGAGATTTGGTACTTGTATTGTGAAATTTTAAAGATTAGAGTTATCATAATCGAATGTTTAGTTTTTTTTATTAACAAAATTTTAAATGTATTTATAAAGTTTTAAACTATTTTTTTCTGAGTCATATGAAAATATCCAACTTGCCGTATAAAATCGCTATTATTAATGAAACAATAACTGTAGGTATATGTTTCATGGCGTCCATTTCTATTAAAGACAACGTTTGAAGCTTATAATTCTATAAAGTAAAAAAGTAGTTTAAATTTGTATTAAAATTATATATAAGTTTTTAATTGATGTGTTTTTTATTTACACTGCATTCTATAATAATACTACTAAAGTGCATTAATTTCATACTAATACCCTTTATTTATACATACATATTAACGTAATAATTAATGTCTATAAATGTTTTAATCGTTGCGATTCACCGTTTTTACGTCTGAAGTGGTTGATATTAAGAAATTATATTGTAGCGTATATATAAATATTATGGTATTTGTATGAAATAAATGAAATCATCAGTAAGTTTGATTAGCAATTTTATTGAATAATCTCAAAATTTTAAACAAAATGTATGTACTCAAAATATAAAATAAAATTAATAATTATTATATGTTATTAATAAAAATTTGCATGTCATGTAGATCGCGTCGATATTTTTACCAGCAACAGTGGCGATTCGCGTACAAAAAATCTGAACATTACATTTTTTTGTATTGAATTTGATTCGATTTAGCGTCAAAATACTCGAACAATTTAACAATTGCGCTATATTTTTCAATTATGTTTTTATTAATTTGTATTTAAATCTTCTATTTATAAATATCGTGCAATATTTCCTGAATTACATATTAATTTAAATAGTTTTTTTCTGAAAATTTAAAAATAAACAGCAATGATACATGACCTTTCATGAAAATGAAATGTAAAAATAATAAAAACAATGGTCACTCAGTTCATTCAACGGTGTAATTCATAAAACTTTATCAATGAACGTCTTCGCGGAACTCGACCACCGCTGAAAGAGAAAAACGCGAAAAAAGTTGTACAATATAAACGAACCGTTCCAAGGCGCCAATTTGATGAAATCCGCCTACATCCGGTGGCGCCTAGGAATTTAATGTATACTTTAGCTTAATAATACTCCTGCTAACGAATGTTTTATAATCTCATGTTCGAGATGAAAGATACCGCGGTCAGTCGAACCGCTGTCGATGAGATAAGCCATAAATTCTAAATGTTTAACCTCTTGTTAAATATGCCATCGAATTGAATTTGTAGATTCAAAAGTTTTCTAATAATGTTAATTATCAAATGTATGAAATATGAAATTTGTAATTTGTTTAACGAAATAAATCAATTAATTTGAGAACACAAAAAGTGTTACATTTTTTGCATCTAATCTACAGTATAAATTTATTCTGTATAATTGAGCTATAGCCTTCCTGTCGAGCAGCAAGCTTAAGAAGACAAAACTGGAAGGTTAATTAATATCGATTTGAAAAATTAAAAACAGATTACCACTCTTGTATTATTTTAAAGTAAAGATTTGGCTTAGGTTCTATTTGATTCTAAAATGGCTACTCCTGCCATCTAGCGACGAATAGCAAAACTTATTTTTGTAAGCAATTCCAAAATTATATTTTTGAGTAAGTATACTGTAAAGAACGTTATTTAATTCTTTTATGCAGTTGTTTAATTCTTTTATGCAGTTTATTTACTTTAGCAACAACGTATAAAATTTAATGTATTTACTTTAATCGTTATAGTTGTCATATTTTTCACATAGATGGCGCTATTTTATTAAGATCAAAGTAAGTTTATTTTATCAGAGTAACTTTATTAGCCGATGACCAAATAATTATTAGAATGTATGGTATGTACGTGCTAATTTATTTATTATTTTAAAATCGAACTTATGTTTAGCTCTGTCGACTAAACAAAAAAAATACTACAGATGTTCATAGAGTCAATGTTTTTGCAATATTAAGTAATATCTGTACATTTCTAATGTGTAATCATATTTTATCTATCATGAAATACTTTACTAATCTATTAATCGTTCACAACTAGGCGAAACCTTACTAATTGACCATAACATCGTGTTAACGGTCCGAAAACTCAATTTATTCACCTAACAAGAGAATCACGTCTGAAGATCGCTATCGAGCCACAAGCAAGGACCGCAGTGATATCCTGTCATTTCTACCATTTTAACTCTAAAAAAGAAATCAAATGGCGTGTTTATCTCCAATCGGCACCCTGTTACTCGTTCCATGTGAAGGTTAACACCGATTCATTAAAAAAGGACGCATGTAGACCCCCAAAAGACTGAAAAAAGAAGAGAGAGGTCCAAAAAGATTACATTTTGGTAACCGAGCGGCGCCTAGCGGGTGCTGTGGCGGCGTCTGTGAATGCGAGGCTTTTTACACTATACGATTTCACGAATAACATTTTCTCAACTAAACAATTTATTGTATTACTTCCTACTACAGAATTTTTCGCATTTTCATTAGTATCATTTTAAATATAAAATAGAATTCAAGAAATGCCTTCTTAAAATATCTTATATATATATATATTTTTAAAATATCTATTTTACACGAAGGTTAAAGCATAGTAAATTGACATGTCATTCCAATCCAATAGAAACAATAGCAATAAAAAGGGGTGAAAGTCGTCCCTGCGGTCGTACTGTATAAATTTTTAGATGTTTTTACAGATATTCGTCGGGCGGCGTGTAGTTTTGTTGATCGTGGGTGCTCGCGCGCACCTAATTTATACGCGTTGACTCCGACACGGTCCCCTATTGCATACACATCTAAGATCTGGCATTGATCGTTTACATATCACATTAATAGTTACTTTATATATTATCGAGTCATTCATTTCATTCATAACAGATTGTATCAATATGTAAGTGTCTAACTATTATATTTGTTCAACTTAGTACATAGAAAAATTCCTTATGTAAACTTTTAGATGCAAAATTGGTTTATTTAACGGCCTCGTTAGTCTAGCAGCTAGCATAAATAGCTGCAAAACTCGAGGTTCAAGATCCCATATTCTCACGCAGTGGAAACCTTCGGCACGGATCGGAAAGACTGCGGGATCGTATTGATTAACGCATCCACGTTTCCTCACATTCTGGTTCGTGGTTAGCCCGTACTCCTTGCTAGTGCGTACGGCAGCACGAGGCCATCCCGGCTGCCGTCCTCCTCAGGGCCATCTGAAATAGAACACGCGACCCACTAGTCCCATCTTTTAGGCATCAGACGTCGGGGCTGTAAGTTCAAGAATTGAGGTTCTGGATATAGGGTGGATGTAGGGTATGTTACCCGTGTTTTGGAAACTACGTATATCCATAAATCATTTTCTTCGGTCGAGTCGGGTTGCCGTTCCATCGGATTATGTATGAAAAAATGAGTGCATCTGTGTTTGCGCAAATACTATTCACTATAGCATTTCTTACACAGTTCACTAGCCCAAGTACGGCCGCCGTTGCCGAAATCACTCATAAAAACAATCATATATTTTTGTTTATAATTAATCTACTGAATATATAATTATTCTATGTTCTACTTAATATATAAAGATAAGCTCTTAAAATATAAAACGAATATGGAGTTATATTTAATTGTGATATGAATATGTAGAAATAATGAATAAGAAATGTAATGACTATTTAACAAACGCCATTTGTAACAATAACCGATATTCAAAATATAGCTATCGAAGGTATTTTAATTTAATTCGGACCATGGAGTATTTAATCAGATCAATAAATGTAAACGTGACCAAACGTAGCGTGTTTACACGTAGCACCGCACCCACTTCAAAGCGAAAATATTTTCGTTAAGACCAAAGATTCTCAAACTTATAGATACCTCTTTAACTGGTCTTCTTAGAATTTCTAAAAAAAATATACTATCAATACTATAAAACGGATATACATATACAATTAACTGTGAGATACAATGAAAATTGTTTGAAATATAATGTAATTACACCAATATATAAATATTAAAGTTTTGAAAACACTGATTTTGAAAAATTATGACAAGGATGCAGTCAGATGGAATGCTTAAGGGTTGTGATAATGATCTGTCGTCGATGTATGAATGAACATTTGAGATCCTAGATATGTCATCACTTATAGATAGAAAAAAAGAGATCATGTTTAATAAAAGAGAGTTTTTGGTCATTTGTGCATTGCAATGGCACTTTTCATATTTATCCGTAACGTATCTTTAAACTATTCATGATCAATTGAATTGTTTGTCATTCACTTGCCCTTATGCCATTTATTTGTGGTCGACGCATTGTGCACAGAAAGGACTAAATGGACTGTTTGGCTGACCGTTGCCTGAAGTAGTCTAATGGTTTTTGCTGGTGGTTCGATTCCCCGTTACCATTTGTGATGTTGCACGTAATACGTCGATTGATGTCCGGTTTGTTAAGAAAATTCTTCGCCTCTGACGACACCTACAGTTTGTGGTGGAGTAACTTTTTATTCTCTGTCCGAAACAACGTTATCTTTATTTATTCCCTAAGGCACACCAACAATGAGTTCACAAATAATATAAAAAAAAAATGTAACTTATTGTTATAAATTGTCTTACATTACCAATTAAATCGTTTTATTCATCTCACTTTGGTTATTTTTATGAAAACACAAATTAAAAACAATATGTCATCTCATTTAGAGTTCAAAAATGTCACAGTTTTGATGAGTGTTATAACATTAAAATAGTTGTGTAATTATTTTAGAGCGTCTTAAATACAACCCTAAAGTCGACATCAATAAATTTATAAACATTATTCAACATACATTACTTTTTTATTATCCGTCTTCAATTCTCACTTAAATCTCATATAAAATAATATAGGAAAACACGCCGTTCTTATTTTTTGTGACATCATTACACACATCAGCACGCATGAGCATATTGAATGCAGTTTAAAATGACTTTGCGCATCTTGTTTATCATTAGAATCAATTATTTCTCCATTTACGTCTCTGAATGTGTCGACGAGTCCTCAATGCTGGCAATTTTGTTGAACATGATCGCTTTTTATGCAGTATTAAGAGTATGTTGCAATACAAAGACCGATTCAATCGCCCGTTTGTATACCTTACTGCTGTGATAATAAAGGTTAACATAAAAGAACAATGCGCTTCGAATCTTTACTGTATGTAACACGTTTAATTTTATGCATGCCATAATAATGAATAAGAAAAACTAAACTCTTGCGCGTATTTTAAAGATTGGACAGTTATTTCGGGTCATTCAAAGAATTCGCTTGGACGATGTAACAAATATTTATATAGGATTTATGAATAGGTTCCGCAATTTGTTTGGTTGATTGTTCCTGAGATTGTGTCAATACTGAGCTTTTGTTTCGACTAACAATTAATAAATACCATCTAAATAAAATTCTAATAAAATAACTTTATATCTCTGAAATTTTATCCGAATTTATGGATAGTAATGACCATTCGTTCTATTGAAACAATTTTATGAATTTAATTAACGTAGTATAACAATAATCGTCATAATGCGAACGTATGTATATTTTTGAAATATTCCGATATCGTTTTAAATTTAATTAAGCTCTCGGCACGTATTATTATTTGCTTTTAATATCTTTGCCTGTATTGCGTCCAAAAAACATAATTATATATAATTACAAGTCTTATCCGTTTCCTTAAAATATTTAAAACGAACATTTGTATAAAGCGGGGATATTTTTTTATTTTTGCAGATAATTCTAATTACATAATTGTAAAAAATAAAAAAAGACATGCAAATTATATACATAAACCAGTTAATAGGAAGGAATTCTATCTATCATTAATTTTTGTAGCGAAGTCTAGTGAGTAGTGATAAGAATGTGTTTTATGGCAATATTCATGGTAAAAAAAAATCTAAATAAAATTTAAAATGAATGCCAAAATTGTAAATTAAAGAAACATTTAAATGATCTTCTAAAAATGATCTTCTAAATTTACCCTCAAACTAAATTGTTAACATTAAATAATTATTATTACACTTCTTATATACACAAGATTATATATGGATATATAATCATGGTTAGGTTAGGTTATTTGTGATGTCAAGTTTATTTGGTTGAAAAGAGTAAATACTGAAATTCTTTCTTCTGAGTTGAGATTATATAGAACTTGTCATTAACATACAAGTAATTTTAATAAGTTGAAAATAGGTAATATACAAAGCGTTATTCATGAACACCTTTAACAAAAAATTAAATGAAACGTGACGTAACAGATCTTTATATAGCAGACAGTCTGAGATAAAAGAAACCCAGTATTGGTAATTTAAGTTTGTTTATTGTGTAAGTATTTAGTACACCAGTCTGATATTGCTCTATACGATTTATTTAGCCAATGACAAAAGAAGTGCCAATGAGATGGAAATAGCAAGTGTCGCCCACGTTCACAGTAAGGTGTGGGTAAAATTAGAGAGAATGCAACAATTAGGGCGATTACAGGCGTTATCTGCACATCCTGTCTGCAGGAGCGTAGGCGCAGTATGGCGTACACTGCTATCCACGTACTAGTGCAATGCATCGACCCTTACACTATGAAGAGAGTCATAAAAAGACACTTTATCATAAGTAAAACGAATTAACGCACAGCCTAAGCTACCGGGCTAGCACCTTAAAAATATATATGAAGAAAGAGCTTTGGAAATTGGTATTTAACAATTCTGAATTGACGTTAGCAAAGCCGCGGGTGAAGCGCCAGTATAATTTAAGTAAAAAGTTAAACTTCTTTAAAAAATATATTGGAATAATATATTAATATTTTAATAAATTTAATGGATTATCATTAAATCTAAAGAATCTAATTACTATATCAGTTTGAAATGATATACATTCGGTGTTCCTTGTTAAATAAAGTAGGCAGACGGGTCAGTGACTGAATTCGCAACGGCTAATACACGGTGAGTGCAAATGTGAAAGTGTGTAGGAATTAATTACTATTTACATACTTCGCAACGAGCAATAACAAAAATAATAAACAATGTCATTAGGTCGTGTGTGGGCCGGTTGTGATGTTCCTTTTTCTTTTATCTCTTTGACCTGTTAATTTATATAATTAATATTTCTTCTGATATTATTCGATAGAAATCATATATGGAGGTCATATTTTAAAGAAATCAAATTGTTATTATCAATTACATATATTTCGAGAAAGGTGTTGAAGCTATTTTTACAATAGCAAGTTGTATTTTTCTAGTAGGATTTACTGAATAGAAATATCCTAACATCTTATAATATTATCATTAAGAATAAACATCCCGTTTCATAACAGGACAATCGTACTCATGTAACTTCACGCCACTTAAAATCGATAAAAATTAGATCATCCATTAGAGATACAAATTGATTGATGACATAACACATCTACCTGACCTCTCATGAACTTACATATACTACTTAGCCTTGAATACAACACCGACAGCCTACAATCAATACAAAAAAATATCCCTCAAATAATAACGCCACTTAATCTTTGATGTAAGCGCGCTCGCAAATCACAAATCCAGCGGAGATTAACATCCATTATTTTGCATATTATTGACATTTACTACCACACCGCTTTATTTATTTATGTCCAGAGTTATTTGGGAAGTATTTTTTGAAGTTGTCCACATAAAAATGTTGGTAGAAAACAAAACGAGTGTTAAATTTATGGCTGGGCCGATGTGTGTCAATGCGAAATTTATATTGTTAAGATCTGATTTAACTTCGGATGTTTTCCGTTTGAAATACGGTCTTTGTGATGAGCCCGATGGTTTCATATATGGATAATGAGATATGTTTGAGGATAAAGCATTAGATTGCAGATAAGCGGTGTTAATACAAAACGTATGCAAACAGCTTTGTTATTGTCTTTATTTGTTCTTACGTATAAGTATAATTATTTTTATTAAAAATATCTATGCACTTTTTTCGGTGTCACTCGGCACAAGATATCATGGTAAACTAGTATTTCTTCTTAACTGAGTCTTAGTTTTCATTAAGAATCACGAAAAAATAAGGTTTGTATTATATCTTTAAAAAATATACATATTTACATATACGTTTGAGTACTTTTTAAGTAACATAATAATATTCAAAATGGTTACCTTCTAATTGTTCAAATAAAAGTATTATAAAATACAACTATTATACGAGTATAATTGACAGAAAGTTTTTCTTACTTAAGAATTTATTTGTAATGTCTGAAACTTTTTATTGATTAAAGAGAAAATTTCACTTAATTTGAGTTTTATCAACCCTGAAATATAAAATAAACTCTACTCTTGTCTCAGGATATTATTACAATAAACTCTTCTGGTTTTGAAGCTCTTAGAGCCAAAAGATAAAGTAGAAAGTAAGAAAAACTTGAGAAATTAAATACTACTAAGTCAATTTATTTTATTGATTGTTTTTTAATTGTCACGATTTCTATAAAATATCATTTATCACTAAAATTTGTACAAATATATATTTTTTGCATATCTACAAAAATTTATACTACATTTTTTCCTATTTGGCAAAGCGGTTTACCATTAGCGAGCTGATAAAATAAATATGGAGTAGTTTTAATGGATGAGTTTATATTAAGATTAAATTAATTTCCTCTAACTTACTTCCGAAATGGACAAACAAGTCTTAATTCAAAATTTAGCGGAGACTATAAAAGTTTCAATCAATTATTCATTAGTCGTAAAGGTTTAATGATTCTTTAAGAGGTGACCAAATTGGTTACATGACATCATCGTGAGTGGACAGTGAAAGTTCATTAGTAGCGGGTGACGCAAAGAATTAACAGAACTAATCTTTAGTTAATCCTATCAATGAGTAAATGAAAGTAAACAAACAAAAGAAGAAAAAAAGTATGGTCTATTATAATTCAATCAATTGACAGTTCGGATGACGGATTGTCTTATAGCTCATTCGAGATACCGTTATGACCCAGTGATTAGAATACTCCATATATCTTAACTAAGGATCTGCATGTGTTGCATGAAAATCTGCAACATGTGTCATCCGCATAACAGCATTGGGGCTTAGAGGAATGAGCTCCAAACTCCCTCAAAGCCTTTTTAGACCTCAAAAGAAGGGCAGGCCTTAGCCCCGCAATGGAACAATTACAGGCTGTTACTATCACTATTTTGCCACTCTTTCTAATCTTTTATTTTTTATAAATGTAAAATGGTCGTGAAGTTAAATTAAAACACAGTTTACTAATTTATACAAGAACAGTTTGGATTACTCGATGGAATCAATCCTACATTAAAATAAACAACAACACACAGTAACTTGTGGTCTTTTCTTAAATAACCTGCTCTCAAAAGAATTGTATTACCAATATGGACTACTAATATTTATTCCACAGTCATTAATAATTGAAAATTAAAATTCACCAACAGTCAGCAAAACAACAAAAAGAAGGATAGTAAAATAAAAGCCTGCAAATGTCTTACTGCTGGGCTTATTCCACTAAGCTGCTCCAATGCGGGTTGGTGGATACACTTGTGGCACAGAATTTTATTGAAATTAGATATGAATTAAGTTTCATCACGCTGATTACCTTCACCGCCAAGTACGTGGTAAATTATAAACATAAATTAAGCACATTACATTTTTGTAGAGCTTGCCTGGGATAGAATCCGCAATCATCGGTTGAGATTCACGCGTTCTAACCAATCCATTGTGGCTTCTAGAAGAATAAACTCTAATAAACTGAAACCACAAATTTTCTATTTCAGTTCTTTATATGTGTAGTAAAACAAATAAACGACTGATCGTCTAATCTGCAATTGTGAAAGCTGAATTTAGGAACCTCTCTTATCGCCAATAGATGATTTTAAATGAAATAAAACAAATCTTTGCCATGCAGTAATATTATTAAGACTTTTTTGTATTGCTCAAACTTAATAATGTTTATAACAGTATCCGTATATTATATATTTAAATCGAAATATTCTGGTTTATTCACGTAAAACAAGATCATGGACATGACTATTTTTGTCTGTTTATTTGGAGTAAACTTAATCAGTATGTAATAGGATATAATTTAAAATTTATATATACTTTAAATAAATAATTTACCAATATGACGAATAAAGTACTCCCGATCGGTTTCAGCCACTGCAACCATATCTCAAAATATTACAGTGCCAAAAGCAAATATACATGAACCCTATTTTCCCCCACTCTCGTAGTCCGATGAGACGGCAATAAGCCTGACCGCAAATAAATCAGGTGCAAGACCAACGGCTTTCCGTAACACGGGGGCGGAATAATACGAACTTCCTAACTCCAGGCTACTGAGAATTTCTTGATAGAAAAACTCAATAACTTGCAGCTTTTCAGACCGGATTTATGTATATACCAACGAGACAGTTTTCATACACGATAAATGACACTATAACAGAGCTCATTAAAGATTTCCCTTATTACGGTACTAGTAAAAATAATTTTCTTTAGTGAATATACACAAATATGTATTCCGCTTATTAATTTAGATGCTGGAAATGATGAAAATATATGACGTAATTTTGACATCAAAATAACATTACTTGATAAAATGAATTTGCGTTTAATATCAATGACCTTAATGGTCCGATTTGTAGCATAGATAAAACCAGACAGCAAATGTTCTTGTAATATTTGATTTTTATGATTACAGGTTTATTGTTCGGGGGCGTCGAAATGTATAACTAATCACTGAATTAGGTTTCCGCAACACCATCTTGTCATTGACATACATTTATCTGCCCTAAGTGACACCATTAAAGAATATTATGCACCGTTTCTTAGGCGTACTATATTAGACTATATAGTAAGCAAAGGGAATTGGAATTCTCTTTTTTTTATAGAATAGGAAGGCGGACGAGCAAATGGGCCACCTGATGGTAAGTGGTCACCAAACGCCCTTAGACATTGGCACTGTAAGAAAGGATAACCATCGCTTACATCATCACTCTCTAATTGCAGTAGATTCCTTCATATCTAAAGGGTAACAATGAGGTTGATAAATTTGTCAAGCATGCGATAACATCTGGCATGGCTATTAAAATGAGACTATATAACTCGGAATGCTTAAAAATATGCTTTGTGATTTAGAAATTTATCGACTGAAATGGGGATATGGTATAAAACTATTCAAAACCATCGTTCATTTCGTCTATGTTTTAAATTTTTTTACTTAACAAAGCTGTATATAGCGATATACGTACATATAAGATATTCTACTTCAATCACCGAAAAGTAGAGTCACCCAATATTGAATCCTGCATCAAAGTCGAAGACCTTACCTCATTCTAACGGAATGTATCAAAGAATAGAGTGAGATGCCACAATTTCCAAATTAACTATGAATTTTAAATATATCGGTGTTTTCCAAAATCACTTAGCGGAACCGACCACTTTATCGGCAAAAACTGTTTATGATATTGTTGTAGCACATATATGGATTCTCTAAAAATAGATAGCTAAACCATGTTATTCTTAGATATATTTTGTAGTTTTACTGTATAAGGTAAGGTAAATTGCAAAAAAATAATGAGATTAAAATACTGTTTTCTATATAAAAGACCCTCATTTTATAAATAATTGAAAAAGATTACTAAAATAGTACAAAACGGTAGATATTATTATTATATAAATGATTTCGTGCCGATAAGTTTGTAGAGACCCTAAGCCGTATCGGCATAATAATACACGGAATATAGCCATTACCGTGCCATAATATTATAAAAATGATCCGTGCCATATTTATACACATAATTAAGTAATAAGATTCTTTTAATAATTATATCTACTTCGTCGAAATTACTTGCAGAAATAAAATTAAAACTTATTATTCTATTGAGCAGTTATTACAGTAAATAACTTAATAATTATGATAAATATTCATTTTTTTAAATATATTGGCATTTTATGAATAAAGGTAGTTTCAAAACGATTGTATAATAAAAATATAGGATATTGATAAAAAATATAGTAATTGCTTATAAATATATGTTTTAAGTGAACCAATATTTTTGTTCTTTTACGCCTCGATAAATATTATGACATAAAAATGTACTGACTAATGTATATACTGAAAAAGCTTTCTTACAAAAAAAAACATAAATTATTTACACATTAAGGATTATAATTAATAGAAAATATATCATAAGAATAAATGGAATATTTGTAGGAACTATAATACGTTTATGATAAAAACCATATTATTTAGTGGCATTGTTGTTTGTATGTCTATTACAAGACATGTAAATCCAGATATAATGAAATGTCACGATTTTGTACTTAAATCTAGATCTATAAAATCAAATACAAGTCTACAATAAATATCAAGGTCTATTAATTAAATAACATTGAAAGGTCAACATGAATCGCTTTGTAACGAAACCCAAACTCGTCTCCGTTAAGTCAGGGTATTCTATTCCTTTGAATAACTCTGTCATCACAACGGAAAATATAATGCAAATATATGTAATTATGTAAGATATTTTAAAGTATAGTATTTACTACGAGTGTAAGTGAAGCTATTTA
Source organism: Nymphalis urticae (assembly GCA_905147175.2). Lineage (NCBI taxonomy): Eukaryota > Metazoa > Arthropoda > Insecta > Lepidoptera > Nymphalidae > Nymphalis > Nymphalis urticae. The sequence goes on along the minus strand of LR989994.1, from coordinate 4,733,984 downwards.
CCACAATTGGTACGTTAGGCTCCGCCCACACGTGTCGTTCACTGTTTATTGGCTGCCGTATCCCGGGTTCCGTAATTGATTCCGTTATGAATGTTCGTATTGAGTTCATGAAGCTATTAAACACGGATGGTTTTGAAAACTGTTACATTAAAACTAGTCTAATGAATGATTAATTAGATTTAAGGAACACTTTTGTTTTCAATTATGAACTTGTGTGAACTAATAATATATATAGCATCTCAGTAAGCAGGTGGAAATTTGAACTTTTTATATAAATAGTGATAAAATATAACATGTTCATTAAAAATATTTTCATTAAACTCTCCTTAATATAAAACAAAAATATCTAAGTACAGTTTACCAGACGTTATATTTTTAAATGTTTCTGATCGCAAATGAAGTATTAGTATATCACAGATACGAAAATGAAATATTTTAATATTAACTAGAACGATCCAGAATAGAATAATTAACTAATAAAACATAACATGTTGCTTTTTTCCCAAGAACCCCAAGAAATTATCGTTTTATGATATCGAAGTCCACTTCATTAATCACGCTATATTGAGAGCAGGTCACCTAATCTCGCTTTATTCGCATCCTTTATCACGCCCATGCCTTTTGCCCTCCGACCCGTTACCTTTACCGTTAATTGCCGATATTTGAATGCAATAACGGTTGCATGACAGTTAAAAAATGACGCATCAGACCCGTCATACGATGCATCGATACATCGTAGTCGAGTATATGGTTGACCGTCTCGATTCATCGTGTTATTATCAAGCTGACAATATCGGCAATAATTTGCATAATTTGAGACTGGGCTCATTAAGGCGTGTTTTAAAATGTTTTAAACAGTCGCCGAAAATGTTATATGAAATATATTTAACTGTTTAAGACTGACGGCTTATATTTACAGCTAGAACTAAAACTAGTGTAGCCTTTAAATATATTTACGGCGTAATAAATAACTTAATTTATTATTGAAATTAATATCACTAATTTTATTACGATATCTACCTTTTATGTGAATGATCATAATATGCGCGCCATTTTAGGGCTAATTTAATAATGGAATAATAATAATATTAACATGTTCGAAAGTCGTTAAAATGATTATATCCTTATGAAATGATGATCGCGATACATCAGTTACCGTTACAACGTCAACGGTTACATCATCGCTAATCGAAAATTCACAACATGTTATCTTAAATTTCAAGCTTCACGAAATGAATCATGTCCATGGAAATAAAGCACTGATATCGAACTTCAATTTCGCGCTCCCGTAAAAAGAAAGCACTTTTACTTTTTTCTTGTTTAAAATTTTCTCACGGCGGACACTGACTCATCTTATCCGCACCGTTCCGCGTGACGGGCCCCTCAATTATGACGTCATAATGGCGATCCCGATGATAGAGATCCTTTTTTAAAATTCGTTTTTAATTTAGTGGCATAAAGGCAGTGTATCTTGTTAGCTCGGTTTGGCAAACATTAGGTCCATTTAGATTAAGCTGATAATGATTAACATTTAAACATTTTGTAGTGTTGAGATTTGCTGAGTTACGTTTATAATTTAAAGCGAATCGATTCTCACGACTTTTCGATCTTCTTTATTTAAAAATAAAACAATTAATTTTATCCACTTTTAAAAATGTCTCGAAAAATATTTAGAACATGTTTATTTGTAGATATCATGGTTCTGAACACCTTCACGGTTTCGATGCTAAATGTATTTATATTAAGTTTAAAATAATATAGTAATAATAATAACAACATATAAAATACTTAGTACTCTTTAAAGTGATTAGTATTATTCAAATTAATATTTGACGTGAACGCGTGAGGTAGGGGCCTATCTATTTTAGACGGCCCTGAGGTATACGGCAGCCGAGATGGTGGGATGGCGAGGAGATCTCTGTCGAGCCACGACTGGAGCACAGCACAGGGGGGGCCACAGATGCGTTTTATCGACACGATCCCGCAGTCTCTCCGATCCGTACCGAATAAGACTATCGCTGTAGTTTTAGTAGGCATAAACCCTACCTAACCCCTCCCCCAAGGTACGTAGCCTGGTACGTTTTTAATAATTTCCACTGCGTGAAAAAAATATATAATTTTCAGCAAACTATTCGTGCTTATAACGATAAGGTTAAAATACAAAGTGCTCGGAAGATTTTATGTGCGGCGGAACTACGAGATATTTCTAGCTGCTTTATGCTTACACACAATGGCGTTAACCCGCACATCGTCTATTACGACCCGAGTGTCCAGAGTACAATCGCGAGGAGTTATAAATAAGTATAACTGTCCGATATAGCCAAGAAAACTCCATTTCGCTGAGCAACCGGCGCATAAAGTTTTGTACGACTCAATAAACATATTTTCAATTTTAGTGGCGACTGTCCTCTCGGCGAGATTGCATCGTACGCTTTTATATCTAAAATAATCATTTTTGTTATTTCAGTTAGAAAACACACTAGTTTACAGACTTAAATATTACATATGATTGTTTATAACTATTTTTTTTTGTTTATTACCTTTCTATCGTAACGACTGGGCTGTTAGTTGTGAAAGTATACATTTAAGCCCAAGCACACACAGTTTGCCCAATAAATACCTAACGATCAACCGAAGGTAATTAATCAAAGAATTAAATAAACACAAATGAATATTTATGACATTAACAGTCAAAGGCATCATGTAACGACATTAGAGTTGTGAGACTCCATAACTTTAACATCCCACAAGGGTTTATGATTCCATCAATACCAATTTGCCTAATAAATCCTTAATATAGAAACAAGATAGCATGTCACTGTGCAAACATATTAACACACAAATGTATTGCTAACGACATATTATTTCACAAACCAAGCACCATGCACCCGAGTAGGCACACACCGTTGATTTCGCAATTGCATTAAGTTATGGCGGTAAATCTCGTTGACACTTACTGACTTATGGCCTACACACTCTAAAGATTATTATAGAGGAAGCGCAAACTTATACTGCATTGCTCCTAAATATTTAACAATAAATATTGCAAAAATATCTCGTATTTTTCATTTAATTCTTCACTAATGATATTATGAATAAATTGTAAACAGTGTGTCATGGATAAATGAAGTATATATACTTACTTTAGTGTAACTAATGTAAATATATATACCTATTAAAATTTCATTACACAGTATCCGTATGTGTATTTTATTAGTATATAAATGTCTACTTCCATTTTAAGAAAAACTTATGGCGTTTAATGTTAAAAGTTATAAACATAAGTAGAATATCATATGAATTGCCGGATTTATAAACTCATTTTTCGTCGTGAAAGCTATACATGTGTGTACAGATATTCGTTACTAAAAATTTTTTATAAGGTAAATTAAGTTTGATTGAACCCTAATGTAACTACAACCAGCAGGGAGCATATTTCATTATTGATTAAATGACAACAATAATAATTTTAATAACGATTCAAAATTTTGCGTTTTAAACGATTTTTATAAAAACTGTTCTGATTTCGGCCTTGGCGGCCATTCTTAAGAGAGAAGACTAGTTGTTAAAATGTGTGCGCAAAAACAGGTATGCATACTCTCATAATCCGATAAGAAAGCAAATCCGACGAGACAAGAAATAATTCATGCACAGGACCAATAGTTACACGCGCTTTCCTACATATCGGAGTGTCTCACTTCCAATTTCTAGTTTTCGGGATGCTACTGAGAATTTGTTGGAAAAACCCAGTATTTTTACTGACCGAACCGGGGTATCAACCCAGAATCACGGGATCTGCGCTGGAAATTTTAGTCATTACACTAACAAGACAGTCAAACTATAAACTAAAAAAGTAATCACTAAAGTCACTTTTAAAAGCCATTATGAAAATAATAACCTATTTGTTTGTGTGGAACAATAATAATAATTGTTACTTTTATGTATAGTGAATCATATTAATGACAGCCAGATATATTGTTTTATAGCATAATTAATTAATTTAATAATAATAATTATAAAAACACATTATTGTATCGCTTAAAACCTTTTAAAAATATATACACAAGTGTTGATTAATGCATAAACACTTTAACAAAAATAAAAAATAAGTGCCTGGAAGCCTTCCATCGTTAGATAAAAGCCTTCACTCTAGTTAATGAGAAGGATTCGAATCGCAATCATTCATTAGTCATTTGGTCAACGTATATTTAACTGTAACTGTGTGTATCTAAAGGTACGTTTATGCGGGCAATATTTGTTTAGCAACCAGGAATCGGAATAAATCCATCAAAAAGGCTCCTTTTGTATTGACCATATTTCTAATTCTTTCATATTATTCTGAATAACTACTATGAATACCGAGCCGTGAAAATTGCACGGCAATTTTTTATCCATGTCATATTAGTTAAACTATATCTCACTTTCCCAAGAAAACCTCAATCATCACGGACAGATAGCTTAACCGAATTGCAATTGAATTACATCCAGTATTGCCGTTAATTAATATGCTTCATTATGAATGAAGTATGAATAAGGTATCCCTTGTAACGATTCTTACACGTTTTCATTGTAATATATTTTAGGCGTCGTCGTGACTTCATTAGTAACAAATATTTTATGATTGAGCGAAATTGCCCGTAGAAGCGTGCGTACCTTATGATTTTATTGTAATAAATGCATGCAGATGTTAAGACCATTTTCTTTCGCCTGACGAAAAATGGACGTTGTTTTAATTCTCTATTATATATTATTAAATGCACACGTAGTAAGCTTAACTAAACCTTTTAGATGGTGAAGATTTATCTTTCCTATCATCATAACATTAAATTTGCGAACATATTTTTATATGAGGTGACAAATACATATAGGCATAATTTAATGCTTCCGTAAAAGGACCCATATGATAAGTTCCCTTCAAATTAATGTCACTGGAGCAAGCATAAATATGTCTCACAATGCCTTATTTTAACTACGCCACAACTAGTGCATATAAATTTCATCTCAGATAATGTTACATTAGCGCATACATCGCCTATATCGCGACAGATTTTGTTACGGGCAGTTAAATTTTATTTCTTTATGATGTTTTATTATTTTATAAGCGATGCGAGCCTTTGTGTTCTTTGTTGCAAATGCTAGAGGTGGTCCTTGCCCGCGACCATTTTAATGCAAACATCGCGTAATAAAACGCATTAAATTGTTGTGTTGTGAATCGAACTTTGTTTACGACTCGCGCACAATAACGTTGCCAGTTTTTTTCTGTTAACCAGATAAATTACTTAGTCGTGTTCTTCCTGTAATAAAAACGTCTTGTCCTTAATGAATAGTTATTTTGATCATATCGCATGATATGTGAATATTTGAAGTTGTAAGGTAATGCGCGGTGCAGACGGGCGACTGAGATTCATCGCAGTGCAACGTTCTGCGATACACGTGCAGAGATAGCGAGACGAGTCTCGAGATGTATGCATAGATTTAGGCCCTTTGTCTCGGACCACTATGAGAAAACTTCATATTAACAACATATCCCTTCTGAGTTATGTTTAAAATCATAATTCAAATCCGGATCAAAAATTTAGTTATAAGATTTTAGAAAATAAATACTATTATAAGAACTTTTATTACCTTTGAAGAAATAAATAATTTTCAAACAAATTGTAAAACGTGCAATAAAGCAAAAAGAAAATAATCTAAATATGTCTTCTAATATTTCGATATATTATTATTTAAAAACTAACAAAAATTTCATTAGTGAAATTGACATGGCTTAAAGGCTCATTACATACTTATTAATGAATTTTCAAACGATTAAAAGCCTAAATCGATCCTTTCAGAGTGTCGGTGTCATATGCATAAGTTGATTTAATGCATTCCGACACGAAATACTATCTTACAATATCCAAACGTTATTTAAATATACTCATAATAATTGTTTCTATGGTAAATAATTTACTATCGAATAAACTCATTAGTTTCGTTATTTATTATTAGAAAGTTACATTTCTGTTTATACCTTTATGGAAAAAAGAGAAAGATAGCTTTTGAGGACCTTAAGTTGCTAATAAGTTTTAATAATTCCAAACATTTGTATGTTATATACTTTACTAGCCAATAATGATTATTTTAAAATTACACTAGTATCATCTATTTTCACTAATAAAAAAAGTGTTCTAATTAATTAAAGGTTTCGTGATGATTTATTTTATCTCCTTTTATTTCTTTAAAATCATGAAACATGACTATCTATAAAGCCGTATTAGAACTGCCTAGTAAAAACTAGTAAAATACGCTCCTACCCTTATCTTCAAGAGAAGAGACTTTGTCCAGTTATAGGATATTTACTAGTTATATATATTTATTTAGTTTTACTTTAAGGACTTCTTTTAGTAGAGCGGAAGGGCTATTGCGGAACACGTGGGTAGCATCCGCTGCCTACTCCTCTAAAATACATTTTGCAATAAATTTAGAATGGCTTGAAATTAACGAATATATTCCATTGTATTGATGCATTAAACACCCTTTTATGAATTTATGAGACTTATATATTATGTTTGAATTTAAATTTATACCTAAAATATAATTTAACTTCATGAACGTCTTACGAGTATCCTACATTTACTATATATTTATTTTGAAATATTTTTGAAGAAATATGAAACTACTGACAAAAAAAAATATATTTAAGAGCTAGTAGTTTTAAATTAAAATAAGTGTATATTTCCAAATTACACGTTATAAATCTAATGTTAAGAAATACGTAAGTAACATAATTGCGCGCGTTGAGCTCTCATAAACCGCAAACCGTTCGAAGTTCATATGGAGTTTAACGCGTATTATAAATTATATTGAGTAAACTTACCACAATAGCACATCCCACATACTAGACGGACATTACCTAGCAATAGAAACATTTAAAATAACTAATATTTTCACCATTTATCTATCATTCTAAACTCCATCTTATTACTTATACCTTAAAACTTGAATTCCACTACAATATCTTTTAAATGCTACATAATAGTATCTACAAGTTTTCTTCGAGGCTCTATAACTCATGGACGTCGCTCCTGCTATCGTGACAGTGTCCCAGTAGTGAGCAATTACATCGAGCAAAACCCACTAAAGCGTTGCCACCTGTTCTCACCATGATATTATTAATAATTTCCTTTAAAATAATGCCTGCAACGCAATAACGTATTTAATTGGCAGGTCATACAGAATATTTTTGCCTGTATATTAAACACACCTTATATCAGAAGAAAATGAGTTTTAACAGCAAAGAAATATAGTATATTATTAAAAACTTATGAATGGTTAGTTCGATGTAGGATAGCGACCCACGCGCTTTCGTTCATAGAAAATCCATAGCTTTGTTTTGTAATGAAATTGTTAGTTTATTTCTTCAAATAAACGACGTCTATTTGTGAATGCAGTAGTTCGTCCAGATAAAGTTGAAATGAATGGGTGGTCTTTATAGTGTGTTTATTGAGTTTAATCAAGTATCGTTTTATAAATGATATAACAATGGTTTTTGTTTGAATTCTCTATTGGTAAAATATGAATACAACCTACAACACACTCACAAAATAATAATATTTATTCAAAATAGCTTTCGTAAGGTTGAATGTATTTTGTACACGACGGATAATAAAATAAAAAAAAATAGTCAAACTGATTATACTATTATCGAGACAATAACATTTTATTTTTTTAACACGTCTGTTAGTCACTCATGCATGAGTCCATATCACGCAATATAAAGAAAAATCTTATATTTTAACTAGTCCTAAATATAACATATGATGCTTTATTTTAATTTATTTATTTCAAATATACTGACAAGCAAAGGGCCCTCATTACCAAATAAAAAAATATTCCGAACGCCAGCTTTGTGTCCTCGTAAATACGCCATACTCACCCTTCAAACCAAAAGTAATCAATACACAGTATCGATGTTTTGGGGTATAATAAATTGTTTACCCACAAAAGTTTGAGATATTTTCTCCTATACCGGAAACTCCAAATATTATAATAATAGTTATGTAATTTATTCTTATGAAAATAATATTTGTCATTATTACATAATGTAATCAATGTTCCTCGCTTAAACGTAAGAAAATTGTCACTACGTTATTTATACCCTAAGTTGTATCTTATTTATTTATATGTACTTCAATACAAATTGCGTGGCTAATCTTTTAATATTTAGTACTTAATAATATTTGTGCTATTATTTATGATCTTAAGAGAGTGATAAACTGTAGATCGACTAAATTTACGACTAAGAATATAAAATATATAAACAACATTACTCATTAAATTATTTTGTATTAGTTAAATATATAATATTCATTAAGTTTAATTTTGTTATTTATATTTGCTTATGCTTGCTTAAGTATTTTAAATTCATTGATATAATGTCAATTTTCATTAAATTCGCCTGATAAGAAAAAAACTTCTTTCGGGTTATTGACTGCGCTCTTTTCTTCTAATTTAATTAACAATCTTAAGTTAAGCACAAGTACATAGAAAGCATAGGTATCGAGATTTTGTTCAAACAATTGCGTATACCACTTCATCCGTCCCGTTACGATAAGCCTACACGAATTAGAAGCCATCGCGGATGAGCTTTGTTTACATTTTAAAAACAAAAGCTATAACAAGTTGTAGGCTGCTTAGTTCTAGAGGCAAATATACAAGTAATTTGTATAACAACTGATTCAATAATTTAGAAAAATTATAAAATATTTTAGTTATATATTTTATATTTATTTTTGTCTTTAAAAAATTTACAAACAGATATAATATTTTCAGTATATGTAATAAGTTATATATGTATAGAAAAGCCAATATGTACGCCAATATTCTTCAACAAATAATAGCTTTCATATATTGCTGGATATTGAAACAGAAGCTCGTTGGCACTCATTTATTGACACAAAGTTCTTCCATATTACTGCAACAGTGAACAAGGAATAAAGCTCATATCACATAATTTATAACATAATAAACGCATAAGAAAAGAAAGTGCTATCATGGAGAACTAGTTTAAATATACGCCTGGCCGAGTGAAGAATTTTTTTTTAAATGTATAGGCTAGCGCTTGGCTGTTATCACACCTGATGTAAAGTGAGATACAGTCTAAGATGGATCGCGCTTGCCTAGAAGGTGCCTATTCACTCTAGACTTGAAGGTACCCACATTGTAGGTAGTGGGGAAAACGGAGGTCGGGAGGGTATTCCAGACCTTGGCGGTGCGTATCAGAAACGAGGAAGCACGTCAACTACGTACGGGTGTAGATCTTTTCGATGCCTCGCAGTTTCGTTAGAAAAAAGGTGACGGGGGAACCAAATCAAATAGTTCCTGAGCACACTCTCCGAAATATATCTTGTAGAATACCGACAGACAGGCAACCTTACGACGATGTTCTAAGGTCTGGAGTTTTGTAACCAGTGTCTGGTCGCCAATGAGTCTTCTAGCACGACGATCCACTGAATCCAAAGTATCAAGCTGGTACTTAGCAGAGCCGTCCCATAAATGGCTGCAGTACTCCATGCACGATCTGACTTGGGCTTTATATAAAGTCAGAAGCTGTTCTGGTGTGAAGTACTGTTTGACCTTGTTGAGGATGCCATGTTTTTTACCAGCAGTTTTAGTTTTGGCTTCAATGTATTGTCCAAAGTTGAGTATGGATGTTAATGTAACTCCTAGAAGCTCAATACTGTCGGTGATGGGTACAGATACATTCCGGAAAGTCGGAGTCAGGTGGAATGGACTCCTCTTGGCGGTGAACAAACACGCTTGAGTCTTGTTAGGATTAAATTTAACTTTGTTATCATCGCCCCAATTCAATACCTTCCAATGTCAAATTGATGCGTTCTACCAAGGCCTCCCTGTGCTCACGAGTTTTTGTTGCACTAGCTCGGGGACCGGATATGTATCTCTCCGTTACAGTGCTGTCGTCTGCGTACCCAAAGATACCGGGTTTCAGCAAATCGTTTATATGCAGCAGAAAGAGTGTAGCGGAGAGAATTGAACCCTGAGGAACACCGGCATTAATCGCCATTAGATCAGACGAGAAGCCATCTAGGACAACGCGAAACGATCGTCCACTCAGGAAATCTGATATCCAGTTGCAAAGGCCAACAGGTATCCCGTAGCTAGGAAGCTTGCTAAGAAAGCCCTCATACCAGACCTAGTCGAAAGCCTTGGACACGTCAAGTGAAACGGCTAACGCTTCACCGTACTTGTCCATGGCCTCGCCCCAGATGTGAGTAGCGTACACTAAGAGATCTCCTGTTTTTCGATTCCGACGAAAGCCGTACTGCTGGTCCGATAGGAGATCGTTTTCTTCGAGGTACGCCTGGAGTTTGTTATTCAATACACGCTCCAAACCTTTGCAAAGTATGGAGGTGATTGCTATGAGTCTGTAGTTGGCCGGGTCGGTACGGTTATTCTTCTGGTTGTACGCTGGCAATCTTTCAGGCCTTAGGGACTTGAGCGGATTAAAGAGAGAGGCGGTACAAGCGTGTTAAAACAAGGGACAACTCAGGTGCACAATTCCTCAGGACTATTGCTGGAATCCCATCAGAGCCACTGGCTTTATTCACGTTCAAGGTGTGCAGAATTTTTAGGACCTCTCTTTGGCGCATTCGTATCTCTGGCATCATTGAGTCGCAAGGTGGTATGTTTGGTGGTGAGGCACTTCCTGCATCGAGGCGCGAATTTTCGGCAAACAGGGCCGCTAATAATTTAGCCTTTTCTGTTGCCGTAAAGGCAAGGGATCCGTCAGACTTCAGCAGTGGAGGCAGCGATGGACGACCGAAGTTCGTCTCAACCGACTTGGACAGAGACCAGAATGCTTTACTACCACGGTGGTAGGAAGTTAATTTGGCTCCAAGACATCTAGTTCAGTTGAAACACGGCTTCTTAAGAACCTTCTTGTAGAACTTGGCAGCAGAGTTAAAGGCTCTCTTCTTAGTCGTAATGTCCGGAGCATTAGTGGTGCGGGCTGCTCCCCACGCTACAAACGCTGTGTTTTTACGGGCCTCAACTGTGGCACACTCAGCGTTGTACCACCTAGGTATCTTGCCATCCAGTGATACGTCAGCATATGGAATAAAGAACTCCATAGCCTGACATATCACTTCAGATATGGCTTGTTCGCAGCTCGACGGATCAGTGGAAGAGAAGCATATCTGCCGCCAAGGGTAAGATGCAAAAAAGTGTCGCATCTCGTTCCAGTCTGCCGACTTGTATCGTCACACCCGTCTGGTTCCAGTGGGACCAGAGTCCAGAGGGTGGAAGTTGAAGACCCACCTGATCACACAATGATCAGAAGTGCCCAAGGGAGCTGCAACTGATACTGAAAACCGGTCAGGGTCGGTAGTCAGCAGAAGGTCCAGACAAAGAAGGCCGTCCACGTCCGGCACTCGAGTTGCTTCATGTACAAGCTGAGAGAGATCTAGGGATATTGCGAATTTGAGCGCCTCTCTCCCGGCGTGGTCGGTGTTCTGGTATGGGAACAGCCATTCTTGGTGGTGAGCGTTGAAATCCCCCAGAAATACTATTTGAGCAGTCGGGTATCGACGTTGGACGGCATAAGCCGTCATGCTGAGATACTCAAACATCCGAGTTGTCTCCTGGTCACCTGGTCTCCGCAAAGAGATTGGCGTGCAAACCTAGTATATTAGAGAAATACACTGAAAATGAGAGGTGTTGCAGCCGCTGTGAAACTTTCTTCTTTCTATATTTTTAAGTCATTGAGTGTGGGCGTGAATAGGTATGGGGACATGGAAGTTGTACGAGGTGCCGCATTTTGGACACCGTGACTTTCACCGCAGAGACGGAGATGGTAGACTCAACTGGAGACCTCAGGAACGCCCGAACCCCCTGGGAATCGCCACCGGGACCTCTCTCTGGTCACCAACCAGCACGGTGGAAACCATCCCAGGATTTTTCGCAAGTTGGCGGGGCAGCCTTTCGTAGATGGCGAACCTACTAATTGGGCCCACTACTAACTGCGGTCGGCCAGCGGTGCACCGTGCTTCGGATCCCGCTGCCCTCCAGATTGAGCCGCTCGGCGTCACTGTGAATACGGTCAGAACCTGTCACCAAATGCAGAGCACAACTATACAGACCCAATCCCCCATGGTAAGCTGCTGCAAACATCGCACCGGAACACGACGTGCTGCACGACAATGTAAATCTAGCCACTCGACAAATCGCTATAGCGGTACGGCTTTGTTCGCAGGGTGGTAATGCTAGCTACGGCCGGAGCCTCCCACCTAGAATATGTTGCTCAATTAGCACCACCCAGGGGCCACGTGTAGGGTAATGAGGGATGAAACCTGACTTTGGTGAGACCTACGGACGTGAACAACTTTGACACCTTTGAAGTACGACTTACCTTGCAAATGGTGCAAACTGTACAGACAAAGACACAGAAATCTGAATACTAATAATACTGGTTGATCTCTATAAGCCTAGCTGTTAGGACTATACAATATTGGTCTTATTGTTTAGCCCTAAAACACAAAAGTGGGCCGGAACGCTTTGGTCATTTCTGTAAGCTCTTTGGTGTTGCGAGTGTCCATGGGCGGTGGTTAGTCACTTTCCATTTTAAGGGACTGTGTGAGAGGTAGAAGACACTACCTCAACGAGGATGTGATAAGATAAAGAGAGATAAAGAAAGTGAAAACCCATTGCGCTGACCCCAAATAGATAATACTAATAACTGGATTAGCAGTAAATAATGATTTCATTTTAAGATGCCATGAACATAAAAAGACATATGTAATACTAAAGAGCCGAGATGGCCCCGTAGCTAGAACACATCTTAACTGAAGATCTCGTACTCTGCTTTGTAGGAAAACAAACCTGCTTGTGCCGCGTTAAAGTCTACCACATGTGGTCTACGAACTCGGTTTGGAGCAGTGTGGTGGAATATGATTATGCCAAACCTTTTCGTCAAAACGAGAGCGGCCTTAAACCTGACGTTGGTCCAGAAGTGGAACAGGTTTTTTACTATATTATGGAATAAGCATATTTTGAAAATAGAACATTATTTTGAATAAAAGTCAAATAAATTCGACATAAAGGACCTCATTAGCATTATACATGACAATTTTTTCATAGTCTTGGGGACGTATACATAATTTGTACTATGATAATTATTATGTCCTGTAATAATTATTATAAATATTCATTAACGATATTACTAGTTGCAATAATTAAAATAGACTCTACCGCACCGTGGTAAGTCAGCGTGTGTAATTATTGAAAGCGGAAATTGTTAAATTAATAAATTGATTGATTTTATTAAAATATCAATAAATTTGTTAATTAACTTATATATACAGTTTTTTAATATCTTATCGTGTTTTTACATTAATTTGACTTAATTTTAAGCCTTTACAAATCCAAATCGTTCAACATAGGAAATGTAACGAATATAATGTGTCTCAGTAAGAACTATGTGATTATATATAACGTGGCAGAATATTTAATATGAAATTATTATCTTAATTATGTAGTTAATTCAAACATGGTTAATCTACAAAAAAATTAAAACATAACTGACTGGAACGTCTATAATAAATTTTATTGATATATTCTTAATTAAATACCATGGATGTTAATATGACGAGATATCGGGCTAAAGTTTGAGCATTGTTACATTGTTACAAAACACAATTAGTAATGCAAATGTACATAATACACTTCCTTAAAATACTTCATCTAATAACTACCTAAGGCGGACTAAGGCGGACTTCTTATAAGATTTATGTGGATTAATAGATTCACAATTAGAAAATGTTTAAGCTACCAAATTAAAATAAGTTTTGCAATTATAGCAATATCTAAAAGTACAACTTTCTATTGCTAGAAACCACGTATACGTACTTGAAGTTATCATTTTATGTATTAATTAAAATAAAATAAAAATTAAGTAAGTATAAAAAGTTTCATCGATATTTAGATTTTTATTATAACAATAAAACAACAACTTTATAAAAGTCTGCCGTTTTGATCCAATCTAGTCGTTCGTAGTTCTTTGAAATTTATATAAAAGTATTTTAATGTTACATATTTCAAGGACTTTCCTAAGCATGTTTGGTTTATACTCAATAATAAATAATCGAACAATTTATTGTTGTCATTAATCGCAAAGGGTAAATCAATAAAAAGCATAAAACACAATGGCGTATTAAGTACTTATAAAGGATGCAATAACAGATAGATTCCTGTGTTTGCATTAATCCGAGGCAGCCAACAACACTACTTGTTGACGATAAATCATTTCGACACAATTAATGGTACATTGTCGCGAACACGCCCGCTCTTAATTACGAACTTGCAATAAGTGAGATAAGCCTAACTAGTCTGAGTAAAGCCTATTTGCAACATACGTATTGCAACACCAACTACGTCAATAATAGCCAAATATTTACAAATATTACGAACGCTACTTCCAGATTTTAGCGTCTCGTCTTTTACACGAATAACTTTTGTCCAAATATACGTTCTAGTTATCTACATATCTTATTACATTATAATAAATTGTATTCAGTCTTAATTAATCGTGCAACTCATAAAACTAAACATAACTCAAGCTTTATAGCGGCTTAAAACTGTTCCGAATTAAATTAGCTTCCGCTTGATTAAATTACTTAATGTACGAAATATATATATATATATATACATTTTTTTTTTTTCAAAAATAAGGATGATATATAATCAACTTCATAAAAAAAAACAATAATGATACCTACACTCTTAGCGTATTTGAAAAGAGCCTTCAATACTTTTAATGGTCTCTTAAATTATTATTATTTCAACAATAATTATTGCGATGATAAATTTAAACCACGCAAAGTAATAAACGCCGTATGGCATAACGTGACATCATCAAATTTATTATTAATAATATAACTACAATAATTTAATAAACTAACATCAAGTTGAAACCTTTCTGTAGCTATTAATCTTCTAGTCAGCGTTAATTGTGCTCATGATTTATATGGTTAAAAGGAAACAAGGAATCTATTATGCCTGTAATTTCGTGCCATTGCCTTTTATCTTCTTCCAACTACCCAAATTCAGAATAGACTAGAGTAGGACAGAAATTTAAGCTACGAATTTTAGAATTCTAGCTTTCTATTACGACGCTAGAGTTATTTAGTTCAGCGATCCGTCTATTACTCATACATAAATACATCCCGTCATTAACAAATAAACATGCATAGGAATAAAATATTCTCGTATTTATATTTGAAAATGTTATCTACTTTAGCTGTAGAATCTAACATCGTGAAGTATCCTACTTAAACATTAATGAAACACATAATATGTGATATATTATATCATAAATAGTATGTATTTAGAAGTTATATAGAACCGAATATTTATACAATAGACTTAACTAACTAAACACAAATCAAAGTAGCAAGTCATTATTACTGTACAAATCATGTCCGCTTGGAACGGTGGCAAGAATTCAAGCAGTACTTTGCCGCCGAATTACAATTTTACGCATATCATAATACCAGATACTATAGTTATTGAATATTGTGACAAGTATATAAATATGCTAATAATATTTAAATATAAAAAAATACTGGATCATGTATCCATTACGTAAACGAATAAAAACTTGATCTTGATTAAAAAATAAATACATTAAATATCATAATAATAATTCTTTTATAAGATAAATATAAGTTTTATAAATAAGCATATAGTGACGAATCAGTGATAAGAAGCATTAAATCTTCAATAGGTATGAACAAAAGCTTGTCGCAGTATACAGAATTATCATCAGATTGTCCTCATTTATTATGCTAAGTTACCTCACAGTTGAAGGGCACATTTGAATTTCTATTCGCAATCGTATAGTAGATTCAAATATCGACAGGCGTGCTTGGCCAGTGACGTCAGCAATGATGCAATCTAATTCACATCAATCGTGCCCCGTCAGACGGATCAAGCTTGGAAATTATACTAAGCACGAGCCGAACCACGGCTATTGGTCCAACACCTTTTTAATAATAAAAAGTGTATTATAAAGAAATTTTAAATGCATATTAATGTACTAATACATAGTAGTGTAATAATTGGGAACTTTAAAGACTGGCTGAAAGTAAATATATCATTGGTGTAAATATACATAGGTATGGTACAGTTATTTTCGAATTATATTAGATTCCAATTTGTGAGAACTACAAAAAATAGTACTACTGTTTTCGCTATTACCGTACGTTATTATAAAGATAAGAATTTGAGCCGGTGATGATATTTAGTCCTGTTTATTAATTTGATTTAATTATTTACTTGATAAATAACCAATAAGGACCCAAATGTGAAGAGTTTTTTTTTTCTTCTAAATAACATAACGAGTTGACTAATTCAATTGTTATATTATGTAGAGCTTTAAACGAAACACGTCAGATTCGGTGATGATCAGACATCAGACTTATCGGGAAATCTTTGACGTGCAGGATACGGCGTAAGAATAAAAACCGCCTAATGAGTTTTAAGGAAAGACACTATACTTGCGACAGACAAGGCACATGGGAATTATTTTTGCATTCGTATGTAGATCATTATATATATAGTATTGATTATACTTACATGTAATTGGACTGTAATGAAATGTTATTAGCATTTTTCACATACTAAACCATACTAACAGAGGCCAGAACTCGTAAATCTTAACCAAAGATTGCAGGTTTAAACCCTGACAAGCACCACTAAGTTTTCATATATCATAGCTTTATTCGTATTTACAAATCATCTAGGGCTGTGGTGCATCTGGGGAAAGAAAATCATGACAAAACGTGTCTGATAAAAATTGATATTTAACTAATGAACATTCTTACTACTTTTAAACAATGACTAATAACTAACTGGATAACTAAGAATACGAAATCAAAATATAAAATTTATTGTCATTGTAATATTTTAATTTTAACCATATAACAACCAATTAGTATATACAAATTATATATATAAGCCCCTAGATTCACAAGCTTCAAATTATTCTAACTGTTCAATCGAGAGATAAGCGAGTTGTTTATTCACACTGACCTATTGCTTTAAACTTTATACTGACATTTCATTACTATACTGTAGATAATATTGGATTTCTACTTCTCCTTCGTGTATAACACTCGGCCTCCACAGAGCAGACTGTCTAATGAAGTAACTAGACTTATACTTGGCATAACTAATCAAGATACTTTATATCATACTGGTCTATGTATCACATATTTTTAACCTTTATTTTAATTAGAGCGTGTGAACCAGGAATTTAATAGCGATACAAGTTAACGATTTCCTAATTTATTTGATAAGCAAATTGTAATCCGGTCTATTTATTTGATTAAGATTTCGTTCCTCGCACCAAGTTTACACGGGTCTACTAGACGGGTCGTTTTAACGTGACAACTTTTAACTCAAGCACAATGTCAATTCTAAAAAAAAAAACTATTTTTTTTTTCTGATATAGATATCTATCTCTCAAATTAAAACACAATCAAGATGTAGCAGTCCTTATCACTTAAAATATTTGAAGAACAAGTATCTTCATTTATTTTAGTATTTTATAATAATTAAAACATAAAGCTTGCCAATATTATTAAAAAAAAGACATTTTATAACATAAATTGGTAAAACAGAAATAGGTGTTTATTCTTAAGCTTTGGTCAGCAAAAATTTATAAAATGCTTAATATGCATTAGAATATTATTGAATAGAAATAAACCTTAACAGTCATGCAATTTGCTGCATATTATGGGACATGTGTGTTAATATTTCCTTTCAAATAACGCTGGTATTATTATTATGCCGATTCCTGCGTTTCAAAAGCAGATATATTACATCCCAGTAAATTTCATTTAAGAAGTAAATATAAATCACATATTTGTCATAATAAAGTCCCTAGGACCAAGACCGGTTCGTATCGGCTTGCAGTAAACTCCTATATTATTACAAATGCCATACCAATATCTATATGTTCATAAATTAAATTATATACTTTTTAAATTACCTGGTAAATCAAACTTGTTACATAACTATGAAAATTATATTTCTATTCCATTAAAGAAAAACATTAAACAACATCGTATAGAGGAAGCCTTGTTTTTACTAACAAAACTTATGAGTACTGTTATAAAGACGTAATGGCAGATTTTATTATAAAATAAGCGACATTAGTTTGTTAAATTAAAGCTTAATACGAGTATAAAAAAGGTTTTTATACGGTATCCCGATTTTAAATTAAATAAAATTTTAACTTTTTCTTAATTTTGAAAACTTACAAATGCTAACCACAGTATTAAACAATAACTCCTTATAAATACATGCTTGCATAGCTGAACATTACAGTTTTACTAAGGGAAGATTCACGACAGATGCAGGTGTGGCACTCTTAAAGCACATATACGGAGCTTGAGAAGAGTCGCAGAATGTAATCGGTGTGTTAGGCATTCGATTGTATTGAACACGATATTGCTTTGTAAGTTGGGTTACTACGGCGATAAGGGCATAGTTTTAGAACTCTTGAAATCCTATCTCAGTCACATAAAGCAAGTTTCTATAAATGGGGAGAAGTCTTCTGGATCTACTGTTAAAATGGGTGTTCCACAAGGCTCGATTTTGGGTCCTTTTTTATTTTTATTAATGATCTCCCGTATTTTCTGAATGGTTTATGTAATATTGTTTTATTTGCTGATGATACGTCGTTATTTATTAAGTTTGATAGATATGTTAAAAATTGTGACGAAATAAATAATACCTTGTCAAAAGTTCAATGTTGGTTTAATGTTAATAACTTAGTACTTAATGCTAAAAAGACAAAACGTGACAAAATTGTTTTTTTACAATGCCAAATGTAAAAAAAAACTTGTAAGTATAGTACAAGACAGGTTCAGCTCCACAGTTTACGCTATAAGGAAGGTTAGACAGATATTATGACAATTGCATCACAGTTTATTTATGCAAATATTTTATATATATATATATATATATATATATATATATATATATATATATATATATATAACAATATTAATCATTACACGAAGAAAAGTGACATACATCAATTTACCACTAGAAATAAATTTAAATAATCATTCCAAGCTTCCGTCTTAAAAAAGTTAATCAATTGTTTTTAGGGCTAGTCATTTTAAAAAAAATTACGCAGTATATACTAGAGTTGTTACAAAACAGGCTTCATATAGTTATAAAAAATAATCTTATTAGTAAAGCCTATTACTCTGTTACGGAATATATGGTTACTGGATCTCGTGCAGGAACTAAATGTATGTAATTGATACAAATTTATATTTTTGTAAAAAAGAGTAAGTATTGAGTTTCTCGCCGGTTCTTCTGGGCATAATCCACATTCCGAACCAGTGGTAGTGCTTAACGATTATAAAAGTCTATTTGAATAAAATATATTTGATTAAACAATTATTGAACTAGAAGGTAAAATAATTGGAAATATTAAAGACGGTCATGTCATTATAAAATCAATTTGGAACTTAGAATGATTTATATTTCGTATTTTATATCAATTACGTTATAATATTTTTGCTACTTATTTTACTCAACACCACTTTACATTTGTGTTTGACAATAAGACTGTAGTAATTTTAATATTAACTCAATTATAAAGTAAGTTTTTA
Source organism: Nymphalis urticae (assembly GCA_905147175.2). Lineage (NCBI taxonomy): Eukaryota > Metazoa > Arthropoda > Insecta > Lepidoptera > Nymphalidae > Nymphalis > Nymphalis urticae. The sequence goes on along the minus strand of LR989994.1, from coordinate 4,714,296 downwards.
GTTGTAAAATTAAAAAGACGTTTTTAATTAATAATAATAAATGTGTCATAAACGTAATATTTTACAAATTATGAACCGTTGCTATGTGACCTCTTTACGAATAATAAGAGCCTATGAATAGGAACCTCATGTAATAGAATGTTAATCAAACCAAATTGAATTCAACAAAAACCGATAACATGGACTCTGAGTAGCGCTAATGATTGAATTACATGATTTTGTTATGACGTCAACACATCACCAGACTAACAGGTGCCGTTTATACAACGTTTCACTATTCATATTCTAAGCTAGCGCATCGCTCGCGAGATGAATAAAACAAGATAAAAAAGCCATAATATATTTATTACGTAATATTTTAGTGTAATAAACGGTGGTATATTATGAAACAAATAACGTTCTTATTTAAGATATTAGTGAGTATATTATTGTTCTAGTAATTAAGGGAAAATAGATATACTGAATTATTGTAATGTCTCCTTATATACTATATTAGGTGTAGTATTGCTAGGACAACAATTTCTTTGGCATGACTTAGACAAATGAATTGACTGTTGGCCGTTGGAGCAAACGAGTCCTAAAGTGGAGACCTCAGATCGACAAACACAGCGTAAAGCAGATGGATCGATGACCTGAAGAAGAGATAGAAGATGTAAAACTAGGAGCTTTAGCGCACTTGTCTGGTGATGATGTTTATTTAGTTAACTTTTAATTTATGCCAACTTTATTTAATTTTCCTTTATAAGGTGTTTGTTTTTTACTTTTTTATATTTACATGTTTGTTTAACAAACTCTTATGTATAATATATCTTGAATATGAACTAATAGTAATATTATATTTTTCAATGTTATTAACGTTTTTTGATTTAAAATCAAATATTATATAATTAAAATCATTATATTCGTAAGTGTAAATATATAATTACGCTATATACCTTCTTTAAAAAAATGTATTTGTATAACAAGTTTCTATTTAATTTAAGAACTAGCTACTTTTAAATTGAATATTAGTGTGTTTATATAATCATAAGTATAATTTGAGTTAAGTGGCCACCATGATGCACATCATTTATATAGTGTACAACTCTATTCCGGCGCAAGACTAACGGATTCACATATTTCACAATTTAAGAGTGTAAAAACTACCAAATAAACTAATATAAATCTCAATAGAATAAACCAATAATTTTTATTTTACTGACTCGACCAGATAATTGAATCCTTAATAAACTGTTGATTTTTTGCGTTTAACTAACAACCTCGTTATAATGAATCTCTTTAACGGTATTCTGAAAATTATCAGATAGGAACACGAAAATGAAGCTTCAAGGTGTAAATACATTTTATTGGTCATAACTAGAATTGCACAAAAAAGTTTATAATGTATATATAATCTAAAAATATTAAGTCTCATTAAATTAAGACATAGGTTTAATAAATTCATGAATTCTAATCTGTGTTATTTGATCAGGTACAGTCATTAAAATATGCGACAAAAAAATAGTAACATTATTTTTTTGTTACCGATGGAGAAGTTAAGGATTAAACGTTTTTAAGTAACTAAGCAAAATTAAAGAGAACTCGACACGGTTAGCTTTGTTATACCTGTATAATGAGATATTGCGAAACTTATTTGCTATACGAACTTTTAATTGCCACTGTTCTTCATGCTGTTATAATATATACTTCCCGTATCAACCTTGGGAATTTTATGTCCCTTACGCTTGTAATGTATTTCTATTTGGCGGTAAAATATCTGATGAGTGAGTGGTATATACCCAGACGTGTTTACACAAAGGTCACCAATTGAGATGGCAATGATATGACCTGAGAAAGAACAGGCGTAGGGCAGACGGCTCTGGTAGACACAGTAGCATAACACTGCCAACTTTCTATGGCTGGAATTTTACTGAGAATTACTTAAGAAAAAACACTCAATATTTATTTAAAATTTGGAATGGCCCGTGTTTTGAGCCTAAGATTTTATGATTTGTAATTTCTTGGACCAAATTGCTAAGAAAAAAAAATACCTACAATATACAAAACAACCAACATATAATCATTAAGAAAGAATAGTAGATATAATAGATAAGTTTTAAAAATTATAGGAAATCGAACTAACTAGAAATCATATTCGAATTACTAATACGAGCACCTAAATTTATATTTCTTAAAATGCCTGTATCTTCAGAGAAGTGTGAGAATTCAAACAGATCGCTTGTAAAAACTTTGTACTTAATGTAAATAAAATTTATTATAACTATAATGACTACTACATTAATAATACATTAATCTAGCTATTTGGTAGTCGTGGTAGACATATTTAAGTAAAAATTATAATTTCATTTTATACATTTTCATGATACAATATAAAATACAAATTTGAATTAATTTAAGTAACCCAAAAACATACTTCTTATTTGAAACATCACTTCCATTATCTCTTGTAAGAGATAATTTTAAAAATGAGATGCAACGTAATATCTCCATCGAGAAATGTTCACTTTTAAATAAATTAAGGACATTCATTTACAAGCGGCACGTTTCGTTAAGTATGCAGTGAGATCGAAGAGGCATTTAGAAACGCTAGTACGATATATCACAGCGGCCCTTTGAATAATAATTATATCACTCCAATATGACATTTATGTATCAGTAATAAAATTGATTTTCGGCTGGTGGAATTTTTATGAGTCGTGGTTCATATGTGTACAGTATGTACACAAGTACCAGCCTCACAATTTTACCCGAAGGCCACATTTTCCTTCGGTACCAACTACTAATTGACGACTCGTGTCGGAGAAGTAAGGGCCGAATGGTGATATATATAAAGCTGTCATCTTCACAATAAATAATGTTACAAGTTGTTTAGTTTTTTTTAAATAGCTTTTTCAAAATTAATTTATATTTAGTTATTATACTGTATTATAAAATTCTTTCAATGTAGGTAATAATATTATTATTATTATCATAATTCCAACTATCGTACTACTGTTACTTACCCAGTTTCTAGAAATAAGAACACAAAAAAGATATTTGTATTTTAGTTATTTTAAAAATCTGTGTTTTTTTATTTTAAAACGTTGTAACAACTCTAAAGAGATACTTCGTACACAAAATCACAATATCCGCGAGTATACAAGAAATGCGAGTCGAAACGTAACTGACATGAACGAGTAGAACCGCGTACCGACGTATAATTTGTCAGGCAATTTAAATAATATCCATAATCACATATCTATTAACGGCACAACGTGTTGATATTGAGCTAATGAGGTGCAGCTCTACTTGTTTGCTGGCGTTCCGTATACTCAAATGTATATTTTTATAAAGTATGTACTCTTGATAATGATATATGCTGTAGAACGGGTTGCGTGCGTAATTAGTTACGTTAATGTAAGTGGTACTGGAAGAAATAATGTACAAAAAATGTATTAAAATGCAAACTGTATCCTTAATTATTCGTCAATATTATGTTGTATTAAATAAGTATGTCGAATGTAAGTAGATTAATTTAAAATATAATTAATACTCTTAAAACAATCAAACAATAACAAAAGTTTTCAAAAACAATCCTTAACACGAAACATTATATAGTACCCATGTTGTAATCCTTCGCATGGGGCTTAATATAATTTTATCGTGTATTTTTTATAACTAATTAATAATATACTATTTCCCCCAACATAATCAACTCCAATGCCGATTATAGAATCGTACCAGCCGTTCCAACATCATTGAGTAACAAACTATCAAAACAAACTTTATATATAGTCTGTTTCAATTCGATGTTTTACAAAAATATTCATACATAAAGCTAACCGGTTCAGAATGTAGATTCTATCGTGGAAGACCGACAAAAACTCGGTAGTTACTTTATATAGATTACATTATATATGTATGTACATATGTTATATGTACATTATTCATAGATAATTTTTGTGTATCCTGCACGAAAGTCAACGAATTTAAATCTTTCATTTTAACATATATAGTATTGGTATATGAAAAGAAAAATATATCTAGTGAATTATTATATTTAGAAACAAATAGTATAAATTTCACATATATCTAGAAACAAAGACAGAAAATAAATAATTTTCTAATAACTAGTATTATGTTATATTCCGGCAACGCGGTGTTTATGTCGATGTCGATTCATAATTGACTTGTCGTGTTGAATTACCATTTATTAGTAGTTACGATAGACTGTGTCTTATTATCGACAGCTCTATACTTACTCTCGACGCACCTGGCTGTCACTAGCCAGTAACGAGATTTAATCATTCGTCCATTTTGTCGTCAATATTGACATGCTCATATCATATATTATATTAAATAAAGCGATTGAAAGCGATATTATTATAATTATGTTTTGGTATCTTCAAACGGGTTTACTGATTCTTATGAATCTAGGTACCTCCTATAGGCGGTTTTTTAGGGTCTATAAAAATACTTTGGTTCAGAAATATTTTGGAGAATTTTATATATCTAAAAGATACTTACAATATTTTTAATGAATTCGATGTTTTACAAATTTGAAATAAATTTAATGTAATAATTTGTTTATTTTAATAAAACCATTGAAAGATTGTCATCAGTCAAAGTCCCATGTTTAACTGTGACATTACTCTCTCATCTCTCTACTCATTTGAGAAAATTAGTAAAAATGTAGGTCATAGCTTACATACCTGTGGTTACAAAAAATAAGAAAATTTTATTTTACTGTATTATGTGTATTCATGAACGGAAATCAACGTTAACTTTACCTCGTCAAATATCAAAACATAAACAACAGAAGAAGGATATACACCAGTAGTTACTTAATTGCTACTCAATTAAGCGTTTAAGCGGAATATAAATACATAAGACAGTCGAATCGGCTTCTGACTAATAGATCCGGTAGAGCAACCGTGTCAGGTCGTCAACCCACAAACTAATATCGAAAGCCTTGCAAAAGTTAACGAGTCAATATCAATAAAAATATTCACACGTTGTTCTAATTAGAACGTTATCTTGCAATTTTTGATGACAGTCATTACAATTTTAATAAATAAAAATAAGTAACTAAATAAATTACTATCCATTTTGTATGTCTTCGTTCACTGCGATATGATTTCTAATTTTGTCACAAATTTAAAAAATTAATGCTTTACTTATTTTAAGATTTTGTCTGAATTCAAACTCAACAAAATATAAAATATTAAAAAAAATGTATTACTCGATAACAGGATGGATTTATTCATCATCATTTCTTTCGGTTGCCTATCCACAGTCCCCACTCGTTGTGTTGCAATGGTCATCGGTCCTTCGACATATGTGAATAGCCAACCGCCACTTCGTCTGGTGATAATGCAAGCTATAGCATTAACTTCTTTTCCGGTTCTTTACCGGATAACCTAATTTCTGTTTTTATCCTTCAAAGATTAAACCTGCTGAACGACCTTGAATTAGTAAAATATTGATTTCAAATTTATAACCTACATATAGCCAAGTATTGATAAGACAACGTATTAAGACTGTCAAACTTATCTAATAATATTCCTAGATTGCCGCGAAGGGGACAGTACCGTTAACGAAAAGTAAATAACTATAAATAGTTTGCATATCTCTGATTAGATAAGGTGTAAACGTCAATTGCTGTACCGACAAAAAAACCGCCGTAGCGAAAATAGACTGAAGTCATTCATGGATTTCCCCTCAATTATTGCAATTGAGACGGTTTAATCTAATTGTTTATTTATAGTACGTTTAATTTAATCGTAATGTTTTTATTGTATACGGATATCCGGTATCTTTTAAGCGTGATTTGATGTTTATTACTCTGTTTTAGTTGTTATCAATGAATACACATTAACAATATTGTTCCAATAGTATTACTTTTTTCTTATAGTATGTACGCGAACGAGCAAATGGGCCACCTGATGGTAAGGGGTCATCAACGCCCATAGACATTGGTATTGTAAGAAATGTTAACCATCACTTACATCGCCAATGCACCTTGTGAACTAAGATATTATGTCCCTTGTTCCTTTAATTACACTCACCTTTCAAACCGGAACATAACAATATCAAACACTGTTGTTTTGCGGTTGCACAAACTCAGATGAGCAACAACAGCCCTTAGTGCAACAAGGCCCTACCACCAGGTGTATCTTGATTTTTGTAATATTATCGTTTCACTTATCAATAATTACAATATTTTGGAGATATACTTACTAGGCTTCTATTAAACGTAAAAAATGTAAATATTTTTAAAATTCAAAAGTATTTTTCATTATCCTTTTGTGTACTAAGGTTTATTATTATTATAACACTAACCACATTTTATATGAGAACAAACCTTCGATGAGGTCGGATCGGTAGCAGAGGTGGATCAGTAGGTAAAATAGCTAAGTATTCAAATAATAATATAATCTTGTATTTATGATAATCAATTAACAAGCTTCCATATTTAATAATCATTAAATACATATTTACTTGACTTTGATGGGAAAATCTTAAAGCGGTCGAGGTGAGGGTAAATTTTTATTCTTCGGCAATTGATTTTTATTTAGTTGAATACAGTTATATCCTCAATACACTTTTATTGATTTCATGATATTCTAATTAATAATATTTGTTTACACAAGATATTCGTATTCCTTGTTTTATCAAACTATATTTATTACGCATAATCTGTCTCTCAATAAAATTTACATATTACAAGAACATAATGCAGGATTTTATTCATTATTTAATATTTTTAACTAGTCTTAGTCCCATAGAGTTAATTATTAAAAACATACATAACAATTAATCACATTACTATGAAAATTTATAAATAACCGATCTTCTGTTATGACAAATAGCTTAATGACGTCATAATTGGGCCAGCCATACTTCATTTCAATACCAAGTTCTTCTGGGTTATATTTAAAAATTAACCATGTATTTTATTACGAACAAACATTATTGTGTTGCTTGTCGTAATTTGTGCTGTTCAATTTGTTTTTTCTTACTTAAATTAAGACAGCTTACTGCATTAACACTATTATCAGCTCATTGTAGTTACGTCACCCACCATCTCGTGGTTTTTCTATTTAAATAATATTTTTTTAACATTATTTGAGTCATTGCCTCAAATTAGGAAACCAATAGATAGTTTATTTTGCAATTATTAACGCAATACATGTAATGAATGCATTCAAATTGAGACAAATGTTTTAAATGGATATAGTTTTCATATATCATATAGTCTATTTCAGATTTAATAAAAAAAGAAAAAAACATCGAGCTGTCGGTACTTTTTAATATAATTGGCACTATACCAAATTATCATCAGCAACATCGACATGAAAAAATTATTGGAACTGTACGAACAGTCAATTACGTTTGGCTTGCTTTATTTTCGGTGATATATCTCGATGTCCTACTTGAGTCATAATTAACTTTATAATATTAGTTTTGTGTTGATAACTCAAATAACGTATTGTTTGATATGAACAACAAATTAATAATGTTATTTACAATAAAGTATAATTTTATAACCCTATACTTAATTTAATTATTCACTGACTAGTCAGTCGTCACAAAATTAATAGTTCGCGTCTTAGTGCGACTAAAATAAAAGCACGTAATTTCAAGCTGCAAGTATAATGAATAGCCATTTCAAACGCTTGCAACAGTACAAGTTACCAGATTTTACAAATTACTGAACAGTATGTACATTCCGGTCATCCTCCTCAATAGCTGACTGTAAAATAAAACGATTATATCACTCCGTCAGTGGTGAAGATATTTCTGATAAACTTATATTAATAAAAATATGTATCGGACCGCCAAAAAACACTATTATTTTCCTTAACGAGTAGTTCTAACATTTAAAACCGACATTTAGATAAAAAACGAATAAAATCTATAAAAAAAGTTAATTACAAATTATTGATTTGCAAGTCTACGTACTGATAAAATAAATTAAAAACCCGAATAAGAAATAATTTTCGCATACAAATAAAAACACTAGCAACAGGTTTGACAATATTATTGCTACCGAACGTAATATTCGGATGCTTTATATATTTCATAGACTAAGATATGATAATGACATTTTATGAATTTACCTACAAAGAAAAAAACAAATACATTGTTTTTACTATCATTTGCTTACTATCATATGATTTAAATTAATAACTGTGTGATTTTTATTAAAATGCGAATACATTAAATATGAGAGGTCCCTCCTAGAACAAGATGCGGTGTCGCGTTTACTTCGAGTAAAAGTCAAACATCGCCTTCTCTAGTCTTAACTATTTTTTTATGAATCTTTAGAATTTCAACTCATACCTTCTCGTTAAAGTTAAGTTTACAAACAAAAGGAATTATAAGAAATAATTGCTTGACTTCTGTTATTAGTGCAAAGTAAGTAATTTGTCAAATTTAAGATCTATTAATTAAAATAGCTATTAAAAAAAATGAAAATTGTTTATTTCCTTAAGCCACACCTACGTTTTAATATATTCAGCTAGAAGGTCCTTTTAAGTTTTAAAGTTAACCTTTACTAAAGAACAGAATTAACAAAATAACATCTTACCACAAACTATTCTTAATAATAATAAAGAAAAATAAAAAGCAGATAGGACTAAAAAAATATTTAATAAAACAAATGCATAGCTATTTAAGAGACAATGTTAAAGTTGTATACATATATTTGATAATTTAAATTGTAATTTATGGTTGAATACTAAACAATTCAACAGCTACAACATAATATCCAACTAATCTTCGAAACTTCCTATAAGGCAATATTGATAAGGTACGAAACCAAGTACACAAAACCGTACTGTTCGTTATCATTACCACCTATTCAACGGAATCTATTAATAGTAATGAGCTGTTGCCATTAGTAATCCCGTTGCAGAGCAAGCTATTGTACTAATAAATTTAACTTAGGTTTTAACTTAGACTATGTTTAGTACAAGCAATTTCTCTCAATGCAAATGCAAAAAGAGAGCTATGGAAATGAAAAAGTGTTTTCTAGTTAAAAATTAAACTAATAAATAAAAATTTTATAAATCTTCTTTGATATTAATATTATTAAATTAACATCTTGCTATAATTATCCCTATAACTGTGCTCAAATAAATAATCGTACTTATTAAATGATTATAATGCTTATCGCCATTTAACAAATACTATTACTACAACAATATATCAAGTGATAATGACATATTTGATTATTTAATTATCGTGATTGTTGACAGGATTTATTAATTAAAATGTTGTTGATAAATGTTTTACAAATTATATTTCACTGTCGTCGATAAAAAATCAAAATTATATCAGGTTAAATTATGTCCCCCTGACTGATTTAGGAGAAGTGTAGCTAACTGGTCATGTTATATTGTAGTGCACAAGTGTGTGTGCAAATACAGTTGGAGTTTTACTCACATACTCCAACGCGATGACAAAGCGACAAGAAAGTAAAGTGAAGATACTGTCATTTTCAAACTCCGAGATGCTGTTGAGAGTTTTGGGACAGAAAAAAAAACCAATAATTTATTGGTCGAGACCGGAGGATCGGTAGCATTACATTAGAAACAATACCAACGAGGCAACAATCGTCACAATTATAAGGAAATAAAATATATGCTTACCACAACTACAACTTTTTCTTAAAAGGTATCTTTACGAAACTAGCATGACGTACGCTAATAATCAAGCGATACCTACATCAAATTATTGTATATCTAAATCATAGCTCTTAAGTTACACAACACAGTTACACTATAGTTACACAACAGCATATTATTAACTATATTATTTAGAACTTACTATAAGGACATAATAGTTACAGTAACCATTATTAAGTTTAAAAAATAAATAAAAATCATACAATATCTAGATTAATTTATTTGTCTTGCAGCTTAAACCCTTATCAAAATAAAGAACAAAAAATAATTTTTAACGTCTTGTAATAAATACTATCCACTATTTTGTAATGTGGACTAGTCTTAGATATTTATGTAAACTCGTGAATAAAATAAGCTAAGATATGCGACCCCAGATATTTATTTATACGTGATTGCTTAAAAAATATCATGGAAGAAAATCCTTGTTTTACTACTGTGTAGTATTTAGTAAATGAATCATTTTATTTTATTATATTAGGTAATACATACACGTGTATATCAATACTTTGTTCCATGTTCAGTTTTAAAATATATGAAAGTGGTATTTTACTGTACTAATAGAATTATAATAGAATGATAGATGAACACATTTTATCTTTAGTTCACAATGAATTCACCACAGTCACGGAAGAGTTCTTTATATTTGTTCCGAGTCAATAAATGACTGTTATAAAACACGTCCGTTTACGCTATTTTACTAAAATAATATGTAAATACAAAATATACGACATTCCTAAATTTATACAAATATGACACAATAATAGAATAATATAAAAATAGAATAATATAAATATAAAATAACGCATGCAAATCATATTATGTATATATATATATATATATATATTAATACATGTACATCGAAAATAGTTATACATTATAAGCCGTCATGCTAAAAGAGTCATAGATGTATATAAAAATTGATTGAATGACAATTTTGATTAAGAGAAACTCTGCGAGTAGTAGTGTTAGGACTTGTGATTTAGTTTCTATCGCAGCGAACTTCTTTAAATATTATTAAATAACTTCTACTCTTTCGTCAATTAATATACAAACTATAATGTACCAATTAATTACATACTAAACTGTAGATTGTATTGCATGATTCAATAACATCGAGGCGTTAGGGTCAAATTATCAAAATCCACTTAAAAAAATTACTTTACGGTAACTAAGCTCAAATGTTTTTATTACTTTAAAAGATAATTCAAATTATTATATTTAATGTAAAATTTAATAATTATTTTGTAATTACATATACTTTACATACACATATATTTATATATTTATTCAAAGTAAAAACTACCACAGGATCGGTGCCAAAAGATCCTAAAAAAAAAAAGAAGAACTCGCGTCAGACACTCATCACACAGGTTTTCTTTTCTCAAATTTTGTAATTGGTCACAATTATGAATAATATGAAGAAATTGCCAGGAGGCGATCGTTTTATTCCTAATGTTTTCAATGAACTCACTAAATATTTCTACAATATGTTTCATCTTATAAAATATAACTTGATGTCTTGATGTCCTTGATATATAATGTATTTGAGAACTGTCATAGTAATTTTAAAAAGAACCGTTAACTACCCGATGTTTTGTTTCTTAAGATAATGATTTGCACAAATGATCTTCAGTTTTTACACAGATGCGAATTGCTTATTTTTTGCGAGCATTCCTTCCAGCTTGTTTTTATTGAAACTGGCATATCCTAATTGGATTATTAAACATTAATTACTGGTCAATCAAAAGACAATAATCATAAGAATTCAATTGGTCGTATAATGACAAGTTTTTTTTATTTGTCAATGCTAAAGCTTGAGAAGTGTTAATAATGTTATGATAAATGATAAAAAATTAAGCACAAAATACTTAAGTATATTTTTAATCAAGCTGTACTTATTTTTTTTATATTTGTGTTACCTTTACTTAAAGCTATCATTTATTTACAAATGTTTAACTTTATGTGAATGTTATTTATTATATTTGTTATTTACATTGATGATATTTTTGGTGTCTTACGACTATTAATACTTTGGGGAAGAGGACTGGCTAGTGCTTGATTTTAATTTCGTTTGATGGTTATTTATTTTATTTTATACGTGTAATGACGGAGAAAGAATACAATTCACTGCTCCTCTCTCTCCCATGCTGTAAAGAGGCTGCTTAGGGATATGTGAGCTACCAATCTGCTCATCCTGTGGTAGGGTGTTAATCACCGTCTAACCACCTCGCAAGGTTGCCCTACCATACCACACATAATCTTAGTGCTGGTTGGTACCGTTGGACCGTCGTGCTGGTTGGTGATCGGAAGGTCCCGGTGGCCACTTTCGGGGGGTTCGGGGGCCCTTGTAGACCGTGGGGGCCGTGTCTTTACCTTTAGGCAGCTTCTTAGGGAAACACGCCTCCACACTTTGACTAACCCTGCCGTGGAAAAGTGTCGCTCGCTTCAAGTCTCTTATTATATTACATAATATTATAATTATGATAGCGCAACATGTAAGAAATAACAGGCATCCAGCATCACACCCCCACCATACCTACTTGATCTTTTAGCGTACGTAACGCATCTCTGGGGCGAAGCTATCAAAAAGCATGGGGAATCGTTGGCTATCAGCCTTGATATCTCCAAGGCTTTCGGCAGAGTATGGCACAGAACTATGATATCAATTGCATCGCACACGAAGAAATTTAGCAACTCTTTTCTTTGTCACACCTCCAAAAATTTAATTCTTTACCAGCCCCTCCTCTTATAACTTGCGTTCTTTCAAACGAGGCGTAATGAGACATTTTGTGGGCTGGCACGGCGGCGTCGCGTTTGAACTATACTACCACTTACCATCAGGTGGAGTGGAGTCATATGCGTTCCCGGCAAGTATAAAAAAAATGATACACACTTTTTATTATACATCTCACAGTTTGTATATTTTTCCTAGATCAACCACAAAATAAATAAACTTATTAATGATAAGCTTAGTATTATTATTGATCAACAATGATTGTGAAATAGTTGGATATTTTTATAGCAATTTTATTCAGGTAACACTAACCGCAAGTCCACAATATAACTACTGTATGTTAGTTTACATTTACTATTGACGTCAAGACAGAACTGATATAATACGACATACTCGTAAGTATGTGTTTCCTCAATTTCTATTTGATAAGAATAATATACAATCGAGTAAGTCACTGAAAGGATGACATTATTTGGTTTAAGCTACGTCATTACGATTAGCCTTTATTTACAGACCAAAGGATTACGTATTTCTTATCTGTGTTGTCTTTTAGTGATTTGTGTCAATCATTACCTAAAATAGAAATGGCTCAGACGTTGTTAATATACACCACACGTTAACTTTGAGTAATATTTAAAATTGCTTTATTCTGTAACCAAATTGCATATATGTTGACAAAATATTAATTTCTTTTTTGTATAAAATCGTCGTCACGAACATAAATAAACATAAACAGTATTTAAAATTTGCTTTTAGAAATTTGACAATGTATAACACTAAAAAGTAATAAGCTTATCGTATATTTTATTATTAAAACCTAAAACAATGACAGATGAATAGTAATAAATAATACAAGCATATAAAATTAAAAAAATGTATCTTTTTTTAAAAATAAATATATTACAACTGTAAATTTATCTTTTTAGAAAAATAGTTTTGAAAATTATCATAAGCACATTTTCTCAACTAATCATAAACATTTAGTCCTAAATATCAAAACAGTGCCCGTTTATTAGTTTCCTGGAAAACATCGCAAAAAGTACCGGTTGCATGTTTGCCGCAGATTGAGTTCGCACCTCACGCATACGTCAAAGTACTTGCTATGACGCAATAAAGCAATGGCTGGCGAAGTGTCCGCGTACGTTTGCGCCAAATTACTTGAATGATAGATATGGGGGCTGGCTACTGAGAAACAACAGTTTGGCCTCTTTAAATATATATCATGTAAGGTGTTGGAACCAGCTGTATTTTTTTCCTTTTTTAATGTATATTTTTTATTAAATTAGGGCTAATAAATAAGAACTAATGAAAATTTATTATTTGAAGACCTGCTCGTATTTATCGTTTTATAAAATACATGAAAACTTAATAATTTATGCAACTTTTCACCAAACATAACAGTAATGTTATTAAATTACAACTTATTACGTCGACATCCTTGGAGAGAAAATCTTCGCTCCGAGCGTTTCAGATAAATGCTAAGAAAACATGACCGATAATACCAACCACTTTCTTGAACAACATCTCAACCTATTATATTAATCTGTAGATCTCTAGAATTTAAAGATAATAATCAATTCTACGAGAGAGTACCCAATTCCCAAACATCAATGATCGACCGCAAAATAAAGAAATATTTATAATAATTTTATTTTTTTATATTTTACTTTACTAGTAATATAAGAAAGCATTAAATATTATTGAATACGTAATGTTACAGTACAAATCCTTAAAATTAAATAACCTTACATTAAATACATTTCATAATAAAAAATTCTGTCTTTGCAAAACTTAAAGCATACTGCAAGATATTTGAAAGAAGTGTTATGTGCACGCTAAGAGATCGAGAGGTTTTAATTAATTAATTTTATTAATTGGTACAATTGCAAGTTTCACATTTTATGAACTAACTAAGCAAGCTGCGCAGGAGGTATTTTAGTACCCAAGTGTACACTAATAAACACACACACACACACACTAAAATTGTACGGCAGTCTTATACCGCCAACTTCTTGAGTTCTGGTTTTTACGGAAATTGACATAAAATCCCAATAACATTTATTGGTCTGGAATTCGAATCTAAGACCTTGTAATTTGTAGCAGTATTAGCTAGTAATAAGAACAGCGACGCAGTTATCTAACATACAGATATATAGCGACAAAACGATTGCTTCAAGATATGTTAACAATTTATATTTTAAATTTATTTGACAATGATTTTCAACTTATTAGAAAATAAACATTAAAAATGTAACTAATTTTTAAAATACAATTTAAAAATAAAAATCTGGTTTAGATAAAATTAAAAACATATTTCCACTTAACTTAAACGCCTACCTAACTGCTCTGCTGTAAAGATAAGAAGACGTGATGTGTCATAAGCTAGAAGGAACTCGAGTATTTTACTAGCTTGGTGAATTTTACAGGTTACGCAATGCAAGTTGTGGCGGCATCGAGATAGCATCAAATATGTGTGGGCTGTGTGCAGCTGTCTACACTTACGGACTCGTGCAAAAGGATTAATATTTTTTTATGATAATTCATAGTAATTTAATGAAACCTCATTTGTTTTTTTTTCAGGTTTATCAGTAGAAATATCTATTATAATATAATCAAACCTAATTTTATAAACCATTTTTGTTTTTATAAAAGTATTATTAAAAAAATTAATAAAACCATACTTCGATGTCCATGTCTATAATTTATATGCAAAAGCTAATTTATACATTTCACAAGAAAGTTTATAAAAACAAAACAAAAACGACGACGACCTGTGATAATTTAACTTAAAGGCTACAAGATTTTTACCAATTAGGACGGCTGTTTATGTCCCATATGTGTTACAATAACTGTTTTAGTATGTTATATAAGTAGAATAAGTATAAATCTTACTGAAAATTATAGTGTCACTAAGTTTTCGATGTTTGTATATTTTCACAACAGTTAACATAATAAATAGCTAGGTGCTTTCTGAATAGGTATAAGGTAATATTCACATATAAAATAATTCCAATACTGAACTAAAATTAACTATTTTTTATAGCGGGTACGTTTTAAACGAATAATAAAAAAAATTAAAAATAGCATTTCATTTTTATTAAAACTGTATGTTTAAACCATAGTTATATCTATGAATTAAAAAATAAATTAACTAAAGCAACAAAAATATTATCAGAAACATTTGTTCAAAAGTAAACATTCAATTTGTAAAATGTGTAAATAAATAATTAGTTGGCATGGAAACTTACAACTAATTTATACATATTTCTATGGAATCCACGCCATTGCTTGTACTATATGCAACCACCTTTAAAATGTAGGCGTTCTATCACGCGCTCAGAACTTTCTCACAGCAGCTACAATTTGTTGCCGTCGAGGGAGACGATATTTCTTCCTAAAATACAACTAGAAATACATCGTATCGATGAATCTATTGAAATAATATTTAACAAATCACAAACCATTTCAATGAAATTTATTGTGTACTTCATAACAATACCTACAATTTCATTTAAAGAAAAAATTATAAAATAAATCCCCTCAATACTCCCAAAATAAAAATTGACAACTGAATATATATGCATTTTAACTATAGATAACAAGAATATGAATTTCACGCTTATGACTTCTATAGTCTAAATATAAAACGGTAGCGCAGCTACTTACATAATATTATATACTAAAAAATCCAAAACGCGCTGCATCTTCTTATATAAGTTCAATTAAAACGTCTACTCATTTAACAGTATAGCAAACTAAAATTAAATGAAATCAAAACACATTACACATATCGAGGACATTTACAAAACAACATAAAAATTTTATCTATGTACTTTAGTAATAGTCGTAAATGATAAAGATATATAAAGTTATTAGAGATCACGCGCTTTAGTCAGCCGACGTTATGAACTAAACACGCCACCAGTTTGCATTGAAAGCTCACGATTTGAATGAACATTTCTGTATATGGATTAATAAAGTGACTGATTTATTGACAACAAGTATATTAACATGTCTATTCTTTGCTTTGTTACTAAACTTGTTTTAAAAGCACGATGTATGATAAATTCAAAACTTTATCAAAGGTGTTAAAGCTTAATGAATTATTTTGTTATATATAATATCGCTTTGGGAAAAAAACTTAGCCGAACTTACCAGTAAGTAGATAATCCATGTATTAGCGGGTTCACAATTAAAATTCCATTTAAACAGGATAGAAGGCCAAAATATGTTAATAAGTCATTTTTTATCACAACACACTCGACTTGTCGTATTTATGATATGAGTATGGTTTTGGTTTTGATAACTCGCAAATAGCCATAATTAACTTAAAAAGTGGCAGTTATTTTGAATCAGACAGATACCTCAATTTTATTTTATTGTATAGATAAAGCATGAAGAAAAAATAAATATTCGCAACACACACAACCTTTCGTATTCATAATATGATAGTGATTATTAGTTTTATAGTAATTATGTGAGAACAGTCCTCACTTAAATCAATGCCAGTCATATTCAATGGCTGACCTTGAGACTTATTGATTGTCTTGGCGAGGAACACATTAAGAGGGAACTATGTTCTTTGAAATTAGAAAAAATATTCTGTAGGATGGTATTCTTGGAACGAAAATCTACTTAAACTTACTTGTTGTGGGTCATGTTGTGGTAAAGCTTCGAGACTAATAAATAAGCGGTCCTGACCTTGCAATTTGAAAGTGCACATAAGACCATCTTCTATAATTAGTTTGGCTCTAAAAGAAGTCATTTGCAAACATTCATTATACTATGTAATACAGTCCTTGAAATGTTTGTATTCAAGATGCTGACCCATGCTGCATCAAGCTATCAAGCGTTCCAGTTAGAAACAAAAAAAGCTGGAAGCTGCACTTTACCAGCAATACTTCACTATTGCTGGAATTATTGGAAGCGATGTTTTGTATAAAGAAACGTATTTCTTGCACTTCCCTAGGAGATATTTATCTTGAGACATTGTGTATTTGCATTTCATTATTTGCACACAGATGTATGTACATATATGAAATTTTTAGCGAATTTGTCCAAACAAACATTCTAACCCTCACAGAAAAAATAATAAAACTTTGAAATGTTTATCAATTCATTCAAGAAACACAAAAAGTAAATTTCAAGCAGAGCAGACCATTTATTGATACTAATGTTTCCATCCCATTTCTCTCGTTTGGGGTTAAATTTCTAAAAATGACGAAATAAGTATGTATTTATTTTTGATCAGTATGATCAGCTTTAATATTAAATATCATTCTTTTTACTTCAAAAATGATTATAAGGGACTCCCCATATAAACTTTCAACCCCTATTTCACCCTCTCACAGGGTACATTTTGAAAAACAGTCAATTACATATTTATTTATTTCTAATCAGAAGCTGGAATATAAATTTCATGATTCTAACTTTCCCTTAATTCACCTGTTTAGTTTTGGTATTTCCAAAAATCCTTTCTTAGTGCGTGTTTTCATCTTAGAATGCATTAACTGTCAAATTTTCGAGTTTGTAACCCCTGTGGTGTGGGCTCAGCGTTGAGTCAGTCAGGACAAGTCATTATATATATACATACAATATAGATTTAACTATATATTAATATGTTTTATAGTTACAAGTAATAATTAGCCCTTTTATAAAGTCCTGTTTTAAAAATTCTTGGATACTTATGAATTTAGTATTAGTTTATTAGTGGTAGTATATTAAATACGTAAAATAACTGTGGTTGGCCACTTATGACAATTACTTGGTATAATTTCTTAGTATGACGTAATTAGATAGAATGATCCAGAAAAACGTTGCGTTTTCCGTATTACAGATAATTCTTGAGTGTTATTCTTGTATTTCATAAAATATATTCGTTTTTAATTTAAAAGTAATTGTTGTTTTAAATGAGAGAGGAGTGTCCAACTTCTAGACTCCGGGCTGCTATTGAAATTTTTCGACAGAAAACTGCAATAACTTTTTACCTGTGATTTGAACCCAGGACCTCCGGGTCTGCGGCTTTATATATAGCCTTAGACCAGCGAGACAGTTGAAATGATACCATAAAAAGCATACAGATCTTATAACCATTTTTTTAACGGTTGATACAATTTAACTTAAGAAGTGTCATAAGTATCCTCCTATTGCAAAAATAATAAATTCAGTTTGATTGGACTTCTTCGTATTTCGTCTTTCGTATTTATACAAATACCCATTATTTGTATAGATTATAACCTACCTATTATTTATATAGTTTATAACCATATACGGTTATAACATTTATTTGATTGATTGAAATTCTACCTACTTCTACTTCGGAATTGGTCATAATCGTAATATAAGACCTGATTGACTTACGCTAATTCTACATACTTTTGCTCAATGACATCGTCTCATTTCGCGAAACCAATATAAGCAGCTGCGAAAAATGCTAAACCAAACAAACTGCTCAAATATTTATCTGTAATTCCAGATTATTTATTTATTTGTGTGTGTGTGTGTGTGTGTGTGTGTGTGTGTGTGTGTGTGTGTGTGTGTGTGTGTGTGTGTGTTGAATCATTTGGTCTTCTTGCTGCTACTCTTGGCAAGTGTTAATTTTCGCCCAGAGGATCATAATTGCGATACAAACGGTGCTAGGACCCTTGCCACCAATCCACGTGGTCAACATATGTACAGTAGCTATTCTTAATTTCGATTTGAATATACAGTTTTAAGTCGACAATGTAAATAATAAATAAATTCTCATGTAAATAAAATTAGTACAATCATAAATTGTAACCTTTATATTATATTTAATTAAACAGGTACTACTACATTGTTTATCGAATAATTATGTAAAATTATTTATTAGACAATCGCTTAGAGCAAACCATAGTTTGAAGATTGACAAACTGATTGTACGAGTATGTATGCTCAAATATCAGAGACTTATAAATATATTCTCATATGTAATTTATGCGTATAAAATACGTTATGCCATTTTAGCTTGAAATTCTAAAAAGTGTTGTTTAATGTAAACGTTTTCGATTTTATAGTTTTAATCTTTTACACAAATTATATGTTTATTTTCCTTATTTAGAAATTAGAAATATTACGACATTCGCAAATATTAAACATTCCTTACATTGAGAATGCCCCACCAACCTTGGAAATTAAAATGTCCCTTGTGCTTATTGTTACACTGGCCCACTCACTCTTCAAATCGGAACACAGCACTACTAAGTTTAGTATTCCTGTTGCGTGGTAGAAAATGCGATGTTTGGGAGATCTGTATTTTATATTAAACCACAATTTGTCAAGCAGTAAGGTTATGTATATATACTCAAAATAAAAAGTATAAATAGACCTTTTTTGATGTTTAAAACTTGCGTATAAGAATTTAAAGTCGTAATTTTGAACCAATATTTTATTTTATGACCGTAGTTGGCGTAATATGAATGTCGAGAAATATCATTTATATCGCATCGTTAAAACGAATGTAATCTATTTCCAAATTTGATTCTGCTTAATTTTTCCTTTAACTAGCAATAAGGTCATAATGAGCGGATAGCAGCTTTTTATATAAAACAGGCTGATTTCTAATTATGATATTGTTTATTTTATTAAATTAAAAAAAAAAAAACTTATGACACATTATCATAGTACTATGGCGTATAACTTTGGAATTTACTAATATCCTGTATAATATTTTTCTATATTTTATGTTTGGCTGCAACTACCATGAGAAGAATTTACGTTATGAGTCATTTGACTATTATAGACTAATTGACTATTTATAGTCCTAATTAGAACCAAAATACTTAAGTTAAAACATATGGTAGCATTTTTTATATTTATTATGTTGTTAAATCCACAGCAACGATTTTAATATATGATAAGATTAAAAGCAATAACTGCTTATATGCTTATTGCTGCTCAGAGTTATAGTCCATTCATCATACGAACAAATCGAAAGGTCCAGCTTCCCTTCATTCATACGCAGGAATATTCACTTTGTGAAACGAACAATCGAGCATATATTGCGGACAGCAATGAAAATAAATAGAATTCTCAAGCACCCTGCCAGACTGCAGCCACTATTTTATTTAAAATTAACTTACAGAAGTCAATTCTACATATTATTTACGTTTTAAATTATAATTATGTATGTTAAAAACAAATATACCTTTTTATATTATCGAAAAAAGTTCCAAGTTTAAGCCTTTAGAATGGACCTTAGATCTACCGATTGTACTGTACCGTCCTTTGCCAGTCTTGTTGGATGTATTAGTATTGAAAGCTTCTTGAATTACCAGCAAAACCAGCGGTTTTGCAAGTGCGGTATTCAGTTTGTGACAAAAGTCATTTTAATTCTTCTATTTTAACGTACACAATGCCATTTGTGTTGTACACATGTTTTGGTAACTCGCATATAGTCAACTATCAACTTAAAAAGAGGCAGTTAGTTTAAAATCACAAACATAATATTTGTGCTTCAATTTAAAACATTAGGATTCCGACTCAATTTAGTCTTGTCGGTCTTACCCATAGTGTTATGTATGAAACCAAAGAAGAAACAGCGCCGATCAGAGGTTCGTTCGTTCGCAAGTTCGTTGTTTGTGCTTAGCATATAATATATACATTGATTTGATATCGATAATGTCATAATTAAGTAAGAACTTTTTCGGAGTGGCGGTTTATTTGAGTGTAAAATATTTCACCAATAATTTTGTTTGCCTAAAGTGCTTATATGTAATGTATATATGTAATGCTTTACGCAAACATAGTCGGTAAAACAGATCCTCTTATGTTAGTTGTTATGCTACAAATAATATTTTAAAGACAAATTGTTTTAAGCACGATGACACTAGCATTTGCGACATATTTGGTATATGCAAGTAATATTTAACCACGACACTTGCTAAACCTTAACTAGGACTTATTTGTTCTTTAGTCTAGACTTATGTCCGATAACTCTCCTTTATTTTACTTCCTGAGGATTTTCTAATTTATTGCATTTTAAAATGTCTGTATTACAGATCAAAGTTTTGCTTAATAAACAATATACATATAATAGAAACAAAATATATTGCAGAGGAATTAAAGAGGAGGCTTCTTAAAACTTCCTAATATATAATGTCCTACATATAGATGTATGAAAAAATATATAAATTTACATCACAGCCAGGTCTTAACTTAGCACAATTAGGTTAAAGTAAAATAAAGTGAAGTTTTAAATAAGCTCACGTAGGAAAGTTGACTTTCCGAAGAGAAACTTTAGAAAATAATTTTGACAAGGCTTATATAGAAGCATAGCGAGTATGTATGTAATAATAATTCTTACAAGGACGCCAATGGTAATAAGCGTATCATTATCTGCTACATTATTACTTTTACATTTACATACCAATATAAAACATTAAACAATATGAAGAGTTAGTGAGCCAGTACAGTTACTGTTACAAATGATATAACCATGGCTGCCGGCGCAATGTTAGTTTTTAAAAAAATTTACATTAACAATGTCTAACTAAGGGTGCCAAAAAATTTATTCATTAATTAACCTACTTTTTTTGACTTCGCTTTCTGCCAATGACTTATTAATATAGGTATGTAGCTTTGTACATATACACTTGATAGTAGCGCTTTGTGCAAAAATACTATAGAATATATGGCTTATATTGATCACATATATCTATAGTTCTTTTTTTAAATACAATAATTTCATAAGAATTATTTATATCGAAGCCTTAAATATATACAGACAAAAATTAAAAATAGCAACTGTACAAATCACCACCGCGTGAAATGGTGATAAGAATGCTGGCAGCATTTCCTTTTTGAATCGCAATTCCGATCCTCTGGGTGCAAAATAAATAAGCTCTCATATCATTATTAATATCTTATCAGAGAATGAGTGAATTAAGAGTGCATCTGTTAACGCTCACATTTTTGTGGGTACTGCACTGTGTGCCGTTCTGTTGTCGATAATAAGAATAGCCACCGTGCTTAAAATCGGTGCAAAGGACATCATCATTATCATTACTTTAGGCAAACCTGCGAGGTAACATATCAAACTAATAATACAAATAACTAACATATTTAAAATGTTTGAAATTGATTTAATATTGTCAAAAAATATAGAAATAGAAAATAGAAAGTTTTGTATTTTCATCGTATATCGTATGGGTCCAAATAAAAATAACATTGTAGATAGACAATCAAAACGCTAAAGACTAAAATGTTATATGGCGTGACAGAGGTCTCTGCAGACATTTTGGAGATCTACAAATACACACAGCTACATTTTGTGGTGGCATTGTTCACTTGTAAAGCGCCGGACATACAACGTTCTGGATCTATACATGCATTCGATTAATTTAAACTTTGTACAGTTGTTGTTGCTTGCAGCTTTCTGGCTACTATCAACATACGATATTCGGCGTAAGAATCGTTCGGATAATTGTTAAGAAAACAAATTAAAAAGTTTTAATATAATATTTACCTTGGATTAATAAAATATTAATTTCTTAACTCTAATAATAAGAGTTTCTTGTCGTGGGTCATGTCGCGTTCGTTATCCTAATTCAGTCGACGTGTCGATGGTCTTGCACAGGCTGTGGTCACGAGCTGACAATCAAAACTGATTAAAGGTAAGGTCAGGACTGATAAAGTGTGAAATAGAGGCAAAGAGATGATTTAAATTGAACAATGTGTTAAAATATTTGTGTATATTGTAATAAAAATATAGTTATTTTTTACATTATCCTCAACAATGGCAAATAGTGACTATCTTTTCTTAAAAGTCAGCTTACGCAAAACTTTTAAATAATAAATAGTGTTACTCAAGAAACTAAAACACATATTATTTTAATGATATAATTTCCTTACATCAATCATTCTATATTTAAAAATCAGTACCTATTCATTTAAAATCTATTAAATAAACAAGTGTGAAAGCTACAAACATTACACGTCAAATAATAATATACCTAGTCACATCTGACAATCTTGTATACAACTTTACTGCAATAATATGTATTAGTTGGTTATGTTAATATGTAATCTACATAATAACATGTCAATATAATTTTATATTCCAATAAGAGTGCAGTATAAACGTGTAACACGCATAATTAGTTGCTGGGACATCCTTTTTACGGAGCCTATAAACAGTCCCGTTTAACTTAGCGTTAAATAATTAGCTCTATTACATATAAACGTCAGTACAATTTACGTAAAATAACCGGTTATAAAACATGAGCGTAAAATAGGTCGTACGTGCAGTACTTTATAAAGATTTATATCTAAATTCGAAGAGACATATTGCAAACATATTTTATACGTATCATCCGAAAATATAGAGATTTTATATGTTTTACATGATGTTATGAATATACTTAAAAGTTTTATTTTGACAACAAGCAGTACTGCAGTATTCGTGCTATTCTAATTAATAATATTTGGAATGTAAATGAGGCATATATGACGTACTTAACTTAAAAGTACTTCAACGAAAAAATCATTTGTACTACTGGAACTAATAGTAGCTATGTTAAAAAAATACAATATCATTAAAATATAATATATACAGATCTTTCCACAATGAAAGACTAGTAAAATTCTTGGAACGTACTTGACGCAAATTAAAATGATCATGACGTTTTTAGGCGAGTATATCTAAGATATGTATATAATTATAAATATTAGTTTATTACCAGTATAATAACTTTTTGATTACCTTGTCGAAACTTGCATTTATACGTTTTATCATAAATGCCATGAATATATTTTTAAATTTTTGAATAATTAGTTAAATGTTTATTTTTATTACACTTGAAAACTGTATAATAATAATTTTTTTAGTACAATTCTGTATCGAATTTCGTCGTGACTGATTGCCGTCCCATCGGATTTTGAGAGTTAGGAAATAGACAGTACACTTGTGTTTACGCACACACTTGTGCACTATAATATGTCTTACGCAGTTGGCTAATCTCTCTTAAGATTGGCCGTCATGGCCGAAATGGGTTTTGAGAACTATTATTACTTATAAAAACATATAATTGACATCTAGAAATTTCAAAAAATCATTGTAATCAGGGAAATAGTCAGAACACGATCTTTTAAAAACTTTATCCAAATATCAAACAAAAACTTATACATATTTCATTATGTGAAGTTTTCTTCATGATTTACTTCACCTGTCGCAATATACCCATTTTTGGTACCATCAACTTACTCATAGAGAGCAGTGGGCGGGCAGTGTTTTTCAACACGTCATAGAATTATCTGCGTGCGACAAGGTCGATTGAAATATTTTGGTGATGATTTTATTACTCATTATTATAAGAAAGTTTGCTAAGATGAACGTTTCAATATCATATTAATAATATAACATTATTCTGTCAAAGTCATGTCGCCGCCTACGTAAGCATGGGACTGGAAACATCAATTCGATGCGGCTTAAACTAATGATTAAATCTTTCTCTTAACATATATTATCTGTAAATTAAGAAGACTAGAATTATTCAATATAATAATCATCATATAGAATATATTTCTGAATGGATTATAAAAAATAACCCGTGGATATGTCCTAGGACAAGTTGTCACTATTTGCCCTGTGATTAAGAGAGGTCAGATTAAAATGAAGTGATAATAGTGCTTTTTTAACTTTTATATTATTTAACAGTAAAACAGTAACAGTAACAGCTTGTGAATGTCCCACTGCTGGGCTAAGGCCTCCTCCCCCTTTTTGAGGAGAAGGTTTTGGCGCTGCTTGCTGCTCCAATGCGGGTTGGTGGAATATACATGTGGCAGAATTTCAGTGAAATTAGAAACGTACAGGTTTTATCCTCACGACGTTTTCCTTCACCGTAAAGTACGAGATGAATTATAATCACAAATTAAGCACATGAAAATTCAGTGGTGCTTGCCCGGTTTTGAACCCACGATCATCGGTTAAGATTCACGCGCTCTTACCACTGGGCCATCTCGGCGTTTTTTCTATATTATTTTTACTATTTTATATATATTTTTTATATTATTTACTGTATTCTAATACTACTTAAAAAAATAAAGTATTTACGATACAATATTGGTATCAACATCTATTAAATACTTTTTGATATGCGCCGACGCCACTATTATATAGAATCGTTATTTAAAACATAGGAATAATATGATTCATGAAGCAAATATTATTAGTGACTAGCGGACTCGCTCGACCTCGGACCTTGTGAAGTCAACTAATATACTTATGTAATATTTTAGCAGCCGTGACTAACAACCGTTAGCGTTATGTTAATCAGTAAAAGTTATTTTTTACGTCAATCTCACGTGAAAATAGTTAGAAGGGGAATCGAATCATATCCCTATAAATATGACATCTTACTGTATAAAAAAATGTGTACGCCTCATTCGTAATATACTATTAATATACGTATCACCAAATATGGTCCATTCTGACTCACTAAAAAAAACTATATAAAGATCCAACAGCACTAATCAGAATTTTCCAATAAAAAGTTAAACACTTATTAGCGACTTTATTTGACCGTTTTAATTGGACTATCAACACGATTGTTCAATTAATTCTTTATTCTTCAGCACTTAATTCAACGGATGCAACAAATCGGATTTCTATTTACGGAGCAAAATAAATTTTAATTTACTTACTATACGAAATTTATATTTTGTGAAAACAATTTTCCGGTTCGTTATTTACAATAATAAATGCTGTTATTTTTATGTTTAAATATTAATTAAGTGACTGTTGCATTAGTAAGCGCATTAATTGGAGTTTGCAGTAACGGCAAATATTCCTTATGCACCTTGCCTTATGCTTTTACGATAGTTGTTATAATCATATTGTATTTTATTGTGTTTATAATTTCTACTTAAAACAAAAGCATTGATTATTAAAATATATAGATATATTAATATTTAATTTGATAATAGTAATAAGCAGATAAACGTATCTGAACATTTGTTTACGTTTCATTATTAAAGAGAATGTAACAGGATGATGGGCTGGTAAATAGGCCTCCTGATGGTAAGTGGAGAACACTGCCCATTGAGACATCGGCGCTGTAAGAAATATTAATCATTCCTTACATCCCCAATGCGCTACCAACCTTTGGAACTAGATTGTCATATCCCTTGAGTCTATAGTTGCACTGGCTAAGTATTGTTGTTTGGTGGTAGAATATGTGATGAGTGGGTGCTCACTATTTTACCTCACTTATGCACTGTCTCCAGTATCAATAGAACAATTTATTTTACTGGAATATTATCCAAATATATAAAATAAAATATTTTTTCATCCACTACGCTTTTTGTAGACAACCCCTCATATGTAAAAATAAATAAAAGTGACTGAACATGGGTGGGCTGTGGTTCGTGAAAGTATGTCTGATTAATTGATAGGTAGATATTGCAGGCAACGGGCTAACGCATAAATCAACTAAGCGTGTGTAAACCTTATGGACAACTTATTAAGTACGTATTTTGCTTGATCTTATGTATAAGTCTACTATAATTGAGATCATTGAACATAAGAGGTTACGTTTACTGTGATAGCTAGGTTATAAGTCTTTGAATGACGTAATAACAGGAATGTGTGGATGAGCGGTACCATTGTATTTAATATTCTTGATTTAATTTTACTGTTATTAAAACACTAATATTAAAAATACAAAGAAATATAAAAAAAATGTTAAAACAGTTAAACTTTAACCAAATTAGTAAAACTTGAAGGTGTACGCAATTCATACAATTTACTCAACCAGACTTATCGTCGAACCACTTATTAGAACGCAACAAGATTAAAATAATTACTACTTGTACCCTCGTTCCAAATACACCCCTGTGTAGTTTGTCATCGAATAACATAACAGTACTGCATACAACAATAATTGATTTAATAGTTTACGGAGAATTTTGAACCCTCTTTAATGCATGTCAATTCTTATTCCTTTTAATTTCAATAAGGCATGTGAGCTGTTTTAATTGTTCTCAAGTTGTATCTTGTTGAATCTAAGACACGAATAATCTATGGGCACAACTTATAGTGTATAATAAATTAGGAAACTTTTCCTATTATTTCAGACTAACAACAAAGAAAATCATAAAAAAACAATACCCTCCTTACAATTTAACTCATTAACATACATACTATGTATATGTTTGTGCAGAAAATGGATTATAGCGATTCTCTCTAACTTCATTGAGAATCTATCAAACTTTCCTTTTAAACAAAATAAAAATAAAACTTAATTAATTACATATTGTTAGATACATTCAAAATACATTATCCTTATCCTAAAACCTACGTGCCAATAAATTCAGATGTAGCTTTCACCCCGCCGACACAGGAAACCGCTCAAATAGATGACACTTATCTCACATACAATATATAATTTATCATAAGCAAAGTTGATTTTAGGCGTTACACTTACCCAGTAAAGGAGAGAGCAGACTGTGGCCTTGATCAAGTTTCACACAACATGAATATGTCTATTCGTGTCATTTTTTTCGGCTGATATGCAAATATAGGTACCGCAAAGAGTACATCGACCTTGCGCGTTAAGTCGCCCACAGGCTGTATGAATCAAAGCGTCTATGATATCTAGCGTAACAAATATCAGTAGAGTAGCTCCTAGTGACCTAGTGATTTCCATAAAGCGCGTGGGCGGGCTATGTATTGACGGTATGAAGTGGGTTCAATTTTATACAGGTGACAAGGGTCGAACCGTCAGAATTTACGTTTCAATGATGCGCAAATTTGACAGTTTAATCATTTCCATCCATTGCATATCTAATTGGTTATTCGCTGCATAATTGCAGTGACATATTCGTTTGTATTGTTCGCATGATGATCGTTTTATTACATTCAACCTATATGAACCCAATGTGTTTTGGAAGGAATGCGAAAATATATTAAGTGATTAAAGTTTCGAAATCAGTTACGTGTAAACATAAATCAATACTAATGTCAATTTAATGACATTTTGTTTTGCACAAATTTTTAGCGAGGTCCGTTAAAAATATTACAATGAAGTGAATTATTATTTTAGTAAGTTCTAAGTGCATTACTTGCAGATGTTTACCGAAACATTTAAAGATGCCGTTCATAGAAATTAAACGTAAATAGCGCAACGGTTTACGGACTGCCAAACGATGTTAAAGTCGCAGGTTCGATCCATATCCCTTGGGCTATCGTCACCACCAGTCTAACAAGCTGTACGCTTTATTGAAGAGGTAAATAGGTATATTAGTAATTCCTTAAAAAAGAGTATTGCTAAGCACCAAACTTTGTTTTTTTTTTATGTGATCATAAAAAAATCAATAAATAAAATGTTTCTTTAATATATACTCATTATAAATTTTATTAATAGTATTTACTTTAGCAGTAATCATTTATTAAAATGTATATTTTGAAAACGACATTTTTTTCACTTAAGCATAATTTTACGATAAGTTTAAATACGAAACACCATTTAACACCACCGAGAGTAATGTACATCTTAAGTGATGTAATTCGTGTACAACCATTTACTTGTCATTGTCGCTTAAAGCTCGTATTCTATCATCAATGCCATTCCAACTTCAATAAAATAAAAACGAACTAAAAATACTTACAAAACATCATAACTGCAATTCATTTAAAAATTTTAGTCACCCCTTTTTTTCAGGTTCTTTGTTTTATATAATAAATAAAGTAAGGATCTAGTTATTTAAATCATTACATATTCAATTACTAGTTAACTGTCGGCCTTATCTACAGGTAAATATTTATTTTGTAGTATTTATTATATACTTTCATTAAATTGTGTGCTTCCTATATTAGACAAGGCACAAATAATCCTTACATTAAAGCCTTAAAATAAAATTTTGGATGTTTATTCAAGATAGAATAAAATTTCGCGTTTTTGACTTGTTGAGTATAGTATTAATCGTAAATTATTCACTTCACACCGTTACTTCTGACAAAGTTAAGGTTCAATCAAATATAATTTTATTTATATGTTGTATTATACCTACACATATATTACTTAATTTCATACTAATATTATTTATTAGTCTTTTTTCACTTTTGTCAATGTTATAGAATATTCATGAAAGTTTTGTATGAATTTTTTTAAAATATTAAGCAAAAAAACAACGTGAAGCGTTCGGTGCGACATGTTAGTACGGTACAGATGGATAGATATCTTGGCTATGACAAAACATTTACTGTAATTTTAATTATACCGATGCAAAACCGAGATTGGTCACTAGTATACAGTACACGGTCACTAGTATAGTGTTATATATTTTATTATAGTTTACGAAAACAGCGAACAGAGGACTTGTTTTTAGTGGAAGTGTAAATATCGTTGTCACTATTACTTAATCAGTAACAGCTTAACTCAACTCAGATTTTCATTTCGAGTTGCGATTTAACTAAAATTTGTAAAACGTAGAATTAGCTAAAACTTGTAGTAGGTAATTAAATATTATTAAAATAATTATATGTCTGTTATGGCAATCATAACGAGTCTAAAGAATCTCCGGTAAGGCACGTATTGTTTTGTTTAAAGTTCAATAACCTATTCATATTAAATTAATTTTTAAAAGTGATCTAAGACAATGATTCATTACCTTGTTACAATTAACTACTCTTATTACTAATTATTATTTTTATACATATTTAAAAGATTATACTTTTTACATTTTGCAATTTTAAAACAATTTCGTTTTAAAAGAAATGCAGTCATTTTTGTATCCATTTGTATTCATTTGAAGTAATTGTTTCCAAAACCTTCTTAAGTAATTATAATTCATGTGTTTAGTAAATTAGCTACAATTAATATTGCTACTGATGGTAATCAGTGTTTAAAGCGTAGTATAAGAAAATGAAATAAAACAGAAATAATAACAATAATTTAAATACGCTAGTTTTGTTTTTATCTCTAAAATTTAATCGGAAAAATTCAAGCATGATACAAAATTCTATACCATTTTGTACATAATAATAATATAATAAAAAAAAGAAAAACCGAAAATCTTTAAAAATGTATTTGTAGCTATTACTTGTTATCAAGATATAATTTAAACTTTGAAATATAATCATACAGGTAGAGCTATTTACTTAATAAAAAGACATTTTCTAACTACCTCAGAAAGCAAAACCGTGAATTATTCTGTCATCATCGGGAATTTCTGTCTATAAACATGCCTTAATGAATATGTAATTTACGTCTCGTCTTATGATGGGTTACGTTCATAAACGGAGTGTAACTAATTTGTGTGATGGCTACACCGCCCTCCGCCCACAGCGCGCGAACCTCACGGAACAATACCGCCTAGACTTTATGGACTCGAGTCTAAATGTTCCTAATGAAAATGAACAACGAAATTCCATGCCATAAAGAGTTACTATGACAATCGAAAGTATGTTAGACAATACTGTTATATCAAGATTTAGAATTAAATATAAAATCATATTTAACAGTTTACTGCAATCTTATGCTATATATAAGAAAACTGCGTTGATAAAATTGTTTTTTTTTTAATATTTTTATTATTTGTTTGTCATAATCTGGAGGCGTTTATGCACTTACATAGAATGAGTATATTTTAATCAAGAACGCTGATTCCAAATAGTTTTCATGTGCTTTATTTATTTTATAATACTTAAATTAATAATAATATCACCTCGTGCTTGGCTTGATGAAATAAGTTTTTATATAACCAGTGAACTGAGCATTCAAAAAGATTTTAAGTATACGATAAAATTTTCGCTTAGTTTTCATTAGATTTTTGTGATATTTAATAATTTTTATATTTTTTTTAGCTTCAGATGTATAGAAAGAAGTAAAGTTAAAACAATGTTAAGTAATAGTAAAAAACACTGTTCAACGGTAAAAATAAAGAAATAATAAAGAGACATGCCTTTGTTTTAAAACAATACACTGTTTATTTAATTAAAACTTGAGGTCAAGTGCCCTTCTTATCTATATTTTGTTTATATTGCCCAGATTATATTACACTGAAAGGAATCATTCGTAACGGATATGATTGTTTAAACAATCTTGATATAACAGAATGGTAAAGTCACAAGTACGCATTTACAATGTATGTCGAAGATTTTATAATACAACTTCTTTTATAATACTCTTCTCTAAAATAAGTTATACCTTCCTAATATAAGTAAATGTAAATAACTGGCTGAGACCTAATGAAATTCGACATAGAATTCGATTCAATTTGGTCGTGAAATAGGACATAGAATATTTTGTATTTTTTTATTTAAATCATTTTTAATAAAATTAATTTTCTCTCAGTAAAAAAGTTGTAACAGCTATTTAAAATTAATTTATGTCACAGAAATGGGGTTTGTTCCATTTGCTATAGGAGAGCCTTTTTCTCATCTACATAAAGGTGCATAGTTGCCGCTGTACAACTGAAAAGACAATTACGGTATTGCATTGTGCACTGTACGTTCCCATTCGTGCACTTCGGTATGCCAAGACGAATTCTTCTTAGAAAAATCGCCCATAAAAGGAACGTTGGTTCTTGTTCCGATTTAAATATGCGAATGGCTTCATATTGATGATGTCCTCCTGACTATTTCTGCTACGGCGGCCAACATTAATCAATACTAGCCTACTTTTTTTATAAAATAGGTAGACGGACGGACCAGTGGGCCACTCGATGATAAGTGACTTGTTAGCCCATAAACGTTGGCCTCGTTAGAAATTTTAACAATTTCTTACATTTCTATTACCAATCTTAGGAACTAATAATATGTGAACTCATCCTTTAAGCTGAAATACAAAAATACTAAGTATTACTGTTAGGCTATAGAATATGTTATAAGTGTTTGGTATCTACCCAGACGTGCTTCCCGTACTCTCACAATCTGATGGGATAGCACAATTTCTAGACCAACGAGTAAGTTAATTAATTAATTAGTTTCCGTCCACGGCTTCATACGCTTTTGTAAAGGCATGGTACCCTATTTTACTTTCTAGAGCCCTGGCACTGAATGAACGTGTATGCAATATTTCATGATGATCGTACAATACAACATGAAAGCATAACAAACAACAAATTCATTTTTGCATTTATTGTATTAGTTAAGGTAACTTATATTTAAACAGAATAAAAACGTAAACTAACATTGAGTTTTATTTCGATCTAAATAATGCTCAGAGGACTGGTTACTTGGTTAGTGCAGCAGGCGTTGCAACTGGCTCCAGCGCTATTTGTCGCAGGTTCATATTTTTATAGGCCACGATATGGTGAGCGTGTTTCCGGACTTAATGGCGCTGTTGAGTGCGAAGCGTATATTTATTTATTGATTTAATGGTTTTCGCACGATATAGATAACTGTTGATATAAATAGATATTATACTTGTCTCGGTATTAAAGTCTTAAACTATAAATAATATATTATAAGAAATGTATTTTACAGTTACCGGCTTTTTATATTCAGACGGTATATAAATAGCTCGATTACAATTACACAGATATAAATAAATTTATATTATTAGCTAACGAATTTACTAAGTGATAGTAACCTACATAATCAAGAACTACGTATAGTACCGCTAATAGCACTCGACAATGAAACGAAAAGGAAACTTACTCACAATCTATCTGATTACAATGATATCGTGATGTGGCGATGGAATTCGAATCGAAGCGCAATTTCGCATAATATATAAACACAACAGGAAACAGGAAATACAGGACAAGTGAGTATGAACAGTCATTAGCTATCTTGTCGTGTGAAATTAGACTTTTTGCCGTATTCATGGAGAGATTAATGTAAGCAATGATACTTGAGTGATTTTCAAATGTTACTTTCGTTACGATTTCATTTATATCACTTGTTTTTATGAGTGTTATAATTCGCACTTCTAGAATGTACGCGTTGTGATATAACTCAAAAAGGTTAAATAAGACTAGTTTATCTTGTATTCAGTAATCAAGTCATTTGGAATGTATATATATATAATCAAACAAAACTGAAGAGTATGAATGAGAATAATCTACGGAGCTACTAGAAGTGGTTAAACAATATTTTTGTGTATGATAACATTAACTCTATGGCCCATGGGGGAATACAGGAACATTTAATATGAGTGCAACCACGTGGAACAGGTAGTATAGAATATAACAAATTATTTTTTTCAATTGGCTCTATGTTAACAAAATCCATAGTTTTAAGGCAGAAGTATCATTAATTTATTACAAGGTAATACCTTATAATCTTTATAAAAAATAAAATTCGTTTTATTTTCTTTCTAATTGTGAATTATATAATACTGCACTATTTCTTATTTTAATTAATATAGACCACATAAGTCTATGGTTAATTTTACTACACATTTTATTTTAGCTTAACTTGTATGCTGTAACTTGTCTGATAGACGTTATGTAAATAAATCTAAGAAGTCGATTTTTCCTAGTGTGACCTTCGTATCGATTTGAAACTTTACCATTATATATAATTCGGATGACAATAAAACAATTTGGTGTTATCAAACTGATCTGATGGTAGGTGAGCCGTAGAGTGGATAGTGGAACTTTTCAACAACTACTTGTAAATGATTCAAGTTTGGGCTTATTTAATTAGTTTTAACGAGTCCACGTATACATTACACAAAAACGTGTTAACTGTTTTTTTTAATAATTTATATATTTGAAAAAATCTTACTTTAATAGCACACAGCTTTTAGATTTAAATAAGTTACATTGAATTAAATGATTGGTAAATAAATCTCTTGTGGGAATCTATTAATTACATCAAAAGATGTTAATTTTTTTTGTAAAATAAATTCTTAATGTAGTAATTATTATGTTATTATATTATTTTATGTTAAAACGTAAATTTCAATAGGTACTTTAAACTGTATATTATATAAGTAATTGAACCCATTTATTTACTTCCAAAACATTTGATTCTTCTAGTTGAGGCCGAAAATATCGGGATAAAATACATAAGGTCATGAAATAAAGTCATAGTAATAACTCTGTAATAGCTCCTTCTTCTTTACACTTTAATTATAAATATTTACCATACTAAGAATACTTATAATATTATATTTTTTTATTATATACCATACTTGACTAAATATATACCAACTTAAATAAAGGCCATACAAAATATCGGTTATTGCTTGTAAGTTTAAATTACTATAGTACGATAAAGAGTACACTAAACTATATTTAAAATGGTAAAATCCGTATGCCACTAAGGGGAAAGGCCTCATCTCTTCTTTCGCCTATGAACATATTCCACTCTAGTCCCCCGCGAGTAAGTGGATAACTAATGTTTTATCGTTAAAGTGAATACCAATGCAGACAGATCAGATCAGACAGATCCGACAGGTGGAATTTTTTTTCTCATAACGTTATTCGACATCGACGAACTAAACTATAATAAACATATATTAAGTAGATAATAATGCAATCCCGCGAATCAGGTACTGCGACTTCTAATTCTAAAATGAGTAACTGCTTTATAACTTTTATACATAGTTTATTGGAATCAAATTTAAATAAAATATTTCAATCATTAATGATGATTGAATTTAATTTCCTTATGCATATTTCCTCTCATTTGCAATAATCACACGACATGTTAAGACTATAATTGTCACGGCACGGTTATCCCAGATTGTTTTACTCATAAAATGGTTCAATGTTTCATTAGGTAAATTATGTGAAAATAACGCCTTTTTTATGTACTGGTAAATTCACACTGACTAGAATATTTGTAAACGTATAAAATTCATTTCGATTAAATATTAAATAAAACACTCAAACCAAGGAAAAAATCTAACAAAAAAATAGCTTGTTGTTAATTAAATTATTTATCGCACTAAAATAAAATATAAAATAATGAGCTTAACGACAATGTAGGAGACATTCTCTTCATTCTAAAGATTGAAAAAACTTACTTATATACAAAATTCCAACTAACGTTTAACTTTTAAATCTGTCTTAGAATAGTAGATCGGTCGAAGTTTGGCAGTTGACAGCGCTTACACTTAAGTACCTCGGAAAGCACGTAAAGCCGTTGGACCTCTCTCAGTCGGTATCATAATGCCGTCAGAAAAAAATATTATAGTATCCATTTTACTAACAATTGAATAAAACTATCCATTAATTCAATTTTTATTACACAAATGTGTTTGCTTTACATTACCTATAAGAGATAATAAATACATAGATGATAGAGACATAAATGTCATCATACAACACAAAGTTTGAATGTGCTTATAACCTTATTTATAACTAAATTACGACTGATGGCGTCCATAACATTTATAAAGTCCAGATTCATAGATTCACAGAATTAATAAATTAAATGTTATCTACATAAATATAACATACAAGTAGATTCAAAATGAAAACTATTTCAAATTAGTAAGTTACGTGAAAACACAAAATAATTCTAAAATAACTTTATAACTGTATCGATCGTATGTGCATAGTCCTTAATAATCAGTATCCGATTAAGATGCGCCTAAGCAAGGCCGGCGGCAAGCGTGGGAGCGTGCGATGCACCGTATTCAAATCGCTTCCATTCGCGCAAATAAAAAAATACATTGATAGAAAACTTTCCAGTTTTTCCGGTAACTTAATCGTTGATTCTTGCACGATTTGTTCCGAACAAAGCCTTAATTGTGTTGCAATTGATACAAATGAAATGTATATATTCAAATCACTCTTTGTTTCAATCGTTGTAAAATGTTTTGTCACTGTTTCATCAGGTAATGTCGTTTTATCGGACAAGTGTATGTTAATTGTATAATGAACTGGATTTATAATTACTTCTTAATAAAATGTTATTATTGTTTTATAATAATAAAACAGTACTGATTAGGTAATGGGTATTTGTCTACATAACATAATGACTATTTAAAAAATATTTTTTAAACTATTTTTTTTAATGTCTTTTTATATAGTATGTTCAATATAATGTATAACATAAATGTATGAATCTAGTGTCGAATCAAGTTTCCGAACATTCATAAATATTCTAATATATATATATATATATATATATATATATATATATATATATATATATATATAACATACTTGAACATACTATATAATATATATATATATTAAAATAGATATTATTATTATTATTATATATCTATTATATATATGTATATATAAGAAGTAATTTAGAATGTTAAAAGTAATTCAGCGATGACAATGATTCAAAATTCATAACGTTTGTATGAATATTAAAAATTCCTTCAAATGCTAAACCATGACCTAATATTACCCCGGCCTCACATTCAAACCTTTTCAAGTCATATTTTTTTAAGCAACTTTCTGCATTATTTTCTTATATTAAACCCTATTATTCTATTTGAACTTATATGACTTACAACATATAACCTAAATTGGTGTGGCCAAATGTTGTCTTAAGTTTACTTGGTCCGGTGTACGAGACTGTTACGGCATTTCCTCTAACGTTGCGTACCTGAGAGTTTGAACGTTCCGCGAACATGCCTATATCACGAAATTAGTCATCGCCATCATTGAACGATCAAGTCAAATCATAAATCAAATATGGATACGAATTTTTGGCCGTCAGTCGAAACAATCTTTTATGTTTTATTATAGACTACTAATTCGTTTGTTAAGGAAAAATGTTTACACTTACATTATCGTAACGTTTCAGGACAATTTCAGATGTCTTGTTACAGGTACTATTTTATGTAATTTCTGATTTATTTGGAAAGTAAATTATAAAAATAGTTTTTCGAGTAATGTGTATGAAATTGTTACGCTACGCGTCGTAGCGTTCCCATTCGATTAATTTTCTCCAAACATCGCACGTAGTTTTACGATGCGTGATAGTTGTAATGACATAAGCCTAAGAGCTCAAGACAATCGGATATGACAGCAATAATGCAGAAAGCGGATTTGCATAGACAATGAGTCGACACATCTCCGGGTTTTCACCGGATCACGTAAAACGATGTTCGCTGAAATCTCACGATGGATTTCGAAATAGATTATATGTTACGTAATACCCTTGACAATTTAAAATCCCCTGGTTATATATCCTCAGGATAGTAAAGGTAGGCAGTAAACAGCTTACAATTAAATATATAATCTTCATAATTTAAGTTTGAAATCTGGAATAATTACATACAATTCATTTTAATGCTGTAAAAGCTAAAAATTAAAAAAGAAAATTACTTTTTTAAAATTAACTTTTTTCCGAAACACTTGTCTAGTCAATTATTTTTTTTACATATACGTAGGTACTATAAATTAGATGAATATACAGCTATCTACATTTAATACAAGATTTAAACTCAAACATATCATAAAAATATAAATTTATGCAGACTCTCATTGCACTAAATCTGCTTAAGAGCTTAAACGGAAACACTAGCTGTATGTAATAGGCGAAGGGCTTATATTGAGCGACCAATCAAGCGAGACTATTTCGGGATTAAATTGAGAGGCGGACTCCCTTGGAGGCGGGAAGAAGGATGCAACACCCCCGCTGAAATTGCAAATGGGCTAACTTGCTGAATTCTATTTTTAATTTGAGTGACCTTTTCGCCACAATGGCGCGATGTTATTCATCAAACGCTAACTGCATATTTACAGCATGCGAAAGAAAAGGATAAAAAATAATATATTAATATAATTAAAAACAATCTATTCCGGCATTGGCCATGTTCTGCAAAACGTCTTGCCTAGTGTTTCTACTAAGTATCCTTGTTTTATTTTGAACATCGTTTGAAGTTCTTCAACACATCGTTTAATCTATAACACCTGTATTTTTTGTTCAATCTATTTTGGTATGTATTGCTTGTAGTGAGGAGCTAGTTTTGAATGTTTCAGTCTAAGAATTTGTGTTACTCTACTAATGGTCCGATCCAGAATACTATACTTCGTTAAACAGTTTAAGCCATGACCTTCAACAAATGATTTCATTTATATAATAAATATTACAATGCCATTTAAGTGCATGAAGTGATATTGCTTAATATCAAAACTGTTTACAGCGGAATTATAACACAATAAGGATAAATTGTAAAATATTTAAATAAAAGTAACTGTTTAATGTAGCACTTATAAAAAAGAACTTTAAACTATTTTATTCATTCATATATATTACACATTCACTTTTATTTCTTATATACATTTTCATAAAATTATTTCAGCAAACCAAATTTGCATAAAATTTAATTAAATCTAAAAATACTGCCTCGATAGACAATGATAAAATGGATTTTCACACCAGTCCAGGATCCGGCTAAGGAACACATGCTATTTATTTGAACAAGACATTGCGTAAGAGCATGTGCTCGTTTACGTCCTGATCGCGCGCGTCGTCCAATCTGTGACGTAATGGCGGGCCCTCCTGCAAACAATCGGTTTTTTGCACCCTTTATCACGGGAGCGCCGACCAACTACATAAAAGCCGTGGAAATCCGTTCAGGACACACATTACACGTAACGCGGCCAACTGAACATAACCGCCAGCGAGCCCTAAACGCGATCCGAACGCGGTAGCCGCCAGTACATTTTTTAAATTAGACTAAGATAACTTATTTATTTTTTTAAATTACTTATGTGACAGTGATATTTTTACATAATTGTGAAATTAGTGATATCGACCCGTGACGTTTATACCAAAGATTTATGATATTATCTGTGATAACAAAAAAAACAACAATGAACGATAGTTGCACCTGTTGCAGTGGATGTTCCTCGTGGCAATCGCCTGCATCTTATAAAAACAGTAAGTTTCATTATTTACATTACTATTACTTAAAATAATATTTTTTGTAATAACAGCTTCTACAGGTAAATAAAGAGGAAATATATGAGTGGATAATAATATTTATTGTCAAGGCAATGACTTAATATCATGCATCATAGCAACTGATAGGACTTTTAAGTATTAATCTCGATGACCTAATTTTCTGACTTGACTTGTATTGTCAATTAATTTACTCCTCGTTATCGTAGTGAATATATGGTACAAAACTTTATTTTTATATAATAATACAAGTTTCGCATATATTTTCCCATTGTAATGCTAAGTTTAGTTTAACCCTGCGCCATCAAATGTAACCTTAATTTCTTGCACACCGCAAACTTTGTTTAATGTACACAGCCCACGATTATCTTTGCTAAACTACTGGTAGACGGTAACATTTTCTTACACGTATGTTGACAGTTATATAGTCTGTGCCATTGAGGGTAAAATGTAAGTTAGAATTGTGCGCGGCTCAGCCATGATTTATATTGTGGCGGGAACAACAATAGTAAGGCGAAAGGCGCGGAAGCCGTGTTTGGTTTACGGTAAACCTAAATTAACTGAAACTATGTTGGTAATGCTATTTGATTTGACGAAGGCTTTAAAGGCAGTAACTTATGTGTAATTTGAATATAGAAAGTTGTCTAAATGACGTCAAAAACAAAGAAACTTCAATTTATTTAAATCATTATAGCTTACAACGAAATAATAATATGGTATATGTATAATACAATAAAATACTCAACATAAATTCCATCAGACATGAGTAACAGAAATTGGCCGGAGACTCGACACCGCTCTTGTAGGCTTTCAGACGCTTTTCAGTGACGTGTCTTCGCGAAAATTTGGGAAATCCGTGACTCATTACTAAGATAATCGCCGGAACAGTTTTTATACAATATACGTCAAGCATTTAAAAGTAAAAGTATAAACCCAACCTATTCGCTAGAAATTGACGATATCAAGCGAGTGTCGTACAAACAAAGATATCTATATCTTAAAAGTTGGAAATACTCGATATTCAATACACGTATTCGTTTTTCAATAAAAGCATTCGTGTCTCGCAATTAACCATTATTACTTTAAGAGACTCCTCGACTTCTATATTTAAGGCTCCGAAGCAAAAACGAAATTAGTTTGAGCAATCTCCAGAGCACAATTGCCGACCGGAAAAGCCTCTACTTAAGCTAATTACAAACTCATTTTCACATAAAAACAACTAATTGACGAAAGCTGTGTCATCATGTCATAAGAAGGAATCACGTTGGGAATCTCCTACACGAACTGAACAAAAAGTGATTTAATTCACTCATTATTAATCAATTTGTCATTATAATTTATCTGATTATAAATTGCGTGTCTCATTACGCCTTCTGAATAGCGTTAATGTTCCGATACTACCAGCACAAAAAAAAAGCGAAACAATTGAATAAAAACTATGACTCGTGTGCCACATTGAACTACATTTCTCCCAGACGTCGAAATACAAAGACATAACTTACGGGAAGTGTTATTAATCATGAATATAATCCTCTATTGACACTATCAATAAGCGGTCGAGTACAATGGCATCGCCTTGTTAACCACGAGACAAAAAAACGTGTCAATGTAAATACTTGAGGTGCTCACTCAAACGTTTACACCACAAACCACAGTTGAGCATAATATGGCGTGTAATATGGTTTTAGAAATAACCAGTAATTCTATAAGATTTTTTAAACAGATATGCCTATGTCGCGTACCAGTTGTAGCTCATGAGCACACTGTGTTAATCTTCGTTGCTACGTAGGTGAATCTGTACGACTATCTGTGTCAGACTCAAACGTCTTTCCCATACATTATTTTATTTTTTTTACTTAGTATGCCTTTAAGTTTAGTCCTTGGGTTCTTTTTCGCGTCGTGTTTTCTGTTCGTTCACGAAGACAGACATCGTTAAAAAGAAAACGAAAGTTACTTTTATTGTACCTTCAAGCTAAATATTTGTTTTATAATAATTTGAAAAGGGTATTTAAAAGTTCCTGTGCTTACATAAATCACATACTTCCCTTCAATGAGATCATTGATTACAACTGTCATCGGCGTGCAATAGATATTACGATAAACTCATAAGACGTAACAGTTAATATAAATAAACTGAATGATTTATTAGAATATGTTAATCAAATTATTTATAGAAATGTTTGGTTACTGGTGATAGCGACTAATCCCTTTAATATATTATTATGCACAATATACGTATATCAAATTTTACAAATCAATTGCCAAATTACGCTATTGTGAAACACTCACTTTGCAATTAGCGTATTATCGCGATTGTATTTAACGATTATATTAATATTGGTGTCCAACACGTGCTTACTAGTTGCGATCATGTACCGTCGCGACGAACGCCCGATAAAAGTCACTTTAGGATAGACTCATCGATGAATCACCGCGACGTCTAACCGAATAATTGTTCACTTGCACAAGATGTAGAAAGCGAATGGAATGGAGACGTAATATTATGTGAAACTTTTTATAATGAATTCGAGAGAAATTGATATGTTTGGAATTAGATAGAAATCTATCTGTTTTTTTACTATTTTAATAATTTATAGTTTAGATTTAATAAGTACGGTAGCAAAAAATAAAGCTCATAAAAATATCATGTAAGCTTTATAGCTATGTTCCCCCAATAAAACTAAATAAAATTTACTAAACCTTATTAATATGTTGATTATCACTTTCACTTTTATCTGTTTAAACAACTTCGCAATATATTACAGAAATTGCTAATTATAATGACGCAATATTTCGCCAAATGATAAAAGATAATTAAATCAAATCTAAGATCTATCAAATCTATTGTAAATATGTATTAAAATAAAATATAATTCAATAATTTTAAATGAAAATACTCAATGATGTCTCCGTGAGGGTCGAAGTTCGCTTTCCGGCGAGCGTAAGGGTTTTCGCATAGTTTGACCGGCTATTTCATGTA
This sequence comes from Nymphalis urticae, assembly GCA_905147175.2. Classification (NCBI taxonomy): domain Eukaryota; kingdom Metazoa; phylum Arthropoda; class Insecta; order Lepidoptera; family Nymphalidae; genus Nymphalis; species Nymphalis urticae. The sequence continues at coordinate 4,672,120 of LR989994.1, read as the reverse complement.
CCGTGCCGCATTTTGGTGCTCATTCAACGTGCGTCGACTGCTCGCGCGCCGGTCTCGCACACGCTCCTCGCGGTGACACTTACGAACCAGCCTTCGTAACCCAGTGCGAATAAACTTTGTATATCGTGACTCCAGAATAAAACCCTGCAAATTGTGACAGTGCGTCCTACGTGTTTTCATACAAGTGTTACATTCAGTTCGACATTTATTTGATTTTTCAAACGTTTATAAAATCGGGAATTAGATTGCCAAATGAATATGGACTTGCCCGAAGGAGCCACATCAATGCGTTGTTCATGGATGTCCTTTTAAATGGTGTGTGATGTTCAACTGTTTTTAATTAACGTTTGTGTTATTAAATTAATAAACAACGGTTAATCATTTGCGGTACCGGTGCGATGCCATGTTAAGCGTAAGAGTAACACGTGAAGGTAGATGGAAATATGCTATTTACAATGAACAATATAAAGATAATGCATACAAATGACATAATAATCAGCAAAAAAATCTTATTAGAATAAATTGACAATTATTTTATAATTTATTATTTATTTAAAAAACAATAAATATAAAATAGTAAAATATTCCGCACTAACGTTAAAATAATCAATTAAATAAAAAAATAAAATTCTATCGATTTTAAAACGTGCCGTTAAAATGATATCCACTTAAAGCTTACACCAAAAACGCTGTCAAAACATCAAACATAATTGAATGTTATTCTTAAAATCAGCGCGCTAATTCGTTTCATGAACTTTTTTGGAATCAAACAATACGAATCGAGAAAGACTTTGATATAGCCTAGCCAGCGAATCGTGTGGGAATGTTCAACATAATGTCGGCTCTCAATCAAAGGGATTCACTGAAACTCATCCGATGACATCCGATACTGCCCGCAGTACCTTCCCAAACTCGATTGATTACCTCACAAACTTTTTTGGACGCTGCTAATTATTTTATTCGATTAGATTCGGTTCTTCATTGGTATTTTATATAGTTTTTATACAGATCAACATTACTACGCTCATAAAATTTATATTTATTTTAACATTGGTTTTAAGTTAATCCGTAATCAGTTTTACATGTAACGATAAATAGTTGGGAAATCCCATAGCGAATAATATAGCCTACAGTACTTGGTTTTCGTGGTAAAATACGTAAGCATTGTTTGATCTCGACAATACATCCAATATAGATATTTAAGTCAGTGATCACAAACAATGGTAACAGAATAAATAACGTCCAACATAAAAACTTTGTTACTTAGCAGCTAACCAACATTTCATGCGATTTCAATTTTTCTCTGTACAAGTAAGGCCGTATTAAGTTAACATACATTGATTTGTCAACGACATGGATTGACCTAATGATTCACTGACCATAAACCTCGGCTTATCCTCGTTTGACGTAACATAGGTAATTGTATTTCCTGTAATAAAAATTGTTTATTTTATAATAACATTTAATAGTAAATTATATTTTCTGAATTAAGTAGATCGATTTCTAATTGTTTTCTTATTAATCATAATTGTCAATAATAAGTGAATTATTATATATATAAAATGAGGAGATATATAATTGTACAGTGTAAAAGGGTAACTTTCTACGTTTTAGCACTTGTGGCGGACAAAGAACATCGTTGCTAAGTCGGTGGTGTTTCTCTTTTAAAAGTTCGACATCGTCGCTGTACAGAATTGCGACTCTGTCCGAACATAAAATATGTTTTATGGCCCAGGCGCAAACATCAAACCTTCAATAACTGAGAAACGATAAATTGAAGTGGAAACATATATGATTTCTGCACAATAGTGACTTGAAGATTTGATGACCATAAAACCATACTCAAAATTCACGTTTTTCAACTACAAAAAACTGGTCCACTCAAGGCGGATTTGATCAAAAAAATCACGTGCGGAACCCAACCCGAGGCTAATGGTCGTCGGGAAAGTAGTCTGAAGATGAAGATTGTACAAGCTTTATGAACCTAACATGAACGTCATAGAAGTGCGTTTACTGCGTTTAATCATGAAGCTTATTATTTTTTATGTGACTCCTCTAATGTCTCCAACCCGTGTATCGGAATGCAATGTCGCTTGTATGAACTTTACAAATTATAATTAACATCCGTCTTATATTATGCATAAATAATATTTTAACATAGCTAGTCACACTGACTGAAGTCATTAAATGCATATATTTTTGTTTCAGGTTTTTTCAAAAGGCTTTTGGTAGCTGTATCAGTATTTATAATAATAACCATGTGTCTAACGCCAGTGGAGGCTCGTTCAGTGGAGCACAGGAGAAGACACCAAAGACGACCAGACATGGCCCAACTCACCAAAGACGAGACAATGAAACGGCCGAAAAATCCTAGTACTGAACAATTCAAGAATGCTACAAGAAAGATCAAGCATAAATTACGCAACACAAAAAGATTCTTCGATCAAGATCGGAAAATCTTAAACGAGACGCGAGAGTACAGGGATGGGATGCCCAGTTGGTTGCCGGCGGTTAACTTTGTCGACATCCATTTTCACGATTACAGAACATCGCGAAAAGTCGGAAAATCTATCACAGAACGAAAGGTAAATATTGCAATAAACTTATTAATATAAGATCGATTCAATTCTAAACTATCAATTTATAAACGATCGTTAGATTGTTTTCGCGCTGACTGATCATTTCGGTTGACTTGTGATTTGAAGGCGCCTTTAATATTTGATGTTGGCTTAAACAGTCTGACAGTGTAATTACTGTAGCCGATCATTTCGCGTCTCGAGGGTGTGGTGGTCCAGCCCATCACTTTTTTTGTTACCCGTTCAGTGTTTTTACGTTATTTTAATTTATTTTTGCTTTATTTAAGACAAAGAATCCCCGTGTACATTAGCCGTGCTCGAGGCTCACCGTTGCAACTTAAATGAGGTTTCATCGAGCCAAATTACATGTGGCCAGCCTTTGTACCCTGTTTATTTACTTCACATTGTACTTAAGGGCAATAACTAAAACCCTTAATTTCCGCGCCGCATTTTGTTTGCAAATTGTTTGGTTTTAAGCATTTTGTATACCGTTATTAGTATCCCGTTCGATCAATATCGCTCCATTAGACCAGTTAAAATATAATTTGTATGAACCAATAAATATGTGTGGAAATTTGTATCTATTCATAAAATGTGACTAAGTAAGTGCAACTCTTAAAGAAAAGTAATTATGCGTTAAAATAAATCACTGCAGAGCCATAAGCACTAAAGATTATCTCAAATAAGTGTCCAGTCGCTTTGTAAATATTAATAAGAAAAAGAATAAATTGAAAAAAGTTGAGGCGAGTCCGGCTTTTGTTTAGTCGCTGTGGGAGCGAAGCAAACCAAGGGTCCAGTTAAATGTTTCGAGGAAATTTGCATAGATGGACACCGACAGATTCCGTTGTGCGCACGCGATCTTAAATGAACGGTTAAGCCGCATTCAGTTAGCCAAATGGTTTCACGAGTTATTATTTAAAAATCGAACACTCATAATATTATGAAACATTTTTATAAATATAGGCTTCTAATAGAATTCTATTATCTATATGTCAAACATATTTATCGTCAAATAGTATTAGAAATAATAACAGCGATTCGACATTGTTTGCGTATACTTAACATTTAATGGCGTTAATTCGATCGTTTCAACGTGAGATTATACAAACCACCTCCGCTCTCAAAATACAAAATCCATAAGTGCTTTGTAACGGATCTTTCAAAGCTTTTATTATTTGCCGAACACACATCTGGACCGCGAGACTTTCCATTACGTATTCATATTGGACAGTCACTAATTAGTACACAAAGTCGAGGGCGAACCGAGACAATATATATGTAAACATTGGTTTTTCGATGTCCTTTCAGTGGGGGCGAGAGGGCCCTCCGCCTCGCACGCCGGCGACAAAATTATTTTCTAACACGCGAGTGTAGAGTCGCTCAGTATCCATGTCAATGAATATTAAATATTTCTTGTGTATGTTTCGACAGTTCGTCAATGCATGCCCACTTAAGAAATTCAAATATTTAACTTTGGGCAAAGGAAAGCGTTAGAATTCAAGTGATCTCAGCTTCGCTCGGCCTTAGTTGACTTACGAACAATTTAAAAATTAAATACCGCTTAAATGAGATGTTAAAACAGTGAGCCCTACTAAAGTATTGTATGGATGTACGTCGTTTTAATATTTGTTTTCAATATTTTATTAATATTATAACAAGGGCTTTAAAATTCTATTTTATATTTAACGCTACTTACACAAGTTAACCTAACGACTATTTTAAAATATTAGAACCCATTCATTAACTATTTTTTACAATTTTTAATTTTACGTGTATATATAGAATATTTACAACATATAGAATATTTATTTAAACTATTAACAGTTTCATTCAGCGTTAATAAACACTTAACAGTCTGAAAAAAACTTTAGGAAAGACATTCCACAGGTGTTACCTCGAGACGCTTTCACGCTGACAAGCGCTTAAGCGATCGCTCCGTAGTGTTAGTGTTTGTTCAGTATTTACGATTTAACAAAACAACACGAAATGTTAAAAACACATTATTTGTCCGAGTGAGACGAATTTGAACTTACGATTCCGGTGCACTGCGTTTGTCTCCAACACGTTCCTCAGGTTAGACTTGGCTCTTTAAGGCTGAAGTACGGCTTATTGTCGGGGTCTTAGCTTTAATACCGCGCCATATTTGCACACAGACCCTGGTGCTTTTATTATCGTCGTTCCCCGTCGCTCCCTTACAATGGATTGGATGCAATGCTCTAAGCGAACTGATTTTACGACGCCTTAGAGTGTTTACGGTTGATTTTAGAGCCAATTGTTTAATGGATTACTGAACTTTATCTCCATATTGACGCAGCAACTGCGTCTGCTCATTTCTCTATTTGCATAATTTTGTACGAAAACCTTTCAAATGTTAAAGTTATTATTTGTTTATTTTTTGAACGTTATATTCGACTTAGCTGTTTTATTTGATTATAAACAAAATATTAGTTTTAACACACGGATGAAAAGAAAATATTTTATATATTATACCTACAAAAACTATGTCACAACAGACCACTTGACAATTTTGAAGTAACGGAAGGATATAACAATAGTAATTATAGTTGAGGACGATTGCCTTACGTCACAATCGTACTACTCGACGTGAGTCAGGTTCATTCATAATTATTTCAGGGGAAATAGCCGGATATGATATACGTTAATCGTTTATACGAGTGGCGCCTCGCCATTCCCGGAATATGAATGAGTTAACTATCATTCATTCAAAGCAAGCGTATAGTGTTTTCCTGAAGCATTACTCAAACGTATTACTCAATTTTCAGTCGATGACCTAATCTCTCAATAAGGTAAAATATTTGCAATAAACGTTTACCAAATCCAAATTACAGGAATTACACCTTAGAGCGGAAAAATATACATTTTTCTTAACAACAATTTAATCGACGATCATTGGAACTAGGTTTTTTTTTGCATTATATTAATTGGTCGGTGATATTTTTCTATTGCATACATACACTACCGCGGCGCTATGTTTATAATTAGTTATATAACGTTTATGTTGTTTTTTGTACTTTAGTGATATTGAATATACACAGAAAGCTATTAAAGGCTTATATAAATAGAAGCATTAAATACATTTATAATAATTCTCTAATAATTAGTTGAACTTATTAATTCGATTTAGAAAAGTTAGTTCTGTATGAAAAGATTAAATAGTAATGTATTACGTTAATAAACAGTTAAGTCACATAAGTTTAAAATAAATATTGTATTACAGTAAAAAAACAATAACAATGAATGATAGTTGTGCAGCTTAAGGCAAACCGGCCCCTCTAGTATTTACTTGAAATATATCCATCATTATAAAGCAATGTCTACCGATTGTATTGTCGTAGGTTGAAAACCTTTTCATATCACGTCGACAGTTAAAACAAAGCATAAATGTTTCAAAAGTCAACTCATGAGTATAACACATACAAAATAAATTAAAAATGCGTATTTTTTTGTGGCTTCTTATTATATTGGTCCTTTTAGTTTTAGTGTTAAAATGCTTCTCCTTAATATCAATCCATTAATTGAACGATAACTATCGTATTCATGTTTTATAATAAAATTGTTTGTCGTTCAGTTGTTTGCTTATTAAAACTTAGATTGCAACAAAGGCTTGTTATTAGTGGTATACTAATAAATATTTTCAATTTACTTCCTTATCTATAAATCATGTGAAATACTATATAATTGCGTCATCCAACTGCCATTTGTACATAAAGTTCAATTAAATTGAATTTATACGAAGGGTTAATATCGAAATGTCAAAATCACAATAAGATTACTTCTCTATTTTATTTTTATATACATCTAATATAAGTTAGTCGTTGAAACCAAATAATACCATTTCTCATATAAAGTAGTTTTCTTAGAACAGTTTATTATATAACCAATGATATAATACGTATAAATGGATTTATTGGAATCGAATAAACGCTGAGAATTGTGTGATAATAGAAACGGCATTATCGATTATCATAATTTTAATATGTACATTTGAAATGAAAACTCATTTCTCTTGGTTCATTTTGTATGCACCTTCTATATAGTAACGAGTTATCTTCAACCGCGTCGCAATATAACATGGTTCCTCAATAATGTCACAAGAATAGTTATACAAGTTATACAATCACAAATACTTATAGATTATACAGCCTCGACACGAATTGGCCGCGTTGCAAACTATTCGCAATATAAATACTTTATTAATTCTAACTCAAATATCTTCACGCCGTCAGTCAGCATGAATAACGCCCATGATAATGACTATACATTCTAATTTTTGTTTCTCTTTGTTATAGTTCACGTACTTAATGCCGAAACTCTACAAAACTCTGAAGGAATACGAAGTTATCTTCAAACTCCTACTGAACGTGCAACTAGATTTATCGGACGATCCTTTCACGAACTACATCATCGTTCGACAGAAACTACTCACTGATACGTTGGACAAGTTGTGCAGCACCATTGCGGAAATACAAGAAAATATGATCGCTGTCAATATGCCGATACCGCCCTTTGACAAGAACCGCATGAAACTCAACGCCTTGGATAAGAAAGTTGACGCAACACAGTGCCTTAAGAATGACTACATAGCATTTAGAGGATACGGAAACTTATTAAACAACTGGTATTCCGAATTCAGGTGTCCAATGAATAAGAAGAGCGATAGAAAATGTGCAGTTTTCCACGCAAAGATGAATGAGAAATTGGGCAACAAACGGTTCAAAAACAATCGAAATGTTTAATGCCTTGGTTGTTGTGTTGGTTACTTAATTTATTCCGTGTCCGTATGTTGCTTTTGTACTTATTTATTGTTAGGATAGTTATTTGCTCTCTAACATGAGACGTTGGATTATGAATTTCTTGACGAAACGTAACGTTGATTAAGTAATGGGTACTTTCTCTGTGATATTTAGTATTCTGTAGTTGGTAAATATTAATTTATTGAGAGTATTTAATAAGTTCCTCTGCACTACTTCATGTACTTAAGTTCTTTGTTTATTTCCTTGTAAATATATCGACGATCTTAATTATTATTTATTTTGACTATTCAAATATTTATTCCGATTGCTTTGTGATCTGTATTAAAATGAAATTTTAATTTTCTTAATCTCAGTAAGTATTACTAGTGGGCAATGAATTGCCTTTTTAGAAAAGAAAGACTTTTAGCATATTTATGTAAGGTGCTTATTTATATAATTTAGATTAGAATGGAAATTGTGACGTTAGTTTGTAGCGAACGAACTGATACCATGTTAATGTCATCGACATTGTGTACATAGCTTTACACTATTTGTAATTTGTTACTGCAAATGACAATTAATTGAAAATTAAGCAATAAAATATTTTTAAACAAATTTATTGATTTTGTCATTTACATTTAACTGTACCTATCCAATAAATCATATGGATATGGAGAAATTTAAACAACTAAGTCACCTAAATGCAATAAAATAAAAAACTCTTCGAGCTGAAAAAAACTAGTTAATTAATTACAACTAGACTAAAAACATACTTCATTGTTATTAACCTCTTTATTTATTTTTTCTAAAGTCCTTTTATTATTGAGTTACAAATGTCTTTTTGATCAACTTACAAATAAAATTCACCAATAATTGACAAACAAAAGTTTCGTTTACCTTTAATTTTAAATTTATTTATTAATTAATTTATAAACTCTCAAGAACTTTCTACATACTTATTATAGTATTAAAAATTACAAGTGACATTTAAAAATAATTCCAATAAATATAACCAAGGGTATAACTTGTATAATAATATAAGTAGTGCCATCTAGTGTCAAATAGTAAAACTAAGAACTATGGGTTTAAGCTGTTGCTATTCAGTTTTGCTAGTAAACACTAGATGGCAGCTGAGAGTGATATTTTATAATTGTTTTAAAATAAATAACTTTTGTAAGCTATTGACTAATAGATGGCGTTACTTAGAATTCTCCTTTTAATTAATTCGAATTCAAGTTTATAACTACAATTTGTTTACATGCTAATAATTAATAGTATTAAAAAAACAAAATCATGACGATGTTTACGGAATCATTAATTATTAGGTACTAGCACTACCCCTTGCAAATTGGCAAGCGGAAGCGGCGAGTTAAAAAAACAGTGCATTTCTAGCTCGACGTGTTAGGTAATTATTTAAAACGTACAGGTATGTCATCTGTCTATACTTATATTATAAATCCGAAAGAAATGAATTTGGTATGAAGCAAGCTTGAACGCCATTATATATATTATAATGTTATTATTATTATTATAAACATTATATTATTTGGGTAGACGTTATAAAAATAATGACACTGATCGATTTGTATGAGGTTGAAAAATCCTTTCTTAGCATCTGCATTTCAAAACTACTATCTTGTCTCCTTGTCTTATACTTTAAACAGAGCATTTATAGTTAGCCAGAATGGAATGCAGACTTTGCAATTTATAACTATATTATAATAATTTATTTTATAATTTAGCTTCACAAACATAAAACAAAATGTATCTTAAAATAAATATTATTCTCTGTTATATATAAATAAAGGTGCCTTAGGTGCCGATATCAAAGAAGTTAACAAATAATATTTCAATACATTATCCTAAAACAATTCAGTAAGAAACTAATACTAGGATAATTGTATTACAAATTATATTACTTTAATAATAGGAAATTGGCTAATTGAACGTACAACTTACTTTGCCACACCTTTGACTGCTTTCCGATTTCGTTGACCGAATCCAACATGCTATATTCTTAGCTACCCATTTAACCTGTTTATATAAATAATAATGGAACGATATTACTAAAAACGCGTAAATTCACAGTAACAATTTTAAGAGCATCAACTTTTTCTAGTCCGCCAATAAACATTGGTGCCGTAAGAAATATTTGAGAGCAAGTACCTACTTATATACTATAACACTGTAGTATATAAGTACCTTCTCTCAAATATGTATTATAATACATAATATTTTAAAAGGGCATGAGTTTTCGCGTCAGAGTAGTTTAAAATATGGAAACGCATATGCCGTACTAAATATATAATACGTTATCAAAGATGAAAGCAACAGCAAATAAAGCTATATATATTATTCCTTATACCAAAGCAAAACCTCATCAAAACTTTCGATCACCATTAGTGATTGAATATCTAAACACAAATTTTGAATAAAATAGATTTGTTTCCGAGGTAGGTACATGAAATAAATTTAGATATATATTAGCAAAATGGTCGCTTGGCCAGACGGGAAGACGGAAGGTGGACTAAAGTCGTTACAGGGTTGGCCTAGAGAAGCAAAAAGGCCAGGGGGCAGACCACCCGCCAGATGGTCAGACGATTTTAGAAAAATGGCGGGTGCTCAATGGATGCGATTAGCACAGGACCGGGAGTATTGGCGCGCCTGTGAGGAGGCCTATGTCCAGCAGTGGATTAATATGGGCTGAATATGATTAGCAAAATTCGTATATAGAATAGAATATGATTTATTGTACAGCAAAAACAATTACAGAGAAACATAGAGTAAACACAAAAAAATATATATTAATAGTAAGCACAAGTTACATATTTTACGGATATTTAAACATATATTTCAAACCAAAAAAAAAAACTTTTAAAAAGTACTATCTGAACTATCTTCGATTTGTTATAAATTTAAATTACATTCCAAAGACAAATTATATGTATATATTTTAGACGACGTGTTTTTGCTATAAATTTGTATTGTGTATTTTTTTTTTTTAATTTTATATATTATAAAAATGACTGTACACAGTTAAGTTTGTTAGGTTAAATATTAATAATATATATTATGTTGTGAAATAATATGAAGTTATTTTACGAAAAAAAAATTATAGACAAAACGCAAGTGGAAACTTGTATATTTAATAAAAAAACATATTTTTTTTATATTACAGATAAAGACCGTAATATTCTATTCTATATTTAATGGAAGTAGAAGTAAGTTGTATATAGAATACTAAACTTATAAATATTACATATCAACAAAAAACTTGCTTAAACGTGTAGTTAATGAGTATTTACATAACACATTCACAAATGACAATATTTAAATCAACAACCACGATGACCAGTGACCTTTCTTTCTCTTTGAAGACCTTTCTCTTTGAGGTAGCCTCAAAAACCAACATCAACTCAAAAATCATCCTGGTGAACGAAAATAGAAAAATCTATATTCCGTTAAAGAATAAGAAACAATGTGAATCGGATCGTCTGGCCTTCATAGTTCACGAGTTGTATTTCGTCAATCGGCTTCCGTCGACAATGACTGTGATGCAAGCCGTGCACCGACGCCGGCTAACTTTATTGTTGTTAATTACAAATTAGGTATAATTTTTTGTGCTAAAAGGATCTACAACATTTGATACTTACAAAATTAACGAATAGGAATCTATTGCGTTGTAATGATGTCTTTTAAGTGCCGTATCGTTTGATTTACTTCGAAGTATTATGATTTGATTTCTCTTTGTACCTATTACCAAAAAAATCATAAAAATTTAAATTAGAATTTTGTTGTTATGCTTAACGCACTAATTGGCCAAGTTCATATAATTATATATGCATTGTATATTAAGGATTATTTTAATCAGTTTGAGTTACGGTTCGTAATGTATGAAAATTCTAAAGTATGAATCAGTTTGTTAATGATTTTCTTCAATCTCCTATTACACTTTAAAAAAAAAAACATTTTTTTTAATCGAACTATGCGGATTGAGCTTGATATGCGTTAATTTGAAAAATTGGATGTGTATGTTTTATATTTTTTTAAACAAAATAGGTACTTTACCTTATGATATAAAAAAAATAAATAAATATAATAAAAAAAAAACATCTGTTATTTATTTTTATACAAATAGCTTTGTTTTGGTTATATACCACAAGTATTAAATTTGTTGCAGTCTTGATCAAGGGTTTATTTTTTATTACAATAAACCTACTACAATTACATAGACATTAGTATCATTAACAAAAGCATTCTACACACATTGTTTACGAGAATTACTTCACAAAATTTCTATTCATCGACCAGTTACCCATGAAAATCGGGTTAATGACGTTTCTTTCTGAGTTTCTTGTGCACGCTCCGATAACAACCTAATGTCTCGGCTTCAGAGCGATAGATACCGAATAACGATCGAAATGGCAAAGCGTCCTTGATTATTGAAATTTCATAGTTTTCTAAACGGATTGGTAATAAATGGCCAATTTGTTAATTCATAAACCTAATGCAATCAAACAAGAAATCGATAAAAAATAATTTGAATAAAGTGACTTAAATATTTCGCTAAAGCAAAGAGATTAATGAAAACCATAGATTGAAATTAATAAAAACCATTAATGCACATTATCATATTAATATTGTATAGTAATTACTGATTTCATTTGAGATTTCATTTTTTTTTCTTCGAAAACAAAGGGATGTTATAGTTTGAAGTCTATGTCTGTAAGTTTGGCTTTCTATCTCGTAAACCGATAGATTTCAATGAGTTTGTATTTAAATAAAATCAAATAACTGTGCCTAAAATACACATTTTTTTGTTTTATTAAAATAAAAACGTTTTTAAAGTACGTAAATAACAGTCAAAATCATTTCGATATAAAACATAACTCCGAAGCATGAAGTTGTATATTTATTATGATTTTTGTGAGAGAAATTTATAAAAACGACCTTGTTCTATGTAAAACTGTATTTCTTATATTTCACATATTACTACGTAAACGTATTACCATATTTCATTAAATATTCAATTCTTATATGTATGTGCAAGTTTTATGTTAACTAGTTTTTATCGTAGTCGAGATTCAACCATAATCAATTACAATTAACAACTAAAAGAGTAGAAGTGACATTTTTTTTTAGTACGTACTTATGTATTTTTTTGTATTTTTAAGACCCAACTTAAAAATAATTTAACTTTTAACGTTTTACTTTTAATTTCTTTAGTAATGAAACGCAATTTAATTAATATTGCTCTTACAAATATGCGTTCCATATTCCATCCAAAAATATTGTTTATTTTAAATAAATAATATTAGTAATTTAATTAACCATAGAGCACAGAAAATATTAAAAAAAAACTTTTATGTATGTATTAATATATAATAACTTAAATAGATGATAATATTTAACCAGTCCAGTACATAAGTCAATATGTAAAGTAAATAGGATTCAAAATTATTATCACTATATTCTGATCGTCTTTGTAATACCAGTACATTGTATATGACACAATGGAGATAAGTATCGTGTTGTAAAGAAATAACATTCGAAGATTAAGCGCCCTATTGTGCCAATATACCATCACATACATATCAAGTATCTTAACTTGACATTGTGGCTTAGCAAATTCAATAATGATTACCAAAACACTACTTATTTGAAATAAGTTTTGCTTGATGATTTCTAATTTGTTTCAGCTTATTTTTTTTCTGTACCAATAATTTTATTGTCTTTTAAAAACTCCACTATGCTAAGTTTTACGTCACAGGTGAATAATATATTTATGAATTAGTTTTTAAAATTTCACAAATAATATAATAATTATGTACTTGATTTCTTTTATTTTAAAAAGCGTCCAAAATAATTACCTTTTTTAGGATATTTAAATTAAATAGACAATAATTAAATCTTTTTTTAGAAAATTAGTGGGAATATTATTAAAATTAAAACAATAAAGATTGTTAAGTCCGTGTCAATTTATTCAATGTCGGAACGCCGAAATGCAACAAAGTATACTGAGGACAAAGCGTAAGCACACGCGCATGCGGGCACAGACGATTGCGCATGCGCACAGCTGATAGAAAGTCTACCAGTTTTGTTCGGTTGACTTCAGTTGTTGACAGTACGTAGAAGGCAGTTAACGTCCCGACGCAAATGTAAACGGCCGTAAGCGGAAAATAGTTGCGTCTTATCGTGATATCAATAAAAATAAACAAAAAGACTTGTAAACTCAAAAATGGGTGTCAGTGTAAGGATTGCTGTCCTGTTTCTTTTGGTTTCTGCAACTTATGCTGTTCCTACAGGAGACTTGAATAGGACTCCAAGGATAGATGGTACGTTTGATTCCTTAAAAAATCCAGTCGCATACATAATAACATTGTTATTTATTTTATTTAAATACAAGAAAAAAACTAATAATTAATATTAACAAATCAATATTATTTTTTCTCTCAATCATTCATAAACAAAAACACAAGCGAAAGTAGAATTGCTGAATTCCGTAATTACTAATACGAATCGCAATGATTAATAACTATTAATTACAATTAACATAACATTACACATCGTACATTATAAATAAATGGACCGTGATATGAACTTGAACTGGTATTCTTTAAAAAGAAAGGAAAACTTGGATGATTGCAAAAAAAAATGTTGCAAGAGAGTTCGCAGTTCGAAACGGTTGCGATAAAAGTTTACGGATAATTTCAAATGAAACAGTCAACGCTATGATTGATAATGACTTATTTATACGCTTCAATTCAAAGCTTGCAGAAATAAACTGCACGATATTGACTATTTCCGAGTAATCATTGTCAAAAAGTCCTACCAAATGTTTTTTACAAAAAGTCTGATACTAAAGTGTTACAAGCGCTATGAAATAATACTACTGCTATAATTATTGTTATTCCGAAGAATAAATGGGACAAGTAGAAAAAAATAGGGATTGTAATACTACTAATAAGTTCAGGTGTGTGTATTCATACAATTTTTCTGTTAATATGTACTTGATTTCTAAATGGTATATGTACTTTTTTGTGTTATATTTTCATTGCATGTACTAATTTTGTTTAACGCATAGTTCATTCTTGTTATTTTGTCTCTTATTAGGTATCTTCTCCCTGAACAAAATTTGTTCATTTCGTATAAATAAAACAAAAATCTAACTCAACGCTTCATAGATCTTCTTAGAGTCGATTTTCTCCATCCAAGGTTTTAATCCAAAATTGCCTAATTGCTCCAACCGTAGACCTCAACAATAGAAGCCAAGGTTCACGCTAATGCTCAGGACTGGTTAGTTTTTCAATAGCATTGTTTAAATTGTCATTTTAGAACGGAAATATTCACATCCGAGGAACTTAAAGTGTTACGAATATATTTTACATTCATACCTTCGTCAAGCAAAGTTAAATTATAAATATATATTAAAGGTGCAAATAAAATAGTAGGTTTCTGTACATGCTTTGGAAACTCTTTGCTTTTTGGAAAACTTATCTGTGAATACGTTTATTTTATTTGCATAAAATTATATCATCACTAGTCGGCTAGGAATCATTTCTACCATGCCTACCTTACCTACAAGGCACCGGTATAGGAGCTTAACCGGCCGAGTAGCCCCATCATGCTAAAAAATATATCTAATCGCTTTAAAATTGGGGGGGGGGGGTACTCAAATGTCAAAATGCCTGGGGGCCTTGGATCTCTAAGTACAGGACTGACTCTAGTTCAACTCCGTTTCAAGTTTTTGAGAACAAAATATTCAATTTAGCAATATATAATAGAATATTAACTAAAACTATATAATTTTTTCAATTTAATTTGCCGAACGAGCACACAATAATAAAAGACTAGCGTGCGCAGAGCTTTACTCTTGAGCAATCTACGTGAGAAATTTCACGGGTTAACCTCTCTGACTTTTGTTGTCTTTAAATTTATTACAATCCATTTTCACTTCCCAGCGTCGGTATGACCATAGTTTAAATCTTCGATTACGTGAACTATACAATATTTATCGCGTTCGCTTTTAAAGGATTTTGCATTGCTATTAAAAATTACGTAAATGTCATCAATTTCTCTTTTAAGTCCGTCGCTCGGAAGTTTTTTCATGAATAATATTAATTGAAACAGGTTAAAAGTAAAATGGTACATCCTATCAATTTATTAAATAAAAAATATGATCATCGATTTTGAATTATTCATTGCAAGATAAGAATCGTAATTGTGGGATAAATTATTTTCTCCATTTATACCTTCTGGCAATGTTCTCAAACAATAGTTTCTATCATCATTACTTTGCGCCCTTTTATAAATGAATTGTAGAAATAGAAATATTTATTTAAAAACAGATTTGCATCGTATCAAACTTTGTTCCTTTATTGTTTGACTTTAATGATGACTTATACGAGGATAAAGATTTATAACATTGAATGCTCATTTCAAACCGCAATAATTTAAAAATCAAGTCATACAAAACACATCAACTTTTTTCGCCTCAGTTCAATACCCTCAGGAACTTGCTACAAATATTGACAATTCGTCTTCGGTTTATATGATTTTTGCTGCGATCATCAGCAGCAATAATAAAATGCAATAAAAAATGACGAATCAATTTTAACCTACAAAAACGTGTAAGTTTCTTAAATTAAAGTTGATTGTTACATATTAAATTGTTATTCTAAGTTTAAATAATAATACAATAATAATGAATTGAAATCATATTAATACTTAAGACACATAAGTAACCGTATCGATATCGATATCGTATATATACGAATAAACGTATTTTCCGCACCTTTAATGCCTAATATAAATATTATTAATGCAATAAAAAGATTGAATTTAAATGGTCGGATGACTTCGTATTGGTTATTGCTGCTAAGCTAACTCATAGTCTTCAATTAATTACACTTTATTAATTACATTCTAAAAATAAAAACTACATTTTGTAGGCTCTTATAGCTCGGTACCACCCACTTACCGCTTACCACCAAATACCAATTTTGTATTGCTGTGTGTCTAGAGTGGTGAATGAGCATGTTTAAATATTGCCTGTTTTTTGCAAACCAGGGGAAAAATAAATTAGATCCCCTGGTAGGTGGTGCATTGCTAATGTAAAATTAGTTTATAATTCTTACAATGTCAGTGTCTATGTTGAGATTCTGACCTCTTAGGTCATTTGCTCGGCTGCGTTATAATAGGGAATTAAAAATCTATTTATAACAATATATATTACACTTAGACAACGATGTATTAAAGACAAAAAGAGAAACAGACTTCATTTCGACTTTAAAAAAAGATTGGGGCCCGTCATTTATAAAAAAACGTTCAAACAAAATCCTAGAGTTATATTATTATGTTTAATGACTCATAACTCTGTTACAGGTGATTTGTTTACATAATGAAACTCGATAACATCAAAATTCAAGTTAACGATACGGCACGTATTTTATCGATTATTGTCAGTGCTTATTATTGTAACATCGATGAAGTGATTGCTAATAAAATTATTTCGTTAATTAGTTCTTGTAATGTCTCTTTCGTAAAGTCCTTATTGAAAATATGATTCTTTAAAAACTAATTGCTGTATATGACTTCTCTTTTCTTCCTTTTTCAGCTTAATCCTCCTATAGCTTAATTAATGGTTAATAAAAACATCTATAATAAGTCTTTATTTTTGTTGGTTGATGTGATATTTTATTCCCCAACAGACATATTACATAATTCCTATTTATGTATGTATTTATATAAGGTTAAAGATTTCATTTCATTCATTGGAAGTAAAAATAACATTATAAAATTAATTTAAAAAATCATTACCAGATTTCATTTTCGATTATCAACATATACGTTATAATCTGTTACGTCATTTTCGTAACGTCATTACGTTGCACAAATGTAATAAATATTTTTTTTATTGAAGCTAATCAAAGTTATTACGTGTGTAATAAGGAAATGTGTCTAATGATACTTTTTTTCGAAACAAGTATTGATTTGGACACTTAAGACATATTATGACAACTGGTAAGCAAACCCGCTCTTCCGCCATATCCGTATCTTCCATTAATTCTATATATTTTTGTTTAATTATCATTTACTCTTTTTACAAAAAATTAAGTAATTAATTTCATTTAATTTGTTAAAAAAAGGTTAATATTTCATATACATTATAATATCAAAAAAATATTTTCATTAAATATAGCATCGGATTTTTGCTACCTGGGTTCACCATTCCAGAGCGATGGTTGCATTGACAGGGACGTTAGGAACCGGATAAATGCAGGGTGGATAAAATGGCGACAGGTCTCTGGGACCATTTGTGACCGACGAATGCCCTTTAAGTTAATAGGGAAGATTTATAAGACCGTCATTAGGCCTGTCGTGATGCATGGTTCTGAATGTTGGGCAACAAAAGAAGAGGATGTAAAAATATGTGGCAGAGATGCGAATGTTATGTTATGTTAGAATGGACAAGATAAGAAACGAGTATATCAGAGGAAGTCTGAGAATAGCACCAATAGTTGAAAAATTGGGGAGTTATAGATTAGCATCCAAAAAAATTAATGGTCTACTCATATCGTAGATCAGAAAGGATGACAAAATATGACATATGCTTCAAAAAAATTGGCTGTTTTTATATGGAGCCTCAAATAAAGAGTCGCTCACCGCTGTTGTCGAGTGTGTGCGTTTTTATAAATGCAAATACCATAAGAAACGAAACTCTTGCGGTGCCGTTTGAGCAGCCTTAATCTATGTACATTCATCTACATTAGAATATTGACACGATATGGTGGCTTAGGCTTGCAAGAAACAAGGCTGATAGACAACATTTTAACATTAAATGATTTTATTTATCCTATACATATTATTATAACTTTTATTTTTATTATTATAACTTTTTTGTTTATCATTAATTTAACATAAGATTATAAATTGTAGAACAGTTTTTGAGTGGTAAAATGTGGTTTAATGGAAAGCACGTGCCGCTTGTCAAAGCTGTAAACTATAAAGCAGCCAGCAGCTTATAAATATAAGAATGTACATTTTTAATTAGATATCATGCTTTAATAGACATTAAAAAGGTTTCACAATATCTAAAAGCAATATTAAAGTAGGTAATCTTAAGCAATTAACTTTCCTTTAAAATAAAGTATTCTGTGACATTGATGTGTCAACTTCATTTCTTTAAACACTACCACATAAAACTTGGATGTTTTTATTGTGCATTTAAAATGGAAGATAAGTCAACGAACTGCAACGTAAACAAAGCCTTAAATACCTAACAATGCAATAAAAACATATATTTAAAGTGCAATCCATTGAATTTTAAAACGGGTATTTACATATGTTGCAATATTATTAAGCGTTATTTATCATAACGAACCTTTTTATTTGAAACGTCACATGATAGGTTGTTGTTAGTATACTATTTTACATCTACGATTAACTTTCAAAATAAAACCAAGTATGAGGCCTAAATTGCAACTTCTGTCGTCCCTAAAATTCAAAGAAAATAAATAGGCTGTGGTTCCGGCTTTCCATCGGGTACTTGGGACCCAAAAAATTAAGTCTTAATTGTTTCATATGAATAGTACGAAAAGTTAAGGATACCGATGTATTCATTTTATTTTTTTAACTTAATGATTTCAAGTTTTAATAAGTATGAATGAAGATGTAACTTACATCTTCAAACTGTTATATAATAAAACAAACTAAATATATGTACATATTAAAACTGTCACAATGAGATTACTAACTGATATTTTATAATCTTACTAATTCGTTTTTGCTAAGATATTTGAAAAACAGCCAAATAAATCTTGTGTTTTTTATATTATTGCTGCAGTTACATATTATTTGTTATTACATAATATTTTTATCTTTTTAATTCTTAGCGTGGCCATAAATACGCCTTTATTATAAAAAACTTAGGTAGTAAATTCGATATACTCGTAAAATATTTCAAACTTCTTAATATTTTAAATAAAACGCTCTCCTTAATAAATATACAGTCTACATTGCAACAATTCTTAATGTCGTATAAAGAGAAGCAAAATAAATTTTATTTAAGACGAAAATATCTCAGAAAATGCAATATTGACCACTTGAAAACAGCAACAATGCTTTTTATAAACAATTGTTTTCAAAATATTTTCGATTGGGGAAATATTAAATGTTCCACTTACTAAGTAAAGGCCAATTAAAATTAAAGTTGCAAGCAAGCTTAGAATTTTCCGTATAAATTATATTTGTCTGTTTATCACAGAAGTTGAATGAATCTTAACCGATGAACGTGGGTTCAAACCCGGGCAAGCACCACTGAACTTTCGTATGCTTGATTTGTATTTATAATTCATCTCGTGCTTGACCGTGAAGGAAAACATCGCGAAGAAACCTGCATGTGTCTAAATTCACTAAAATAGTATGTGTATTTCACCATCACGCATTGGAGCAGCGTGGGGGAATAATGTGCAAACCTTCTCCTCAAAAAAAAAGGAGAGGAGCCCTTAGCTCAACAGTGTGACACTCACAGAATGTTATTGCTGTTACGCTGTACGCATGCAATAATGGCTGTTTTAGGAATAACGTTAAAGATTACATTAATATATTTACTTTCATTAATTGGGGAAAAGGATAGTTTAACGTGCGGCTTTTTTAGACAGCTAGTGTTGGTTCCGAATAAAACAATATCGATGAACTTTTTAAAGGGTACCGATTTAGTTCAACGCTTCTGAACTGGCCGAATAAGTAAAGTGAAAGCAGTAAACTTGAAAGTGATTTGTTTTCTACTTCGTCATAATTCTCTTTTTTGTGAATGTAGGTGTTGTCTAGTCTATTTAGTCCAATAAAGTATAGTCAACATATAATATATTTTGCTATCTGATACCTACTACAATTACAATAGAACATGGTGAAATAATTCGAATTTGTGTATATCGATGTTAAATTATACCGGAATTAATAATATCATCATCATTAACGCCTTGTCCTTAATTTATAATTAACGCAAAAAAAAACGGACTACTACAGTCGACTTTTACATCGTAGGCCAAACAGAAATAAAGTACTTTGATACAAAACGTTTGAAGTTAAAGATCTCGCTAATGTATACGATAAACATTATATTATTGATATAAATTAATTAAATTGACTTTTATGAGGTTTTTGTAAAATGTTTGGCAAGCTTCAGTGTCTATTAAAAACAGTCTTACAAATTCTTAATAGGCCATCCCTACCACCTTACTAGGCTTAATATCAATTTCAATTGAAGCAATGACTCAAAAACAGTCAAAATTAGCTTAAAAAAGTTATATTTCAATAAAAAACAATGTTTAGATCAAATTACTTATTATATTATCTTTATACTCGTAATCATTGTAATTGTTTTTAACAAATTAAATTATATTCTATTAATTTTGTTGCTTATAACGAATGAATAACAAGATTTTCTGACGATTGCTAAGATTTATTGTCAACAATCACAGCAAACTCGAGAGCAATCATCTCAAATGTCATCAAAGGGGCCATGTCGGAACGAATGAAGGAATGAATAGGATAACCGTCATCTTGCAACATCAACAATGCACTCTGTTGCTGGAGTTTCACAACATCGTTCAAAATATGCGTTCGCAAGGTTGTATGTTCCAATATAAATAAATTGGTCGCTTATTCGATTACGCAGCGAATTCATGAAAATTGAAACTATTTATTGTTATTTCGTGGTTATTAATTCTAATGTGTACTGATTCGTGCGTCAATGAAAAGAAAATCATGATCTTAAAGAAAAGTTTTAACTGCTACTTAAAAGTAAATCTAGATTTACGTTATCATTGACATTTAAATATAATTTAAATAATAATAAGCCCATTTATAAAAGGACAAATATATGCTTACGTTTAAAAACAATTAAATCAGCAATTGTATTGTTATTAATATTTTGAAATATACATGAAACTGCAATAAGGAATTCAAACCTAATTGGAATAAAGATTACTAATTTATGCCGTTATATGTTACATTTGTAAAGAACTAGGTATCTTTATATTTTTTGAAATATTCTTAAAACATATTCCTTTTATTTTGCTTGGATTAAATATCATGTAAAATGTAAAAATTTTGTTCTAATTTTGATGCTCGACGACGAAGAAATTAAGTAATTATACTACATAATAATAGTCCAATTTAATTTTAGATTTATAAGTAAAGTGTGTATTTGTTAAAATGAAACGAATAACGAGACGTGAAATAACGTGAGTATAGTATTTTATTAAATTATAAACAAATGTTCAAGGTTCTAATTGTTTTAAACAGATTGTGTAATTAAAAAAGAGAAATGACGCATTATTGATAATTATGTATTACCAAGATAAACTTTTGTAAGACCTCTAATCGAACCATTGTGTGTTGTATGCGCAGATAAAAAATATAATTACAATACATTAGTCATCATGACGTAATTCTTTTCGAAATAAGTTAGGGGAGAAAGCGCTAATTTAACACCAAAAATATATGTGGCCACGATTTCATTATGGATTTTTTAACAGCCGATATACCATCTTGGTGTACCATATTTGTCAACACAATGGCTTATTCAAAACAAAATTAATTCGATATTCTTGTTTACGTGGCTATAAATTTTAAACTTCAAATAAAATAATTAAAACGTCATGATATAATAACCGCATAAAAAACAGTCAGTTTTTATGAGCTGTGTCATCAAAGTAATTTGGTATGCCATATTCATACTGTATGAAATTGAATGTGCAGTTATCGTTCATCGTTTAAGTCAATGTTCAATGCAAAATACTTCCTTTATGTAATTCTTTGACAAAAAACATTTTTTATTCATCAACATTTCACAATCATTAATATGATTTCGTATTCGTTAACATATGTTAAAGTTGTATTCCCACATTTTTGAATTAATGTATATCTGACTTTGAGAAGTCACATCTGCTTCTGAATCTAATGCTACTCCATAGATATTGCTTTTGTGAGGTATCAGCCACACATTGCCAAACACTGTCAATAATAGCATTTAAATATTTATGTTCCTTTAATCATAATATACTTACCATTCAAAACAAGAAAAATAAACATCTCAGTTTTGGTCTTATATACGGATATAAAAGAGAAATAATGAAAAATGTTGAAATGATAAAGACAATTTTGAGTAAAAAAGTAAAGTGTAATTAAGTCCGACACTTCTTTCATAGCTAATAATAGCTTTATTTCGCCACTAGCCGCCGTAACTACAAGCAACTTCGCTCCAAAGAAAAATCGTGACCATAAGGTTTTGAACGCAACACGATTACTATGATTTGGTAAATCCTCATTATAGAGCTTGGTGTGTAATCAAAATGTTCAATTTTGTCTAGCATTGAATTGTCTTAAGCATTGTCATTGACGGTCACGAAAGGCCTTCAATCATAGTTTATTTTGGATGCAAGAATATTAATTATATTCCATAAAAAAATTCAACTCCCATTAATAATAGAGATACGGATATAAGTTACTTTAATATGCTTGTAATCAAGGTCACATGTGTTTATTAAAAGAAAATATTTTATTAAAAGTACATTACGTACTTATTCAAATAAATTAAAGTCAAGAAAAAAAAACAAACACCGTTTACACCTTATAATACCTTGTTTTATAATGTAACTTCTGTTCTGTACTACTAATGGGCGTGCCAGTATCTTCAGTAACTACATGTGTATTGTACATAACAGTTTTAATACGACATTATTTAAACTTCTGTAGCACCCGCTATAATGTACTTAACTGTAAATAAACGTTTATACAAAAATATATTTATTTATAGAAATTATTAACGCATTTTAATATGTTCCAAATGGTATTGCGATCTCAGTGTTTTGATTAACGAAAACTATTCATTAACACATAAAATAATATTATTTCAATATATACATTATACATAAAGAAAGATTAAAGTAGTTTTATATCTGTAATCTAATATATTTGTCGATGCATAAACATATATTTAAAATAGACACAACAAATATAATAACTGAGCCGAGTGGCATTGTGTCGACAACGCCCCTTAGCAAACCTTTGCAACATGGTCCGCGCAACAATTGCGGCACGAGCATTATTGTAATTATATTAAAAACGCTTCAGCATATTTACAAAATAATTGTTACTATAGAAAAATTAAGAAAGACTATTATTTTGTCGAATATGTGAAAGCTAAAAACTACTTATATTTATTTTTTAAGGGTAACATAGTTTTTTTAATTATATGTTTATTATTATATTATAAGCAAAAACTATTTAAGTTTCCATAAATTATTATTAAAACATTTGGTCATTAAAAGTTTACGGCACGAAGCGTAATAATTGAGATAGGTTCTACAATGACTACTGTATAATACGTTGTACTTGTATAGTCACTTAGTAGTGCTTCCATCCACGGTCCAACAACGACTGCCTTCTCTCTGCTCGGGTCGGTATTAATATAGTATCGTTGCCATGGTAAAAGAGACAAACTAATGAGCTTGTAGGGTAGTTTACTAATACTGACATACATACACTACATTCCCTTCCTTGTTGTTTTTTTTTTCTTTTTTTTCTAGCAAAATCACAACTTTTAATTAGTATCTTCAATTACTTATCTGTTAATATTTTTACGTTACTTTTCTTTCTGTTCTTCTTCTTTTCCATCTTCCGACTCATTTACATCTTTTTCTAAGTCTTTTTCTCCATTTTCATTTCGGACAACCTCCCATTGACCCTCGACTCTTTTCAAATGAACTACATTTCTCCGAGATATTTTTCCAGTTAAATCGTTTCGAATACTTATGTCTCCCCCCACACTTTTTTCCACTGTATGAGGAGTTGGGTCATAATTTAGGCTAAGTTTATTTTTTTCCATATTTCTTACATAAACTTTATTTCCAGGTAATAATTGGCATTCCTTAGATTTTCGTTTCCTGTCTGCGTATTCTTTCCCTGCTTCCTTTTTTTCTTGATCACGATCTCTGACATCAGCATCTTCAGGATTATGTGAATGTGTTATATCTCCTGCCATGGGTATTTTGTCCCGATATTGCCGTTTGAAAAATAGTTCTGCTGGAGTTTTACCAGTCACACCGTGGGGCGTGCTATTATACATAGTTATATACTCTAGCAGAGCAACACGCCAATTTTTTTCCTCAATTTGACTAATCTTTAATCGCTTCAAAATATCTCTATTCTGGCGTTCAACCTCGCCATTCTGTTGAGGCCAGTATGGAACTGTGTTATACAAAACTATATTTCATTCAGAACAAAATTTTTTAAAATCATCACTACAAAATTGTCGACCATTATCAGCTGTTATTGTTATTGGATTCCCTAATCTACTAAAAATTTCCTCAAGATTTCGTATTATGTCCATACTTGTTATTTTGCAACAAATCTTCACTTCCTTATACCGGCTGAAATAATCGACGATTATAAATATATAATCGTTGCTTGGTAAGGGCCCTAGCAAATCTACACACGTATCTACCCAGGGTTCGCTTGGTAATGCTCTTCTTTTTAAGGGGTTAGGAGGATTGGGAGTTGAGACTAATGTGCACCCCTTGCAGCATTTTACTAAGTTTTCCGTTTCCTTGTCATACCTAGGCCACCATACTTTGGACCTTAGCCTCACCTTCATGGAAACTATTCCCGGGTGTCCTTCATGAGCAGCTTCCAATACTTTACTTCGCAGTCTCTTTGGAATTACGATCCTTGTCCCTCTTAATAAAATATCTTCATAAAAACATAGTTCACTGAAATATTTTGTAATTTTTTACTTCTTCTTCCCAATTGTTATTATACAGGCCTTCTCTTACTTTCAAAATTTCCTCGTCCTGTTTTGATGCCTCTGAAATTTCTTTGAAGGATAGCGCAATTGGTCTGCTAGCTTCGACAACTTGATATATATAGCTTTCTGAAACATTTTGTGGTTGTTTTTCCGATTTGCATAATCTTGATAAGCAATCTGCAATGTTTTCTTTTCCAGGTTTATAAACTACTTTGAATCTATATGCTTGAAGGCGTAATAACCATCTTTCTATTCTTGCACATGGTTTGGATTTAGGGCCAAATATAACCTCTAGTGGTTTATGATCCGTGACTAGCTCAAACTCCTTCCCAAATAAAAATATATAAAATGTTCGACTGCCCAAACCAAGGCTAAGGCTTCTTTTTCCGTTTGACAATATCTTCTCTCGCAATCAGTTAAAGTCCGATGACCATATGCTATAATTCGTGGTCCGTGAGCGTTAATTTGAACTAATACTCCTCCCAATCCTACTGGACTGGCATCTGCTATGACTACAGTTCGGTCATTGACGTCATAATATCCTAAGGTGGGAATGTCGGACAATGCCATTTTTAGTTTGTTAAACGCATATTCCTGTTTGGTTCCCCATATAGTGGTGATTTCTGTGTTTTTATTTTGTTTGTTTCGAGTAGCATTTTCAGCGGTTCCGTTGTTGTCGCCAAGTTTGGAATCCATTTACCAACGTAGTTTATTAATCCCAAGAAGCTCTGAAGCTCACCTATGTTCAATGGAGAGCGAAATTGTTTTATGGTTGATATATATTTGTCTAAAGGTTTGACTCCTTTGTAGGACAGTTCATGTCCTAGAAATTGTACGTTTTGTTCTCTGAAGATACATTTGTCTTTTCTAAGAACCACATTATTTTGTCTGAGTCTCCATAACTTTCTGTAACCTTAGATCGTGTTCTTCCAAATTCTTTCCATATACTAATATGTCATCAATGAAATTAATTACACCTTCACACTTTAATAATATTCGTTCTAAGGCCTTTTGAAAAATTTCCGGAGCAAACGAGATCCCAAACATTAGTCGCTTATATCTAAAAAGACCTTTAGTTGTTATGAAGGTAGTTATATGTCTAGAAGTAGGATGGAGTTCAATTTGATGAAAAGCGTCTTTAATGTCCAGTTTTGAAAAGTATTTTGCATTTTTCATTTTCGGAAGCAGTTTGTCCATAGTGGGTAATGGATGATTTTCACGTAGTATGGCTTTGTTAGCCCGTCTCATGTCAACGCAAAGCCTAATTTCTCCAGTGGTTTTTAAGACCGGCACTATTGGAGATACCCATCTCGAAGACCCTTGAAC
The DNA here is from genome assembly GCA_905147175.2 of Nymphalis urticae. Lineage (NCBI taxonomy): Eukaryota > Metazoa > Arthropoda > Insecta > Lepidoptera > Nymphalidae > Nymphalis > Nymphalis urticae. The sequence continues at coordinate 4,645,652 of LR989994.1, read as the reverse complement.
CTCTTCAATAATGTCTCTCTCTATGAGTTCCTGAATTTTCCTCTCAACCTTTTCTTCAAGTGGTATAGGTATCCTCCTTAATGGTTGAGAAACTGCACCTTCTCATCGATCGGTATCTCTACTAAAACATCTTTGAATTTTGGAAACACTACGTTTGTTCTTATTTCATTTATTTGCAAACCAATTTTCAAAACACCCATTAAAATTGCAGTATCCTTTCCAAGTAGATCCCTATTTCCGTCAGCTATTATATAAAAAGTTGCTTTTTGAGACCTATCAGCAATTTCTATATTTGCATCAAATGAACCTAATAATTCCAAGGGCTTCTTACTTCCATATCCATAAAAAATCTTATTGCAAGCGAACGTTAGGTTCTGAATCTGTATGTTTCTTTGTTTCATTTCCTTCCATGTTTTCTCTGTAATAAGGTTACATTTACGACCTGAATCCACCAGCAATACATATTAAATTGTTACATTGGTGGAGTGAACGTTAACGTTCACTCCACCAGTGTAACAATTTAATACACTGTCATCATCGATTCTAAATACATATTGTATGTCTCCAGACCCTGTATGCTCTATTTGATTTGTTTCGTATCTTTTACCATCTTTTTTAAATTTCTTAGTGTTGTCATCTTGTCTATAGTTATATCCTTCATATTTTCTTTTAGGGTTTATATTTCGTTTCATTGTCTTACAAAATTGTCTATAGTGTCCTTTTATTCCGCACTTGTAACACTCTTTTTCCCTTGCTGGGCAATTGCTGTCTTGAGAATTATGACTCGTATTTCCACATCTGCTACATCCAGATCTTATTTTCTAGTTCTTATTTTTTCTTTCTTTTGATGTGTCTTATTTTCCAGTTCTTATTTTTTCTTTCGTTTCCGTATTTCTTACTCTGTTAATAATATCTTTTGATGTACTGTTCTCCCCAAATTCTTCTATTTGCCTGTTAACAGCCTCAAGAGTATTCGCTTCGGCTATTATGTTAGTTAATGAGAATGTATCTCCATTTTGTAGTATTTTCTTTCTGAGCTCTTTTGAGGAACATTTTTCGGTTATTTGATCAATTATTTGGTCTTCTTTATCTTTAAACTGACACTTGACAGCTTGTTTTCTTAGCCGTACCAAAAAATTTTCAAATTTCTCATTTGTTTCCTGCTTTATCAATCGGAAAAGATGACGTTCATACACCTTACTTTGTTTCGGTAGAAAGAATTTATCAAGTTTAGCTATAGCCACTTCAAAAACATCAACTCCATCATCTGTTGACAAATTTGCTCCTGGTATGTTATAAAATATTTCTTGTAGCTCAATCCCACCAAAATGCAGTAAGGACGCTCGTTTCTTTTCATTCGTCTCGATACCAGCAGCATCGAGATAAATAAGCAGTGCCCTCTTCCAGCGATCCCATCTTGGCCCTACCGAAGTAGGCTCTCCTTCACAATTAAATTTATCCAATGTTAATTGAGAGCTCATCATTTAGAACCTGAAACTGATAAATGTATTTTAAGTTAACTATTATTGTTAACTATGTTTGACGTCTGATGGTATGTCAACTTAATGACCGTGGCTATATACCACTGTTATTAATTTTGTCATTTTCTCATGACCGTCAATTTAATGACCAGTGGCTATATACCACTGCCTGTTAATTTTGTCATTTTCTCATGACCGTCAATTTAATGACCAGCAGCTATATACCACTGCTTACTGTTTGTCGTCCTCTGACGACTGTCAATTTAATGACCAGTAGTTATACTACTGTACATTAACTTTGTCATTCTTTCATGACTGTCAATTTAATGACCAGTAGTTATACTACTGTACATTAACTTTGTCATTCTTTCATGACTGTCAATTTAATGACCAGTAGCTATACTACTGCACATTAACTTTGTCATTCTTTCACGACTGTCAATTTAATGACCAGTAGTTATACTACTGCTTATGTTGCCTTTACTTACGTACTCACTAGGTTTGATTCCGAATTTAAAGGTTCCTTCTTCCTTTTTTTGTAAAAAAAAAAGTTTATATCCTCGTCGCCAATGTATAATACGTTGTACTTGTATAGTCACTTAGTAGTGCTTCCATCCACGGTCCAACAACGACTGCCTTCTCTCTGCTCGGGTCGGTATTAATATAGTATCGTTGCCATGGTAAAAGAGACAAACTAATGAGCTTGTAGGGTAGTTTACTAATACTGACATACATACACTACAACTACAAACGGGCTTACATGTTAATTCTCACTTTAGGTAAAGACAGTTCCAGGATACGTTTCTCGAATGAATTCAATGTTCTTCTTTGAAAAAAAAGCATAAAAAATGAAACAATTGTTTTTTTCTTCAAATCCAATTTTACAACTGAATATAATATTATTAAAAAGGTATATTGAATGAAGACAACTTATAAATCAATAATTAATGAATCGCATTGATTGATTTATAAATTGTCTACAAAATCATATGTTGCGTAATTACATTATTTACTTATATCTGATAAACTTTATGATTACTATACTAACATTATAATATACTACAAATAATTCTTCTTATTAAAAAGACACGCTATAAACAGCTGACTGTTGAGCAAAACGAACATCTGTAGCTTAGTAATTCATAAATATTCTGGTAAAAGTAACCATGTAATGGCTCGAAGAATTTGATATTATCCGTTATGGTAAAGAATCATTAACCAGATATTTTATTTTCCTTTTAACTCTATGTACATACTAGTCTAAGTTGTGATATTTAGAACCAGCAAATCGCGCAAGTAAGCTAATTCTTAGAAAATTACATAGTTCGTAACGCCAAAAATGCATTATTTTGAATTAGTATTGAGCAATTCGAGCATGGAACCGAGATTGCCAAGTGCATAAAACGTAAATTTTACCCGAAGTTTGCGAGTTCTGTTTTGGACAAGCACCATTAAGTTTTCATATTTGATCTAGTGCTGTACTTGCCCTGTAAATAAAAACGTCGAAGCAATGCGCAAAAATCCGCCGAATCACGTCGGAGTGGCGTCGTGGAATGAGCTCCTAACCTTCTTCTTAACAGGACTGGTGTCTTATACATATGTATACATATATGACCAGCAGCGGCAGCTATATATATAATAAACTATATTATTAGTATTATTTATCTCTATTAAAAACTTTAATTGCATGTAAGTGCATTTTTAATGTTAACTTTACGAACATAACAAACACTAAGCTTTTAATTCTTTAAATAAGTTAAAGTTTAGTATTATTCATTTCAAAACGCACGATAACGTATATTTTAAGGACATAATTTATTGTATTTCAACATTGTATAAATTATTATTTATTTTTCTTAATAAAACGAGGTCAAAGGATGACTTCCAAGTATTTACTTTAGAATATACAATAATAACCTTCAATACCTTTATTGATTATTTCAATTTGGTAAGTTTGGTTTATAATATTGTTAATATCCAGTACGAGTTATTTATGTTACGAGGTAACTTAACAAATATTATTGAATAAAAAATAACTTAAAATGGTTCATCAACAACAGGATTACGATTTCGGCACCGTTTATAGCTATTTTTAAAACCCCTTAATTGTAGAATGTTCAGCTGGGAAATACACGGTACTAATATAAAGGCAAATAAACTAAATATCAATTGACTTATGTACTTATTTTTTTATAGCTAGATACTCATAGTCTTGAGTTTTGAAACCCCAATTTTTACTATTTCTTACTTATTACTTTCTTAAAATGTATTTAGGTTCAGATTACAATTTAATGTTTCTTTAAATTTTTTCTGTTGCTAAATATTTACATTGGCTAAAACCTATATTTGGTCCGTCTTTCGATAGTACTTCGTCCAGTATATTAGAATTCCATTCCGGGAGATAACAATTATTTACCATTTCACCGAAACCCGGGATTAATTTAAAAACTCGTAAATTCTATGTAATAATTAAAACCTGTGTCACATGTGTATATACGAATTTATATTCAATATTTCCCTTTAATGTTGACCGACGAATTACAAATTCGCTCTTACAAAATAGCTCCACTGATCTAAAAACGCCTATAAATCATTTAATCATTAAACCACTCTTGCGTTGTCTTCATAATTCAATTCGACAGTTGCCGGACCGCTTCAGAGACAATCATTTGACCCCTGAACCAATCAGTAAACCTAAACCGGCCAATAAATAAATATTATATAACAATTTATTACGTAAAATCCTACTCTAGATACCCTTATTGCTTTTATACAAACTAAATTTTATTAAAAGATTATACCTACAAAGTTGAAAATTACACTTAATACTAAATTCAAACCTGATGTTAAAAAGCAATTAATTGTTCCGCATTTTATGATCAAACACATTTCACATCACACACAAGGTTAGAAAATATGGAAATTAAAATTATAGATATAGAGTATGTGACATAAGGCACTCGATCACACAATCAAACAACCATCCAGCTCGCAGAACGCCTACACAAACGTACCAGTAGATGTAGAGAACATTGGTTGTGCATCTATACCTAAGTGAATTGAGTACGTGGATCCGTGACGTCATATTCTGTTGTGGAACTATGAGGTGCCAAGTAGCAGTCATTTTTATAAATGAAAGCAAAAACTGAAATGAGAACTTGTATTCTATAAAAAGGTGATTATTAAATCATTAATCACACGTTGTCGGGTGATTATTGCTTACTAATGTGTTATGCTTCATTTTAAAATATCAATAGTAAATCTTATTGTGTAGTTTACGTTACGATAATTTATATTTATATAAATATATACATACTTTGCCAACACATTTAAAATTTCGATGTAATTATTTATGAAAATTGTATATTATGACTTGAACTTTGAAAACATTCATAAAGCATTTAAAAAAAACATTGATATTTCTTTGAAAATTGCATACACAATAGACGCCGACCTTGGTCCAATGGCATTTACCCTTGTGTCAATCACCCGATACATCCCGTAAGGCAACATTAACATAACATAATATATTATGTAGTTCAATTTTAATACTTACGAAATGAACATTACGATCCATTATTTAATGCATGTTAAAAATATTAGGCAAGACTGTTCGAGCATATCACTTTCACTGAATACCGATATAACAAATTTTGATTGAATAAATCCAATGTTTTGATGTTTTGGCATTTAGGACGATTGAAGTAGGTCAAGATTAAATAAGCAGTCTTGTCATCGACCTTAAATTTAGTGGCTGTCGATGCACACGATTTTGAAAGATTACCACTAAAGTTCTAAAGCCTTGAATCTTCCATATTAATTAGAAAAAATAATTGGGTTTGTTTTAAATAATTTATCCGTCACAGTTGAAATGGTCCGGTGAATAGAGCACAAAATTCGAATTCGGCGAACATCACTGAATTTTTAATGTGACAAATTAAGATTTATAATTTATTTACATAAGGTTTTTATAATAAAATGGAAATGAATGCCCACACTTTATTCATATTAATTACCATAGAAATTTAGTTCAAATAAAGCATATATTTTATTTGTATTCCAAAGTTATAATAAAATTAAAGAAACGTAATATTATAAACTTAGTTACGATAAATAGAGCATATATAATTGAATAACTCGGTTTCTAAATATACATACATAAGTTGACGAAGACAACTGAAATGTATGCAGATGTATGTATGTATGACTATTCAGTATATCATAATAATTAATAAGATTTATAATATAGTGAAACTCGCCAACAAATAGATAAAAAAATGTAAAAATTAAAACAAGTTTTATTTCATTACAATTCATTGTATTATTTGAATTGGATGATCGATAATAAAACAAGAAAATGTAGAAAGGTGGGCTAATAATTTTGTCGCTAAATTGATCATAACTAATTATGTTAAGGGCTTAAGCATGGTTTTTCTGGATGCCTCGCCAATATATTAATAAATTGTTATTATAATAAAGCCGAATACAGTAAATCGTTAATAATTTAAAAATACCATCATAATCTCATCGAAGAATTGACGAGAAGTTAAATTTTGCTCGCGCTTAAGTAAGTAAAGGATAAATGATTGTTTGGAAGTCGATAATTTTAAGTAAGAATTGTCATTCTGATTAAAAAGTATAGGCTTTTATTTTATTTTAAGATTAATGATTATTCTTTTAATAATCATCAGTGCTTTTACTGTGAATCTCTGTACTTACACTTAATGTATTTTACAGTGACTTAAGGCTTGAAGAAAAAAATATTTTATACACGTCTTCCGATATACGATTCTGTTGGATATAGTTTATACTATAAGTGAGGAAGCGTACCAATATATTTTTCTTATTCTATCAAACTCAAATAAAAAAAAATTAACGCACTGAAAACTTTATATATAATTAATAATCGAAGTACATCTTTTTAAAATGAAAAATCAGTGTATGTGTATAAATAAAAACTAAAATACGTATGTTTTTATAACTTTTATAGACAACCGACTTTGTTGAAATAAAGTATTAAACTTAACTAAAGTAAAATCCAAACTAATTAAAAGTTATTTAAATTTGTAAATTTTAGCCGTTTCAAAGATTAGCATGGACAGACAGACTGACTGGACAGATAGTTTTGGTATAGATAAATCACAAATAGCCATATTAACTTTAAATTATGTAAACATACAATAAGAACACTAAAAAAACAACCTTCACCTTTATTAAAATATAAATACAAAGTTTGATTCTATGCAAACGAAATATTTAATGACAATAGAAAATAAAATATTATTCACCAAAGCGTAACAAAAGGTTTCATGCTTTCCTATTAATTTCTGGAAAAAGCGATTTCTTGCACGTAGTAAAATAGTATGAAAAAAATCTTAAGCCACAGCGAAACCGTAGCTTAGGCGAAAGTGAAACTTGGAATATATAATGGGTATTGGACACGAAACGATGTCGCGAGTTACATAATCGAATATATCGGATCAACACATCCGAGATGCATGGTCTACACGATTCGAATCGTTATTCTGGGAAGTCGATTGTAATTCTTAATGTGCACGTCACTACGTGCTGCACTTTATTGAGTGACATGTGGAAATTTTATGCACCCATTTAAAGGTATATTCTATTCGAATATTGCTTCATATGGAATAATGATCTCACTATAATGGTTATAGGCAAGTGTTACACAAATTGTCATACACTTCACAATTTATATTGAGCTCTTCGAAATGAGACTTTCATAACTGTTGTATGATTTCACGAGTAATATAAATGATATATAGTTATCGTTGGGTTCAGAACTTTAAGGTTTAAATTATAAAATTTTACAGTTTTTTATCAATTGTAGTACTAGTATGAAATATTATAAGTATGGACGTCACTTATCTATTTTTTTAGGTTCGTCATATTAACTTTAACCATCTAAACACAATGATTAAATACAATATTGCATTTAATAACAAATCAAATATGTTATTTAGCACATATACTAATATAAATTCTTTAGTATAGTATCTCCACTTAACTGCGTTTTTTGCTATTTATATCAAATTGCGGTATATTTACAATGTATTCATGATCGACATTGACGTAACCGTGACCAATACCATCAATCAAGCTCATTCAGGTCGTTGATACACTCGATGCTTCGTTAATTTAACGCATCGAATCATCCAACATATCCATAATCAAATAGACAAGTAATAAGATAATGTTATAAATATAATAGAAATGAAGACTATTAATACATATTAAGTAAACATTGATACAATTTCAATTGTCAAAGCACCATAATTCGTTGGATTTGATAAATTATGATACATTGACCTCTTAAATAGGTTTTCCAAAGTAGTGAAAATGTATATACAATACAAAGCAGCTTTATATTTAATATAAGTTCTTGTTATACCTTAATAAAGTATTTTTGATTTTATATCAAATCGAATAAATATTGACAAGACTAAAATATTATAATTCAAATTGTTACCGGTTCGCCCATACTGGTCGCGGAGGTCATTTCAAATGTTCAATCAAGTCTAGATCTCGTAAAACTTAAATCAGACCAATAATAATTAGTACTTGTCATATAAAATCTGAGTTATATCAATAATAAGACCATGTCAAATACTAGGAAGAAAATTCATTGGTACCTAAGATTATGTATAACTGGTAACCGGCAACTTTACACGTAATAATAATAATATTTAATTTCAAATAAGATTCAATTCTCAGATTATAACCTCCGATTGTATGACCAAATAGTAGGTACAAATATGTATAACTATAACACGGTTATTAATTGATTTTAGTATCTATACACTATAATCCATTGATAACTATCCCATTGATTACTGTCGTTTGGTAATATTTCTTTATCGCTAAAACATTAAACTTTTAACTGAATGAATTATTAAGTAATACTTAAAATAAACTGAAACAAAAGAAGTAATTAACTACACGCTCTTGTAAGAATATAAATATATTACGATAATGGTAAGATCCTTAACTATAAATACACATTTTGTTGAGGCAGCTCTACTGAAGTTAGAAGTGTATTATTTACCCAATGATCCTTTTATGAGCCTTCTACAACTATAAATTCTTTCATAAAGTCTTTATTAAGTCTTCTATAAGTATTTTATAAAGTCTTTCTGATTCCGGTTCTGGTTCAATCTAAGTGGTTAAAAATTATATGGAAGTCGTATGTTAATATTTTTTTGTAAGAGTCCGAAAGCGCTTGGGAGCAGCTAGTATAATATAATTTTAAAATTATAACCACCAAAATGCTATTAAATATCAGCAGGATACTACTAGCACCATTTTATGTCAGACTGTAAAATTTGACTCCCAAATATACTGGTATAAAGATTTTTTAATCACGTAATAAAAATATAATACAATATCCGGTGAATGATATATTTTTTATTGAATTTAATTGAAATTGTTACAACCCTAACAATTTTACATAATTCATATTTTATATTCAATAAATGTAGATTTAAAATTATTACTAATGACCTCTACATAAACAAAATACACGTTACACGAAAATATGCTAACTTGATAGTTAACAATTAAAATTAATTTCATACTTCGCTTTGTTTCGTAGATATAATTAATGATGTCTACTAATTAGGCAAGGCAGTGCGCCTTTACGCACGGAGGTTTCTCAGCCTTCTGGAATATTTTATTATTATTCTAACCTGCCACTTGATTACGAAAGAATAAGCGGAAATTGTGTCCTACTTAAATCCGCTTTTGATAAGCCCATCTTTTGTTAATAAAACAAACAGATAAATCTAGTTCACCTTTTGTAAAGCGAATACCTATAGCATTAATCTTGATTGCACTTCAAGGTTTGCAACTATCTCCTTTAATGGCTTACATAATATAATTGCTTTTTCACACAGCTATGTAACTGATTCTTCCTACTTCTTGTGCGCTCGCATTTCCTCTTTTCCCCTATACGTTAAATTTAACTCAGATTAGAACTACACTTTCACACGAACGTTGATGCATACTGAATTTATTCTAAATAAAATTATATTTTTGATATGATTATATTTATTGAGTGAAGTAGATTTATATTCAATTTCATATTCACGTTTGAGGTCGTGTTTTAAATACAACCGTACAAATTGTTGAGACGCTAATTACTCAAAAAAACCCTTAGTCGACTGTTACGATAACACCCCAGGTTCATTATTTAGGATAGGATTTCTATCACCTATTCTGTAAGAACTCACTTCGCAATTCACGAATTACGCTATCCGTGAATGCTCTAAGTTTCATAATTATTATAGTTAAGTTGTCGAACATAAGCTTCGTGAGTTTCAACTTTGCTCTTAAAGGCCTATCCTATCTTTTGTTTTACTCCGAAAGTAACATCTTAATGAGGTGGATTGTCATTGACCATATTGATTCACTACATATTGGGCGTTACCGTTAAATATGCCCCGCGCAGATCTCACACCCCCTGTATTTAGGGAGTGTCACAGGTCTGTTAAACACAACGCCTCGTCCCGCACTACGAAATGCCGTTAATCATGAAAATTATCATAATCAATACCGACTCCCGAGAAAAAAAGCTTGTAATGCAACTGAAATACTACTGCGCACTATACGTATCGGAATAAGTTGTATAAAAAAAAAACCAGTTACATTAAACTATGAAATACTCGTATTCAGTAATAAATTATTATATTTATGTTTTATTACTGAATATTTTAATGTAACGAGTCACAGTAATGTTAGTTTAATTAATTATTAAGTTATTTATACATCGCAGATTTTTGCGCTGACAGGTCTTGCAGCCGATTTCAATTAATATTTGCATCATCAAACGCTAAATCATTAAGCATTGATATGTAAACAACATTTGCTAAGAAACTAATCATCTTAAGATAAACCATACTTTGTAATATAAAAACTACTTTTCACACTTAAAAAAAAAAGTCAATGCTACAACATTATAATATTTTTATTCAAAGCTCTATATTCGTGATCTAAAAATAATAAAAAAATCATATCTATAAAAATACGTGTAAGAAGCAATACAATCCGTTATTCATTAACAATTTCACAGTGTTTTTGTAAATAAAAAAAATATTTTACTTAAATAATAAAATATTTATTAAAACTGTACTGTAGAATGTAGATCACGAATATAATATTGTTTATTATTTGAATAATTATTGTTGTTAAGCAGTTGTTCCATCCTTCATTGAAAATTCGTGCTTCAATCTTTAGACTGTCAGTCACGTTTTAAATATATTTGGTAAATAAATTTTAATTTTGTCAGAATATAAGCAATGTATTATTACGATGGGATTTTGGTTGTTTGTGTTTTTTGATATTACAACGTTATAAAAAAAGCTTTTTGGTCATTAAAATAACTTATATAAATAATTAACAGAAACTACTTTAACATTTTATTATATTCAAACAATCTCTTCTAAATGCGCAATTTATAAAAATAAATTTATCATTATACTATCGCATCATGTATAAAAGCATCTGAAATAAAGATAACAATTATAAAATAAGTTACGTAACGATGTGAGATGAATGGTAAAAGATAACTGGTAATCAAACGTTTATGACTAAGAAGTTTTATTCGGGAGTGTTAAAGTATTGGATGTTGTGTATTTATTAATTTTCAACTATTGATTAAATCGAAATGAAGTAATTTTTAAATGTTACAATATATTTAATAAGATATCAATCTCAATATGACAAAAGAGTGAGAGGAGTTATCTTGATTTAACTGGAAAAATATGAAATAACTATTTATTTTATCTATATTTTAGACTGCAATATCTAATCAGTTACGTTCTTTACTATTCAATAATTCTATTCTACCCACAAATTATGACTTACATTTTTATATATAATTGAATTACGTGTATAGACTTTAATGTGCCAATCAAATGAATACTTTTAATAATATTAAATTTTAAAATATATTAATAAAATTATTAGTAATTCCGAAACAGTTATATTTTGTTTATGTATGTTACTGTCAAACGATAATGTTTTGTATTTACGTGTTACTATATAAGGGGGAGTAAGCTAATACTTGTCATTAAATACAGACATAAACAAAACGTCTTTGTCACTTAAGTAACTGAGCATTGGTAATATAATGTTGACCTAATGCCTCTTACAATGCAAACATCTGCATCTGCTTATTGTAAATGTAACGATGATAATTTGAAAGTTCATTTCGTAGTTTATTTTGTAGAAAAACTTAAATAAGAGTCTAATGGCCCGATCAGTGAATCTTAACCGGAGATTGTGGATTCGAACCCGGGCAAACACCATTGAATTTTTCATGTAATTAATTTGTGTTTACAATTCAACTCGTGCTCGGTGGTGGCAAATTTTCATCCAACTTAGGCCGTTTACACAATAAATATTTCCTTAGCACGAGATATATTTTAATACTAAATTGTGCTCACCCGGATTTGAACCCACAAACTTCGATTAAGATTTAAGTGTTCTAGCCACTGGGCACATTTTATGTAATTTAATACAAAATATTTTACAGAAGTACAAGGTGAATTAAAACTACATGTTTAATGTGAGTAAGAAGGTGATAAAAAGAAACACAGACATCAAGGATATTAGTAAAGATAACCGCTTCAGCGATTTCGTTTTATAATAAAAAAAATGCTTAAGGCTAAATTATTATTTATGAACAATTATTTAAGGCCAATGGGTTTTTTATTACAAAATATTTAATACGTTTATATTTATATACACCCATAAACATAATATAAACAAATGAAATTCGTTTATTTTTTGTACACTCATACATTACGTATACATACAGTATATAAGCTTTTAAAAATAATCACTAACAACAGTAGAATGCGCCGAAACTCGAAAGGGAACTAAGCAACTGAAGAACTTACTAGGTAGAAACAAACAGAAAATTAAACTGTGGGAACTTTCAAGTATTGCAGCGATTGAAATAATTATTTCAATTTTGATTCACAAATAACTTAGTGTTGTTTTTCAATTACGAAGTATTTTTACTAACGTTTGTTTCCTTCGTACAGCTTTCTTTACGTTTTATATACATAAAGTATATGACCGTTGCATTAGGTCATCAATTTTATTTTTATTTTAATGTACATTGATATAGGTAGAGGTTATATATATTTTAATACAATTCAATCCATATTCTTACTCTTCAAATCAATTGCATCGATGATTATGACAGTGACAGGACAGATATATTATTAATTACATAACCTTTAAGCATTAGGTTTAATATAATATTCACAATTCGAAAGCCTCTTAGCTTGACAAAGAGATAATGCCATTTCCGCGGGACATCGTGACAATGGAGTGACGAAATCAGTGCTTAATTATCTCATTTTTGCAATTTCTTTCTTTGACAGCTTTAAATATTCAAATAAATTTTGACCTGATTTTTTTCTTCTAATTAGTATATTTACATTTTAATATAGGAAATTTATTCGTTATATTATTATATAATTTAATTGATATCATAATTAGTATCATTAAAAAAAAATAACCTGTTCGCAATTGAAAGTTGCATAATGTTTTATCAACATTCTGCAAATGTCATTTACTCTTGAATTGAGTAGATAAATTAATGGAAAGAACACATGAATCTTCCGAGTCTTGTCATGAAGATACCAATGTGTTCAGCAATAATCAGACTTAGTAATTTGTTAAGCAATAATAAGACGTAAACTATCATTCAATAGTTCAACGATATTAGTAAATATAGTAATGCGAAAGTCGCAGGCTTAACCCCGAAGCATAGGCTACTGTTTTACTGTAAATATATACTATAAACAAAAAAGTTATATATAATAACATCTCTTATATTCTATGTATGTCGATATAATTGAGAAACAAAAAGAGTTTTGTAGGCTTTTACTAACGTTGCGTTACGTGAGTAGTATATCAAAAGGCCATAAGAATCGCTACTATCCGAAAAACGTACCATAACGCAATATGACACATTCAAACACAACCATATTTTATATTCTTCCGGATTAACATAAATATCTAAGTTTAAGAATGGGCATTATTTAAATTAATTAGTTATATAATAAAACACAAGCCGTGGGAACTGTAAACGAACTAATCTTAAAATATTGTCGTGTGTAGGTTGCTAGAGTAATAAGTTTTTTTTAAGAATAGTTTATCACCAGCCAATTATAAGTACCAATATGACAGACATATGACCTTTATCAAAGAATATTAAATAAAAATGTATTTAATCCGAGTACGTATATACTTAACGGAAAACATTTTTAAGCCATCTATTTGCAAATAAAATTTACATTAATAAGCAAAGTAGGTCAATGTGCTAAAATACCGTCCATGTTTACAAACGAGTGCAATAAACTCTATAGTGCCAATGATCGCTAATAAAGCAATCATACTGAAATCTGACTCATTGTTTGTTAAGGAAATATTGCATAAAGTATTGATGGCTTCAAGTACCTAGCTGTATACTAAACCGCTTAACCTCAAATGTGATACGCGTGATTAAATTATAGATTAACTATTCTTCTTGAAAATATTTTGATAAGAATATAAAAAAAAACTTTTACTAGCTACCCCTGTAACGTTTAACAATAATCGTTATATTTCAGTTTATCGTGTTCAGACAAATACACAGCAGACGCGGCGATGATACTTTGTTTTATAATATGAAGTGATTGAATACACATATAATACAATCAAATCTTTCAAAAATTCGTTGAGCAGAAATTTTGGACACACTTTGTTGCTGGAGGCAATACTAACTAGTACCTACCTACCACACTATATTTTAGATCACGGATTGAATAAAACCTTTTTTAATATTTAACTTGCACATTGATTGTATCTTACGTATTAAATATACTGCAAGAAATAACGATTATTTCTTGCAGTATATTTAATAATTTAAATCAATATTAATATATCGTATATTTCTAATGAAATTTAAGGCACTTAATAAGTATTTAATACAAACTTATTTGATTTTAATAGTGTTTATTTTAATCTATGTTCATTAGTAGAATATTTGGTTAGAGCTACATGAAATAGCTAGTTCATCATAATATTAATCAATACCGTATCTTACGGTACCATATCTACTTACGAACATCAAATTCCAACACATTATGCTAAAATACTGTTAGTCACCATTGTGCTAGAGTTTGATGAATGAGTTACTAATACGATGACTATCAAAAGTGTATCGAAAGTATGGCGTTAAGTAAAAGAAACCGTTATGTATCTACTCCATACACAATATACGTAACACAAGTCAAGAATGTTTCACAAATGTATTAATTATTATAATTACAATTTATATTATTTTAATATACTTATTCATTCTCCAAATGTAGTAAGTTTGTTACTTGTGGAAATAATAATAGTTTACAGCAACACTGAAACCGTGTTTCTATATCTAAAATTATATTTCCCAATGTAACCGCAGATGCCTTTATTAGCGCGTGTCCTTAAAACGTTCCCATTCCCACTACTGTACATCTCTGTACTGCCATTGTTCTCCGCGGTCAAGGCCACGTGCGCGCTTTTACTTATTTATTATCTGTGCGATTTATTAGATCTACGGAATACACGCCATTCTAAACACCAACGCTTTCTAATACATTCAATTTTAACAAATTACTTGTAGCTTGTTAATAATAAAAGTTTACAGCTTATAAACAAAAATATATATTCTTAGACAACATTAGGAATTTTGCGAAACGATTTAGTTATCATATCAATTATTATTATTATAATAAAGATCTAGTTGATTCTCTCTATATTAAATAATTTTATTTTTCAAATTAAATTAAAACGTTTATTTACGAATTTTTGCATGAATGTAAATATGTTACAATGGAATGTAGGAAACTGAATAATTGAATATAACTTATTGTGTTGTTTAATATTAATTTATTGTTTTTAACCAATTCAGGCAAGTTCGTGGCCACGGAAATACTATAGTTATGTAGTCATGCATATTACAGAAACAAAGTTATTTGTATAGACACACCTATTGTATGTATTTCATTTAAATAAGTAGAAATGCACCGTAACTTAGTCATCCTTTGACTTATCCCTTAAAAATAAATTCCGATTGAATATTTTGACAAAGTTCTTTTTTGTTCTTTTCTCCTTTGTACCTGGTTTATAACACAAGATTTCACATTAAAATATGACGAAATTATGTTAGAATTTTAGTTTTTACCAAGAAACCCAATAAATGACCATTGTAATCTAATCGATCTCATCTTTTATGTGGTCAATATACTTAATACAAATTTTATTTGAAAGAAAAATGCAACAATAATAATTTTTCACAGACACGTTCGTAAACCGAGACATTTATTACTTGATACGGTCTGTCTGTGCACGCATCTTGAAAACACACATTTCATTTAGATAAAAAGTTTTTATCAAATTCAAAAATAGTTTAAATTAAATTCTTTCACCAATGGTTGTCTGTGAGAGATCGCTATAAGCGATAAGACCGCCTTTGCGCACCATTTTTTTTTCTTTTTCTTTGACTGTTTCCTATTTCTCTTATATATTAATTCTCTTATTTATTATTGAACAAAAAATATTATTTTACCATCACCTACCTCATACCCTATGAATTAATCCTTACGCTATTGGTTGCCCGAAAGTAATTGCTATGTAGCGATAAGGTCGCCAAAGTTATATGAATGGGTTGTAACCATGTTTTGTAATTTTCTTAATCTTAGTGGTGGACAATAATGTATAAAGTCAAAATTTGGTAATCGTGGATATAACCCGCTACAACTATATTTTGTTGAGAATCATCAATTCAATCTTTCCATCGGAACTGTTTTGCACTTTCCTTATCAATAGACATAGGTTATCTGTTCTACTATAAATTGTTATAAATAATACTAGGCATTATACACAAAACAACTTTCTGCAACAATGAGTTGAATGAGGGTAATCCGTGTTTGTGTGACAAACTGTTTAATAGCATCGAATAAAAAAATGTAAGAAAGATACAATTGATTGTTAATACATGACCTTAAACACATTACCTTTATTTACTGGTCAAGGATCTTTGCAAATATAATTAGATGGAATGGTTATCAAATAATGTGCCTTATCATCATTCACATTTTTCCATTTATATTCCAACACAATACTTCCCTTCCTTAAAGAGGTTTTTAAACTCCTAGATAGATTACTACTTATTTATTATACAAACACTACTACTTATTTGTTAAAGAAGCATTTTTTCATACAATTTAACATCGAAGTATGTTGCATAATTCTAAAATATCAGATACCCCATGTTCCTAGGCTTTATAACCTGAGCAAATATGATGGACCGACATAGCTCTAGAGTGAATAGGCATCTTCTAGGCAAGCGCGCACCCTCTTAGACTGTATCATCACTTTCCATCAGGCGTGATAACAGTCAAGCGCTAGCATATATATTAAAAAAAAGCGGACTTTTTAATTAAATAACAGTACATATAATATACGTATAATCATTTATTCTAAAAAGTGTCTCAAAAAGATTAAGAAAATGTAAAAGCATAAATATAAATTAAATTAAAAATCGAGTTACTTACATCATCAATTAAGAACTTACTTAGTAACAACATATAGAATATTTACTTCAAGTTTATTATGTTCCAAAATATTCTTGAAAAATACATAAAATATCGTGATATCATAGAATAAATATTTTATAATTATATTTTCTGGTCATCGCAAGTTTGCTTTGAGGTACAAATGCACAGCACGGAATAATTATATTAACCGCTGGCGACATTTTAAAGACGAGATTATATGAAATCGTCCCATTTATCATTACGAAATTAGCATTATCATAATAAATCATCTAAAATATTAAATATTTTATCTAAATATAAAATTATTGCCATTTAGGGAATATAAATTTAATTGTATGTAATACATAATTATTATGTAATATCATTTGACGAGAAGATTAACAACTGATTTTCTTGCAGATTATTTTCGGTACATTACGGTGATCTTTTAAAATGAATGATTCAAGAACTCTTGTGAGAGCTCTATTTAAAGTTGGTGAATATATTTCGTTTTTATATGGCATCTGCTAAAATTTTAAATACGTTAAAATTTTAATTTTCTGCTAAAATTTTAATTACTTTTCTTAAAACTAATAACCATCACATAGCGTGATTGTAAATAAATCGTTTAACCGCAATCCACTCTACTAATTAAATAGAAAGTGATTGAATAATTAGTTCAAGGTTACAGACGCAAAAAGATTAAGTATATGCATTCTTTGGCGAAGTAAAACATGTCGGTAATTAAAATAATTTTAAAAATCACATCCGATTTGTAAATGTTTTATATGACTGAACACCAGCTTAGTTTTCATGGCGTGGTTAATAATTTCTTATTCTTCTATTTAATCGTGCAAAATAATGGCTGAAGCATGCACAAAGGTATATAATGATGACAAAATTGTCGTGCGATTTATTTATGAGCCCTCATGTTGACTACAACCGATATATCAGAACCCGTATTAAGTTTTTCGTCACGAATGCACTTTCAAGACTGAGCAATACAAGAATATACAATTATACATATAAAAAATACTGCATTCACCAGTAAGATTACTCGTTCGGATTACATATATGTAAATGTAAATTAATTAGGAAAGAATGTTGTACAAAATTTTATTTCAAAACTTTTTATCTACACACATTTATTTCTTTGTTCATGGTCAAGTCATAAAAAAACTTGGAAATCGTTTCTATTAAATTGTTATAATGTAAAAGTTTATTTATATACCTGCATTTAGCAGGGCCAGAAGCATAATAGCTAACATTTAACATTCAAATTTTCAGTTCAAGGATGGATCCGAGACAATAAGATACATAATTAGATATGAATGAAGACGCATGATTATATACTTTATGTCAATTAGTGTTATCCACATAGTTAACGTCGCCATTACATTCAAGATGTTATTTATATTACGAAGACTGCAGAATAGCCAAATGCAGCTTGCTGCCTTAATGATGTCGCGCTTGACTCCCACTCATTAATATTATTATTATTCTTCGTGCCTGTTGTACGAATATGATTCCGGACCCATGACACAAAATTTGCCTACTTCAGCGAGACGTGAAGTGTTATATACTAATTTAATATTTTATAAAGGTTAGAATTTATAAAGATAATAAAGGTATTGTATTATGTAGTCAAATTACAGAGTTACTAAGTAATTGTTACACTAACTTACATACATACAACGCTACATTTACATACACCAAGCCGATTTTGCAAAGAAGTAAATCATGTTTAAAATTAAATTATACTTTATTAAAGCCTTTTTAAAAATATATCCCGTAAAAGGTTTAAATTATGGTTGAATGTTTCTAAGGTTTCATCAGAATTTAGGAGTATTTTTATAAGTGAAGGCTATTGTTACTGCGATTTTGAAAATAATCTCCAAAGGGTGTATTTGTCGATAAATGTTTGAAAGATTCACAAATTTAAAAAAAATCCTTAAACTTGGCAGATGAAAAATAGATATTATATAATTTAATTAATTATTTATTTTCGAATTATAACTCTATTTATTTACAATTAACTGTTGTAAATTAATAGAAATAAAAGGTTGTTCGTGGACATATACCACACATTCATTAATTATTTCACAACAAATGAGCATTGTTCCGTGCATAAGTGTGTTCTGGTTTAAAGTTTAAGCGAGTCAGACACGAAGAATATAAAAAGTTAAATCGCAGAATTGGCAGTAGTTTATGGAGGATAATGAATTTACTAAACGAGTGTCTGAACACTGAGGTTTACTTACAATCAGGTAATCTAAGCGATTAAATTAAATTAACTATTCATCTTAAGTAAAAGCTATGTACATGGACGTTCGGACACCAGTAAATTAGTTTTACGACAGACGGAGGACTCAAAAAAAAAAAACAAAAAAAGATTCTAAGACTTTAATTGTTTATATTATATACTATATAAAATGACATTCAAATGATTATATGACAGAACTGTGATCGATGTAAGAATGAGCTATTGAATAAATATTGTTTTACTATAAATCAAAAATTTTAAGTATTATAATGCTGATAGAACCTTAATTAGTATCATAATTTCTATTCAACCAGTAAATCCTGCTAGAATTAATTCCACCTATCCTAGTTTTAATTTTGTTTGATATATACTTATATAAGTCCTTAATGTGAATATAGGTTTTATTTTAATAAAAACTGTAATCTAATAGCAACTTCTCGAATATTTTATAGCCGTATTGTTAAGTACATACTAAGCAAAATAATAAGTAAACCTTGATCAAATGTAGAAACGGTTTTTAAGTATTCATAAAATAATTAACCTTATTCAGTGTTTACTCATTTATGAAAATCCGAGGTGAAGCCAATTGTAATTATTTGCATCCTTCGTGTACTGATTTCAAGAGGCAGCCGAAAGTGTTGTTCTTAACATTGAATATAAGTATTTTAGTAAAATATTATAAATTAAATGTAATGTTTGACTTATTTTTAGCATAAACTTTTTCAACAAATACGTAGTTACCATATAATATTACATAGTGTAGGCACTTACGTACAAGCTACTAGCAAAAATTAGAAAAAAAAAAATCAAACCAAATTAATGACATTGAACGCTTTCTATAGACTACGCAATACTTTTTCAATGAAAATAAGCATATTTTTATAAGCAGTATAAACGTTATACGCATCGCCTTAATCTAAATATATAAATTCCGACCTTTTAACTCACCATGGTCCTCTTAAGAATTCGTATAGGAGTAAATGGTGGAGTGGTAAACCGTGATCGTCGAGGCATTCAGATATCTGACCTATTGTATTATATTGTATCTTATCTCTCAGCGCTTCTAGCTGCTGGATATTTCCGACTTATTACATTGTGTACTTTAATAAAATGAATTAAACATATTTTTAAATTTAAAATTACGCTTTTTATCAGTATCATGCAAAAATATTATACAGCCTGATATATATGATATATATCACATACTTCTTAAATTTTTACTAAAATTAAAGCTTTGAATAAAAGAAAAATCATGAATTTATAATTTATTGAATTGAACAAACCTTTTTAAACGTATATAATAATATTTTTTCCAGTCAATACAGTGGTCTTTAAAGTATTCGTTTTTTTAAGAGTTTGCTTAAAGCGCTTTAATATAAAAATATGGTTACAATTTGATACGAAATAGTATAGATTAAATGATTTTGCACTTTCTCACACTATTATTCAGAGTTTTGTGCGTTATTAAGAAAAATGTACATAAGATATTAAATAAATGATTCGTATTTTTTTTAACGAACGCCTCTTATTCTTGATTTTTGACTTAAGAGCCAGGACAGTTTGCATTAATCTATTTTAAACGTATTGTTTTTCGAGATGCAAAGTAACAAATTAAAATATATAAATTTATTCAGAACCAGGAAAATGTTTATTTAATAAAAACATTTAAAATTACGTATTCCATTATCTTATTTTCGAAACGCATATTCAATTATATCTTTATAACATTAAAATAAATATTATTGTTAACATGATTTCCATTGTATTCATAATAACAAATTAATCTTTAAAATTCTCATGGTAATTAAGTAATTTACTACGACAATATTATACAAGCATTATGAAAGGTCCCTACCATGGTGAGATAAGGTAACGAGGTATCAACCATAATTGGAACAGATTTCTTACCTTTCAAATATTTTTTTATTACAAAAGTTACGCTCACTTATATTCTACATTTACGTAGATGTTTATAAATTTCAAAACTAATTATAATTTTCACATAGCATCATATCACACGATCTATCGAAACAATTTCTTAATGTTAATTTTTTTATGATTTTGATGTTGAAATCTAGATAACGTTATAAAATGGAAAACATCAACAATCTAGAAATAACATGCGATGTCATAATATCATAATCATAATATCAAATTACTTTAATATTATTTTAATAACATTACCGAACGATTTCCCCGTCATCGCTTGTTTACCTAGCAAATGGAACAAACATTTTAACGGTTGATTAGGATAAACTCCTCAGATAAATGGTAAAACGTAATTAACTGTTATTCTAGCAAAAATAATGTGTTCAATTGAAGATAAAATGTTTGTAATTACATGAACAAGGAACTCGTCAACTCTTTTCCAACAAGTGATTAAAAAAGTAAGCAAGTATATAAATATATTAGTGAATTATTATTCTTTCAATTGTCAAACTTTACTACACCATATAATATTGTAATAGATCTTGATAAAACCTGATATGATCGCCGGTTGGCCTACTGATTTATAAAAGTTCTTTCGTTACCTAATATTATATATATTGTTTTTCATGTCCTAATCAGGTGAAGCTATGGGTTTTCGGTTAGGGATTTAACAATATTTATAAAACTTTTTTATCGCAATGATTTCCTTCAAGTGTCGCTTCGTGTCTGCTAGTGAGTATCAAACATTATTTTCATCCGAGAATTATTACTCAAAATATCTCTGTATACTAAACTCTAAGTAAGCTGTTGAAATGTGATTATTATCAGAATGTTCTCGTTTGCTTGGTCCATCAAAGCATGAAGTTGGTGTTGAAAAATTGTTTCGAAGCACTTCACGATAGCCTTGATTGATTTCTTAAGACAGTACAGAACAATGCTCTGGAGGCGATGAAAAAACCAAAACATCTTTCACTTGCATTAAATGTAAAATCATATTTTTTTAAACACCGGACTGTATTTGTATTATTTTATACTATATTTGTACTTTTTATTTAATTTTATTGTATATAAAATAAATATTAATTTGTGAAAATATTATTATAATAACTTTATCATGACTTATGTATATTTAATACTTCTTGCTTTATTAAGAAAATAACCATATAAAGACATAAATAATAATCACTATTACAGCGGAATGCATTTAAAATAATAACGCAATTGTAGCTTGACTGCTACTAATACTGCGTAAATTACATGCGTGATTAATAAAAATTTGCATCTTTACATGTGTTGTATAAAAAACATTAATTTGTTGAATTCCGTGAGATTCCTTTTCCTTTGTAGCATTTGGTTATGAAAAAATAAAATAACATCAACAGTAAATTGCAAACACCAATTATCCAATATCAGGGTGGCTGGGTTGATGAGATGGATGTCCAAGGAATGAGTATAGTTTGTGATTAAGAAATAAAATGAGAATGTGTGAATGCCGTGTTGGTAATATAAATTGAACATAACGTTTTCTTTATTCTACCAAATTGATGTTGGAGCCGAGAAAGGCCAGTGATTAAAACATATGACTATTAACTTATTATTACTGATTCAAATGACTCAAGCACCATTAAATTTTCATTTTTCATTCATGTGATAATTATTAATCATAATTAATCTCGTATTAATAATAATTAATCTCGTACTCTGCGCTGAAGGAAAACATCGTATACAAGTTGCATGTCTCGGATGAAAATCTGCCACATGTGTATCTATCAAACTGCATTGGAGCAGCGTGGTAGAATAAGCTTCAAACCTTGTACATGTATATGAAAACCGAGTATGTATTTACAGAATTTAGAAAATAGTCGAGAAAAATCTTGCTTGCTTTTAAGCATGCAGTCATTTGTTTTCCTGTGGCCATATTTTAAACATTGATCATTATAAAATTTTTAATATTTAAAACCATTCGTTTTATCAAGAAATATTATATTCTCAGATCTTGTGAAAGTCATATTATATATGCGAAAATATATTATGAACACATAAATTTAAAATTGTACAATGAAAGATATTCAATAGCTGTCTGCTTGCCTCAATCACAATACAATATATATTTGCATATAATATATGTAAGTGGGAAAGTTTTACAATGTAAAAAGTGACATAGGAAGTGTTGGAGGTCTTTTTTACTTCGATTTTATAATACATACAAGCACGTTTAATTAAATTTCATTAATTAATACACTTGTTGTGTGACGTTTCTTTAATTATGTTTTGATCTATTAAACTTTAAAAACAAGTAAAACAACTGTCATCTATGAGCGCTTGACATTACAGAATAATTATATTATTTACTAATATAATAGTTTTTTGTACAACTGGTGGAATTTTGATGAGACTCGTTTATCACGTATTCTACCGCCAGCAGTACCCAAGCATAATATCTTAGGCTAGACTATCTAGGCTTACTCGTACTTCTCATAAAAATAAAAATAAGAAAAGCTACTTTTATTTAAGAATTTTTTAAATTGAAACATTTAAGGACTATTTTTACTACTTTTTACTTTACTTTAGTTTACTAATTATTTAAACCGAATCATAATAATACAAGTTTCCTATCTAGTCTAGCCAAATAAACTAGACTGCTTTGGTTAAAACACCATCACCAATAAAGTCCTGTTTGCTTCTCTACGCACATCTGCACACCTTAATCTCAAAAGCTTAAGGTGTGTTTTACAGATACTTTAAGGTTCTCGGCTAATGTTGTATAATGGTTTAATGAGTTCTCTATCTCTTTTTTGAATATAGCATAAGTAAACTAACCAATGTTTCTTTAATATATTTTTTTTAAATACCAGAAGTACACAAACAAAGTGATGATGTTATTATGCAGGCTCATTATTTTTATCATCCTATTTACTAATAAAGAATAATAATATACGAATAATAAAATAATAATAGTAATATTTCTGGTAATTCGTATTATAATAAGCATTTATTGTACAAGTTTCATCTCTTCCTGTGAATATTATGTATTATATTTATGTGTGAAGTAAAACATAATTACAATTGTAAATACAAAAAGTTTATATAGTTTTATAGATACCTAAATCCAATGCAAACAATCTGCTATAATGGATGTCTGATTTTATGTCTTTTAAATCTATTCGACCATATTTTCAGAAGCTTATTCATTAATTAAAGAACATGTAATAAATCTTTTAAAGTTATCATATTCTTATTCTTTATGTATGAAGTAAAAGATTGTAATTAACAATGTAATTTATTGGCAGATAACCGAAATTGCCTAGAAATCTGCAGCTTAAAATATGCTCCAAACAAAACCAATGAGGCCGTTGTCTATGTAAAGAGGGAATTAGAAAATGTAACTAAATGCCTTTTCCACTTACTACTTATCAAAAAGTTATAACAAAGATATATAAAAACAATTGAATAAATTAATAAAGTTGCACCTACACTCGGGTAGATTTATTCGATAAAGTGGAAAAACGTGTGAGATACTTCCTAGTTTCCGTGAGAGAAACTCCTAAAATAGAAACTCAGTTGTAAAGTCTACGTTCTATGTTATCATTACGGATCGCTTTACAGATTAATCGAGTATATGTTATTAAAACTTTATCTAATTGTTTCTTCATATTTTGTTTGGCCGAACTGGTGTGAAAACTGGCGTTTGTGGTTTTTCATTATTATTTTATGCATATTTCGCTCAGTAATTTCAAAAGCTAAGATTAAAAAAAAAAGTTATTTTTAAAGACATAAGCCGAAGCTTTGTAGATATTAGCCGTTAATGGTCTGTAAAGGTAACGATGAGCAAACCAGTTTAATTGTAGGCCCTTAACTTCTCTAAATTTCTCTAGATTTCAGTACAGTAACAGTACAGTTTTTAGTAAAAAAATTCACCACGAAGGTATTATTAAAATACAGCAGATACACAAATTTAAAAAAAAAAAAGCCGAAATCCTTCATCTTGTTGAAGTCAGCCAAAAAGAAAAATTAAAATAAAAAAATTGTAGTAAAGTAATAACAGTATATTTAAAATAATACAGGATATTTAAAATTAAAAAACAGTACAAAAAACATAATAAATTTCGATTATAAAATTAACAATGCAAATATTTCTAGAGTTGACAACGTCAGGGACCTGGGAATTAAGATTGCTGCTAAGCTATCAATGAACGATCACGTTGAGATCGTGGCAGAAAAGGCATACAAACAGTTAGGCTTTATTAAGCGTATTACACATACCTTAAATAATAAAGCGTATTACACATACTTAATTGTTGTCTGTATTAAAGTCCTGTACTTTGTATACGTACGAAGTATACTTGAATACACTTGTAATATTTGGACACCCTATTATGTTATACATGCTCAGAGACTCGAATCCATTCAAAAGCACATTTGTCAGATACCTTGCTTCTAAGGATTACAAAAAATTCAGCAGCTATGAAGAGGCATGTGCTCCCTATAATATGGACACACTTGAACACAGAAGACACCAGAGTGATATGCTGCTACTTCAAGCAATATTGATAGGCAAAATTGACTGTCCGGACCTGTTATCAGCCTTTTCGTTAAACGCATGTTCGTTTAGGTTCCGTAAACCCGACCTTTTCCATGTGCGTAAGTCAAATTCTAACTATGTCAAAAAATCCATCATACAACGTCTGGTACGAACTTTATTCTGATCTTGACTTTTTCCACTTATCCAAAATGCAATTGAAAAGAGAAATAATTCAAATTCATCGTAAAAAATAAAGTGAATAACGACACACACGCAAACATACACACACACAAACAAGTGAACACAAAACAATACATACGAATTCTCGCATTAATATTAAGCAAGAATGTTTTTATTTTATTTTATTTTTTTACTGTAAATTTAATTTAATTAAATTAATACTTATACTATGTCGTTACTTTTATTTTTTCTGAAGCTTCGTATTATAAAATTGTAATCCTATGTGGCCCTACTTCAGTAATGAGTAATAACTGTACAACCATTTTTGTAACGCTATTTATTACAAGTAAAAATAAATAAATAAATAGGGTATAAGATAATAATTTGAAATTCTCTATTGTGTATCGCATATATTATCCTGTAGTCCTTGTACCGTTCTTGCACAATTAAAAATAAAAGTTGTATTTTATTTTTTATCTAGATTCCTGCATATTATTACATAAATTCCGTAAAGCGCTAAAAACAATATAATTATAGATGCCTAAGGCTGTCTTGTTTCACTTAAAACGAGTTTTTGAATAATATAAAACAAGTTTTAGGTTCTAGGCAACGATTCGTTTGGTAATGTAACCTACAAA
This sequence comes from Nymphalis urticae, assembly GCA_905147175.2. Lineage (NCBI taxonomy): Eukaryota > Metazoa > Arthropoda > Insecta > Lepidoptera > Nymphalidae > Nymphalis > Nymphalis urticae. The sequence goes on along the minus strand of LR989994.1, from coordinate 4,619,046 downwards.
ATGTAATCTAGGCTATTTGTACCGGTGTCACGGAAATAGTTATGCGGTCAGTTTCAAGGATAACATAGCGGAGTGTATATAAATATTTGGTTAATTCAAAACATACACTAATTTATTTATTATAAGACCAGTTCACATATGAATATTTGAATATGTTAATATTTTTATTCCATGTTTTTACATTTAATCGAAGGTTGGATTTTGGTTAATAAGCCGTGGCTATGGCTTATGCGGTAACAACAACATAAGGAGTCAAAACTAAATGTCATCCCTTATATTCGGACTAATCAAAGTAAAATAATATCCCTCTGCATCTTTCAAAACAAAAGATGTAAAAGTATTCCAGTATGTATAAAGTAAATAATGATATAATTGTTCTTATTTATTTCGTCTATCATAATAATATGACCATAATTTTCATCATATACGGTTTTACTATATAACTATGCACAAGTATATAGAATGTTTCTTCCGCAAATCAACTACATATATATGCGGAAACGAAATTGCAAGGAAAGACTTATAATAAACAACTGATGACTGAGACAGTTATTGAGATATCTGTAACAAGATTTTCATATATATCATAAAATTTACCGTAAAAGGTAGGTTATAATAGTTTGATTACTACACTCGTAGATTCTATAATTTACTGGTTGTTAATTATTATAAAATTATGTCACGGTATTGAGATTAACTCGTTTTTTTCTTTATATAATAATATGTTTTATATCCTGTTTATTGTTGTCATATGACAAAGCACTAAATATACATTTATTTGAACTATATTTTTAATTTTTTTTTTATTATAAAAATACATGTACCTATAGTTTTTAGTTAAGCGATATTAATAATTACATTTATTTTGTCCCTTTGCACGCGGGCGGGAAGATATTAAATTAATAATAATTTAAATTCAACGCAATTTATTTAAATTTTAAAATAAAAAAAAACTATAAGCTTAATCTATGCTACTAATTACTAATAATATAAAGTTGAAAAGTTTGTTTCTTTGATCGCGTTAATCTCAGGATATACCGTGTGATTTAAAAAACTATTTATGCGTTACATAGACTATAATATTACGCTATCCACGAGGGCGGAGTAGTAATGCTTAACGCATGTTAAACTGTGCGGAACAGATAGTATGTAATTAATTTACATGTAAGTAAATATTTAACATTTAACAGAACTCACACAGTTTTGACAGGCTAAGAATTTCTCTTTTAGTAGCCATAACGGCCATTAAAATTATCTGTCAAATTCGTATTAAGCATTTAAAGGTTATTTCTTTAAATACTTGATATTTAATGTAATTATACACCTACGGCGAAGAAGGAGGGATTTTTATATTACGACTATTACGATCGTTTAACCTGTCTAATTACGTTGAACTTTCTCTTAACGTTTAAAAATGAAATGTTATTATATATATTTATAACTAGTCACAAAACATGTATTAATTATACCTTTTTTTTATTATTTTTTATAAAATCTATTAAATCTCTAAACTATAAAAAAAATGCGCCTTGCTTAAACAACATTTAGTTATATGAAATTTAATGAAAAGTCGTAATGTGAATAAAACTTTACAAAATGATTTTTTAGTAGTGGATAATAATTAAAGTAGGTTAAAATTAGACAATATGGAAGAGTGAAAATAAAATTTGTAAGAGTTTTTGCATACACTCAAATGGCGTAACATTAGCAATTATAAAAGCAATAAAAACGTAAGTAAGTATTCCGGCACCGGTTTACAAAAGCAATTTTTAAATAATAAATAATTTTCTTTAATCGTATACACGTAATATATCAAACTTTCATCACAATCCGCTACTTTCTATGAATAATGCAGTCTGGGCTGTCTGAGAGGTGTTAATAGGAAATATACAATGCAATGTAAGAGCTAGTTTACTAATGACGAAATGTAGACATCACGTATACTCATTTAAAATTGTAATGGTTGTCCATAAGTAACGTGTTTTGTTAAAAGAAGGCGTTCTTGTATTACCATCACGATATGTCACAGCGCTTTGTCTCTTTACCAATGTTTGTTCATTCAAACTTTACTCAATTATATATTTATATACTGTTATGAGTAAATTTATGACAGTCAACAAGTAAGTGTTATTATATATTAGATCATAGAAAGCGTTGAAACAGCCTTCGTTACTGAAATTAAAACATATTGTAAAGATTTGAGAGTTCATACATGGATAGTACATCTCGAAAGTGCAACAATTGCCTTAAGTCTATTTCTTCATTATATTGAAAATAGTAAACGATTACTGAGTCTCTTCTCACCTCAGGTCAGGATATTTTCTTTTCCAAACCTGTGATAGTCTATATTTAGTAGAGGAGGAGGAGGATAAATTGAAATGAAAAGGTCCATTATAGGAATAAAAACGAAGTATCATTTAGATATTTGGCCTGGTTTCTTAGTTAATTTAGCATAAAACTTAAATTCAATTATATATCGCTCTTTCCATGAACTAGTATATGCGTATAAGCCAACTTATTACCTCATATGATGAACTTTTCTTAGAGACCATCATGAGATAACAAATTAAACCAATTATTCATATTATATAACCGGAATGCTCATTTATTCAACTAAGCGAGTTAAGCTTTCGTAAATAGAGAATTATTCCAGCTATCTTTCTTTAAACATAATTGTAGGTTTAATGTATCTTATTTTTTATAAGTAAATGCCATTGTATGCTTTCGTAGTAAGCAATGAAGTCTAAAATACATTTCGGATTTGGTAAACTTGTAACGTCTTTGGAATTTGTTACCGTAGGCGCAGATGAAGATTTGATCGAGACCTGTTCGATTGATGAAGCGCTTCTTCAATACTTCCTCTAACTCACCTCCTATTCTATTCTACTGGAACCACACGGTTTACATATAATTATATTGCTTATATACAAATACCTAAATTCAGAAATTTTCATTTTAGAATTACTAGATTAGAGTATTTTGATATAATTTTAATACTGATACTGATTTATACATTTTTATATGACTCACAGAAATTGCAGTTCTTTAGATACTGGTATTAAGTTAATATCCTTTGAATTCTTATACAGTATGACCCACGATGCGAATACTTGAACCTTGGGCCTCTCTAATATCAACAGTGTTTTATACAAATATTAAAGTCGTGACAACATTTATCATTTGTTATTTACAGTTCCTTATTTGTAACAATTATGGATCCTAAGTTTTGACTAATATACAGAGTAATTTACGTCACTTAAAATACAGGTTTTCACTATTTATGTTTTGCTGCCGCTGCATTGCCACGGTACGTGAGCCGACGACATGGATCAATTGTTTTATTTAGTATATTTTTGAAAGTGTACCAACCTTAAAAAACTTATCTTGAATTTAGACCTACACTACGAACTAATTATCTTAGTGTGTAATAGCGAGGAGTATAAATATTGTATGAATATTTTAATTTAATAAATGTAATGTATATATTATGTATGTATCAAATATAATACAAGAAATATATTGTGTAAGTACAATTCAACGTTTCCGTACGTACTGTTAGGGTTTGGAACAATTTACTAGCTTCTGTGTTTCCTGCCACATATTACTTAAGAACAAAAAAGATTATATCGATTCGATCGATTCGATTTCGATCGATCGATTATATAAAGGGGTAATCGCGCCCTAACTTTAACCTCATCATTGTATTCAGATACGATCGTGGTCAAGTCTAGGAATCAATTTAATATTATGTTGTTTTTTAATATAATTTATATTTTAGTTCCGAAATAGTAAAGAAACATATATATATCTAAATATATTTTTCTCATCTTTGAACTTTAAGGTTATTTGATAAATGTTGTCGTTTAATAAATCTCAAAAGAGCAACAGTAGTGATTGCAAATATTTCGCATTTAGTATCGTTTTCAATTACGTTATTAGCCAATAATATGTTACTTTACCTAATAAAAACATGACTATATTATAATTAATTATAATTTTTTGACATTTCGCGGGCAAGCGTGATACTTGGATAAAGAAGTCATATTTCGCCGACACTTTTTGTGTTTAGTTTTTTTTTCATAGCCTAAAATAACAATTGAATTTTAATGCAATAGGTAACAAGTAATTTAACGAGTTAGCATTAACGATTTCCTATGATGAAATAAGTAATAAAATAATGAGCATTGAACGAATTAGTTTCTGCTGCGCTTAAATTTACGTTAACTCTACTATTATGTTTATTAAAAATTTATTTAGTTGCTTTATATTGAACCATTAAAATCAATGTTTAATAAAGAATATGATTAATGAAAGCCAATAAATAAAAACACATAGTTTCGATATACCAACAAATAGCGACGATGAATATAATATACGCGCCTTACACATACTATGGTAGTATATGTATGTTTCACATTAGAAACAATAAAAATATAAAAATCATTAAAAAATTAAAACCAATATATGGGACTTAGTATAGTAATACAGACTGCGACAGATCTACACTACGTATACTTACTCACATAACGACAGTAACTCAATTATGTGTTATGTAAGCTATTGTACGATTACTGACGCGTAAAACTATGTAACGGTGATCATCCATTCGCTTTACTTCTCTAACTGTTAAACTAAAACCGTTTAGATGTAATTATATGATATAAAATTTCTATCATTACGATGCGTATTAGTAATAGTAATAATATTATAATTTTATTGAGTCATAAAAAAATTAACTTAAGTAAAATAAGATCCCGTAAATTCATATATATATGTTGTGCATAGGAGACGAGGCCTCTCCTCTTAAGGAGACACATGTGGCATAACTTCTAATTGGCAGATGCATCCCGTTTTCCTCACGTGTGTTCTTTCATCGCCTAGCATGAAATGAATTAAGCACATGATATATCGGTAACATCCGGACTTGAAACATCGATTTAATTGATTCAAGCTTTTATAATAAACATTGTTGCGATGCTGTCTACACACACAAACACACACACATATCATTTTTAAGCGGTCTCCAGTAGCGTATTCATAAAGCGATCGCTTAGTCAATGTGTGATTATATTTTAAATCTATATTATAATTTGTACTATGATCTTAATATAACCTTTTTTTATCTGCAACAGAATCTGTGTCTTATTTATAAAACGTAAATCAATCATGATTGTCTGGTAACATGAACCATATTTTTTTTTGTTATCTTTCAAGTCACTTCCTTAACTAAATTATTTAGTTAGAATTAAATAAAGCTTATGTCACGATCGTCATTGTAAAAAACAAATGCTTTTAGTATCTTAATTCTCATGTTCCGGGTGTTTCTATTATATAGATATGTAATAATAATAATAATAATAATAAATGTTACTATTATTATATTGAATAATAACTGTGTGTGTGTGCGTTTTAAAATTTATTATTTTTATGAGACAGTACATAAAATACAACGTATAGAAAACCTGTATAGTGGTAAATATAATTACAATAATTATAAATATTTGTCTATTACATTTTTTTATTACTCTGCTCTCAAAACATTTTATAATTTAATTATATTACAGGTACGATTTTCGCTTAAAATAGTAAAAATCGATGTATTTTCAAATAATAGCGTCATTTTGGATGAAGGTATTAATTAATACACTCATGATTAAATTATCATTTAACAAGGTAATGAACCAACAACGTTTAAGATTTACTCAAGATTTTTTATAGCCAGTTATCTATCTTCATATCTGTGCTGTGGTGAAAGCTCAAGTGCTCAATAACATATAACACGAGTAGGAACCATTACGTTGACAATTGTACGTCTACGAAATCGATGTCACGCTCTAGATTTCGTCAATAGGCATATTTTGAAGATGAACCGTTGAGTAATCGTTACTTACTACAGTTATTCGAATAACAGCAGATAGTAGTAAATTATTATATATATTCGAATAAACACTATATGCACTTAGGTTGCATAAGATCAAATTATTTTTAATCGAAATATATAACCCATTTATACCATTTCATTTCATTCATTCAATATATATATATATATATATATATATATATATATATATATGGTATATTTTTAATTACTGCATACAATAATAAACCTAAGTATAATTATTTATCGCTTTTTGTTCTTAAGATTATTTAAGTATGGGTTGTCGATCTAGCGGATGCGACAAGATAACAATTTACCGTTATTAAGTACAATACCTGCTGTTGTGCCCGAGGCAGTCAGGAAAACAGCGCAATTCCGTAGAAGGAAGCGATTAATTCGACAATAACTAACTTCTGTACACAGTATTTACAGTAACAGTAAGTATAGTAACAGCCTGTTAATGTCCCACTGCTGGGCTAAGGCCGCATCTCCTTTTTTCAGGAGAAGATTATTCCACCACGCTGCTCCAATGCGAGTTGGTGGAATACACATGTGGCAGACCTTAACTGAAGTTAGACACATGGTTTTCTTACGACGTTTTCCTTCACCGTCAAGCACGAGATGAATTATAAACACACATATATGTACATGAAAATTGGGCCATTTCGGCTCATACAATATTTACAATTTACTGAATTTTATTTAACATGTGTAGATTTTTCTAAATATGTGTTCTTTAATATCTTAAATCCAATCATAACCACTATTTTTTTCTTCTCAATTGTCAAGTTCCGTTTAAAAACAGCTTTTAACTATAACTTAGTTGTTTTGCTATTTACGTTGTTCAAATTAAGAGTTTAAAATTAGAACAATAAAATAAACACTTAATTAAAAATATAGTATTTTAGAGGCCTAATTTAAATTATTTTTTCGTTTTTAATAAATTCTTTTTTTGAATAATAAAAACACAAAATATTATTTTTTATTTCATCGTTTTTCAAATAACTTCTGAGTATATTTTCATTTTGCTATTACAAATCTAAATTCCGGGTTATCAAAAGTGTCATCAAGAACAAGAACCAAAGGAACAGATAAGAACGTAACGTTACAGTGAATTTCGATTTAATTTATGTAACTTGGCTTTTATTGTCTATGATTATTTTTGTGCCACTTATTACATCAAAATAGTAAACCACATACCGTCTATTTCATAATGAATCATATTCTATTATTTCCATTCTATTTCCGAAATTTTAAACGAGCTAATCTTCAACGATATTTATAGCTACATGACAATACTGGATAATGTTTAAAATCATAATAAATACTATTAAGAATACTCATTTAAGAAACAAACGTATACAAAAATAAACGATTACGTAACAATCACATAACTATCTTTACAGAGCTAGTTTTTTTAGAACTGGGTCATTTAACAACGTGTATGGTCAATATCTAGCTTTCCCTTACAAAACTGTCCGAAACATATACATGAATATAATATATTTATATTTTGCTTAGAAACATTGTTCTTATACAGTGATTAAATATCGATTCATAAACATGTTTTTGTGAATATTTTGTTTTAATGTTAAAGTTAGGGTAAAGCTTTATACAAACGTTCACAATGTCCTTAACAAAATACACAAAATCCTTAACAAAACTTTATAATTTTAATTTAAGAAATACAATGGATTATTTTCAAATAATTACGCTGGACAGTTAAAGATCATGAATTGAAGATTCCTTCATTAAAATAGTCGACCTTTCTCAGAAGGGATAAAGTAATTGAATATTTTACAAAGAGACGGAATGATGGATTGACGGATCGAACATGATGCAAACTTCCTTCGTGCAGGGAGAGCATAATTATAGTTGTTACATGATTTTCCTTTGATATAATTGAGCGCAGATTTTGTACATTGCAATTCATTTAACCCGATTTTCTTCAATTTACATTGTATTATAAATTACAAAAGAATTACGACATACTAAAAAAATATTAAATTCTAACCAAGACAGCTTTTAATCAAATATGTAATAGATATGTAATGTAAGAGCTCTTTCGAGCTTAAAGTACTCTCAAGCGGTAATTTCCTACAAAACTCTTATATTCAGACATCAACTAGCCTGAGTGAAACATAGCTTGTTGTCAAGTTTATTTACGAAACGAAACTCGATCTCTATGACTAAAATTTTCCATTTAAGAAATAGCAATTTTCATAATAATAATACAATTATTTCGACAAATACGAGTATACTACGAGATGACCCCGTCCGATTAGCCACAAAAACAATTCATCGGATACGTGACCAAAATTTTATAATTGAATAATGTGGTCACGTATTTCAAATACGTTATTTATCATCATTATTTCCAGCTAACCCGAGCTTTCTCCTGATCTATGACACAATTTCATAATATGTTGTTTTTGAAAGAAAAATGTAAATTTTTAAAGCGATTATGATAGCAGGTCAGAGGTGATAGGTGAGACAAGAATAATCGTCGCCAATATTTTTATAAATAATTCATAAAAACATAAATAATAGTTTCTTTATGTAAGTGTTCTCAATCGAATAACATAATGTCACTACCGTTTGAGACTTTTGACCTTGTTTTTTGTAACAATAAAAACTTTCGTTGATTCTGCGGTTACCATGAAGCCTTGGGTCTCGTTCTTGGTTCAAGTGCCTTTTTTAAACCTGCTGCAAATCATTAATATGTAGGTTAACTTTTGTTTTGGTTAATCCTAGAAAAAAACCGCGTGTCGCGTTATTATTTTTTTGAAGCAAGCCAAAGAAAATTACTCCAACTTTATTTTCTATTACATTATTTTCTTATGTCATTGAAAATTCACATCGCCTAAAATGTAGTTAGATATGATATAATTCTTACGTTTTCTCCGCAAATCCGAGATCAGACAGCGAGTGTGACAAGTCAACACGCACGTAACACAGGACGTAACACTAAAGAATTTTGATCATATAATTTTACAACTTACTAAGAAAGTGTATTTCTACTAATAAAACCCTATATCTATTCTCCTAATGTATATTTGTTATGAAATTATAAAGCTGGATAGTTAATACCGTTGATTTCGCTAGTCTCAGAAACTACTTGTAACAACACATGCAATTTGCGTTAGAAAGTCCCTCTATTTAAGAAGAATATAAAACTTTACGCTACGACCCTAATTTAATCAATAGTAAACTGCGGCGACAGCTATAAGAATATAAGGTACGAGTACATATTATAAAGTATACGTATATATAATACATATTTATATTAATTAAATCGACTTGAAAAATATAATATGACTTAAAATGTTGACAAATAAACCTAAATATTATTTAAACGCCTTTGGAAATATCGATAATTTGCCAACGCTGTTTCTATAATCATTTCGAATTTTAAGCAATTGCATATTATAATAAATTTTAATTCAAATGGATTATTTTATAATTCTAATATATTCATTTGTCAACTGAACATAAATGTTCAGTTTATATTTTTAAATATTTTCGTATATCTTAATAAATGGTCAAGCTGTTAAAGGAGATAAGACATAAATTAATACAATCGAAAGTATTTTATAAAGTTAATAAGAAGAATTACTGTAAATAATTTGAATATTTAAATATGTGCATTATTTAATGTTATTATATAACAAAGTGTAACTCATGACTATGTTTTGACGACAGTCTATTTATTCCGTTACTTTCAAAGAAAATATCAATAAAACATTATAAAAAAATTGAAAATTATTATTTTTTATTTTATTTATACATAAAAAATGAACACATGAACGTAACAATATTTGTTCATTTGGAATATTTCGAAAACATACATTATATATATACAATACAGTAATATAAATAATTATAAGTTAAATAAAATAATAACCCTCACAATAATCTCTTATTATATTTTAAATCCATATATTTAGCCAGTTAGTTAAAACCACAAAATCATGACAGTATTTCTAAACGAGACATCGAGAATACGGAAATTATCTCGAGTCAGCTTTCCTCTATTACCTCACAGCACATTACTTATTCGAACAGGAAGAATGTACTTGATACAAGTCCATACGCACTACAGATCATTAAGTAGCAAACATTCGTCACCATACACATGTCATTACAAGACAATTTCAATGTTGTTCATGTTTCACATCACTTTTACGCCTACGTACCGTAAAACTTCATTTACAAGTATAATCGACACAATAAGGCCTGCTGCATAATTCATACATAGGAAAATGCAATCGCCGACGTATTGCAATGTGTTTGTTATTTTCGGCTACAGTTTTGTTTTCATAATTTAATATAGGCTATTGCATAATACTTTGTCAGCTGCTTAAGTTATGAATAGTTGATTATATAAATAAATAATCTCTGCTTCGGTGTTATTATCTTATGTTATAACTTCAATGTCTATTTTTTTTATTTACGTAATTAGTTTTAGGACAAACATTCGAAATCAATAAAAGATATTCCAAATATTTACAAAATAATATTGTAATTAATATCATACAAAAAATTGACGATATTTTATTTGTTACAGACGAAATAGGAGATCTCAAGGCTGAATCTTCAGAAATCATATCAGAAGCAGTAGCTCCGCCGCCTAACTTGTACAAACAAGTTGAACCAGATTTATTAGCAGCTGCTGACCAAGCAGACCACTCAATAGAAGTCGTCGGTGACTCACAAACATTCTTTCCTACGTTCGCTAACTTATTTGAACCAAGACAACAAAATAACTTTAGATTGGGTTTTGGAAGCCAAGAAGCTGCCTACAGTCAACGACCCAATTCATATAGGTCACTGTTAAATTATCCTCTATTCGGAGGATATAAACCCTTGGAAGGCTTTGGAAAGAGTACGCCGGCTTCTGAGCCTGTAGTTGACGCTAGCACTAGTATTCTAGGCTCCGGGAATTTTGGTATCATTAGAGGAGGAACTTTCTTTGCACAAAACGATGAAGACGCTGAGTACAATGATAATTTCAGTTCTTATTATAATAATGGACATGGAAGGCCATCCCATAACGTCGGTTACATAGCAAATCCACGTCCCAATTATAAGCAAGACCAATTTGCTAATTTCAGAGATTTTGCCGATATTAATGCTCCTTCTAGTTCAGCATATTCACATTATGTAGTCGTATACGCGAACAAAAACGCCACGATAGACGAAATAAGTGAAGAAACGAAAAATGTCATAACAAAACCTAAAAATATCATTGAAACTCTAGAACAGCTCGACACTCCTAGCCCGCCGAAAAAGAAATCAAAAGGAAAGGATAAATTAGAAGCAACTAAACAAAAGATGCTACACAAAAAGGAACAGTGGAAGAAAGGTAATTCGAAATACATTAGCCAAAAACATGACCCAGAAGAACCTTTATTAGCTCTAAGTTAAATCTAGTTTTTATATAAAAAAAGACTTACGTTGTACACGTGTTCATAGTGATAAGCATAGGAAAGAAGTATACAATTTTTGTCACTTCAAAGGTGTGATAAACGGCTCACTGTCTAAATTAATAATATAAGCGTATATAGTGTGCGTGCTGTGAAGAGTTTGAATTTATGGTATTGAATGTCTGCTATAGTGTGAAAACTGATTAATAAATTAATTTCTTAAATATATTAGTTGTCTTCATTTACACCCTCGTAATTTTTGTATAATTTTAATGTAATAAATACCTTTAAACAATGTATAATTTTATGTGGATACACTTTTTTTTTAATTTAAAAGAGGTAAACAGACATGCAATTGGGCCACCTGATGATAACTGTAGGAAATATTAACGTCAATGCGCCACCAACCTTGGGTTCTAAGAGGTTATGACCCTTGCGCCTTTAGTTACCATACTCAGCCGTCATACTGGATCACAACAATACCAAGTTATGCTCTTTGGCAGTAAAATATGTGACTAGTGCGTACCTATTCAGACAGGCTTACACAAAGTCGTATTACTGAGTGAAAACAAGAACTTAAATATATACAAAAAAGTAGTAACAGTCTGTGAATGTCCCACTGCTGGTCTAAGACCTCCTCTCCTCTTTTGAGGAGAAGATTTGGCGCTTATTCTACCACGCTGCTCCAATGCCGGTTGGTGCAATACAAAAAAGTAATTATTGCTTATTAATAGAGTTATTTCTGTATTTCTAATCATTGAGAACTTCCGGTGAACTCCTTCATCAGTTTCACTTCACCTTAAAAATAGTTTCTGAATGCAAATGCTTCACTAAACGATGAAAATACCAAAATTTTAAGTTATTTAATAATAGTTTTCAAAGAGTATTTACAATCATTAAGTTTTAGTTAGTTATTAGCTTTTTATAAGTATAAAAAAAGATTGTTTAGTTTAGTGCGCCATCTAGTGATGAATAGTTCAACTAAATAACACCTTCGCTCTTGTAATGCCATCTAGAAGTTTTATTTAAAAAGTATTTAAAATAATATAGGATAATTCTAATATATATAACGAACATTTAGGTAGTTATGATTGATATTAATTATTTCTTTCTATAAATTACTCAGAAAATTGCTTCGTATTTCGTAATTGATTCGTATTTCTCTGTCTATGATATGTTTTTTATCTGTATCATTTCTATGAAGTTGTTTTTAATCTATGCTCTATAAAATAAAAAGCTCTTTGAGTTTGCGAAGAGTGTGGTTAAAATTTCCATATTTTAATTATGTACACACTTTTTCTGTATATATCTTATAAAACTTATTTAAGTAAATGATAAATTTAATTAAATCGTCAATTAGTTGTAAGCGTAAAGATAATCAAGTTCTATCAAATAATTTCACTTTGTGGTCAATATGTTCTCTGGAAAAGATGCCGCAAATTCAGCATATCCCACCCAGTGGGCTTTGAATCCGACTGCTTATCAAAATATAGATTCAAGTCAAGTAGACTGGGCTGCTTTAGCGCAACAATGGATTGCTATGAAGGAGGCTGCGGCCATTGTGGGTGCACCACCGCCAAAGGTCGACGCAGAAGAAGGAGAAGCACCCATGGAAGTTGAAAATCCAGACATTAATTGTGAAGCCCCTGTAACACCAGGCTCTGATTGGAATGCTTCATCTAATTCATGGGGAAGTTCTTGGAATCAATGGGGTAAGTCTCTTTAGAGGCTTTTATAACCTTTAAATCAATAAGTTGTCTAACAAACAAAGATAGTTATGATTAAAGAACTCGTATAAAATAATAAGATTTTATGAGTATATTGTTTATCTAAATTTCTAAATTAAATTTTTTCTCTGTAAAATCAATAAAAAATATATTTACACCATATACTAATATAATCATCATAGGTTGGGGGTGGTCAGGTTCAGGGCCAGTTGACCCCAAGATGACATCTGATCCGTCAATGACGATTCCACCAATGATGGATGGATATTCTGACACTACAAGTACTACACCTGGGTAAGAAAATGTTGCAATATGCTTGAATAATTCATAACAAAATGACTATTATTATGTGGCTAACACTGTTTTATCAAAGCATATGACAAGCCATGTAAACTGTTGATCTTAGAAGGTACTAAAAATTTTGACAAATTGACAAAACACAATTGAGTACAGCTATTTTAATACTAGAACAATTTTATTATTATATATTTATTATATTGTGTGTATTACACAATATGGGGTTTTTTTATCTTAAAAAATATCCTTGTCACAGATTTCCAATGTTTTTAATTAGATTAATGAATGATATATAATTAGTTTCATATTTAAGTTTTTATTATGCATTTCACTTTTAAACTGCAAAAGTCCAAAATATCCTCGACAATTTTAACGACAGATTAATTGTTGGGAACTAATTTAAGTGTAGCCTAAAACTGTCATAATTATATATATTTATTTATTTTAGATGTAGCCTACAAGTACTTTGAATATATTGAATTTTTCAGCAATTTTGAAAACATGCATCAATTAGTATATCACTAATAATTGATTGAAGCCAAATATTAGTGAGAATGTAGGACTGAGCCATAATTAAATTGAATTTTGACTGTCTGCCAACAAATCTAAATCTATTGGTATTACTTTAATATGTATTAAGAATTATGAAAATCAAAATATACTTTATTTAAGAAGGCTCTTAATTACTTTTTTGAATCATAATTTTGTAATGCTAACACCTTTTTAGTATAATGTTCAATATGGCTATCTGTTCTAGTTGCTATTGTGGACATTTCATTAATTAATTTGGAGTTTTAGATATCATCACTATCAAACAACATGTTCTTTTATCTGTTATAATTTTCGAAAAAAATAAATAAAATATATGTCTAAATAAAAACTGAGAAAGTATTTCCTATATGGGTGATGTAAATACTAGGCTGATAAATAAGAGTAAGTCTGTAAATGAGGGTATCATGTTATCTTTTAAATTTAAATGAATATCCTCTTTACCTTTCTAAACTATTCTACTGATTTTTATGTAACCTTTATGAAAATGTACAACAAATATCAAGAATTTTTCTTTGTACGTCATTTACTTGTCTGATCCATTATATGACTTGTAATGTATAAAAAAGAATGCAAGTCTTCGGTTTGTTGTCTATGCATCCACGCATTGTTAGTAAAATTGAGTTGAATTTGCATTGCGTTGGTGAAGGTTTGTGAATAGTGAAAATACTCTGCACAAACCTTCACATATACATCACTTTACACTTCAATGTACACATTGTAACCTATATTTGTTAGTTCTAAGCTAATGAATAAAATTAAAATAAATCACTATCATTATCATTGGCAAGGCAAAAGATTTTCAGGAATAATTTTTTTCTTAGTATTAATAATATTTAACCTATATGTTTTTATTGTTGTGATATGTGTTTGTATTTCTAATTTTTACTAATGTTTTAAGCTAAATTAAGTAGAATATAAAATTTAGTTTGAAAATAATCCTATGTAAATATTAACTAATATTGTTTTAAAATATTTTTCAGATATACTACTGGTACTGTAACCACTCCTACCTTTCAACATGGGTACTGGACTGCACCCCCATCAGAAAACTCATCCAATAATAGAAGTGAGAGTAGGAGTCGAGATAGAAGATCCAAAAGCAAAAACAGAGATAGTAAAACGCCTAGAAATAGATCACACAGGTAAAAACAAAAATATTATTTTGAAATGATATTATTAATTAATTAAAAAGTTTAGCTTGTTAACTATAAAATTACGTGTATTTTACTAACAGAATTTATGTTTATTTAGATAGTAGCCAAGAATCTCGTTTTATAATTCAAATTAAGTCCAGTCAATCTAAAGCAATCATGCCGTCTAGCAACTACCAGTTGGTCCAATTGAAAAATCTAATATTAGGATTTCTTTAGTGCCTTCACATTTGATGTTATAATTCTCGTATCATTATATTTTTCAGGGATAAACCTCCTTTAATACCACCAGTCATTGAACCTATAATCATGCCGACTCCTGCTGCTGCATCCACCATTGATGCTGCGAAGAGGCGGCAGCTTCCTGCTTGGATAAGAGAAGGTAAACATTATTAATATAAATTAAATTATATTATTACATAACCTACCAACGCAATTTTCCTTTTTTTATTATTTCTAATCTTTGTACTTATGTTTATTGATATCAGTTTTTTGTTTTAAAAACATATCATAGAAACTTTGTATGTACTATTTCTTTTTGTGGTGAAAGTTATTTGTGGCATGTCAATCTGGGCACCACTAGTATGCCTATTGAAGCATTTAAGCCCTGTGGTTTTTGCTGTCCCATTGGAATATAAGAGTGGTTTCATTTCTGATTCATAATATATAACATAAATCATGTCAATTCCTACTATTATTAAATAATTGACTGTTTATAGATAGGACATAAATAGTCTTATAAATATTTGAATCATGTAAGTTTGAATGTATCTATTACTATTATTTATTTATTTATTTTGAGAAACATACAGCATAATCTAATATTCATATCATAAACATTTGGTAACAAAATAAGTTTCACATACGCCAATAAAGTTTCCACTTTTACATTCAAACATGGAGTGAACCTAACAATAACAAGTTATGTAACAATTAATTAAAATATATAAAGTAATTTAAAAAACAGAACAAAAAAACGATAAGAATATTAATGACAAATACAATTTTTTAAAGCTTCTAAGAACTTCAATAAATTTTCGTTAAAGATATCTATATTAGTGTAGCGTTTATTACAATTGTCACATGCTCTTACCAAAAAGCTATTTTTAGCATAGTTCGTTCTACACATTGGGACATAAAAGTTATGTTTTGAATGGGCAATGGAATGTGAGCACTTGATATAAATGTTGTTGACTAAGTACATTGATTCGACAACATTATTTACAATTTTGTAAAGAAAAAACTGATCTTTGCGTTCCCTTCGTTTCTCAAACGACAAAATATTAAGCTTATTAATAGAATTGGACCCAAATTAATGTGTTAATCTTCTAATCAATTTATTCTGTACATTTTCGATAGCTATAACATATTTAGAGTATTGTGGATTCCAAATTGTTGAAGCGAATTCCCAGTTAGATCTTACATATAAGTTATATAACACATTATATACATTTATATTTTTAAAGTCTCATCCCTGGCGAAATATGAAACCCAAAATACTGTAAGCTTTTGCGATAATTTTATTCACATGCCTATTAAATAATAAATTAGAATCTAGGAGTACTCCTAGGTCCCTAACCTTGGTTACCCTCTTAATTAAATGATTGGGAATTATGTAATTAAATCAAATTGGATTTTTTTTTCTAGAAAATGTACATATAATTAATATTCAAACTTACACAATTAAAATATGGGTATGCTAGTTATGAGTATTTTTATATGCTACATTCTTTATCAATAACTTCATTTCATTTAGGTCTAGAAAAAATGGAACGTGAGAAGCAGAAGGCGATAGAACGTGAACAAGAAAAAAAGGCTCAAGAAGAAGCAGAGATTGAGAAGAAGAGGTTGGAAGAGGAAGAATTAGAAAGAATAAAATCAGAGGCCGGCGGTCAACCTGTACTTCCAGCTAAGAGCAAATTCGTAAGAACTATAATTTATACATCAAATTGATCTCTAATATCTATACGTTAAATGCGTCTTCTAACTGAACACCAACAACAGTAAATACACCGTTATCGCCTTAGGAGTCGGAGTCCGAGGGCTCGCCGTCGGAGAGCGAGCGCGCCGCGTCGCCGCTGGGCCGCAAGTCGCGCGACGAGCTGCTGCAGGAGGTGGTGAGTCATCTGCTCCACTCGCTTGTACCGCCTCTCCTTAGGAGTCGCAGCGGGGAGGGCGAGTGGCTATTTATACTATTTATATTTATTATAAAATAAAACGACTTCAAACACTTCAGAGTAAAGATTATTTAATTTTCGTGAAAATTATTTAATAGAAATAAAAACTTGTCTTAATAATAATATAAGTATTTAAAACCATTTAAATATATAAAAATGTAATTTAAGATTTTAGATAAATAAAAACTTTTCAATAAAAAGATATACATTGTTAACAGATGTTAGCCGTACGTCGTTCACTAACAGAAATTCTGCTGGAAGTGACCGACCAGGAGATACATACGGTGAGCCAGGAAGAACTGGCGCGGTATACTGCCGCTCAAGGTATTTCCACTCATATAGGCTTATACCAAACGCCCCGAGCGCCAAGACTTTGCTATACAAGAAACGTTCGCCTGACTCTTACCGCGATGTAATATAGTGTGCCCCATGTCATAAGTGTCGCGAACCGGACCGTGCTGTGTATCGTGTATATAATGCCTAATGAAGTTTAATTTCAGATGTCGGCCGTTGATCGAATACATGTAGTGTGTTATTAATGTTGGTTTTATTTATATGGTAAAAGCTTCGCGCCTCAACGCTATGAAGGCGAGCAAGTCCAAGGCGCTGGCGTCCATCGCCAGCGGACTCGGTGAGTGTCCCTCTCGCTCTCGCTCCATCTCGCTGTCCCTCTCGCTCTTGCAAGTGTTCTATGTCACGCACACATACACACGACTAGAGCTTCTATAGGTTTTCGACTAGCTTAGGTTTAGCGAGTGAATAACTTAGCAATTTAGATAACAAATAAGAATAATAAATTAATGTAAATATAAAGTTTAAATATAGAAATAAAAAGTTGTTCATATAGAGATACTGCATAATAATACAATAAAAATGATAAATGAATCATGTGTTTGTACCGAAATGACTGATAAGAACATCTCTACAACACTTGATCTCACAATAAAGTAGATAAGACAAAAATATTATTATAGGAACAACTTTTAAAGAAACAATGACCATTAAATAATTTACAACGTTCCATCAAAACTAAATATATTATAGTTAGTACTTTTTACTGTCTCATAATTTATAGATACAATTTTAATTACTTATGGAAAACATTAGTCACATCCACTAACTCATAGCAATTCCAAATATAACACTATGACATAGAACATATTGCAATAAGACAGCAATAAGAGTGGATCTATAAAACCGATTTTATAAATGATTTTTACATGTTATTGCAAAAATGTATATGGTGGTATTACTAGATATAAAAAACCAGTGTTATCAGTTTAAAAAAAAACACCACATACATTTAATATGACTTTTTTTCAGCATTTTGTCATCTTTATTATTTAGTATTCACTATTGGTTATTAACTACATTAATGGAAAACGATAGGTAAGATTGCATTTGTAATAAGATATAATGAAATATATAATTTTCTGAGAATTATGATTGTAAATAGATTATTAATTTTAATAGCTTAATTGGGCTCTTAAATAATTGTAAAAAGAATACACGTGACCTTGAACTTTTTATGTACAACAAATATTTTATTTATGTTAAACAAAATAATATGTTAAACTTGTCTAATATTAATAGATGTATTACTTTATTAATACCGATTCGTAAATTGTCGTCATAGATTATAAGAAAATAGGTAGATCTTTTAACAATGTTGTACTATAAATTATATTTTATTAACGTTCTAAGTAATTACGACAAAACTACAAAAAATCTTTTGTACTACACAAATACCATTTGTTATCAGAATTAAAACAAAATGTCTTCACTTTACGTATACTACGTTACGAGTACGAATTTTGTTAAAATAAAAGACAATCGAATCCACGGTGTGTGTGCCCGTGTGTGTTATCGGTGTGGGTGTCGCAGGGCTCGGCGCGTACGAGAGCAGCGACGACAGCGCCGACGACGACCACCACGACACCTCCGACGTGCAGCTGCAGGTACGTCACGGACACTTTACAGCTCCATCGTCTTCACTTGCCTTATCAGTGTATAAACTGTGTAAAAATTTGGATTGCTTGTTCTGGAGGATTAAGTTTTCTCTACCATTCAGGTGATTTAAAGGCTACATGCTCGATTGCAAAAGAAATCTTACTGTCGATAGTATTAATCCACAGGTCATGGGCGGGTTTAATTGTAATTGCTTTGACGGACTCAAAGTGTCACAGACAAAAAATTTAAAATAAACAGTTTGTCAATTTGTAGACGCCATATTGAGTAATTAACCCAGATAACTTAAATCATTTAAAAAAATGCCGCTTTTGAATTAGACGTTCATCATAAAAAAATATCATTGCAAAAGGCTGTGCAGCCAAAGTTTTCAATAGTATTAATTTTTTAAGATTTTAATATATTTTTTTAAGTAGATAATTTTTTAATCTCTTATGGCGTGATTTTAAATGTCAGTAAAATAAAAAAATGGTTTCTAGCTCTTCTCTATAAAGATATATGTATAGTATTAAAACGTATCATATCGTCTCAAAGATGTTTTAGACAATCGCCCGGCGGTAGGCCGCATAATAGATATCAATGAATCTTCGAATGAAACAAATAATTTATGAAATATTAAATATACCAGTAACTTATTTTATAAACCGCTATGGCTTGCTATTATAAAAAACTTCTATCGCTATTGCTATTATAAAAAATCTATAACATGTTTCAGTTCAGGTAATTCCGGTTTCGATAAAACGATATGTGCGACCACAGTATAAATAATTATATACACTTTATATTTATTTCTTATACATATAATTAAAATATACCGACATTTTTACCTTATAAAATTTTATTCCATTTTTATTTAAATAGATTAATAGGTATTATTGTACCAATCAGTGCAACAATAACCAAAGTTTTACTGTGAATTTTGGCTTCATTAACAGTTGTTATAAAAAAAAACGTTCAAGACTTGCAAGCATGTAAAAAAAATTATGTATTTACAGTAACTACTACATCGTTACGCTTGAGCCAGTCTCCATATGAAAAAATATCTTGCTTTGGCTAACATCTTCATTAAATTCACATGGTACCATCATTTCCGAAGGTTCATTACAATTGGTTCACATTACTATTATATTCACACACATACACAAGTGACAAATCCATTAGATCGCCTTCCATATTTCATTCATATGGATTAATCATATTGTTATAACTAGAATGGAATAAAAGAAAAGATCAACTCAAAACAAACGAATTAATAACTTCCTTATTTTAGTAGCCGGCTAAAAATACAGAAATGTATAATAATAATCCAACACTTAAAGAAACACACAAAGTTAAAGAAAGAAAATAAGATTAAAGCTTCTTTACTTTCACGTGTAACTAATATTATTTACAAAGTTTCTAAAGAGGTTTTACTAAAACGTAATAAAATTGTGTAGGTTTATATTGTGTACGTAAAAATATTGATTTCAACATATGTGTCATTAGTCGATCCTAAATGAAGCAAAATCAATGAGAATCAACAACATACAAGTTTGAATCTTCATTACGACACCACACGATACGATTAAATTGTAGGTAACTTATCGGAATATAGGTTCTCCCGATAAGAACCTGTAACAATAAAAATGAAAAACATGTATAGAATAACTTAGTTCTTTATAGTATCTGTTAATGATTTCTTAACATTATATACATTACATATGTACATACGTCTGTCATTTTATTACATAATCGAATTAGCTTAAGCCGCAAGAAGAGGATGTATTGATTGTCATACTTTCTACCGAAAATCAATATCATTGTGGTTCTACCAAGGTAAACATCATATTGTTGTTTATATATTTTGACGCAACTGTAAGTTCCTTATATTTTTTTTAAAACATCCCCAATCTCGAGTTTCAAGTTTATAAATATTCCGAGCAGCACTTCTTTGTAGAATGAACATAATTTCAATATCTGTAGCTTTACCCTCAAGTTATATAGCGTGCGCCATAATACTATGAAAATAACCAAAATGTACTAATCAGCATCAGGATCAGCCGGATCAGCATCGGTTAGAATGGTCTAACCTACCGTATCGCATATGCAAAGACTAGCTATCCTGTTTAGGATGATAACTGATGATTCTACTAAAGTTCGTAATTTATTTCCGAAAATTCCGGTAATATTGTTAACATTAAAGGTCATCGTTTAATATTAACTTAAGAATAGTTACTACACCTAAGCAAAGCTTTTTAGTTCTTAATAAGCATTATAATCAAACATGGGGAGACGGCTCAAATTAAAACGTCTTTTACAAGAAACAAGCGACAAAATATAATAGTTTTTTTCCTTACCTTACCTATGTAATAGTTGGATATTATTCTAAAAAACTAAATGAAACCCTTAGTATCTAAACTATTAATTGAAAAAAGAATCATTTAATAGTTGCTCAGTAAACTAAAATCGTATATATACCAACTTATACAATTATTAAGTTTGTAGCTATTGCTTATATTGTGTTCTCGTGGTTTCAGTTTTTTGTTATGCTAATTGGAGCGACACAAAATGAATATTATTATTTTTATAATATTAAACGTGTTTTGTGTAGCCAAATTTATTAAATAAAATGTAATAAAAATTATACCAGGAAATCATAAGGCGCAAACGACAGGACTTTGAGCGTACATCGCGAGAAATAGAAGCCGAGGTACGTCGTGCCGAATTAAAGGAGACCGGCGAAGGAACCACCACGCCACCCAATGCTACACCGGAGAGACCAAAGCGATCGCGTGAGTTAAAGTAGAAAAGATTTTAAAACATTTGGAAAGAAAAATATAATATCCAAATATCTGAAATATAAAGTGTGTCAATCACCCCAATCAAATTAGGAATATCATTTTATGATTGACTAATCGTATTTGACGAAGTGACTAATTAAGTTAACTTAAATGCTAGTCGATTAACAGAGCTTTATGTTAATTCTGTCTATAACTTTTTTCTAAAATTTTAAAATTCCTGATTTATCTTAAAGTAGCGATAAGCTTACAATTTAAATTTAATTAGTTCCGTAAATATATTTACATAATTATCCGTATAGGTATATTCAGATAACGTCTATCATCTACCATGCATTAAATTATTTAATAAATTGTTACTTTAATTTAGGATCTTCTGCAACACCACCGCCCATTGACAGTGAAACGCCTGAAAAAAAAATTGAACGTCGACCTTCTAAAGATAAAAGAATAAATAATAAAACCTCTGATAAAATCGAGAATAGAAAATTAGATACAATTCAAGAAGAAAAACCAAAGAAGTCCAATAAATATGAAAACACCCCAAGCCCACAAAAATCTAATAAAGCAAGTAAAGATGGGACAAATTCGAGTTCTAGTGTTTCTGATGACGATTCCGCTACTTCTAATAAGTCATCGTCAGAAAGTGGACACGAATCTAGAATTGAGAACAATCGGACCAAAAAACGTAAACGTAGAAGCACCAGTTCTAGCGAGTCACATAAGAAATCTAAAAAACATACAAAAGACAAAACAACCAAATCAAGTGATAAGTCCTACACAAAATCCAAGCATCAAGCCGAGCACGAAAGGAGTGAAAGAACAAAATCTAAGAAGAGAGAAGATTACTACGATAAACATAAGTCTAGGAGTAGGGACTACGAGAAGTCGCACAAAGACAAATACAGGGATGATTCGGACGAAGACAGGCCAAGAAAGCGCTCCAAGCGTTCTCGTTCCATTAGTTACGAATCGCGTTCCGGTCGACGAAAAAGTAGAGATCGCTCCGAAGATAGATCACGTAGGCGGGATAAGAGGTCTTACGATAGGGATAGTTCGAAGAGGGATAGGTCTTACGATAGGTCCGGTCGAGACTACGACAAGTACGATAGGTATGAACGCTCTAGGGACGACCGCCATGACAGCTACTCCCGCCATCGCCGATGAACAGCAGGTTACAAATGACACAGGTGGTATTTTTTACTTACATTTCTAAAAGTTGTGTGTACCTTTCGTCAAAACATCCATTATTATCGTATTATATTAAAATATTCTTATCTTCGTAATAAATTTTCCTAATACTAAACTTCAATTTCCAGTGAAATTATATTAATATGAATTGATTAGGATTTTTTAATACTGTGTACTATCCTGTAATCTTCTAGTATATACTTTGAAACGAAATAGTTAATCTGATAGTATCAAACAATATATTTAAAATGATTAAGGCTGTGATAAATTATTTTTAACTTTTCTTGCAGGTTCTGGTGGCCCGTAAGAGTTTGCTTCCGGTGTAAATAGTTTTTTTGTGTATTATATTTTATTTGCTTTAGAATGTAATAATACAAATAAATTTTACTATTTGAACAATTTTTCGTATAATTTCTATCATCATAATTTTTCAAAATTTGTAAAAATTTCTTTATAAGAAATTAAAAATATATATATATTATTAAAATATTACATAATAATTTGATTTTAAATGTATCGCAAGTTAAAGATAATAAGAATTTATTGCTCAAAAACAGATTAACACAATTCAAAATTAAAATTCGAAAGAATCAAAAGGCAACCTAAACAGTATTTTTCAAAAATAAAATGCAAAGGTTAAGCATATAACTTATGTATTCATTTTTAAAAATATATCTACAAGTATTCTTAGATTATTCAATAAATAGATTATAAACATGAGTGGTTGAACTGCAAATATTTAAATTATATATAAACTAAATATTTATATCATCATCATCATCATCATGATGATGATGATGATGATGATATAAACTAAAGAAAGAACATTAAGTTTATATGCATACAACATTATTGAAGTAACACCAATATTTAAAAATCAGAAAGCTCATTTTCTTAATAAAATTTTACATCTCATGAATCTAACAGTTGATCACAATTGAATTTTTTCTATGACTTAGCCTAATATTAAGAATAATTATTTACCAAACCTTTGATCACATTTATTATATTTATAAAGAGCACCTAGATAACAGTTTATATTAATATTATGATGTACATCAACCTGAATAAATTCAGTCAGTCTAATTTGCCATGGCAAAAGACCGAAGGTACAACACAATGGTCCTGTATATATGACCAAATCTGGATCTGGGATAGCAGGATTTAATTTCATAATAGCTTCACCAAACTCTTGTGCGGTAAACTCTTTAGACTTTCTATCACATTGTAAGTCCCCTTTGGCTATAAGTTTAATGCACTTGGCTATTCTAGGTTTTCCATCACTGTATGAAAATATATTTACGAAAACTGTATTTGCTTGTAGACCATTGGTATAACCATTTAAATCTGGTTTATTAGACCATTTGATGCAGCCTGGAATGCCTTTTTTGTTTCTCTCTATTTCGTAAAATAGCTCTTCCTCTAGTTTCTTCAAGGAACCTGTATAATAAAAATTAATAAATATATATACATATTATATATATGTGTGTGAATCAGATGTGGTTTTAAAGAGTAGGAGAATTATTGATTTAAAAACATTAATGGTAAATTAATATATGGAGCAGCATTTATCATAGTTGCATCATACTAACTAAAGGAATACTTAAACCAACATTGCATTCTTAACCTTTTTTTATTTTCTATCTACCCGCACTGTTTAAACATTAACTAATTATATTATTGTACTCATGTAAGTGACTAATGTCATAATGAGAAATAAAGTTCTTTAAACCAGAAAAAAAGGAAGAGGCTGGAAATGAATCATTTTATTGTAAGTTAATATTTACCTGTTACATCATAGAAGCTTACAAAGGGTACTCCAACCACTAGGTTCCAAATGACCAGCTGAGCTAACTCACTGATGGTGTGAACATTGCTATCTGCCAACACTACTAAATGTTTTAATCTGTTTTTCATTTTTGGCACATTTTCCAATAACATCAGAACGTCCCCTTTTGTCACCTGTTCCTTGGAAAGTTTACAATTTTTAACACATAATCGGCGAGATACATTCTGAACAGCAACAAGTATCTGCACTACCAAATGTACGAGAAAGTACAGCAATTGTCGGAGCAGCTTTGACAACATGATCGATGATTTATAATATTATATTCGGTTTCGTATTTTATTACATATTATTTTACTAGTAAGTATACGTATCATTTTTTGACAGATATTATTCACAAAACGTGATCCAGATCATTTCTGATTTCATCGGCCCGCAACTATCAACCGCTTTTATTTAGAACCAATCACGAGCTTATATGTGTAAAGACAGCAACACCAACATTCCCATAAAATACGTCCGGAAAAAAACATTCCTATACGATTTTAGAATACTGTTATTACGCAAAGCTTATAAAATAATATAAGTTTTCAATAAACTAGCGTAGCTATAACCATAACAAAAAGAAAAAGATTCTACAATTGAATTGAGTGTAACAAAAAAAAAACAGATTTTTTTAAACAATCTAAGAAGATCCATAAAATTATGCTATTTCTTCGCACAAATAATTATTAGTATTAATTCAGTTGCTAGAAAACAAAAAGTAAACTAATAGTATAAATAGAACTTTTACATTGAATAGGGGAATATTTATTTAGGTAATGGATAGTTTTTAAGCAGACGAGTAGATCAATAAAACTATTGAAAAAAGTTGCAAGGTAATTAAATAAATATAAATTAATGGAGAAATACAATATTGTGAAAAGAGGATAAAAATTTATATTATTTATATTACAGAGGATTTAGCTTATTAGTTTTATTTTTTAACATGAAATAATTAAATTACCAATAATTAAAGCCATTACTCAGTCCAGTTGACCTGTAGTATATTTTACATTTTTTCGGTACAGCTATTCGAACTAACGATGATATCCGTTTCCTATCGGCCATGATTGTTTCTTTCAATTGTCAGACTTAGCTGATAGGTTAGTACATTTGTGTTTTTTTATTAATTAATCGGTAATATGCGCAATTTTATTATTTAAATAATTATTTGACTAAATATTGATTTGTATTACATGCCATTTTTTAATGGAAGACCTATATAATTGCTTAAATGATGTTATTTCTTTAATGTGAGTGTGGCCACGCCGTAACAAGGTGTTCATGGTGTTTTTTCAGAGACCTCAAAATGCAATTGCACATCAGAGGACAGTCTACGCACATTCTCGATGTCAATGGAGAAGAATCCATTGGCCAGATTAAGGTAAATTTGAAGTGTTGCGATTTTGAAGACCGTAAGAATTTTTTTTAGTTGTCTTATAACCTCAACTATACTAGTAACATTACATTTTACTCGAAAAAAAATCTTTGAAACTGCAGTCATTTTATTTACCTAAATGTGACTGATATACTTACTGTCTTATTGATATTAATGTCAGAAATAAAGTTGTTTCTAATTCTATACAATAAAACGTGTTATTAATAAATGAATATTATCTCTGACAGTATCGAGTATTACATTATAAGTGCTATTTTATTAAATATATAACTAATGATATAATTTAATACTTAATGATAATCAATATGCCAATAGAACCTATAATTACTTAGTATATATACAGAATTTGACTGCCTCGTTGGTCTAGTGGCTTGATGTAAGGCCGCAGACCCGGAGGTCCTGGGTTCAATTCCCAGGGCGGAGCTTTGTGTTGTTTTGTTAGAAAATTCTCAGTAGCAGCCCGGAGTCTGGAAGTTGGAAGTGTGTTCACTCCCGTGCCTCGGAAAGCACGTAAAGCCGTTGGTCCTGCGCCTGAACTCTTTCCGGTCGTGTCGGATTGCCGTCCCATCGGATTATGAGAGTTAGGGAATAGAGAGTGCACCTGTGTTTGCGCACACACTTGTGCACTATAATATCTCCTGCGTAGTTGGCTAATCTCTCTTGAGATTGGCCGTGGCCGAAATCGGTCTGGAGGACATTATTATTATTATTATATACAGAATAAAAGCAATTTAATTACCAGGGCTTTTGTTTTTTCTTGGCACTGTTTCTAGACTTTATTTGCAAATAACCAATTTGTTTATGTTTAACTCGCTATTCTTTATTTTAAGGAGCGCATCCGTGCCCTTTCTGACATTGGCAGTGATGAATTAACATTGTCAGTATGTGGAGCACCTCTTGAGGATGGACTACTCGTATCTGAGCTAGCTTCAACAGAATTGGACCTTACTGTGCCATTGCTTGGTGGTAAAGTACACGGTTCTCTTGCTCGTGCCGGTGAGTATTATATTTAACTACTAAAACTAG
The DNA here is from genome assembly GCA_905147175.2 of Nymphalis urticae. NCBI lineage: Eukaryota > Metazoa > Arthropoda > Insecta > Lepidoptera > Nymphalidae > Nymphalis > Nymphalis urticae. The sequence continues at coordinate 4,591,649 of LR989994.1, read as the reverse complement.
TATCAAATTTACATTACAATAGCAGTGTCAGACTTTTTTTATCAATTAAAACATTGAAATAATTATGAATTCATTGTTCTTAAAAATTAGTATAAATTTATTTTTGCATTATATAATATAGAATACTTATTTTGAAAATCATGTGAAATATAAAACTAATACATAAATTGGTCAATTAATTATTTGCTCTAACATTGCTCTGCAGATGTGATGTTACATTGTTTAAATAACATAATTGAATTGAAACAAACACACAAAGCTTGTATATGACATTATTGTAGCAATGTTAAATACAACAAAATGCATCATTGCAATTTTTTGTAATTTGTATAAAATAATATAAATTACCTTTTTATTTTAGGTAAGGTAAAGGGACAAACACCAAAAGTTGAAAAGCAGCAAAAGAAGAAGAAGAAGACCGGCCGTGCCAAGCGTAGGATTCAGTACAACAGACGGTAAGTTTCAATTATAACTTAATAAACAAAAGTTATTGCTAACAATTTATAAATGTTTGTACAAATTTACTAAAATGATAAAGTAGATAGTATCTCTTTTGGAAAAATGTAATCTCTTTTATATTTGAAGAGTTAAGAAATTATTAGTTTTGTCTTAATTGCATTTTTTTTTCTAGATTTGTCAATGTTGTCCAGACCTTCGGCCGTCGCCGTGGACCCAACTCCAACTCTTAGATATATGTATTGTAAATAATATGCTGCAAATATAACATCTGATTTGTCCAAAACTTGCCTTTTTTTACTTTTATAACTAAGGAATTAACATTATTCTTACATCTTAAAAGGTTGTGTAGTATTATGTTTAGCTGGGTGACTTGAAAAGAAGAAGAGAAATATGTATAGTATAAATAATCCATTAAGTTTTTGAATAAAAAAATATAGATATACATTAACCTTTGACATGGGCCCAGATCAGTTATAAGTGGTAAACAGATTACAATATGGACCATTTCCTTTGCAATTTCATCCAAGATGTTTGAATTCAGAGGATATGTAACCTTTGCTTTGCCATTTTAGATTTTATTTAAGAGTTTGTAGCGGCTATTTGTTTTTATTTGATTTACTTAACTAAACATTACTTACAGAATTAGTATATCTACAATTTTATAATTTTTAGAGTGATAATAAGTACAGAAGGGAATGAATAATTAAATCAGTAAATACTAATATTTACATTGAAATGCGTTGTTTTATTGGTCGATCAAATAAAATTAAATTTCGTTTTAGCAATTTTAAAGAAATAATAATGTTTTTAAATTATAGGAGTTCATAGCACAAATAATCTACAGATCAACATGGCCGACAGCCTTTTCCATTGTTCCTTTTTTAGTTAATAATGGGAGCCTTTGCATGGAAGTCTATGGTGGAGTCCTGGCTGACCCACTCGTAAAAAACATGTGTATCTATATATAGTATAGTATATAGTTCACTTTGTTGATATAGACATTGAAGTTAGTATTTAACTACTGTAACTGTATATAGGAGGCTACTACTGTAACTGTAAACTCTATATAGAAGGGTTCTAATCGATATCGGTTTAATAAATCTAATAGGCATGATGACTGATTTTGAAATAACCTTCTATAATGTAGGTACACTTCTACTATTACTGAAAATAATTTTATTTCAGTAATAAACTAACTGCTTACGCAAATAAATGCATTTTTATTTACCTATTTTGAATTTCGCTCGAAAACACCCGCACGTGTCATGGCGCCCGACGTGACGTCACGCCTCAGAAAACGACAGTTAACGTTGTATTGTGTCTATACTCAAAGAAAAAAGGCAGAAAGTATTGCGTATTTCCTAAGGTTAAAAATGAATTCCAAAGTTTAAAAAACGTGTAATACGATGCAAAATTAATTTTGAAACGCGTAACACAACAACTTTTCAAGAGAAACGGTTATAAATAAAGAGGCGTGACGTCATTCGCTCTGATTAGCGTTTCAAATAAAATGGCCGATTGCAGAATTTTATACTTTTATTTTATTAAAAATCTTATTAATAATAATACTCTCCCGGCCGATTTCGGCCACGGCGACCGCTTCAACTCCTTGCCTGTCGATCGTGTGCTCGCATGTGGCTTATGTAGCCAATCTTCTTACTGATGATCCTCGCGCATAGCGGGCATGTGAGCACTCCATTGATATAATTGTAGTTGATTACCGCGGGTGGTCGGGCTTTCAACTGGTCGCGTCTAGCATCAAGCTCAGCAAGGCGACTCACTTCAAATTCTTGGATCCTCGCTTTAATGCTGGATCTCCATTGTACCCTGTTGGCGGCCTGCTGCTCCCACTGCGCGCTGTTTATATTGCACTTTTTCATGTGCCGCTTAAGCACATCTTTGTATCTAAGGAGTTGTCCGCCATGCTTACGCTTGACTTCCTCAAATTCACCATAAAAGATGCGCTTAGCGACACGCTGATCCGCCATCCTTGACACGTGACCACACCAACGAAGCTGTCGCCGCATAAGGTAAGCTTCAATGCCACCCACATTAGCTCTTCGCAGCACTTCTGAATTCCGCACACGATCAGACCACTGGATATTCAGGATTTGGCGTAGGCATTTAAGGTGGAAGCGGTCTAATGTGCGAATATGATGTCGGTACACGGTCCAGGTTTCGGCAGAGTAAAGAATATTAGGTAGCACGACCGCCATATATATGGAAATTTTGGTAGCCAGTTTTAGGTCATGTGAGCGGAAGACTTTGGTATTCAGCTTACCGAATGCCGCGGCTGCAGCACCGATCCTGCTGTTGATTTCGGCATCCAATTCGCACTTGGATGTAACAGTGCTCCCCAAGTAACGAAACTGATCAACCTGCTTTAGTACATCATCTCCAAGTTTGATGACCAGTGTTTCACTGCCGTGGATATCCAAAGACATCACTTCTGTCTTTTTGACACTGATCTTTAGGCCGAACTTGCGGCAGGACACATGGAACTCGGACATGAGCTTTTGCAGGCCGTCTGCGGATTCTGCCACGAAACATAAGTCATCCGCATAAGTGATCTCAGTAATCATTGCGTGAGACACTTTTGTTCGGGCCTTTAACCTGGCTAAATTGAAAAGGCTGCCATCAGTGCGGAAACGGACGCGAACTCCCTCGGGAGTCGTCTGTAGGACATCGCGGACTACTACTGCAAAGTACATGGCAAACAGTGTGGGCGCCAGCACGCACCCTTGCTTTACCCCACAGGTAACGGGGAAGAAGTCCGACTGTTCACCGTCAATAGTGACGCAGCTCCTCATTCCGTCATGCAGTAGTCTCACTAGTCGCACAAACTTCTCCGTGCATCCCAATTTTCCTAGCACAGCCCAAAGAGCTTCACGAGGCACGCTGTCAAATGCCTTCTCAAGGTCGACAAAGCAAAGATACATGTTACGACCCTGCTCTCTGCTTTTCTCCTGCAGTTGACGAACTGAGAAGATAGCCTCACAAGTACCCCGGTCATGTCGAAAGCCAAACTGGGTTTCAGGCAGAATCTTTTCTGAAAGTTCTGTAAGACGGTTTAAAAGAATTCTAGCGAGGACTTTTCCGGGGACCGGTAATAGTGAAATACCGCGGAAGGAGTTGCAGTCAGAACGGTCCCCCTTTCCCTTATACAGTGTCCTGATGATAGATACTTTGAACGTATCAGGGACTTGTTCTTTTTCCCACATATGGGTAAAAAGTTCCCATAGAGCCGAATGCAACTCCTCACCCGTATTTGAGTAGTTCTCCTGGTATAAAGTCTACACCAACCGCGCGCTTATTCTGCTGTTGTTTGATGGCAGAAACAACCTCATCACGTGACAGTGGCTCGTCCAGCTTGATAAAAGTAGGGAGTTGAGGTAAGGAATAAATGTAATCCAGGTTGAATTCTCGGTCTACATTGAGCAGGAAGTTAAAATGTTCTGCCCAACGCCTGAGTACTTCCTCCTTGCTTTTAATAAGGCCATCGCCAGTTACTGGACGTAGTGGCACTTTTCTTAAGCGGGATGTACCGAGCAACCTTCGAACCTCACTGTAGAACTCTCCTAGCTGGTTAGTGTCAGCAAGCCACTGCACTTGACGCGCTTTGTGCCGCCACCACTTATCCTTAATCTCTCGAGATAATTTACGTTGGCCTGGCTGTGTTCTGCTGCGCACTTGTAAAAGACGCCGATGCTTGTCAATTGCCTCAGTAAGGACTCCGTCATTCTCATCATACCAGTCCTCGTTCCTGCGGACTTTTAGACCTATAGTAGCAGTGGCAGTGTCTAATATTTGAGAAGACAGAGAACCCCAATCAGCTTCAACATCACCGGTTCTTTCATGTGACATAAGTGCGCTGGTCAAGGCTTCAGCATATTTCTTCCTAGTCTCGAAATCTTTCAGCCTCTCGACATCTAAAGATGCAGGTTTCGCTCTTTCGGATCTTCGGGAACGAAGAAGACGGAGATGTAGCTTAGTGACTACAAGCCGGTGGTCGGTCCAACAGTGGGCACCGCGCATGACGCGGGTGATTTGGACTTCGGAGATATCTTTTTGGCGCACGATAGCATAATCAATCAAGTGCCAGTGTTTGGATCTTGGGTGCATCCATGTAGTTTTGTGCTTGGCTGGAAGTCTGAACATTGTGTTCGTGATCGCTAGGTCTAATTGTGCACATAAGCTGAGCAGCAGCTGACCGTTGCTGTTCATATTGCCAACTCCATGTCTCCCCAAGACTTTAGGCCAGGCGTTGTAATCCCGTCCAACTCTAGCATTGAAATCCCCCAAGACCAGTATCTTCTCTTTGGGGCGTATGCTTTCGATGCACCGGCTCAAATCGTCGTAAAACTTTATGATATCAGATTTATCCAGCGTTGGAGCATAGACACTGATAACATTCAGGTAGTTGTCATATTCAAGGTGAAGGCGCAGTGTGGTGATGCGGTCCGAGATGTGCACCGGACACTCTTGTAATTGATTAATGAGCTGGTTCTTAACCGCAAATCCTACGCCCGACCACCGCGGTTCCGAGGTAGCAAGTCCCTTCCAAAAGAAAGTATACCCGCCACCATGTTCTACCAGCTCCCCTTCTTCGGCTAGATGTGTTTCGCTGAGTGCAGCCACATCCACATTATAGCGTCGAAGTTCTCGAGCTAAGACGGCAGTTTTCCGTTCCGGGCAGGCATTGTCATCACGGTCAAGAAGTGTTTGCACGTTCCACGCGCCGAATGTTATTGCAGGTGTTTTTATTTTATTTTTTATTCTGTAACGCCGACCACGAAATTGAAGGATGCGAAGGCAGCCGTGGTTACTACCCTCAAAAATAAAATGGTTGGGAAGAGCTTTTGTTTAGGGCACCTTTTCTAGCCCCCTCCCCGGCTGAGCGGGGAAAGCAGTGCCTCCCTAAATAGGGCTGCTTTGTCACTCCAGATGCTGCCGGGTTTACTCTGTCTCCCCTATGCAGAGCAAAAGCGACCACGGTGGTTACACACCCCCAGAGCCGCCCATGTGCAGGCCTCAGACAAAGCCCGGATTGCATCAAACCGGACCTCTCTACCTTGACCCATCGCCACAGGACTTTATTGGTATCAGAGTCCATATACGGAAGCAGTCAGTTACGCAGGAGATATTTCAGTGCACAAGCGTACGCGCAAAACGCAGGTGCACACCCTCGTCTTCCCCTTCCTTTATCCAGTGGAACGGAAAACCGCTACGACTGGAGGAAGGATCCGATGATGTGTCTGGCCGACAGTAACTGTGCGCCTTCTACTGTCGCCCTAGGCCGTCCACCTTGCCTAGCTACCTCGCCAGTTCCGTCAAGCCCGAGTGCATATCTGCGTTGGGTTGCCTTCCCCGCCGAGGCAGACTTTATGCATTAAGCGGGAAGGATCCGCTTGTAGGTCCACCATTCTGGCAAACCCCCCTCAACCAGGTTTAGCCCGCGAGCCAACGCGGTTACCAGGGTGTGGCCGCTGCATGCACTACAGCTTCTTGGAGCCACTGGTGAGAGATTGCAGAAAGCCTGTGATTAGCGAAGCCACACCGCCCATTTTGGGCTGGCTGGTGAAGCCCCGAAAGTATTCACACTAGGCTCCCCACTACACCCCAAAAAAAAAAAAAAACTTATTAATCCCAATGTGTATATTAAAATGGGATCCTCTTTAAGAATCCTTTTAGTTTAGTAGAATAGTTTATTCTCTAAAATCATTTATTTTTAATTCTTTAATACTGTCATCATGCATATTGTACCGCCTATGCTTTCAAAGATCCCACTACGGATTAGACATGTCATTACTTTACCAGGCTTTAAAACTTTTGATTTGACTTACATTGTTTTTATGAATTCATATTATACTGATATGCAACAGTTTAGCTACAAAACAAAACCTCTGTAGAAAATATTAAGGTATTTAAGAATATTTTTGTAGCTTTTAATTAGGAAGATGTAAATTTAAAAAAAAAATTTTTGTACTAATACAATCTTTACACGATTATAATAACATGTGTGAAAAAAATTTGATTATATCATGTAAACTTTTTTTTATAAGTAAATCAATTTGGGCACTCTCATATAATTCTTGCTCCGTCCGACTTTTGACTGTGACGTCACCTCGTCGGTTCGTTATTGCGGGCGACTCTTGCGATACGCGCGTTAATAATTTTGTATTTATTTTATCTATCTTTGTGATTTGACGCCCCACATATGTTCTTTTACTTATAATAATATTAAAACGATTATTAATAAAATTAATAAATAATATATTATTTTATGCTAAAATAAGAGCAGCATTTTCACGTAGACTAACAAATAATCTACCGAAAGTCGATCTTATGATTCCGGATTCTTTCACAAATTACTCGAAATATATTAGTGAGCTTATTATTATTGTTTATTTTAATATTTTGTTTATGCAGTTAATCATAACTGTGATCGGCAATAAGTCCGTATTCTTCATGTAGATACTAGTGCTTTCCGCTTGCGATAGAACATAATTTCGATATAGAATATAATATACATTTCCTACATTTTAATTTTACGTACACTGTTTGGGGTGCGATAGTTACGATATAGAGTCACGGCATATAATTGTAAATTTTCCTCAAATGAAAGTGCAAATAAAATTTACAATCTCGAATGTGAAGGATGCAAATATACTATGTCATTAGAAGCGAGGAGTCTACTTTTAATGAAATAATCTGTTACTGGAAGAAACCTTTTTTATGTAAAAGTGGCCAAATAAGCAGAAGGCTTTCCTGGTGGAAAGTGATTACCACTGTCCAAGGACAGCAACACCAGAGTGCTTGCAGGTGCGTTGTCGGCCTTAAAGGAATGAGTAGGCTTAGGCTTTTCTTGAAAGTTTCAATGTCATAACGGTTCGGAAAAGTCGCCGGGTAATATGGTTCCGCAGAAATGGCAGAAAATGCTTTAAAAATAGCGCTGTAGTAGTGGATTTCCAGACATCAAGATGGTATGGATGGAATTTAGAATATAGACGCGATGTCCGGTGGTGAAATTCAGCGCATGGGATTAATCTAGATAGATAGAAGATGCATAGTGAAAACATCTCTTCTGCTCAGAGATGAGAGCAGTACTCCATGTGGGGCTGAGTTATCGCCTTGTAGAATTTTCGGCGAGAAGCTGACGTGAAGTACTGACTTACCTTGTTGAGCACACAAAGCTTTTAAATTTGGTTAGCTAATTTGATTTCACCTTCCAATAGACCGCAGAACCTAATGTCCTGATACTGGTATTGGTAGCGAGGCGGTATTCTCAAAATGAGGGGATGGTCATTTTAGAAGTCATCGCGGTCAAAAGGTGTCATTTTAGAAGTCATTGCGCTAACTTGTGTTGTATTGTGGTTGAGTTGTATTAAGTTTAGGTTAATAAAAACTTGTTATTTCAGACACAAGTTTATACTCATCAACGTGTTCCCGACAAATATTAGCGCAGCCGATATATAAGGCGTCTACAGTGCTGTCGTTTGCCAACATTGAATGATGCTAATTTGCACATGTCATTCAAATACAGAAGAATCATATGTACTATATTAGACTGCGTATTTGACTTTCAAAAAAACATAATATGGTAAAAATCAATTTCAATGGGTCACAGGCATTAATGATTTTTTCAACTTATACCATTGCCGATACGGCGTTGTTTACAAATCATCTTTAAGATTAACAATAAACCTAAGATTAACACTGAAATGCATTTTTCATCGATACAAACTCTTATGACATCACTATCGGTATTTAACGTATCAAGGCCGTTATTACGAAGATTCTGAAATTTTGAATTATGTTTATATTAAACGAATACCTATAACTGTGTGATGTGACGTCTCGAGTCGATCGGTCGCTCCAGAAAAGAATTTAAGAACTCGCAACTTTAAAATTACTAATATAGTAAAAAAAACATTTTTACAGATATCGAAAACTATTTAATTAAGTAGTTTTTATATTTTAAATATGATTTTTTGAGATCATAAAAAAAATAAGCTCATCTTCCTAATTGTATTCTTAGAAACGAATCCTGAGACAAAGTATATTTAAGTCATAGAAAATTATTTATCTGTTTATATTATTGTTTGTTTTTGTTTCCTAATTCAGTAATAATTTTAGAATATAATACTCTTACCATTACCTCTACTCTAAAATAGAAATACTCCGTATCTCTATAGATATCCGTTTCAGATCAGTTTCTCTATAGAGAAATACTCCGTGTTGGTATTCTCAGAGGATAAAGAATATATATTTGTTGCATTTAATGAAATTCTTTTGTTATGGTACATATAATATAATAATATATATATATATATATATATAAGGATAAGGATAAAATAAAAAATCTGATTAACAACAAAAGTATCATATTTAATACGAATTTGCTGCGGACGTTATTACTACTTTCCAAGGAGAAGACAAAGCCTGCTTGCATTATATTTTATAACAAAATCGAAAAATAAAGCAAGCAAGTTTAAATCTTAAATGATTGGCTTTGTGGCTTACATTTGTTCGCAGAATATTTTCCTCAGTCGTGAATCATAGTCATGATTTAAAATTAATAATAAAAATATTTTTAAACTATAAACTATATCAACAGATTTATCAAAATAATTTCCATATATACAAATAACCATCAAATAACAAACGAAAAAGGACCAGGTATGACCAGAACTGTTAAAACTTCTAGAAAATAAAACTGTATGTAGGTATATACTTATTCGTATTAGTTCAACAAATTTGTATATATAGCTGCAAGCTAAGCATAGGTTGACATAGAGATAGCTTAGTACGAAAAACGAAACATCTATGACTATGATTTTCAATCTGCTATCTATATAAACCACAGCCAAAATCGTATAACGTATCACTTATTCTTTAAGTTTGGATTACATTGAAAAGGAAACTAACTTAAAAATAGTTTATAATGGGTTTTGGAACTTTATCGGCTTACTTCAAGTTTATTATTTATTTTCTTGATAGTAAAACTTAAATGTCAATACCTAAAATACGGTAAGTATCACTTCATACAATAAGGCACAAACATTGATAACAATCAAATTATCTAATCTAAGAATAATATAATAAAATCACTCATTTTGCACACACATGCAAGACCTATAAATATTAACAAGTCTTATAATATGATGTACCGCTTCTACATGTAGCAGGGTACACTCTTATTGGGTAAAGTATCGTAAAGTTAGTGCTACGACCACATCTGTGTTTATCATTCCGAAACTTATTATGTACTTAATTTAGGTAGATGTAAAACATTATTTTATTCTTATCACATCATTGTTATAAAATTTCGTCACGACCAACGCGGATGTGGTCGTGGTATAATGTATCACTACACAATGAAGTTAACGACGTTACAATTGAGTTGTATTGTACTTTAATATGAAATTTGTTTGCATATCAGATAAGTATAAGCTAAGCTTACACTTTTTATAAAGATATCTTGAAAACCAATCCTATTTTGTTGGAAATACACTACATGTTCAATATAATCAACACTACTAGCGACAGCTTTTTTTAATATGTATTTTTTTAATTTTGTTTACAACTTTTTAGCATAAAAGTGTAAACATAGCTTATGTTACAACATCACGTAAAACGATACGCTCATAGTAAAGTATAAGTTCCCTTTTCCCGCTCCAGTTACCATAATTATAAACGTCAATTGATCGATTCTTTCAACCTTATGATGTAATGTGCAGTCAATAGGTACTAAGTACGTATGTTTTGGCATCAAATCTACTCAATATCAAGGAAAACAAAGAAAAAACGCACTATATAATATTTCGAGTTTTGTACTTTAACAAGTTACCACTAAACTACTATTTTAAATGCATTTATTTGACTCGATAGTCATTGCAACAGTGATTACCCTTTCAGTTTGGCCAATGTTACTGAAAGTAATGTTTCTAACTAATAATGTTACGTTTATTTTAAATAAATATTAATTGCCTGTAACGTCGAATTAATAATATTTACAGTTACTACAAATATCTATCACTTATCAATTTATATCGTTATAAATATGCAAATTGTTTATGGCAAGTATGTGATGTTTGTAAGTACAGTGGATATGTATTCGATTGTATCCCTATTTTTTAGTTTTAATTATAATTTATTCAGAGAGCTCATTCATTAGACAATACGATTTTTTCTGTAATAAATATACAGTAATAAGTACGGTTTATATAACAATATAAAATTTTCTCAAAATTATACCTATATATTTAATGTTTTTAAAATTGTTCACAGGATGTAAACGTCCCATAAATATTAAAAAATACTTTAAACCCCATTCCTAGTTGTTTAAATCTCATTTAATAGTATTAACCGTTAATAGGAAGTCTAAAAGTGTGGAAAGTACAAGGCAGTGTTAGGTGTCACTAAAAATGTAAACATGATTAAATAAACACTGATTTTAAGCGTCCTAAAACGGACCATAGACAATAAAATCATATGTCAGACTCTTTCACAGTTTTTTTATCGTGATATTCACTTGGTTCATATAAGCGAGGAGCTAAACATGATCTTTTTCACACTTTTGGTGTAGAAGCGAGTTTGTTTCTTGATTTCTCCCATCGACTGATATAGTCGACGGGATAACACATCACGGCAGAGAGGAGGAGGAAACCGCCGGATACATAGAAGGATATCTCGTAACTCTTTGTCATATCCATTAAGGCGCCTGAAAATAAAAAAAAATTATGAGCTTTTATTCTTTGGTTTGAGTTGCAAACTCAAATAGACGAACAAAAAAAAAACAATTTAAGTTATAAGCGAGAAGTTTCCGAATTATATGATTTCTACAGTTACATATCATTTAATTGATACACATTTCATTTAATTGATCCTATCTAATCCGAGCAATATACTTCTTTTAAATAATTTGTTTTGTTTTTGCTAATTTGTAATTAATACAAAAAACTTTATTTATATTATTATACTTATTGTAGCAGTTTTAGTAATTTAGAAATTGATAAAACCGGACGGAACGGTGTACCGTCATTTCTTCTTGACTCTTGTAACATTTACATATTCATTTGGCTTCACGTGTTTTATTCTACAAGTTCCGTCTATCTTTTCCGTCTATTATATTTACCCGTTACTGTATACTTTTTTAATAATAGATCCAATAAATGTTTTAAGGTTTATATGTATATCGTATATTTTCAAGTTTAAATACTTCTTTCGAGGTCAATTATTTGTTTTTTATTAATTAACGACTATAAAATCTGTTTATATTTAACTTAGCATGAAATTGATAATGGTGTTTGATTATATTAAGATTCTTTGTAATTTTATTTTTAAATGTCGAATTCAAAGTCATGAACTGAACATCAATAAAAAAGACGTAAGTTTTAAAAATTCTAAGCTGTGTGATATTAGAGCTACTTAACATTATTATATAAGTGTTATTATTATAGAGGTTTCAACTATAACAAATAACATGAAAAGAGGCACGAAGCATAACGCGAAAGCCGGTTTTAATGGATTAATTTAGTTATGTTGTTGCTATTATCAACGCATATAGAATAATTGTAATTACGAATAAAATAGAAAAGACTTTATATATATTTTGGCTATGATAGAAAGTAAACCTTTAAAAGAATAAAAAAATATCTTCGGACGCATGTTACTGTCTCGATTAATTAAGGGGTTGCTACGAAAAGCCGTATAATAGAAACAATAGTCTCATTCAGCTTATAATATGTATTAGGTATTAGTAAAGATAATAGATTTAAATATTTATGATCATATATAATATATACGACTATGATATAACTGGTATTAATTGTCATTTTAAATAAAATAATATATATCACTCATACTAACCAGCGATTGGTGCACCCAAGAGCGCACCAAAGCCCTGGAACAGTAGGAACAACCCGAAGCAATTCGTCAGCTGTTCTAGTCCGATGTATTCCACGACAAGGATGGAACGAAGTGATGCGAAGCACGCTGTAAATTAATTTACATCAATAGTTTTATTTCAATTAAGTAATATGCATATTTACTAAGTGGCTACTATCGTAACGAGTTTTTATAAAATATATATATTTTTTATATTTTTTATATTATGTTTTATATTAATGTTTATAATACAGACTACTAAGGTTTTTACTAAAGCTTATCTAACTTTGAAACTACGATCCTATTATAATTTGTTATTAAATTAATGATTTAATCGTTGCTTACCGATTGAAAGTCCAAAGATAGCACAATATGCGAACTGATAGACATCGTCATAGCAGAGTCCACTGATCATGGTTGCAATCCCGCCAGCAGAGAGGGCTATATTGTTTAACCACAAAGGAGATACTTTTGGTGTCGAAGAGACCAGTCCACATGCAATACGACCAATGATATTAGCAACGCCAATGGCAGACACTAACATTAGACTACTCGCTTTTCCAACTCCATTAAGTTCCGCTCTTTGTTTGACGTACATGTAAGGTACGAAGAATCCCAACATCGTAAAGAATCCACTGACAGCGAGAATCAAAAACGTCGGTGATCGGAAGAGACTGACATCTAATAGAGTAGCCAAAGCACGCCTCACAGCTTCGGGACAGAGTCGACATTTGCCTGAATGTTCTTCCTGTGCGTCTTCTTGTGTGGGAACATGGGTAACGTGTAGATGATAGCCCAGAGAAGTTCGAGAAGTGTATTGAGGTACTCTTGCTAGACTGCCGCCGAAGAAGATGTCATCACGATAGAAAGGTCTTGCAACTAAGTCAATGTGAGAACGACGAGATCTTGCATCTCTGGTGACTACTTTAACCGACTCAGGTATCAGAGGTTCAGCATTGTCGATATTGCTGTTAGAGTCTTCTTGTTCATCCTTTTCTGCAACTGGAACGGCAATAAAATGGAATGGTTTGTTGCCATGATTCTTCAATGTGCTTGCCGTTGCTGACGATCGTCTGCTGAGATGGGAGTTGCTTCCTCGGAATATTTCTTCAGCGGTTGGGTAGCGTGTATTGTTAGCGACGCCCATCCAAGTGTGCGGACTAACTTTGTTCGTGAATCTCATCTCTGGTGGCATCGAGATACCAGAATCGAGTTTATTATGAAGTTTCAACATTGAGTTTAGCTTTTCGACTGCTTCCTCGTGACGCCGTGAAGTATCTTCTTCCTGTTGGTCGGCTAGTGTCACCCTTACTGGGTTGATCGGTCTGAATAAGGCTCCACAGACGAGACACAGCAAAACAAAACCTGGAATTAATTAACACAATTAAAATTAAAATATCTTGCTGTATAAAATACTATGTATGTAATATATACTATAATTTGATGCTATGTGCGAGTACATTTAATAAGGTTACAGCTTTTTTGTATTACTAACTTCGCTTCTTTGAAAGAGAACAAAGCAAGTTTGTCTAAAATATATTAAATATTTTTAGATTCATATCTATTATCTTTGAAACAAAAACAAACTTGAAAATATAAGTAAAACTGTTCGCCGACCTGCATGTATAAGAATGGTCATCCTCCAGCCAAGTCCGTGGATGAGCGTCTCGGTCAGTGGTGCGAACACGAAGGTGCCGACGCCTGAGCCGCACAGCGCGAGTCCTGTGGCTAGCGCGCGCCATCTCTCGAAGTAGAACCCGACCGTCAACACCGCGGGCATGTATATCATGCAGAACCCAAGTCCTTGGAACAAATATTATATTACTAGCTGTTACCCACAGCTTTGCTCGCGCTTAAGTATAAGTAAAGGATAAATGATTGTTTGGAAGTCTTTAATTTTAAAGTAAGACGCATGACGTCATTCTGTTTAGATAAAGTATATTAAGGGCTTTTTTGAATTTTTAGATTGATGATTATTCTTTTAATAAAAATCGCCAGTGAGTTTACTGTGAATCCCTGTAGCTATTCAACTCAGTGAAATCTTTATTTGTAAACGACGTATGCGGTGTTTCCTTTTGGGGCTAAAATTACTAAGTTACTCGCAGAGCTCACTCTGAAGCATGCAACATAAAAACTGTCCATATGCTGGTCAGATGAACAGTTCTCACTAACCAGCCGGCCGGCTATCTTCACGACTAGCCTTGGGACTTATTGATTGTCATGGGGAAGCACACTTTAAGAGGGAACTGTATACTTTGAAATTCAAATGAATATTGTAAAATAAATATGTAGGAAAGGTCATGTTGACGTAAGTTTCGAAACCACCAATTAAGTGGTACACCTGACAATAATAGAAATATGTTTTCTTACATTACTTAAAAAGTATTACTTGCCTACCCTAAGAGATATTGATATTAAGACATTGTGTATTTTGAATTTCGTTATTTGTAAATTGAAACTGTTGATCTCATAGCATAAATAATTATGTGTTATATGTTTGAGTAAGGTGATCGATTAAATAATAACCAACCTCCCACGATGCCATAAACGAGATAGAGATATTCAACGCTGGTGGCGAAATAGGACATAGCGAAGGCGGCACTCGATATCACGCTGCCGATTATTGTCACCACCCGGAAACCATATCTGAAAGGTGATAACAATTATTTTGGACTTCCATTATAGTACTGTCTGTGTATTTTTTTCGTTACTTATAAAATGCCGTTAATATTATTTGATTTATAGTTAATTAGGGACTATGTGCATTGACGACTAACAACCATAATCTCATAAGTTCCTGAGATAATAAACGTAATACATTTATGATTTACAATGCACGAAGTATGCGTTTGCATTCAATCGCATGTACTTTGAGCTTGGGAGTTAAAGTTACTTTTTTAATTTTAGTTAAAAAAATATAATAAATAATTACTCTTTATAATGAATATGATTTTAATATATATTTGTATATATTTAATAGTATCTACAAATACCTAATATTTGATATATCATATGCTGATTACGTCATTACATTTAAAAAAGAAAACAAATGTATCTTACTTGTTAGCTAACGCCGAAACAAACGGACCAGCTAACAGATAAAACCCAGCGAGTAAAGAATTAACGGGTGCCACCTGTCCACCGCTTGCCTGAGGAAGATAAAATTATTAATTAATAAAATGGAAAACACAAATATCATAAAATAAAAAAAAGATCACACAATTATAATGTATTTAAGAAGAGTGTCAAGACTTCGCGTGGCTATTGTTGTAAAGAGATTTTATTATTTTTTATTATTTGACTTTGATTTGAGTCAAATAGTCTGTAAATGTGTCACTGCTGGGCTAAGGTCGATTGTCCCTATTTCGGAGATGGTTTTGAGCTTATTCTACCACGCTGCTCCGATGCGGATTAATGGAGACATATGTGACAAATTTCTTCACCGCAGAGCGCGAGATGAATTATGAACGCAAATTAAGCTTATGAAAATGCAGTGGTGCTTGCCTCTGTTTGAAACAGCAATCAGATTCTCGCTTTCTAGCCACAGGGCTATCTCGGCTATACTTGTTTTTAATAATTAGTTTTGTAAATATCTCTTATTTTTAAATACTATCTTACTAGTTTTCATTTGTTAAAATCAAAAATTTTATGTGTATACGTACGCGTAAACCCAAAAAATATTTTTATTTCATATATTTTATTAATTTCCTTTTTACACAACAATCGAATAAACTATTTAAATAAGTCAATAAATTGTATTTTTTTTATGTACATGTAAGCACTATTTCGTATTGGCTATTAAGTAAATAATTATTAAAAATGTATATTACAAAGCAGAGGCAGAATTTTTTATTTAAGTCGCTTGTTCTCCGCCATTCATTAAGTAAAAAAATATGTCTAAAAAGTATTAATGGAAATAATTAATATAAGATAAGCAATCGATAGGGGCGATATGAAAATATATGGTAACTATAGTTTCTTTTTACAAATTAAACGCGCTGTCAATTGAAAATACAGCGCGATCATAGTGGTAGACGCGGACCTTTTTTTAGGGTAACTAAACTACTAATATCACTATTAGTGTCTGCGACATTTGGAAATCATATAGATATTTTGCTCGCCAACTTCATAGCCAACAAACAAGTTATTAAAATATTTTTAGCATGCAATTCTGGCCTTTTGCTATTAATTTGTTTTTTCTTTACGACATTTTGTTATTAAATGTGTTATGTATAATTTCAATTTATAATATATTTGTTTAGTTCTCTCTATATTGTTATTTTCTTTATGCAGTAAATTTGACGAAATAGATGTATCAATAAAAAACCTACACGATCTTTACATGACAATATTCTTTAGATCAGGAAGCAATACAGCATATTTTATGCTAATTATCTTTTGAATCTACACAACTAAATCGTGCAACGTGGAAGTGTAGCAACTTCCAAGTACGAATATGCTTATTTCCGTTTTCGATGCTCTCTCACTGACCTAGTGGCCTTGTTAGTTACAGTGACAACTGACAAGTTCGTTAACACATGTTGCATTTAATTATAGTTATAGGAATTAAACTCAAAGTCCGGAAGACGAATGTGCCGCCTCTTATAAACCAGAACGCCTAATCGATATTTACTCGACCCAAATAAATCTATTTGAATAAACGTAAGCTTTAAAATCGATAAAAACATCTGTCAAATGTGTCGATACTTATCAGCTACAAACTAAATTGTATTAAGGCTAAGAATATTGTTTTAAGAAAGAAACTAACATTAAAAAATGTAGCACGTTCTGAATTCTGTATCTAATAGCTACGAAAAGTAAAAAAGTTATAGTATATCCCGTTGTAACCTATACGATTCCAAAGGTCGTTTTTGTAATTTGTTGCAGAATTATGAAATTGTTTTTAAGTCACGTCACTTATATGCTAAAACGGGATTTAAAAAGTCAGAGGTCTTCATGGCAGGCTAATTTCATAAAAATCAATTTTATAAAGCAATAGAATATGCTTTTTGTAACAGTTCTTAATACTTCAACGATTTGAATTAGTAATACCTACTAGAAATAAGGGTACGACCATTTAGAGACCGCAGTGCTGGTGCGTGGTACCGTAATAAACTGGACGTCTAGACAAACTAATGTTTCATTCAATATTAAAGTTCCGTTCATGTGAAAGTTGCATGAATGATTCGTTCTATCGGTAAGAAGTGATTTTTTAAAATATTTATTAATATAACATATTAACATGTTAGGTTTTATAAAACATATAAATTAATGTATATCTAACCTTTATTTTTGCTTTAAGATACTTCTATGTTGGTTATATTAGTGCCTTATTATTGAAATATAAATAAACGAATTAAAACATAACAACAAAATCATCATTATCGTAATCATTTGCTCACAATTATTTAATTTGGTGTTGACGCAGAGGCAGACTTTTACGATTAGCCGAATGCTTTTGCTGGTGGGCTGGTTTTCCCGTCATCGAGTTGTTGGGGCGCTTAAGGGCTCTATTGTATGTTATATATTTTTTACCTATTATTTTATAAATTATTTCTTTACACATTGTAAGAATTTTGGGTAATAATAAGTTTACATTTATTATTTATTAAATTTAAAATAAGAACAGAAATAGCACTTTTGAAATTCTACTCAGTTATACTTCGCATTTCTCCGGGGCGTTTACAATTTACATGCAGCAGCACGACGAGATTTATTTTTAGTTTTATAGTTTACCGACGAGAAAGCGATAAATTTGACTTGCCTATATATACTTAAATTTACTCATAGTTTGTACACAGATTTGAATAAGATTTTCAACATATTCCGTTGCTATTTAGTTCGGTATTTACTAGAGGAATGCACGTAATTTCGCGGTAGGTTATTTGCTAGCTGTTAGTTTAACGGGACAAGCGCAGTCTTTGCATTACAAATAAAACCCTTACTACCTACTGTTTCTACTTTTCTAGTATATTTTGCATTTTGGTTTCACGCATTAACGAGTATTCAAATAATTTCTAACAAGTAAGTAGGTACCTCTTAAATATAAATTAATTTATGCTCTTAACATGTAGGTAACGGAAATTTTTCGACAGACGTGTGCGAATACAATTGTTTTCTTTTTTTAAATTATATCGACTGTAGCGATACTGTCGAAACTTCCGCTCCACAATGAACATATGGTTTTATATTATGATTCCGTATGTATTTTTTTAAAATACCAGATGTCTGCTGGTATTGAATTGAATTAATTTATTATTAATTAAGTGAATACTTTTATATATATGCCGTATAAAAAATAACAAATCAACGACCGATATATTTTACGAATACTAAATGCTACACAATCCTCCCACGTTGTATTTCCTAGCACCGTTTTTTGTAACTTGGCAATTATCCAGAGGTTACATATTCACTTTGGTATACTATTAAAAGTGTTTGTTTTAATAAAATTATCGTCTATCTTTATAGAGGTCAGCGCAGTCAACTTCATAAGACCTTATGATACCTGAACGACTTATATCAGTTGGACGTGTTTTTAGTTTACAAAATGACAGGACGTTTTAATCGATTTAATTACTATAAAAGTCAATACCTGCTTCTGCAATATGTATTGAATTTATTATAACTGTCGCGTCGTTGATATATGACCGAGGAATAAAAAATATATACGAACAACATATTCATTTTCTTACAAATATTAATACTTTTTTATGTTACTAAGAATTTGCTTTCTTATGCAATACGAGCGATATATTGACAGTTGTAAATAAATATAGTTCTTGTTGCTTATTGAACTTTAATGTTTACTTTCATTCGATACGAAAGCATCCTACTTGTTCTTATGGGATTAGTGCAAATTGCAATCCGATTGAATTCAGTATCTCATACATATCAAAATTCACTCGAATCCACTTATATCGATACAAATCAAAAATGCAAGAATGGCGTCTCGAGGCCGGCACAGTACATTGCCCCCTCGTGGTTAGTTCTGTGCTTAATGTACTCGGGTTACTGCACTTTCGCCAATCGAAAGCTTTGCGCTTAAACAAACGTGACATTTAAATTAAAACTAAATAATAGTACATTTGCTCGTGCGGGTCAATATACAGAATATCGCGAAATCATAACTCGTTCATATGATTATTTTTATTTTATAATTAGATAAATAAAAAAAATCATCTTTATTAGTTATGTCGTGTTATATATATTAGATTTATTTATATTTTTTTATCTAAGAGTCAGCCCTAGGAGAACGACCGCGGGATATTTCCACGCATTAAGGACAGGCTGTGTAAATTGTATAATTAATTGACCACCGTCGCCGACTCGCAGACAACCCGCAGGTTTCTTTGACGTCAACATTTAGACGACTTATTATAAGAGTTTCGGTGTTTTGTTTATATTAAATTAAATAGTCTTTTCGTTTATATGTACATAATTAGACATTTTATTTTTGTAATAGCTAGAAATATGTACCTGTTACATTATACATCATTCTCTGTTCATATTAACAACAAGAATTACAAGAGTGTATATTATATTTCTGATTGAACTATATAAAGGTAATAGACGAATAACAAAAAAAAAACTGAATGCGTAATGATATTATATGCATGTATTTATATAACATACATACACAGTATACAACTTAAATATCTGCAATAAAATATTTCAAAAATATTTCATGTACGGACACGACACCGTTATCGTTTTATTTTATTAAGTATATGCTGATCAAAAAACTAAATGATTCTGGGTTTTGGATGTTGAATTTTACATTTAATACTAACTACCGTTTAATATTATAATTCATTCAAAAATATAATTTACGTGAAAAAACCGAACATAACATTTATATAATCAAATTTGAAACGTAGAAACATGAATGGGTGAATGAATGAGTTTCTTATAGCGCCGGCGTCGAGGCCTTGGCCTTAACATTATGGTAATCGCAAGTCGACATTGTTGTGACGGTCGGTAATCAGAACGCTACTTATTTCGATTTAAAAACGCTACTTTTTGAGTAATAGAATTTAATAAAACTACTTCTGGTCGTAGAATACAATATTCATGAACACCATATAATTGTTTATTAGGCGTTATATAATTTGGTTTAGAAAGTGTAAATGATATTGGATTTTTTAATAAAAACGTTTATTTACTACATTTTTCAGCACACTTGAATTTCAGAATTGAAGTGTATTCAATTGAGACAAAAAAACTGGTTAATTAACAAAACAATATTAGGATACTTTTATAAATTGTGATTGATGCTGTAATGTAACATTTTTAATAAGTGGAACAATGACCGAGACTTCAGTCACACTTTTGAAGATACTGTTTGTCAATTTACAGTGACTTGATAATTAGTAGTCACGCCAAATATGACCTATATACTCTTTAGCAACCTTGGACAATTGCCACGATCAGTTTTTATTTGACTAAAGGCAAGACAAAAATATTGTTTATCATTAAGTGATCAGTGGTTGCCCTACATATTTATTTCTCACCAGGCTATGATGGAACTGAGGACGATAATTCACATATCCTGATAGTTAATACATGTATAGGAATACATACAAATATTAAAATATTTTTCACGACCAACTTATGTAAATGTTACGGTTGGAACATTGTACTCGTCGACCGTCGCAAATAAATTGTCAGTTATATGTCGTTTTTAGACGGGGGCACGGTTGTGACGCGAGTCATCGAGTGAAGGCGTGGCTGTGTGTAGGTATTAAATATTAATCTTGAGGTGACCCTCTTTAGATCTTTACAAAACCCAAATTGTTTTTTAGATCTGCCAATTACATTTAAATAATATGTTAATTTTTTTTTTAATTAAACATCCAACGTCAGCATAGAATTGGTTCTTAAATCTGACATGAGTATTAGGATTCAATATAAATGTGACAAACCTCCAGACAACATTATCAACAAAAATGTTAAATGTAAATATCAGAGTTGGTTTAGTGTTCAGAAAGCATCACTTAGTTTACAATAATAGTTTTAGTGTAAAAACGAGACGAGCACGTGCGAACTAACACGTGCAAACTAAGTGACAGCAAAACATTGCGGTGCACTGTTCACGGCGCCGTGCTAGTAAAACGCCGCACCGTCTCCCGGCAGCGGCCGTGCCGTTAAAAGGTAGCCGGTGACGCACCGTAGACATGGGTCCACGCCCATACTGATTTATAAAATTGATTAAATTTGGTAACTTACATTAAATTCTTTTTGAATAGGCTCCAGCAGCATCCCTCCAGAAAAAATTATTCCATCCACAAGAAAGTTGCACATGAATGATGCAGCTACTATGACCCAGCCCCAACCGCCATCTGGTGGTACCACCTAAAATAGAAATAAAAAGATCGAATAAGTGATAAAAACTTTACGCTTGTTGTATAATAGATAAATACTGAATGGATAAAAAAATATGATTTTTAAAATGACAAATATATAAATGTGATTAAAATGTGTTTTAGATCGTATTGGAGAAGTAATATCTTTCCTGCTGTATACAGCAATATTGATACAAACTATGCTATGTTTGTTTGCTTACTAATGACACAATTACATCATTTTCGGACAAGTATTCAACAACTATTAGTAAACAATAAACTACAGCATAGGCTAACCACATTGCCATATTTAGCCTTTATACAAATACTAGTTAATATCTAATGTTTATGTGACTTGCATTTAACGTAAATCTGATCCATCATCGAGTGGTCAACCCATTCTCTTATTCATCCTCATCACTCATGCATCCTAATATGTACTTATTTAATAAATCAAGTGGTTACAAATTATTAATTTTACAATTACATAACTTTTTATCGTTGTCTGATAACAGTTAAAAAAACGATGTTATTTGAATTTCCGCAATCCTACGATTTTTTTATATTTTTTTACTATCGGATTGAACACAGGACTTTACCGCCTTTGGAATTTACCGCCTTAATATAAGCTGCTCACTAGACCGACGAGGCAGTTAATCTTTAACATACAGGCTCGCCAATTTCTCAGACTTATGGTACGTATACACAATCACTTAAATCCACTACCAAATTGGAACTCAATATTTTTAGAATAATAATTGCACGTAAATTTATTGCTTATTTTAAATTACTGGCCAAATGTTAATAAAGTGTAATAATAACAAATGATAAATTCTAAAGAAAGCGATACATCACGCAGTATTCTTCGATCAGCGATCTCACGTCTCCGTCTGTGTATAATTTATTTTCAGACGATGTTACGAAATCTGGCATTCTGATGTAAAACTTTTCTTTATTTATTTATATTTTTAGAAGAGTGCGACTGTGCTATGTTGTATTTACTTCATTTAATGTCAAAGAGAATATAAACTTGTTAAATGTATTGGAATCCTTGACATTGTACACTATTCGAGCTTCAAACTTCATTCCAATGTGACATTTTCTTCGTGATTTTACTTTACAATCTGTGGTATATTTATTTTGAAATACTTTAATTTAAATTTCGCTTATATTTATTGATTTGTAAAAATAAACAGCCTATTTCTAAGTTATTATTATTAATTAAGCTTTTTTATTAACTTTCCATACGTTGAAAAAGTCTTTGATTCTTTAAAGTATGAGTATACAATCACTTACTACATAAGCTGTTTTTATCTTCAATATAATTAAAAAGGTCATTTGAATAATTACTACTTTAGATGTAAACTGTATTATTGGTGCGTTTTGAGAAAACAAAGCTTTGATATCATTATCATCGACCTTAAAAGTTAATTTGGTGATATTAAAAAAGATGGCGTGGCCTTTGTGAATTACTCCTGTGACATTATTGTCTGTCTGACTAGACTTCGATACACGATATGTTGTCTTTACTTCGCTAATAAGTTAACCTTATCAATCATAATGAAGGGTAGTAGAACCTCACTCGTTATTTCTAATGGGATATAGGAAATACATAATGTAAAAATATTTTTTATTTCTTTAAATATAATAATTGGATGTATAGTAAAATTGTAAATAACATTGTCAATACTGTCGGTTAAGGTTGCCTAATACTTTTTTGCGTATCACCAGTAGTTATTAGTTATTATAATTAATTCCTTATAATAAATATAATGCTGTTAGCATTGAAAATTGTTATACGTAGGTAGACTCGATTTTCGTATAAATTCTTATTTTAAAATGTAATAAGGAAATATGTTCCAAATATTAACATAGCCCAGAGGCAAGCATCGACGGTAAACGATAGAGCTCTTTTGAAAATCTCCGTTTTTTTCCGCCACATTCTTTGTAGTGCCATTTTCAAGAATGGTATTAAATATTTATAATAAAAGAAGCAGAATAGTCATAGTAATTTCAGCAAATGCTAGAGTAATCGTAGCTAATAGGCAAGCATCAATCAACTTCTCAGTTATCTTACGTAATCGTCTGTTTCTTCTTATTTTTTTTTCTGCGGCTGTCATTGTAGTGGATTTCTTTCAATGTAGCGGTGTTCGTATATCGATATCTAAAAATTTGTGTACGCTGAAATTTGTTTTTTTGTAAGTTGTGTCATTTTCAAAATGTTTCTAGCTATTTAGGGGCATCACAAGTGCAGGCTTCTATGCATTTTGTCTTCGTTTCGATTTTCTCTGTCTGTATTCTTGCAGATTTTTTACTGGAACCCGATGTATGAGAATCGAGTTTCTCAAATTTCGAAATAACTACACAGATGTGATAGCAAACAATTAATACCGCTATAATATTTATGTAAGGTTTAAAAGCTGTTATCATATCAAAATTAAAATGAATAAAAGAGGCATATTGTTAAGCCCCATTTCTTTAACTCAACCTTAGCCGTGTTGAATTTTCATTGTTTTGACGTTTACCATGACATTTCCTTATTGTGTTCTCTTTAATAATTCATATAATATGTGCCAGATATTTATTAATTTATAAATAAATAAAAATACCTATTATTTGTCCATTATATAAATACTTTTTGGATAATACTATAAATGGATAACATTTTAATATAAAAGTTTATATGAAAATGTAAGCTAGATGAAACATACCAGCGCCGCTTCTGGCTCCGAGTCATCGCTAGGCGAGTCGCTTCTACCCAGCCCGCTTTCGTCAGATGATGGCGTCTCGAATGGACGCTCATCTGTAGCTACTCGCTGGACCATAGTAAATCCTGGAATAAACAATATCATACAATGTTTCTAGGAGTAATTTCTTAAGAAAATAAAATCATATTAAATAAATAACTTCTTTTCATAGCGTTTATAAACATAAAATTAATAATTATTGCATATTATATATATACTACTTCATTTGTTTCTTACTCTGAATACCTACTTTCAATGATAATAGAGTTCAATGTCTTAAGTTGACACTTCATCTAATACGCATTAGGTTCGTTTAGACAAATAAGGCGAACTACGTACGTCTGTTATTTTAATTAATATTAAAAATAACAGTCATTAATATTTATCTTGTAAATATAAGCCTCTAATATAAATTTTTGTCATAATTTTTTTATGGTAGTTATTAATGTTATGTTAAAAATATACGCAGTTATTCACGAAATACGTCCATATTGTTAAATTTAAATAAATGTACGTTATAGCTCACAATAAAACTATTTTAATCGATATGTTTTAATTAAAAAATTAATTTGAAAAATAAATAAAATAATTAGAAATATAGTATGTAGTCGGATGAAAACGTAGAATTTATACACTTGTCTAAACAAAAAACGAAGTATACAATGTACTCGTTAAAACGTGACGCAACCGTTAACGTTTTTTCACGGACAAATAATTCATTATAATTGAAAAGCGAACTGAACTGCCCGAAACCGGATTGTTTGCGTCGATTTCATTTTAACGTTTAATAACACAAACCTTTATTGCCGAAAGTTAAGCAACATTCCTTTATTATTGAGCCCAATATTTGTTTTATGATCAAAAATATTGTCACATACGTTATTGGTAAAAATTAAATTTTTTTTCGTTAGCTTTAGTCGTTTAGTTTCGTTATAAATAAGCATGGAATTTTTTGTTAGTAGTATTTTAAGTTCATAATTATAACGTTTTTATTATATATGCTGACTAAATGACTGAAATGATTACAGTAAATTAGATTTTATTTGTTAGCCGTTAGTTCATTATTTAAATATAACATGTAATAAGTATGACCGTTTAATACTTTTTACCAAATTAAATGAATAGAGTATAATATACATTTAACACATTCGATATATGTTTGTTGTTACATAAATTTATAGTGAAATTGTGGTAAGTATATCACTGTCACCGCTTGACCACTTCCCCTGTTAAAAACAAAGTAAAATTTTTCACCATGCTGTTTGAGCACGGATTGAATATGCTAGTAGAATATCATACAACGCAGACAGGTGTCCTGACACCACCACCACAGCACCAGATGAATTATAAGCACAGATTAAATTCGGGGGCGTTGTATGGGTAATTTTGGCACCAAATTTAAAAAAAAATATATATATTTTATTTGTCGTATCTCATATGTAGGTAAGGCTGTAATGTAATGTAATAAATGGAATTCTCCGTCCTTAGAAAATAAATCAAGTGTCAATGTACATTGTATGTCGCGTGACCTACACGATGCGACCAGATAAATGTAAATGATGTATATTATTTATGTGAAATGTGAACGAGATAATGTTAGCAGCGGTGACCTCGTGCAAACTTTACTCACTATTTCAATAAAAGTGTAAAGATACTTCGTTGTCATATATTTTTCTATAACAATAAAGAAATATGTGGCGTATTGCCAAGGCTATTTAGGTTTTCCTTGATTTAACATTTTTTATATAATTATATTAATTTATAGAAATAAGTGGTATATTCCTAGTAACTTTCGTTATTACCGATCATGAAAAGTATTGTTTTAATTCAAAGATTTTCTTATAATTTACCTTGATTCTATGCCTAAGAATTAACAATTAAACTATTTTTATTAAATGACTAACAAATAAATTAAATGTAAAGTTATCATTGGTGTTTATTACTACCGAGAACTACAAAGCAAGGAAAGAATCAGTAGTTACTGTTTTTTATAAATGATATCATGTAAATGTGTTACTAATCATATAAGCTACGAGTATCTCCACGCATAAAAATACGAAGCTTTACAAATACTCAAGTCTATATGACTTCTATATGAATTGAGTATTTGTAAAGCGTGTCTATATGTTTTTTGAAAATTATCGTGATTTTCATATATTATAACAGAAAAGGAAAGCGAATATTGTGTTGATGAATTGACCTGATGGGTAATTTAGAATAAACGTTTTTAAGTTTAATGTTAAATTTTAACTTGGATAACTGTGTAATAATAAAAACATATTAGAAAATGTATAAATTAAATGAAACGTTTTTTAATATTGTCGTCTTATTGTTTTGTACAAGCATTTTGCATAAATAATTATACTTAATAATATTATTGTATGATTTGTGACTCGAGTCAACATATGGAATAATGTTCATTTCATTGTAACAGGTTCTTCAGGAATTCTAAAGCAAATCTCCATATTCAAGTAAACGTGAATAAAATCGCACTTACATCACGTTTGTAATACGTGTTTTAATTACGTGTATTAAAATAAACGTCTATCTATTTTTGTCTATCTATCTATCTACCTACTTGGTGGTGGGGCTTTGTACACGTCCATTTGGGTAACACCACTCATTAATATTTTTGTGGTCCGATTTGAACCAGTGTAACAACTATAGGCACAGCGGACATAACATTTTAATTAAGATCGTCTAAATTCATCGTAAGTGATGGTAAATATTTCTTACAGTGGTGGTGATGACCACTCACCACTTAGTTGCCCATATGACAGTATATCTAATGATTTTAGGTAAAAAATAAATAAAAAAACTAAACGTTTTTGTGACTGCTTTAATTTCAGATATTATGTACCTGATATGTAGATATCGTATCAAACTGAACAATTTTTCATACGAAGCTTAATTATTAAACATTGTATACCTAAAACTGTCCTATCAACTGGAAAAATACAGGTAATTTTTGAAAATAAAGTAAGCAGAACAGCTTTACCGAGGCTAGGTGTAGTAAAACCTAATTTTCCATCTTTCCGATTAAGTCCAAACTTTATTCAGAATTGACATACATAAGAACTATTGTTGAATACAACATGAATTAATTATTTAATATATAATAATATTTTATGTTTATACCAGTTATATTTTATAAATAAATGCAATATACTATTTTAGTTTGCATCACAGAGATCTATTTTCATCGTTTGACTGAATGTCAAATAGGTCATTGACGTATAAGTTATTAAGATAGTACATTTTAATGTTTACGTATTTGCGAAGTAAATAGAATCGATAAGGAATTTAAATAAATCGTCAATGATATATATAATATCAAAATGTTTTTGCCTTAATTTACTTTTAACTTTACATTTAGACGTACTCATTTATTAGTACAACACTTAGTATTCTTGCATTATTGTTTGAAGGGTGATCTTCGTATCAAGTTTGGTGCCGCATTAGCGATGACAGTAATGGTTACTATGTATGTTGTTTGCGATGTATTTCTTACATCACCAATGTCTATGGTGGCGGTGACCACTTCACATCAGGCGGAACATTTGCCCGTCATTAACTAAAACATAAAAAAGAAAAAGGTCTACTTCGAACACTTCGTTTTTAATATTCAAATACTAAGCTCAACATGTGTTTATATGAATCATTTTGGCCTAAAAGTGTAGAATTTATCTGTAACTTAGCTAATAATTCGTGAATATTACCTCACCCATCAAGTCTTTTAGAAGTTTGATGATCTATAGACGCACCAATGACAGTATATATAAATATAAATTAAAGCGGTTCTGAACATTGGTTTCGCCTTGACTGGTAACAAATAAGTATACCTAGAATCTTGACATATCCCACTAGACAACCACGGCCAATAGACATCGGCATATAAGGGACGTATCACTTCAACCAACTTGAACTATAACGCCTTATATGAGAAATTTACAGGTTAAGTTGTACATAAATAGATAATATTTATGTTTACAGTAAACAGAGAGATTTATAAGTTAACTCTAGAAACAATTACATATTATGTTCTTACGAAGAAAGTTATGATCGAGCGTCATACATTTTAAAGGTCTATCGCTATGAAATTCTCTAAAGAGAAATCATTGTGTCCCCGGTCCGTTGTTTGTTAATATATTTATGATGTTTTTTATCGGGTAGGGTACTTACCGCGCTTCGATAATCGTAAGGTCAAATATAAGGAAAATTATTCAAAGTAATTATTATATTACATATTATAAGTATAAATATTTGTACATGTTTTTCAAAATTTTATGAATGTAGGAAACGATTTGTAATTGTTTTAATAAATAATGTTAAGAAGTATTCGAAATTCATATTATAGGTACATATGTAAAAATAAGTATACATATATATTTGCAAACAAATTTGGAATTTTGAGTAACTTATTTTTAATGGAAAAATTTTGAAAGAAATAAAACGCAGTTTTTGTATCTTTTATTTTATCAAGAAACCTTTCAAGCTTTAGGTCTTAGTATCTCAATATTTACCATTTACGTATTAAATATGGTACTGACCTCCCCAATCCCCAGTTACGTAATTTACTTGAATTTAATGAAAGTAATGAAAAGACAGAGCTAAGTTCTTTTGTATTTTGTAATATCCGTTTTATTCAAGTTGGAATGCTGACGCATTCGCACTTGAAAAATCTTAGAAAAATTGTTAAAAAGCAAATACTTTTTTGATTAAAACATTATATTTGTCAACAAATAATTCTATTTACTACCCTTTCTTTTTTACTCTCTTAATTATAAGAGACTACATCGTAAACTCTATTAAGCAATAACTATATAATAGTATAGAATAGATTAATATCTATTCTATATAAAACAATTATCCTATCAATTTTTTATCATATAGTTATTGCTTAACCATGTTTATATGAATATTTAGCACGGCGTATGGGAACAGAGTTAACAATTATAATATCAGATATTTTTGATAAAAACCGGAATATATTGCAAACTAAAAAATATTAATCATTTATTACTAAAATCTCTGTAATCAAAAATAGACTATTTTAATACTGGTACGGACCGGCAGACAAAAGAGCGGAGATCTTAATGTCAATATAAAGTTCAACATTAAATTTATGTAATTATATGGTATGGTTAAATAATATAAGTACCATTATGTCACAAACAATTTAATTAAAATTACGTTTATAAAAAACCTGTGAAATAAGTTGAAGTTAAAGTAAAATGAATATAATAAGTAAACAATGTTATGTTTGTTTTAAATAAGATAATTATTGAAATTATGATACCGTGTTAAATATTAAAATAATAAATATATTTACCTTCTGATATACCTACCGTGTATATTTTTTATATGTAGATCCGTAAACGAACCAAGCATTAGCGTAATATCTGGGAGTGACATAGTGGTGTTATTTTTTGTATTCATAGTTTACTTTTTTAATTAGCTGTGGGTATATTATTAGATGCAATCATAATATGTTCAGTTAAAGTTCCCGTAGCCTTGTCGTGCCCTTTTCTGGTCCCATTTACTAGATAGTATTTGAACTCTTTGATCTTGGAAATAAATATCGTTGAATTTATATATTTTAATGTTTCTGAAATAAGATGTTAGTAACGGATCTTTTCATTGACACAATATTTGATTATTAATTATATTTATTTTATATAGAATTTATATTCAGTTACATTTTAGATGAGAAACTTCTAATATTTAAACCAAATAAATTAAAGATAATAGATATAGATATTTAAGTAAATATCATAATAATTCCTTGAAAAATAATAAGATATAAGAAATAATTGTATATAGTAAGTAAATGTATATACATACCAGAAAATTAATTGATTATAAATAAATTTAAAAACGATGATTGAACATCTAAAACTTTCTTAAATATATATTGCCAGCATCGAAAATCTAAAATCGTTTTCGGAGTCGATTGCATAATTAACTGTTAATCGTCTTAAAGAATAACATGTTGTTGCTATAACGTTGAATCATTTCCAAAATAGATACTTTTTTATATTCACGTGCACAATCAAACAAACTATAGCAGCGATAGCAAAAATGTAACTGTCTTAAATTATTCAAAAAGGATTGTGTTTATATCGTAATGTTATGTAAATTTTCAAGTTCTATGTCATTTAAACACTTGTATAGCAAGTTCAGGTTTTATTAATCAGGTGTTTGTTGCGATACTTTAGAGTCTACATGCTTAGAAAAATATATAATCTATTGCGTGTAATTGATACTGTATTTACAAACAAACAGTAAAAATAGACATACTAAACAATTTTGGAATTAAATATGCGTATATAATATTATGAAATCATATAACTTTGTTTACTCATTTAAACTACGTCTATTGTTGTTGCTAATTTTTATTATTTGGTTTATTTTTAGCTCATTATAAGAAACAAAATCAATTCTGTTGTAGCACTGGAAATTTTTATATTTTTATTGTGCTTAAATTGTAGGTTAATAAGTAAATTCTACCTGTACTCTTTCACGAAAACCAAAGTAGTCATAATAATGTTATAAATATGCGAGCGTAACTTTATCTGTTACTAACATAACTAAACAACTGGAAACATGAAATTAAATTTAACATAGAAGTTTGGACCTGGGCATATAAAAACGGGATCTACGGGGACGAATAATTGTGACGCGGATGGCGTTACGGAAAGTTAATACATTCTAGCGAGCCAGTAAATACATATATACAATAAATGTGACGGAAATATTTGTTAGGGTAGTATAAGCCTGAAGACAACTTTAAATATTATGAATCAGATCATTGTATATTATTTCTGATAATTGTCAGATATATTACCAAAATATTGGTTTCAAGGAAATCGGTTCAAAAAATAATTAAGCTATCTTATGTTAAAATTAATTTGGAATATAAATAAACATTTGTAACGGTAACGTTAAGAATGCAATCTATTTTTATATGCAGTAAACTATAATTTTCTTAGTCATATCATAAACACAAATGAAAGTCGTTCAATTCAATAAAATAAGCAGCACTTTATACTACAAATTCAAACTAAATTATAAATATTGGGATTTAGTATTATTATTGTTACTTATTAATTAATAATAAAAACAACGTATTAATAATACATATAAATTAATAAGTTATTAACACCTAACGCGGTTGTGATAAAAGAAATATGTTTTATGTTTTTTAGTAAGAAAGTTTGCGCTTATATTGCGTAAGTAATTGCTAATACGGACAGCACATTAATTATCAAATAAAAAGGTAGTTGGTATCATGTAATAGTCAAAGCCGTAGGTTCTACATATATCTTAATAAACAGTTGTGAATTAAAACTTAATCTAAAATAATATTATTGACGCGAAAGTAACTGCCTGTTTGTTACGCATTCAAGGCTAAACCACTGAACCGATTTTGATAAAATTTGCCATGAAGGCCATGAAGCAAATCCAAGGACGGACATATGTTACTTTTTTTACCTAA
Organism: Nymphalis urticae; assembly: GCA_905147175.2. Taxonomy (NCBI): domain Eukaryota; kingdom Metazoa; phylum Arthropoda; class Insecta; order Lepidoptera; family Nymphalidae; genus Nymphalis; species Nymphalis urticae. The sequence continues at coordinate 4,559,712 of LR989994.1, read as the reverse complement.
TACTTGCCTCTATCCTAAACACGCGAGCGAAGCCCCCAGGCAAATACTAATATTAAATATATAGCTTTGTTTGGTTTTTACTAAAATAATAGGAATATGAAGGTTGAAGGTGCATGTTGATGCATCGGTTTTTATTATTTCAATTAAGTAGGCAGACTGGCAAATGGGCCACCTGATGGTCACCGTCACCCTTAGATTTTGACACTATAACTTAAACACCCCTTACATCGTCAATGTTCCACTAAACTAAGATGTTTTGTCTCTTGTGCCTGCAGTTACACTGGCTCACTATTGTCACTTTTTGTCAACCACGTGTTTAAACGAACATCCACGTAGGTTAAGCCGCTAGTTAGAATTTATAATAAATAAGTAAAAGTTCAATTAATTAACTTTTACTTATATATAAATTTATGATGAATTAGTATATATTGTGTTCTATGAACATATATGAATACAAACCTACCTATGCGTATCTAAAGGACTATTTGTAATCGTAATCCAAGCTTCATAGTATAGTTTTTAAAAGCAATTATTATTTTTCTTCGTCGCATACCAGATTTCCGCTGTTTTATTTATAAATAGCTCAGAATTGCATGTAATGTGGTCGAGGTGACTTTCCATGCGCTCTCTATACGAAAGCTTAAATATACTTAATGATGAACGTCAATGTTACACGGTGTTTGTCAAAGTTACTTAGATACGTTAGGTTATTGTATCACTAATACAATCTCGTATTTAAAAGAAGGCAAAGAAAAATAAAATAAAAGGCTTATAATAAAATTTAATGTATTCATTTCTGTAATCTGTTAACATACGTTTTGACAGTTAAAACGAATTATATAAATATTTTTAAGCTATACACGTACCTAATTTAACGAAACCTTAAACAAACAAAAAGGTTTATGCGGCTATAAATATGTAGTTACCTAAAGTTATATCGTTATACCGAACTTACAGCCCGTATAATCTTATTTCTTGAAGTTGCTGCGAAAATTTTCCACCGTCAGTGACATTAAGTCACGTGTTCCAATGTATTCTTGTTTATATTTGTGTATGTAAACATAAATGTTTTATAGATACGACAGAAAGTTTGCTCGCAAAAATTTTTGTTCTTACTTCAATTATACAGTTAAATTAGTAAATTTTTAATAGTTGTTGATATTAATGTCTCGTTAACTATTATTCAATTTGAAAAGATGAGTCTGAATTCTTGTGTGTATAGCTAAAGGCTTTTATATTATGTTTCCGTTTAGGCTGTGCAGAATTGTCATAAAAAATATTTATATATGTCGTTGTTTTAAATATAATTTTTATTTGTTCGGAGATATGAATTTTTATACACTATAAACTTACAAAATACATTTAAAAAATTCAGTGTTAATAGATCCCATCCCATAGTCAGCAACTTTAATAAAGTATTATTTATTTATAATTAATATACACGAATTAACTTGAGAATTTTACTTTACATTTTATATGATTTCTTAAAGAAAATTATCAAAAACGTTATTTAATATTATATTATCAGTCGACGTCACATACTTACTTTTACGTTTTGCGGTTTAAATAGAGACAATGATCACGGTTAATCAAACTAGTAAAAATATTTTTTTAATAACGTAATAGTATATTATTTTTATTTAACGATCACACAGGTAATAAAAATAAGTGAGTATTATATATTTGTTTCGTTAAGTTTTTGTAGTTCTGACCTCAAGATTTTGAAGTGTGGCCATAAAAAACGTAGCATTGTCAGTAGAGACTATTAAGTACATAGTATTGTGTTTCTTGATGAAATATTTCCGTTTGTAGTGGACTGGACATTGAATACACATCAATTTCATTCTTTGCACAAATAAAACCCTAAACAATATTTAACGTTAGCAAATAGCAAGTTTTTTTAATACAAAAAAAGCGTAACTAACAATCACAATAAACTGAACCATTAGTTGTCTATTCGATGGTAAAATGAATGCTTCATTCACACGTTTTGCAATCTTGGCGCCAAATGTGGGACCGACTGTCCTTTTGAATCAAGCCGACGAAAACTTTTTAATCCCACGCTGAGCAAAGGGTCGTCACTTCCGAGAAAAGGCAAAACATATTTTAATTTTTTTCTTAACATTGTAATGAAGTTTATTTTCAAATATGTGGGAAATTGTGGTACTACAGTCTAGTTAAAAATAGATTCATCAATCACAAAATTAATTCCATTGTCCATTGGTCTTCCAGACGTTTTTTTTAATTTAATTTTATTAAATCAAAATTGAGCCTAACTACATATTTATATAAGAAGACCTGATGGACCCGGAGGTCACGTTTAAAAATACATATGCTACTTGTAACATAGAGTTAAACTGCAATAATTATTTAAATCTAGACACATTCTTTTAGCATATTTGACTAACCTACTTTCATTAATAGAGGATAATAATATAATGTTAATACAGTTTGTTTTTTAAGCAAATGCAATGAAAATGACGAGATTTTGAATAATATTTATGTCGGGGTTTATGGAATGAGGTCGCATTACAATATGTGTTTAGAAGTAGTGAATATGCAGGTCCGATAACAAGTTCCCCATTAAAGTCATAAGCATTTTACTTATGTTTGATTAGTTCACAGTATAGTGTTAACTCTTTTTGTTTATATATAAACTTGTATTTATTGTACTTGTAACTTATATTTATTCAATACATATACCTACCTATGTAGATTAATATTAGAAGAGATTTTAACTAATACATGATTATATTATAATACATATGATTCTTGATAAGTAATGGGTTACAGAGTATTGTTAAGAGTTAAGTTCATAGTGGTAGAGTATCAATTTGGTATAAACGTTTTACTTAGCGGTAGGTCTTTGTGCCCTAGTAGCAAAACTTAGTATTGTTGTGTTCCGGCACAAAGGACATAACATCTTAATTCCCAAGATTGGTGGCACATCGGTGATGTAAGGAATAGTTAATATTTCTTAAAGCGCCAATGTCTACGGGCGTGGTGATCACTCACCATCAGGTGGCCCATCTGCTCGTCCACCAACATATATTATAAACAAAAACTACAATAATTATAACGTAAAATATATGACTAGTATTGATTTTTAACTCTTAGTTTAATGAAAATTTAAACATCATATTGAGTGGTCGAAAACTCTAAAGCTTACGACTAGAGTCGTTAAATATCTTAAATCCATCATCCCGTGACTAATGGATGACTTAATAGTTTAAATACGTCAATTCTCTGACCATTAGCCTTAAGACGGAATACACGTGCTAGTTGAAATAATCGTAGGTCTGACTGCACTAACATGTGCTTAAATCTTCGAGCCACAATACCACTTATATATAGTGGTTTTGTTGATCGAAGGCGTAAATACAGTTTGTATACATTTAAGAAGTACCAATATATAAGGAATTAGATAAAGAAATTGATGTATATAATATATTAAAAAAATATTAAGCACATATTAAAATGAATTATGCATAGGATTTTTGTTTTTATTTACGGATTATCTGGAATCGTGTAATGATAGTATACGATAGAAAAAAAAATCAAGAACCCTTTTATATTCAGTTTAATCAATTTCACTTTACAAGTTATATTGTTTTTGCTATGTAATTGGATCACATTAGTTATTCAATCTATTCAATTCAATAAATCGACGAATAATACGTCATTATTATCCAAAACAATGACTTATTACTATTCTTGTTTACGTAATCTGTCATATCATCAATAAGGAATAGAAATATTTCAATGCTAGGCACAGGGCTCCTCTTAAGGTAAAGTTTCGGATACGTGTGTAGTAAAATTTCACCCGACAACAATGTTTTCCTCAACAACAACATTGGTTGTTGAGGAAAATATTGTTAAAATTTGTCGATTCTTGCATTGGCAAGAATGAGATGAAATGTAAGTAGGACTTAAGCAGATAAAAACTTAGTGATGCTTATCCAGATTTGAATGAGCAGTATTCGGTTAAGATCCACGTGTGCAGGACACGTGGACCCCTAGTCAGCTTGACTTTAGTATTGATAACAAAATTTATATCCTACCAATATTTATTCAACTGTTTAATGGCATACTCAAACATTTCTAACTAAATATTGGAACTTATAAATGTATTTCATTCAAATACTTTTTTTATAAGGTTCATATTTTTTCCACGAGTCAAATGTTTGATAAGGAAAACAAACAAGGATAACATTAAAAGTCCTAAAATTAAAACAGATAACGTTTATGTTTCCTCCTTGTAATGAATACAATCGTTGAATTTGGGCGTAATTTAAGTTATCTCTATTAAATATTTGCTTATATTTTACGCATTTCGTAAATTACGTCGTTGTTTTAAGGCAACCTTTTTGATAAAGCTCTAAGTACAGTTTCATTTAAGTGTTAATGTCGTTTCAAATATGTATTTAGAATTGTTTTTTTTTCCGTAACCGCCTTGATAACTTTTTGTACATAATAATAATAAAAAAAAAATCAGAAAGGTCGTATAACACAATACGTAATATATTTAGTGTTCACGTTCACTGAGGAGTGAAAACTAGTTTTTTGTCTCAAGGCTTAATGTGTTTAACAGATGGTCTTAAAACCAATTAAGATACATATCAATCATTATTGAGTCGCATATACAATTTTTGAAAGAGGGCGAAGAATTAGATGCTACATTTAACTTTTATTTCTGAAATTGTATCTTATAGAAATATAAGATATTTTGGGTATTTCTGTAGGAGTTGTAAGCTTTGTAATAAAAAGAATTAGCTTTAAGTAGCTTATGTAATATGATTTGTTTTGCAAATATCAAAAAATTATTAAACTATGTATTTCTAATTTTTTTTTGTGTTGGCAATGAATCAGTCGAGGGTAAGGTCAGATAAATCAATTCGAACACTCTTTCGCTAGCGTTGAGTCACAATATTTTTTACGCCAACCGATAGCGTTATCTCAATATTATATTAAGTTAAAATTTTAATATCCATAAACGGGATCTTTCGATTTTTTACTGTAGGTATTATACATTTTTTTCTCACATACAGACTACAGCGATAAATGTAAATTTAATGGCTAACTATGGTGATTTAGTTTGAATTTATGAATTATTTACGAGTGAATAATAATGAATTTAAACTATAGTTTTATTTTGGACACATATTATGAAGTGTAAGAATAATGTAATGTAAAATTTTGTTCAAATAGCTCTATTTTAACTTTGCTCAACTTTACGAGCCACAATTTCAGCTTTATAAAAGCACTTCCGTATATTTTATACAGTAGAGATTGTAGAGTCGATTAATAATTATCAAATTTAAAAGTTAAATGTAAGAGACTTGTTATGTATATTACGTTAAATTGCAAAGCAAATGTGTATGTTGCTTATACATCTTGCGCGTTTAGAATATTTTGAAACACGAGAATGAAATTTAAAATATAGGTGTGAACGTCTCGTGCACCAAAAATAGTTGCGTCTGCGCATCCCGTGCCTTGACGGGGTTTAAAAATAAAACTGCGACTAGATGCCTTCAGATGTCACTCACCCGCAATGCACTCCTAGAGGATGACACTATTAAGTGCCAAATTCGCCAAATTCGTAAAACTTCACTAATACAAATTTCGAATTCTCCGTAATGCCGGCTTATTAGCATATATGTAAGCGCGTCGGTTTCACTCTCGCGTTTCAAGGCAACTTTTAACACATATGGATTTTAGAAATAAAGCCCAAATGTTTGTAAACACTACTTAAAACTATAAAGATAAGATTATTGGAAGTTTATTTATTATCGTCATAAGTTTGTTTGTAAATGGTAGCGCGTGCCCTCGTCGCCGGTTGCGAGTGTACTGAGCGGCGCCGGCGTCCGACGACCATGTTTAAAAGCATGCTGTAGTTAGCTAGATAAAAAATATTTCTGTTTCGATTTCAACGTATTGTGTACGTAGAGGGCCAGGCTCGATGACGGCTATGATAGCGCTTAATACATAAGCACACTGTCTTACGTAATCGATATCAATTTAGATTCATTTTCATCACGACTTGTAAGCACGAATTCAAAAAAGGAGCTATGTCGTTCAGAAAGCTTAGAATCTTTTTATTTTCGTATACTGTAAATGAAAAATCAAATGTAGAAAATAAGTTTTGTACTATAATTCATTAGTTACTAAATAGTTATATTTATTTATGCTCCAATATAATAATAGTTTAGTTCTTGTTAAAAATATACAATAAGTTACATACTATATTGTTAAATAACAAAATCAATGGATAGTTTTAATTTAATTTGTTTTCAGTATTTATAAATTCAATATTATTTTTTGTTTTGTCGTAGAGAATATTTATTAATTATAAAACTGTAGATTATATTTAAATGTGTTATAGCAAAACTGGTTGAATATAAATTCAAATATAAAAAAATGGGTGTATTGTCTTTTCAGGATAAAACCTATCTATGCTTTAGTTTCACCTTAACTCCTTAATGTCTAACAAATTACAAAGCAGTGTTATAATAAGTATAAGTTAAAATAAATCATCTTTTCTCGATATAATTATTTGGCTAATACAAATAAAAACAAACAAAATGTATGTATGTCATTCTATAGATGAAATACAAATTCCGGTCGCCAATGTGTGGCATAATTATGAAACTTGTTTATCTGCATTTTTCACTGACTCCTCCTGGTTCTCAGTTTGCAGTTAAGTCGTTCTGCATTTCAAACTTCAAATACACAATTTTTATTAGTTTATTCGTATACCTTAAAATACGATCAAAGTATTAATAAAAATTACTCTAAATAGTATTAATTTGTAAAATTTTAATTTGTAATTATTACTGTTTGTCATATTGGTAATCTTAAATAAATCAATGAATTTAATAATATAATGGTCATAAAAATGTTTGCGTTTATTTGTGATTTAATTTCGTTTATAACATTAATCTTATTAACATCGTCTTATTAACATTTCAAACAACAACAAATATTTGTTCATATTGGATACTAACTGGAATAATAATAATATAATGTTTAGTTTTTAAAAGGTTCATGAAAACATTCACATGAAACATAAATTAAAATCGAAACTGACCATTGGTTAGAACACCGGAATCTTCGGTAAAGATTCACGTGTCAGTGAACTCACAGGTTCAAAACTATTTTTTGTCTGTTTAATTTGTGTTTATAAATATTGATCTCGTGCTCGGTGACGAAATAAAACATCGTACATTTGTTAGATGAAAATCAGCCACATGCGTATCCGCTAATCCACATTACCCGATTTGTTGGTATGGTGGTATAAACAAGTCATGCAAGTGCACGGTGGAAACAGCTCTTAACCTTCTCGTCAAATGGAGAGGAGTTCTTAGACATTAACTTCACCTTACTAATTTAATTACATTGAAAATAAATTTTAATAATACTTTGGTTTTTGTTAAGAGAGATAAGAGCTACAGCTAATGTGACAGTTTTAATTATATTTTAGTACGTATTTAGAGCATAAATGACAGTTGCTTAAGCTAAAATGCTAACGACCAATCATTACTAACTAATTACAACTGTTTTTCTTTTATTTGTAGACGGTCAGTGACCTAGTTTACATACAGAATTAGTCCAATTTGTTTAAAAAAAATAGTTAGCATTTATCTACATTATAGATAATTATCTATAATAATAAACAACTGAATTAGCGTGCTGCACTATGAAATGATTTTGAACATAATATATGTGCTATGAACTAATTTTGGTTGAAGATAATATAATTTAATGAAATGTTCTAACTATTTATGTATATATATATATACTTTATTATAGCTATCACGTAACCTAATGGGATGACGATTCGACATGACACTGAATGAGTTTAGCCGCAGGACCGGATTTACGTGCTTTCCGAGGAATGAGAATGTAACTAACTGTCCATGTCTGACTACTAAGAAATTTTTCGACTAAAAAACTCTATTTAATAGTCCGACCCGCAATTTGAACCTCGGGATCTGCAGCCTATATATATAGCTAACTATAAAGCTACTTGGCTAACGAGGCAATTAACCTACAGCTGTAATATAAGGAAGATAATTCCTACATTAATTATATTTAAAAAAATATTGCTATGATCAACCACATAAACCTTAATTTAATTCAAAGTTAATACGTAACGGTTTTTCCAAAACGCAATTAGTACACAGTTCCATTTATAAATACATTTAATCAGCCAGGTTTTTATCGCTCACTTTATATAATTTGTTTATGTCAGTGTAGAAAGATTTAATTGTTGAACATTTAAAACGTCAAATGCCGGATCTGAAGTGGAGAACAAACTTCCTGATTTATATTAAACTAACTAATGCTCCGCATGCGTTGTAATGCCTCTAAATACCAGTTTCAAAATTTTTATCCTATAAAATAGGACTTGCGTTCAAATTATTGCCGTGCTCAAATTTATACCAATTATTGTGATGAACTGATGACGATTGCTTAAACGGTACAGAAGTTGATGTGCTGCAGTGCCATATAATGGCAAAATACAATAAATTCAATAGCATAAAAACCTTCTCCATGAAAAATACAAATGTGCCAATATGCCCCAACTCTCTTCAATTTAAGAATTTGCGATAAAAACTCGTATTATTTTATTTTTATAAAATATATTTTTGGCTAGCTACAAAAATGTTATTATTATACAAATTCTTTATTTTATTACACAAATTTATTTTACTGGTTTATAACATTATATTAGTTATCAGTTTTAACCCGGAAGGGTTCTTTACAAGGACATTTGTCGAATACTTAGAAATTGTTTTTTTTTCCTCTAGACTAAATTGTTATATTATACTTAAGAAGTGACATTTTTGTTTTAAATTAATTATATTATATTATCATAATTAATTATATTATCACGTAGTTTCAAATCAGTTTAAGAACTTGAATGTAATAAGACTTAAAATATTTTTTGTATTGTAACATTATTAGTTTCCAAATCAAATGTTTAAAAGGTTTTCTCTAAATATTTCAAATAGTAGAAACACTTGTATTGGAATATACTCTTATTGAATTGATGTTTCGCTATTAGTCATGTAGTCGGTAATAATTAAAGCGCTTATTAAAATTTTTCGGCGTCTTATCTCACTGCACTAAATACCTATTATACTAGTGACATATATACCCGTATCAAAATTGTGTAAACAATTTTATCGTGTAAATACAGTCCATTATACACGTGTAATACCTACTTTATGGCAGTAGATGGACATTGCATCTCAGTTCTGACATTTTAAGCGTTAGCGATGAAAAAAATATTCTTTTATTAGTGTTTTTGTAAACAACACCGTTATTAATTTATTAAAGTAAATAACGTAAGCATATATTTATTACCTAAGTGAAGTAGAAATTAAAAAAGTCCGTACACTCGTAGAATTTCGTAAAAAAGAAGAAAAATATTATATCGACCACATGCGTTATTACTTAATATAGTAAATAAATTTACAATAGAACATTTTGAAAATATTGTATAAGTTACAATTACTTGTTCTTATTAATGTACACTTGATATGATTATATAGTTAATAATAATCAAACTGATTTAAGAAATAATAAATCCTTCGTTTATTATATAATAATATGTGATATACCTAATTAATGATTTATGAAACTGGTTATGACGAAGTGTTTTAAACGCGATTAACTACGTTAACTTAAAGCCTACGCATTGAGATTGACAAAAAATATCAATAAAAAATTTCAGGTTAAAATGAGGAGTATTTTTAAATATTTATTGTTATAGTAATTTTAAAGTACATAAACGTATCTTCCACGACACAAAATTAATGAAATTCCTCCGCGGGAAAATATAACTAACGGTACAGGTTATAATTTATGTATACTTATGTAAATTTTGAGTGAAGTATGTTAATTTTTTACGTGGCAATTCTATAGAACCAAAAACCGTTTTTGGATATATTTTTTTAATTAGTTTTATTTTCAATCTTATTTATTATAAATATATAATTATTATATTTAGAATCATTCAAAAGACGCAGAAATCAATTAAAACTCCATATATTATCGCAAAAATACAAACAGAAGCAGTCGTAGGCTATAATTATAAGCTAATTAAACTATTCTAAGAACGTATATAAAACCAAAAAAATAAATTAAGATAAAAGTTATTTAGGAACAAAACCACATTGACAATGTAGGTATTATTAAAAAAAAAAAACATCACAATAACTTATTATTTCTACATGTATTTTTAATCTTATTAAATGAAAGCAAAACAGATTAATACCATTTAAAACTTTATTGTGAGTCATGCACGCATGGTACAGCAAGCTATTGCGTACGTAATGAGTCCTTATTTTAGGTAAATAAAATTAAGTCTTTATTTATTCTTATTATGAATAGGCGTTGGCTATTTAAATACAACGCATTCCATTTTAAGTTCTTCCCCTTTAACCTAAAGAAAACCACATATTTATGAAATAAGATTCCGTGTGCAAAATATTAGTAAATAATAACATGGTTGCGGGTAAATAACCAATTAGGCAAGCACTCTAAGAGGCATGACGATGGCTGTAAAAGTTTGAAAAAACATTTATCATGTATATATGGGTTGTAAGTTCATCACAAATAAATGGGATAAAAGCAAATGAATCACGTTCGACTGATTTAATACATTTCATTATTATTTCCCCTTTCGTTAAGATAATTTTATCCAATTTAAAGGTGAAAGCAATTATGTGATAATTGTCGACATTCCCACACTATCTGTCAACCTCATCACGCATGCACTAAGGCCTCAGAACTCGTGACTAGCAAGTGATCAGTATGCGATGGACATTATTACTTACAGTGCTATAACCATGAAACTCACAAACAACATAGCTACTATATATAAGTTATATTTGTTTATAATAACAATTGTAGAAAGGTCATCGTTTTACATATCACGAATTGTTCGGTGAAAAATGGTGAAAAAACCTAGTGGCTTCAATAGTTTTTACTTTTTTTGATACATACGATTCCTTTCTATTGATTGAAAAAATAATAATTAGAATGGTACGAAAGATTATGTTAAATGCGACGCTGTCATAAAATTAATTACAGAATGATTAATACGAAACGGAACTCATTAATGTTTAAATATAACGTGACATGAATATATTTATAGTGTCTATTAATATTAAATGATAAAATAGGTCAAAAATATGCTATTACTCCTAGGATACCACGTTGGATTGATAATGTTTTCTTTAAATAAAATAATTTCAAATTAAATAATTAAAATAAAAAAATCCTGTGTTATCTTTAAAACAAAAAATGAGAATAAATTTGAAACGACTGCTTTTCTCTTAAAATCATTTTGTTTCTTAGCTAGCTGTGATAGGCTACGGCTACTAGATTAAATAGAATTTATAAAAAAAAATGAAAACCTAACAATACGAACAAGAGCAAAACAAAGTAATAAAATACAGGAATCGTAAGTTTTTTCAATTTTAAAGATGGATATTTGTAACATCAAAAGTACATTTTGGATAATTTAGCAGTTTAGCTCCTAGTTCAGTGTCCTTACTAAATATTATTTCCTATTTTGCGAAAGTTCGTTTGTTTGTTTGTTTGTTACGCTTTCACGACTTAACTACTCAACCGATCATCATTAAATTTCCCATGCACGTTGCATGTGAAATGAAACCCCTTTTATAAACCCCTGAAATGAATATGAAAGGAAATAAGGTACTTACCACCTGAAGCCTCCTCCCCTTACCACGCGGGTGACGAAGTGGGCGAAAAGTAGTTTATATTAAAAGTGCAAATACTTTAATTCAGTGCAATGAAACTTATTATCATTCGATATTCGTATTAGAATTAATTCTCCTTATATAAGCGGAACTGCTAATATTTGGCACCAAAACAATGTCAAGGCACATAAGAAATTATTTGTATTCAAATATTTCCCAAGGTTGGTGGCGCATTGGCGATGTAAGGAATAGTTAATATGTATTTCTTACATCGTCAATATCAATGTTATGTGTGTAATAATTACTGAAATTACCAATAATAAACATTTTCTTTGAATAACTTCAAATAACTCTCAAAATATAGTTTAAAAAAAAGTTTATGTATAAGGATTACTTTTGAATCTGCTCCTATGAATGATGCAGCTACGGTAATGATATCAAAATCTACTCGGCAGTTTTCAAGTTATTATTGACTACATCTGCTTATAAGTTTGTTTTCTTTTGTTTTGTATTTAAATATTATGTTTTAACACAGAAAAAAAGATTAAACCGATATGCAAGTCTATAATTACTGGTGGTAGAGCTTTGTGCAAGCTCGTCTGGGTAGGTACCACTCACTCATCAGATATTCTACCGCAAAACAGCAGTACTTGGTATTGTTGTGTTCCGGTTTAAAGGATGAGTGAGCCAGTGAAATTACATGCACAAGGGACATAAAATCTTAGGTCCCAAGGTTGGTGGCGCATTGGCGATGTAAGCGATGGTTATCATTTCTTACAGTGCCAATGTCTAAGGGTGTTTGGTGACCTCTTACCATCTGGTGGCCCATATTCTCGTCCGCCTTAAAAAAAATGTTTTATGCGAAATTAATCGACGCCACTGATGCGCATTAAAATATTTTAATTTAATGCAATAAAACTTCTTATCATTCGAATTAGTATTAATTCTCTTTATACAAGCGGAACTGCTATTATTTGGCACCAAAACAATGTCAAGGCATACAAGAAATTATTTGTATTCAATTATTAATTTACATTTATTTGTCACTTTTTCCTTCCACATTTACCTCAGATAACCAAGGAAAAAGTTTGTTAGGTTTTCTTATTATTTTGTTAATAAAATATAACTTAAAAAAATCTTATATAACAATTTAGTACCCGAGGGACTGAGCATCGATAGTTAGATAGAAGTTTATTTACGGATTTTTTGTTAAAATTGCCCTACCTAAATAAAAATTTTGAGCCATATCGTTAGAGCATTGTCCAAAATAATATTCATAATATATATTCATAATCATTTATGAATATATACATAATATAAAATATATAACCAGGCGAGTTTTTAAAAAAAATCTAAAGCCTGTTTTCATTTTATCTTAAGCATTTTAACGGTATTATCAAAAATACATATAATGTAATATGTTTTTAATATATTAATTAGCTTAATTGCATTGGAAAATAATATCTTAAATTCGTAACCAATAAGTGCTATAGTTAAATTGTTTACAAATCATTATCAATATTTTTCACTAACAATATCGAGATTATATTTAAATTCTAAAACATACATGAGCACAGTTTATTTCAGTGACGCATTAAAATTGACAAACAAAATATTAGCATTTTAGACGCTGTTTGATTTCGACACTAATTTTCCTCATGTTTAACTCGGTATTTCCCTAAGCTTACCATGGCTGTATCAAACGTTTAAATTATTCTTGTTACTCTATAATTATATGAACAAATACAGAGTTTTTTATATGATATTCATTTGATATTGTTATTTTATCTATTTATTTTATAAAATAAAATGAGGTTTTATGTAAGTCTCAATTTAATAAATACAATAATTAAATATTTTTCGAATACGGAACGGGAAGAACAAAAGTAGAGAAAAAAGAAGCAAAAAATAGCGGCGATGTTTTAGTACGCTTTAATGATTAATAAAAATAAATAAATTAAATAATATCTTGATTTATTATAATAAAGTATTTACCGTGTGAATTTGCACAAAAAACAGGCCTGGCTGATTTTGGAACTATTTATTTATACGAATGACGAAGAATTATGTAAATTAATATGCCAATTTGCGTGTATATTTATATATATTGACAGCCTCGTTGGTCTAGTGGCTTGATGTAAGGCCGCAGACCCGGAGGTCTTGGGTTCAATCCCAGGTCGGGCCAATAAAAAGTTATTGAGTTTTTCTGTCAGAAAATTCTCAGTAGCGTCCCAGAGTCTAGAAGTTGGAAGTGTGTACACTCTCGAGCTTCGGAAGGCACGTAAAGCTGTTGGTCCTGCGCCTAAATAAGAGTTTAGGCGGACCGGAAAGATCCGGTCGTGTCAAATTTCCGTCGGATCCCATCGGATTATGAGAGTTAGGGAATAGAGAGTGCACCTGTGTTTGCGCACACACTTGTGCACTATAATATCTCCTGCGTAGTTGGCTAATCTCTCTTGAGATTGGCCGCCGTGGCTGAAATCGGTCTAGAGGACATTATTATTATATTTATATATACTTGCTAAAACACGCAGAAGTAACAACAGTTTCCTCTTTTTAAAATTTAATATACTACGATTCTGTTACGATAATACTATGGAAATAAATAAAATATTGGGGTGTATCAAAAAAAATGACATATTCAAGATTTAAAAGTCTGTAAATATTTTAATCCTATTTTATACTTACCAATTCTTAACAATTCCTTTAGAGATTTAGATTCCCTATTTTAAAAAAATATTATTAAAAAAAAAAAGCCTGGTAAAGTTATTTGCTTTAGAGAAGAAACATGACAGTTTTCTACGAATTTCTCGTATTTTTAAGGCATCAAGCATCATAAGGCAAAAAAATTACAGCCTCTGAAGCAACTCATGAAATTATTAAATATGAAGGAAAAGGTATCATTGACCAGTGCACTACGCGGCGTTGGTTTAAAAAATTTAGCAATGGAGATACGACGTTGGAAAGAAAGAAGGGCTTCGGGCGACCATTAATGGATATTGATAAGGTTCTGCAGAAAGCCTGTTAAGTCAAATTCGTCTACAAGTACTCGGGAACTTGCCAGGGAGTGTGGTGTGTCGAAAAATATTGTAAATCGCCATCTACGCTCAATGGGGAAGGTGAAAAAGAGCAATAGACTGGTACTTCACTAACTTATTCCTCAGCAATCAGCTAAGAGGTTAGCAATTTGTGAAAAATTATTGAAAAACCCTTCTGATATGAGATTTTACTGAAGATTATCACCTGTGATGAAAAGTCCGCTTACTGGCAAAATTCAAATACCATGAGCAATGGTTAGGTCGCGGTCAAACTGCTTTTCCAGTTACTGCAAGGGAGCTTCTTCTTCTTCTTCTTCCTAGCGTTTTCCCGGCCTAGAAATGCCAGGGTCCGCTTTCCTACATCTTTGCCTCCACTTTGCCCGATCGAAAGCGTCGTCTTTAATGAGATCGTGCTGTCTCATATCGTCCCTCACAACATCGAGCCAGCGCTTCTTGGGCCTGCCGCGGGATCTAGGGCCTTCGACAACAAAGTCCAGGCATCGGTTCCCAACATAGTCTGGCGGTCTGCGGCTAATGTGGCCAAGCCAACGGAGACGGCTTTCCTGCAACTTATCCGCTATATCGCAAACGCCAAGGCTACCACGGATGTGCTCGTTACGAA
Source organism: Nymphalis urticae (assembly GCA_905147175.2). Taxonomy (NCBI): domain Eukaryota; kingdom Metazoa; phylum Arthropoda; class Insecta; order Lepidoptera; family Nymphalidae; genus Nymphalis; species Nymphalis urticae. The sequence goes on along the minus strand of LR989994.1, from coordinate 4,544,320 downwards.
TACGTTCTAGTCGCGTAACGCCACACATCCACCGCAGCATCTTCATTTCCGCGACGTGAAATTGCTGAACATGTCTCGCGAGAGCTGGCCACGTCTCGCTGCCGTACAATAAGACTGGTCGGATGATGCACTTGTACACCAGGCCCTTTAATTTCACCGGTATCCTGCGATCACAGATTACCCCGGTGACTTCCCGCCATTTGGCCCAAGCTGCGATTATTCGAGCTCTGACGTCGTGGTCGATCGTACCAGACTCGTGCAGTACGGACCCGAGGTATTTAAATTTTTCCGTCTTGATAACGGATTCTCCGCCTATCTTTATGGGTTCGGGGTCCGTACTGCCACAGGCCATATACTCGGTCTTCGCAACATTTAGCATCAGACCACCCCTCGCTAGCACACCCGTCCACTGGTTCACCTTTTGCTCCAATATCTGCTTGTCCTCATCTACCAGTGCAATGTCATCAGCATACATCATAAGCCAGGGAGACGGCTTATGGGCTTTCGCTGTGACAACGTCAAGCACTACACTGAACAGAAAAGGACTCAGGGCCGAGCCTTGGTGGACACCAACTGTGATCGGGAAAGGGCGCGTGTCGCCAACGGCGGTCCTTACTATTGATTCCGAATTATGGTACATGTCTCGGATAATGTCAATATAGATTTGTGGCACATTCTACGTCTTCAAAGCCCACCAGATAATTTGGCGTGGGACGCAGTCAAATGCCTTCTGCAGGTCTAGAAACGCCATGTATAGCGGCTTCTTCTTTACCCTGTGGGCTTCAGTCAGTATTCTTAGGGCAAAGATGGGGTCTATGGTTCCACAGCCTGGGCGAAACCCATATTGACATTCCGAGACGGTACATTCTTGCCGAAGCCTTGAATCGATTACGCGTTCGAAGAGTTTCATGGTGTGGCACATAACCTTAATACCGCAGTTAGCTTTCGCAGTCCTGTACACTACCTTTGCCTTTATATACTGGAGTAATGATACTCAATCTCCAAGAGTTGGGCATCTTCCGGCTAGTAAGTATTCGGTTAAAAAGGTCAGTAAGTAGGTTCACACCATGAGAACCCATCGCTTTCCACGCTTCAATCGGCAAGTCGTCAGGGCCTACGGCTTTTCGGTTCTTCATTGTACGAAGACATTTTAGTACCTCGTCAGGTGTTACCGGTGCAACAAGTCCGAGATTAGGAGGCAGTTCTGGAGGAGACACATTAGCGTGTTGTGTGTTAAGCAACACGTTAAAGTAGCCGCGCCACCTCTCCTTCACCTTAATTGCATCGCAAACCAAAGTGCCATTAGAGTCTTTGACACAAAGACATTTTGTTATGTCTTGTGTCGCTTTCTCCCGATCCTTTGCCAAACGGAAGATAGTCTTTTGGCCCTCGTTTGTCTGGAGCGTGTCATACAGAGGTGACAGCGTCTGGTAACGGGCTTTGGCAACTGCTCGTTTGGTGGCACATTTAGCTGTTTTATACGCGTCTCGGTCTTCAGGAGATTTGGTCTCTTGCCACTTCTTAAACTGTGTCTTTTTCTCTCGAACTGCCTCCTGTACTGAGCCATTCCACCACCACGTCTCCTTGTCGATGACGCGGCCTCCCTTCGAAGTGCCAAGCACCTGTTTTCCAATGGTGTTCACTATTGACTGGATCCTAGACCATTGACTATCTACTGATTCCTCTGTGTCTGTGCTTAACTTGGAGCTAGCTACGAATTTACAGAATTCATGCTGTTTTGGTCCATTCAACAGCCACCATTTAGTTTTAGGTCTGCTTCGTTCAGGCACTTTTTTACTTGGTACTACCAGCATGTCCATGACAAGGATGCGGTGTTGTGTTGTGAGGCATTCCCCAGGAATCACTTTGCAGTTAGTCACTCTACCAATTTGGCTTCTTCTTATGAGCAAGTAGTCGATCTGGGTGGAGTGCGGCCCACTTTTATAGGTGATGAGGTGCTCGGGTTTCTTTTGGAAGAAAGTGTTAACAATGGCAAGGTCTGATAATAAGCAGGTGCTGAGAATTGACTCCCCCTCTGCATTCTCACGACCATAGCCGAAGTCGCCATGTACACGTCCATATTTACGTGACTCCTCACCAACATGGCCATTCAAATCTCTACCAATCATGATGCTCTCGGTGTTCGGAATGCAGCGGAGCATGTCTTCCAAGTCATTCGAGAAGGCTTCTTCCTCCGATGCAGAGCCACCGACCTGTGGAGTGTAGGCTCTGATAAGATGAGTAATTACTCCTTCTATCAGCAACTTCACCCGGAGAAGTCGGTCGCTCAGTCTATCGACTTCTAGAATACCGTTCTGGAGTTCCTCAGATAGTACTACGGCCACACCGTTCTTCCCTGAGGGGGAGCCGGAGTAGATCAACTTGTAACCCAGTCCAATATCACGGGACTTTTTGCCCTTCCAACGGGTTTCTTGCAAGAATGCAACGTGAACCCTGCGCTTCGTCAGTACGTCAGCCAGTTCAAGGGAGCGACCTGTGAGAGAGCCGATGTTCCAGGTGGCAAAGCGGAGCTTCTTTTTAGGTACTTGCTTCTTTAGTCGTGCCCGTACTTGACACGGTAGCCCTTTCTTACTTGTCGCAGATTTAGGGCGATGTGCCTGCGCGTCGTTTTGCGGCGACGCCCTAGCCATTGTACCTAAAATTCTTTTATCCATTTCCATAGTAAATGGCGGGTACTGGTTTTATAAGGAGCGACTGCCGTCTGACCTCCCCAACCTATAGTAGGGAACCAGTTCAGGATAGAGGGATGTTGAGGAAATTTGGTGGGAATTCAAGGTATAAGGATACTTATACCACGGAAGACACAGGGTGTAGCATTAGTAGCTCGGAGAAGGCGGGGTCGCGTGCCCGTATGTTTATATCACTTATACCGGACAGGTACAAAGATACAAACACCTCCTGCCTGTTGAGCAATTTGAAAAAATCTATGCTTTGCGTTTTTTGGAATTTTGAAGGTATTATCTATCACTAATTTGTTCTTGATGGATGCTCTATGAACTCCGAACTCTACTGCGAACAACTGGATAAATTGTAAGCCAAATTATCCTTGTTATCCTGCTTTGACCAACCGAAAAGTAATTTTATTCCAACAAGATAATAATCGTCCTCACACTTCCCGTCGAAACAAAGAAAAGTTTGAAGAACTTCATGGGTTCGAACTCCTGCCTCATCCACCATATAGCCCAGACCTCGCACCATCAGATTAATAGTTGTTTCAATCCATAGACCATTTTCTTCAAGGTAAAAAAATTGATAATTTTGCATAAGTTGAAATTGCGGTCCAAGAGTTCTTTGACAGCCATCCCAAACAATGGTATCACCATGGGATCGAGCAATTGGCTAGCAGATGGCTAATGACGGTTGAAAACAATGGATTATACTATGAGTATTAATTGTATTTTATATCAAAGAAATAATAATACAAATATTTGGTTAAAAAACCGTCATTTTTTTGATACACCCTATTATTATAATCATCAAGTAGTATCGACTCTGTTGACAATTTTTTTTAACTGCGTATAAATGAAGGGCTGAGTGTATATGCTGCATGAATAAGAATTCCACTTGTACTTTAATCTTAAATTAACTCCTAAAAATACTGTGAAGTAATTTACACTAATTTATTTATTATATATACTTTAATTTGTTTAACTAATAATAAATTACTTAATATTTTCAATCAGTAGCACTGTCTCTTTCCGGCCGTATCGGATTTGCCGTCCCATCGGATTATCAGAGTGAGGGAATAGAGAGTGCACGTGTGTCTATGCACAGACATGTGCTCTGTAATATATCCCAGGCACCTAGTCTAGAAATTGATCAGGAATTTATCTAACGTATATTGCGCCAAATATTCACACGCACACACACACACAGGTTCACTCTATTGTTTACGCATATATTTATACATTACTATTTAATAAGTGGTAGAGCTTTATGCAAGTGCGTCTGGGTAGGTACCATCCACTTATCAGATTTCTGCCGCTAAACAGCAATACTTTGTATTGTTGAGTTGGGGTTTGAAGGATGAGTGAGCCAGTGTAACTACAGGGACACAAGGGACATAACAACTTCGTTCCCTAGGTAAGTGGCGCATTGGCGATGTAAGGAATAGTTAATATGTATTTCTTACATCGTCAATATCACTGCTATATGTGTAATAATTACTGAAATTACAAATAATAAACATTTTCTTTGAATAACTTCAAAAAACTTTCTAATTATAGTTTAAAAAAAGTTTATGTGGAAATATAAGGATTACTTTTGAATCTGCTCCCATGAATGATGCAGCTACGGTAATGATATCAAAATCTATTTGGTAGTTTTCAAGTTAATAATGACTACATCTGTTTATAAGTTTGTTTTTTTTTTGTTTTGTATTTAAATTTTATTTTTTAACACAGAAAAAAAGATTAAACCGATATGTAAGTCTATATTTTTTATGCGAAATTAATCGACGCCACTGATGCGCCGCCTTTTATTATATTATATATTATATTTTGCTATAGTAGCCAAAAAGTACAACGGTAAATACCATTACCATTGTACTTAAAAAGTATAATATATTATATATTTTTGGTAGTATAACAGAAACTTTAACTTGATATTTGAGTGCCAACAACAGAACAAATTTTCAACTCAAATGAAAACCTTATGAAAGAGTAATGCAAATCTTTGATACAAAAATAATATATTTTACATTCAAACACGACTTGATTGAACAAAGATATTCTGCTTTGTTGCTGTTCTTTGATTCCGGGCAGTTCTAGTTTTAGCTTTGTTTTAGCACAGAAGATTTAATCTCGTAAGGGTATTGGAAAGGGAAAAGAAACCATATATTTACATCCAATTAAATGTGCATTTACTTACCTATCAACATCACACACAATGAAGGCAGTTAATGTGTTACGAACCTTATGACATAACAATAAGTTTTAATTTTAACAACTCTTTTAAAATTCAAAATAGTATTTGTTCTGCTGACAAATAGTAGATTAATCACTATATAAAGAAGCAAAAATTTAAAGTAAACTTAATATAATATTCAATTTAATATTGACATTAGTTTTATAATAGTAATAATAATAGCCTCTTGATCGAAATTCGGACACGGCGGCCAATCTCAAACACCTACGCAAGTAATCGAAGAGTTTGCTTTTTTGCTTGAACGTGTTGTTGTCAGGAAGTAACACTACTAAATTTATAATTTCAGGCTGTCACTAATAGTTTTTTTTACTAGCCTAACTAGGAATTTAAGGGGATCTTGAGATATGCTGACGTATAAACTAAATCTTATAATATATACATATTTGTATTTTAAGCTGATATTTAAGATTAAACTTATTTTAACTAAAGGTATTTACATTATCAAATCACAGCGGAAGTCAAATTGGTCTCAGTTTCAATTTATCACAATACCTACTATGAGTTTATTATTATCGACGCCGGAAATAGAACGATGGCAACCACAGCTTACTACAGTATATGTATATTTTTATGTATAGTTTATGACTTTTTATCAAGTCATGTCAGATTATGGCATAATTATACAATCACAATAAGTTACTTGAACGGTACATAACTTACATGTTTTTTTTAAATATATAAAATAGGTAGGCGGACGGGCATTGGGCCACCTGATGGTTAGTCATCATCGCCCATAGTCATTGGTCAATTCACCATCCTTGGTAACTAAAATGTTATGTCCCTTGTCTCTGTAATTACATTGGCTCACTCATCCTTCAAATCGAAGCATAACAATAATAAGTATTGCTGTTTGGCAGTAGAATATCTGATGAGTGGGTGGTACGTACCTGGGACGGACGGGCTTGGACAAAGGCGTGCCACCAAGTAAACATGTTTCTCTAAGCTTTATTTGTTAGTATGTGGTCAAATCCGGCATGGTGTCTATAGCCAATGCAATAATGAGGTGACCGACGGAACTCCTTAACTATTCAATATGTCTCCGTCGAGGTTCAGATATTTTCTTTGTTTTAGTACGTGGCTTACATAAAGGGTTTTAATATTTTATTTTTAAGTGTGACTGAAGGATACAGAGTCGATCAATTCAAAAACTTTTTTAAATAACTAAAGAGAACGACCATGATTGGCGTCATTGTCCATAAATTAATGTAATGACAAACATCCAAAGTTCTTAAAAATAGCCTCTCACATGATTTGGAATTAAGTTTATCCGTACTGATATTATCTTAAATTATGCATGCTTATGAATTATTATTGACTTCGGCAAATATGTTTGATATAATCATATGTTTGATATGATCATTAAAAATATTGAAGATTGTATAGGAATCCGAAATACTTTTGGATTTTCTTAAAAAATTAAAATAAAACATAATAGTTATCCTAATAATATGTACATGCAGGGTAAAAATGTAGAGGATGAATACAAAATCTGTAACGCGTTTATGTCGCATTTTTCAGCAGTATATAACCCACTATCACGAACCACCATCGAAGAGCGGGGGACTGACTTGATGGGCACATCTCTTCTGAACCATTTGCATATTGCAGCCTTTCAGTCGTAGAATACTCTTGGATCTTTTGTTCTTGTACTAAATAGTCAGAAATAAAATCGACTGCCCTCGAAATTCTCAGGGGAATAAGTTTCAATGTGCCTAGGAAAGTATGTCCACGTTATCCAATAAGTGTATTTTACATTAGACCATCTAAAACTAAACTAGGACAAAATGCACCAAATGTAAGATTAGGTAAAACATATAATAAATACTCAATGTCACTTGACATATTTGAGAACTTCATTAATAAATCCAAAAAAAAAATTCTGGAGTTATTATCAGAAACTTAATTACAAAAAAAACATATGTTGTAAGCATGTTAGTTTAAGAAATTAATGAAAAATTTTATTAAATGTTATTATTCAACTTAAATTTCGAAATTTCTAATTAATTACTATTTATTGTTTTCTTATTTAAATTATTTTGTTATATGTTATTAATGTGATAAATGAAATGAGTGCACTAGTTTATAATATTTATAGCTTTATTTTCAATGTTTTTAATTATTATTATTTATTTATTTTTAAATCTTTTTATTTTCTATAGAAATGAGGTTAGCAATTGTTAGTATTTCAGTATCATAAAAAATATTGCTTATCTTATAATCTGTCATAAGTAATACAAAAAAAATTTATATTGTATGTTAGAATGCATGTTGTGGCCGTCTTGAAGGATCGCACATTTTATATAAGTTTGAATGTATTTTTATTATTACATGTGTAAGTGTTGTGACTGCTGATGGTCCTTAATAAAATAAAATAAAATAAAAATAAAATATAAATGTTTTATTGCTCATAAGTTATAATTCTGGATTGAATTATGGCAGTCACTTAGAACAAAATCTGTAATATATTTAAGTTAGCACGTGTATATATTACTTAAAACATGTATCACTTGATATATTCTTTATCTTTAATATTATCCGAATTTAAAATAAATCTCCTTAACCAGATAATAGTTTTGTTTATTCTACCGAACAGTAGTGTTTTTTGTTCTTAGGTATACATTATTTACTTAGTTAAATAATAGAATGCATTGCGTTATTAATTAATAAATAATTGAAATAATTTTAAACCCAGTAATTAACAAAGAATACTGACTAATGATTGTAATCAAGACCATCTCCTACTTCTTCAGAATGTCTAAGAAATACTTTAATTGAATCCGGCCTTAGTGGACTGATTGGCCGACACCTTGACCGTTTTACTCATTCTAACGTGAATTCTTCCGATCATTTTTTTAATTGATTAACAATAAAAATGTATAATGTGCATTATACATTTAATTGTGAAAACATATGATGCTTTCATATAGTTTTAGGTAATGAGCTTACTATAAACCAGTTATGGATATCCTATCATACGCCACTTATATGTACTTAAATATATAAGTACTATAAAACATATTATTTATATTGTTAAATGTTATATTATATAACCTTATATTGGTAAAATAAAATGTTTTAATTTAGCATTGCTTAATTCTTATCTGTAAGGTTATTCCTAATTGTTTTTATAACAATCAAATATTAGTATTTTTTACATAAATATAAAACATTTGATTCTTTTAATTGAAGTATTTGAAGTTTTATGCAAGGGTACGTATATATTGCATCATATCATTAATCACATCCGATAAGACAATTCGTTTTCTTTTTTATTACATTGCTAAGTAAGTATGAAAGTCGTCACATATTTTTAAATACGAGATGTTCAATGAAAGTTTTTTTCGTTTCCCATTTGTCAAAAAATATTCGCAATCGGGCGCGGTGTAGCGATACGCACGCGACTTGGCATCGTGGATCGTGGCATTTTGTTTATTTATATACGACATGCTACGCTTGGTATGCATCTTCATTCTCTGTTGCAATAACGAGAAAAGGTTCAGACTTCAGTCATGTGTTGATAACTTTTAATGTTGTTAAAATCTTATGAAGGTTTTAAAATACGCCTAGAAATAGAATGAATGAATAGATTATATTTATAACATTAATAAAAAAGATTCGATATATTTTGTTGTGTAAGTTAATAAGTTTACTAGTTACTTATCTACATACATAAATACATGATTTTCTTAATTTCTTGGACTCTTTTTTTATAAGCGGAATGAAACTTCTCTTTCGTGTACAGTGCTCTAAAATTGTTCCAATAATAATACTCTAAATATCTAAGAAGACTTTTGATCACAACGGTTCTAGAATTAATAAGTTTTGACTAAATAAAAGAAACAGCATTTAAAATTATTTAATAATACCGTAATATTTTTAAACAAAATATAAATAATATACAACCAAATGAATTAACCTTAACCTTGGATTTAAATTGAAATTATAATTTTAAATAAATTATTTACCAAGCATAAGAGTAGTTTTACTATCCACCCGGTGCTCATTCATTAGATCAGCTCGATGGTATCAAAGTATTGTCATCCGAATAAGGTACATTAGCAAAATTTTCAAATCGGTACGATAATTGCAACTAGTGTGTTGAAATCGTTCCCGATTCTATTCCGATCCAACTTCGACTTGAAAAAAGAGTACAAAACAATGATCAGAAAATTTCTAAGCAAAGATGAAAATTTCTAAAAAGATGTGTATATTGAAATTTGCAACTGTTTGAGAAAAAATCTAAAAAAGATGAATGATTGAAATCATTTAATAATTCGACATCAATAAACACCAATACCGAACCATACGTAGGTTTTCCCCTGGAATTTTACGCTCCTGCAAAACTAACTGAAATCCTAAAAAAAATAAACGCTGACTTCTATAATTAAAACATTCAATTGCTTTTTGTTTCTTATAAAGTTTTTCTGCGAACTACAAATTTAATAACGCAATCTATTAAGAAGGGTTTTGCCAAATCATAGTTATATTATAATTGTATATATATGTGTGTGTAATTTTTATTAAAATAATAAATGTAATGTTCTGCAACCGGAATTCGTCACATTAATCAAAAAAATAATCAATTACCTTTTCTTTTCTCTAATTTTTTATCACTATAAAATGTGATTTATAATAAAGTTATTTCTGTTAACATGGCATGTAGAGAAAGGCTACAATATTGTCTTACGTCTTACAAACCTTGTTGTTATTCTAGTTGTCGATGGCATTAGGGTGACCAAGCCTAGAAATTATAAAATTAAGAAAAAAATAGAATATATAAAAAAAACATAACATTTTTAAAATATACTAATCAAAGCTTCCCTTTGTGGTATCGTGCTGTATAAAAACTAGATTCAAGTAACTTTTTTGTTAAAGAAAAACATTTTAGTTGTTATCTATCTAGTAATTTTATTATTACCGGCGACTACGCTTGTTGGGAGGCGTTACGGCACAGCACCGCCATTGTTCCGTGTCGAGCAAGGCCGGCTGATGTAATTTTAGCGCCGCTTGCACCAGACACAACGGTCAACGACCTTGTATGCAGCCACGGACTATCGATAAGTGGAAAAGAGACGTACATCACTAGTGACCTCGTAAATTTGCGTATAACCACATAAGTGTACGACAACAAATTTTTAATGTAGTACGTATTAAGAATTTGTTTTCTTTTCCTTTATTTGAAATTAAAGAATAATTAATACCTAGATGTCGTCTATCGATGTTTTAAAACTATAAATATATGATTAGTATATTATTTGTATTTTGTGATTATTCATATTTTTACAAATGAAACAATATTTGACTTTTTATTACTTACTTTACTCATATGAGATATACGAGTTTTACATTTTGCCTTATCTTTTTCGAGTAATTTTTAACATTTTTTATGTTTAAAAACGACTGTTATTTAAAACATATTTTCTTCAAAAGGGATATGTGGTATTCTTTGGTAAGGCTTTCTGCAAAGCTCGAAGGTACCACCCACTCATCAGATATTATACCGCAAAACAGCAGTACTTGGTATTGTTGTGTTCCGGTTTGAAGGGTGAGTGAGCCAGTGTAATTACAGGCACACGGGACATAACATCTTAGTTCCCAAGGTTGGTGGCGCATTGGCGATGTAAGCGATGGTCTATTTTATTTTAAAATATCCGTTGCTTTAGTTTTAGCTCGAAAAGTTTTGCTTTGTTGTCTGTTCTTATGAGGGCGATAACCTGACCTAGGTAACTGTGTTCAATTGCAAATCTACGTATTCCTCACCACACCTCCTCGTCCACTCCTCATTCACAGTTGTATTTATCATCTTCTTCGACTTTGAATAATAATAATTTCAAGTTGTTCTTTACTTTCTTTTGCTAACTTGCCGTCTGTTCTAACCTTTTGGTTTTATTTGGACAGTACCATGCCTGGAAAGTAGATAATTTATTATTTCAAGTTCTATTTATATTAAGATTTAAATTTAGCTCAGAATACTTTACGAAACACATTTGATTTTATTTCCAAAGGGTATCTCCCGGACTCCTAACTGCTATACTTTGGATTTGCTCTGCTATTTAAATTTTCTAAGCTATGCATACTTGTTATGTTATAACTCTGATTTCCAGATACAATAGGGATTTAATCCATCGGTACCCTTAGTTTAGCTTATAAATTCAAAGTTTAAATTAAGTAATATAGTTTTTTCATACGCTTTGTACGTTTCATAAAGACCTGTTTATCAGATGTTCGGTAGTAAATAGTCCTGAAGAGAAGTTTTAAAGGTTAATTTTCTCCATTGGTTTTCAAAGTTTCTTGTTTATTCAGTCGAGTTTTAATTAAAGCTTGATTTTTAATAATAATTATTATTAATTCGTTGTGATGTTCTTAGATTTGACACTTTTGTGTGATTGTTTTAATAAACTGGACTTGGCTTGGTCTGAAATGCCTACATTTGAATGATCACACAATTGCTCTTGTACATACTCAATCAAATGAGAAGCAGATATCCTGCCTGTAACTTCAAGTAAATATCATGAAATGTTTAATGAGAAAACCTACTTTGCTTTGGCCAGCAGTTTTTTCATTGTAGTAGAGTATGAAGATTCTTTATCCTCTATGATCTTCCAATTTTGGTCGCGTATTGATTGATTGCTAGTGCTAGTGAGTTACAGAAGGCCATCTTGGTTAATTATTTAAAATCTTAAAAGGAAATAACTTTATACGCTAACTACTACTACTACTACAGTATGTACATACCCAATTATTTTAATTACTAGTTTATTGATAAAAAATGCACACTTTTAATTACTCAAACAACATAAGATTTTATATCACAGTATATAATAATCGCTACTAATTGTCAAGCTAGTAACATTTTTGTAACGTTCTTATCTGTGACAATATCTGCGCAGAAAATTCAATGTACAAGGCAACACAACCGGAAAAAACTAACTACGAAGTAACTTACTAAGCATTCCGAGAATAAACCGTCCTTAGTGTTTGTTAGAAATAATTGAAAGTGTTGAACTACTGACGTAATAAATTAACCTGTTACAGCAGACATTTGAACATTAATTTACTAAGGTCAATTGTAACCAAACAGTAAGCCTAGAAAACAAATCAAGACATTTTATAATTGATCGAAAGAATTGATTTAGAAAGTACAATAGTTCTGAAATAAAATTACCTTTATTTTATTTGGTCGTGGCCGTCCATATTTTTAATCACTTGCTTGATTCAACAAGAAGTTTATTTTTAACTAGATTTATGGAAACATTGCTTGACATACTCATGAATAAGTTAAATTTAATATAGTGACTACTTATGTGAAAAAATATAAATTTACTATTTAATCATAAATTTATGAATGTGCTCTGTGATTATTACTGTAAATGAGTAGGTTGTGGGATTATGTGCAAGCCCGTCTGGGTAATTTGTCTGTTAATTTTATGTGGTTGAAGGGTGAGTGAGTCAGTGTAACTACAGGCACAACACAAGGGACATAATATTTTAGTTCTTAAGGTTAGTGGCGTATTGATGTAAGTGATGATTAATATCTCATACAGTGCCAATTTCTATTGCAAGGATGGCACAATTGTAAGTTTGCCTAATTATTTAATGAATTTTGCTAATTGTGACAATGTCATTAAAGAGAAAATTGACGGTCACTTTCCAAACATTGTCATATCACATTTTCAAAACTATAACACATCATTAAAACTTTATTATTTAGATTTGAAAATATTACATGATCTGTATATCTGTAAAATTAGAAGTCGTTCCTAACTATTACTAACCTTCAAGTCTAATGGAGCGCTATTTCTCTGTGAATAATTGTTTCCTTGGCGGACATTTTATTAATAATAAAATAATAATTCATCGCCGGTGGCAATGACATTGGCGAATGGTTGGTTCATTGTTGTTTTACTCGAGAGACAACATTTAAAGCCAGTCAATTAGTAATAGTATTAATGCCTTATTTTCCTACTCAAAATTTGTATTTTTCACGTAAATTATGAAATTTTACATTACAAATTATCATCAACAAATAATATGATATCGATAAATATCTTCTAAAATTGAACCATGTGAAACGTCTTAAATGAGACGTGTGTAAGACTCAAATGCTTTATTCTATTAGAACTTGCTGCATTGTTTGACTTAAGCATAGGACAGTGAGATCGAGAGATTAACCCTTCAACAGCGTAATGTTCAAGCTTATATAAAAGTGTTTCGTATGCCACACAATCAAATGCATTTCCACGTCACATAAGTAATCTTATTGAAACCATATTGCGTTAATAAAAAAGTATTGTCTTTTATCGAAATGGACAAGTGATCCCAGATATTTTAGTCCAATGTTTTACTCAAGGACGCGGCAGGCGGCAGGCCTAAGAAACGTTGGCTTGATGCCGTGAGTGCTGAAATAAGAGAAAACGACCTCAACAAGGAGGATGCTTTAGATCGGGCGAAGTGGAAGCATAGATGTAGGAAAGCGGACCCTGACTTAACGAGACCAGCAAAACGCTTAGCAGACGAAGATTTTACTCAAGGACGGGAGATCGAAATATTATATGATCACTTTTGGTTCTTAAAAAGTGGTTAAATTAAAATCGAAAATAACACTTTATTAATTAGGTAATTAATCAATGTTCATACACATGTCAAAAAATGGACACATAATATCATAAGTAGGAATGCTTAAGACTAGAACTTTTCAATTGTTTTATAATATCTACTAGTGACTAACTAAATTTCAAATTGAATGTCATATTTGGAAATATTGTTATTAAAATTAGCCGCATCAAACAGTAATGTATTGCGATTTTATTTCAATAGAAATTCTGCCAAAACTATACATCCAACTCTAAAATTAGAATAAATATATATCAAAGTGGGTTAATTATAGTCGCACTTTGCAGCAGGATTTATTTTTTTAATATTATTGTTTATTAATTTCTGCAATGTGTGGCGAATCTTATATAGAAATACCATACCATACCATAAGAGACGAATTAAGTAGAAATATATTTTATGGTATTAGCATCTATATCTTAATCTTTTTGTTAGAAATAAGACTTTTTAACGTTTCTTTTTTAAGAGGCTTCATGAGTACGATACAGCAACAAATACATTCACCGACGCACAAATAGGTATAAGCTATTCCAATCGAATGAGTAATAAAGGTAAATAAACCTTAGATTTACATTTTCCATTCCATTTTCTAATAGCCCTGTTACATTACGCACTACAATCTATTCTTGATGAGTATATTCTCTTTATATAATATTAATATTATACTATACTAACTAACGTCTTATATCCAATTTAATTTTACTTATTAAGTTTCGATATCAAATTTATTTGACTCATTTGTCATCATCATAATTATTGTAACAATATTTGATTTTATTAAATGAATATAATGTTTCTATTTAAAACTATATCGATTTTTGCACGACTAAACCAATCGTTTAGAAAACTAACTCAACAGCAAAATGGATTAAGGAAAAAATTATAACATTGTTTTTTGTAGAGCGCAGGAAGTGATTATTATTATAAGTTGTGTGAAAATGTATGAAAGTTAATTGGGCGCGGTTTTTCCAATAGCCTGGTATGTTAGTGCGGCGCCATACCCCAGACGAGTTCCTTATAACTATTGCTATGTATGGGTTACATTTGCTTAAGTGTCCGCCTCTTGCAATAGGGACAGAAAATCAATAAGCATTTAATTAATCATGTCATGACTACGCTTATGGTAGAATTTTAATAAATTAACATATCGCCATATATTGCAGAACTTAAATTGATGGTTTTCGTGGCTGGGTTCACAAAAAATGTGATTATTATTTATATTTACTGATTATTTTGCGCTTAATATATTTGATTATCTGTCTGACGCGGTTATGCTTTCTAAGTTTTCCCTTTAAGTGTGCGCAGTGTACCATAGCCCATAAATCGTGCCTCTTTAATTTTAACAATTATTTGAACTTCTCAACTCGTTCGTCTACCTTGCACATTTCTGCAGCCTCATCATTAAATGCAATTTCTGGGAATCTTGTTTCAATTAATATGTCGTGCGAATAAAAAAATATTGGGGTTTTCGTCCACGTCGAATTGTGAGAGTGAGAGAATAAAGTGGAACATGTGGGGGCGCCCTTATAGTACGTGCAGTTGGCTAGTCTTTGAGCGTGGTCTCTATGGCCGCGGGTGAAGTGAACCATATAGGTATTAGTCTCACTTAAAGTATTACCCTCGTAGGCCTAAGCTTTTCCGTCGAGTTTCGAATCGCTTTAGAGTTTAGGCCGTCATCATTATTACAAAAAAATATTTTCGTTAAATCGCATATACTTGATTTAAAGTAGTTACTTGTTAGGCTTTTTATATTATCGCTTATTTAATTTTTTGTTGGCAATATGTACCGTAATCCAACGTTCGATTTAATGAATCTTAAAATATGTATTTGTGAACAGCTAACAATAAAATTAATGATACTATCAATAATTATTATTCTTAGTAAAAGCTCAAACCACTCATATATACCACAGCATAGCCGATAGTGGGTTGTGTTAATTAGTGACCAATCTGATTTTGACGACGATTTTAAGAAATTACAACATAATATTGAGTAAATCCTAGGTTGACGACGCAAAGGACTAACGTCTAATATACTATATACAAATTGCGTGTTTTTTATTTTGTAAATAGATTGCAAGTTTTATATTGAAAATAATTATGTAATTATGTTTTGCGCGTATTAATTTATGAATGCTATTAGCACTTTAGCGTACCAATACACGTTGCAGTATTCTTTCAAATTATTGATTTTATCTAAAGATTATAAAATTACTTAATAACTTTTAATTTTAATTTAATTTCCTATTAAATTAAGTATATAAGACCAGAATTAATATTTGTATCTATCTATAATGAATTGAAAAACGTAATATAATAAGAATAGTAATTATTTCTTTTCTCATTATAACAATAAAAACCAAATAGAAAATAATCCTCGATAGTAAAACTAATAAAGCTCTAATTAAATATTTCTCAGATTAGTGTGTTAAGGAAAAATGTAATAAAAAAATAGATAACCTGAACTTTCAACTCAGTTATATCAAAATTATTATGATATAAAAATAAAACCACATTATAAATCATCATTATCATTTAATGAATCTGTTATTTACAAAACATTCGGTGGACAACATTAGCAACAGCTAAGACTTGTACATGTGCAAAGCGCTGAGCCATTCCCTTACAAGCATTATATCAAAGCCGAACCAAGTTGTTTACATATGTATCCTGCGTTATGATTTATTCAAAAACTCACACCACAAATTATCAATGAAATAAAAAAAAATTAATTTGTTTTTACTTTCACGTAAGGTTCGTTTCTGAACTAATAAAATATAAATTGTTTTTTATTAATGTAATTCATTCAAGACGTAAATGTGTACATCTTAAGATCGCATAAAAAATACTTTGAGCCAATACTGAATAGAATACAATAAAATTTCAATATATCATGATTCTGAGCTAATTACGCTAACGGCGAAGCTAGCGAAAATTAATAACAAAATTGTACCATTTTATTCACAATAATTATATAAATAATAACAATTATTTATAATTGGTGTTTCAGAACGAAAGACTTCAATTCAATTAAATTCAATACATTTTAATTTATTTACTAATTTATATCCGTACAGTTCCATCTCTAACAATTATATATACTTATTTATAAAACGGCTTCTTCGTTACTACCAGTTTCCTAAATAGTTTGTCACTCTTAAAAACATAATAACACTTTTGGTTTTTTACATAAAGCTATAACAACAGTTAACGTTACTCAATAACTTTTTGATTATTTAATACAATTTATACAATTACATGATTCATTTTAAAACTTATTTATTTAAAATCATTACATTTCATTAATTATCTACATAATATTACAGGCTCGTTATAAAAGAAATATATATTTTTCGTTCCATTAAGCTTTTTTATCACATAATTTGTTATCCTATATAAATCTAGTACCTAGTTGGTTTCAGTAATTCTAATTAGACTTAAAAGCTAAATTATGCAATATATTGACACAAAAATATATTTAACAAAATATATAAATATGTATATAGATACTGGGTATAAGAAAATGGATAACAAATAATAATAAAAATTAAAATTGTTTATACAAATAAATGTATGTAATATATTTATAGGTTTTTTCTAATACCCAGTACAAGGTTAGGTACACAATCCACTGAGGTGTGCCTTCAACGCCTTTTTAAATTAGCCAGTAATGAAGTACAATATATGTATCGTATTATATTTACCTTTAGCTTTTGGAACTTTTTGATACAACTCTTTACCTATTTTATTAAGTAAACTACAATTATTAGCAAGATTTTACATAATAGTCCATCTTATAAACTGGCAAATATATACTTAAAAAATATTTAAAGTTATTTAACGCTGAATCATATTTGGTATCGAATGGTTATAGAAAATTGACTGCGTTGCATTCATTCATATATTTATATATTTATGTATGTATAACTTATAGTTACAATGCGTGTATGTACATGAATTGTTCTTAGCAATGGCACACGATAAATTGAAAAATTCCTAATTCGTAATTGAGTAAAAACTTTAGGACGAATATCGTACTATATATAATATGTTAGAATACACGCAATAAAACACTATTTATATAATATGGCAATTGATTATACCTAGTTACCATTGACAGTGCATTTAGTTCTTGAGAGTGGCCAAGAAGCTCAGTTCCAAGTTACCTCTCTCGTTAGTAAGAAAGCCAAGCTCGAAGTTTAATAACCTAAGTATGATAATTATACATATATTACCATAACGGGATGTTAATTAGTACGCGATATATTTTCAAATAAGATTAATTGTGTGAGACTATATGAGACGTAGATAGAAAAACAATAATACAATGTTTACATTTACACAACTCTCACAGCTCTATCAATGAGTGTTTGAATGACGTACTCGTCCACTGTCGTGGAAGTTGGAGGGACTGGTTGTAAACATGACATATTGGCAATGGCTCTTATGTATGTATATAGTTCGTCGACACTTAAAAATTCTGTGCAGTTCGCTAAATAAAAAATTAAAAGAAGATATTATGAGCATTGCTTCGTAAAGCGATTTAAATTGCTCGTTTTTAATAGATTTTAAGTCTCCATTTTGATACTACAAAAATTGCTATTTGCACTTTAATGTTCAAGTCGAATACTACAAGAAGTTTAAATATTAATGCGCTCAAAACGTGAGTCAAATTTAAGTATTTTACGACACTAGAGGAAATATCTTTAGATTAGGAAACTTTAATTTAAGTATAAATTTAATTTTCCATCTATCTGTGTTTATTTACAATAGTGCAATTACCTATAATATTTACAATGTAATAAACATTTCATAGTATTTCTAATTTTACGATTTTTTAATAATCATAATATTATAATATATGTGTGCAAAAAATTACCAATTATTGTCTAATTTCAAATAAAACAAATATATTTTGACATTTTATCTTCTAAGTACCGACTATAAGTACTATTGTTATTGCTGCTTGAGTACGGACCGCTTACATTATCTAACATCATATAATTTTTATTGTTTTTAATATTTTTATTACGAATGGAGACTCGCAAACTACTTATACCATAGTTATAATTGTTTACCACTTCGACCTTTCATTGAAACGTTACGTTTCGTTTCGTTACGTTACATCTATTCATTTCCCGAACAAGTTATCGTATACTTTAAACCTACATATATTAAGGAATATGTGCGATGTTAATAATGTAAACATTATATGGCACATTTGATTTATATCCTGAAGGGCATGATGATATTTTCAGACGTTGACGAATCGAATATACGAATACATAATATTACGAGATTTTGTAACTATAAAGTTAATGAAATAAAAAAACATAAAATTGCTTAATGTACTTATTTTTTATAACATCGCACAACTCATCTTAAACAAAAACAGTGTTAAAGACGTAAATGTTTTGCCTTTATAATAATTATTATAATGTTAATTATTTCAATTTTATTTGTATTGTAGCGGAAACTAACGTCTGGCACTCACATAACTTTCTCAAATTATAAACACTCGAAACGTTTGATTAAATTTGTAAGTCTATTCCTAGCACACTGTATATATTAACATTTAGTACCTTATATCTTAATACTCTATACTCATTATTATACACTACATTGCTAAATGTTATTGTATGATAATAGCCAATTTTTATTCTTTCCCAGAAATAATACTTTTAATACTAAACTGAATGTTTTTTGGTGTTAAATTATACCCTAATTGTAAAGTTGTTTTTTGTTTTTCTTTATCTTTTAAACGATTAATTTTATATTATTTATACATATTTAAATTTTATTAATGGCAGTCCAAATATTCATTTATTGCAATTTAAATTATAAGAAATTTTAAACTGTCTTTAATATGAGATCGTATTTTATTTATTTCAAGACAATTTTGTGACTTCTTAAAACTTTTTTGCTGGTAAATTTGTTAAGTATAGCAACATAATACGATAATTAAATTAACATTCCCAGCTTGTAGACTTAAAGATGTCAAATAGATATATAAAGTGCCTACTTACAATAGACATTGCACCAAAGGTTGAATGGTGCTTAATTTCAGTTTGTACACCAACTTAGTATTTATTATTTATTTAAAAACTTTTTGGCAACTGTGGTGAGACGTTTTAGTCGTGTGTGACACAAAGTTTATCTAAGCCCAGCGTTAATTGAGCTGTTCCGACAGCGACAATTCGATTAGGATTTCAACATCTAACAGTCATTCAAATTATAAATAAAGAATGTTTATTCAACACACGTTTTGCTTTTGCTAGCTGTTTATTACTTCAAACTTTTTATCTTATAGATTTATATAAGACATTCCCTTTCGTGAAACGCAAAAAATATATAACATTTTGTACATTTTTTATTTACTCCCTCTAGTTTCAGCAGTCGATCGACAGAAACGAAAGGGAACAAAATTTGAGTCGAAATAAGGCCCGTCTTCTCTTAAATATACTTAGCTAAGATATCGGACGTACATGTACGGAAGGTTATTAAAAATTTACTATAACTGAGATTAATTATTATCTACGCAAACTGTATAGAGTAAAATTTTGCATAGCAGAAGAACGAATGAGGTATACCGTAAGCACGGAACTAAATAATTTTAATTGTCGGGGTAGAGTTCCATCCGATAAATTGAGAGACGTAGTCGTGCAGCGAGCTCACAGCACGCTCTCGCGCTGCGGCTGCGCGGGGGCGGGGGCGGCGGCGGGGGCGGCCGCGGAGGTGGGCGGCTCCTCGGGCGAGGCGGCGGTGCGCGTGATGGCGGGCGGGCGCGACGCGAGGTGCGCGCCCATGGTGATGGGCGTGTCGTCGGGGTCCTCCTCCTCGCCCTCCTCCAGGTCCTCGTCGATGGGCGTCAGCACGTCCATCGGCTGCTGGATCTCCTCGGGTTTCCTGTGGGAACGGTGCGACGATTATTGTATTTTGAACGCATTTTTGGTGGTGGGGTTTTGTGCATTTATCAGATTCTACCGCTAAACAGCAATACTTAGTATTGTTGCGTTCCAGTTAAATGTGAGTGTAGTGTACCAGTGATCCGTGGTGACCATTTAATATCAGGTGTCCCATTCAGGTGCCATCCACCTCCACCGGCAAACACCTCATAAGACTAACGTATATAGGCAACGTGTTGGTCGTGGCAATTTGTTGTTTGGCAGTTTGTGGTCGTATGTATGTGACTTTTCGATTAAATGTATTGAGCAAACGTTTCGGAGCAAAACCACAGCTCCAATATTGCGACACATTGTCACGATGTATGTCGTCCGCTAGCGGGTACAGCGGTTGGGTTGCGCGGGTGGTAGTGCGACGGTACCTGCGGAAGGCGGGCGCGGCGAAGGAGGTGAGCGTGGCGGCGAGGAAGAAGGCGGCGGCCATGTAGAAGGAGGCGTCGTAGTTGTGCGTGGCGTCGTACACGGCGCCCGCCAGCGGGGAGCCCACGATGGCCGCCGCGCCGCGGAACAGGATCAGCAGCCCGAACGCGTTCGTCAGCTTGTCTAGCCCCAGCAGGTCCACCAGGATGATGGACGTCAGCGAGATGTAGCCCGCTGGAAATGTGGAGCCGTGTGTGATAATGATCATTTATAATGACAAAAACAACAAACGTGACAAAAATAAGGTTACATTCGCGATTTGAAATTTCTAGTCGTGTAGATTGTAGAGTTGATAAAACGACTTACGATGACTATTTTTTTATTTAATTTATAATTTATAGTAATGACTTATATATGCTTTGTGTAAAAACGATTATAACGGTGTAGTTCATAGTTGATATATTATATTGTTGCATATCATAATGAGCTAATAATAATTAGACTCATATTGTCTGCTTATAAATAATTAGTAGGTATATAACATTATTACATTGGTAAATAAACGACCACAATATACTCACAAATAGCTAATCCAAATGCGATCGCGACCGCCACATATGACGCGTATGAAGAACAGAATGGTGTTACCGCAACTGAAATCTGTTAAATTTGAAAATTAATAGTAATACTACGTACTTTGTGTAAAGTAAAATATGTCGAAGCCAGTTATTTGTCCATTAAATACAAATAGCTTTATTATTTAAGATCCTAGTTCAATTGCTATTTATATGAAACAAGAGCAATATAAAAATTATTTTGTGGGGATTGCTATTTGTCTTGCTGACGGTATCTGTGAATGCCAATCGAACTATATTAAAAATAAATAGACTCGGAAACCATTTTCCTTTAGATAAATCCGTTACGTACTTAGCCAACTTAAAATATACTAACATTATTTATTATTATAATGAAGTAGAAATTATCGATACTCACGGTAGCAATAACTAAACATATGTTGTTAAGCAGCAGCGAGTCCATCCAAGGGAAATCGGCAACCCAACCACACGCGATACGACCGAAGGTGTTGGTGATACCGATAATTGACAACAGGAACGACGCCTGCGATTGCTCCACACCCTGGATACACATGTACCATTAGGACAATTCTAATACAAACAAAATATGGATAAGCATACAACTACATATACTATTATTATACTAAGTATTAGGTTTTGTTTAATTAAAAAGTGAGAACCCGTCTGCTGGTCAAAAAACTCATGTCCTGTTATGGAAAATGTTTAAAGACTATTCTACCACGTTGGTCTATTGATGATAATTATGATGGTTGATGCACATTGCAGAATTTTATCCGGCTCATGCAGGTTTCCACAAAATTGTGTCCTTCACCGCCGAGCACGAGGCAAAACCGAAATACTAATAAATAATCTAAATCTTCCGAAACACTGATAAGTTGTGCCACCTCAGCTTTTATTTAAAGTATATACAAATGTTAGCGTGTGCGTGTGTGAGTGCTCACGTTGAGGTGCGCGGCGTCGACGATGTAGACGAAGGGCACGTAGAGGCCGGCCATGCCGAACACGTTGGACACGCCGATGAGCATGAAGGCGGGGTCGCGCAGCAGGCTCACGTCCAGCATGGACGACAGCGCCGACTTGAACGAGCTGGGCAGCGACAGGCACGGGCACAGGTCGTACTCTGCAACGGGACCGGCCTTAGTCAGATACACTTGGCGCTTGGATATATCTCGCTGACAGTACTCACGTTCTTGTCTGTCTAAATCGCCGGTCTGTCTGCTCTGCGGTAAACTCAGAACAGAGTTCCTGTAGCCCTGTAGGGACTTTTGACTTTGATACTGCGGCAGGTTGATGACTGATCCAGAATAGAAGATGTCTTTCCGCGAGAGAGGTCGGACCATTCTAGAAGGTTCTCGTGAGGCCGCTACTGATAGCTTGGAATTGTACACTCCGCTTTCCGCATCCATCTACAAATCAAAATATCTAATATACTATAAAATATTGTATATTTATTAAATAATTTTCTTTGTAAACTTTAAAATAATATTATCATTTAAATGAATAACGTACGTCGTGGCGATGACTGCTAACCGAAGTTTTAGACGTGGCTTTGATTGCTGCTAAGGACGGTTTAAATCTGAAAATGTGATATATTATAAAACTATTAAAAGTAATTTAAAAAAATATATAAAGCTTAATTTTCATTATAATTATATTAAATAACGAAAACACGTTGTCTATACATATAAATAAAATTGATGATTTGCCTGTGATTTCAAAATAACTGCCTCTTTTAAAGTTAATATGGCTGTTTGCGATTAACCAAAACCAATACATCATTTAAAAAAAAAGTCTGTCTGTTTGTCCAGGCTAATCTTAAAAACGGCTAAAAATTACAAATAAAAAAACTGAATGATTATAAGAAGTATTTCAAGGTTTCGTTTAATTTTTATTTCATCAAAATCGGTTGAGTCTATAAAAAGTTATAAAAACATATTTCTGTTGTTTAGATAACACATAATATAATGACTTGACTAAACCACAGAGGGTAGAAACTTGAAATTTTGGCAGTTGATGCATTTTATGAAGTAAGCACCGACTAAGGAAGAATTTCTGAAAATTCCACCCCTAAAGGGTTACAATAAAGGATGTACAGTTGTATGGAAACCCGTCATTTTCAAAGTTAAAGGCATGAAATTTCGTATACAAATTTCTGGTTAGAAATAAATATGTATTTCAGCGTTTTAGAAAATCTAAGAGGGTAAAATAGGAACTAAAAGTTTGTATGGGGACTCCTTTATGTATTACTATAACATACATTAAGTGAAACTATTAGCTATTCGCAGTAAGTTCTCTCATGATTATTATCAAAAGAATAATCATCAATCTAAAATTTCAAAAGAACCCTTAAATATACTTTTTCTAAACAGAATGACATTTCATGCGTCTTACTTTAAAATCACAAACTCAAACCAAACAATCATTTTCAGGCAACAGCTAGTATATAACTATAATATATTAACATAATGTTTTATTTTCTTATAAAAATAAACTGGTAGAAAAGTATACAAGAATATTTTCTAGAATCGGCATAGCATTCAATAAAAGAAAATATCAGAAAGCGCTATTTTATGATTTAAACGTTATATCAGACAGTTTGAACAATATAAACATTTTAAAATATTCTCACGAAAGCATATAAACGTTAAGCCCAACACACATGCATAGCCATATTTTAAAGCCTTATACCATATTATTATTAAAAAAGAGAAATCCACTGAAACACGAAACCATGTATAAGAGTTAAGCGGCGAAGTCAAGCTGAATCATTTCTAGGTCATTTTCATGGTGCGTTTCCACTAAAGTACATACTTCTCCTTTGGTGAAGGCGCAGCTTAAGCCTTACAACATAATACAAACAAAATATTTCCTATTTCACCACTATTGTTTTTAATAGTAATTGTTCAGATGTGTTCGACACATTAACGAAATCTATAATCCTACTTAAATCTTCAGTTAAGACATTTATTTTTAAGCTGGCCTAGTCATACATGAACATTATCAAAGGTTGACTTCTTGTTTCAATTCTTAAATTAATAAAACTAAAAAACTAAAATTAATAAAAACTAAATTTAAATAGCAATAATGATTACAATACAATAATTGGAGTTTTAGATAAACTAATAAAAGCGATAAATCTGTCTAAGGAGCACGCGCAGCTAAACCACGCCCCCAAAACTAAGTTTTATGTGGTATCCTCCTATATGTCATATCAGAGCCACATCAGCATTGACTTAAACAAATACTCCCCATCAATTCGAGCTTACTACGTTTTCGCTATTGGCGAATGCCCATGCATGCTCACCGTAACCATTCCGATCCACAACCCACCAAGCCTCCCCTCCGCCCGCGGTCCACCGTCACCGCCCCCGTAACTAAAGTCGTACCTATCTGCGGACTTGTCGCCCTTGTCTGCGGGCTTATCGCTGGCTGACCTGTCGGCGGAGCTGTGCTTGCGCTGGCGGTCGAAGAAGGGCACGGAGCCGTTCTTGGGCAGGCCAGGCGCCTGCGCGCTGAAGGCGGGCGACGACACGTTGCGCGACATGGCCGCCTGCATCTGCGCCGTCGCCGAGCCGTTCTCGCTCTGGAACGTTCGCGCTATTTATTTACTTATTTTAGAACATTTGGGATACATTCTAAATCAATTATGTAGACCAGCGTTAGTTACACGCTTCGCGATTAAAAGTGCCTCGTAACTAAATTGAAATTCAGTCTGCCTTTTGAAGTAACATAGGAAAAGTGTCAACATTTCTTGACATTAAAGCATGCCTACATATCTCAAGCAAAAACAAATAGGTAAAACTTGCAACTGATACGTTTTCAGTTTCGAATACGAGCAACAGTTATTTCAACGTTTTATTGAGATTATTAATACAAATAAAATTATAAAGATTGGTATAAATTTTTCAAATGTTTCATAAATAAATAAACCTGTAATTCAGTATTTTATTGTTACCTTCTTTTTCTCGCCATTGTCATCTGTCACCCTAGATTCAGTTATGGTGGGAAGAGTGGGTACCGTAGGTACTCCTGGCATGTTGGGGATGGTGGGTACCCTCGCCAAGGCTTCTAAGTTTAGGGACGAATGTACACCAGGATCTATGTTTAAGGGCGCCTGAAACGGTTTAAGTTTAATTAAATGAGAAGCCTATTGATAACATCTCACAGAATAAACTATATCATATATCATTATTTCTATATAAAAATAAGAAGACTGTCGGGCAACCTCGATGGTCGATTGATTGGCACTGTAAGAAATATTATAAGTTTCTTAAAACAAAGCCATAAATAGCATTGAAATTATGATGTTATGTCTTCTTGTGTTTGTAATTACAGTCTTATTCTCCCTTCAGATAGGAACATTAAATACTGCTGTTTGTCTGTAAAGTTATTGATAAGTGAATGGTACCTATTCTAATAGGCCTGCATATAGCCTTGACACAAGTAAATTTATGACCTTTTTATTTAATCATACCTTTAATCTCTTCTCCATAGTACCATCAGGTAATTGCACCACGAAGTATGAGCCTCCAATTGAGCCTCTTTCCATTTGCAGTCTCTTCTCTTCTGCCATCCTTTGTAATAATGGCTTTTCACCAGATGTCTGAAATATTAAAAAAGTATCTATGTTACTTTTATTCATTTGTATTGTGAATAAGTAGCAACGCGCAAAAACCACTACATGATATCATTTAGTTAAAAAAAAATGAATATTTCCAGTTTAAGCGTCTTTTCAAAGATGAAGGTTGCTTTTAAATAATTTTCCACCTTTACCTCTAGGTTCATAAAAGCCTCGTATTATTAGGTGAAATCAGCCATACAAAAGCCTATTCCTACTAAACCTCTAATTAGACCAAATGAAATTCATGCTGAATCGAAATGCAGCGATGAACGAATGCTATATTAAAGCTTCTATTTTTAGTTTATGGTTTGTCATTACTGACACTGCAGTGAATTCAAATGAAAACTCAGACCCAGGCGAACCAAGGTTTAATGCGAATATATTTAATGTACTTATAATTTTATATATTATAGACTGTGGATTATATTATAGATTGTGGATGTTTTTTTTTGTGTTTTGACTCGTGTATGCAGACTCTTATTTGCAATCAATAGACTTTGTAACCTACAACAATGAAGCATGACATCAAATATCTTGTATAACTTTCGCATCTTGGCACATTTGCCAATATTTTTCAACAATACGCACAGATCTTTTATTTAAATTTTTAATTTCACTTAATATTCACAATTAGGTAACAATGTTTTGTAAAGTTACTATTTATTTGTATTGATATAGAAGTTTCGGGAACAAATATGTACATATCTTATATATTCGTATACATTAAATGCTTGTTTCTGTTCGTATTACACACTGTGACGCATTATTCGTCCGATTGAGTTGAAATTTTGTATAGTTATTGTGTTATGAAGATTAAAAAGGGCCTTAATAGATCAATGGAATTTTCACAAATTATAAAAGTAATGCATTCGAAAGATAAATGAGCTTAAAGATTAAGCAAAAAGTATTTACATAATCATTAAATATACATTTTTATGCCGTTAAAAGTATTTACAATATACTACTAATATTTATATTTGTCAGTGTAATGTATGGGACTTGTCAAAACAAACCAAATGAGCCCAACTTTATAGAGCCACTGAAATGTTCCTATAATAATTCTGGTTCCACCGACATATCGTCTATAATCTAAATGGTAATTAACTATTATGTTGTCATCCTAATTCCTTCTTGAAACGTTTCAAATAAAAATGATAATAAGAAAAAGGTTAATATTGACTTCCTAAATTTGTTTACATACTGATAATGTTAATTACATACAAGATACAAAGTAAAACTAATGTAATGCGTGTAATAATTAACTATCTTTCTTACAAACGACACGACAAGCAGACTTATGAAAACATTAGTGCGAAGTCCAGTGACAAATTGCTAAGCAGAAGTGAAAAGTCAATATAATTTAAATCAATAATATATGATCAACAAAATTAAAACAAAGTATACACTTTATCGGACTAGATTTAAAAGCATTTTTGAATCGACATTTTGACAATACAATTTATATGGCCTCAGTCTATGAATATAAGCGATTACTAATTCCAAGTTTATCATCTATATTATCTCATACAGAACGCCTTTTTGTTCATATTTTTACATGTCGATCATGATCACTGTCACATAAATACGACGTCACATATTGAGTTCTCTCAATTGCTCAAGTTAATTAACATAAACATTTTATTTTCGTTAACAATGAAGCGAATCACAATTAGCTATGATTTTGCATTAACGATTTTAAATTGAAAGAATCTTGTCTCTATTTGAATAAATTCTAACTTGACATCGACGAGGCACACATGACAAGTAATCCTATTTATAATCTATTAGTAATTTTAAAAGTATACTTACATCGTAGCCACGTGCACAAACATATAGACTATTTTTAAAACTTACGCAAGCGTATAAACCCGATAGGATTATGATTATATTTTGTTTATTTCAGTTAATAAAACATCAACAGCAGCTAATTCTGTGTATTATGTAAATCAATATTAGTTACTTGAAATGAATAACAAAGAATTTTAATGTGTAGATTTTATCATTAATTAATTGCATAGCAACCTAATCAATTACTAATAAGCATGCGTGTGTGTGACAACTACTCGTAATTCGCAGTACAGTTTGCTAGATTTGTTGACGTATATGGTTATTGCTCCGGTACTTAAGGGCGTAGCTTGAAGTTAAGCATATGTATGAAATCGTATTGGATTAGCAATACTCGAGATTATCGCTTCCAAGCTATCTCAATTTAATAATTATTTTATAATTGTATGCAGTAAGTATTCTATTGCATGTGGGTACTTACTTTTGGATATACGAGTGGTCTCATCAGAGCTCCGAATACAGCACAGTTCAGAATTAATCCAGCAAGCAGCAGATTCGCATTCTGCCACGAACCGAATTCATTCAGCAGTATAGCAGCTAAAGGAGCAAAACTAAACGTTCCAACCCCTGAACCGCACACCGCTATACCCGTAGCTAAGGAGCGACGAGTTTCAAAGTAATAGCCTACCGCTACCACAGATGGTAGGTAGATCATACCGAAACCCATACCTGAAAGAAATAAATATTGTTATTTTTTATAATTGAAACAATTAGAAGAGACAATCAGCTGAGCCATCTTTTGTTAGTATTGAGTTGTTTCTATCAACTTTTGATAAACTTCTGACATTAGCACCGCAACGAACAATCCACCCCAAGCCCAAGTGCCGATATGTTTGTGTGGGTAAATATAAAATCATTTTAATTGTTGTTTAAAATCTGGCAACAACAAGTTTCAAGTAGCAATTGTTATTCACCAACCCGAGCGTATTTAAACAGCGTCGTATAAACTTCGAATCCTCCTTAAAGAGGAGGCTGTTGTCGTGCATTGGAACATTGATGAGCTTTAGTTTTCTTTAAGCAACTAAGATATCAATGTAATAGATATCAATGTTATTGATATTTTAAATTAATCCTTTACATTTAAAATGTAATTCTTTGACAATTAAATATTTAGAGTAATACGAAAAAAATCTAGTCTACTGTTACTAAACTGAAGTAAGTATGAAGTGAATAAATAATATTCGAAGTAGTCATTTCAGCATATTGTAACTGTAGATACATTGAACAAAATTAATGTTTCTAAATGTCAGATCATTGTCACCCATTGACTCAGACAATATTTGTCATCGAGCAATTTGGTCAAATGTTCCGATAAAACAAATCTATGAAGTGAAAAATTGAACAGGTTCATTTCTAGAAATTCCTTTTTTGTTAACTTCTTTTGTTTTTGTTCAAAAAAAACAAGTTTCATATCCTCAGTATGTGGTGCCTACAATCAATAAAAATATGGACCCGCATATATTATATAGATGGTACTGTAAGGCATGAGCCAAGATGGCCTAATGGTTAGAAGCAGACGGGCAAGCACCACTGAATTTTCATGTGCTAAATTGTGATTATAATTCATCTCGTGCTTGACGGTGAAGGAAAACATCGTGACGAAACCTGCATGTGTCTAATTTCATTGAAATTCTGCCACATGTGTATTCTACCAACCCGCATTGGAGCAGCGTGGTGGAATAAGCTCCAAACCTTCTCCTCAAAAGGGAGAGGAGGCCTTAGCCCAGCAGTGGGACATTAACAGGCTGTTACTGTAATGTAAGGCGAGAAAAATTGTGATACATTGGTACATGTGAAAAAAGTATTATAAAAACAAAAATTAACAATTTTTAAAATATTCGTAAGCAAGAGTATTCGTAGTCATATATTTGAATAATTTATTTAATGAAATATTTGTTATTCTAATTTAAACAGATGCATTCGTCCAAACAGCGAATATCTGGAGTACGATAACGTGTGAGTCAGTGTTTGCGGCCCACAAATCGCAGCCAATCGAAACCAAACAAAGGACTCACGAGTGTTGCCGAGGGGTCATCAGCATTAATCTAATATGCGTCACTTTCCGGGAAGCAATACGAAAACACGTACTGTGTATGAAACCTGACCTGAAAACTTTATGTACTTTGTTTCAAGGAGTTACGCTCGTGACTTTCGATTTCCATTTGTTTTGTACCGCGATAAAGTAATTTTAATAAATAAACTCTTTTGTTTTTAACTTTAACCCAACCCATCAATACCAAGAAGGGTTTTTTAATATGACAGTTTGTACCGAAATATACATTTGATAAATATGAAGAGCATATCAATCCCGAAAGGCTAAACTTGCTTTATAAATTTTGTTGTGACAGCTGGGCTCAGTACGTAAATAATATTTAGATAAAGATGAAACAAAGATGAGTATTTGATATCATTTATATATTTCGATGAGTATTTTTATCTAAAGCACAATATCGCTACTGGAAAGTCACAAGTACCTTTTCATTCGCAAAATTTTGATGAAAAATATTATAATATTATTGATCTTTGAAATGACATTGATGATGATCTCACGATCGATATCATCGAAAATTAAAGCTAATATGATTAAATCGTACTTAAACAAACATACCAAGTTGATGCTTTAGTTTCATATACTTACGACAAACGTGAAAATCACGAACAGTTCCATAATTTAGGATACTAAATGTTTATATCAATATAACAAGTAAAAAATTCGAGTGGAATACGTTACTGGAAATATGGTTATTATATCTTTTTAAATGAAAATACAGTAAACAACTAGTAAATGGTTCCCTGTCGATCAAAGTTCTACTCTCCTCCTAAAGAAAAGGAATGCGGGTTGGCAAATATACATGCGGCAGAAATTTGACAAATGTAGGTTGCCTCACGATTTTCCTACCTTAGAAGATTATACCAAACACGAGTATGATTTATAAACAGAAATAAGCCCATGAAAACTATTGTTTGCCAGATATAAATCCGCGATCGTCAGTTAAGATCTCTCGGCTCTCTGATCTGAAGATGAAGATGAAGATCTCTCTCGTTTTATTTTATGATCCTGGTATATTTGAAATGTAACATCACAATTTTGTTATTGACGATGTATTTAATTGAACAATGTTTTAATTCAAAAGTCACCGGCCGGATTTAGGTCACACCGCACAATTTGCGCGTCAATATCGGTACGGTATAGTTTTGTACCTACAGTGCAACATGTATACCTATTTTATATTGCAATTTAAAAAACTAAATATACGCAAACAAAGCAATAAAACTACTAGCTCTACTTATTTAGGTTATATAAATTTGTTTAAAACAATACTAAATATAGTACTAAGTACATTGAATGTTGGATACTATTAATGTGTTATTATATTTTGTATATATCGACTGTCTCGTAGGTCTAGTGGCTAGATTTAAGGCATAATAAAAAGATATTGGGTTTTTCTGTCGAAAGAAAGAGTTGGAAGTGTGTACACCCACTTGCCTCGGAAAGCACATTAAACCGTTGGTCCTGCGCTTGAACTCTTTCCGGTCGTGTCGGACTGCCGTCCCATCGGACTATGGGGGTAAGGGAATAGAGAGTGCATTTGTAATTGCGCACACACTTTTGCACTGTAATATGTCATGCGCAGTTGGCTAACATCTCTTGAAATTGGCCGCAATGGCCTGTGCTGTTAAACAAAATAGTATAAAATTAATAAACTAAATAAATATGATATTTCTTATAACGAGCCCTTTTATTTGTCATATGCCACGTAACGTGAGGCTTTTTGAATTGGTGTTTTTTTATTTGATTCTTAAGATAACTTTTTAAAATTGTAATTCATCAAAATCATAATTCATACATCCACAGTACAATGAAAATGTAAATGAAAATAGTGACAAGGACGGTTTAAAAATCAGTTAAGGATTGTTATCAGATAACAGAGTAACACCATGCTCAGCAAGGCGCCGTATTGTCTACAATATCTGGCACTAGGCCAAGTTTCTGCTACGACCTTGGAACAAACGTTTAAAGACACAAAATTGGACTAGACAAGTTTGGGGAACTATTAACTCGTCTTCAAGGTGCCCTCTTTATTCCACTGACTACATAAATTATCTATATATCTCGTCTGTTCTAAAATAACAATCGTATTATTTGGTTTTAAAAATCAGTAGTACAATAGCTATGGTCATTAGGGTTAATCGATCTAAGAATTCCAGTAAATATTTGTTCGTAGTTTATACTCAGAAAACCCAAAGTACACAATGGCATGTGAATGCATTATTAACTGACAAATGGAAGGGTAGAATTGGAAAACCCGTTGTTTTCAACTCATCGCTAATTCCCAAAGGGCTTATGAAAAGTCATATACGTACAGTGTTTATATCGCTTTGTTTGCTGGTTGCATGGCAAGTGTCCAATTTTCAGACATCGGTCTGTTGCTACCAATTTCAGCGAATTCATAACAAGAACTTTTAAACAATTCAATTAACGACTCGCTTAATTATATTTAGTATAATTTCAGTCAGCATATGTGACTACAATTGCCGGTTTTAATTTTATATTTCGATAGGTTGAAATTATTAACAGGTTTTTTAAAATGTTCGTCACAAATAGTAAATAATGTAAAATGGAATTTTACTTATTGTCATGAAGTCTCAATAATTAAATTATAAACTAAAATATACCGCGCAATTAAACTTTTTCAAAATAGGTCACTTAGATTTTATTACTAAATTTAGTACTCTCAAAGCACTTTAAAAAGCTTTATTTGTTTTAATAACGCAGCCAAAAGCTTTCGGAAGGACGTCTCCGGCGTGTCGTCTACATATGTGCCAATGTGCCAAGGCCGTGGCAACGGACATTTATATAAACGATCACGTTTGCTCACACAAGCCCTTCTTCTATTTCTGAACACAAGTTTAAATCGTTTATGGATTCTATCCGCAGTTTGGATTTTATATCGACGAACGGTTAATTCTTATTCAATTGGAATTCAATTGTAACAGATAAATGGACTATTCAATTATGTATCTAAGGTTCAGTTACAATGTTACCTAAACTAGTTTATTTACGAAAGTTTCTAGAAAAGACTGGACTTTATTTGTAAATTTTTTTGGTAACATTCGTCATAGTTTTTTTTAAATCTTCCTTAACGTACATTGATATTATATTTTATTTCTTTAAGCCTCGTCTTCACCTCTCTGCCGTAAAAATATATATGCAAAGTAACATATGTCACTTAGCACCTCCATCCAATTGAAAAAAATTTTAAAATGCAACTATTAGGAATTTATTGTTTTAAGTAGATACCAATTGCTGCGTGGAAAAGAAACTAACTTACTACTGCATTTATAATATTCGTTGGATATCAAAGTTCCATTGAATAAGTCTCTACAAGACTGTTCTGTTTCAAGTTACTTGTACTTACTTCATACATGCCGAGACAATACCGTATTGTCGTATGTTGAATGCAGTCCTAGTATTGACAATTTCATAAGAAACAAAAAGACGTTCAATATGAGCAGTTATACAAGAAATCTATTTAGGAAGATTGTCATAATAAAAGTAACTGTTTATCCTTCCCTGACCATATATAATAACGATTCCATTAAGTTTAGTACTTGAATATTTTATCGTCTCCGTTTTATGAATACTTAATCTGTTTACATAGCCCCTAAATTATTCAAGATTAAGGACCTGCTATTATGGAAACTTTATGAAGACTTCTAATGTATTATAATTTCTTTGGCTAAATTATCTGCGTGTCGTTATCTTCTCCGCCTACATGTTTCCTTTGTTATAAAACTGACTGAAGTTTATTATGCTTATACATTGTCCTTTAACAGTCCTCTAACGATATTTTAAGTAAAAAGAGATAGTTTTAGCTAGAATTTATAATTTTATAAAATAATGAATGTTTAAATAAAAACATTATTCTATCAATTTGAAAGTGGTTTAATATAAATTGTATATACATATATTATTTACATTATTATTTATTTTCTTAAAGAGCCGTGATGATCTAACGCACACGAGAACCTTACACAAAGATCGCGGGTTAACCCCTGATATTCTACGTACTAAATTAAGGTTTAACAAAAAGTAACGTAACAGTCTGTTAATGCCACACTGATGCGCACTTCTCTTCGAAGAGGAAGTTTGGAGTTTCTTCCACCGCACTGGTTCAAATCGAGTTGGTGGGTACACATGTAGTAGAATAAGGTATATAAATTATAAATATACATAGAAGAGCCTCACCTTACAACCTTATGATGTAGCTATTTGAATATATTTGGTTACTTTTTTGTTTGAAAACCTTTGGATAAAAGACATGAGATAAAATGTATATTTTAAATTTAAAAATTTTATAATATATTAATAAATTTTTTTTCATGCAGACATTCACATCACTTTATTCAACTTCAAGTCCTCTGCCTAAAGATTGTCTGGAAGAGATCGCTATCCGCCTTTTAAACGTACATTTGTAACATTTGTCTCTGTATGTTACTTGTAAGTTTTGGTGTGCAGTAAAGCGTATTGTATAGCAAAATAATGTACTCGCATATGCTCTAATTAAATTAAATTAAAATTAAAAATTGTTTATTTCTGTAGTACAATAGCTATGGTCATTAGGGTTAATCGATCTAAGAATTCCAGTAAATATTTGTTCGTAGTTTATACTCAGAAAACCCAAAGTACACAATGGCATGTGAATGCATTATTAACTGACAAATGGAAGGGTAGAATTGGAAAACCCGTTGTTTTCAACTCATCGCTAATTCCCAAAGGGCTTATGAAAAGTCATATACGTACAGTGTTTATATCGCTTTGTTTGCTGGTTGCATGGCAAGTGTCCAATTTTCACACATCGGTCTGTTGCTACCAATTTCAGCGAATTCATAACAAGAACTTTTAAACAATTCAATTAACGACTCGCTTAATTATATTTAGTATAATTTCAGTCAGCATATGTGACTACAATTGCCGGTTATTTTTATTATGCTTATACATTGTCCTTTAACAGTCCTCTAACGATATTTTAAGTAAAAAGAGATAGTTTTAGCTAGAATTTATAATTTTATAAAATAATGAATGTTTAAATAAAAACATTATTCTATCAATTTGAAAGTGGTTTAATATAAATTGTATATACATATATTATTTACATTATTATTTATTTTCTTAAAGAGCCGTGATGATCTAACGCACACGAGAACCTTACACAAAGATCGCGGGTTAACCCCTGATATTCTACGTACTAAATTAAGGTTTAACAAAAAGTAACGTAACAGTCTGTTAATGCCACACTGATGCGCACTTCTCTTCGAAGAGGAAGTTTGGAGTTTCTTCCACCGCACTGGTTCAAATCGAGTTGGTGGGTACACATGTAGTAGAATAAGGTATATAAATTATAAATATACATAGAAGAGCCTCACCTTACAACCTTATGATGTAGCTATTTGAATATATTTGGTTACTTTTTTGTTTGAAAACCTTTGGATAAAAGACATGAGATAAAATGTATATTTTAAATTTAAAAAATTTATAATATATTAATAAATTTTTTTTCATGCAGACATTCACATCACTTTATTCAACTTCAAGTCCTCTGCCTAAAGATTGTCTGGAAGAGATCGCTATCCGCCTTTTAAACGTACATTTGTAACATTTGTCTCTGTATGTTACTTGTAAGTTTTGGTGTGCAGTAAAGCGTATTGTATAGCAAAATAATGTACTCGCATATGCTCTAATCCAAACATTCTCTTTAAGGTGAGGAAATATATCAAAATACAACACGGGTTCTTTTATTTTTTTATTTTAGATTGAATTGGCTAAGAATATTTTTGGGAATTGTGTCAAAATAATAATGAAAAATTTATGCAAGCATTTCGTGTGATATTTCGATATAGACTCGGAATGACAAGAAATGAAATCGTAATCCTACTTCATTCATATTACTTAGCTAATACCAATAATATGACGCAAGAATATTATTGAATCGATTTGAATACCTAAGTGAATATTATTATCTTTTCCATCATAATAGATACATAATTAATATAACCATATAAACCTGACAGTTATTGCAGAGCCAAGTTGACACAAAGCTGATAGCTGCATTGCGGTCATGTACTCAAATCTACATAATTCCCTATAAACCAACTCTTTATTTTGTATTTATTTTTAATGTCGAATGGCTAAGGACATGAGCTAAAATCGCATCTATTGATAAATCCTTTTTTCCAAGTCTATGTATTTTGTCACACAGATAAAGCTATTAAATGTATCAGTGATGACAGAATTATGAATATCTCAGATAATTCAGAGTTTTGAAATACAATTTCTTATACATTCATAAACAAGAAATTAAATAATGAGAAATGTCTAGTAAACAGAATTTTCTTAATTTATTCATATTTATAACTTTTTTTTATAAAAAGCCACCGTAATAGAGAGCTCGTTGAAGCCTACAAAGTATTAAAAGGAAAATTTGAAAGTAATTTTCTAATTGTTTAATTTATTGATCACAGCCAAAAACTTAATTACTCTGGCTTTGTTTAATGTTAATAAGAAGGAAGACAAAAAGGCATTTAAGGCCGCAGACCCGGAGGTCCTCGGATCAAATCCCAGTTCGGGCCAATAAAAAATTATTGAGTTTTATTGTTAGGCATTAAAAAAAACGTCACCTTATTTATTAGAATAGATAACACTACATAATGGCAATACATTTTACATACAAAATAAATCTTACCTCCGATAAGACCGTATGTAACCATCATCATGGTGACGCTTTTGCTGAGTGTGGAAAGTACAAAGGCCGTCGCTGCCACTAACGAGCCGGCAACGCATACCGCTCGGCATCCGAATTTGTTGCATAGCGCCGATACCACAGGCCCTGAAATGTGGTAAAGATATTTAGTCATGCCTGTCGGTAACTAATATACGTATGACAGACACAATGTATATTTTAGTAAAATTTTAAACATAGAAGATTTAAAAATGTATAATAATTTTGTTTTCCTATTTTACAAATATTTCCTATCAACTACTCAATTTTTTGATTCATCATCGCTAGTTACCGCCCGCGGCTTCGCCTGGGTGTAATAGAGATAGGAGTATTGGATGTGTCCTTTTCTGTGCCCCTGACAACGTGTATGCAACATTTCGATCATTTTTATGTAACGAAAATAATCTAAAAGTAGAAAACTAAAACTATTACATAATACAATTGACAAACACGTAACAACCAAAAATTTACAATACTCTCCCTTATTTTAGTGCAATATCGTTATTACTGTATTTTATTACAATGAAATGATCAGAGACATAAAATTCATGTCTTTATCGTATGAGGTCAAAAGCATACGTAATGCATTGGTAACGTTTTATTATGACACTTAATATGTTTATTTTGTATACAAATGAATTACTTTTACGGTATGTAAGATGATATCGAGGTGGACTTCATCCTTATGCAAAATGTGTCAACCACCTTTGTACACACATACGTACAGAACATTATTGATAAGAATAAAGCGGGAGCTATCGCGTTTGATGCAAGTGTTGATGCGATGAAATAATTTAATTAATTTTGTCCAAATATAATATGCGCTAAGTGTAACTATTCTACAACAGTTTTCCATAAAATGATCGCCAACTTCTTAGCTCTGACACAATATGAACATATAAATATAAATATTATGTGTCATTATCTATAACTAAGGTCCATTTATATATACAAGTGGTAATACAAAGTTTTGATGTTTGTGGGCACAATTGTAATAAATGGGTTTTACCTATGAAGACTTACAGAAGAAACAACCGTTAACAATATTAATTATTAATTTTGAGTAGCTTATTTTGAGATAATTGCAATGACATTTAATCTTTACGTACATACAATTATATTGTGAACCTAAACGATCAGATGCTATAGGTATTAAAAATATGTTTAATAAATGATCATCATTACCTGGCCGACCTTGTACTAAAACCTAAATAACCAACGTAACATTTATATACTTGCTATCCAGTTCAAGGAGTGAATTTTATTTAGCTAATTGAAATTATACGGTTAATTAGAACCTACATATAGATAAATTAACGCCGTTTTCCGAATGTACTTTTTTATATTTTACTCTATTAACGATAAATCACAGTAATTTCAAGCCAAGTTTCTCTTTCTCTCACGATCAGCCGTCTCTCTCAACTGGTTTACAATTATAAAGTAAATTTTTTTATTAAAAATTAGAAGTAGCATTGCACTTGCTTATTTATTTTTAAAAATCTGTCACGGATACGAGAAACTAACAGACCTGGAAACGCCCGGCGAAAGAATCTCTAAATATTGTATACCTTAACTTAAATAGCTTAATAATTAATATTAATATAATATTATAAAATAATTATAATTAAATGAATAAAATAGTAATTATGACATAAATATAATTGAAATCGACTCGGTCGATCTTTGTTTTTATTATGAAATTAATTTTCGCTTCGTATTCGGTTAATGTTTGATTATGTAAATAATGAATTATCTTATTAACTATGATGTGAAAATATTATCACTACTTCTCGTATTTATTGCCTCAATCTGGGAGGAATAATATATTTTTTAATATTATATAGAGTTGACGACACATACAATTTACGATTAAACAAACAAACAAGTACTAAAATCAACCTTTTATAATGTAGGTCGATGAGCACTTGAAATATGTATCAAAGAAGAAATGGTTTAGTATAAAATTCCTGTAGTATGTGAATTAAGAACGTTATAAGTGGGAGATGAGTAGGCGACAAATCAATAATCCAACACACAAAACTGGAAAGACGTTTTTTGACGTTTACTTTACAGAAAAATTTACGGCCAAATATTGCATATAATCGAGGATAAAAAACCTTATACGAAACAAATATAAAGTGTAAAATACTATGTGTGTAGCAAATCGTTTTTAAGTAGTTATGTGATGGCCATGGAAATACGTTACTCATTGTGTTAATAAACGTGGCTGATTGAATTGTGTTGAAAGCAATAATATAGACGCAATTACATAACAAATATCAACGGCGAAGTGTACTAACACTTATTTCGGTTACATTTTAGCAGAGAATGTCTAATAATAGCGTATTTAATTAAGTCAATATGATTTTATAGACATATAATAGTCTAAAATTTGACCTAAACAAAGGTTATATGATAACACAAACTATATGTTCATTACTTATGAAATTGTAAACGAAAACGTAAATCTTTATAACAAAATCTTTGTCATGACATGTTTGAAAGATATGTTTGAAATATTACCGCATCTTTTACAATTAACATTAATTAAAAATTAAAAATGCTGGGCTGATAGATTAAGAGCATCGATTACAACTCGAACCAGGTCAATAACAAAAACAGATAAAAGAAAACAGAACACCTATCATGATGATTGTGATAAAAGTATTGTTTCACAATACTTTGATAACTGCAATCAAGATTAACTGTTAAAAACACAACGTAATAAAAAATCATTATCCAGATAAACTATTACAATGTTTTAATGTATTGAAGGCAAAGCTTAAATATATTATAATTCAATGACAATATGCTGTTAACATTTTGCAAACAAGTCATAAGTTCTATGAGAGCTATTTTTAATTTTGATATGTAAATACTTAAGTCCTTAATAAAAATAATTCTTTTGGAAATAGTCTTAAACTTAAACACGATACAGCAACATAGAAACTATCAAAACTAGAATAAATACATTTTACAATTATCCTCTGGAATGAGAGAAACAAACCCTAGCATAATGCTTAGATATATTATTTGAATCAACTTTTACGAGAACTCTCAAGTATATTTCTATATAAAAATAGCATCGAAACATAGTTTATGTTACATTATACAGTAAAGTTACAATATAATATTAATTACAACCATAATGCCTGACGTATAATATTATTATATAACATGTAGTTACGCCTAATTGATTAGCCCTTGAAACAGGTATCACTACAAAAATAATATAAAAAGTATTATAAAAAAAATTATATATATAGCATACATATATATCAAAATCCGCTTTTTTTATCATGTAATTAAAATTATGATATAATCAATCATAGGTTATATTTTTTCGTGATTAAAATCAACGAGACTACTACATATCCTCATATTATTGTTGCCAAGTGATTTATCGCAAATATTGATAACATAATGCACACTACCTTTTTTGTTAGGATTAAATTACATATCTGAATATGACAACATAACAGAGATATCAATAAAATATGAATCCAGTAAATCAAGCAAAAATATGAGTTATGTAAAAATTCACGTGTATATGTAAATTGCTTCTAACTTCACATAATAAACTTCTAAGAATCTCAAGCAATTAATCTTGTACTATTAGCTACATACCTATAAAATCGGTAGTTTAATAGTGTACGATCAATACAGTCGCATAACGAACAACGTGACTAGAATTGATGGGAAATAGACAACCGGAATCAATTGATGAGTCTGGAAATTATGGTGATTGAATTATATCAGACGTTCATGAAACGGACAAAGACAGATATTATGAATACAAAATTTATGTTTTCTACTCAAATATTTGAAGTAAATAAGTATGCATTAATAATATTTTATGAAGTAGAATTCAAGACTAATCAACCAATCATACAAATTATACGTTACGTAAGCGACTACGTCAGGTTCAGGTATCATATCTCTATATCTAAAGTTATAGCTATCTTGTGATTAATGACTCCAGTTAACCTACAGGTTTGTTTACTTCAACCTATGCTAATTTACTGTCATTGCTATTATTAGTAGTTTAAGCTTAGTGATAACGAATACATTCGCTGAAAGG
Organism: Nymphalis urticae; assembly: GCA_905147175.2. Lineage (NCBI taxonomy): Eukaryota > Metazoa > Arthropoda > Insecta > Lepidoptera > Nymphalidae > Nymphalis > Nymphalis urticae. The sequence goes on along the minus strand of LR989994.1, from coordinate 4,503,515 downwards.
TGTGAAATTGAAATACCTATTAATATTATTTTTTCAAGAATTTTAATTTTCTCAATAAATTTTAATTCTAGCCAAACATTAGAAACGTAAACGTAGGGACTGTAAATCTTCAAATATTTTCTTTATCACGATAAGTATACAACATAAAAAAAAATTGATAGATCGATTTTTAAGCCGGACGTAACTAATTACGTAATGTACTTACCAGCCGCTAAATATACTCCAGAAAGCAAGCTTCCAACCCACGCGACTGTGCCCTTGCCTTCTCCGAAGTACGTGACTAATTCAGGAAGAAATATTCCGAAGGTGTATGCAATGCCGTCTACCACGAGGTTACACATAAAGGAAGCAAACACAACCACCCAGCCATAACCACCGTCCGGTGGTGGGGGTAGCTCTCCATAATCGTACGCCTCGTCATCATCGTCAGCACCCTCTGCGGTTAACCGCGCCGCCTCTTCGCAAGATGTTTCGCTTTCCGTCTAAAACAATAAAAAATAGTATAAAAATACAATTTCAATGTTGAAAAATTACTTAGAAAATAATCAATTTGAAGTTCAGTTGAAAAATATAACACTGAAAATTAAAGTATATTTCAATATATACTAATTTCATTTCATTATAAAGCGTATATAAAAATTTAAGCAATTTCACGTAGAAAGTATAATGTAAGAACAAATATTCACGATGATAATAAAACATAATCAATCAAAAGACAAGGTAAATTCTATTCTGGTATTTTCATGCAAAAATTACAGACTAAACTCTAAATTTAAAGTAAAAAATAATAACTTATATACCTACTTATATGCATTATATATTTCAGTAATAATAATTTTAAATTTCCCATGGAAAATTTATTTTAGCATTGTCTTTCAACCATATAACATTACAACTTAAATATTTACAGCCATCAATTTCGCGGTCATTGTCAAAGACTGCGTGTGGTTTGAATACCAGTTTCTAAGGTCGCGTTAAGCACGTGGTTTGTATGATAATTTTGCTTTGTGTTTACAGCTATTACAAATATATTTATTATCATTTCTCTGGGTTCCGTACTCATAGGATGGAACCCTAAATGGGTACGGTGACATCACGCAAGACATTAGGATAGAATACAAAGTTTAAAAATTAAAATTATTTGTATTTAATATGATATTGAATTTAATATTTTATCAATAAACTAAGACTATGTTTGTCTATGATTATACTATATGATTTGATCATCGTCATGAAGTTAAGTACGGTCAATTATTAAAGTTCCTTATGAATACTAACGTATTAAGCTAAATGTACGTAAGAAATTTCCAGATTCGGTTTTTAATTTATTAATAATTTTATAAAATCGCATCTCTCCTAAAACTAGTTTCAAGGTAATATTAAGAACATTAACCGTAAGCATGTTTAAGAAAATATATTGTTATTGATGTAACTTTTAATACAATGAAATAGTTTTATTATGAAACTTATAATTTACGATCTTTACACGTAAGAAAAAAAATCTCTTTAAATTAAATTAAACGATTCGCTTATCGATTAGATCAATTCTTTTTGAAATCATTATTTTTCATTGCGCTATTGAACATAAAACTGATTTGAACATATCTGCTGTGTGGTTCCTACTTTAGAATCGTGGCTTCAACGTCAGATTCACTTGGATGGACGGCTTGTGGTTACTTCAAACCTGTGGTGAGTCAAACTATTACAATTTAAACTAAACTTATCGGGAAGAGCAAACATCAGAAAAATATTAATGCAAGCATTGCTATGACATAGCTTCTTTCATTCATTCTTGATTTAGCCTAAACCTAACATGTAACACACATAACGTATCAATATTAAAAATAATTTTCATTATTATTTAAAACAACATACACTTCACATGTCAGTTCAGGCATCTTAAGAACAAAGAATGGATATACAACAGATGTTTGTTTTAACACGCTAGATAACATCGCCGCTAGTAATGACCGACGTATCCAATGTAATAGAATTGGTATTGTTTATGTTACAACAGTGTATCAGTCCTTTGTGTAGCGCAAGACGACAACGGTATGTCGCAATATAAGTATATCATCATTTTGTCGCAACATACATGCGAACTATTCGTGTCTACATGTGTTCGTGTTAATCTCGAAAAGTACTATTTGGTATTGGTATGATTTTTATAACTGAAATAATTTTAACGCCGAGTTTGCACTTAAAATAATTTACAATTTTGATATACTGTTATAATTATGTTCTACTTATTGAATGAAATATAATACAAAATTAATAATTTATCATTTTGAATATTAAGCTGAAGAGGTTGCGACATGTTTAGAAACATTCGAATTTATTCCGCACACGTTTAGTTTTACATGAATGTCTAAAATTTTGTACGATAAACAAGTTAACAAAAGTGTACAAAATGTCGAAACGAAAATATTATACATCAACAGTCGCTGATAAGCTAAAGCTATCATTAGATTATGATAATGAAAACCCAAAAAAGTATCTTAAGCTCTTGCACTCAAATATAAACTACATTAACAGTTTTTTTAATAAGCAGATACCAAATAGCACTGTGGCGATAGTCACAGGTTTGATCATGATTCCTTCCGTTGCTTTAGTCAATAAATAAACAAAGAGTACAAAAAATCCATTTCTGTTATTTTCGCTTAAAACGAGTTATCTTAAACGTGAAACGATTTTCAAGTATTGGTTTAGTTAGAAATAATAAAATATAAGCTATTTATATATCGCTTTCGCACGGTTTAAATGCAATCAGTGTGAAACGAACGACAGTATAAGTTTTATTTTACTTGTTATAGATATGTCAGATTTTACTTTAAAATCTTCTTCAAATAGTGTAAAACAAAGACGCTTTAGCGTCCTTTTCTTTGTTCACTTATTGTATTCTACTTTATATTTGAAAACCGGTAAAATACATACAATAATTTTGGTTTAATTTATTTGCCAAATATTCTAACTAATTCTATTCAAAATAAATAAGGGTTCTTATGAATAAAAACTGCTTGCACTTTGTTATTTCGACCCTACTACTTTTGGTAACTATTATAAGATGTTTGAATAAAATATGCAATATATATATATATATATAATATAGCGTTCTGAAAGTATAAGCGAATATAATATGAAAGATTCATATAAATCCGATAGTAGTTCTTGCGTAAATGCGCAGAAAAACAAACAAACATTATCTCTGTATAATATTAGCTAGTATGATATATTTTGTATGTGGAATGTTACTTTAGTTGTTTTAGTTTTAATGTGCCGTAGCTTAATTTTATATACATAAATAAAAATTATTTTGATATAAAAAATATAGGAACATTCAAATCATTTGCCGGTTGTTTGTACGTCGCGTCATCGAGAGGAAAATTTGGCGTGAGGAAGTATTTACGAACTTATTTACCTAATCCTACTTAAAGTTTGTCATCAATACAAGGTCAACTCTAATTTTAAAATATCAATTAAATATTACATAAATGAGTAGATTTATCTAAAAAGCTAGTTATAAATAGCTTTTTAAAGATTCTGCAAACCAAACAAAGATGGCAGAGATTTATTTTAGATTTTTTATATTTAATAGCAAAATGTATAGCAAATAAATATTGTTGCAGTGCAGTATCGCGATGAAGTTTCTTCATAAATCGACATAAAATTCAGTAAGCATCTCTAAATTATTTTTATAAACGAGATTAATCTGATATTAACACATTTCAATGTGTAAAAGTAATAAGTGCACAATCAACATATAAGCAATAACATTAACCTTTTATCTCATCAAAAATAATTATGTACATTGGTAGGCAGTTTTATGTTTACCAATTGATTTGAAAGTAATTTCTGACCGAATTTAAGTTGCAGCCGTCAATCTCAAAGTCTAACCTGCGCACAAATATTAATCGTTCGCAGTCACAAGTGCGCTCTTTATTATGTCATAGTCTAAAGCTTCTAAAAGTCTATAACTTTAATTGGCCTGACTCGGGATTTAAACACAGGTGCTCGGATTCCCATCGTTATAAGCTAAATATAAATTTCCAGAGTTTAAGTTGATCTTTGTCGTTAAAGTGAATTATTTTAATATAGGCTATAAAACGTACTTAGTAACAATGTACTGAATTAATACCGAGATAAGAGCGTTCATAAAAAGATTATACGAAAAAACTGCTCGATTAAAGTTATCTACAAGACAAAACACAATTGTTAATGAAAACTTAGGTGCGTTCTAGTTACCAGATGTGCAATGACGGTGATAGGTAATTCATTAGGCAATAATAAGATTTTAAAAGTGTTTCAACAAAATTTTTATTAAATAACTTTACAATATCGATGCGTCCTCGACTTAGTTTGCATTCGTTAAACGTTTTATGTACAGAAACGTTGTATGTTCATAATTTTATTATGTTGTAGATCAACCATCCATCTTTATGTTTCAGGATAAAGGCCAAGTACTCTACCTTGCTATTGTTTACAAAGCGTGCCAGATATAGTGATTTATTTTCCTAACATCGCGTTGAATTATGTTCAACCACGCTCGGTACGGGGAAACCTGATATCATATTATGTACGCGAATTAATTATACATAGTATATAATATGCGGATAAACAATAACTGAGACTATTAGATTACATACACGGCATTCCTTAATGACATTCAAATAAAAAAAACCGCAACATAGAAACACGTAAAGAGAATAAGCGAAGAATTTTTAAGATCAGAATTCAGATGACGAATTATTAAAAAACTTTATGCCATGATTCTGTAACAAAGCCCTTCCTTCATTCCAATGCTGAGAAACTCAGTAAAGGAAGCTGTAGCACTGGCCTTCAGAGCGTTTGAATTTTTCATAATGCAGTCACTTCGAATCGTCGCAATTGCTGAGAATGTATAGAATATAAAATATCTTCTGGTATTTTAATTACTAGTGGCGCCACGCCACTACTAGCGTTTTTTTCGTTCACCGATTCACTTTAATGTAACGCACACATACTTAGTATATTTTATATGTATATGTATATTTTTCCAAGAACTGATGGTTATTTTTAAGTTCATTTCCTTAGTATTTAAAAAAAAAAGATCTTCTGAGGCATGACGATGTTAAAATTAAAATAAACGAACAAAGAAACAGCATATAGTTTATTGAACCTTTGGCATCTGTTTGTCATGCAAAATTAAACAAAAAATACTTTGAACCATTACAAGAGACCGACTTACAATTTGGGTCAATTTAAATCGATGAATATGTGTCAAATAAATAATTTGAAAACATTATCATATACTTCAAAGCATGTGGTAAGGTATTTTAATTGGAAGACATATTTAACCATCCGTTCACATACAATAGTGATGAATGTGATCTCGTCTTGCAGCGTATCGCACGTGATGTAGATTGCTATCAATTGATTAGTGCCGCCGCCACTCACTTCCTTCGAATCAAACATGTTACCTTCTTAGGATGCTTGTAATTATGTAACGGAAAATGGCTTTTAGTAGTAACTAATCTACCCAATACTCCTGACCTACAAAACTGAGACTGGTTTAAAAGACCTAGTTTTAAATGCAATGGTTAGTTGATATTATATGAGTTATCTAGCAACGTCACTTATGAAAATTCTAGTATCTATTATAACGTTATTGCGTTGTAGCAATTTATACGTACCATTGTAGTTAACACTTTCGACAGATTTAACAAAAAACACTCCACTCAAATTAGTTGCAAATTCAACTACCAATGATAGCACTTGTATCGAGACCTATATAGAATTATTCGATAAATTATATCCTAATCAACACGACTTGATAAAAACCAACATATATCGTACCTACTCGATTTTCTATTGTGATATTTTAAAGTATTTTTATTACAGGATAACGATCTTTATACACTTCTGTCGCGAAACGCATACTGATAATGAGTAAACTCCAATACGATAATACAAGATAATTACCGGCTAATGGTTTGGGGACTTATCTAAAGGGTTACAATTATAGAGTAGTTTAAATAAAGTCATTTACAACACTGAAAATTATTTTATATGCTTTTATTTAAATTTACGTGTAAGCGTTTATTGCAAGTGAAATTTAAACGTCTTCCATTCAAACATTTTATTTTAAAACACACTCATCGATATCACATAAAACGTTTTACGGAACTCTTCATCACAACATGATAATTTTTATATAAATTAGTAAGTTAATCAATTAAAAAAGGTTGGTAAAGAACCAGTTTGCAGACCGAAGTCGATACGAAAATCAATGATAAATTTTACATTTATTAATAACCTTTTTAAAATACTTCCAAAATTTTAGGTATTATCGTATGATTAGTCCTAAATAAAGTTTTTTTTTTAATTATATTTAATGGTAAATATATGATTAATTAAAATATAAACTACCTAAACGTTTAAAAAAAAGATATGTCTATTTTTAAAATCAGAATTATTTTTGTTGCCAAATTGATGAGTCTCATAACTTGAGCAATCCATTAACAGATTTAATGAAAAGTTGTACCTACTGTATTAACTAACGGTAAGTAATCGGGATAATTACCGATCTATATATTTTTTTTTTGATTTATTGGTTTGATATTTCTATGAAGGGATGGTTTCAAATCAAACGAATTTAAATACTGCCCCACATAGAAATAAAAACTTGTAGAGTTGATAGTACATCACATGTCTTCAAATAATCACCTGACAGGTGATTCATATAATATATCAGCGGGACTTGGTTTCGTTCATATTCCAAACAAAATTCCCCTGCAATTCATTGCACACTTGCAATCTTCATTCTGGCTCTGAGCCCGAAATTACACAATTGATTGCCGTTTCTATCCGGAATATAGAGTGAGTAGGAATTATTTTCATCTATTTATCAGTCGACACGAATGTAAAACCATTAATTATACGAAGGTAAATATTACTATTATTTTAAAATGTTTTGATTCTGTCGCCTCACAAAATTGCTGCGCTAATTAAGTAACTGCGGAGGATTTGTATGGATTTCAATATCAAGGAATTATTGACTACACATAAATGGAGCCAACAAAAATAAGAGTCGCTCTAATGTGTGTCACTTAATTAACATAAATGTTAATGTACTAAATAACATTGTAAGTAATTATCCAGTTAACAACGGCTAGTAAGGCAAATTATAACGACCTACTTTTTTTTAGGTAGCTGGTGTTAAAAACGAATTTCTAATTTTCTATGATTACTGGGACGACGACCTTTTCACCATTATCATTCGCTGGCCCACACATTTGGGTTTCGGGCCAGCGTGTTTTATCTCCCATTCATCTTCTCTATTTACATTTTCCCCTCTTCTACAGTTGACATCCTTCACAAAATCCATTAATCTTATTTTTATTCTTCCTTTTGGCTGATAATCTATATTTATACCTAACACTGTTTTTGTAAAATTCAGCCATCCGCATTACATTTCCATAACATGACAATTTGTTTCCTATCAATATTTCTGTTAAGAGAACTGCTTTCAAACTTCCTGCTACGTATTCATTTGGTATTATATCCACTCTCACTACACACATCCATCTCAACATTCTCATCTCGGCAGAATGGAATCGCCTCTTATTCATAAACTTCTAAATCTTTCCCTTAAGTTTATATGGAACTCAAGGCTCTCAAATAACCTGCCCTGAGACCTGAGATCAACACACTTACCTGATCGGATAACATGTAGCTCTTATAGGTATTAAAATCACACTTTTAATGTTTTTATATAATTATATTAGAAAAAAAATATGTACGTATATTTATATATAACGGTATAATAATAATAATAATATAGTCGGTAATTGTAAATTTCAAATAGGTCTATAGAAATGTCCACGTAGCGTATTTCCAAATAGGCAATGCGACGGATTTAAACAGATGAATATAATGTACTGCGGATTTTTCTCTTTATTATGTTCAAGATGTATGAATCCTTTTAGGTTATAATCGCGATTTTCCTTTTTTTATGTTAACGTGTGTGTGCGTATGTGTTCCATATAGTATATTTAGTATAATTGAAAACATAATGTAACTGGTTTTAGCTATGATAATGATGTTCATTTGCTACTATTATATTATAATTTGTTATTTCAATAAATAACTAACAAGTCACATTTAATACATTTATATATCGTGCATAACGTTATTGCTGCATTGCGTAACAAAAACTAAAATCTACTCATTTTGCAAGTAGGTATAGTGGTTTTTAAAGGACTTAATAAACACTCAATTAGCTTAGATATCAGGACCAAAGTCTTTTGTAAACACCAGGACAGTGCAATAACATTGTTATCAACTTATACTCCTATTTGCAACACTCGTGACATAATAAGATACAATCTATCAAATGTTTGGCAAATACAATCAAGCAACACACCTATATTATAACATTTTTAATAAAAGTAGGCCTTAATAGAGTTATTGGCCTTATTGGTTTTATGGCTAGCTTATACAGCTGCAGATTCCGAGGTCTTAAATTCGAATCCTAGATCAAATCATAAAGTTAATTGATTTCTCAATTTGCATACCAAAGTGAAGAAATTGATAGAATTAGATTAAGGCTAATCTCTCTTCCTTAATGTCGGATTTCAGTCTCCTGAAGGACTATAAGAAGGGAGCACCATAAATTGCACCAGTATTAGCGCACACACTTGACCATATAAGACTTTTATTCATTAAGGAAATTGTTTACTTTGTGCAATATTATATCTCTGAGTACAGTTAGACCGTTTTCGTTTTTGATACTGGCTGTTTTCACCGAAATTCACACATGCGATGATCTGTTATCTTTCACTTCATATTACAGATAAAATAAAATGTATTTAAATCTTGTACTGTATACATTTTGATAAAAATTAAGACTATTTTTAAGAGTGGCCAAACCATGAATATATATCATAGATAATGTTAATTTAGTAAATGGTTTAGTCTTTAAAATATATATTTTTGTAATTAATTTCATTATAAAATTTAGCTCCCAAAACAAATAACAAACATAAATAAATGTATAATAAGCAAACATTTTTCTTATCCTAGTAATACCATAATAAATAGAATATATTTTTGTTAACCAGAAATATTAAAACAGCTACATCTAAAAAAAAAATCTTGATTGATGCTATAAAATAATAGACCCTTGAAAATCAATCAACTTGCCTAGTAATTTGGAACAATGAAAGAAATTTAATTCAAGGTCAAATCCACTACACATATCATGCTTCTCATTAGTGAGAATTTTTAATGTTAGCTGGAGGTTACATTGTATGTTTATATTGCAGTAGAGTTGGTGATAAACAAAGGAACAAAGTGGATTTTTGACATTTAATGGTTTGTTTTTGTAATAAGTCCAATAAAAACAATAATAACAAAGAAACAGATATCAATATCAAAAATAAGCTTTTACTTGGTGGCAATTTTGATGTTATAATATTCCAAATTATTATCACATGCAGCTAAAGAACATACAAAATTCAGCTTTCAGATTGAGTGGATCTAGTTTAAAATTCAATTGCAAGATTAAATTAATCCTAGGTTACGATAAATAAATTATCTAAAAATAAACATGTCTTAAACAATAGAGAACTTTGTACTCATACTATACATACAATACAAATACTGTTTATTCAAGACCAATGAAATTTAAACATGGAATTCAAACTAGGAGGAAATAGAAGAGATGCCCTTTTTGCTAACCCAGCAAACTTCTTCAGGCCTTGGGGTTCAAGGCCAAGGAGAGGACAAAGAATGGTAGAGGTATATGTGACATATATAAAAAATATATGTATGTTTTTAGACATTGACACAATCTTTTGCATTTCTATATCATATAAATTTCTACAAACAACAAATATAGCTACTATACATAATACCATACTACACTAAATAAAATATAACTACTGTATAAATTTGAAAATAAATAAATTTTAACAGCTAATATCAGTTTATGATTGATTAACATATATTTCTGTAATATTTCAAACATCGTCCTACATGTCCTACATACTACACACATCCACATCATCTCAACATTCTCATATCGGCACAATGGAATTGCCTTTTATTCATAAACTTAGTAGTTCAACACTTCGACCATTCATAAATCTTTTCGTTAAGTTTAAATGGAACTCGAGGGTCAAATAATCTCTGCGACCTGAAATCAACACACTTACCCGATCGGGTAATATGTAGCTCTTATAGGTATTAAAATCACAATTTTTTGACATAATCATTACACTTATTGGTAAAAAGCAAATGGCAATTTTGTCCAAAAAAAAATTGTCGCGAATTTAAACTTACAGAAAAAAAATCTACCTATAGCTGGAACACTGCAATGGATTAAAATGCTAATTTATTCACACCAAAGGTTGTGAAAAAAATATTTAGTAATATAGTTTTATATAAGATGTTAAATTAAAATTAACGTTATACCATTATTAAAATCCAGTAAGTAATAATATGCCATCTTTAAAATCGTGACACTCAATCAAAATGTAAATGACAATTATTTAGAAAATATGCAAATATCAATGGAATGATCATATTACTCAATTTTTTATATAAACATTTTATTAATTGAATTGTGTTTTTCTTCCCCTCAAATGATGTATAGATCCACCAAAATAGGAATGTAGTGTTAGGTTAGTAACATTAATTAGTTCACATTAATAATGACACCTAGTTAAAAACTAAATCAAAAATTATTATAGGTAGGAAACATATATTAAACCAATTATAAACAGGGAATATTTTGTTTATAAATAAATGTGGTTTTAAAAATTAATGTGACAATTGTAATTCATTATCATGATAAATTAGTACCCACAAAAGAGATTTATATCAATCACTAGAACTCTTTGCTCCAATTGAAATTATTATTCTAATTAAACATAAATAAAATTATGGAATATAACCATCTCACCACAATGATTTGATACATTTAATAAAAACATTTATCATCACCAATTTGCATAACAACAAAACAAAGGAAGGATTTTTGAATTAGTGATTTAAATGTTTTGTTTTACGATTGTTGGTAAATTATTGAATCATGTGAAAAAGTATTTGAAATGTTACCCTTAATTAGCAATTTCAAACAAAGCATTTAATGCAATAGGAAAAATATTTATAAAACAATGTAACCTCAAATATTAACCTGTTAAAATTAAATTGAAATATATTATTGTTTGTTCTTACCCTTGAAAATGTTCGTAGACGATTTATACGGGGATTTGAAGGAATATTATTAAGAGACACTTTAGACATCTTCGAATTTGTTAGTCTTCTCTCTATAACTGAATGAAAAATACTGCACTGCAGCAAACCGCTTCAATTTAAAATGTTAATGTTTAATTCACTTTTCGAATTACAAACATCTGAACATCTAACACTGAAGTTTATTATTTTAATTTTGACAGCACTCAACTATATCAATTGCACCACCCCATAACGTCAACCTTCAATTATAAATTACCAATTTTTATGGTATATTAGTAACACTCTCTGATCTAATTTTAATTAGTGGTATTACTAATACATCGAAATAAAACACTGTACTTATAAGAAATGTTTGCGTAAAAGAATTGACAGACTATAAGCTCACGAGCGCTGTGATAACGTTTCGTTTTACATTTACACGCGGACGGCACGCATGACGCGAGTTATAATGTAACATTCCTTGCGCCGTCAGATCGACAACTGTCAAACCGATAAACACGTTACAACTGGCTCGCGCCAAGTGCGTAGTTAAGAGTCAAAGGCGCGAAAATCTTACATTTCACAATTTTATTGAAAAAGAAAACATTAAATACAATTAAGAAGCAATCCTTATATAATTACAAATAACATAAATTACGAAGCTAATGCTAGCTATAGCTTTGGTTATTACAATATTATCTTAATGATGAAGTTCTGGCAGCAAAATTTAAAGAATAAAATATAATTGAATGTATCCAAAAACTAAATTTTCTTTATGTATTTTGATATAAAATACATAAAAAAGCTTAGAGCTATGTTAAACAAGTATTCCTATTTCTGATGTTTGAAGATGGGATCATTTTTTGGAATGATTGCTTAAATTAAGTTTTGGTTGTTTTCATTGAAAGCGAAGTAGGCTTTACACCAGTGGTGAAATTAACCTTACTCATTTACCGGCTGTTTTTTTGCCGATACGTCACATATATCGAACCGTATAGCAATATTGCATTTGACACGAATAATTAATATTGCTAATGCTTTTTAAAAGGCATTATAAAATATGTATTAATATGTAGGTGCCTTAAAAATGTTACAACAAGATTGACATATATTTTGTAAATCTGTAAATACCCTTTCCAGAATATTATATAAATATTAGTTTACTTCTTACTAAGTTTAATTATGTTTTATTTGTTTTAAAAATAGCTTACCAATGAACGCTCTGTGGGATTAACATGGATGCGGGGTTCTTCTTCTTCATCGTCAGGTGAGCATTCAGCTCCGACCATCTGACCCATGTTTGATTACTTTTTAGTGTTGACGTAACGCGGCGCGTGGCCGCAAGGAGCCACCCCGCGTCCTTCGCGCGACTGATGCCGCGCCGTTGTGCCTGCTTACACGAGTCTTTTAGAAACTAGGGATTAACCCTTATAACATCGATAAAATCCTTGAATATTATTATTTTTAATTAGTCTGGAAAAAGTACTAAACACAGGTTATATGTTATACATTTGTAAATTTCAGCAAAAAATACTACGTTGCGTTTGTTACTGCTTCCCTCAGTGACGCGTGTTGTTTGATGCTTGATACATAAGTGATGTTATGAATTTTATAAATAATATTTTTAATTACCAATGAAATAAAGTTTTGAACGAGTATAATCAGCGTCGTGGTTAGGCTCACCTTCGGCAAGATTTGAATATCTCGCGTCCATTCTTTTTGATTCAGACCATTGTTAGAGAAACGACACAATATATTTGAAAGTGTAATTAATTTAAACACAAACATAGTTCTAACTATTATATACAAATATATTATCTGCTTGTTTCAGACTATGAGACCTTAGTACTAGTATATTTCATTTGCATTAGCATAATTTTAGTTCTGTGCGCCTTGCCCCAGCAGCCTTAAGGCTGCGGACCTGCTAATTAAATTCTTCTGAAGGTTACGCCCCCGCAACCGCCCGCAAGGCTAGCCCTTAGCTGTGAAGCTGAGATAGAATAAAAACCTAAAAAAATGTTCTTAATTGAACAAAATTTATATAATGAGATTTGTTTAAGGATTTTTTGTAATAATGTGCCTAATACAATGAGTTAAACATTTATATCCACCTAACGTACTGTACTCGTATGTATATCTTACACTTCATGTTTCTATATATATTCTGCCCAATGGAAAAAAATATCTTCATATGTATTTTCTATTTTTTAATACTTAAAAGATTTTATGCATTTTAATGGTAATAAATCCTATCGAATATCGACATGTTACAAGAACATGCCTAATATCAGATCGGTCGATACAGTGGGCGCAAGTCCGCGCTCAGCTGAGGCCTGGGCCTCTGCGGCTTGAAAGCTATTTAACGTGTCTCTATATACACTTTTTCGATTTCTAAATTACTTTCACTCACTTGTGACAGTAAGTTCATGAAACAAAGTTTAGCTAAATAATTTTTTTATGATTTTTTATGAAATTTAATTATGTTTTTACGATTTCTATTAAACTTGTGTAACAGAATACAAGTAAGTATGAAAATAAGTGTTTATGACAATCATTCGAGAACGGTAGCTTGGTTTATTTTTTCTTCATTAATTGTTGTTTTGCGGATTACCGCCGACTTAAAAGACTTTTTAACAATCGTCGCAAAAAAAAGTTCACCGTGTGAATCTGTACCTCACTGTGGCATTGAAGCTTCGAAATGGATGAACCGATTTTCATTTAGTTTTTTTTAAAAGTAATATGACTCTTAGCGATTTAAGAAAATCGGTTAAGCTGTTAAAGATCATTAGCTCTTTTCTATATTATTGAAAGGATATCAGCATTCAGGATCTTCTACTGGTCTGATCAATTCAAAGTTGGAATCTTGTGTCTTCACTGATATTACAATAACATGGTAACCCTGACCTGATTTCAGCAGAATCTGGAATCAGAAGGATAGAAAGGAAGCTTTTTTTTTATAGAACAGGAAGGCAAACGAGCATATGGCCCACCTGATGGTACGTGGTCACCAAACGCTCCAGACATTGGCTCTGCAAGAAATGTTACCCATCGCTTACATCGCCAATGCGCCACCAACCTTGGGAACTAAGTTGTTATGTCCCTTGTGCCTGTAATTACACTGGCTCACTCACCCTTCAAACCGTAACACAACAATACCAAGTACTGCTATTTTGCGGTAGAATATCTGATGAGTGGGTGGTACCTACCCAGACGAGCTTGCACAAAGCTCTACCACTAGTAAAATTAATTGGAATGTTCTCAAAAAATTGGGTACAGGTTTTACTTTTAGAGGTTTCTAAGTCGGAGGTTCTTAAATATTTAATTTAAGATTTATTGTATTGTATATTATTGTTTATTACTTAAATAAATCTTATTAACTATAAAAAGAACAGAAGATAAATCATATTGCAGAAGTTTTTGCAAAAAACTTACTAAAACTCTTTGTACGAGAAGGACCGTGTAATCCTTGAAAACATACATATATCTGTACTCAAACTTTAAAGTGCAGCAATCAAGCCAGCTATATTCTCGAGACCTGTCGAAAAATTTCATCATCTTTTAGTGTTCCAAAAGTTTTAGAGGGTATTTATTACATGCAACCAGTGACCTGACTCTTTAATTACTAAGGCTAGGAATGGGCGCACGGTTCTTTCCAATTGATACATGCCACGATACCGAATGGGACAAAACAAAACGTATTTTTATGAGGACTTAAAGCTTGATTTAACAACACGAATTTAATTCTCTAAATAGTAATATAAATAAATGGTATAAATTTAATTGGACACAAATTTATTTTTAAAAATATTCATTATCATAATTTTTTTTTATTTCATTTCATTTTTATTATATTGGTAAATATAATAACATAATACGTTAAACTTAGATTGAAATTAGACCGCGTTATTCAAGGCTGAATATGGTCAATGGAATCTATCAAAAAAGAGTGACCCAATCTTCGAAGGACCGTGCGATTTTAGAAATATCAAGCATGTGAATAATTTACTCGTCTAACTATCTTTGAACGGTAGTCTTATTAATAATTATAGATAGCACATTACACACTACAAAAAATAGATTAAATTTTATTTAAAAAAAAGACTACCTCAAATGATGTCTGATGAAAAAATCAAACAACGCTTATTGTTTTGGAATTTGTTTTTGACATTTTCGCGCCACCTGTTATACGACTAGAGCGATTCTTGCTCTCGCTCTAACCTAAGGCTGACGCTGCATCCAAATCTGTTTATACATAAATGCATATATAAGCCCTGAACACATTACATTTCTTTTTTTGGGCAGTCTTGTAAAAATAATATAGGAACGTAGCATTAAAGCTGAGGAAAGTTGTATGTATACTGCAAGTATTACATTGTTTACTTTTTTATGTTTGTATATAAAAAGCAATTTATCGTAATTGGTATCACCAATATCATTACTTTCCTTAATGGGACACGTAGATACTCCTGACAACAATGCCGTTAAAACTTAAACTTATTAGTGTTAGTTATCTAATTATTAATTTCGTAATGGAAATTCAATTAAATTAATCACAATAAAAGGTCAATACGTTAGTTGATATACATTTAAGATAGGTAAGACACCTACTTAATTCATTATATAATTAAAACTTATGAGACAGTTGAAGACTAGTGCCCGCGAAGGTCTGTTTACACATTGGTTTTATTGCTATAAAGTTGATCTCCTGAAGAATAAACATGAATAACAGTGAAAATAAAGAAATTGATTCGATTCTATACATGCTTAAGCCCTTAATAGTGATTGAAAATTGGTTTGGAAAATTTAGATACCGAAAAGTAAATGGCCAAATAACAATATTAAGTAGACGAATGAAATTGTACGGAATTTTTGTTGTGCTTCTTTTAATTATACCATATATTGTGTTCTTCATTAATCTTTTATTGAGCACCGATATGTCCATCACTCAGAATGTTGTAGATCTAATGGACGAACTTGTGACAGTTATTATGATCGTGCAACATGTAATCTCAATGGCAATATTTTTAAGTTATAGCAAAAATAATATACGGATTATCAAGGAAATTGCCCATATAGATGATATTTTGAGGAGAACAAACGATAAAAAGAGCTACGAAAAATCTCGAAAGCGACTACAAATTCAAATATTTCTATTTTTGACGGTTTTGGTACTGATGTGTAGCTACACCATGATGAACCGAAAAGATCAACTGACAACTAAGATCTTAATAATAATTATTGATTTCGAAAGACATCTTGAGGTATTCGCCTTCTGTGTATTCATTACAGTTCTAATCGACAGACTAAGCACTATTAATAAATATCTAGAGAAATATATTTTAAACAAAAATAATAAAACTTTTATAAATGTCATAACGAGACCAAAGAATATGAACAACCAAAAAAATTTCTCCTATATGTATCACACTTCACACGACATTAAAATAAAATTTCTAGCAGAGGCATATGATATAATAGGTGAAACTAATGTACTTATCAATAAAGTTTTCCAATTTCATATTTTCAAAAGTCTTTCGTCAACGTTTATCTATATTATAATTATAATATGGACTTCGATTTATTATTTGCGTATATCGGATAATCCTGAATACCTTCCTCGCATTATTTTATTTTGTATTTTTGAAGTAATGTCAATATGTATAATGTCATATGTGTGTGAATCAATGCTTTTGAAACGCAACTGTATAAAAATTTTGTTAAATGAAATCATTATGGATTACGACCTTCCAACAGCATTAAGAATTGAAGCTAAAGCTTTTACAGATATGATACAAGTCTGGCCATTGCACATATTAGTATACGATATGTATTCTATAGATATAAAGCTCATTGTAAAGTTTATAAGTGTTTCAACTACATATCTTATAATTATAATTCAATTGTCTCACTTCATTTAAACAGCGATAGGTAAGATTATAACAATGATTGTTTAAATAGCACTTTAAGGTACAACTTAACCGAATATACAGCAATGTATTATATTGTTTACTCTTCTTATGTAATTTATACACAATATAAAATGATATAGGGATAAAAATAAATAGTTTTTTTTTTAAATACTACCTGTTTATTTTTTAAATTTTTTTATTACTATTTATACTATAATCGAATACACGTTACATTTTGTTACATTAAAAAGTAGAAAAAAAATCTGAAAAGTTATTTGAGTAAAAGAGAAAGTGAGATATTAGATTAAACTAAAAATATTAATGATTAAAATATGTACCATCATTAATACAATACTTACGTATTGTTATGTTGTTTTTTAGAATGTTTCCATTTGCTTAAGTGCATGTACCTACTATCATTTTAATATCACTACTATAGAGGTAGTTAATAAAAGTAATGGATTACTGAGTATAACTTGGAAATGTACTACCAATTAAAAAAATACTAAGCAAATGTAGCAGGAAATCTTTCTCCATTACGAGGGATATTGTTGCCAGTAGAAGGCATTTATAACCTGTAACTTTGTTATTAAGCAATAAAAAAACATGAGTAAAAAGTTATCAATAAACGTCGATTCAAAGATGAAAAACAGCGATGAGATACAAATGATTATTAATGTAATTAATCCACTGATAAAAATTGAAAATTGTTATGGTATATTTAGATTTCGTGTAGTGAATGGTCAATTGAAAAACATGGCATCAACTATGAAGATTTACAGTATTCTTATGATATTCTTTATTGTTATTTCATATGGTGTACTCCTTAGTGGCGTTGTGCTATCGAAAGATATTGAAGGAATTGACAAAATTATGAAAATAATGGATGAAATACCAGTTGTGGTTATGATTCTTCAACATATAATTTTTATGGTGAACTTTTTTAACACAAGTGGGAGAAATATATGCTTCATTAAGGCAATTGCACGAATAGATTGTTATTTTAACTTGTCCAGAAACAAGGATTTTACCAAAAGATGTCGCAAGCAAGTTCATGTATCTTTGGTTATATTGATAGTAATTTTTTTAATTACATGTATTGATGATTTCGTAAAGGAAGACGAAATGATCTATTACAAATTGTTGATCACGTTTATTGATTTTGAACGTCATCTCGAAGCATTCGCTTTTTACGTGTTTATAAAAATAATATCTGATAGGCTAGATATCCTTAACAAATATTTAGCAAATTACAGCCATCTGAAGAGAGATTGTATTAATGTAAATAATACATACAAGGCAAATATTAAAAAGAATATTTTTATAAAAAGCATTTCTTATAAAAATACTAACATTAAAACGTTAGCGAATGCATATAATGTTATCAGTGAAGCCGTCTACTTAATTAACCAAATTTTCGAAATACAAATATTTTTGACCATAGTTTCCACATATATTTTTATCATTATTACATTATGGGAGTCCGTTTATTCATCGCATACCAAGAAAATGACGAAGTCGTTGGTAACTACAATTTTACAATGTGCAGCCGAACTTATATCAATAGGGCTCATGTCCTACATTTGTGAAAATATGATCTTAAAACGAAACTCAACTAGGATATTCGTCAATGAGCTTATTATGAATTACGACCTGCCTCAGGTAATAAGATACCAAGCGAAATCTTTTATGGAATTAATAACAGTACGGCCACTAGAAATATATGCATTTGAAATGTTTACTTTAAATACAAAACTAATGCTTAAATTCGTAAGTGTTATAACAACTTATCTAATAGTTATTTTACAAATATCAAACTTTTTGTAATTTTTTACTTATAATTGATGTATATTGCAATATTTTGAATTAAAAAATAATATATATGCATGATTTATAAACTTTTAATGAATGATTTATGTAACATGTTATAAATATGGCAGTTACTTAATTAAAGAATAAGTATATTTTTATCTTACCAAACTCAAGTCAACGTTATTTTATTATTAGCTACTTCAAACATATTTTGTTATTATTATATATTATTTAACTACTTCTTTAAATTATGTTTTTTTTTTATTTCAATCCTTTTTTCTAGGTATATATTTAAGATCTACTGACTTAAGATTTATAAATATTTGATAAAACTGTTACTGATTTTCCTATTTATGTAAAAAAGCGCCTTATTCATCCCTTTTATATATTACTACGTAGGTTTATTATGCTCAACTATAGCTTATAAGCTATACGACATAAAGGTTTATCAGGAATTCGAAACTATTGAATTGTCGATTGAATTTAAATTGATATTTTTACTGTTTTTTAAAAATTTTGAAATGAATTTAGTCTTCATCTGTCCTTGAATAAAAAAAATGAATTATATGCACCATCAAGTTCTCCCAATTATTATTTTAGGAATGCGCATGAATGCTTTATTGATAATGTAAAATAATTATAAATATACTTTTTAACTTATAAAACTGTTATGTAAGTTTACTCACGTTACTAGTAAATTAATTACAATTATTCTTATTAAAGCAAATAATTAATAGATATTTCGACTTTTATATACTTATTGATTTTTCCTATAAAATTCATTATTTGGCGTGTGCTGCGAAATGTTGGGTCACTATTGCAGTTTTCGTAGGGATATCTAAGTTTTTTATAAGTAAAATATAGACTACGCTACTCACTGATAATGAAGCTTTCTGTAAGTGAAAGAATATTTAAAGTCGGTTTAGTAGTTTTTGAGTTTTTCCATTACAAACAAACATACTAAAAGTCTAATTTTACCTCTTTATAATTTTAGTATAGATTTAAATGCCCTTAGCACTTTACTGTATAGGCAAATAGATCTTATTGATTAAAAAATGCACAGGACAAACAGGACAGGCTTTATTATACCAGTTCGAAGTCGGGGCAGGCAGCTTTATAATTTAATGTTAATAATATATTACATTGCCATAAATAAAGAATAATAATATTGACGCCTTTTATTTCCTAGAAGTTATTAGTTCTACTTTATAATTATTTATATGCACGATTTAATGTATACATACTATAAATGGTTTAAACGTAGGTATATTGTTTGTTTCATCAACACATTTAGTCATTACTAGCAAGTACAGTCGGCGCAGAGTATTTATTCATTAGAATACTAGAATTACTAGAGTAAATGAAACACTTTAGGTATATTTCGTATTATATTTATAGACAATTTTCGTCTGTAAATAAATAAAAATAAAATTTACATGTTACGTTCAATGCTTTCCTAAACCGAATGTTGTAAATCTGATTGTTGTGAAACTTTTGCGAGGTGTTCTGCATACGTCAGCAAAGCCAAAAAAACAAGCGTTTTATGTAGCCCCTTATTCTACCCTTTCGAAACCGGAACAGATAGCTAGTATGTATAATAAAAACTGGTGAGTACCACTCTAACAATATAGTAAATTATGTTACAAATGCCATTACTATAATAAATTGTGTTTCTTCATTTCGTTACATTGATGGATATTTTTTAATAAGTAATAATAACTATGTATCGACAAAATTCATTTTGACAATATTAATTTAACAAAAAAAAAACAGTCCAAATTACAAGTTGGCTATACAATTTTTGAAGTCGATATCATCTCGTTATACAAGATTTAAAAAAGTAATTATACAAAAATAAATTGGACAATTGTACTAGACCAACGACTCAGGTATTTACTAGGTCCACAGTGTCTCGAATAGCACCTAGGTAATAAATTCCGCGGCCTAGTTCTTGATAAGTTTTATCAACAGTCCCGTCGATTGAACTACAAAAATTGCGATAAAAAAATAATGAAACGCTAACATCTCAAATACACTATAGACAATTTTTCATTTCACCTAGGTATGTTAGAAAAGTTTCTAAGTGTAAGTTTAATAAAAGATCAAAAACTAAAATGCAAAAACTGATGTCTTATATTAACTTTATGTTTTAGTTTTTATTTCAAAATATCGTCTTACGGTATAATTCTACTTTGAGGTTGTGCTGCCGCTATTCAAACGATATTTATTCTGCAGAAGAAGTATATAGTCTACGAGATATGATTTATCCTAATCCTAATAATATTATAAACACGCAAGATTATGAGGATGGATGGACCTTATTTACCCTCACGCAAAAAGTACTGAATGGATTTGGATGAAGTTTGGAATTGAGTTAGCTTTTTAATATTTATGTTATACCCTCACTTAACATATGATACACTCTCTGCTTACACCTCCCATTAAATGTACGCGTCGTCGCGGGCGGAAGTTAGTTAAGAAATAAATTCAAAGCAATCACTATAATGTAATTCGATGAATATAATTTACGTTAGGAAAACTATTTACGATTTTGTGACAAATTTTAAACATTAATATAAAAAAACATTAATTAATTACGCCTCTCGACTGCATGACTCATTAGATCCTAACACGAAAATTTGCATACGCATTCAATTCAGTGATAGCCCTCGATAAGTTCTACCGTGACATTTATATGTATATACAAACATATATACACCTAATGTACGTGCGTCGAGATCATTCACGGCAAAGCCAATAATTTATGTATTCATTAAATTTTGTTCACAAAACTATACACAATAATTTAGCTGGTTACAATAACGCAGTTAAAGCAAATAAAAGAATGAATTTTATCATACTAGATGCAAACATAGTATGCTAAAATGTTAAAGTTACTTAAGATTGGTATGTTAGTTTTATGTTATAATGATGTCAAGAAATTAAAAAATAAGTAAGTAAATAATAATACCGTTGAGTAGTGTTACTGGATCGTGGCCATTGAAATAATAGATCAATGTAAATCGGCCATGATTTGAAATGAACAGACTTATGTTACCAACTTTAGATATATCATTGTTTTAATAAAGCGGAAATATACAATATTTTAATAAATCACAAAACTATATCCTAAAAATATTTTAGTATCTCAATTGATTCTTTCCATTTAGATTAAAATATTTATTTTGATTAATATTATAAGTTATATTTTGACTCGAAATTGACATAATAAAAGTCGGAAAACCAGCCATTCGTTTGCTAGATACCGAGCAAGGATATATAATAAAAATAATATATATAATTCAAAACCTAACGTCCTCGAAGTAAAGTGCTGTAGTGAAAAGTAAAGTGTTGTGCAGTTTGTGTGACTAAGCTAATAATAGAAGGGCTTAACACTTCAGAAGTGGGATCCCACTGAGATATTTTATTATTTCGGTGTGAACCCTCCCTGCCGCCCACATTTATAGAAAATTAAGAGAGATCGGAACCTCATGTGTTCTGATACGCTCCGCTTCCTGAAATAGGACTGTTAAATGCAAATTAAATTAAAGCAGTTAAGATTTATTTTACTACCCTACGAAAGTATTATTATTTAGTGAGTGCAGAAAATTTGACGTTACGTATGGAAAAGACCTGACCTGGTGAGTATATTCCAATTTGCTTAAAAGCGATAGACATTGTGTCTTACTGTGTGTGTTAGTAACTTTATAATTTAGCTTGTACATTGCGATAATTTCTTCATTTATCTACCCTGCTTTAGATTAGTATTACTTAACATTGTTCTCGAGCAATGATAACTAAGAATTTGCCTAATAACGGTCGCATGACCGTGACTCACATTTCAGAAATCTATTAACGCTGCTGCGACCGCGGGTAGTGATTGTAAATATGGTGGAGCATCGGGACTCTGCGGCATTGTCTTCACCAGGGCGTTCCGTGAGTGCTGTCAAGAACCGCGATGCTGATGCGACCGATCATATCATTTATGCGATACGATTTATCAATACTACAGTAAGATTGAACAAATATTATTATATAGCGAATTTCGATCCTAGCATCATCGACATTGATTTTTGGTGCGAGGAGGTAGATCGTGCTAAAATTTAAAGTCAATGGATAATGAGTGATTGTCTCACATGAAGATTGTACTGACCCTACTAGTCGGTCTTTAGAGTTGACGGCTTGTGAAGCCGCTGTTGGTGGATAATTCTCATTAGCCACTGCCAACGAATGCGTTGATATTGTGTACCAAGTTACTCCAGACTGATAGATACGGGTTTCTCTATTAATTTAATGGACTTTTTTTAGTAACCAATATGGAGCTCTTAGGTTGCACTATGAGTCAAGGTCAGGTACAGCCGAGCGCGGATATTCGTCTTCAAACGTTCAGTCTGCTCATCACTGGTGCTGTGGGCTGACCATCTTCAATCGGCGAGCTGTCCAGCCTGCCAATCTTGAAGCTTCGTGTTCAGATCGCAGGTCTGCTCACTACTGGCGCTGCGGGCTGTCCATCTCCGGTCCAGTCAGCAGTCTCCAGCCTCCCGGACGTGGCGCTTGCATGGCGTGATGCTGATGGCAGAGCGTCACGGATGCGCGGGCGTACACACCTGTCAGAGCGTACGTGCGTCGCCTGGTGCTAATAGCTGAGCGCGCAGGCGTGTTCTCCTCTCCAAGTCTGCGTGTGGCGCGCTGATGGCCGAGCGTCATGAAAGCGCGGGCGTGCTCACCTATCAGTGTGCGTGCGTCGCCTGGTTTGACGGCCGAGTGTGACGAGCACGCAGGCGTGCTCATTTGCGTCGCGTGGTGCTGGCGGCGGCGCGTGACAAGCGCGCAGGCATGGTCACCTGTCGGAGCGTGAGTGCGTCACCTGGTGCTAGTGGCCGAGCGTGACGAGCACGCAGGCGTGTTCTCCTATCCGAGTCTGCGCGTGTCGCGCGGTGCCATGGCGAGGGAATGAACTCCCGATACTTGTGCCCAAAAAAAGGGCTTTGAGTATAGACTATTCTTGAAGAGAGAGAGAGAGTAGTGGCAGAGCGTCACGGTATGCTAACGTCGTGCCTATGTCGGTGTGATCTCTGGAGAGTAGTCGAGACACGCGATATGCTAACGTCGTACTTATGTCGGTGTGGTCTACGAGCGTATCGGCCTATATTTATAAATAAATAATTAAATAAATAAATAAATAAATCTCAGTATACGGGCACGTGCTATGCATGTTACTATAGCAGGCGATGCTCCGGACTTGGTACCTCAGGAGTATCGACTGCCAAGTTGATGGATGTGATCATGGTAATTCAACTGAATTGACTGCAGAGATTCTGTAGTATTATCATGGAGGAAGTTATATAAATTTAATGTTAAACTATCTTCCTATTTTGTGTTTTCTCAATAGGAATAACATTCAAAGGAAGTTTTATCTGGTGCCGTGGAAGGGAGAATAGTGCCCTGAAACTTGTGCCGTCCTTTTTGAGAGTGAGTAGCCTTGAGTTTCCATTAACTTATACTTTGTTTCAGACACGCGCTAACACTGGCGTGTATCGCCAGTTATAGAGGTGTGTCCTCCAGCGTGTATCGTCCAGCAATGAGGTATGCCCTTGATACTAGAATGTATGATTGTTTTACAAATATATGTATATATTGTGTAAGATGTTATGAACTGTTGTTATGATTTTATATATCTAATATTAAAATATAAAGTTGAAGAATAACGGTGCAATATATGTGAGTCAATGTCAAGGATTTGTGCATCTCTGAGATGACCAACGTCATGGGTTAGATCAGAGAAACGTTGCTTAATGTCAAGAAGCGACTGATGTGTTTTTGCTCTTTCTTTTCCTTTATGGAATTCGATGTCATGGATCGGAAAAATAAAGTGTTGTGCAGTTTGTGTGACTAAGCTAATGAGAGAAGGGCGTAACACTTAGAACCCGTCCAGCGTATAAAACAAATTTAAAAAAAAAACTTTTTAAAACAAGATTTTTATTTGAATACTCTATAAAGGAGAAAACAAACTTCGAACCAAATCAAACCCATAATTTTGTTACAACGTCCCATTTTATATGAGCATGTCACGAGATTTTCCTGACTTCTTTTTTATAAAAATAAATAAATTCAAGATATACAAATAACACTATAATTTTTCATGCTTAGGGTGATTTCAATCATCGACCCCAAGGAAGGACACACATAATTTAATACCTCTGTTTTATGTGACTGCCTCGTTGTTCTAGACCAGAGCCGGCCCCAGCCGGAGGATCTGAGTTTAATTCCCAGGTCGGGCCAATAAAAAGTTATTGGGTTTTTCTGTCAGAAAATTCTCAGTAGCATCCCGGAGTCTGGAAGTTGGAAGTGTGTACACTCCCATGCCTCGGAAAACACGTAAAGCCGTTGGTCCTGCGCCTTAACTCTTTCCGGTCGTGTCGGATTGCCGTCCCATCGGATTATGAGAGTGAGGGAATAGAGAGTGCACCTGTGTTTGCCCACACACTTGTGCACTTATAATATCTCCTGCGCAGTTGGCTAATCTCTCTTGAGATTGGCTGCCGTGGCCGAAATCGGTCTGGAGGACATTATTATTTATATAAATATATTATTAAAACATCTGTATTTATTTTAAAAAAAGATTGTTATTTGGTTTTGTCGGATTTGAATTCTCATCGGAGTGAGGGAATAGAGAATGCACCTGTATTTGCGCTCTCTTTTGTGCAGTATAATATGTCCTGCGCAGTTGGGTAGTCTTTCTTGATATTGGCCGCCGTGGTTGAAATCGATCAGACGAACGTCATCATCGTGATCATATTTCTTTCTTTTGATGCGCTGAAAACGATGATGATGATGAAGATGAATTTAATGATTAGGATTGTAACACTCCAGCTAATCTAAATCCCGATACAACGATATAAAACCCTCAGTAATAAACGAAGGCTCCAAACCTGTTATAAACGAGAAAGTGGGTTTGTTTATTTGTTACGTGTTCACGTCTTAACCAGTCAACTTATCATCATAGCATCTTTGTCAGACATCCTCATACTCTTATAAAATAGAAAATTGAAATAAATGAACAAATTATATATTATTTACATGATGGATGATATGAAATTTATTAAATAAAATTTATTGAAATCTAATAATTCATTTAATAGTCATTTCACTATGTCCAATACTTTTAAAAACTCGTTAGAGTAATGGAAATTAATTTCAACTATCGATGTGATGTTGATTGAGACTTTTCTTTTTATACGATGTGAAGGCCAGCTGTGTAACAGTATCAAAAAAGCAACGGAACGATGAGTAGAGATCGCAAAATAAAAACAAATTTGGATAGCAAGAATACAAAAAACGATGAAATACTAATAATACTTAAATCCATCGATCCATTACTTAAGTTAGAAAAATGCTATGGGATATTCAGATTTCATTTAACTGACGGCCACTTGGAGCCCATAACCAGAACGATGAAAGTTTATGGAATCTGTATTATGTTTGCCTTCATTATACCATACTGTGTACTCTTTTTTAATTTTGTAACAAAAATAGCGGTTTTTGACACGGAAAAAATTGTGGATACACTAGAACATGTCCCCGTGTTAATAGTTACTATGCAGTATTTTGTGTTTATGATTATATCTTTGCGATTAAGTGAAAAAAATATACTTCTCATAAAAAAACTTGCTCAAATCGATCGTATATTGAACGTATCGACGAATAAAGATTTTATCAAGAAACTCCGAAAAGAAATACAAATTTTGATATATATATTTTTAATTAGTTACATGATTGCTGCTATTCCTGATTTGTTAGATATCTTCGACGAAGGAAATTTTTATGAAGTAATTTCCATTGGAATTGATTTTCCACGTCACCTCGAATCATTGTCTTTTTACATATTCATCAAAATATTAACTGTAAGGTTGAACATTCTTAACAAGCATTTAATAGATGTAATGAAATTAAAAAATAAGAAAAACACGTTTTGTGTCATTTCTAATAATATGTTGAATGATGATTTTAAAAATCATTTATACGATATAAGAGCTTCTGATATAAATAACAAAATAGTTCATGTTGCTGAAGCTTATAAAATGATTGGTGAAGCTAATAATTTGATCAATGAAATTTTCGAATTTCAGAACTTCATGTCCCTTATATCCACGTTTGTTTATACCATTATTACAATATGGGGTTCAATTTATTTCTACCGTACTTTGAAACAATTAAATGTATTAATAGCATTTTCAGTGCAGTGTGTGTACGAAATTGTTATAATAGGCCTAATGTCCTACATTTGTGATAAGTTGATTGCAAATCGAAACACCACTAAAATATTAGTAAACGAGTTAGTTATAGACTATGAGTTACCTAAGCCAATGAGAATGCAAGCGAAAGCTTTCATGGAATTAATCGAAGTGTGGCCATTGAAAATATTTGCTTACGACATGTTTCCTATAGACATTAAGTTAATTCTTAAATTTGTGAGTGTATCAACGACATTTCTTATAGTCATCATACAAATTTCGCATTTTATATAAATCGTGCATAAAAGTTTTTTTCCCTATGTAATGTTAGTAACATAAGTGACTATAAGTAGAAGTAGTAAGAATTCGCTTGATATTTTTATTTTAAGCTAAAGATAAGTTAATATTGTAGATTTGTGTTTGTTTTCATCTTCAGTGTTTTTAAAACTTTTATTCTGTTAAAACATATAAGAATTAAGGAGGTATTTATATTTTACGGAATGTTTTGAAACAAAATAAAATTTATATTAAAAATTAATTTTTGTTATGGTTTTATTATATAAACACGACATTTCTTACAACTATATTTTCTTCAAAATTAACTAAATAAAGAGTAATATATAATTTGAGCTTATTAATTAGGATGTATAATAGACATAATATTTAATAAAAATCCACGGCTTTACTAGCGAGTAATTTAGCCTGTGAGGAAAAACCTTCAAAATCTACAATTTTAACGTACATTTAATGCCTATTTGAATTATAGATGTAAAATATTTATATTATTAGGTAGTAAAAGTAGTATAACAATAAAAAGTGGTTGTTTTGGTTTTTGAAACTCGCAAATAGCCATAATAACATTGAAAGCACTGGTTGATGACTACTAAAAGCCCTCTTTCGCAAGATAACTCGTTTAATATCTAAGTTTTAAATTTCGGCGAATTTTTCATCGGAAATTTAGAAGTAGGTAGGTAATATTAACAACTAAACAAGTAAGTGTAAGTAGTTAAGTGGAAAAGTTTTGCATTATTAATAAAGATATATAAATCAGGAACTTTTTGCAGAAAAACTGCATAAGATAGCAGCGCTATAGCAAATCGCAAGAATGTTTAAATTTAAGGTTTTTTTTTTAATCTTCACCCTTTCTTCGATTGGAATATACTTCAATCATGATATTATTTCTGCAAAATACGTTAATCAAAACAAATAACCTTTATAAAATAAAATATTTTAAATTTATTTGTAATTAGCTTAGCTAATAAAGATAAGTAGATGTAAATTTAAGTACACGAATTAAATGTTGAAACAAAATGGATAAACGCAAATGTAAATATGTTTGATGACTGATCGAATTGATTGATTTGTTTAAGTGCTATTGTTTTTATCTAGTATTTCTACAAACTCATTACAGTAATGGAAATTAACTTTATTTCTCTTTGAAAACATTGGACGACGCTTGAGCGGTTTTTTCCAAGTGAAGCATAAATATAAATAATAACTATAAACTGTGTATTCCGTTCAAATAAGCTACAGCGCGATGAATACACTTAGAAAAACAAATATGAATAGCAAGAATACAAAAAACGACGAAGTACAAATATTTGTTAAATCAATTGATCCTTTATTGAGGTTGGAAAATTGTTTCGGTATATTTCGATTTCACTTAATTGGAAACCACCTGACACCTATTAACAAAATGATGAAAATGTATGGAATATGTCTGATGTCTATTCTGATTATTCTATATAGTTTATTCTCCATAAAAGAGTGGTCAAATATAGAGACTTTTGACATGGAAGCAATCATGGATACACTAGATGACATTCCGATGTTGATAATCGCACTTCAGTATGTTATATTTACTATTCTGCTGTTACGATTAAGTGAAAAAAACATACTCCTTATTAAATCACTTGTTCAAATTGATTACTTATTGGACGTATCGACAATTAAAGAGTTTAATAAGAATTTTCGAAAAAATCTAATACTATCGTTATTTGTGTTTACTATTAGTTACTTGTTATTGCTAATTCCTAGCATACTAAAAGCTATAATTGACGATGGTATTATTTTTAGTATAGTCATTATCAGTATTGATTACCCACGTCATCTCTTATTATTTACTTTGTATATTTTATTGAAAATATTGACTCTAAGATTGAACATCCTTAACCAATATCTAATCGACTTTATCACATTTAAAAACCAAAATAATACAAGTATAGTTAATAATAATATGAATAAATATTTTTATTATCGTAGCATAGGACGACCATCTACGGAAAATAACAAAATAATTCGCCTTGCTGAAGCCTATAAAAGTATCGGCGAAGCGAATTCCTTGATCAATAAAATTTTCGAATTTCAGAACTTCCTGTTTCTTATATTCACTTTTACTTGTATTATAATTACACTATGGTGTTCAATATATTACTACCGTACTTTAAAACATTTAGATTCATTGATAGTATTTTCAGTGCAATGTTTGATCGAACTTTGTACAATAGGCTTAATGACCTACTCTTGTGACAAGATGAGTTCGAAACGCAACACTACTAAAATATTGGTCAACGAGATAATTATGGACTATAACTTGCCTGAAGCAATAAGAATTCAAGCTAAAGCTTTTATGGAAATAATCGAATTATGGCCATTGAGGATATTTGCTTACGATATGTTTCCTATAGATATTAAGCTACTGCTTAAGTTTGTGAGCATATCTACCACGTATCTTATAGTTATCATCCAAGTATCGCACTTTCTGTAGTTATTATAATATCGATTCATACACCGAATAAAATATTAATCTTTATAAATAATACATTTAACTTTATGTATCTATTAAAATAGTATTTAAAAGTAATCTCGTTTTATTTAAGTGATATATAAACTTATACATTATTTAATTACAATATTTTATTTAGACTATAATTATAAATGTTTTTTTGTAAATATATAAAAACTCTTTAGATCGCAAGAGAATTATGAAGGATATTTATGAAATTGAAATCATAAATTATTTACTTTTATTATTTCGATATTTTCCCTGACTGATATAATAAAATAGGCACATATGCACATTTTTTGAGTTAAAAGCTTATGAAATTGATTGAAAATATTAATTTTGCATGGCTTATTAGAAACTGTTGTATTTATTTTTCATTACAGTGAAAGTCAGAGAATTTCAATAAAACTATTAAATATAAGCAGCAACAATTCAAATAAGATTATTTAGCCTTTAGCATTTCGGCATACAAGAAAATGAAATAAATGTTAAATAATATTAATAAGAACATTGAGAAACGTGAAAAATAATAATGGCTCCTAATGTAATCCAAAACAAGTGTATTTATTTTCAAAATATTTAATAAGTTCGATGTTATTTAATTAAAGTTATTAAGTTAATATTCAAACGTAATTGGTTATATTTTAACATGTGAAAATGTAATTAAATTTAACAGGGTTAATTCTACAATAACGTAAGCCTTAGAAAGTCGTGAGGCTCACGTTATTAGCAGGTTATTTAATGGAACCGCATTGATTAGTTTTTTGAGGTTATCCATTATAGAAGTAATACAAAATTCGATTATAGGGCTTCCAAACTCTTCGGCTACTATTTGCCAATTTTGGTTCATAAAATCCAGAACTGTTTTACCTGAAAATCAAAGACATATAAATATTTTTTATCCAAAATGCTTACTTAAAAAGTATTATATTTTTTTAAGAAAACTGGTTTATGAATTTTAAATAAACAGATTTATAGAAAAAGTGCCCTGCATTCTTCATAGCAAAACAGTTAAAATTACAAGCTAACCATCTTTTAATGTCGAAATCTAGGCATTTAGTAAGGACGTTTTTAAAACCTCAACCGGAAAAAACTTAAAACATAAAATTCCTATACTTACTCATGTCAGGGTTTCCTTTAAAGAGGTTTGTCATGTTATAAATAACGCGACCATCAAAGGAGTGTGTCGTTTTTAAATTTTTAATTTGCACGTAGTTTTTACCATCGGCCTTTATCACAGATGACAAGTGTAAGATGCAGTGTATCTTCAAACTTCCTGAAATATTGCACTAATTTGAAAAACTAAACATTTTACAAGTATATTATATGTTTTGGTAATTATTTTGCATCGCGCAGGCAAGAATTTTGACAGTCTTCGACAGAATCGGCAAAGGTCAAATATTCAAAGGTTCATCTATGGCATATTACCTCTTAAATTTTAATTCCCCTTCTTTAACAATTATACTAATAAAATGTAGCAAAATTTTCACATGTTAAACAGATTTACAGCATGACATCAACCGGACAATTAAATTAATAGTAAAGCTTTTACTTCTATTACTTACTACTTTTTATTGTAGACTGCCCTTCTCCATTAATGGGGAACGTGAAGAGTCTCCCTGAAGACCGATATTTTCCCTTACTTATCAGGTTGCATTCAAATTGTACATCGAATTTGTCTTTTTCTATTTGTCTGTAATAAGGTTTTATTAAAAAGTAAGCGAGGTTCTTCAAAATTAAGAAAAAACAATATTTAATATTTCAAAGATAATTTAATTTTCGTTTTGATTTATTTCTAGACAAACGTGTTGTCAGTGCCTTTGGTATATCATTTATGTTATATGGATTTATTTTTGGTGTGCCGGCATGTTTTTATTTCCAGACATTCTCACAATTATACGGATCATTTATAGATTAAAGCCAAAATGTAAATTTTGATTAATAATTCACCAAACCAATTATTGTAATATAATTATAAAATTAGGTTAAATGAACAAGCACTGTAAGCTTTACCATAGAAAACTAACTAAAAACTTATGTTAAGATTATTTAATTATATATTTTTACTAACCTTACATAATCGACTATGCATTTATGAAGACCTTTCGTATAGGCATCTTTGAACTCGATCGTAATGTCTCCAGAAAGCTTTAAAACTAAGCTGTCTACTTCAAAAGGATCTAACGACGTGATGTTCAATTCAGGAATTCCATGCATAAATTCAGGTATAATAACTTGAAGTGATCGCTTTAAACATTCAGGTGAAGTGTCTAAGCAAGGTATTTTAAACCCTTCTGTTAAAAAAATAAACAATAGAAATTAGCCTAACATGTAGGTAAATAAAAACGCAAGATTTAAATATTGGGTCTGTAAATGAACTAAAGTTTTAACCCTCAAAAAATTGTAAAGTACTCAAAATGATTTAGTTCACAAACAAAAGAGCTGAATTCAAATGTTAAAATGTTCCACTTAATCAGTAAATAATATAAAATGGATACGTACGAAACTGTTTCATATTATCAGCGTTTACAATTGTTAAAATAAATGGCACTATAATAATAAACACTTGCATTTTGTCTTTTTTTTATTAAATATTATTTTTAACACAACACACCTTGCAAGCAACGAAACTTCAATACTATTTATTTAATTTAACAACACGTATAATTTAAACTATCTAATTACTTTTAGGAATTAAGCAAAAGAAATAAAAATACAATTTAGTAATCGTTTCTAATTAATGATTTGTATGTAATGTTTCTCTAATTATCTAAACATAATGACATCTTTAATTATAATTATAATTATAAGTAATAACTAATTAATAGCAATTTACAAAATATGGTTTTAGCATATTCACAGTTTATATAAATATATTTCACATTTTATTTGAATTATTGACATATATATGTTAGAGCAATCCTTATTGTAGTCTTTGTTGTCACGATATCAGTATAACCTGTTATTGTATAATATGTCGAATAAACAAATTATTATGTTATTTTAACTTCTTATATAGATGATATCATCGTCTTCCCGATTATTAAATATTTTGTCTAAAACATCGTGTGGGACGGTAAAATCCTGGTCTGCTTGGTGTGCTGTGGTTGTTTTCATAAATTCTTTATCGTCACCTGTATTTGAACTTGAAATTTCATTGAACCTGTTTCAATGAAATTTCAAGTTCGTTTTAAAACAGTTACATCTGAAAATTTTAGTTT
Source organism: Nymphalis urticae (assembly GCA_905147175.2). Lineage (NCBI taxonomy): Eukaryota > Metazoa > Arthropoda > Insecta > Lepidoptera > Nymphalidae > Nymphalis > Nymphalis urticae. Next base: position 4,470,337 of record LR989994.1, on the reverse strand, counting down.
ATTTTAAATACCAAATGTTAATAATAAGTTAAACACAGGCGAAGCCGTGCCTGAAAACTAGTATTGTATATTTTTGAGATGGTGTCAAGTTAAAAAATATTTTCATCTGAATTTAACGGGATCAACTTACCGATTCCGCAATTTTTAGCACACTGTAGCTTAGCGATATTATAGTAGGTCTTTTGGTTGGTCCCACAAACTGGATTATATTCCGACGTTGTTGGGCATATTTGGAAACATAAGAGGAATTCTTTACTTAGTTCGTAAGGTCTTAATTGGCTCGTGGTTACAATTGGATCTGTTGTGGATTTAGATTTCTTTGGACACGGAGATTGTCGCTCCATTTGGACATCTGAAATATGATTTTATTATTTATTTTACATACCATACAAATCATAAACATGTTTGCAATAATAAAATTTAGATGTTAAAATAGCTTCAATAAATATTAAATTGCATAGTTTGTAGTTTTACTAGCGTAAAGGTGATTTTTCCAATAATATCAGAAAACGTGATCATCTATTAATATATTTGTTCTAACTATAAGAAATACATAGTATTGATTTAAATAAGAGATAAATAGTTCGCTAAAGTATCGATAAAGTATCGGTAACTATATTTAACATGACAGATTCACGTTAATATATTATTACTCATATCTTGACCGCCTCGTTGGTCTAGTGCCTTGATATAAGGAAGCGGACCCGGAGGTCTTGGGTTTAATTCCCTGGTACTCTTTTTTTTTTGTTTTTTATATCTTTACGTAAACAAGAAAACTTATCACATCAGCATTGCAATTTCTAAACAAATAAACTTCATCTACGAGTAGAGATTTATAGGTTCCATTTTTTTGATAGATGTAGGCAAAAGAAAAGTCCCTCAGATAATAAGCGTAGTGTGCATAGACATTACACTCTTTTTTTTTTAATTGGAAGGCGGACGAGGATATGGGCCACGTGATGGTATGGGGTCACCAACGCCTTAGACATTGGCACTGTAAGAAATGTTACCCATCGCTTATATCGCCAACGCGCCACCAACCTTGGGAACTAAGATGTTATGTCCCTTGTGCCTGTAATTACACTGGCTCACTCAACCTTCAAACTGGAAAACAACAATATCAATTACTGCTGTTTTGCGGTAGAATATCTGATGAGTGGGTGGTACTACCCCGAGGAGCTTGCACAAAGCCCAACTACCAGTAAACTCCACCACTCAAGGAATATTAGGCGCCATGGATAGGCACTAATTTGCCAATAATAACACAGTCTCACTAGATAGGTACAAAATATTGTGGAGAAATAAAATTAATAAAAATTCATTATTCTTACCCACACCACATACTTGAGCACAGAACAGTCTTCCGTAATTATAATATGTAATATTATCAGTACCACATACAGGGTTGTATTCTTGTGTCGTAGGACATAATAACAAACAAGATTTTAACGCCTCATTTTGTACTACTATCGGTGGTTTTGTCGTTTGTAACGACGATCCAGGACACGCTGACAATCGTCGAATTCGAACATCTAAAGATAAGAAAATAATACTCAGAATTATCATCCATAACAACATTATAATGCGGTAAAGATGTGTGGTAAAGTAGCTTTTGAAGATGTACACTTAGCATTAGTTACATTTTATTTTAATATACATTGCGATTTACCTTACACAATACATAAATGAACACAATACTTATAGTTGATTTAATGCAAAAAGTTGCTATTTTGCAAGCAATGTATTAAAGAAAAGATCTAACCATTAGAGTATTTAAGTTCTGATATTAAAAAAATAAACATAAAATAGAAACCCTGAACTAGGTTACTTAGTAAACAATCAATCAATTGCCATCATTATTGTATTTTTATTTGTCTATTACGTGAAGCATGTCTTTCAACGATAGATCTATAACTTTAGGTGAAATGACCTGCAATTTATTAGGACCTTGAATAAGTTCTCGCTGTTTTTTGACAAAGTAAATGCCTTATTTATAATACAAGTTAAATATATGTATTTATTGAAAGTCTTGTCCATCACTAGAGACTACTTTCTTCCATCTTTCTGGCGGTATATGAATTCCATGTCGGAAAAATAATACTTCTTCAGAGGCTGTCCAAAAATCGGCCCATTTCTTGGTATCTTCATAAGAATGGAAGCGCTGCTCAACCAGATCATGTGCCATCGAAGAAAATAAGTGATAGTCGGAAGACTGTCGACTCAACTACGTGTAATCATTTTCCAAGTTCAGCTAGTGCTTGACATGGGTCTTGATCTATCAGTTCCTTCAATTCTTTGTCTTCAAACTTTTTTGGTGTACCAAACCGTTCTTTATCCTCAAGTTCAAAATCATTATTTTTGAAGCGTCGAAACAGTTTCTGCATGTCATTTCCGAAAGAGCATTGTCACCGTAAGTTTCAATAAGAATTGTGTGCTTCAGTGGCAGATTTCTTTTGAAAAAATAGTGCAGTAAAATTCCCCACAAACACACTTTATTAGTCGCAAAACTAGACATTTTTACAACCAAACAAAAAAATGATTTTTACACTATGGTGAGACAATATATACTGAAGTTAATGACTACATACATTACTTCCCCACAGATGTGTTACCATCTGTAATTAGATGTACGTAGTACTGGTAATGCCTGTATAATCTCTTAGGAAACAGCGAGAACTTATTCAAGGACCTATTATGTTTTACAACATTGATTTTTATTAACTTGTAAAAATATGATAATAGTAACTTCCCATGAACAAGGTTGTGAACTGTGTTGAAATCGTAGGTATATATTTCGCCCTTTTCAGTACAATCCTACACTAATATATCTTTATTTATAATAGAATACCATTTTAACTAACAACTTATTAAATGATCTTTATTTTACTTATCCACTTTAATTTTTCTTCTAAAGTTTCGATAATAACTTCGCCGCCTACTCAAAACACCATTTCTTTCGAATCCTCTTGTCTAGCCTTCTTGTCTTATAGGTAGGTGTATGTACGACAAGATCGATCGATTTTTATTTTAAAGTGATTCATTCTAAAACATTAAAAATACTGTCACCTATTAAGAAATTAATATTTTCAACTTACCTACTCCACAATTCATGGCGCATTCTAAATGGTTCAAATTTATGTAAGTGACAGAGTCTGTACCGCAGACGGGGTCGTAGTTTGTGTCCACATTATTACATGAATTCAAACATGTTTCAATATTTTGTGGATTAGGCGAACTGTTAAAAAAATTGAATGAAGACTTGTAGCCAACGCTAAATTTATTAACAGATTTAAATAGAATATGTACAGTTTTCTGGCTGAAGCCAAAAGTCCATGAAGTATACTATATCTTACTACCATAACTATTGCTTAAATTATATTTTACTAATAACCTTACAACCCACACTGGCAGTTCGTATTAGGTTAGTTCGTATTATTCTTAGTATTAGGACGGTAAATCTATAGTCTAAGATACGTTATTAGAAATATATACCCTCATCTGTTATTTGACGATGACAGAGCTTATATATTAGACATAAATCACAAATGGTTGTCTAGCCAAATCGCGGGCCAAGCCTGTTAATTAATATTAACTTTAATTCACGTTTTTTGATCAATTTCCCCGATTTGTTATTGATGTAAATCGAACATTAGTCGAAATAATTTTACACAAGGAATTGGAAAATATAGGTTTCCTACTTTCTCTTTGATGAGGGTATATATTTCTGAAATCGTTTCTCTTACTACTATGTTGAATTTTTTTATTTAACGTAGCCAATACATGTTTCTTTAAATTAAAATACCGGTCCTCCTTCTTGACCTTTATATTAATATTACTTATTAAAAATGGTAATGAATAGCTTCTTTAGTAATTTAAATATATATAAATCATTAAATTATTTTTGTATTACAGAAAATGTATTGTTGATAAAGATCAAAATTGTGTGATCAATAACACTACTAAAACTACTTGACTTATTAAAAATTAATATGATGAGTGTGACATTCAAAGTAAAATATTCGAAGTTTTCATCTATATGTTATAGTTTTCCCCTCCTAGTTGTACCTACGACGAATTTGACATTGACTTCGCCATAATGAAATATATTTCAATAAATATATAACATATAAAAATATTTAGTATATTACGTTAATAGAGTTGCAGCCAATATCCTTATTAGAACTTTTATGTTATTCAAAGAAGAAAAAGTGAAATAAACAAGCTAAATTTTCTGTTATATAACAACTCTTTATTATATTAATATCAAATACCTATTCGATTTGCTTACAATCGATCAATAAGGTCATTATTTATTTAAAATAACCTTGAGCTGCCTAGACATGTTATACTTAAATAAAATACTCTTACTTATTGCTTGGGGCATCGTCATCGTCATCGTCGTCAGGAAAAAACACCTTATCTCTATAGTTATCTTCCTCGTCTTCAGAATATCTTCCACTATGATGTTCATTATGATGTTTCCATGGGCCTTCCCCAGAATTAACTGTGTCTTGATTACAATCGTGTTTATCCAAGTTGGTCACGTCGTTGTTTTTCGTCAAATAATTACCACATACTATTTCATTACTTAAATCTAAGAAAACTGTAAAGAGCATACACATTCAAATTTACATCAAAAATATTTAGGTAATTAAAGAAAAACAGCGTCAAATGTCGTGTCAAATTGGATAACTGTTTTATTAATAAAAAAATATATTTTGTTCGTTAACTCTTTGTTTAATTAAAGTAATTGGTTATACGTAGTTATAGTTATTTACTTTATTTATTTATATTATATGGAAAAAAAATATAGTATCCATAGTGAAAAAAAATATGAGTCAAAAGCTTACAGATGCTCGAATAATTATTTTAATCAAGTGAGGCCCGAAAATGTATCAAATGTATCAATACATATACACAAAGGATAAAGTTACTATAAAAGTAATAGTTTCGAATTGGGAAAGAGAAGTAGTATTTGACAATATAAGTAAGCATAATCCGATTATAATAAATTTATTTGTAGAATTCTCACACCACGACGACGACGATTTCCATGTCGGAAGAATAAGAATAATAATTAAGTTCGTTATCCTTTTAAGATACTTAAATAAGAGTAGGCAGTTCCGGAACAGTTGCGTTCTAAGGCAATTGTCAAAAAGTAAATAACCAATCTGTTAGTGATATCGAGTAACCAAAAGATCGCTATTACAATAAATTTATAATAAAAAAATATTAAATAAAAATATTGTTTATGTAAGTTAATAAGGAATTAAAAATTGAACTTACTGAATACACAAAATAAATATTCCTTCATAATGTTCCGATATTAATAACACTTGATATTAATAAACACTGTAAGTATTCTTTACTCGACAAGCAGATATCTAATAACTAGCGTATCTCGTAACTAGCGTTTAAGTGCCTCGTAACAACGTGTGTGGACTTATGATATGCGTCTCTCGATTCACCGTAGAAAAACCCGTTTATGTCATATCTTTAGTCCGTTCTAACAGTGCCCTGCAAATTTAACAAAGGCTGATTCATAAATAGAGTATATAAATACTTATATAATAAATTTTAAGTAAACATAAATGTATCGTATTTTATCAATGAATCTATTATTACTTTATCTTTTGCCTGAATTGTCTGATACTTTATTTTTGCATAACATTCTTAGTATATTTTTCTCGTCTCTTTTTAACGTTCATGCAATTTTATCGAAAAGTTTTCCTGCGACGTGCATTCACCACTAAACAAAAAAACAAAGTACCTACTAAAAAGTGCGAGCCCGGATTTGATCCTGTGACCTTCTGGTAAAGTCCACAACTCATCCTAAACAACGACTATTCATATAGATATGCAACTAATTCCAAATAGGCACAAAGTGATTTTTTTTTTAGTTTTTTTCATTATATACGTAGTAAGTGTATTCGAAATCTACCTTAATAAAAATAAAAATAAGTACTAACGTAATTTAAATCGTCAAAATTAATTTATATAAAATAAGTAAATCCATACTAATATTACAAATGAAAGCTAAAAGAAAGTCATAGGCTCCTTTTTTAAATCACCCCTCCAGGCAGTATAGCGCGAAGGTTTTTGTGCGTTTACTTCAATTTCAAAGTTGAGAAAGTAGGTATATGTGAAGGCTATTGAAAAAATTACAAAAAGTCACATTACAATTAGGCAAAATTTTGCTAATCGCCTCTATTGTGTACAAAACTCCGTTTCGTAAATCCTCGTGATCCTCGTTAAGACGGAAAGGGTATCGCTGATTTTTTAGTGATTATTCCGATGTTCGGGGCGCACTCGTCGCCTTGGACACCGGCGAGCCCCACATACCCCCCACTGTTGCCGTGGGGAAAAGGCGAAACGCGTTTTTCCTAGTTTCTCAATAAAAAAATATTGTTGATCGACATATTGACATATGTTTATTTTTTAAGCAGCAAAGCGAAAGAAGTTCTTTCTAGCAACAGCGTTTCAACAGCCTTATCAATTCTGAAATATATCATTTTTTTTTTCTATCATTCGGCGTTCATACAATAACAGTTGTTTAACTTTGTAACGTAAAAAAAAAATTGTAGGGAAATTGACACACTGTGTAAACAAAATATTAATATCAAAGAAGACGCTTTAAGATTCATACTTAAAAATACCAAGACAAAACCTTTCCCAATAAAAATCAGTAAATAAAACAAAAGGTTTTTCCCTAGCATTGCGAAATTATTGCAACACGAAGTCTATAATACTGGGTCAAGTTAACTTGACTGCTACTTGCTTAAGCAAGTTCTATAAATATTTGCTTCATCTTTTTTTACAATATATTTACGTTATAAAATATTAAATCACGTACTATCTTAGATGTATTTGGGTATACATTGTACTGTAAACATAGCGCACACTTTAGGTCAGGGGTTTTCACGACTACGACCAGCATTATTTACGCCTTATTCGAATTTATTGGTGATTTTTTTTTATCGTTAATAGGCAAGCGCTTGACCGTTGACTTGCCTGATCTTAAGCATAGTCACGGTCTAGGATGGAGCGCGCCTGCCCTGAAGGAACCCGTTTACCCTGGATTTGAACACACCTACATTGTAATTATCTGGAAATATGGACTCAGGCAAAGCATTCCACAGTTTCGCAGTGCGAATAATAAATGTGGATTCAAAGCGCTTCGTACGTAGGCGGGGAAGTTCCACTGTGTACCTATGGCGCTTTGGTCGCGTTTGCCTGGCCGTCCGATAGTAAAAGGGGGCGGAAGAAGGAAGGATCATGTAATTCCTGCGCACATTCTCCAAAATGTATCGTGGTGATGTTTTTATTATGTTACCTTTCAGGCCTTGATGATTTTGATGATTAATAATGAATTTTTATCTCCACAGACGTGTTGCCCGTGCCTTTGGTGTATCTTTAATTACAATAAAATACTAATGTCGTTTTCATGTGCTTGCATTTTTATTAACAGACAGCATCACAATCTATGCATTTGCAAAATAAATGTAACGCTAAAATACTCTACGTCTTGACTATAATGACTTTCTTATTACGTGTTCTAAGGTGACATAATGCAACTAATCAATAAGGTTGTCAAAGGAATTTATATCCGCAATGAGTTATAGCCAAACAGGATTACGTAAGTGTGATTTTAAAGGTTTAAATAGTCCTCCGTTGCTATTTCTTACAAGTCACGTACATTAATACATCACAGTCAACGTAGCTAGTCCAATGTGTTATTTGGAACCAATCGATTGCTAACTAACGAATCATATTACTAATTAATAACCGTTACGATACGTTCCCGGTACCTATTACAATCCGAATTCGACCAAATCGCAACTAGATCATTATATTAGTACAATAGGAAAAAGGTTAAATGGAAACGATAAATCTTCGTTTTGAATCGATTGCGATAAAATGACAATTTGCTAGTAAAATTGGTCCCCCGATCTGAGTAAGTAAAGACCAATGAGCAAGTCGTTCTTATGAAAATCTCCTACAGGCTGTTCTTTTATCTAATCCTTTATAAAACCTGGTACTGTGTTAACCAAATTATCACATTAATATATGAACCAATTTGCCATCATAAATATTGCCTTTCAGCATTAAAAAAAAAACAAATAAGATAACGTAGTTTACCTACAAAAATGTATTTAACCGGCATCGTTGCCGGTTACACGTTAAATCTTACTCTAACTTTGACTCTGTAGATTTTTGAAATTTAAATACAGACTCACAATCTATCTCATAAGGAAACTACGTTTCTACAGAATTTAATATAATTAAAGCGGAAACGAGGAAATATTTACAAAAAGACCTTGGATAGCGTGATTCACATAAACAAAATTTTAAGATAGAGATAGACTTAAGGCAAACATAGAATATTAAATCTCCACAAGTTTTATATATTTATATGTATCACATATTCCAAGGTCGAATCAATTATTTGACTGAAGTAATCAAAGTGTTCCGTCAAAGTAAACAATAGTCGTTATAATTAGTTTGTGTAATCATATAAATATAAATATATAAATATGTATATAATATTGAATATATAACAAGTTATACCAATTTCATTATTGGAGGCTTAATAATCAAATAATAATAACCGATATAATATATGTTTAAGATGTTATACGATCTTTAGTCATATACCTACACATTGACTTGGTAGATTGTTATTGATAATACAGGATAAATATTTATTTAAAATTGTGTACATAAAAAAAGAAGCAGATGAACGTTAATTTTAAATACAATTATAATAACAGCGCATTTAAACAAAAAATAATTCTTTTGAGATTTAATTGGTTATATCCTTAAAATTACTCATATCCAGTAAAGATCTAAAATAAATATAATTGCTAAAAATGATACAAAAAACGACATTCTTAGATATATGTATATAATCGTTGCTTAGCGACTGTTTAGTTAAACATTGCTTTCTCTATTTCTGTCATTATCGATTTGACATAAGAAAGATTTTTTTTATAGTATAGGTTGGACGAGCATATGGGCCACCTGATGGTAAGTGGTCACCAACGCCCATAGACATTGGCATTGTAAAAAATGTTAACCATCGCTGAAATCGCTAATGCGCCACCAACCTTGGGATCTAAGATGTTATGTCCCTTGTGCCTGTAATTACACAGGCTTACTCACCCTACCCAGACGGGCTTGCACAAAGCCCTACCACCAGTAAAAGTAAAAGAATAAGACACTGCATTGTTTAACTAATCATACGCTAAACACTTTTATAAATAAGGTTAAACCCAATTGTTAACAATTTTTAAGTTTCGTCGTTTCCGTGTACATTATATATTCCATCTACATCTATTGTGTTCGTAGTTATATTAATTAAATCTTACGATAAAAATATTTTATCAGAAATCCTTTTTGGCTACATAAGATACAAAAGTCATGTTCATACGTTTCTTCAGTGTGCCATCCATTAAATCTGTTTTTCATATTTATTTAACCTCATGGTTTCTCATGAGTATGGCCTGACTATGACACATTAGTAATTATCGATAACATTATACCAATAAATTTTATTTTAATGAGCATTTTAAATAGTAGTAACATGGAAACATATTTATAATTAAAATAAGATTTATTATTTCTTTAAATATTTACTAATGATTATAAGGTTATAGTCTAGGGAGCTGGAGTTGTTGGTGGACACCGCGATGATCTCAGCAAAGATACATCTGAAAAAAAAAGAAATTAGTATGACAAATAAAACTATATACTTATATGATAACGAGGCAGAATCGTTGGTCTAGTTGTTAACATATAAGGCGAAGACTCTAAGGTGCTGTGTTCAAATGGTTCTTGGTTCGGCCCACTAACAAAGCTATTGGTTATGTCTGTAGGGAAAATCTCAGTATCTGCTCGTAGAATTTGGCAATGTTTAGTTTTGCTCAGAAAGAACGCAAAGCAATTAGTACGCCTGAACTCCTTCCGGTCGTGTCGTTTTTGCAGTATCATGGTATTGCAAGAGAGAGGGCATAGAGCATTTTACACAAACTTGTGTACTATAAAAATGTATACACTAATATTTAATACTTAGTTACTTAGTTCTCAAATGACACATGGCTATAAATGACTTCGAGTTTCTGTGTAAAATTTTCCTTAAGTAGGCTATTAAAATACACTTAGTGATTTTATCTGTAAATATTAATTTATTCAATAGTTGCTTCAAAACATAGTCTTTAAAATATCTAAGTTTATGGTTTATTCAATAAATGTACACTAACGAAAAAGATTTATCTAAGGTAAAGATTTATTAAAGAAATATTTACAAAACCTGTGCCATTAAATACATTCGTTTGGATAAATTATAAGTCAACCTTGACAACCAACAACATAACCTTAATTTAAACCGGAATTCACATTTAACTACAAGACGAACACAATAATCAAGTATTTTACGCTCTAATAATAATACCAATGTTTATGTGATAAAAGTTTTGATGTTGTCATCAGAACTACTTGTCACACAGTTTTTAAGATGTTAGTATCGACATCTTCAATCTAGTTCAAATTTTATCGGAACTTAAGAGGTTTTTATAAATTGCAGACGAGGCACGTAAAGCGATTTTATCCTCACTCTTCTTTACTTTAAAGCGACACAAGCTTTAGGCATATGTCAAATATTTAAAAAATCGTAAATTGTCTATGATCTCATCTAAGTATCTTTGATAAGAAGTCTGCCACGAGGCTACGCTACGTATGATTAAGGTTTATGTCCATTATCTCAGTGACAATTAATATGCAATAATGCATAGTTGAATGAACAAGGACTATAAATAATATCAATAATACACTGTAGTTTTTCAAATAAAAACCAGTCAATCTGGTTTGTCATACTTAAACTCTTAAAATTCCAAGCAACTATTTTAAACAGTATACAGCAGTCGGGTCAATGTGACATGTAATCGTTGAAAATGACGTACGTTAAAGATCTAAATGGTATAGTATTAGATAACAAATTTTAAAAATTCCTCAATACTTACTGACTCCACAAGCTTGGGCACAACTTAATCTGCCAGGGTTGTCATAGGTAACGCTATTAGTGCCGCACACTGGATTGTATTCCGTTGTCACGGGGCAGGTTCGAATGCAAGCTTGTACATTGGCATCGTTAGCACTATAAAAGTATATTTTTTATATTAATAACCGCATTATATTACGGATACTCAGTATTGAAAATGGTATTCTCAGTACTATTTTCAATGCTAAGCTGAGTTCACCATCAATTAAAGTTGAAAAAAGTTTCATTTAATTTAATTAAAGTTACCATTACTTAATTATAGTGAATTTCTAGAAGTTTACGTCAACGCTTATTCCTTAATTAATAAAGCAGTTTGTTTGTAACTTACGCATTTGCATTAGCGGTCGGTAGTGCTGCTGCTGTTGTTGTAGTTTGGCCTTGCCCCGGGTCGGGTACCGGTCGTTGTGTAGGTTGTGGGTTAGGTCTCCATGGTCGCTGAGGAAAACGAGGGAAGTTCGGCCTATTCCATCCATATCTATCTTCTAAATCCTCTTCATTGTCTTCATTTTGTCTCTTTTGTCTATGGCTCATGGCGAGAGCTTCATTGCTTAATATTGCTGGTAAATAAACAATTGACATATACAATAATAAACAGCAAATGTAAAAATTATAATTAAAAAAATAAAATAATATTGAAATCATGAATCATAAACAATGATTTTAACTAATGTTGTTTAACAGATGATTAGTTAAACAATGATGTCTTCTTTCGAATGTCAAATCAATGATGACAGAAAGAGAAAAATAAAACTAACTAACCATCCACAACAAGGTGTACAAGTAAAATCAATAAAAACACATTACTTGCGATAATTGTCTTCGTTTATTTAATGTAAATATGAAAGGTTGTACCTATCAATCTTGTTTCATGACCTCTATATATAGTAGAAACGCGATAACATTTTTATTCACATTACTTGGATTACTAGATTTCATCTGCGTGTGGCTAGAGGAGGCTGATGTGGAGGGGGAAGCTGATGTTAAGTAAAAAAGTAATCTATATCTTTCTTTGAGGCTTAATCTTGCTTCGACCGAATTTGATGAAATTTGTTCATCACATTCGGTTTAGTAGTTTAGAGTTATTTTCGCATTTATAACATTGATATATGGATGTGCGACAGATTAATGTCGTTAAGCGCCAAACAGTGCCACTTGAATATTTACAAACTGATAAAGCCGTAAAAACCGAATGTCAAATTCGTAGATACAGTATAATTAGCTTTGTTTAAATACAATGGGTATTAATTAGTATTAAGGGACAATTACTAATATAGTAGATGACAGATTTTTTAATAAACAAATAGGAAGGCAGTCGAGCAAATGGGCCGCCAGGTGGTTGTAAAGAATTACAATAACTATTCCCATGAATATTAACTAAAATAAAAGTTTATAATAAACTATAATGAACTTACCTAGAACTACAAAGATCCATAACTTTTGCATTTTTAAAGTTTTGTTTTGTTATTTTCTAAATAAATATATGTCGTTACACCGAGACGCTTAATGTGATACTGAAGACAACTCGCTCGAACCTTAGTTTATAAGTTAAGGCTTGTGTTGACGCGTCCAATAACATCTGACCTATACTAGTGTCGTTTAATATTTTTATCGACAACCTGTTTCACACTAGGTTTTTCCTTAATTATATCTTATTTGCAAATATATTGAATGTTTATCTTTTTTTTGTACGTGTTACGAATTTTTTAATTTATTTGAAATTATATGTATTGTTTCTCTATTACAAAGTATCAAAAGCCTTCATTAAAACACATAAAGTTATTGTTTTTTAGAAAATATTAATTACTAGCTGTTTTTATTTTTACAGTATTTAAACTAATTAGCCTTTATACAATTAAAGAAGACCTCAAAAAAACGTATAGAAGTTTTCGAGATGTGGGCATATAGACGTATGTTGGCCATAAGTTGGACTCAAAAGGTCTCGAACGTGGAACGCGTCAACCAAAAAGTTTTTTTTTTTTTTATATTTGCCGGGAGGGCAAATGACTCTACTCCACCTGATGTTAAGTGGTAGTAGAGTCCAAACGCGAGGACGGCCAGTACAGTCGGGAAGAAGGTTCTGCACTAGCCACCCTCGCCTTGCCGGCCCGCAAGATGCCTCTTCCCGCCTCGTTTGAAGGAACCCGGGTCGTAGGAGGAGGGGAATACGTGAGCTGGTAAGGAATTCCATTTTTTGGAAGTGCGACAAAGAAAGGAGTTGCCAAATTTCTTTGTGCGCGATGGAATTGATGTCACAGTTAGTCGGTGACATCGAGAGTCAGCACGCGTAGACTTGTGAAGGAAGGGGGAAGCAGGAATTAGGGAGAATAATTCCTCGGAACACTCGCCGTGATACAGTCGATAGAAAGCGCTCAGCTCTGCTATCTCTCGACGCAATTGTAAAGGCTCGAGGGTGTTAGTGACTTTTACGTCGCCAATAATGCGGACCGCACGTCGCTGCAACCGATCCAAGGCCTCAAGCAGGTACTTAGCGGAGCCATCCCAAAGGTGCGAGCAATATTCAACGCAAGACCGTACCTGTGTTTTGTACAGCAGGCACAGTTGTTGTGGCGTGAAAAAACGTCGCACCTTGTTCAGAACTCCGAGTATCCGTGAAGCTGTTTTTATCACAGCCTCGATGTAATCCCTTGGACTAAGGTCGCAGCGAACGTCCATCCCCAGCATGGCGATTTTGCTTTGTATCACCAGCGAAGTGCCACAGAGGGAGGGAAGAGGGGAAAATGGTGACTTTTTTGCTGTGAGAGCGCATACCTGTGTTTTATTGGCATTGAACTCAACAAGATTATCTGAGCCCCATTTGGCGATAAGCTCTAACGTCCTATTGAGTTCAATGACAAGATCCTCCCGCCTCTCCTTAATTTCCGCTCGCCCAGCCACTGCGCGTCCGTGGTATCCACCATGCACCGTACTATCGGCTGTAAACAGTGATCTTCTAGTCATTTAATGGATCAGTTGGTTGTTAAGAATCCGTTCCTTCAGTCTTCTAATCCGATCTTTCAGTCTTCTAATGGATCAGTTGGTTGTTAAGAATCCGTTCCATCACCTTACAAAGTACTGAGGTAATAGCTATTGGCCGATAATTTGCCGGGTCAGACCGATCCCCTTTTTTGGGAACCGCTTGCACATTAGCTCTTCTCCAAGCCTCCGGCACACATCCCGAAGAAAGAGTAAGTTGGAACAGGCGCGTTAACACGGGAGACAGCTCCGCCGCGTACTTCTTCAGCACTATAGCTGGTATTCCATCGGGACCGCTAGCTTTGCGTACATCAAGTGATTGCAGCTCCGCACGCACATCACGCTGCCTGATTTTGATGTCAGGCATCGTGTGACCACAAGAAGGTATTACTGGTGGCAGGGCACTACAATCATCGATGACGGAGTTGTCGGCAAAGAGTTTAGCCAGGAGATCAGCTTTCTCTTGCGGACTGTGAGCTAGCGACTTCTGAGCGGTGGCAGCGAAGGTTGGCAGAAATTGTTTTGCACAGACTTGGTCAGACGCCAGAAGCTACGGGAGCCCCTAGGATGTGAAATAAGGTCATGACCAATCTGTACAATGCGCTGTGCATCCGCTCTCGTGTAAGCCTTCCTACAGGACTTGGAGTTTTGGAGGTCAGCAGAAGGTCCAGTAGAGAAGGCGCTTGCCCATCAATGTCTGGGATCCTGGTGGGCTGATCAACCAGTTGGGTCAAGTCATGTGTGAGAGCAAAAGCATGAGCAGTCCTTCCAGCATGGTCAGTTTTGAGGGATTTCAACCATGATTCATTGTGAGCATTAAAATCCCCCAAAAACACCAATTCCGCGTTAGGAAACTGCTCTTGCGCAGCATCTGCCACCCGACTAAGATGGTCAAATAACCGGCTTGTCTCCAAGTCACCATTATGGGATCTGTAGAGGCACACGTAGACCCGACTCTGACGAACCAGATCCACACGTACCACCAACATGGAGAAGAAGGGGTCCTCCAAGCAGCGCAGTCGGCGACAGCAAACATCCGTCCTGACGAACAAGCATACTCCGGCTTTTGCTTTGAAGGATTCTTCAAGCATGTAGCCGGGATAATTAAGGTAGCTGGTATCGGCAGGACGGAGTATTTGTGTCTCCGTTAGAAACAACATTGCTGGCCGTGCTGTCTCGAGATGGTGGTGGACAGCGTTGAGGTTAGCGTGGAGTCCACGGATGTTAGTAAACTCGACCTCAAACAGCGTGTGTATGGTGGGGGTGTGCACCGCTGTACGACCGTTATTCCTGCTTTGATGCGCTACCATATGGGAAAAAAAAATGGAAAAGAGACGTGAAGCGAGCGACGTATTGCCACGATAGGGATGGGCAAAGTGTGGAGGCGTGTTTCCCAAAGTGGTTGCCAAAAGGGAAACTACACTGACCCGCCGGACGGAAGGGCCCCCGAACCCCCCCGGAAGTGTCCGCCGGGACCCCACCTTCCGGTCACCAACCGGCACGACGGTCCACCCCGAGATTATGCGTGGCCTGGTGGGGCAGCCTCGCGTGCTGGTTAGGCACGCTTGGGCCCCTGTACTATGCCTCCCTGTCCGGCAGGGCAATACAGTTTCCCCCGGCATTGGTTCAGCAGCCGTCTCCACTGGACCAACACCCATCGCGGCAGTGCTCGCTCGGGCACTGGCTGTAAGCTGGCTGACCTCGAAACGCGGCTGCAAGCCACTTCACGAGATTTTCACCATGCGTACGGTGGTAACAAGCCAGGCGGATGTTTATCATCCTACCACCAGATGAGCAGATGGTCGCTCAGATATCCCTTAGTCACCTCTTACGACACCCATGGGAAAGGGGCAGTGAAATGTATTCTTTCTCCGTCACTGCACGGAAACTTTTGGAGACTGTCAAGAAGAGAAAAATTGCATATCTCGGACACGTGCTTAGGCATGAAAGATATGAACTTTTGCAACTCATTATGATGGGAAAAGTTGCCGGAAGAAGAGCTGTTGGGCGCAGAAAAAAGTCTTGGCTGTGCAACATCCGAGAATGGACGGGAATTGCGAGTGCTGCCGATCTCTTTCGCCTCGCGAAGAACAAGAAGGAATATTCAAAGCTGACTGCCAACCTTCACTAGTCGGAGTGGCACTCGTAGAAGAAGAAGAAGCCTTTATAAACACGCTTTTACAAGTTACAAACATAAACAGTTTTCTCATTACTCTC
This sequence comes from Nymphalis urticae, assembly GCA_905147175.2. Taxonomy (NCBI): domain Eukaryota; kingdom Metazoa; phylum Arthropoda; class Insecta; order Lepidoptera; family Nymphalidae; genus Nymphalis; species Nymphalis urticae. The sequence goes on along the minus strand of LR989994.1, from coordinate 4,454,091 downwards.
ATTACACATATATTATAGCTTTATCGACAAAACTACATCACTAATTTAAAAAGTTATTTATAATATACACTTTGAATTCCCCAACGTTTAATTTCCCCAACGCACAGGGAAACGATCTTGGTGTTTTTATTAACATTATTAATTATAAAGCTAGATTTTGTTAATTACATCAAATCTTGAATATCATGAAACATTCAGAAATGCTTGGGTTTTCGAAATGTCATTTAAGATTAATTGCCAATTTCTAAATTAATCAGAACATTATATAACTGTCATAACTTGACACTCTATCCTAGTGTGGATAAGTTACGACAATGCATACTTGATCCCGCAGCCTCTTCAATCGTTCCCGAAGACGACTATCGCTGTGGTTTTACCGGGTAAGAATCTCACATAACCCGTAACAGCCTGAAAATGTCCCACTGCTGGGCTAAAGGCCTCCTCTTCCTTTTTGAGGAGAAGGTTTGGAGCTTATTCCACCACGCTGCTCCAATGCGGGTTGGTGGAATACACATGTGGCAGAATTTCAGTGAAATTAGACACATGCAGGTTTCCTCACGATGTTTTCCTTCACCGTAAAGCACGAGATGAATTATAATCACAAATTAAGCACATGAAAATTCAGTGGTGCTTACCCGGGTTTGAACCCACGATCATCGATTAAGATTCACGCGTTCTTACCGCTGGGCCATCTCGGCTTCACACATCCCACACAATCTTCACACATCACATAACCCGATTTCCATCAAGGGGACACGTACATTTCTGAAGGGTTCCACTGCGTAAAAAAAAACGATGCATACTAATAATACGTAATAATAAATTGTTACGTAAAAAAATCACCTATTTCTGCACTTCTGTTTTGTACTACAAGTATCTTGGCTAAGGTTGAATAAATTCCGTCATGCGCAAGCGATCCCGTGGCGCTCCTTGTTAAAACGGAAAGAGTACCGCTGGTTTTTTAGTGGCTACTCCAATGTTCGGGGCGCTCTCGGCACCTTGGACACCGGCGAGTCCCAAATACCCCCCACTGTTCCCATGGGGAAAACGCGTAATGCATTTTTCTCAATTCATCATCATATAAGCCTCTGCATCTCTGACAGATGATTCAAGCAGCATCACGAAGGCACTTGCGTTCATGACTAAAGAACCCAATGCCAAAGTTAATAAAGAAAAGACTAATAATTTGCATAATATTGAGTTAAATTGCAAATATTTTTGTTTGTTAATTATTTGAAATAAATATAATCTCAATTCGATAGATCTAAAATACAACCAACAAAACATAATGAAAGAATAATTAATATATGATGAATATGACATTTATTCATATTATATCCTCTCTGAGCAATTTATAACATTTTTTTCTTAAATTCTTCAGTTTTTATACAGTCGATAGTTAATTTATAATAGGCATTGAACTCATATATATATATAAATATATTCAGCAATTATTATTAAAAACGGTTGCTGTAAAAATATAGACGAGTTTATAATTAAGTAAATTGAACTTTAAAGTAACTTTTTATACTACAATAAAATACTACATCTAAAACCAGTAACATAAACAATTTTTTTGTCTTGTAATTAATTTAATAAAAAAAAAAGAATAAAGATTGCTGTATTCGTAACCTCCCATTATTTAATATTAAACTGCCACATTTAATACAGATCTTCGTTAATAATTATCGAAGGATGGACTGACTGAGTACTGCAAAAGGTAATGAGTTGTTTATTATATTATTATCAGATGAGAGTTTGCAATTAAACATATTTTTTACTCTCAAGATAGCAATGCAAGAAATAAGATATATAAACAAAAGAACACGCTATAACCAACATATTTAAAATATAGTTCTTAATAACACGTTAAAGAACTTCTGAATGGGAAGTAAACAACTTACAATACAACAATAGTTATAAGCGTTGATGCATTCAGTTTGCCTTTTTAGCTAGTTGCTACTTTAAAACTAGGTAACACAATTATTAAGCTTGTCCGATAATATGTTACTCATGCGTTTTACGAGCATTTTGATGACCGTCTCATCTGAATGTGATTGATCACAAACCAATAACGGATTTAAATTTACTGTGTAAATTTATTGCCAACTCATGTCAATAAAATTTAAAGTTATAACGCTTATGTAGAAGTTCATACTAAATTTATGAACATCTACATATATGATATAGATTGTAATTCGCGGCAAGGTTACTGACCGTATGTAAATGTCTGTCCGTTTTTCCTCATGATTCAAATATACACTAAAAATATAACCGGTCCTAGGAACTGCATATAAAAAAAGAATGTGAATAAATTGTTAAGGTTTATTTTTATTGAATATTTTCAATATATTAGAGTGCACATCGCAATCCGGTATTGTAGGTGTATAGGAGTTTAATATTAAAAATAAGAAAAACAATGTCTCATAAAAAGGGAAAAAAGGTTAATAGCATCATAATATTTGTCACCTCACTTTATGAAAGTTAAATATTAAATTTTAAAAAAGACAACCATTATATGTGTTATGTATTTTACAATGAGTAATATTTGATTGTCGAAGCATGGAAACTCCATAAGTCTTATTTAGTCGTAACGTCACCAACAGTTTTAATAAGAATATTTCAACAGTTTTATTAGTTACTACTTATAGAGGTTTTTCCCATTTATTAATGAAAACGCTATTTTCGCTATTAATTACGAACTGGTCTCTCTGACGTGACTTTGATCGCGTTGACATTGCATAATTATAGTTAAAACTCCTGATCTACTGGAAAAGATAATTTCATTGATGATCGATGAAAAGATTATGACTCCATACTATAATAAATTGATTATGAAAATTTATTACTGTGCTTGAATATTCTGACTTCAATACAATACACTTAATAGTGATGGGAAGTTGGGTGTACAGACACATAAATAAAATGGTACCTTTTGTTGATAAGCCTTGTACAAGATTTTATTATATTTTTTCCAACCAATTTGAACGCACATGCCCGATGGTTGTCTGTTGAAAATATAATATAAAGCTATATAATGTATATACAAATTTAATATATTTATTTAAGATACATTAGGCATTCGGTAGGAAGACCCGTGTCAAATCTGGTGTCCCCTAATCCGACATAATCAAATCAAAGGTGACAAAGGTCACATTGACCTTTGGACTTCTGGCTACTTGTTATTGTCAAGTTTTGCAACTTTTGATATCTCAGTTTATTTGCAAATTTTTAGTACACTTCATTCAGTTGTACATAAAATACAATCAATTATTATTTATAACTAATCATCTAAAACACATTTGAGTTATACGAATTCAATCGTATTTATACAGTTTAGAAGCAATACACATTAAATTAAAATAAAAAAGCACCGATCTCTCGGTCTCAAAAAGCATCGAGACTCGGTCTAAGTAGAAGAAACCTGTTTTTTCCGTCTCATCAGGTTCAGGTTGATCATCAGATTTTATATAATATATTTAAATACACCATGATTAATCTTTAAAATATTAGGAATTCAGGAATGACGATAGTTCTTGTTCTTTCAAAAGGAATTGTCCGAGAAGGAAGGACGTTCTATGGGGTGCACAAAGACGTCGGACACTACCTACTCCCACTCCCACTCCTTAATAAATAATTAAATATACACATTGCATCCATACACTGTAAGTTTCTAAGCTGTGTAGCTTATTATTAAATGTATTTATAACTTTTTGTAATAATTTGTACCTACGTATAGCAATAACAGTATCCTCAGCATGCTTACAGCAGCAAAATTTACAAAAATATAACTTCGCTGGAACTGTGATATAAGTGAATTCATGACGTCTTAAGTTCAACGGGTCATGTAAATCATATCTTAACAAGACAATTATTTAAAAAAAAACGTATTAGTTTTTCCTGCAGTTTGGAAGAAATAAAAATAACAATGAAACAATCATTTCTCTATCTCCCTATCTTTAATTAATCTGCATTATCACTAATTATAAAATAAAAATTTAAAATAATTTGATGATTGAATAATATGTTGAATTAAAATAATATTGATTATTAAATACTTGTTATCGCATAATTAAGTTCGTAGGCAGCCCATAGCAGGTTACATTATATTTTTTTAATTAATTAACATACTGCAAAAGATTACAACAAGCAACGTTCCATTTTATCTGTAGGAAAGAATGCTAGCTTTTATTTTAAAGGCGCTGCCTGCGGCCTGTTATCGCTCGTTCGTCCTCCGGGCGAGGCAGAGGTTATCGCTGCCACCACCACTATAACCCCCCCTCTTCCGTCCGCCCTGGACCACGCTCCCAATGCGTCTGATGCAGTAAACCGATAAATACATAACCATCAACATTGATTTCTAAACCGAGAATACGAATTCTAAAAGTGTTCGGCAAATAAATTCTAAACGATTATAATTATTGCAAGAGACAGCAGTTCATATCAAAGCTAGTGAGTGAAAAGACGTGCGAGAGTGAAAGTTAATTCTATTGGACACAATCAGGTGGAAATGTTAAGCTGGCGGGTACTGTTGTGTGGACTTATCATCACAGGTTCGTAACAAACATTATTGTTAATTCTTTATTAACTGCGTAAATATAATTAACAATATACAACTGCGTAAATGTTATTAACAGTGTACAACGCTTCGTAAAATAACAACAAAGTAATAATAACCACTTCTTATGTCAACAATAATAAGGAAAATCCAACGATAATTATTAACATTTTAGTATCTTACTTAATTAATGCATTTCGAAATTCGACGAATGTTTTGATTACATTAATGAATTATGTTTAATCTATCATCACATAGGTCATTCGATGGAAAACCCACGTTTACGAACATAACACGTATAATAATTACGTGTATATATTGTGCATACGATAATTTTAGTTGCTGTATACATAGAAACATGATATTATATACTGAATTCATTCGTTGTATGAAATTACCCTTATTTTTAGGAATTCGATTCTTAGGAAAGTTTGTTACAAATATGATAAATCCATTATGCTCGGTTAGCTTTGGGTAACTCATTGAATTGAAATAATATAAAAGTACTATCAATCAATAATCAAACAATTAATGTCTTTATTCTAGCAATATAATGAAGGCTTGAAACTGTCAAGAAAAAAAATCAAATGCAGGTCGAATTTTAACGTCGCACGCTCAACACATGCCGTTCGCTAATTTATATGTAACTCATATGCAAACAAAGCTACTAAGTTCCACTAATATCAATCAGACTGATTGGCGACTTGATCTTTGGGTTATCAGCGTCCATTACAGGGCTTGTTTACACTGAACCAATATCACCTTTAAAGTTTAAACCACTACAGTAATATAAATACCTACTACTTAGTACTCACTAATAACTTCGTCCGGAAGTTCATATATTAAAGATCTTTATTGTTTTTTTTTTTGTAAATTAAGATAAGATTAAATAAAGAATAATAAATTATGTCATAAAAAATACAAATGAATGATATTCCAATCCATTGTTACAGAATTGGCATAATATAAATAATAAGCACTAACCGTGGGAATCAGTTGATACTGAGTTCCTGTGTTGACTAAGTCGAGGAAGCGATAGGGACGAGGATGGCTTTTAGAGCTACCCACAATTTGCTGATAAATCGATTTATTTGTGCAATATCATACAATACGAACTTTAATGTAAAAACATAATAATATGGTCTAGATAAATATGGTCTAGATAAATATGGTCAATCGTTTAAAAATTGATTTTATGTTAAAATTTTGTCCTTCGAAATAAACGTAGGCTACTTAATATTTGTTTTTTTAAGTGTCGAGATAAAATTATTTAATATTATTTTACTTTAAGTTAAAGTTTTTAAACTGATGATGTCACCCTGATCGGTTTCGGTCACGGCGGTTAATCTCAGGAGAGATTAGACAACTGTGCAGCACAAGTGACTGCGTAAACACAGATGCACTCTCTTTTCCCTTACTCTCATAATCCGATGGTTAGGCAATCCGACAAGACTAGAGTTTAGGCACAGGACCAACGTGCATGAGTTTTACGTACATTCCGTGGCACGGGAGTATACGTACTTCCAACTTACAGACTGCAATTCGAATAGATAAAACTGTTCGAATTACAAATTTTCAGTAAAAATTTGATACAACATATGTAGATAAAGCCTTTTCCTAAATGAGATCTTTAAAATCAAATTTACTTAAAAACGTAGTTGTCATTAAAATAAATGTAGTAGTATTGTTGACACTGCACTGATAATACTGTTTTCAAGAACGTAAATATTATATCCATAGAGATCACAGGAAAAGTTTTGGAAAATAAATAATGCTGATTAGATTAGCAAAGGTCATAATGATATGTCGCATAATAATCTGGGGCATTATACATATTAGCAAAACAATGGAATAAAACAGTAACAAAGCGTATCAATTTATATTTATTACCAAAACTAAGTATATTAATGTATCTATAATTTTCTCTATTGTTTTACTACAGTAAAATAAATCTATACTCTATAATATGTTTATCTATTCTAATTTTTAAATGTCTGTGAAAAATATCATCATAGTATAAAGGAAGTAGAAGGATGGGTAAACTTTCGACATACGTTAATAAAATGATTAATATCTTAATCACTCTTATGATCCTTATATTTTTTTTTTTTTTTTATATTTGTCGGGTCGGCAAATGACTCTACTCCACCTGATGTTAAGTGGTAGTAGAGTCCAAACGCGAGGACGGCCAGTACAGTCTGGAAGAAGATTCTGCACTAGCCGCCCTCGCCTTGCCGGCCCGCAAGATGCCTCTTCACGCCGCGTAAAGAGACGTGAAGCGAGCGACGTATTGCCACGATAGGGATGGGCAAAGTGTGGAGGCGTGTTTCCCCCGGCATTGGTTCAGCCGCCGTCTCCACTGGACCAACACCCATCGCGGCAATGCTCGCTCGGGCACTGGCTGTACGCTGGCTGACCTCGAAACGCGGCTGCAAGCCACTTCACGAGATTTTCACCATGCGTACGGTGGTAACAAGCCAGGCGGATGTTTATCATCCTACCACCAGATGATATCCCTTAGTCGCCTCTTACGACACCCATGGGAAAGGGGCAGTGAAATGTATTCTTTCTCCGTCACTGCACGGACAAAATAATATATTAATAAAAGTAAAATAATTTGCTAAGAAACGAGCCTGCAAACGACCCACTGGGGTCTCCTCTTAAGGAGAAGATTTGGAGCTTATTTCACCATACTGCTCCAATGCAGGGTGGTGGATACACATGCTGGTTTTCTCAGGAAAGTCAGTGGTGTCCGTATAGTCTTAACCGTACAGCTCGAAATTTTCGTCATGATTCACGTGACCTAACCATCTTATATTGTATCAATAGCTCCAGTATATTAAAACGGCAATAGAAACAGTTAATAATATTAAAACAATTAAATTAATTTTTATCCTCTATGAAACTCAACGAATACTAACTCAACGCTTATTTTACAAAAGTATAATAAGTAAAGATTTATTAATGTTTTTCACATGAGATTTCATGTTAATATTTCACAAAGTTAAAAGCCTACCTACATTGCCCAAAAGAGAAGGATATATTAACTTTGCGCAGGCATATATTAATACAGTGTTTGCTAGTACTTATGTATATCCATATAATCTACGTCCTTGTAGAAATGTATATGTTCTTTTAAAGACACCGAGAGCTCAGAAGCTGGGCAAATGGGCTAAATTTTCTCAATTTAAAAAAATAATCGAGTGTCATCAAGAAATAATACAATTCAAATATATGTATATCAAAAATAGAAAATTACTACTTCTCTTACTATAATTTTTAATATACAATTGCTATTTTTATAGCATTGGGCAGGCAAATGGACTACCTGATAATGGGTGGTCACCAACGCTCATAGTCCCATATTAAAAAATATTACTCATTCCTTATATCACCAATTGCGTCACCAACCTAGGGAACTAGAGTGTTATGCCCCTTGTGCCATTGTATCTTACTCACACCGGCTCACTCACACTGGAACACAACAATACTAATTATTATCGCTGTTTGGCGGTGGAATGATAGTATATGTATACTATAAGTAAAGAAGAATTATAAAAAATCAAGAAAATATTGATCACATTCAAGACACCAATTCAGTTATGGTTTATGAATATTGTGTTTTTCAGTTTTCTTTCACATTCGATAGAAATTTCTTTCCCGTTGTAATTATTTAATTTTAGAAATGTTAATTACATATAATAGGTCCTTACATATAATTGGCGTTTTGTACGGGAGGAATATAAAGTCCAATTTTTTTTTACATAACTTTTGCCATCTCTTAGATAGTTCAGTAATCCCTTTACTAAAAAAACCTGGGGGCGAGAATCAATAAACTCTTTGAAGGCGGTTTGGACTGCCGCATCTGAGTTGAATTTTTTTCCTCGTAAGAAGTTGTCTAAATTCCGGAAAAAATGGTAATCTGTTGGAGCAAGGTCCGGGGAGTTCGGTGCATGTCACAGACATACCAATTCTAGCTCATCTAACTTAGTGGTTGTTTGTTGTACAATGTGTGGTCTTGCGTTGTCGTGAAGCAGCAGTGGCCTAGAGCGATTGACCAATCTCGGTTGTTTAGCAGCTAGTTCTTCCTTCATGGTTTGCAGTTGCTGACAATAGATATGTGCCGTAACCGTTTGGCCAGATTTTAGAAAGCTGTAGTGAACGACACCAATGCTAGTCCACCAAACACTCACAAGTAACTTTTTCTGAGTCAATTTTCGTTTAGGGCAGAATTTGGCTGGGTGTCCAGGGTTCAGCCATTGCAACGAGCGCTTCCGATTATCGTACTGTATCATTCATCACTTTTCATCACAAGTAATGATTCGATTTAAAATCCCTTCATTATTGTCTCGCTTAAAGTAACGTAGCAGTCGACACGTGTTTGCAAGTTCGATTCACTCAATTCATGAGGCACCCATCGTTCAAGTTTTTTTACGTTCCCGATTTCCTTCAAGTGGGTTAATACAGTTTTATCATTTACCCCGAAGCCTGCAGCTATTACTGAAGTGCTTTGTGATGGATCCGCTTCCACAATAGCCTAGTTAATTCTTCATTATCCACTTTGGTCTTTGGCCGTCCACGGGGTTGGTTCTGAAGGTCGAAATTTCCAGAACGAAAACGTTGAAACCAAAAACGTACCGTGCTTTCTTTTGTGATACATCATTAGTCCTTCGAGCTGTTTCTGTATTACTGGTGCCACGGTAGAACTTGTACTCGTAAATATACCGATATTTCATGTTTTCCATTGTGCGGTAATAAGCGACGGAAAAGAAAAAAATAATAAGGAAAAAACAAATGAATGACTGTTTACAAAACTCAAATGTACCATTTAAATGAATTTATAAATTTGAATTTGGAATTCTTAACCAAAGTGGAGATATTTCAGATCAGATATTTCAGTGGTCGTGGTACGACAAAACACTAATTTCATATGTAAGGACCTAATATTACTGGATGCTTTTGAATAATAATGAATATTATTAATTGTTTTTGTAAATTTTATAACTAATATTATTATTGTCAATATATGTATTCCAAAATTATATTAACTATTTTATCATATATATGAAAAATGAAGATGAAAAAAATTGGCCAAATTTTGCCTAAGAATTGGCAAATTTCGACTACACATATTAGCTTAAAGTAGTAAACCAAATTCACGGTGATTTATTTTGCAGTATTACAGGAAACCCGATCGGCAAGTTTGCCGTTCCTACGACCAGCACATATAGGAGAGACAAATAATGTAGAAAAGCTAGGCACAAAAATGCGTGTTCCGGCTGAGATGATCCGTGCTCGCGTGCGGGAGGGTGTACCGCCGCCGCTATGTGCTGGCAGATGTGTGTCCCCACCGGCTGGTCCTGTATGTGCTTTCGATGCGACCGGAACCGCTAGGACTTTTGCAACTTTATGTGAACTGGAGGCTGTATCGTGTCGTGAAAGTAAATGTAAGTTAATCATAAAAAATAATTATTTACAAGAATAACTTTTACAATTACAATTATATATAAGTATTATATTTTAGCTTTCGTGTTTTTAATTTTAATTATAACAATACTTAAATTAAATACCGTCTTAATAAACATCAGTCGCGTTATAATAGGAAAATCACAAGACCGATAGCAAGCGACCCAATAAATCGCTACTCCTACAATAATAGCCTTTGTGACTTTCCAGAGCAAATTATTCATTTCATTGGCGTCCTTTAAGAGAGATGCGATATATTAAGGACTTTATTACTTGCTATTATTAGAAAATCGATGAATATTACAAATAGGATTTATTTATAAGTTATTGATACACGTCATCCAGACAGTGTGAGATGGTTCCTCAAATACTTAGTTATTATTGTAATGACTGTAACTAATGAGAGCACGCGTTGGAATTCTCTAATAATTTAAATTGTTTTGTATAATATTACCCGGGCACTCTCTGTTTACAATATATTATACCTTTATGGTACTATGTCCATAAACTGTGTGAGTGTAAAAATTTAACAAACTGGCTTAAAACAAAAACCTAAAGTTTTATCGCAATATGATGAATAAAACAAAAAGAAATATTGATTTTTATGTGTACAAATTTTTAACTACGACTACGTGCTACATTTTTTTAAATATCTTTATCCTACAAATAAAGACTTAAAATATCTCAGAACGAAATATATTTTTCAATACCATTCAACGTAGTCGAAGCGTAGGTAGTTTTTTTTAACCCTTAAGTAATTTGTTTGTAATACTTAAATTTGTCAATTCCTAAATTCAAATTGTAGCTAAATATATAATAATCATAGCAGCGCATAGGAATTTTGATAAATATTTAAAACATAAGTAACTATTCCTGTTTTAACCTTGGTTTTAATGACATAAATAAATTATCATTTTATAATGATTTTGATTTCAGACTATGCCATAACAAGTAATGGAGAGTGCTGACCAACCAAAGAAAAGCTAATACTTATAAAATAAACTTAACAGAATAACATAATTATACACTAAAATTATACATCTAACGATGTCTTAAAACCCTTTCCGTCACCAGTTCTTACTAAATCATCAATACTGTATGAAGAATACAGTTTACAAAAATGTACAAAACTCAGGGACAATGTATAATAACAATGTATAATAACCATTTAAATTATTCATAGCTCATCGAATTATATTACATAGATTCGGTTGCACATTTATCGCACATAATATTTAGCGTAAGTTTTTCAATGTTTCCAATAATACTGGTATGTACTTGTTTTTCGGTTCCTAGTATTAAGCCATCGAGTAGAATAAGTTGTCTTTTTAATTTATTTTACAAAGTACGAAATATCATATCATCATTCAATGATGAATGCTGAAATATTGATAAAATTCAATAAATTTATCAAACAGTATTATTGTTTATTATTTCAATGTCTGTGAATTGGATTCAATGACCCTTAATGAATGATATCGATAGCGAAAAATATATAAAGTTCGATTTAAGATCAACATAATTAAAATTTTATATTATTATAAAACTTGTATCTACGTATCGAGGAAAAGACTGCCTTTATGTTTAGAAGGCTGCAGAACATGATTTCCTGGTTTCAAATACAGGTTTGAGCCAATAATACGTTATTGAGAATCAAGAATCATCAAGAATTTTTCTCTGGAAGCCCGAAGTTTGAGATTGTGAGATTGAGGGAATATAAAGTGCACTTGTATTTGCACACACACTAATATGTTCAGTGCAGGTTCATGAACGGCCGGTGTGGTTGAAGTCGGTCATATGAACATCTCTTTTTGCTTATTTTGTAAAAAAATGCAATGCTAATTATTATTTGTTAAATATAATAATAACAAATCAAAGAATATATGGAAGCAGAAACACATATATTTTTTCAAAATTCTAGTTAAAAAGATTTAAAAAATCGCAGTTACATTGTAATTACATATTTTAGTTGTAAGCCTTATACAATACAAATGTATATAGAATAGTTTTTTTTATGTAAGATACATCAAGAATATAATCGTAGTTTGGATTTAAGATTAAGAAAGACGAATCCCATCAGATCCAGCGCACGCCCCCTTACTTAATACTTGCAAGGCTGAAAAAGAAAATTTACATTATTATTATTTTTTAGAAAAGCTAATTGATCATCTGATGGTGATCATTTTCGCTATTAAACTAGCAATGTACATAAGAAATAAGAACCACATCTAACACGAATCACGATATCTAAAATGTTATGTACATTTGAATGTGTAAAATAACAATGACTCATCTACCAAACCGGCATAAGTAATAATAACGGCTGCAACAAATAGTGAGTGGGTGGTACCTACTACCAACCAGACTTACCACTCCAAAGCTCGACCCCCGGTATAATTCTTTAACGTTAATTATTATTAAAAAAAAATGATATTTACATTCTCTTTCAATTTTCAAATCAATACTGAATACTATTTAGTAATATACGCACATATACACTATTCCAATTGGAGTAAACAAACCGTAAAGGTAAACAAACCATATATTTACAAATAGCATGCGATTTTCTAATTGGTCTGCTATATTACGCACTATAAACAGTTTTTGATTAATTTACCTTTATTTATAATACAACACTACTCCACTTAACTAGTTATTACCACAATAATTTAACTCTCGAAGTTCCGATTACAACTTTGCGGATACTGAAAACGCCATTTTTTCACGAATCTATCGTGAATATCATAGATTATTCAAGATCTCGACCAATGATATCGCGTCAATCGATATCGGTGACCAATGGTGTCGGTGTCAAAGTTGTTTATTTGGGTTTACACCTCTTTGGGTTGGAATAAGCTATAGGCGTGCGTAGGTGAGAGAGGACAATTAATTCACGATATAGTTTGTTATTGCTTGAATCGTTATGATTGTTATTTTCAAAGTTTTACGAAACTATTTTTAAGACCTTAATCTTTTTTACTAGATTTTAAAATAAAACTCGTTCATTATACTAATTTGCTGCTTTGTTTATTGTATTATCTAAAAGCATCTATCTACAAAGAACCTCATTACCGAAGGCAGTACAAGAATGATGAAATCAGCATGATGAATCACGATCCGGTTATGCGCAGGCGCAATAACAAAGCAATGGTCTGGATTCGAGCTTGCGTCACGACACACTCTGATGATTATGGAACTGATTCGCACCATTATGTTGTTCATAGAATGGACTTATTTTTGCAAGTAATGTATTATTATGGTAATTGTATCTATGATAAAACTAAACCTAGAATAAAGTCTGAAAATCCGGACGTTTGTATGTCGAAGAAACGTTTGTAAAGGAAAAGTTCCACTTTTAAAATCTAATTTTGTTATATCAAAAAATGGTTCAATATCCAACTTTTTTAATACAGAACTCATGATTTACTTATTGATTAGGCAATTTCAAAAAGGTTAATAGTTTTAAAAAGACTGATAAGAAACGTGGTAACTGGCCATCATGAAAGCGTAATACTTACTATCTTTATGTTCACAGTTGTGATTATTCATCACGCATTCGCTTCCAAAGGATTTTGGCTTCGTGTCCTTTTTTCCAGCACAAACTGGTTCAGATTTGACGGACGAGCAATCGTGCATACATGCCTTCTTCCGGGCAGCCTCCGCCTTAAGTTGTTTTAAGTCGGGCTTGTCTGGCCGACAGGAAACAACAACCAGCACCGCCGCTAGTGATGAAGAATAATAAAAAAAATATATAACGTTGATTCAAGGAAGTATAAATTCTAGCTACAGTGATATTTTATTATTTTTATACAAATAAATAGCTTTGAAGAATTTTATTCTTGGACAATATTTCACGAATTATTTAAGGAATTATCGCCTTTTCTACTAAAACCAACTTATGAATATTGGTATGCTTATGATGTCCTCCTACCGATTTCAGCCACGGCGGCCAATCTCAAAAGAGAGATTAGCCAACAGCAAGAGTTAAGGCGCAGGACCAATGGTCTCACGTGCAAACACGTCGCGAGCATCTACATACTTCTAAATTCCAGACTCCACGCCACTAAGTGTTTTCGATCTTTATTGATCTGGTCTGGTGTGTGAACCCAGAATCTCGGAATCTGCAGCCTTATATCTATCTAGCCACTAGACCAACGAGGCAGTCGTTAGTCTAGTGCTTAAACTACCACCGTTTCGGAACGTAGATTCTTCCGAGAAGAACCGGCAAAAAAATCAGTAGTTACTAATCATTTAAATACTCATACATAACAATAAATTAACATAGTGTAAATCATTTAATATGCTACTTTTAGACTGTTCAATGCTGTAAGTGCATAATGTCGTATGTAAAAAATATAATCTTTGTTTATGATTGGGTAGGTATATGAATATGTCCTCAATTATTTATTAATTCAATGGTTTGAAATTTATGTCATAAGTACATTAGCTATCATGGTAACAGCAAAACTTAAATAAATATTATAGTAATAATAAATAATGAATTGGTTGTTACCAAATACCAATACTCACCTGTAAAGTACAACCTCCTTCTTTGTACTTACGACCTTTTACACAAGAGAATCTTGTTGCTGATATAAATAGTCAAAACCTTAGTGCGATGTGCGATGCCTATATCTGATAGGCATTGCTGACCTTAACGAAGACAATTACGGTCATAAAATGTTTATAAGATAATCGCAGGAAGAAACATCGTTTAGGTCTGGTCACTACAAGTAACGCCTAAACCTACTTACTATTCATGATGTCATGTCTTATTTTAAATTTGAAAATAAAACAACGGTTTTGAAGATTTATAAAATAGCAATATTTTTTATGTTGCTCGTTACAAAAACTTTAATTTGGTACTAAATATAAAATGAGTTCCGTAAACAATAACTATAGAGTAATATAAATAGTTTATACAATATTTTTGGAAATGTTTAATTTTACAAATAAAATATTTGAAACAAAATCTCCTTTTTTTAAATTATAAAAAACAACTCTTCGAAATATATCACATATTTTTGTTTTCAAATTATATTACAATAATTGCAATACATTTTTTTACGATAGTCATTCTACATTATGATAAAATATTCTGTAATATTCTAGACATAATACAACTACCGCAATATAAACAAATAGTTTGCTCACCAAATAAAATCAAAGTTGCAGCTCTCATTTTTAGCACTGACTTCTGTACACTTCGCACGTCCGATGTCACCTCTCAACTGGTTTCGAAAAGGCCTGACCGCTGTTACTCTTTATGTCTTGCGCGGTGGGGAACGCTAAACGCGTACTTTTGATACTTGTAGATATATAATTGGTGCTCTTAATACATTGCTATCTTTACATAAGTGTGAAAAAAATAGCATTAAGATAATAAGTAATGGACAGCAATTTGAATTTATAGCTATCTCAGTTTTTATCTAGAGGTCAATATATGCGTCGTGAACTAAAGCGATAATATTATTTTATGAAAAAAATACTTGCAATAATCTGGAGCTGCCCATTGTTAAGTAATTACGTTAAGTTAAATGAAAAAAAAAATAGAATTTCATGTAGCTGGTTTAGATAATTATGGAGTTTTAATAATCTGTGTATTTAAATGATGATTTTTAATTATTTCCTATAATAATGTTTAAATAGTGATTATCGCGTATTTTCTATCTAATAATACACATATATCTACAACAAAAACCTAATCGTCGGTAATTAATATTTTGGAAGACTAATAGGTAATACAACAATATTTACAATATATTAGGTTATACTATACTTTAAAATATTTAGTATCTTACTTTTTGTTTTGAAAGTTCTCACAACATTTTTAATGATTTTTTATCGAATTTTGAATCATAAATTCTCTATTTACAACGTTACTACCTAGGTACCTATTATTTTTTTAAAGTTGATAAATAACTAATTAAACTGGGTTAAAATATCGGAAATATGTTTTAAATTTAGCAACAGTAGAGAAAACTCGTCATTGAATATAAAAGGTAAAATATTTCTTGTCCCTGAAATCAGAAAAAAACAATAACCGCCTGGTGAACAAAATAGATATAAATAATATCAGTGTACGCTAAAATTCGATTATGTTCACGTTACCGTTTCGTGGTCCTTTGATTTGCGAGCGACGAAACTTAGTAATTGTATCAATAAATTAACTTTTTACATAACAGCACCATCTGTCATGCAATAGCAAAACTAAAATTTCAAAGAACTGTTTTCGATTTGACTTCCTAGATGGCGTTAAAACACTTATATTTAATTGTAGTTATATCATCTTTATAATAATATTTATTTACAATTAGAACTACATATTTATTTGTAGGATTTCATATTTATTTTGAAGTATTAATAAGTATAAATGGGAATTTAATAATTCAATTGATGTAATATTTCTTTACCTGTAGAATTCATTTTCTATTATAACGCAGTTGAATCACCAATAAATAAATTATTATTAAGCAGCTCCAACATTTACATGCCTTATGTCCAAAAGCTAATTAAATTATTTTATCGTCACGATCATGAGAGGCCGTAAGACCTAAAAAGGCTGGGTGCTTTTAATTGTAATAGTAACAGTAAACGACGGACGTAATATCGTCATGAGAAATTAGACTTGATACATCATACTATATAATGGCTAATAATTTGAAAGCAGCTACGTTTTATGAATATTCTAATATTAAAAATGAAAAAGTTGTCTGTAATGCTTTCATGTCTTAACTACTCAAGCGATTATCTTTAAATTTTACAAACGTTGTCAGAGAATGTTGAAATAAACATAATAACCTAACACCTGCCTCCCACCCTCGCAAGCGGGTTCAGGCGGAAACTTAGTATTTGAAGAATATAAAGTTCAATGTATGTTTAATACTTCAAATGCTTCAAAATTTACTACTACTATACCAATAATAATAAAAAACAAATCATAATATAAACATCTTTTTTATTCCAACTTATAACCATACATAATATACACAGTACAAAAAAAACTTGTTTTCGCCTATTACAGCAATAAGGACAAAATAAAATTGTCACATATCTTGTTTAACTATTATTTTTATAACAAACTAACCAAATTGAGAAAACTAATATAGGAGAAACTTATCTACACGCCGTGTTTTAATGTACAATGCTTCGAGCGAATACGTTTTTTTTATTTCAATACAATAACTTAAAAGTAAAAGACTTCTTAATATGTACTCGATGGAATTCGAATTAAAAATTTACACATTACATACATATCACTATAGCTACATTAAGCTGTTATAATAACCTGAAGAGTTTATTTGTATTTCGATTAAGGAACATAAAACATATCCACATCTCAACGATATCACCATTATCAGACTAATTTACATTGCACATGCTCCGATCGCGACCGGCGGACTAAATCACATTTCATAAAGTACATTTACACACAAACTGGTACACGATCCACACCACGCTCAACAATGGCATCTTATACACGAAACGGCGCACAGCGCGTATCACACTCGCTCCCAATCTTACGTTAAATGCGGAACTTAGCGAATAATGTTACGTTCGAAGTTGAGATCAATTGCGAGGCCCACTCGACTTCACTTGGTTTCGGCGAGCGCCTCTTCCAGGCAGCAGAGAGAGTCCTTCACTGCGTGGTACACAATGTTCTTTATCTGTAGTTTGTCCTCCTTGTTCGCGTGCTGTCGAG
The DNA here is from genome assembly GCA_905147175.2 of Nymphalis urticae. NCBI lineage: Eukaryota > Metazoa > Arthropoda > Insecta > Lepidoptera > Nymphalidae > Nymphalis > Nymphalis urticae. The sequence continues at coordinate 4,436,365 of LR989994.1, read as the reverse complement.
AAAGCCGCCGGAACTGTTGAGCGAGCTCGAAACACCTCGAAACGTTCTCGGGTGATACGAAATCTTCGGCCACCTTGATGCAATCTAGAAGATTCCTGACTTGATGAGGCGCTCCGGCCGGAACAAAAACGGCATCGCCAGGACATTGCAGTATCGCGTAGCCTTCAACCCCGTATTCCCTGTACAGCCGCTCTCGCAGAGCCGCGTCCAAGTACCACGTCTGATCGTGGACGGGATCGTGCTGCGCGCGGGGCCTCGCTCCGCGCTCCAGCTCCGCTCTGACTAGGAAGTCGCGAATCTTGTCCGCGTCTCTGGCGGCATAGATGTGCCACAGGGCCGCCGGCGGCTTGACGCGCGCGCGGCGCCGCGACAGCACGTCCACCCCCGCCTCCTCCGCCGCCCGCGCAGCCTCGCGCGCCCTCTCGGGGGCGTCCGCCGGCGCGCTGGCGTGGACCATCACGTTTACTGCGTCACTCACGTCCAGATGAAGATTCGTAGTACCGCCGGCTCCTCCGTAAGCCGTGTACATTTTTGGTCCCAAATCTGGTCGAACGAAGCATTCGGGTAGTCGCGCAGCGAGATTTAGTTTGCCGTTGCGTGAGGTATATTCGCTCAGGGGCAAAACGCGCATGAGGTCATCGAACCGTGCCGGTAGAAGCTCGGCGAAGTCTTCACCTGGAGGCCAGTCTTTTAGTTTCAGCACCATCGGAGCGCCGCGTTCATCCCTCAGCCGCTTGGCGGCTAAATCGAATCCGTCCCAGAATTTCCTCGCAGGCTGATTGGGCACCACTAGGCCGGAAGCGCAATTGACAAGGTCGACTCGTGTGTCACCGAAATCACGGGAAAAGCTTTCTGGAGTCCACAGGTCTTTGACAAGTAGACTCGATACATCTGAGACTAGAACTGGTTGGCCACGTTTCCATTGATCCTAAAACAATCAATAGTAGCTGTTTATATAAGTTTTTATTCAATTATATATTTAACTATCTTGAATCTTGCCATTAAATCACATCACAATTAGAAAAACTTTAATTTAAGCAAAGAAGCGAAACTGATTTAAAGCGAAGTTTAAATATAGCAAATATAAAAACAAAACAGATTTAAAAATTATAAACGTTATTTGGTTAAAGGTTTTGAAAAATAATAATGTAAAATAATAAAAATAAAAAATAAATTACCTGGAAAGGTTTATAATTGCCAGCATGGGCGGGATCTGTAAGATGCAACAGTTTTCCATCACAGAGCCATGCATGCGGAACATCAGGGTACAGCAGCTTGGACTCTGTCATTGTCATTATGCGAATTGGCAGCTCTTCCCTTCCTCGTCCGCTCCTGTCGTACCTCTTGACAACATTTGACAACGCAAAGGGTTTAGCCTCTCCGTCTTCATCCTTCTTTTCTTCAACGACACTAGATATGACGTCATCTAAGATATCATTCTTATTTTTCTTTTGTTTTTTCTTTGGCTGGGCTTCACCGCCTTCTGGCGCTGGTCGTATTAGCAGCTCTCTTAGGGTCGAAAAGTTTCCTCCTTCTTCCGAATCTGATGAACTCGTATCGGACTTTTCTTCCTTTGTTTCTGCCTTCACGGGTATGTCGGAGAGCCAGCTCACTATGGACGAACCCGTTTTGCCGTTTTCTGATTTCGCTGGTGACGAACCATTCGTTGCAGCGTTTTCTTCCTTAACATCCTCTTTTTTCACAGTCTGTAAAAAAATTGACATTGCGAAAATTTTAATTTAAGCAATAGGATATATTCTTATTAATACTACTTCATTGTAATATTTTTATTATTTATATAACAATCTTTATATTTTTACTAAAAATCTTTTAATAGATCTCAACTGCAATTCTAGCGTCTCTAGCCTATTTTTTATGGAGGTTGATATTTATTAGTTCATGGACCTTTTTTTATAGAGGGACACTTTTACTTTAGGGTTTTCAATAGCTTACCTTTTGCAAAGCCTTCTGTAGCAGTAGTCTGGCGGCAGCCCGAAGCGCTTCGGGCGCGTCCGAAGCATGTCCGCAGGCGCAGGTCGGCAGCGCGAAAGCGGCCCGCGCGCGGTGCGCTCGCGCAGCCGCCGCGCCCAGAGCGCCGCCCGCGGCGATCTGCGTCAGCAGCAGTCGCCGCGCGGGGTGCGCGCCGCCGGACGTGCATGTCAACCATCTGAGGAAGATATCGTTTGTTATAATTTACGAATTCTGTGATCGATGATCGACTTTGAAACTTAGAGACTTACTGTATGAATGACGTAAATAAAAAGTATCGCGACCTACAAAATTTCGTTTCAGATATATGACCTTAAAATTATTGTTATTTTTTTAAATTAAATAAACGTAATGAAACTTACGTACAAACACAATTATCAAAAAACAAATACTACTGTTAAAGTAATAATTCAAACAAATTTGGAAACTCACCCGAAAGAATCTCTTTCGCCGTTGGTATTGGTATTTACTGAATTATTTGAATCGGTAGGAGAATTGCCTGATTCGCCTGACGTTCTTGACTGAAAAGATTATAAAAATTAATGAGTGTTGATGTTATGTATTGAAAGGAAATCAGTTACCATTAGCGGGGTAATGATTATTATAAAAAAAAGTAGTAATTACCTTATAGCAATCCAGGCAAACGACGAATCCACATTTACCACAAGTCCAATGGAAGTTGAAGAGCGTGGTTTCACACACATCGCATATTTCACGGACACCTTGTACAACGCGCTTCCACGCTATTGTTTTGTCTGTAATCATATCATTATCTTAAGTCGTATTCGGATAAATATTTGTATCAATAATTGATTTTGAATTGCTTTATTGTATCGGTATATATTAATAAGGCCCAAAGAAATAAAATTAATATTGTCTTTTTTATATAGTGAAATCAAAATGTAGACAAAATTCTAGAATGAAAATTACCTTCATTTAGATGATGGGATTCCGCCTCTTTTTCTTGTTGTAGTAATTCACAAAATTGATCTCCAATTTCTCTTAACAGGAAACAACTCATTTCAATATCTAACTCGGCCGCATCAGCTGATGAAGACAACCATAATTTTTTGTCCTCCTACAAGAACCATAAAATTATATTATTAATATTATTTATTAAAAACATAAGTATAACAGAATTGCGTTTTTATTTTATATAATAAAAATATGTAATAAATTCTCACCTCTTCTGCGTCTTTATATGGATCTGAGAACCCGGCTATAGCTAACTGCCTGTTCTTGGCGTACTTCAGTCTTCGAAAAGCGTAAAATCGGCAAAAGATGTTCGGCATGTCTTTATCCCGTTGCGCGGGGGACCAGCGACACTCACGACACTTGGCAAGCCGTGGCGCCACCTCGAAACACGGCCCGTTCTGTAGGAACGACTCCGACGTTGACTTGGAGCGGGCGGCCGAAGGAGTTCGGCGCGGAGGGTCTTCCCGGCGTCTACCACCCCGCCCTCCACCACGTGACCTTCTTCCCCGCGCACGTCCTCCGCCACGTTTACTGGACGTACTACCGCTACCACTACCACTACCACCCGAATCAGAGTCTTTATCGTCACTCTCTTTATCACTCTCACTTCCACTTTCTGATGCTTTTTTCTTTTTTGATTCGTCACTCGCTTTTTTCACCGTCCCCTTTTTCCGTTTCGCCTTAGGCGGTTTTCGCTTCGGCGGTGAAGTCGATTCACGTTCAGAACTTGTACTGTCTTCCTCCGCGTCATCAACGCGACCGTTTCCTTCCTTTGGCTTCCTCGGTTTTGATGTTTTGCGTGCACCGCGCTGAATAGATTTTGCAGCAACTGGGACTACTATGTTGGAACTTGAATCGTCCGGCTCAGACACACGAGTTATCGTCATCGGCAAAGTTATACAAGTTCCCCCACCTCCTGAGCAATCACCTTCTCCGATGGGTGCTGTTTCATGTCTCTGCAACCATGCTTTTTTGCCTAAATGCCGAACCGGGGCTGAACCATCTCGGGGATTGGGAGAAGCCATTTTAGCAGGCGTATCACTATCAGCTACTGTCATAACGGGTGGAGTAGCAGGTGGGGCAGGTGGTGAAGATGACGTTGATAACGCAGGCGTTATCGAAGATGCCGACGTCATCGGTGGCGTCGAAGCGACTGGAGGTACTGGTGTCGCTGGGGCAGGACTAGCTGCAGGCGTGATTTGAGGTGCAGGTGAGGCACCTGCTGCTCTTTCTGGCGTCTCAATACTACCGTCTGCTGAAGGAACTCTAACGTCACAAGGAGGACCCGGGGCCTGCGGCGCGGGTTCAGAGCCTAGTGGTGTTCGACCAACACTTGCAGCTGCAGCAATTAATGGTTCAGGCGCAGGGCTTTCTAAACGTCTACGCTTGACATCTGTCGCTTCGGCTGCATCAAAAGGACTTCGTCTTCTCGGCGACAAACGGTCTGGATCCTCTCGTGAAACACCAAGATCTAGAGGTTGAGTTTGACACGGAGATGAATTACTAAGATCACCGTGCGCTCGCGGCGGCGGCCGAGGTTCAGGTGTGCGCGAATGTGCAACAGGCGGCGGCCGTGTTCGCGTCGCAGGCGAGTACGCGGAAGGTGGAGGATAGGGTACCGGTGGTGGTTCAGCTTTTGTTAGCTGCATGGGTGGTTCTACGGCCACCGTATAATGTGGAGAAGGAGAAGGTCCCGGTGAATTGCTACTTGGTTTCCCGTAAATATGAGGTGGAGCTGGACTCGATACCTTCGGTTTCACTGGTGGAGACTGGTAATAAGCAGCTGGCGATCTCTGCGGTTGGGGCTGGTACAACCTACGGCTCTTGTCTTGCGCCGGCAACGCTGCATGTGGTGAAGTCTGTAGCGCGGGATGGGGATGAGGCGGTGCATGCGGCGATAGACCAGTTCGGTATGGCCGCGAAGGTAGGTAGTGGGGCGACGGTTCACTCCTCGGCTTGCTAGGATACGGATGCTTTTGCTCCAAATGTATTTGTTTAGCGTCGTGCTTAACTATCACAGAATTTTTCTCGGGGACAAGGGGAGGAGGAGCGGGCAAATGTTGATCTTTAAGTTTTTCGTACCTATATGAAGGATAGTTGTATGGGGCGAAATTAGGTTCACCCTTCGGAAGGACGGGATGTTGTGGTTGTTTATCGGGTTTGGCGAGAGAGTGGCGGGGCGCGTGTTGCGAATGCGGCGCGTGCGGCGCATGGGACGCGTGGGATGCATGCGTCGCGTAGTCTTGTTGCGACAAACGTTCGGGCGGATGTGCCGGTGGCGAATAGTACGCGCGCTCTGCCGTCCGCATTCGATCGTGTTCAGGCCCTGAGCCACCTCGGTTTGGTGCCAGACTGTTTAACAGCGACCATGACATACTACGTTCCCGCTACAAAGAAAGAGAATGATATTATCTCGCGTTCAATAATATCAGAAATACACTACATTATATAAACTAATACAAAAAATCACATTTAAGAAATATGAACCTTTTGATTTGCTAGCCTGAGAGATTCTTCAAAATGCCTCGAAACTAGTTTAGACGCAGCATTTTCTTGTTCTCTCCTCTCTTTCTCTTCTCTTTCTTGTTTTTCTCTCTCCCGTTCCCTCTCCATTCGTTCTCTTTCTTTTTCTTTCTGTTGCTTTTCCAGCATCTCCCGTTGCTCCTGATCCCTCCGTTCTCTGCGAACAAAGAAAAAAAAGTTTAGTAAAGACATGAAACAAACGTAAACATAACATCTTATTATATAACATTTACAAATGTAATGTTGATAGTGCCTTTAAGAAAAAAGTTAAAATATTAAGACTAATTCTTCAAGTCAAGGTCAAAAGTAATTTTCTTGTAATTATAAGCAATTACAAAAGTATGGAAATGAAACAAGCCCGAGTGTTTGTTTTTATCCGTAAGAATATTTTCAATCACTTAGATAACAAATTATCGCTTGATAAGTTACATATAAAATACAAGCGTGTTAGATGAAGTTTAGATAAGACACGTCCTACATTAAAATGTTTTACAGAAAAAGGCATGTAAACAATTATTCAAATTAAATAGAACGGATTTATTACTTGGTAATAATCATCGTGTCCGAGTACACGATTATTTCAAACGTGACATACTTTATGACATTGACAACTGACATGGAGTTACGTCTCCAAAGACTATATTTACTTTTTAGGTAAATCATTTTACGCCTTAAAGTGCTATTAAACGAGGTTTATTCACTGAATATTTAAAAAACGGATTTAATGAAATCAAGTTAAAGTATCCTTTTAAATTATACAATGGATAATTAAATGCTGCTTAAGAGTAGCAGTTAGTCTTTTGATAATTTCCATCGCCATTTACACACAATAGACATTACAGTCGATAACACACACATATCCTATTAATTGGTATGTGCTACATACCAAGATAATAAATTAGCCCCAAAAGAATAGATAAAACTACGATTCTTAAACGGTATATTTAAATTATTTATATCATAATGTATATATACAAGTCGCCTATAAGAATTAATGATCTTTAATATATTTTCAATAAATAGTATACTTAAAAGTTATACATTAAATTATGAGTACAATTCAGAGAAACATAAAATAAATATGTATATGGGACGAAATGACAATTAAGAGCGGTGTAATAAGTAAATCGGTTTATGTGGGTCTTATGAATCAACTTTAACTGTTATTAATGACGTTTCATGATTCATTTGTTTACGTAGTAAAAACACATACGAACGAGTATTTTATTAATGTTTGTTAAGTGAATTCTATCATTGAATTAGCTTTAGCAGATATTACGATTGTACCTATAGCATTCCCACTGCATATCGCAGTTATTTATGATACAAAAGTGAGCATAAATATTTAATACATACAGAATAATAAAATATTTTGAATTCGGTTTAACTTGGTTAATATTACTTGCGACATTGTTGACATCATTTATTTAAAATCCACTATATTGAAATTTATAGCAAATTTCCTGACCAAGAATTCAATGATTTTCTGTATATTTTTTTATTAACAAAATAACCTTACATACTAAGTAAGACTTTTTTAATGTCGATATTTAAGTAAATAATCAAAGAAATTCAAAGTATTTTCATAATATTGTTATTATTACGAATGCATCTTTACGCAAATATTCCTAAAACATTACTATAAAAATCATAATTAGGGGTTATATTTAATGGTGCGAACAGTAACGATAAAAAACGTATGTCATTACGTGCACGACCAAACTAATTACGTAATAGTTTCCGCAATCATATCTACACGTTTATTGCAAACAACATGAAAGATTCAACTATGGTAATTTGTAGGTTAAGTTTATATTTAATCATTAATTTGATGTCCATGGCAGATAAAAAAATGAAAGTTGTAAATGGTTTTTTAATTAGTTTTACCTTGACGGTTTGTAGAATTCCAAGGTCATAGATGTATTAATAATAAACTATATATAAGTATTTAAAATGTGCTTACTTATTAGTCGACGTAATACTTGTAAAAATCAAAATAAATCAAAATATTTCGACACTATTTTCTTCTTTTTAATTCTATTACTTTCAACAAATTGTATTAAAATTGCATTTCTTGTTAATTTCATCATCATACTGTTTAACTAATTCGATAACAAGTTTTGCAATGATTAGATAACAATGACATTGGAATTTATTCAACTTTCAAATCCTTGTTTTATTATGACCCGAACGAATGAGAAAACTAGCATGTACATACAATAACAACCCAAAATTATATGGTTTAAACATAAAATAAAAATAAACTAGGTAAAAATAATGTCAAACATTTATTTATAAACATGATTATATAATTTGTTATTTTTTAATTAAACAACAAGCAACTGTATTGTTATAATTTAAAAACTTTGTTTTGATTCATGAAAGTTACCTCAAAAGATTTAAGAGAATCAAGTTTCTATTGCTGGAAATACGAATTTAAATAGCTGTTATATAATGGGTCTTGTTTCCTTTTAAAATAATTTTTTTCAATAGATATGTTTCATTTATCACTTTTTATTAATTGACAAAAGCATATTAATCAATTTACCAAGAATATTTTATAACAAGCATGTAAAGAATTTGTCATTCAGTAAGCCAATAAAACTTTGTATCTATACAAATAAAAAACTTGTAGATATAATTAGATTAATTGATAAACTGTATGAGCCATGTTTCTTTGAAAATAGTGAACATAAGACTTGAATTTTAAAATAATAATTATATTTAATCCCGATATTTCTTTTAAATATTCTTGTGTGAATGTAATTATATTCAAGATTCCATTGAAAGTAACCATAGAATTTTTATTTCTTACGCAAGTTCGAAATAAACTACTAGTACTAGTATATATAATTTTGAAGATATTGTAATGAGCATGTCTACCAGTCTACCAATCCAATTTATATTTGAATTTTACAACAACAAGGGCAATTAATTCATATTAAGTTTGAAGCGCATATTGCTACATTCAATGTCTAATTTAAAAGTCAAATCGTTGACCGATTTTTTAAGTATTTACCATTTATATTTAAACACGCATTGAATCCATTATATTTTTAGTAAATAATTAAATTGATTATATTATTTTTGTTTTGTTTGTTTTGAATACGAGTCATATAATACGTTCTACTATTTATATATAAGCTGTTACGAAATAAATAAATGATAACATTTAACAAGGTGTGGTCCAACTATTAACAGTAATAAAAATTCATCAAGATAAACACAAAAAAATAAAATCCAATCAAAGATTTAATTTTATCTGAAAATAAAATCGATATCAACGGACATTGACAAAAACCTCGTCGGTGTCGTTAACCTTGAACTACAAACAACTTTCCAGCACTGACGTAATCAACCTCGAATTAATTCTAGTCTATATTTACTTACAGGTTTAACACATTTCATACGTTTTTTGCTTTATTTTTCCTCTAAAGATAAAATTTATACCTATTTTTTATAAGTTTTAAAATAAACGTTTATGTTTAACTGATAAATGATAAAAAATATACGAATTTATTCAAAAATATAAAGCCTTATTATTGCCTGTTCCAGTAAAATGGTGGCGATCATACTTTTTTATTTTTTATTTAAAACACAATTACAAGAAATATCTGTGAATTCGTTTAAATTTAATTTAAATGTAAGCAATGACGATTCTTATTTCAACACACTGAAATATATAACATAATTCAAATAAAGAATAATATAATATTTTGGAATCAGTTTGCAAGGAAGCGTAAATTGTTTTTATTTAAAATAACTATGTTTAAAAGTTTATTCGTGTAATTCTCCACACAAACGTAAAAAAGAAACAAATATTTATAAACCATACCTTTTCTAAAATTTTAATAATAAATGATACTTAGCAAATAAATGAAGATTTTATTATTGTTCCCCTCCCACTAAAAGTTTTAGAAATCTTAATATACTTATCATTAGTTAAAGATAACACGTAATATTCTTGTGTATATAAATAAATTTCCTAATCTAATAAAATAGGTATTTTATAAATCTACCATATTATCGTATTTTTATCGGTCAATAACATATTATTTTTACTGCTATTAAAAATATGACTATGACATATTTCGTCATACAATGAGCGTTTAATTTAATGAAAATTATGACTAAACGTAATAATCTTGAACAAATAATTAATAAGATTATATTAACCCAATAAATTATAGGTGTGAAATGTGTACATGGTGCAAAATATATAAGTAAAGATTCATCTGTCATTGTCATTTGCCAACAACATGCTTTTATTTCAAAGCAAAATACAAGCCGAAATATTAGGAAGAGAAGGTCCCAGGAGTACCGTAACAAAGAATTCACAATTGTTTGCTAAACAATAATTAATATACATATATATATGAAAGTGTATTTATTAATTATGAAAATGTTCTCACATATACAAAATGAATAACAAGAAGTTTACTCCTATAGAATAAACGAGTATTTTTTGTCTATTGTATGTAAATTAATAAGTTATTTGAATCGTTTCGCATAACAATAGGCTGCGGAAGTCATCCTTCCTCTGTGGTTACCAAGTTAGATTTAATTTGACTTTTAAACGCTCGCTACTTATTAAATTTGCATAAACAACGACGAAAAAGGTTGTATAGTTGTCTTTCGGAGAACGTTGCAATTAACGCTATTAAATAATTGTAAATATCTTTATAAAAAAATGCACAACTTAAAAACTTATACTTAAAAAAAGAAACGAAATTGTTTTGTTTTTATTAGATTTAAAATACATTTGAGAAGAAAAAAGGTACCTGTAGACTAAATAAATGATAACAGAAAATAAAGTATAAATTTTAAGGAAATTATTGTCAAGGTACCTAACACCAGATTCATTGAAAGAAATTTAATTCTATTCAATGCTAATGTTGAAAAAATTAGCAGTGAATTAGCAATAATTGTATAAGAGTACAAACCGTAACAGTCTTTCATGTCTCTCTCTGTCGTATGTGGCGGCCGCGATATAATCGTCTGCGATGGCATGGTGCAGCGGCGGATGTATCGGTGGTTGATACCGCTGCTTCCACAGCAGCTCGTTCGCATAGAGCGAGTGTGGCGGCGGTGGAGGCAGGTGCAACAGGGGCGGGGGTGGGCCGCCGCCGTAGCCGTGCGCCATGCCGCGCCACTCCTCCACCGAGCTGGCCGACCCGCCTGAGCGCACGCCGCTCACGCCGGAGTCGGACCGATCGTCCGCATCGCGCGCGCACACTATCACACAGTCGTCCTCCTCGGAGGCCACGGCGCTGCCAACACCATCCGCGCCCGCACTCACTTCACTCTTCACTTCACCACCACTGTTTGCGCACACTTCGGCCTTCACCTCCTCTTTTACGCACTTGTTTTCGTCACTGATCTCCAACACATCACCACTTGCACTTACACTTTCTGCGACACCTGTAACAATAAAAAGGAAAAGTTAGTTGAATCTATATTATAAATTATCTATACATTACCACAGTTTAACATTATTTGAAGGATAAAATTGGTTAGCATCGATTAACACAAATAATACATATGCTACAACTCTCATTTTAACATCGGGACTGATAAATGGTCAACGTCAGCAATTCGGCATGTTGATGCGAGCACGTTTGGACAGCGGCCAATATTAGCTCATTCACACTACGCCCACTCGTTTGCAAAAATGTGTCGTATGCTGACACTGCCGGTTTAATATATCAAATAAAAATAACGACTGCAATAAACAGCTGACCTGTAGCTACTTATTAAATTTAAAAACAACATTTAAATGTCAAGTACCTACTGCTTGAAGTGTGTATTGACATTGTTTTGAATAACAAATATCTAAATATACAAAATGACATCATGTATTTATGGAATAACAATATATGGAGTGTCGTTATCACAGATTAATTATGAAACGTGGTCTCGATTGCATACCACTTTCTCAATGTCGGTTTCGTTCGACGTGACAAGCATTAGCTATCGAAGTCACGTTTCGGACTTATAAAGCCGGAAGAGAAAGATGACAATCAGAGAGACGTGGTTAGCACAGAGTAAAAATGTGTTACCGAAGTTATGCGTGTCAATGAATGACTGGCCGATCGCCAAAATTGGGAGCCAAGTAACACATGACGCGATGAAGTTTGGCGAAAAACCAGAACAGGGCCAATGTGACAGAGTACGGACATCCTGACGCATTTAAAATTCCATTTGCTTGGTGTTAATTATTAACAAAATTACAAAACTATCATGCTTTAACAACAAGGCAAAATGTTCCAATAAATAAATTCTTCGTAAATTGATTGCGAAATAGGTGACCAACAAGAAAATGTTCTTTTGTTTCCTCTATTAATAATTGTAATTTAATAAAAATAATAAGCATATGTAATTTGTAAGATAAATCTAAACTAACAACAATAAAAAATCACTATTAAAAAATTATATCATAACCGAATAAATTAAAAAATCCGTTGGCAATATAAAATTCGACCCGAAACCTACACAATAGGACATGCTTGCGTGTCAAACGAACGACAATGGAATTTTAATGAGAAGCTGTTAACGACGAAGCGCATTTACATAATCGCATACATAAATAATTATTCCTAACAAACAAACGGAGAAAACGACCATCGATCTTGTTTGTGATGCTGGTTACCATTATCACGGGTGTATGGGTCAAAGCTCAAGATTTTACTTGTACTTGTGTAAGCGTGGTGATGTTTTCGTACTTTCTTCAAACTATAATTCATTTACCACTGAATGAAGTGTTGTGTCCCAGTTTTATCGTAATTTTTGCATAATTCTAAAAGCAAATCGTGTGCCTATTTAAAATATTTGTTTTGTTTGATTTTTTATTAGAAGGCCAACAAAAAAAGTAATTAAGTTAATTTAAGCCAAGGTTTTTAATACCTTATCAATAAAATAAACTGTCTGACGTAATAAACAAGTATTACAATAAGCAATAACAAAATAATAATTAAAACAGGAAATTGTTACTTTTATCTTTCCAATGAAAAAACACCAAATGCATACTATTCTGCAAACGAATTTATATGCGAATGGCTGTAAACAAAAGCGACGAGACAATACGACAGTGATCAGCGGCTGGGTACAATGAGGTAACAAATAACTCTTGGGGAAGAGCAGCAATGTTCACCGCGTGACGGGAGCTGATTGACAAGACAAACGGTTAGGCGGGCCCCGGCGAGGGCTTTTCATTAGATGGATATGAAACAAAAAGTTTACACTTAAGATTGCCGAGAGCTCTGAACAAGCAGTGGCCGTGATAAAGTCTGATCCAAAGGCGGTCATTATTAATGAGAGAAAAATAAGCGCGTCTAACGCTACTATTGCACGACTTACGAACGCTTTACTAAAATGGCAAATATACGCAAAATTGTTATGATGGCAATGTAGACTTAAAAGGAATAATCTAACTGTTGTTTAACAGGTTATGTATTCATATCTGTTGCTATTTAAAAAATAATCTTTTAACATTTCCTTATTGATAATCATTTTGCATGCATTATAAATGAACACAAATAAAAAATGATTAGCCTTAATTTAAATGGAAGGTCAAAAGGTCAAAATCAACTCGTATCTAAAAATACACACGCAATGTAATATAATTGCTCACAAATAACGACTACTTCGTGAATTGAAACGATTAATCACCTAGTTTTACAACAATGCAAAAAACACGATAAACTTGATTAATATTGAAGGAAAAATGAAATAATACAAAAGATTACATTAAGTCGAATATCATATAAGAATGTGACTTGAAAAGTTTTAGATATTTTTTATTTAATGAAATGCGCAATGATTTATTCCAACAGTACAAATTCAAATATTCGCTATGCGATATCGAAACGTGTTTGTTGACTCACGTAGAGATCTCGTTAAAACCACTAGAGCGTACAGCCACGCCGAGCGTGTAATGAACACTTCCACTCGGACAATAACCGCTACTTAATAGGATGTTTAATAGTGACCAAGCTTTCTCTGGAGCTGTAAAGCAATTATCTCGACATTACTCAGATTACGTAACTCGTCTCTGTAATTTTAAATTGCTATTAAAATTGTATTACGAGTGTTAAATGATTAGTGTCATAACTTTTTAACTGAAAACAATTTTATATTACAAGTTAAAGATACGATTAATAATTGAATGAATCCAAAATACTAAGTTTCCGTGTTTGTTAATTTCCACCCTAAGCGTGTTATTCGACTCCACAAAAAGTGATCGTGATCGGCCAACGTATCGGGTATCGTGACTGGTATTGCACTACCTTGAAGGTATTATGGTTTCGTAGTTGCATCACGATTCCAAGACGACCGCATCGCATAAAGTAGGTAATTGCGCAATACATTACTGCATACATTTTGAATTCACAACCTTTTTTGGCGTCTTTAACATCCAAATTAATCGCTTGGTTGAAAAAAATATATATTTTGTAACTTGTACATTTATATTAATGTAATGTATAATAATACAACTATTTGATTAATTAATGTTATACATACACAAAATATCGAAGGATGCCCTAGATTGCATGTTCCTTTTAGTGTTGTAATTTAAATTCTTTATAAGCATTTTAATTTGACACTGAGATTAATTTAACTTTAACGGCACTATCTAACGGATCTAGCATGACTATATTAGAAAATGACAATGTAAATGTTAAATATTTAAACACTACTAATAAACAAGTTCGTATTGTCATAATTAATAAAGTATGTGCCTTATAATGGAGATAATCGGCTAAATAATGTAAATGGAGAACTAACTGCGTATTTGCCTACCTACTTAAGAATTGAGTCACCACAAAGTAACAAACAAATCAGGTTAGATTTTAAACAAGCATCTTATCTTTATTGTAAAACCCCAGTGGGCTAAGTAAAATAATTGAACTTGTATAATATTAAAATGTAATGTTTAAAACGAATTGATAAACATAGGCGAAAAGTGAAATCATGATTACATCAACTAGCGATATTGTGTCGCACAATGAATAATGATGTAGAATTAGAACAATATGGAGTGCGGGTCAGTAGAAAGCTCAATAAACAATAGTGATAAGAATTACGAGTCGATAGGCACGCTAGCCGCGAACAATGCAGTCGGTCGGAGCCAATTTGATAACACTCGATTAAAGGTCAACTAGTACACAACTTTACATTGCGTCGCTTAAGATAATAGGTACTGTATCAACGAAAGCATTAAGGCACTTTCAGTAAGTTTTAACTATAATTATTATATACGCGGATGATGAACTTCGTGAGGCTATTAAAAGTTTCATGTCACAAAATTATTGACTATTACTTTTTTTATATTTATTCCACCGACATTTTATAATTAATACATTTTAATCAGGTCGTAGACTTTTCTAGTATTCATTTATAATATTGTTAAAAAAAACTGCCAAATTTATATTAAAAAATATATATATTAACTAATAATACTCACTAGACGAAAGTGGTATCAAAAACACTTAATGTTTCTTGAATAACTGAAATAGCTTCTTCCGCACTTAAACACAGTCGTGCAATCTCTCACAATTCTTAATAAAACGAGCCAATCACCATAGTTCAAAGTCACAATCACAAAAATATCCAGGCTATAACATGGATCCTCGACGACCGTTGAATATTAAAAGCAATCCAATCAGTTGTGTCCTTGAAAGCGGTCAGGAAATCAAAGCAACCAGGCGTTCACCTGCACACACACAACTCCAGTCGGCTATGTTATACGTATGTATTATATAAATGTACAAAGATCACGACTATGCTAAAATGATCGTTGTGAGCGCACTGTAGACAGACGTGCAAAAGCCTCGATGGCGCACAAAGAACTGAAACGCGGGGAAGTGGTAGTTGGCGGAGCGGGGGACGGGGAACAGACCGCGCCAGTCTCACGACGGCGACGTAGCACAACGTAGCAACAAGTGAACGGCAATGCGGGTGTGAGGCGGGCAGGAGACGAGGGATGGAAATAGGGAGGCTCCCCCCGCTCAACATAGAGCGCACCTGACGGCAATGCATGTAGCACCCGTCGTATCCACTATCAAACTATAGGCTACTTATACCTACTATAACACAACAGGAAGGGCAGATGTCGATAATCACGATACGCGATATTCTAAATTTACATAATTATAGGTACATTAATTGAGCAATTTATGGATATCGTTCAAAACCTGAAATGAAACTTGAAAAAATGAATGTTTTTAATTAGATATAGACGCGACTTATTAATCAATAATAATATCACTATTACGACACATATCAACGATCGAACCATAATTTTTTTATCAATATTGTGATGATATTAATTCGAAATTTTATAAAATTGAAATTTCTGCAGAAAATTGATAAATCACGAGTGAACGTGTATTATTTATTATTGGATTCGCGTAATTATTATAATTATCGTTTTTGGACAAATACTACCACTCCTTGTTTTATCAACTGATTTTTATCAATTAACGAATAAACGAATATGTTATAAATATAATTTAAATAAGGTTTTAAGTTGTGCAATAATGGTAAATAAATCGCATTCATGACATTTCAAATTAATAAAATAATTAATATGCATTTGTGGTTTAACGAGTGAAAATATTGTTTAAAATCAAATTTCCAGTGCATTTGTTGATTTATATTAAAAATATATAAATTAAAATGTTTATAGTTTATATATGTATATATATATATAGGTATATATGTATGAAACAATGAGTAAAAATAAGTTTTAATTACTTATTATTAGTAGAAAGACATTTTGTGCGAAATGTGCTAAGGATGTTAATAGAGTTGCGCGGTAATCAAGCTAATAAGAATACCAGTCTATATTTAAGTCAGTACAATTTAGAACATAAACAAAATATCGATCGTTGACCAACATGCCATGCGTATTTAACAACTTGCTAACGATTTGGCACAGCCCCAGGAATTCCTTGAGTGTCATATACTTTATTACATTCAGCCATAATATTAATAAATGCAAACCAACTATCTGCCCTGTTATGTTTTCAAACTTATTTTATAGTTCCACTTATTAACCTTGAAGTGTTATTTAATCAATTCTTATTAATATAATTATATTATTCATATTTCATAAATAGTAATAAATGAATTGTTTGAATTGTTAAATAATCTTAGAAGTCACAATATTATTTTATAACACTAAGTATTTATTTGTATATTGGCTGCGGCATACGGGTAAACTTGCCTACGAAGTTTTTCTAAAAACATGCAAGGAGGTCGTGTATCTGTTTTGGCCTTGTGTTAATCGTGTTAGCGGTGACATGCGAATAACTAATGCTAGGTGTAATTTGCACATACAATGCATCTGAAAACCGCTTTTTAAATAACTGCCTAAATTAACTGTATACGATATCGATTTTATGATTCATGTCTCCTTGGTCACTGTTATATTTTACATCATTTGATTTAGATTAAATATGAAAAATAATCTTCAAGATAACTGTATTCGCTATCAGTGACTTTAAAGTGTGCCGTTCTGTCATACAAATTTCATGTGACTTTATACGTGTATGCTTTGCGATATTATATAACGCTTATTTTTATGCTAATCCCTAAAATAAGCGTTTATCGTTCAATGTGTTTTATACATAGATATGTTAGATAATTTACACTAAGAATTCGAAGATAGGAAACGCAAACAAGGCAGTCGATAACCTGGTTGCAGTAACTGATAACAATCCCACTATATGCCTTGTTTGAACAATGTTTTATCTAAATAATGCTAATAACTGAGATATGACAATGAGCGTAAGCAAAATGTTTTTATAGCCTTTTTTTGTCTATTCCAAGAACTTAACCAGGACACGCAAAAGCTGTGTTTTATTTATTAACTATATATAGTCAAGGCAATGTGAAAGAGACAATATAATTATATGAATAGGTATAATTATATGTAGAGAACTTGCAATTTCATAACAGCAGATACGCTGCTTGGAAAATGTACACTGACAATGGCTATAAGATTCCAACTTTACTTATTTAGACTTACTTACCCAGCAAAATAAGCGATTGATACGTACAATGAGGTATTTTATTATTTCACGTTATCGATAGCTTACACAGCTGCGTACGGAGGCGTAGACGCTGATATTACGATTGAATTAATTTGACGACCCACAGCGTGATGCAATAACTATGAATCATGATGACATTTTATGGACGTTCCGCCGGCTCACGGAACGCGCGATATGGTAATAATAAACAAAACGATAAAAACTATTAGATATACAGTATAATACAGATTTGTAGGTCACTCCTTCATTAACAAATAATTTACTTGTTTTTTAGTATTCTAATTGTTCACAATGAACTACGTTGGCTAATATTTTACATACATTAAATAAAAAAGTTTAATTTGTTTATAATTTATATATTTACGTTATATATTAGCGTTGATTAAATTACAAATCCAAACAAACATTTAAGGAACTATTGCGCTTTTATCCAGTCCTCAGAAACCGGAAATGACGCTAATAGTTTGTTTTTATCGGAACTCTAGGTTATCTACGTAGTTATTGCACAAATTAGGGTAGTACGAATCTAGTGGACGATCGATTGTCGAAAACCGCACGACGCAATAAATTGTTGTCTCATGGAGAGTAAACATTGGCGTTCGGCCGCATTCATGCATAATTGATGAGGGTTCGAAATGAACGCGTGGATTCCAGGCGGTCACGACTGTGCTGAACCGCGCGCCCGCGCCTCCGGCAGCCATTTTGTGGAGCCTGTTCGGTCCGATCGTGCGTTTTGTGAATATTAATACTCTATGATGCACAATTCGTTACTTTGATAACACTAACCATATACATTATAGTATATAGATTTTATTTAGATCCAACTTGGTAACTATATACAATGCAAACGCGTTGCATGCTTCTAATAGCAAATGATCGTTATTAGTTTCTATTGTTACCGACTGAGTAAATAGAGCATGAGGCAGTGTAATAACATAATAAATTAAATAGTACAATACAGCGCGGCTCGCGGGGAACTCTCACGCACGACCATTGTGCGGTGTAATAATTGATATCAAAAGTCTTTTCTTTTACAACGAGACTCATCATTAATAAAATGCTTCACACTAATTAGTATTAATAGCTTTAAGTTCTCTCAACCTTAAGAGTTTTATATTTATATAGAAAGACAAGAAATACATTTGTTTTATGAGTCAGCTATTATTTTATGTATATAAGTAACTATTCCTTTGTTACTCAAAACAAGGATTAACTGCTATTGTTCGTGAATGCAGATTTACGGTAAAATGTGTGAGTATTATAATATCTGAAATTATAAAGTGAGGAGAACAACTGAATTCATACAAAGTAATCACAGCTACATAACGACGAAGCGTATCATAGAGGCGTCTGTCGGCTCAATTTTACGTTAAGACGTTGTGGTCGAGGCCTACGGAGCACTCATTACGGATGAAAGTCAGCCGCTTGCCCTACCGATGGAAGCCTATGCGGGGAATTGTAATAATATGGAATGAAATACCGCGCCCGTTCGTCTGCTCGTAACCGCAACTCGCCTAACGCTCTCACGTGCACTTACAATGCGTAACCATGAACTGCAAATTATCATGACTTGCCTGCACAACATCAAGCCTTGAGCAAACACAATGTTTTCGTTTTCCAGATAATGCAAGCATCGCATTCCTTACGTATGCACTAAATAATTAAAAGAAACAAATCTGAACCATCTGGTTATGAATGACTGATTTATTCATTGATATTTTCGTTTCTTCGCAAGACAGCTGAGCATTGCAGCCGCATTTCCTGGCGTCGAACGACCTATTGTTATAGTTTGCACTTTTTTGCCGACATATCAAGAATAGCGTGTGCATTCGCATTTTATAAATGTACTCGCGTATGTAGTTTTTACACGCTTAATATTTACTTACGTGTGGGAATCGAAAGTCAATGAATAGGCAGTCTCATCAAAGAACATTATGAGTCTCATTTTACTGTTTCTCATCAAAAAATTCTGCATATCCCTTTCTATTGAAATAGAATATTTAGTATACAGCATTATGATTATATTATGTTAAATGCTGGTTTGATACGCCTTATTTATTAATAGACACACTTCAACTATTCATTTATAGACTTAAGTAGAAATCATTTGCAAACATTTACATAATTATCCATTAATGCATTATTTTACCTCATTCAAATGAGTAAAAGAATTTAAAGTTATAATTACTATTATAATACTTCGGTATTTATTTATTTTTTTGAATAAATACATTACTAATGACAACTAATACATATATTTATATCGTTAACGAAATAAATATTTAATTTACATATAAAATAAAACATCGTTTCGGTTTCTAATTAATAAGGAAACATTGCGGAAAATAACTGAGATAATAAAGTCGTGATCGGGCACCGTAACTATTCTAGATTCTTTAACATTATATTGTGTCATTATGTATTACTTAACAAGATCATTGCTTGATAAAAGACTATGGAGGTATAATATAATATAGTTGTTTCAACTTTCAAATAACACTTTTAATAAAAACTTAAAATATAAGACTGAAATTAAAATTGAATAACCAGATTATATAAAAAGTACAGTCACATGCGAATAATTTCGCATGTGAAGAATAAAAAATGACAAGAAAAACTATAAAAAAGAAATTAGTAAAATATTCAATAACTTTCGAAATGCATAAGTATTTTACAAGTTCTTCTAATATATAATACTATTCGACTAAGTTTGCACGAAATTGACCTACTATTTAAAATAAAACTTATAATTTCGAGTAAATAACAATTTTCAAATGAAAACAACAAAAACAAACGAAATTTAACCTTCTTGTAATAAATATTATAATAATTTATTTTATACCCACATAAAACCAAATATAATAACTATGGCGAAGCCTCTATACATCATCTGGACTACCCAAATCCCCCGTAATACTGAGGGGGTGTCCTCCCCGGCTTATTCAAAAGAGCCGCATTAAGCTCTCCCCATTAACAGCTAACTGCAGGTTATCAAAGGTTTTCCTTAGAAAACGCAGCCAACCCGCTGGCCGGTAATTTGGGCCCGAGCCAAGTAATGTTTCGACACGTTACGCTCACCCTTATCGGATATCCAGTGAAATGCATGTAACCATTTTAAAATACGGAGTGCCGCAGTCTTGCCTCTGCCAAACGACTACGTGAATAAAAGTATTACTGGACTATCTTTTCGACGAGTTGGCAAACATCGTAGAATATCAATACCTTTGTTTCGCCATTTGTTATCAAGCACAAAATACAGATTACTATTATATACTATTCTTATACGTAAAACAAACGTAGTACACTTTCATTATGTATTATTTTGGATTTATACATGTTAAACCTTAATATTTTATCATTATAAAAAAGATACTAAGAACTTATAGTTGTTTATTTTATTGAAGTCAGAACTAAAATTTTATATTATAACAATTGACGCATTTCTCTATATGTATATAAATACTTAAATATATAATTTGAATTAGCTGTTAAAATAAATGATGTAAAATACCTACTATTATATTCTTAAATCGATTGAAATCACAAACTCGTTTCACCCACAGTTACAAAGACACGATGTCAAGAAGTGATTTATAGTATAATTTGATTTGATTTTTTTACTTGTACTTAAGAGATCATTGAACTGCGAAAAGGAGCAGAGTGAAAATGTCACAATTTACGACTCAAGGGCGCAGGGAGAATTCGTCCTTACCAACCCCTTGCGTGTTTACGTTGTCGCCCATGAATCGGGGTAAAACCCAGGAACAAACTTTGATTAGATAATATTTTATTTAAAATTATATTTCATTCAACGATAAAATGTATTAATACGCTATGAGTGTTGTTTTCAATATTTTGTTAAGATTTTTGATATTTTGTAAACTTACAAATATCTTTAAATAATTTTAGTATATCATAGGCGATAAGAAGATTGAATTAGATATGTTATCATTAGTATAATAAACACAAGATAAACATGAATCTTTATCATATATTAAATAGTCCTGCGTTTGATCACCGCAGTCATGGCAGTCTAATCTAATAACGGTACGAGCTTCCGCTCTCAGGCAATTGCCATAGAGATGATAAGATCGTTCGCCCACCAACCTAAACATCCCTTATTTTATTTATTCTTACAAGAGCTCGTCCCCTCAAGCAGTTGTTTTCTTTGATAGCACATTATTCTTATTTTTCGACACAAAATTAAGTATTTTAAATTTTTATAATGACATGAGTCATTACACGGAATATTTTATTCAGAATATCGTCATGGTTGGCTTCGACAATTGTAATAATCAATTAATATTTAGTTAACACTTGCATGATTAATTAGTAACAAATATTAAATTAAATGAGTTAAACATTTAATATATTTGCTGCTTGTCAAATTACAATCAAAAAGGAATTAACACAGCGACTTTTAAGTGGGCTAAAGCTGACGGGTGAGGGCACGATGACTAACATCATGAAAACATTTATTATTACATGATACAAGGTATATTGGTCTTTACTGTAATACAATAACGTCTCATTCTACGTTTTGGGCTTACAGGTGATATGCGAGAACGCCAGAGTGTTGTGTGGGTAGAAATTCCACGTCAACCCCTTCCCTTGTGGCGAGAGGGTACGCAATGTGAATGCCAAGCCTTTCTTTACGTTTTCTCTTATTTTATCCAAGCAAATAAGCCATTGTTCGATAGACGAGTATGTGTTGTTAGAGTTAAAAATGAAAGCATATTTTAAGACTACTATTTTCTTTTACAAATTAAAATTTCAGTACCTACCTACTAAAATGAAGTAAGCAGTACCGAGATAAAACATTTCGAGACACTAAGATAACCTTCCCCATGAGCGTCGTCGACGCTCGGATAACGTTACGACGTTTTGACACGAACGCATTCTTGCTATTATCGCGTATCGACCTACATACATATCAGGTTCCGATTTATAACAAGCGATGAAACAAATTGTGACCTGTGTTGCGCGTTTTTCCGTTAACTAATTTCTGGATGACTACCAATTTATTTTTGTAATTAAATTGAGTAGAGGACAGACAAAACCGTCTATAATAGGAAGTACATAAATAACAAAGTTTCAAATGTCACAGACACATTTGGGATTGGCAAATTGATTATTGTCATATGATTTAAATTTTACATAAATATATATTATATAAATGTGAATCGTGAGTCAAAATGTGTTTCAATATACGATGATAATTGTAAATATAGTAGTATTGTGAATTATGTACTATGAGAATGCGAGTATGACATCATTCGAAATTCAAACATCTGATGCTCGTCACCGGACGCTACTAGAAATGTGACACGAGGCGTGGATCAAATACTACTAATGACTCATTAAATGTCTCGCCTAGCGACTACTTCAGTGCTAAAATAAATTCAATACGAACCGGTTAGTGAATTGCGCTGGTTAAATTCGATCGCAATACATTCAATTTAAATGCCAATTCGGTTAAAACTGCAAGGCCAGCGCTATCATGCGAAAATCGACAAGTTTTATGTGGGCCAGAACGACTGTAGTAAGGTAACATTCCTTTACATTTACAGTAGTGAGATTTACGATCGTGATAGTTTCGTTTTCACGTCTCAATGACTCCGGTATTCGCGCACTTCGTCCATTTTTGTTCTTAAAGTGTATTCCGTGACCAATCAAGAAAGATCTTTGATAGTTCAATAGGTAGCAATGTTCTTATATTGTAATTGATGCGATGGAGGGTGAAGAGGAGCTCTAAGTAAAGTTGTCATTGACTTTTTAGTAGCGTTAAGTCGCTGTGCGTGACATGATGCCCGCGCTCTACTTATCCATGGAGAAGTTGCGCAACGAATGGGACCACATTACCTTATATTCAATACCTTCGTATTCAACAGATACTCTACACCTTCACTTTCTTAACCTACATAGCTAATATATAGATTAGCTAATAAATAGATTAGCAACGGCAAAAATAACTACTCAAGTGATAAACTAAATCAACTTTTTTACGTAGAAAGCGAGTTCATAGTATTTGCATAATCAATGGCTGGATGAAAGCCTCCCCCATAGAACGCCAATCATCCCTTATCTTGGGCAGTCCGTATAGGAGATGGCTCCTTCTGCCTTTCCATCCGTATCTGCCTTTTTTTTAATTTTCGGTTCACCTTGCCAAAAGGCGTTCTACGTTTACGGCTAAGCGTGATCTCCACTCTTGCACGTGTCGGCTCCATCGGCCATCAATATGGCGCATATTGCATTATCTTTCCAAATTAAACATGGAGTTAATTTTTTATCCCCTCTAAATGTTTATCATTTATATTTGTTTGCCATATGAAAGAGTGCTATTAGATTACTTTAAATAAATCTCGATGACAAAAAGGTGAAGCTGATACATGTACGGGAAACAAAGAGACAACGAAGGTTATCATCACATTAGGTAATTCGAAAACCTTGACATCATGCAAATTGATGTACAGGACAGAATGCGTCGACTGATCTAAAATACTCAGCTTCTTGTCAACGTATGCGCGGACACACATACACACACAACTCAAAAGGAATTTTGTTGTAAAATACCCTGTACCTTTGTTTATGACGATATTTTTATAATAATGTTCAAAAAACAACAAATTGTATGTAACTGATTTGAAATTTGTACGTTACTTACGAAACTTATTGCACTTAAACTACTATTTTCGAGGATCATCATTATAAAGACAACATCTAGTTCTATTTTATTTGTCCTTTGTTAATAACAACTTTTTTAAATAATTTAGATACCTATAACATAATTTATATTAAATATTTTATTGTTTTGTCACATCGTGGATACTTGGTATTATATTAAATACAGAATACATAATAACAAAATTAAATTTTATTTGTTATATGTATTACAAGGAAAATTGTTATTTAAATTATCTGGTTTTATCTCAATGCGAAATAAACATTAAACTTGCAAATTAATTTATTAACTGACTCACTGCCTATACTGAAAATGTAATAAATGTTGTACTTAATATATAATAATAAGTGGTCGTAAATTCTTTATTAACGATTACGATTACTTTTATTTACAATGTCCAAAACAGTAATCCCGTAATTTAAAACGAGTTAAGCGCATTAAATTAACTTTCTATATTTTGATATTTTTTTGTTGAATTTGACTTAAATATTTAAACAAATTGAGTGACTATTAAAATCTAAATAACCGGTTTTAATAAAAAACAAGCGTTTAAAATTTTAAAATGAAATAGCGGAATACAAAGCAGCTCATAATAAACATATAATTAATCGAAAGTACTCTGTCGTAACACGCTTTAAAATTTTCAAGATAACATATTTACATATTTACTTAACAAAAATAATAATCATATTATATGAATGAGTAAATAAACCGTTATTTTGCAGAATTATATTTAATTACTAAACATTTATTCAAACGACAGGAAAACGATCGTAAATTCATATAAAACCGGAATCATTAAATTCTAGGATCGTGAGAATCGTTAATACTATTCACAAAATTTCCAAACATTAATTGCAAAGGAGTTCAATTGCTGTGTGGATGGTGTAACAGGTCCTAATGCACCCAATACATATTATTATGTTTACTTTACGATATCTTTCGTCGTAACAAGAAGACTTGTATAACTGGTTCCGATACAACATGCTCAATTAACGTCCGGCAAAATAAATTGAGATCGCCTCGCTATCTTTACATTACCGTTTTTCAGAATACATGTAATTTTGTTATTAAAGTCATAAAAATCATATATTCTAATACACGTTTTTATTAAATTTTACCTTCTCGAAATAATCTTCAACCTTAATTTATCAAAAGGCAGACTTCGTTCGCTCAAACGGTGGGCGTTCGTAACTCATACTTAATTAAATACAGAGGTTCTTGACTCGGACTACTCAACAGTCGACAGCTATTGCATTACAACTTACGTACATGTTATCTGAGATTTCGGCAAAAAATATTATTGTCTATTTAATGACAAGGATTGTCATCCCGCCCACATAAAATACTCAACATTCATGTACATACAACTAGCGTTATGTAAAAAATATGGAATCATTTATGATTAATGAAGATACCGAGATTATATCCGATGTTGTATATTGAATATTCGAAACTATTATTCTATAAGTATAAAAGATAATATACTTTCAATCTACTAATGATTTCATTGTTATTAATTTTATTACTTACGACATCACGTCATAACATCATCAAGAAACTTATTTGCGTCCGCCCGCGCTTGTATTTATTTGCCAAAAGCTATTAATTACGGCCGTAGAATAGAATATCTCGCCGGCTAATCCCCCGGAGACGGTTACGGTTACTGACAGCGCTGATTAATGCCTGCGGGAGTCTTTAAGCGCTTCTCATTGTACATACCTTCATATAAAACATCTACTGAAATAACCTTGATTTAGGTCATCTGATTTTAATTTCGTAGTTTTAGCTTGATTTTGTATTGTTTTTTGATTTATGTATATGTCGTTTTGTAGTCTCTCTTTTATTATATTACTAAACAGCAAGCTGTGTATAATTTGTGAGGAAGGCGAAAATATTTACTATTTCAAGTGGATAGAATTGTCAGCATCGCATCGACAGTAATTAACGTAATTTTCATTAACGGTCGGGAACAAGAAGCAAGAAGCATGAAGCGCCAACATTGGAGAGTTGGAATTGTTTTGTTGGACGATGCAGCCTGAGACGGCGACGTTGTGGTGAGCGATAACGATGTGAGTGGAATATCAATTTAATCAACTGTTCATTTCTTCGAAACCATGTGCGTGACTGCTCGAGGACCGGTTTCATGGCAACAGAAACAATGTAAAAACGTTTTACACTAAAATTTTAGTACATACGGTACGGGGTCTATACTTTGTAAATGTTGCAATAAAAACCGAGCTACGCAGTTAAAACAATATTAACTTAAATGTCACAGAAACATTGAGAGCTCGAAAGGAAAGTTGTTTTAGTATGTTGCAATTTAATATCTTTATATCGGCAGTGGTTTAAGAGATATTTAAAATGTGAATGTATGAATTAGTCGGTGCGTGTCGCTGCAACGAAATACAGTCGCAAGATCAAAATAGGTCACCCGGGAGGCCGATAAATAAAACGTTGTAGATATATATCTAGATTATAACTTTATGCAGACCGCTCCACATCCGCGTACATTCAATCGCCAGACTAAACGCAAATAACAAAACATTCCAACGGCTACACTCACCAGTTTTCATAATAAATAACATTATTTATAAATTGTGAACGCAAGGAATGGGATTCGTAGTAAAATATGTGTTAACATAACAATAAATTTAAGAAGTAATTCTTGGACGAAATAAACTTGTTCTGTCTAAGTATACAGTATCATATCCTATATTAGTAACTTACTGAGTTAAATTCTAGTAAAATATTACAATAACGAAGGGCATTTAGAGGTGAACACATAAAATGTTTTTATAATAAAGTACCTACTAGCAGCACTACATAGTAGACTTACTAACATAGGCCTTTTTTATATAAGAAAAGCTTAACCAAATTTATAATCCGTATAACGCTAAACATGACTTATTAATATTTCATACCTGTTTTTTCAAGTATCGTCTAACTCTAGAGATAATGTATTATAATTTATAAGCACGAATGTTTTTGCCGAGAAAACAATCGAGAATATTACGTAACGTCATCATTTCGTGTTTGTCTCGTATCATTTTATCGACAATTGTGCAAATAGTGTTGCGCAATCAATCATGAAGTTTATTGGCGATAGTCAACGCCGAACGCCGGCAAGGTTAATAGAATACAGACGGTGCATATTGAAGAGCGTTACGCCACCAATAAAAATATACCCTGTTAACCGGGATTCAATATTATTTTTCAAGGAAATTAAGAGCAAACAAAATACATAGGTATTTTGAAATCGTTATAAGCAATAAATTATAGAAATTAGAGGCATTTGAGTCTTGAGCAATAGCTAAAGCGTAAGTAAGTATTAAACAATGATATATTATAATACCAAAGACAAAAACATTGTCAACGTATTCGATGACCGACGTCAATGTCGTCTTTTTAAGTTATACTCGTAAATTGTAAGAACATAAAAGACTTGTACGAGAATAAAATGATAAGTCGTATATTGAAAAGTATTCGAGAGGAGCGCGAGCCGTCGTCTACGCACACCAGTTGGCGCGAATTCAATTCCTGTTTGAAGTATTTTAGGAGCCATGCACGCCGTTCCCGGTGCGCTGACTGCCTGTTTACAAATACTAGCGCGCACTCGATTCATTTCCACAGAATTTGTAAACACAATGCCAAAAGAGATTAGTTTTCTTGGTGTACGTAATGGTATTTTCGATACTGATCATAACATAAATATTAAAAAATATAAATAGGCGTAGTATTAATGTTTGCATGTATAATTTTTTTGCAAGTAACACTATATTTTCTATTTCAGTTTAGTTGAGTTTTAATAGTTCGAGGGAACGAATCATAATGACGTTAACTGTTACAGGTATGTACTAGAATTGCATCAATTACTATTAAATTGATTTATATTACAGTTATGATGTAAAGATGGCAACACTACTTCAAACCTAAAACCCCATTCTGAAGTCACGATAGTATAAATAATTGATAAATCGGTCTGGTCGTCGCACTCGTGGCAGTGTATGAAATCGAGCGACAGTTGGAACTTAGACAAGGATAACAAGTTTTGTAAATAAATCTATTCCCCAGCTCTGTTTGCGTCTTTCATTAGCAAGTTAAAAATAATAATTGATTGAATTGGAGCTAAGTTACTTAACATCTACTTTCGAAACTCAATTGGAAATGCTTATATTATGTTTTAGGAATGTCTCGCTCGGCATAAAACATATTTCTCAGAACATGTTTTCAAAATAGAATAATTAACACGATAATCGATACTATAAATTACATATATATTCTAATTATTAGATAAACATTGCATTTAAAACAGAATAATTGTGGCACAAGTACTACAATACAAATAAAATAAATAAATAATGTATTATTGATTCATATAGAACAATTATAAAGTAAATCCGTGTTACAACTCGATCAGACGCTAAAATGAAGCAAAAAAGGAAATGAAAGCCATTATACAACTTTTACTAGTTTCTTTATTGCTTTGGCAAACGTGCTGGCAAAGAAACGCACGATTTCGTTCGTCGAATTTCGCGTCTTGTTCATTGGAGATTGGGAATAACGATCTACAGCAAGAAGTCAGACTAAAATGGAATGTATACACTCTATTTAAAGGCGAAGTTTGTTTAATATAACACCACACGTAGGATTTTTAAATATATGCCAAAAAAAAATACCGATCTTAAATATTTCGGCATTTTTGCGCGAAGCAAATGGTTATATTTCTTTTATAGTGCCCATTTTAAACGTCCGCTAAATCTTTAGGATATTGAACTTTAAGATTCAGTCATCGCAAAGGCAATAAGGCTTATTTATAGCTTTTTGCTTCCATAGTAATTACGAAACCAGACTTCAATGTGTTATTTTGTGCGTGTTTATTTTATTATAAGTATTTGCTATGAGCATTAAAACCATTTAACATTCTTAAAATAGCCTGAATAGGCTCAATCCCTTTGTGTAATTGAGTAACAAAATAAGGAACAGCTGTGAGAATTAACCTTGAAAACTAAGAACCTGTCCTGCTCCATCGGATAATAATCAACCCTCCTATATAAACCACGAAGCGAAACACGTGTTCACACACGCAAAGTTGTATTTATATCTCAAGCCGTTCGAACAAAACTTAAACAAAACGGTTATTCTTCAAATCTGATAGACATGATTTTGTTTTGTAATAGTTTAAACAAATTGTAAAACAAAACAACTTTTCTCACGAAACAGGTCAAAAACAGAGCAAAGTGCCCCCTGAATCGACAAAAAGAGGTCACTGACTGCTCAACGGGGTGGCGTTGGCGAGGTGGGGATGGAGGGGCCGCAATAACACATTTGAAAAAAGAACCCCGAACATCTGCCGCACATGTGCGTTCTGTTTCATACGGTGGAATAATGCAAGTCGTGAGCACAACTACAGACGTGGTCGAGCCTTTTTGTGCAGTAGCTTTTTGTTGTCTTCGCGCTTTGTGATCGAGCTTACGATACAATGCGTTTTTATAACGAAAGGAAATCAATACTTTTGTGACTTTTAAGATATTAATTTTTTTAATGATTAATCATTAACATTGTTAACTGAGTTTAATTTATGATAATATGTTGATGCAGAACAAAGAACAGTTACAATAAAATAATTAAAATATTACAAATATTAAATCGTAAGCCATATTTCATTTGGATAGATCGCTTTATTGGATATTGCAAAACTATGTAGTTCCGACAAGATCAGAGCGAATTGGATCGACGCCAAACACTTTCTTCGCTGAGATGTAAAGGTCGTAGAAAAGTGGCACTCATATTTTATGTGCGTACAGTTGAAATAACTACTATGCTGTGTAAATCACAGTTTCGAGTTGCTACTTACGTCGGGTAAAAATAAATCCAAGAGTGTATAAAATACTTTACTTTGAGTCATCTTAGGTAGTGGTGATGTCAGAGAAATACTTCTTTATTTCACTTAAATTGATGTTATTGTTTGTTTATAATGTTATTTTTATAGTATCTTGTATTTTAACGTAAGCATACTTTTTATTAATAACCTTGCTTTTAAATCAATAAAAGTCGAGAGTAAATTATAATAAGCAATTTAAAAACATCCTATGTCTCAAGTATAATGTGACTGTTCTCGCAAGCAGTGACATCAAACGATTCTATAATTACTGGCGCTGTCCCGTCAAACATCAAGACGAATTATGTCGGTAAATAATCATATCTCTCGTCACGTTTCGATTACATGGCTCTGACGTAACAAAGTCATATGAGAGTATAACTATTGATACAACATTTTACACAAACATAAACTTGTAGTTATCGATTCCATTATATTTACGAGCACATCGTTCAACGAGTTCGTGTCGTCGCTAAAGTAAGAGAATAAAGATCGTGGCTCGACCTTTGATTCGTGAGTCTCCCGGGGCGAGATGATCTCGTCGAGGCTTACAAATGCTCCTATCGCCTTTCCCCGAAGGTACGTTATTTTATATAACTTTATACTATATATAATAAAATACATGTTACCCAATTAAGTATATTTGTATAAGACGGAATTTTGTAAATTATATTTAATTAAAATGTTAGTTATTGTTCAACTACAAATAAATAACCGACCTAAACTAACAAATGACGTGATTGACGTATTTTGATATAAAATCGCTTATCTATGTTAAAGTTAAGATATCTTAGAAACTATTTATCCTAAAATAATTAGTATAAATTGCTGCTTTTAAAGGTTGAGGTTATGTGAAAGTGATATTATTTTGATTCAATTATATTTTTTTATATAAAGCTCTAAAGTTTTGCTTGTATGTCACAAGCAAAACTTTCTACATATTATGAAAATTAGATAAATACCTAGTAATGTTTGTGTCGTAAGTCAATATCAAGAAAATGAGTATTACTTCACAGATATAACCCGTAACGATGGTGATTCCGCAGATGAATAGTGGGTGCGGGTGTGCGGAGGGAGGGAGCGGAATTGAGCGGATCCCGTTAGGAGAAAGTAGCCGCCTACACTCCGGCGCAGATCGTGACGACTGGACCGGCCGCCACCGCCATCTTGTTTTCAATTTGATTCGTCTATATCAAATCATACCAATATTCCGACCGCACCACGAAACACAAATTAAAATGCAGGAAATGAAGAGATATCATCGTTTAACCACTTCGAATCTTTAAAGATTATATTAAACTTGGTAGTGAACACTCACTGTTTCTCTTTTGCAATGAATTATTTAAACACCATTCAATCATATTTTAAAGAACACAAAAAAGGTTTCAATCAAATAGAATGCTATTGTAGTGCAGTTAACGCTATATAATACTATTCAACCCGTGACATTGTTATACCTTTATTATGTAGAAAAAAAAATGATAATATTGCGCAACATAACAGTCACGCAATACGATTTAATTAAATAAAAATAAATTTGGCACAACATTTAAGCGTATAATAGTCTAATTAGCGGAATATATTTTAGAAATCTAGCGTAAACAAACTGTACCACGTTTGAAAATAATGCATGCAGACATAATTAAATTTTATCCCATATTCCGTTAGCACAAAGCACTAAAGAGTCGTTATCTAAAAGAGATCAGCATTATAGCTCAGTGAACGAGTTCAGTGTTGGAGAGTAGTGTGAGCATCTTGGCAATTATTGCGCAAGCGGTAAGATAAAATGATGCTGGCGATAAAATAATGTTTCATAACTACACTAGGTAGACTGAGGAACTCGCTCGACCGGTCACCGCAGGTGCGCGGGCGTTCCTTTATGACACTGCGCTATTCTGACCCTGGACCATGTCAAAAAGCAGTTGAAAACAGGAACTAGAATGTAATTATTTACTTTGTGCTTGTTAGAATTTGTTAGCTTAAATTGTGTTCCTATTTGAAAATGTGTTTTTTGTACTAACCATATTATTATACAACACAATAACGATAAACGATCACTTTAAAATGGATATAGTCGTTTTACCGATGAATATTTAACCTGTTTTATTAATGAATATATATATTAGTTCGGAAAATGTGAATATCATATAAAATATTCCACAGAAATGATAAAGGTATTTGATCTTGTTATAATAATATGACTGTGTAAATTACATATGAATGGTAATTAATTATGTACAAGGTAATTGTAAGATATACGGGAATTCCGATCAGAGGCACGGTTTTAATTATGCGATTGATGGAAAATTCATATCAACGTACGTTTTAAGGGGGTATTCTAGTGTAGAATTTTGAAAAAATCAAAACAAATTTTTTTTCATGTTTCCAAAGTTTAGACATTCAAGAATATGCGTTTAAAAGGATTTTTCAATATTCCTATTATTTCACAAGTTATAGCCGTTTTAGTGACGTGGCATCGGCTCCGGTCCGATTGCTACAAGTTGACAAAAGACGCTGGGCGTTCCCGAGCCCCTTACTTATGAATGTCCTTTTCTATTGTATTGTATTCCTTTTAAACCTATATTTAATTGAAGGTCATAGAAACTGCTTTTGTTTGAATATTGTCCTTTTAGTTTCATTTTAAGTTACTTTTGTGGCAACCTTTATACTGAGTGGAAGTGCTAGCTCTGACAACGTGTTTATTTTTGAAGTGATAATTATTTTGTAAATTTTGTAAAATGCATAGAAAATCTTCGAAATTCAGTTCTGCACGGCCATGCAGATCAAAAAAAAGGAGATTTTCAGGTAATCAATTTACTGTAGAAGAAGAAATCAGTTTCACTAGTGCATCTGCAGCAAAATTAAAAAATTCGCAAGATGAGGAAGTTATAATTAATAACAATTACGGTTATTGTATTCTAGAATTTTTTTCTGTTTTTAACACGCTTTCAACATTGATCCTGTGCTCTACATGTAAAAAAGAGATAAAATTTAGTCGTGCAGCTGCTCGTGGGTTAGGGTTTAAAATTGCTTTACAATGTGTGAGTGTGAGCAAGTACGATATATTCAATCATCGCCCTTTATAAATAAAGCATTCGAAGTAAATCGAAGAATTGTGGCAGCTATGAGATTGCTAGGAGTTGGAAGGGAAGGTATAAACATATTTTGTAGTATGGTGGACATTTGTCAAGGTTTGACTATTGGTACATACTACAGTTGTCTTGACAATTTATACACGGCCGCTTCAGCAGTTTACGATCAAATTATCTCAAAAGCCATAAGAGAAGAAAAGGAATTAATATTAGAGTCTGATCCTCACGCTAATCCTAATCATTTGACTGTTTCCGGCGATGGCACGTGGAAAAAACGAGGCTTCAATTCTCTCTTTGGTGTTACTACGCTCATCGGCAAGAACAGGAAAAAAGTTGTTGATACTATAGTAAAATCAAGTTTTTTTCAAGGGTGTAATCTATGGAAACACAAAAAAATGATGACATCGAAGCTTATCGAGATTGGTATGAAGAGCATGAAGAAGTATGTACCATAAATTATAAAGGAAGCGCTGGAAAAATGGAAGTTGATGCGATTGTTGAAATGTTTGGGAGATCGGAAACCAAGCATAATGCCAAATATATCCGATATATCGGAGATGGTGACTCAAAAACTTTCAAAGGCATTCTTGATATTAACCCCTACAATGATAATCCGGTGGTAGAAAAAAAGGAGTGTGTTGGGCACGTTCAGAAATCGTTGAATTCATTAATTTGGACTTTTGCTCCGAAGCACATTCACGCTGGACTGAAGACGATTGAAATTGCCACTTTCTTCGCAGTTAGTATTTTTAATGAAGGTTATATACCCATATTAAAAATCTTAGCTGTGATGGGAATCACGATTGGCCCAGAAGCTAATGCTTTTGCAGCGAGACGGGACGAAGCGCGTATCGAGCGCTCGGAATTCCGGACTTCAGAGGCGTCAAAGGAGGGTAGAACTGCTCGTCTTCATCAGAGAACATCGGAGAATGAGTATTTTGAAGTAGAGGAAGGATTTTTATATGGAGCAGGAATCGCTGATTAAAAATATGTAAGTATTCTGTATCATTCTATAAGTAAAATTGTCGAAAACTTGTCTCAAAACTTTGAACGCGTTTTTCTCGAAACTACTTTTTTCGAGCTGGCGGTAAGGATATATCGAGTTCTAATAGACCGATTTACTTCAAATTTGGAGAGGATGTTCTTTATACGTCTCTTCATCGTGTGGTCCTTGCCCAAAAATATAACTTCTCATTTAGTATTTTTTTTAAATTCGGAATTGTTAAAAAATATGCAACAAGAAATTTTTTTTTCAAACTGCCGCCATGTTGTAAAAATCAGATTAGTTTTTCAGATCACCAGGAGGGTTGGTAGGATGCACGTCAGGACACCCACTTTTATTTAGACCCCCCACTTTGACTGCTTGTAACTTTGTTAATTTTAATAAAAAATTTTTTATTGTTTTATGTATGAACAACAAATCAATAAACAAATGATAAAAAAATTGTATGTAAAAATATTATTGTTTCCTTTATACAGCGCTTCAAAAACCGGGCGAAATTCATGTCTCTGCACTAGAATACCCCCCCCATAAGTTTATTACAATCTTGTCGAGAGTTCGTGATTTACGTCATCGACTCATGTATAAATAGCTCAATTGACACAAATACCCAATATGACGTGTGTTCGAGGTACGTTTTTTTAATAATAATTTATCTATCCATATTATACGCTCAATACTTAGATACAATGTAATTTATTCGTGTATTTTGTTCAATGTCAAAACGGACGCCGACCACTTATCTTTGTGGCGACAATAATGAAGACTGTGCTAATAGTCTTTATTATCGTCGTGGTCCCGGGTTTAATTCTCGGTGTATTGTTAGGGCAACACTTCAAAATATTTGGGGCGATAAGATTCTTAACATCTCATAAGTTATTTCTTATCTGATTCTATCAGATAAGAATCAACCTCAAAGTTAATAAAATTATTATTGTTTAACCCATAACAATCATGGGTTCGGATAATGAACTGAATCTGAACATTTGCTGATTGTATACGATAAAGACAATTATACATAACAACACAGCAGTAACGGTAACATTAAAAAAAAAAAAAACGTTTAACACATTATAATAAAGTAAATGTACATGCGAATTGACCCTTTTATGTCTTATAGTTGTTGTTATAGTAACAACAGTGTATGGGACAACAATCGATAGATCACGTAGGAAACCGATTAGTATCTAAACAAGTCCCTTTATCACAGATAATAACAATAATATTAATAATTATATTAATATACAAAAAGACAGCGATAACGTTCTTTGATCTTATCAATTTAATAACAACAATATGGCATTTTATCTTATTTATGATGTATTCATTTATTTAATATTTTTTATTGAGACCGTCTACCAGATGTCCTTACAGCCAAATAAAGGTTGTGTCTCGTTTGAAATTTGTTTTTTTCGGAAATCAAATTGACTATTTAATTTCAAATTTACAATTACAATAGGATACTGTTATGTTTGATTATATTTATTGATTATATGATGTTTCATATAATCAATAAATATAATTTGCAAAATGATAATAGTTTATGACGGTTTTTAGATCCGGTTGGAGGGCGATGACCCTTCGATATGCGGGCTCATTAATGCAATAAAGACAACCGTCGGAGCTGAGCGCTGGCAGTGCGGGGGCCTGCCAATTATAACGGTACAGTCGCCGCCTCGGCTTACCTTGACTTAACTAGCTTTAAAAAAACTAAACACCGTTCACGTATATTATTACGTTAACATTCACAATGTTATACTATAAATACTATTCTAAAGATAATTACAAATTCAATTCGATTGCAATAAACAATAAATTAAATAAACGATATTGAAATGCAACGACGGAGAGATAACTTTAATAATAACAGTATTTTTTTAAAAGACGCGGCTCAACAATATTATTTAAGTATAACAGCCAACCACCAGTCAGAAAAAAAAACAACACAAGAGGCTCAGGTAAGTTTCTCAACACTCATAAAAGATATGTGGTATTATTATTGAGAAACGCCATTTAATTGTGTTGAATATAAAGAAAGATTGTATAATGCAAACGAAAACCGGTTTTGTTGAGTGTTATGTCACGGAAAGTATTTATTGGTCGAGCGAATTAGCAACGGCGGCGGACTTTCACCGCGACTTTCTTGAGCTCGAGATAAGCTACAATATAATACTGCTCCGACTAGTTTAGCTGACCTCAGTCATATCGCTTTGAGTATTGTTCACGAATTCTTTTGTGCTGACTGACAATAATAGAGCGTGTCATAAATTGAACATACATACATCAATGTCAATGTTGCGATAGAAAGTTTCATCGGTTTATTCGTGAACGCGCACTGCTTCTTGAACTCATTG
The DNA here is from genome assembly GCA_905147175.2 of Nymphalis urticae. Taxonomy (NCBI): domain Eukaryota; kingdom Metazoa; phylum Arthropoda; class Insecta; order Lepidoptera; family Nymphalidae; genus Nymphalis; species Nymphalis urticae. Next base: position 4,399,813 of record LR989994.1, on the reverse strand, counting down.
TCAGTGCTATGGGTGATAGATTACTCGATATGAATTCCGTGTTTATTACATTTGTTTATTGCGAAATAATTTTCACCTATGCTACGATTTACGTAATTTGTACACGGAAGCTTTTAAAGTCGATTCCGTATACTGACTAATTAGTAACCACTTCGGACAGTCTATTGTTGCGCCATCCGATTGACGTCTGTTAACGCTCTTCAACATTACACAGTATAAATTAAAGTCGTCGTGTCGTATTTCCATCTCCACTTCCATGCTGCATCGATAAAACTATCCTGTCATATCGAACGAACGTGCCCGCAGTAATAAATACTTGTTTTAGATTAATCATATCCGTCCAGTCTGCGCTCACGCATAAATAAGCAGGTGTTCATAAACATAAATACATTCTATCGTAAAGTTGCGGCCATAACAAGCGTAATTGCTTCGACGCACGATCCCAAGTCAACTTAAATAACATGAACAAAAAATCGAAAGACCGGTTATACTCGCCATAAAATGGTTTCGGGGCGTTTCGTGCGATGAATATTCATTTAGTTATACATCTACATACATACGAACATGAGATTCGTGATGACGCATCCCAACCAAAGCCTGTTATCGCTTCGGTTAAGTTGGCCTTTTTCTCGATGTTATTTTTAGCGTGGATCAATAGGCACTAGTTATATCGATTCGCGGAATGAATGGCAAATAACACGACGACAGACATGAGCTATTGAATATTTTATGTTATAATATTCAACGGAAATAAAGTCTTTTACATATTTTATAATCAATAAAATTGGCAAATTAAAATATGTCACCGTAAAACGTTCATTTATGTTTCATGCGTACAAGAATAATTAATTGAAATAAATAAAAAACATTAAGACAAATAAAAGAGATATTATATTTGGTACCGTACGTTTTAAAAAACAGATTTAACGAAAGTACGAAATGAATAAGAAAAGAAAACGAATAAAGATTTATGTAAAAACGCTTATCGAAAAAGATGTGACCCCGTTACTCGGACGCCTAATTGAAATTTAGATGTGGAAATAATAATAACAAATGTATTTGTCGTCCGCTATGACCTCTGATTTTTAAACCAGTCCAGTGTGAAGTATATGTTGCCCATACATACGCAGATGTCACTTGGACAAACAAAGACTGATTTGAATGTGAAATTAGGGACGCTGATCTCGTTTTTTAAACATAAACACGTTTCAGACGCTCTCCCAAGAGTCGGTGTACACGATGTCATTGTTATTTCCAAACTAGCAAATTTGTAACTAGTTTTTTATATTAATTTATTTAAATTCATAAAGAATTATGAAATAAAATGCAGATTAATTATCATAGTTTGATTTATCTTTTATGTATGACCCTCAATACTATTAAATTCTTACTTTGCAAGACACTTTTTTGCTATAGAAACACGATTTTTATATCTAATTTTTATAACTTCTAGACGACTTAAACTCGACTCTTTGGTATTTATTAATCAAAAAAATACTATGTGAATAATGAACTTAATTGTATATTCACTATCCTGTATATCACAAGAGTGGGCGCACCCTTAGATACAACGTGACATTAAAAAATCATGAAACGTTGCGTTACGGTGACGACAGTGGTACGCAGGGGATTTGGTATTAAAATCGTTTGAACGTGCAACATTCTTAATATATGCCAATTGAATTATGTATTCTATTCTAGAATGTGTAATATAAATAAATACAAAGTATTATATAAAGTTTACCTTTTTTATTATTCTCAACGGATTCACGCTCTGGTGATAAACCTGAAACAAGATAGAGATTGTTAATATTACAAAAATAAACTTTACTTTTAAACAAAATACAGCTATAAGATGAAACGTCGAAAAATAGATGAAAAATTTCGATCTCAAAATAAACAGACGTTACTGAAACGTTTCGTCAAAGCAGAAGTTCAATATTTATTCACGGAATATTTATAAAGTTGCCAAGAATGACGGGCGCGGACCAGTTACAGTAACCTGTTTCGGCAAGTAAAAGGTATGATAATAAACAACCTCTCTTTATTTACTTATGTTATTCGTTCATTTTACTTCGTACTTTTCTGATCATACTGAGTTTTTGATGAGAACTGCTTTTATTTTTCACGTTTGCGATATAACATGTTAATAAATTTTATCTAAAATGTGCAACATACAATACGTATGAAGATCTTAAATCATGGTTATGGTTCTACGTTAAAGCAAAGCAGGTGGTCGAAAAGGCTACACTGGCATGATATCTATTTCTGTCTCCCGCATCGATTGTCAACCATTTCGCAGCTGGCGGTAGGGTATTAACCTATAAAGCTATGTGCATCAGAGAACTAATGACGCACTAAATACTCGCATTATTATTTATTCCGTACACTTCCTCGTTTTGAGTTGTAAAAAGTCAAATGAAAATCTATGTTTTATTACTGATTTCAGTCCTGCAATGCGAAAGCAGGATTTTATATAAAATTTTTTGATACACCGTAAATAATTTACGTTATCAATACAGTGAACAATAAATTTTCTGCCAAACCGGTCATCAATTTCATCAGGTATACCTACTATTATTTCCAACGCACCCGTCGGACCGTTGCTACTCGACATGTTCTTTATCGCAATTAACCTTATTTCCCTTTCCATCGTATAAACCGTGACCAAATTTGGACCGGACTTGAGAGACAGGCAATTAATTCATCGAAAAAACAGATATCCATAATTGAAGTGTAGGCGTAAATCGAGAAAACAGCTGGCTATTTATTGCTCGCATGACTTACTTGACATTTTATAGAAACCTGTTTATAAGTTATGCAATAGAAAACAGACACTTAATGATATGCAACGACTGCCGACTGCTTAGTACAATCACCTGCCAATCGATGTGAAATATGTCACATATTATCATTTTTACAAAGAATTTTATAGATTTATGTTAGAAGTGCGATTATTTTTTATTTTAAAACTTGCGTGGGAAGTACATGAATATTAATTTAATTAAATAAAACTTTATTAAGCATGATACTATTGAGTATTCATTGGAACGAGTTTCTAATATGGATATTTAAACCCTTTCTTAGAGCGCCCAGCTGAATTCGAAACAAAAGTGTCCTCAAGGTCTATGCGTTGATCGTCAATAAATCAGGATGACCTTTTTATTACACACTCACTAAGACCTTTTAATTACGTACGTGTAAATTCGTAAGGCTCGTTCCATATGCTATCATTACCTACTTTGAAAAATATTTCAAAACAGTTTCTATACTATGCCATTATTTTGTGGTTCCGACTAATATTAGTCAGAATACTTGAGGGAGGCCAAAAAAACACGCTGTTTTTCCCTTAAAGGTACCGCGGGCGCCTTTCTTGATCGGTATGCGGCCTGACCACTCGCACAACTGGTTAGAACGTGAGAATGGAGCCCACAGCGTGCATTGCCCGATATACCCCCTGGGTGTTATGCTGAACTAATTTCACTCCGGCGAACTTAATAATAATAATCGTTCTATTCAGAAGTTAAGTAATAAGAAAGAAAGTTTAAAATTTATTGCTATTATTACTATTGTTTGTGTAAAAATGCGAATGCTATGCGAATGCTAAACGCTGCATGGTGTAATACACAACCACAAGAAAAGATATACATATATCCAATTTCCGTATAAATGATTACTATCCACAGTCAGTTGTGGTATTGTGTTATAAGTAGGCTATTTAACCCGTATTGAAACGATCAATTACATGAATTTTACTACTTATTTATTTATTTATTTTCGAAAAGCGATAGCAACAAGCAATGTTGGAAGCAATTTCAAATATTCCATACTTGAGTTCTATTTTCATAAATAGGCGTACATAAAACTGTTTGAGAAATAATTAAATTTGTATTTCTCCACATGACGCACATTCTAAAGTATAATGCAAATCGAAAACAAGATACACATTAACTGAATCAATATGACAGAAGTTGAAAATGAATACAGTGATTTACTTAACGAATTTATTAATTTCTCATACATCCAGATCTGTTTATCGTCAATTAAGCGGGCGATGATGAGTAGGTATTGAAAAACGAGTCTGCACTTGGCAAACCTCCTTGTTGTAAAACAGAGAAATAATAATTTAGAGAGGTCTGGTGCGGCTTGATACGAACTAAAAATAGCAATGTTTTCATAAACCCAATATGAGTTTACGCAGAGCTAGCATTCGCGGGAATGAGGTCAAACGAGTTGGCATACGTTCTCTCTGTCTTGGGGCGTTCTGTTGAAATACAGCAACATCAACAAATACATAGTACCATTTCAAAGAGTGACTCAGAGACAAAAGAAATGAAATAGTTAAACTGTCACAGTAATTTGTAGCTATTAGCGATAAATATTTTTATCGAAATATGTATACATGTTTATACACTTAGGGCACCAATCGATCACTTGGTATTCAATTTAACGTTCATTGAATAAATAATAGACAATGCCGATTTTTAGTTTATTATAATAATTACATCGTATCATACAAGTTATGTTAAAGATATATTTTTTAGTCTAAATATTGGTATTTTTTACTAATGCTTTAAATAATTCAACCCTACAAAACATATAATACTACAGTCATCATTCACAAGTCAAATATTCATACTTATATATAACTAGCATAATGAAGGTTACTACTAAAAAATGATTACTTCCCATAATTACATAATTATACTGAACATAGGTCACATATGAATTTTATAGGTAGCTCGCTGGTAACTAGCTGATCATGAAATGAAATAAAGTCGCTTACCAGGATCTATATGAACATTGGTAATGAATCAATTTTGTATTGGAAAAATCGACATACATTGTAATATTCAAACATTAGATAACTAAACAAAATATTAATGTTTATTTTTATTATTTACACCCTTGTCAACTTGTTTGGGTACTGCTTAAAAAAACACACATCAAACTTAATTTAAATAAGAAGTATAACAAAATAATGTACAGGAGCTTTTACTAAATAAAGCAAATCAAAGCTATTTTAATATTGTACGTATTATGAGCGTACAGACATACTTACAATATTAAATATTATTAATTAATATTATTGTTATCCTTATTACTGATCTCTGTTCTATCTACGATTAAGGAAAATCAAGCACGCCTTGAATGTGTTAATGAGTAATAAAAAGTCGTTTATAAATGTAGCCAACATAATTATTCAATGTTTTTATGAAGTCTTATCATATTAGACATTGACATACACAAAAAAAAACAATATCTTAAGCATCTTAGTAATATAAATAATAAACATTATTTGAAGATTAATTCTTAAATGAAACGCAACTGAATAATTTAAGAATTGTCTTGCTTGAAATTTGCCATTATATAGTTTTTATCTATCTATGTGTGTAGGGGCATCAGTACCTATAGAATGTAATCAGATCAAGGTGGAAGAAATCCTAACAACGTAAGAACATAACTCTAGGTGAGTTGAATATAAATTATTTGCGTCAATCGGATATTATCATTCAATTCAGTCTGAGTCAAGTGTTAAACTTCGTATTAAAATTACAAATTTTTGACAGTAAAATGACAAAATGATTTAAGAGCGTGTGGTTATCTAACTGGTTATTTTTAAAACGATAAACTAATGAGCTTGTTCCATTGACAATCGAAAAAAATGTTGACACTTATACTGAATGCATATGTAAGTAAATAACAAAAAAACTCCCATGAACTTGAATGGTGTATTACAAAAATCTCTACATGTATCACAGGACTAATAAAGGTCGTTGCTAACCCACGCGAGCTCTATTCCCATGGCCGTCGGAAACAATAACAGATTTGCGAGTCTCGAGCGCATAAAGTGGAGAACAATCGGTCGAGTGGAAACCAGAGAACGATATAAATCAAACTAAGCATTGCGTGCACCGGCCGGCCATAGATCCTCGAGTTTCGTTTCTGCACGCCTTACCGTCGCGCCGCTTCTAATTACCGAGTACTTTCGCCAACCAACCGCTTGACGCCATCTTGCTATTTATACTGCAAAATGGCGGCGCTTACAGCAAGTGTTCCTTTTAGTTATTTAAAGAAATTAAAGTCGATGCATATGAACTCTAAAATAAGTCAGTAAACTTTGACAAAGCGTTTAAATAAGTTAAATTTCATTCGATTATTAGTAGCGAACAAGGTCTCGCTGAATTTACATTGAATAGGAAGCCGTTAAGTTGCGATGTAAAGCGAGCTGAGCGGCAATGAAGGTCACCTTGGCCAACCGACCGTAGTATTTATCTTTATATCAGACCGACGTAAATACGTTACTAACTAATGAATTTGTTAACTTTTGAAAATATATTTATTTTTGTATAAAAAATCAATTATTATTAAAATGGAACTGGTACATACAATAAGTATTCATACATAACAAAATGTAAACTTAAAAGATCTGTATGAACTTCAGCCAAAAGGTTGATAAAATTATTAAATCAATATGCATTGTAATCTTCGGTCTATCTGGTGTAACTAATGATAGCAAAATCGCATGCCATATTATGACAATTTTACGCTTATAAAATTAAACTTATCAATGGCAAGTAGGTCAAACTAAGTAATTATAAAACAGTTGGAGTGTTTATTATCATATGTACAGTATTATTGTTTCCTTCAAATGTTGATGTTATAACTATTTGTTATGACGTACTAGAAAATAAATATATAATGGTCGACGTCTCTTCGGTTTCCTGCTGTGGAGTTGGCAATTCGGTACAGGAAACCAAATTCAAAGACAATTTCTATGCAGAACTTGCAAAGGCGATCGTTTAGTATTCAGAGAGTTTTGCGGGCCAATGGCGGGTGACTATCAGCACCGTCCAGCGCCTCTTACATATGTATGAGCAAGTACTTGAACACAACACACGTTATTTAGCCGTGACACACATCCACACCAAAGATTCAATTAATTTTCTCTTGCACATATTCGTATAATATTAAATTTAACTTAATTGAATCTTTATTAATTTTGTAAATAAAAAAAGGTAATATCGAGTCATAATTACTAATTGTTTTATATAACAATAGTAGAAAAATGGTATAAGAAGTAAAATTCTCAGAATTAATATGATATCATTGTCATTTTCTTGAAGAACAATGTGAATTGTGGATAGTCCTGTGTGAGTAAAACTTATAAACAAATGAATCATATAATATTCAATTATATATTACGTAGATAAAGATAAAAATTAGTTCAGTTTTTTACTAAATGAAAAGAACGTAAAAATAAAACATTTTGATCTGGAGCCAACAAACTTTTGAAATCTGAAAAACAACAAACGCTATATTGTACGTGTCGTTTTGACACCTCTACATCTTAACACATGTTGCCTAATGATCCTTGTTATAAAATCGATAAAACTACATATATACTGATTATTATTAACGCTGGCATATTTGAAGGAAATAATTGAAAGTTAAGTGGAAGCAAAACCTTAAATTAGTAAGATAGCGGTAACAAATGCTGCAAGATGCGATCGACCAAATGGAATTAACAAAAAACGTAAACGCGAATTGCAATGCACTATAGAAAGAAACGAGAATGAGGCATGCGGAGTGGTGGTGCGCGACGTGGGAAAGCGAATGGCGGCATTGGCGGCCATCTTGGTGTGGGTTCGTTCGGAAAACATCACGTGTCCACGCGTCCGCCTGGTAACAGAGTACAAACGCTAAACGGAGCGGAACAATTCATGCGCGCCACGTGCTTTTTTTTGTTTGTGCAACATTCCTCTCACTCGCATGCTATTGATTGGCGCCCACCCTTTTGGCTAAAGATAAATTAGAGTGTTGCTCTATAATTATACTTTCATTACGTTATTCTGTAATGTCTATCATATACGCGTGTAGCTAACATGCTCACATTAATAGATAAACTGTTCCATATTTAAAAATAAATTAGTTTATAATAAAACAATAAAAAAATTAGAAGATTTGGTTAGTAGATAATATGAGGATTAGGAAACATAAACTTTGATCAAATACAAATAATTATGAATTCGTAGCGTGTATATTAACATTTTTCGTGACAATCGTTTCCTCAGCGACCCATCACGCCATGCGTGACTCAGTATTATACCGTTTTGTTATTATTACGTTAAAGCGCTATTGCCAGCTCTACTATAAGGCCACATTTTTTGTGTCTTACTTAGTCCTGTTTTCTTTATGCTCACATAACTGCTTTCGTTTACATTCAACGGAAAATGATCTTCTCGGAATTGTGGAATTAATTACATAAAACTGTTTTTGTCATTAGACCAAATAAAATTAATTCTAATAAAGATTATCAAAGTCGTTTTTAAATTAATTATCATGATCATTACTCATAAAATTTTGTTTAATAATGATTAGTCATTTTTTTAAATACTTATGCAAGTATTGTATTATGTCATATGTTATAGAATATATTAAGTATTGTTATATGTATGTGTTTTATATAGTATTTCGTATACACTACATAATTATCTTATAAAAGAAACGAATGCTTTGCTAAATTAAGAACGATTATTATTAATATATTTAATCGAATTTACTTTATACTTACTACTTTACTAAGACTCCAATAACGTTTGTAATTTGAATGGTATCAAAATAAAAACAAGATACCTGACGACCACTCGTTGTGGTCGCGCAATTTGTGAAATTTTAATGTAAAAAAATATGCAAAAAAATTAGGCAGGTAATAAAAAAATAACGGAAAACGAATCTTGAGAGACGGAAATAGATAGATTTAATTGTGAGTTGTAAGAGGGAGATAGTTGTCAGCGCCATCTTGCTTGCATCGCAACTCTTTAGTCACGCGCGGTAGAGCAGCGTTTCTATTTTTTGTGCGCTCTCGTTTGACCTCGTTGGTTTATCGTTATCAAACGACTCTAATAATAAATGGATTTCGCTTGTCGTGGATCGAGAGGCAAGCAGCGCAAGCTTCGCAATAACATTGATAACCTTCAAGCGAGGATCATCTAATTTATTTGCCTGTTCAACATAAATGATGGTTCTGCGATTACACGGTCATGATAAATGAAATCCGTCTCATTTATGAGTTCATTAAAAAAAAGCCGAATTTATTATTCAATATAAAAAATAGTATTAAATTAAAATCGTAGTTAGGATTGAACAATTTCTTCCCTTTATCCCTTTAACACAGCCTCCGAACTTCCTGCTTCAATGAAGCTTATAAATCGCAAAACTTGAAGTCAATTAACAAGCCAATAGTTTTGAACTCATGACAGCTGTAAATGAGCACAATTGGCTGCAAACAAATGCATTAATAAAGTACTATATAACCGTTATAATATTCTATAAATTTATTTAGGAAATTGTTCTAGTATCTCAACTAATATTAAGTATGTTATATTTTTTTTCTTCGCAATTTATAAAAGGCGTCCATTTAAAAATAGCGTATGTACAACTATAAATATTTTATACGTAGATGTGAAGTGTTCTTTTGTACAATTGTTTAAATTAAATTTCCAGAGCCGTTTGGAATTATCATGAAACTATCTAGTAGACAAGTCAAGGTCAACGCTAACACGAGCCGACAAAAACAAACGCTTGTGATCACGTTTAATCGGTCGTGACTTATTGTTAGTTGTTCTTTGTTGGAACAATTTAAAATTATACAAAACGTAAGTTATCGCGTTTGCGTTTCAATATCTAATCGCTTATTGTGTAAATAATTAACTTATCTTAGACATGGTAGATTTTTTTGTATAAACTTTTATTGATGAATTATAACTAGAAACGTCCATGAGATGAGTTTGTATTTGATTTGATTAAAGTATATCTCGATGTTATATATAGAAAACAGCGAAATACCACTCATCACTAAATCTACTAAACTATCTGCCCGATTAATATGAAATTTGTAACAGTATCTTCTTCCCCGACACAGACGCCTACTAAGAACGGATTTTACGCAGATCCTATCCGTATCCAAAATACATTTTCCTTCTTATCTACGATTAACTAGTTAATAACATAATCCAAAATATTTAAACTAACCGTGTTTGTATTATAGTCTGCCTACAAACTTACAAACTACTATTACAAGATGAATATAGGAAACTCTAAAACTTTTAAAGTTATAACAAACTTAGTAATTTCGAAAACAAAACTTCAAGCAATGAATAAGAAGGCACTATAAATTAACTCGAGTAATGTAATACAAAGTTTATTCGCAGCCAGACAGCAATTACGACGGGAACTTTAAGCGGTATTCACGAACACCAAAGAGGAGGCGAGGCGCACCGTACTCCCTATTTCGGCTCCCATCTCTAACGCCTTCTAAAGGTTCGAGCTCGCAGCGGGGGGTAAAATTGACAAAGTTTCACCACCCTCGATTCTATCCGATTATTTCGACATCTTTGGAGCTGCTTAACTTTCTTTGACAGATTAAACTAAAGATTTTTTAGAGCATAAGTGAGTTAATTGGTTTTCATAACTTTTTTTATATATTAATATTTTTATAGCTTATTTTTATTTATTGTGTAGATTCCACACATACTTTTGTTATATTGTCGGCTAGCGTTTAAGAGAAGTTGGATGGAGAATTGATTTCCAAATAAACACATTATACTAGAATGGAGAATATCTCGTGAAGGAAAGTTTGAAGTCGGCTAGTTGCATTAAATTCTGAAGTTCAAAACTTTAGCAGAAACTTCAAAACTGTAATATCTGGGAACTGATAATCTAGATAAAACTTTGCCTGTATGAAAGTTTAGTACCAACTCATTATATTTTAAATTGTTTTACTTTAAATTATACAATCTAGCTAAACTTGTTGTTTATGAGCTAAATGTTTTCATAAAATAAACTATAAATATAAGTCTACCAGTTGTGTTTGTTCTAAATTAGTAAAAAACTATATTAAACAATCAACGATGCTATGAAAGTCATCCAAACAAGTCTGAAGTATCGATTTGCAAAATTTAAACCAAAGTAAGGATATATTTTGGTACAATCGTAGAAAAATAACTCGTATATATCATAGATATATAATTATCTTGTACTTGAAATCTTTCTTTTTGTACAGGAGTATTACAACACAAAAGTTGTCGTATTTTATGTGCTTATTAACATATAAATTAATATTATTCAGTTAAAGGCAATCTATTACTTAACTTAGTAAGTTAAGCCACCCTAATCCAAGTTAGTTTAGGTAAGAGTAAAGAGCAGATTGGAATCGCTTCGACAGAAAATCCATTAATAGTAGTAGCCGTCTAGGCTGATTGATAAGTAATTTAAGTTTAGTAAATTGAATCTGTGTTTTAATAAAAAAAAAATATATAAATTATTATAAAATGATAGATACATATGTATATATTTTGACTAGTTCTAATTTCAACTTCAGTTCTTTAGTATTCAACATATGTGTCAAGCTAGGAGTCTGAGGGTAAAACAATAACTGTAAATTAGCCTCAAAACTCATTAAAAGCCAGCAGGGGAGTTGAGGAGCGTCGGCATGGTAAATCGTGTTGTACGCATCTAACTTTAATTGGTCTCGTTGAATCGGTATTACTGTATTCGATTGGCATGCAAATGTAATTAAAAAAACGTAAACCGTTCAAAGTAAATCTATACTTAACGAAATGCAATTTTGAAAAAGTTTTTAGAAGAGAGTGAGAAAAATGAATAACATCCAAGTTTATAAGGCATTCGATTTTTAATAACAATGAATAATTATTAATTGTTTGATATAATATTTGACTAAACTACACTAGTAAAGGTCAATCTGAACGTTTGCTAAGAAGGGAAACCATCAATCAACATTTAGTTGATACAGCCACTTGGAACACGATTACCGCAAATTGACGTTGGCGCATTTCCAATTCTATTAAAGTAACTACCACAGACACTCCCGTGGAATGAATAAGAATAGGAATAGCGTAATTTTTTAATGACTTTTCTTTCTTTCCTTTCATGTTGATAAGTTAGTTATATCGTCAAAAGATTACTTTTATCTTTTTAAATTTCGCAACATTAATTATTTTTTTATATATATACAAAATTGTATTAAATATAACGTATACAATTTATTTATTTTGTTCTATAGTTTTATCATCTTACTACGAATTTACACTTTAAATTTTTATAAGCTAATATAAACATTTACATTAAACACTCATAAATTTTGTTGCCCTTGAGATTGCGGCGTACACATTATCTTGATTGGACCGAAGCCAACTTATTTGTATAGGCACTTTGATTTCCTTATTAAAATTATGTGAATTTATAATTGTTTGGGTTATATATTAAAATTAAAAGAAAGAAAGACATCACCTAATATTATCTTATATATAATAAAAACAAGAAAATTAATCCTATTTAAAAACTTTGTAACTAAAAACATTTAAAAGTTGGTTCTAATTTAAGATTAACTTTCAATAATGAAACAAAATTTAATATCAACGACTAATAAAAAATAAATATATTTTTGAAAAATAGTTTAAACCATAAGCAAAACACCCTACAAATGGATGGTATATTTTTTATTGCAATTGAAGCTTTGTTATCCCGATGGCGTATTATACTTAATATTTCATCGTTTTATGACTTCAGTATAATATATAAACGAATTGCTCAACTCATTGTTTTTCATAAAAAAATTGACAAATGGCATCCATTACAGTTGTCACGTCTGGCGCTCCGCCACGGTCGACAGCCTCGCCTTGACCAAGTTCGCCATACGAGATGTCCGGTTCGTCCGCGATTACACGCCGTATACGCATGCGAATTACCAAATTATAAACATACTATTATGATTTTAGCAATTTATCCATTCGCGAAACAAAATCCGAAAACATTTGTGATATTGTTTATTAAAACGTGGTGTTTTAATGAAAAACAGCAATTTGTTTTTGTTGCATTCTGCTTTTTCATTGTAATGGGAATTCTGTGCCGTCAATCGCGTGAGCTTATAAATAAGAAGTTTTGAACCATTGAACGACATAACATCTGTTCACTTTCCCACATTTAATATACCATTCTTGTATATGAGACAGGTAAAATTGCAGCGATGCTACCATTTTTTTAAATTATTTTTTCCGAATAACTTGAGTACTTCAAATGTTGTGATTAAGATGGGTTGGAACAAAGCAGTATTAATTCGATCATACGTATCATGCCAAATTTAATTAAAATGAATTATTTTTGGCTAAATGATATGAGCTTAGAACTTTATTAATAAAAATAACTGCACTGCGTTGTTATTTTTATAAATATGATGTTGTCCCTTTTTGGGCAAGAAAGCATCTTCAAGGGAGACTAGCCAGGGACATCATAGTGCACAAGTGTTGTTCATACACGAACGTACTCTCTTTCACCTCGCTTATAATCCAATGTCACGGACTTCTTAACTCAGGGTTACTTTTTACTTGACAAATAAAATTTCTATTTTTATTTGAATTAAATCCATCCAATCCAATGCCGCCTCAACGAATATTATATTACAATTTTGCAATTTTACTTTATTTATGTGTAAATAATTTATTTAATATATTTAGTATGGCAAATTCTTAACTAGAATATTTTATCTCTGACCTAATTTTAAAAAGTATTATGTATATAAATGATAAGTCGTGTATAGAATGATAAACTTAGGCTGATAAGACTGTAATCATTGTTATATCACGGAAACGCAGTAAGGATATATTCTGTATACCTACATAAATATGTTTGTATATAAGAATCTTCGAAATTTGTGTTAAATGTTTTACTTTATAAAACTTTAATATGTTACAATGTATCTTAAATAATATTTGCAAATATACATTTATCGTATGTTTACAGATTTAAAAAAAGCCAAACGTATGTGTAATTTTTTGTCGTTTACTACAAGTTAAATTGAATTCAAATAAAATAATATTCAATGCAAATATTATAAAGGACAAATGAATTTTATTACACCGAAGAACATCCTGGTTTGTATTTATTTCACTTTATTTTCCTCATTATTGGTACCATTTATTGGCGTCAAAATTGCCAACAACCTTATAAATATAATCTTCTTACAATTAATTTTATAATAACATAGGTTTATGACGCAATTGAGGAAATATGTTAAATACAAAAGGAAACATAGAAAACGAGTAATACATTTAGACAGATTAAAACCAAGACGAGAGAAAGTCAACATTCTTTGAACAAGCTTAGTATCATAAATCCACAGATTATACGCAGTCACGTAAAGTTGGCACAGATAATAGCGCAAACAGTAATCAGGTCAGCGACTTCGCATTACGTATAAAACGAGCCTCATGGGAAATTAATTCTCAACGCGCAGCTTGTAGCGTGGATGTGGATGACCTCGCTGTAAATACCAGGGTGTGCTGTGTACTACTATAAATCACAAAGATCGAACTTTACAAAGTCACATGACTTTATGTATAGCAGTAACAACGGGGATATCACCCAAAACATTTCTCTAGCGATTTAGTGGTATACATATAAAAATTGGCCAAAACATTGTGAAACATATTATATTGATTAGTATATAAATAATTTTAAAATACATACATGTATTCTTTAATAATAAAAGTTACATTATAAGTAACAAATTTTGGAAAAATGAAATTCAAAGCATGACAGACAGTGCAAATATTACCACAAACAGGAAATGTAATACACCTGTACAAAGTGGAACTCGAAGGCAAACCAACAGAGCTTCATAGCAAAGTTCTCTAGGGAAAGTGCGGAACCGTGTCGAAATACATATTGCACAAGACTGCAATGCAGTAATAAGCTTATCAGTGATTTATGGTTCTTTGAGGTGAAGGTCACTTTAATAAAATATTATTCGTACTATTGAAAAATACCATACATTGTATACTTTGTTTTAAACATGCCACGTTTTAAATTTCGTTTCGCGTGTAAGTGCGTACCTTATATATGAAGGCATTAATAACGAAGATTAATAGTTTTATATATCATATTTATAATATAAGTTTAGTTTAGTTAATTTATTATTCCCCGTAATACTATCATTAATGTAAATAAATACCAAAATAGTTACGACCTTATGGTTATCATTTTATGAAAGTATTTTAACTATAGTTCGATATACAATTATTGATGAATATAAGATACTGGTATAAATGTTTTTAAATTACACTGGAGAGATCCAAATGAATAAATATTCAACAACTCCTAACAGAGTAAATAACACGAGCTTAGCGACAACTCTACTGCTAAATGGTACGTTCGATGTTTTACCTTCCCGAACATTGCTATAGACAAGACTAAAAAATACTTAACAACTTAAACCTATAACAGCAATTTGTCAGCAATTTGTTTCAAGGATTGGCAAATACTTCATAAAATTACAATGTAAGTAAGTAACGGATAGATGTGAGGGGTAACACATTTGTAGAGCTTTATTTGTAAGAAACTAAAACTAAACTCTACGTGACGTGACTCTTATCGTAAAATATTATAAACTCATATGCGATACCTACTATAATTAAATTTAAAAGACACGAGCATAGTAATAACGTAACACCCTAAAATGATTTTGAATATTTAACCTTCGAAAAAATAGAATGTAACCTATTTTTCTTCAAAAATAGCTACGCAGCTCGCGCGCCTTTGATCAGTAAAGTAATTAAATATTTAAATTTTACCTTTACAAATTGTCTCGTTGACCATACCTGAAACAGCGATAAATACCGATAAGTATATATTATATATAGTGAATTAAAATCTCGAAAAATTATATATAAACATAATAAAAAAATTATTACTTAATTCTGCTTCTGTTTCGATATTGATACAAATATTTGAAATATTATTTTTATTTGTATGGTTAATACTATAATTATACTCATCTAAATTCATACAAAAGTAGTATAAATAAGTTTACTAACTCGAACATTCTTGTTCAAATAATTCAATAAAACAGATACTGCATAATAGCAGTTGCAAAATATTAATAAACTTTGAAACCTACAGTGTATAATAAATAACGAAATAAATTGATACTCGTAGCGGTTATCGCATAGGTTATACGAGGTTACAGGTTATCGTGTTCGACATTAAGTTTTAATGAACGTAAGCCAAATATGCGTTTATTAAGATATTCTATAAGTAAGCATACTTGTGTATCGGAAGCTGTTTAAATTAAGAGCAATGCTTATTATACTTTGCGATATTTATCAAAATATTCGACCACGGATTTAAAAATAAAAATATCAAAATTGTTTATCTAAAGGTTATATTATAAGTCTTACACAAAATAAAACAATGTGTAAAATTGTTTATCATTCATCGCTATTTCCTTAATGTTGGCGCACATCGATTTAGGAATTCAAAACATTTGTTTTTATGCTTGCGTCATTTTAAGACAAGTCAGGTTTTTTCTTAAACTCATTGCTGATGTAACAACAATAATATCGCAACATAATAATTCAAATCATCTTAATAAATTGCATTGTCGAATATTTACCGTGTCATTCTGCCCATATTTTTACTCAATTCTATTGAAAAATAGTTAAGTAACAACAACATTACTGATAAATATATAATTTATCGAATTTATCTATAAGTGCACTACTATCTGGTTTATCTTTTATCGTGTACTTACGTGATAAGTCTTTTTCGAGATATCGTGCTAGTAATACACATTTAGTCTATTATTTGTACGTATAATTATAATATAATGTAATATGTACAGAAATATGAAAAACATTAAATATATATTACAATTTAAAAGTGAGTTTAATGCAAGTTATTAATATAATCACTGAATGTGAACGTCTCATGTCTGTTACATGTCTATCAGCAAACTAATATGTTAAGAGTAACACAACACGCGCCACATCGCTTTGATAATGATACTAACTATTGAGGTCACTGCGATAAATAAATCCATCCTTATTACACGTGAGATATTATGGAAATGTCAACGTACCCTCTTACAATTGATCTCGCAGCAACCTAAGATATCACTTCAGTAGATTCTTTTCAATAAAGAGTCTCTGTTTATTGAAAACAATTTGCATTCAGTTTCATCTTCATTAAATGTTTAAATTATTATAAAAGAAATACACGAAGCTTCTTTGCGGCAATTTAAAAATTTACACGCGAATTTATAAGAACATGTTATAGCGCATGAGAATAATTTATGCAGATTTAACATAATTGTCCGACTTTAAAAATACTGTTATAAGAAATATATTTTTAGCTGGAAATTTAACGTGTTATTATCTTTATAACCTTCGTTACCATTATAACTAATAATTAATTAAAATGTCGATGAGCTTTGAAACAGAAAAGCACTATTTACAGTTATGATTAAGCCAAAAGGTAGAAACTCACATGATTGTCAGATGTGAATTACAGCGTAGACTAAATTGAATTTACATTTTGACTTCAGCAATGTTACGAAAATTCGATCACATGAGTTGGACATGTAATTAATTACTGAACGTCGGCTGGAGGGGTGGAGTAAACCGAAGGGAGTGGCTGACTGCCTATCATTAACTGTCGTGCGATTGAAGCGCTATTAAATATTCAAATTGCCGAAAGTTTCATTCAACCATCCATTGTCAACGTTCCTCACTTATAAAATCGATAAAATAAGTTGCGTGTAATTAATTTTAGTGTTTTATTTACATAATATTAGTTACGCTGTAAAATTTATAGTAATTTAACTTATAATAACGATAGTATCGGCACAATTTTGAAAAGGTTAAGCTTGCATTTTAAAACAAGAACATAAGATGAATATAACCGGTACAATAATAATAAATTAGCTATTCTAACAGATTAAAAAAAAAACCTTTCAAAAGAGGTCACATAGCGAGTCAAAACGTAACAGGGTTATCTTTCAACGGCTGTTTAGTAAAAGTCGGTCATTCGACACCGCTGACGTTACAAAAGGAAGGTATATTAACATTCCTGAAGGGATGTCGCATATAATACAAACTTGTATTTAAGCCATGATTTTAGGAGTAAATTTTAATCAAAACTTTAATAAGACGTATACATAATTATATTCATGAAAATTGAGCAATATGCTAATTATCTTCCGGGCGACCTCTAAATTATAAATTTTATTTCTTTAAGTTTATGACATAACTTACATTATTTGATATTTTATTGTCATTCATTATTCAGTAACAGCTTTGAAATACATTTTATTACACAATGTATTACATTTTCAAAATTGCACTTATACACATACTACATTATACACGTCGCACATTATACACTATTATACATATTTTTACAGTAAGTAGTATAAATATTTATCATAAAGGCTAATGATAACCCGTATTAATATTTCGGTTAAGAATTAACATATTTATTACTTGTTACAAAACACGATAAAACCTTGTGAACGATAACCTGCTTCGTCACGAGTGATGAATTCTAATACATAATTGTAAAAAATACACAACACGTTATTATAAAAAGAAAATGTATATCCACGAATAATACAAAAATAACACAATATAATTAGCACATATCATTGTTACCCTTAACAAAGGATTAGTATAGTCTTCTATATCTATATGATGATGTCATATGAGCCGTTTATCTTTGTGAAAGTCGTTTACGCTTCTAGCACATTAATAACTCTTCTCTCTGTAGGTATTGTCACCTCTGCTTATATTTCACCAATTCATTTGACTACTTTATTGTAATAATGTATGTAATAAATAAGAGCAGGATCAATGTGACACTTCGTGTAAACGAGTTTTTATAAACCAGATAATAAAACTCGTTAATTACAACTTGAAACACTTAACATATTATATTATGATAATTTATGAAATATGTATGTTTTTTTATTATTATAGCGCAAACACGTTATGTAAATAATAGAAAGTCAAATAAATTTGTTAATTGATAACAATTTTATATATAAAAATATACGATTGTCTTAACATATGTTAATGTATATTCAATTGACTACTTTATAAATATAAACTAGGGTACGTTCATAAAATTATATAAATTATGAAAAATATTTAATTAGATGTTAGCTAAAATATGATCGACGGCCAAACTTGTTACCAACATGAAATTAAATATCTACTAATGGGGATTGGCCACCAGTTAAAAATATTGATACTATAATGCTACAGGCATCATGTGTACCGATCTAGATAGCTCGTTTCCTATATAAAATAATTAATACATATATTTAATTGATAAAGTATTTTTTTCAAATATTCTATACGTAATAATGTCAAATATCAGACTGGATTTTCCTATTATAAGAATCGACGGAAGAAAGAGTGTTTAACTTGTCTTTACGAGTTCAAAGAAGTTTGCAGGAGTTCTGGATAATATCTAACTAAAATACGCAAACCAAGATTTATATTCTCATTCCTTTTAATTTCCCTGAAGTAGAAAAAAGTTACTGTCACAAAGAAGTAGGTTAAGCCGTACCTATATGTTGTTTTTTTTAATTATTCGAAAAGTATTTAACTTATTCTGTAATAAAACGCCTCGAGCACAAAATATATTCAATTAAAATATTTTTTTGTAAATCCTTCAATCAAGGTCAATATGACATTTAACAAAAATACAACTACAATTATTTCTTATTAAGGTCATGAAATAAACCTTTATACCTATTTAAAAAAGCATAGAATTTTTGTAATTATCTTGATAAATATTATACAAGTGTTTGAACCATTAAATAAAGTGCAAGACGCTGTACTGCAATTGGTCACGAACTTACAATCATGCATTACGTCAAAATCCCACGCCCCATTGCTCCAAGCCGCATTACTGTTCTTTATAAATTAAAAGGAGCTTATATAACAGTCTTCGTCATGCTATTTCTACGATTTCATCATACAGTAAAAGACTGGGATAATATTATCAAACAGGATCTCGAATCTGCTTCCCTAACCATTGAAACGAATTGTTTACATTTTTTTTACAAAACAAAAAGCAGGTACGTATATAGATCATGTTTGGAAGCCAAAATGCCCTTTATAAAAGAACTAAGGGCATTTTTTGCAACAAAAAATTTATGTTCTACGCTCGAAATGCTTTGTGAGTCGTAATTACAAGAAAGAATAACTTTGGGGATCTCTTTTGTTGTGAAGAGGGGAGTTTTTCTAAGCGGGTAACGACCGCGGCAGGTGGTACATAAGTATGGTGATAAATAAATTCCGACAAAAAGTGCAACAAAAACTGGTTAAGACGAGGCTAAGCCCGCCAATGTCAACTAAAGGTCGAACGAACGTCTACTTATAACAGCCGACATTTACGCACGTCCACTTTTATAGTCATAAAGAATAATATTATTGACTAATTAAATAATGAACGTTAAACTACATGTTTATTCATTGTTCTTGTTAAAAATAATACAGAACTTTTAATTGTATTTCTTCACAACCGACTATTGCATACAGTTAGCATAATATGTACTGATGATTGTTTATAAAACAGTTAAATAATCTTAAACATATTGAAATTAATTCCCACCGCGAAACAATAATAATAAGCATAACTGAAAAGATATTGTACATCGCTATCATGTTCATAAATCCAATTTCACGCTACGTATGCAGGGAACACGTATTCTACTTGCAGCAGAGTTTAAAGGCCCCATCTTTGTATTCATCCGGTCGAGTCCATTAATATAATGAAGCTACAGTGCCAGCACATCACGTTTCTAGCCGTGAGCCACGTCCGCATGTGCCACAAAAGGAATGTTCACTATTATTATTACGGCTAAAAAAAGAGCTGACACTATATTTTTTTTCTTAATATCCAGGTAGCGCAACAAACCATCGAGCGCGGAAACCGGTCTAGCGTAAAAAATGCTCTTTGTAAAGGCAAAGACATAAATCATGCGGACTCACGATCACGACCGGTTCATCGCGGTATCGAGTTCGCACGGCTAATGAGACTTCAATCAAGGTCGACTTGCACGTCGGTAAATAACAAACCGCTTTAACATTTCTTACTCATCTACAATTTGCTATTTGCATTCCTCTTTTTATCTCCTGATTAAACTATTATTGCCTTATCTTTAGTAGCGAAATATTTGTACGAACTAAATCTAATAATTCCTAAAAACAACACTTGTGCACAAAGCACCGGACGGAATTTGCATATTTGGCACACTATCATTATTATAGTCTGACATTTATGTATACAGGAAAATAGCCGTAGTATTTATGTAGAAATTAGTTTTGAATATTATGCAATAATTATTTAAAGAATTAGCTAACCCGTTTAGTCTAAAAACTACAAAGAAGGTCATTAACACTTTTCATGTCTGGAACGTTAAGAGGGTAATAATAAAAGCAGCGATGAGAGCAGCTATTGTGCGAAGCTGAAAAACAAACATTTCTCATTAAGCGAGTAGCGCGAACCGAGCATTGTTCACCGAGAGGACATAACGGACCGTGTCGGATTTACGTCAAAGCGTCTCGACGGACAACCTCTGGAATGTCAAACGATAGGTACCTATACTCTATAGTCTAACAGCCAACAATACACAAAGTCATATCCTTGTTTACATAAACGGTATCCCTCTCACTTATCTTAAAATAGTAAATAATACATATATTATTTGGTTTTAAATAATATAATAAATTTAATTGGTAGGTATAAATAGGTATTTAGTGTTGATTCAATAACTTTCTAAAAAATATTAAAAATGCGAAATTTCAATAATTGGCATTATCATGATTAGTTCAATTTATCTTCGAACGAATGAAACGGAACGTAAACGAATGGAATGGTTCTATAAGTTCAACGACCGACGGACCTCGGACCAATTCGCGACATGAGATTGAATAATAAGTTGATTGCGAGCACGACCCAAGGCCGGCAGCCATTACTGAGCGCCGCCATTTTGCACAACGTGCACCCACCATTTTTGATATTAACATTTACTCTATGACTATGACCTATTTTATCATTTGCTTATCTAATACAGTTTATTGTGTAGCTTTACTTTACTTCGAATTTTAGTAATTAATAATGTGATTTAAATAAAATAAGTTATATCAAATGGACACGTACATTAGAAACGAAAAATACCTACATGACTAAATTCTAGTTTGAATTTGCATGTTTATTGCGTTAGTCGAGGCCAGAATGCGATATTTACATTTATTAGAAATGTTAGAACAGGAATGAATAATTATATTATTGCAGTCAACGTTCTTTAGACGAAAATATGTCGCACATCGTGTTAATGTTGTTTATAAATTAACTTTTATTTATTAAACTACCCATAAGATATGAATATCAAAATTATTACAAATTTATTGACATTCAATGTTTTAAAATAAGATAAACTTTATAAGCACTTTGTTTCTATCCAAATGTCAGGTGATTCTTATGTCTACCATCTGACATACGAATAAAGGATAGATATTACAACTATAACAAAAAACCTCAAAAATTGTAGTGTTGATTTTTTTTATATATGGGCAAAAGTAGAAAGAGTATAAATATAAAAAATCCTTCTTGTATATTCATAATTCTTGTTTAAAATATAAAACAATCAATTCAAACAATTTAACACGGCTCGTATGAGGAGAGCGTTTAAATTATTATTAAAGACGTATTACGTAAGATCGTTGTCATTACGGAAATAAAAGCATGTTTCATAATTGTGATGTGATTGCAATTGTAGCAATTAAAATAAATGTTGAACGGATGTATCTTTGCTTCGTAGCGTTTTTAAGATATAAATCATTCATTGCGCTTAATTAAATAGACATAATTAATTTCAATTTCGAGATTGTTGTTATTATTTTTTCATTAATATCAACATTACTTTATATAATTTTAGAAAACAGCGTTAAACGAGTTCAAAATCTAAATAACCAAAATCTTATTTAGAAAAAGCATCATCGGCAACTATACCACATTCGTTGCCTGGAATATTTACGTACTTTTATTCAGGGTCAGACCCTCGACAGCTGAGTTATGAATCATTTGATGAATGAGAAATAATGAAAGAGACGGAACTCATGTATAAGCTCCGGTCTCCGTAGCAGGTGGCCTGTAGTCTCAACTCCCTGTGATTAATGGACCAACGTAAATGTAAATTGGTTCTTCTATTTATTTTTGGTATATAATGAATAAGGATAAAATAGTTGATAAATTCTGTTACTAGCCGTTATATGGATCTTGGTAGATGTAACCAAAGGATATACATATTATATGTGGACGATATATGGCCTATTATATTAATTATCTACTTCGTAAATGAATTATATTTGTTTCGGTCTACTAATAGCTAATGTTTGTCTGTAAAAGTAATAATGTAACGATTTGAATTGATTAATATTAATTAGTAATCGCATAAACATTCTCTACTTGTTATTAAATAAAACTATTGATAATACATATTTAATATATAATTTATTATCTGAATATAAATATCTATCTGGTTTTGACCTTGAATTAGATCAAATATTTGGCAATGTTATATAACATAACAATGATATGGCACTAAATATACCAAGACATTAATAATAATCATCGGGAACATGACGGCGACATGTTCTTTTAATTAAACGTTGATTAAATGTTTCATATAAATTTCATTAAGTTTATTTTTAGACAAGGACAAACAGATTAAAGTATTGCGTGTTAATAAACGTTCAAGACTTCTTATTTATTACCCAGTGTCTCGCAAAATTGCTATTTGAATTATCGAAGCCTAAATAGCGAGGCTATTGTCCTTATAACGATACCAATATCGTATAAATCGTTTTTTACTATTCGTTATATACTAAGTGTTTCTTGAGTCTTCTTCGCGTTGAATTATAAAAAACTAGATTGAACTGGTTTTAAATGGTAAGATGGACAATAAAATTTAGTATATCATGGCCATAATGTTTTAAGCAAAGCTTTCAATTGATTTTATGTAATTTTTCTATAGGTTTGTGAGAAACGACATAACGCAAGAATAAGAATATGACAACTATATGGATAAGAGCTACCTTTATATTGATATAATATTCTAAGATTTTTAATAAAATGTATCCTTATACCAGGACTGGCTGAAAGAAGCTCAAACTGAAGCTCGTCTGAGTACCGCAAAACAGCAGGACTTGGTATTGTTGTGTTCCGGTTGGAAGTGTGAGTGAGCCAGTGTAATTACAGGCACAAGGGACGTAACATCTTAGTTCCCAAGGTTGGTGACACATTGGCAATGTAAGCGATGGTTAACATTTCTTAGAATGTCTATGGGCGTTGGTGACCACTTACCGACAGGTGGCCCATATGCTCGTCCTCGCCTACCTATACTATAAAAAAAACAAATATCAATATATTTTTTTAAAAGTTCTACGTTTGTTATTATATTTCAACATAAATAAAATACATGTTTTTCAATGTGACATGTCCATGAATACTTATTTTTAAATGTAATAAAATAAATGCATGTGATACCTGTTTAAAATTTATGTCTGGTGAAATAAATATAAAATCCTTAAAAATATTTTGCAATATTTTTAAACGCAATTCCGGTAGTTTTAAACTTTTTATTCGCTTTGTTATTCAAAAAACAATTTTTACTGAAATAAAATGTAAGGTTAACAACAACTATATATAATATCGAGGTTTTTTTTTAAAATAAATTTCATATTTTAATGATAATGTTTTTAAAAAGCCACTGCCATTTTGGAATTTTGTTTCTAAACGTAAAAATATTGGACTATTCTCTTATATTTATTTTATTAGTTGTGTTGCTAAGTATTGTTTAATCATGTCAACATTACAACAGTATATTCGTAGGTGCTGACATCATAAATGTCATTCAAAGCTACAATCAATTAAATGCGTCCGCGCAGCAAGTTTGCGTAACCGGCGCCATCTTGCCCACTGATATCGTGTATTCTTGATTGATCACAAATAATTATTTACATTCCATAAAGGGCAATAAAACGATAATGTCTACTTAAAATATTTATTAACGTTGCTGCTATATAACGGATACTGTGTGAAATGAATAAATATCTAAATAAGGCCATGCTATCCATAAATTAATTATATAAATAACGGTTATAGAAAACTTATATCTTATTTTACTTTTTACTAACTAAGAAAAAAACCAACTTCATTCGTTATAATAAATTAAACTAGTAGAATAAAATAACGATCTGAGCTCTCAGTATAATAAAAAACAGAACAAGTTCCAAGGAAAGGGTTGTGATAAATTCTTCTGAGAAACTTATAAGATTCGACGGTAAAATTCCCTTTAAGGGGATCATGAATCTTGCCGTTTAGGGCGATTAGAAAGAGATGAATGTATGTGAGATTATCCAGATACGCCTGCATGCCTCACCCTACGAGAAAGGATCGAGTTCTTGGACCGGTTTCCGTTGGACATGTGCTACAAAGGACAAATAAAAGTCATAACAGAGCTAGAGTAACCAACGCCATAATTGTGTGAATTATTCATTCGCGTCGCCCTGCGAAAATTCTTTACATCTGTAATTCGTGATTTGAATAAAGCGGCGAGCGTTAAACGAACGTAATGATCTTAAATCACGAATTCAGTGTCAAAACAATCCCTGATTTGATTTCGTATGCCAACTGCCGAAGTAACTCATGATTTTTCATGAGTGTCTCATTTACGAATAAGAATATTTTATATTTCGAAATAACCAAATTAATTTAGATACATCTGTTTCAACATTATAATGTAATTCAATAATGATGACGTTATATTAATATACCAATATATATTCAGATGGAACTTTTATTTAGTTTTATTGTAGACTTTTTTGTTCTACTTGACTATTGGAAGACGAATCCCTATTTAAATAGACGCATAAATCTTGCTGTCTTTGTCTGTTCAATAAATTTAAGAAAGGGCATGATAAGACACATACACCAGGGGCTATTACGGACGGTTGAGGTAATAGAGATCGAGTCAGTGATGTGTGACTGAGATAAAATATACCTACTGCCTCACGTAACGGTAAACCGGGGTGAAAGTACACAACGCGCTAACGTATGCAGAATTGAGTATGTAAACAGTTTAAAAGTAAAATACTTATAGCTTAATATAACGCCAATAAATTGTTTCTTACAGCAATAAAATTGAACATCTTCGCATAAATAATTCATCGGAAATGTTTTTCATTACACTACCAAGTAAGGAATTTCTACGTAATCTCAAGGTTAAATGAGGAGGTTTATTCGATAACTTACCAAGGTAATTTGTTTTTATGATAATATGGAAAAATTGATTGATGTCGTATAACAAGTTATTATTTAATAAATGGCCCAACAAATATCTCTTCTGTCGTAGTTCATTCCAATGGCATGGGAGAAATAAAGATCAACACACCTTTAATATACATATTCCATGCAATTGCAGGCCGCGATAATAAGTATAACTATAAATAATCCTTATGTTATTTAAGTAGGTTTCACACGACAACATAAATTTACTTTAATTACTCTTCTAAAATTTCGATAACAATTTCGCCTGTCGTCGCCATTTTAAGCGCTATTTTTTGCTGAACTGACAATGCAATACAAAGCACGGAAATTAATTGCAACTCTGCTAAGGATGTTCGTAAATAAGTGGTGAACGAATGAAATGTAATTATTAAGAATTTACATCACATGTTACTGATATTTTTTTATTAATTAATTTATTATTTATAATATTCATTCATCGTGAAATAAAGTAGTACTGTAAAGAGAACTTAAATATGTTAATTATGTACTATATGTAATGAATGTGAAAATAACAAAATGTTACATCATTAACTGTAGAATTTATTCATCAAGGTTGTTCTAATATGATAATTATTCAATACTTTTAACTAGTTAACTCTAAAGTTAAGTCAATACAAGGTCAAAGTTGTTTATTTATTTACTTCCTCGATTGCAAATTGGTCTATACAAATGCTGATATTAATAATATAGATAACTCTATCATATAAAAAAATAAAATAGTTTGTGACCGGAAAACACTTCTTTTGGTCGTATACAGCCATAAGTTATGATTGAATTCATTTAGTTTGATATAACATATCGAAACACGATAGTCTGCGGAAACAGTAACTACAATACAGAACATAATTAAATCACGATACTAAATTATTACCTATAGGTAGTCTGAAAGTAAATAAATATTATCGGCGTCTATAAATTCGCGTCGCGTTCATGGCCGCGATCCCAGCTGGCCATTGTTCTTTACATAACGACAACGTGACGAGCGCGACTTCACTTGTTTATTATGCTTACACCAGCGCCCGCGCTCGCCGGAGCCTCGTCCGCGTTTCACGGTGTCGATTTCCCTGACTATTGTTTTTGTAATCTTGAAGCTAATCTATGCATGTACTTTATTCCCACTGTAATTACATTCTAGTCAGCGGTTCGCATTTTGCTTATCATTTTTTTTCGTATTATTGTTTCATTTTAATATAAACACAAACACTGCTGATCAACGTAATACTATATGGTCGATTGATGTCACAATTTTCAATAAAAGCTTAAATAAAACAATGACATTCTTTATTTTAAGGTCATTACTTACATTATTCAATTTGAAGTATAGTGTAAATAATTGAGCAATGCAACGCAACTGTAGTTCATTTTACAAAATTTGTGTATATTAACAAGTTTATTTTTTGTTTACAATACTGTTTTCGATATATAAATTTAAAAAAGAAATCTCCTTCGACCTCTGATTCGACATTGACGTAAAATGTAGAATAAAAAATTTGAAAACCTTGTAAAACGAAACAAAGAATTTTATATTACGATCGTAAATCATTTATAACGATCCATTTATAATAACGGACCATTGTTGTCTATTGATGGGAAGGAAAATAAAGATGCTCATTTTACTCTATCTATTCCTCATCGCTCCGACTGTGTTCCGACAATTTGCAATATCTAACTTTAGCAACACCAAACAATAGAATAGGATAAATGATGCCGAGTAATATACATAAGCAAACAGAAACGTCAAAACAACGTGAAATATCCGTTACGAAAGTTCGTTTACGCGAAAAGTTAATAAAAGCATTATAAAGCCTCCCACAGACGAGCCGATTAGACCGGAGCAGTTAAGACGAATGATTCACGCTCAACTTAGTCGTGTGTCACTGACCTTCACGTAATTGCGGCCGGATGTGCGCCTGCCATAACACCGTGTACTTAATCATGCCACGTTCCGTTTCACACAGCGCACCCAAACAAAGCTAGCTCGAATTGAGTCACTTGAAATTTTAACGTTCCCTTAAACTTCTATTCGCCTCATTAGAATCAGGTGGGTTAAGAATGGGGTAAGCGCATTTCTGCACGATTTGTGTAGGCCACCCTACAAAACGTGCGCGACATGTCACTACGACCCCCTACCACCCGTTTCCAACCCTAGGGACGTTCTCCAGCCCGTGTCGGTCGGTATTCAAATTTAATATTGTTACTTTTATAAGACTACAAGGGCAGTGGAAACATTATGAGAAATATATAACGTTTTAATGAAAGCTTTTATAACGAAACACCACTCTTAAAACGTAAAAAAGAAAAAAAATCTGAATTGTTTATTGCTTTATTGTTTTTATGTTTGTGTATATTTTTGTATTCCTATTTAATTAAACAAATCGTATAATCACTTTCTAGTGATTGAGTGACATTTCTATGAGAGACGAATTGATTGAAAATTGAGAACAAGAAAAGACAAATGAATGAATAAATGTCATAATTGATTTTTTAATCGAAGATCTACATACATGAACTAACAATATGATTTCTAGTTCAGTACTATATATTCTAAATAACGAAACTATTAAGATTTCTCTTTAATAAACATTAGCAAAATTTGAGAGTTACGCAACCGAGTAAGCTATCTGCATACTTGTATATATTAAAGGCTGAAAGGCGATACGCCGGTGCATTTAACGGTAAATATGTAAAATTATGCAAACGGCGCGCCGAAGCAGGCATGTGCACGCAAAATTTGTACCCGGGACCAGAATGCAGATTGCTTAGTTAACGAATAACACAATCGCATCTAATACATTTATCGCTGTAGAAAACAAAAAGGTTAAGGTTGAATGAATTACGATTTAGGAGTGTTTAAGAGAATACGAATTTTACTATAATTATATAGTAAAATACATATTAATGTACATATAACTAATACTAAGTAATGATTTAGAAATTAGACTTTGTTTTTTGTAATGAAGGTCAAAAACAATATTTATAAATAGAAGTTAGTAATCCATATTTTATTCGACTTATAAGATATGGTAATGATGACCTTAAAGTCGCATAACTTATCAACGATATAAACACGCAGTCACGATCCTAATATGAAATGTATTCATTTTTATATCAAATAAAATGTTTAACAGAACAAGGGCACAAGAACAACTTGAGATCGTATCACAAACCAGTTTTTTTATTATGTTATTAGTCATTTTAACCTTAAATGGATATCGTCATATTTAAGTTATGTAACTATTGATGAGGAAAAATACTTTAAGAAACAAAGAGATATGGAATATTTTTTATTATGTAATGCCCGTTTTAAAAATAAAATATAGCAATCACGTTTAATAATAATTAAAACGCCTTATACGTGTTTTAAATTAAAAGCTATGATTATTCCATTTGAACAAAACATATCTGTGTAAAAGTTCAATACCAACATCATACATAGAACCTATTTCATATACACAACTAAAGTTCTAAAAGTACTATCTACATTGCAAGGCCATTGGTTAAAACAAATCAAGGTATTTCAATAAGATATAAGAAATAATAAACTATTGTTGCAATATGAAAAACAAGATAACAACGTCAACCATAATTGATTCCAGATTGTTTTGTGTAAGCATGGTTTCGGCAGGCGACTAGCTCTGTTAGTCGAGCGAAAGCAATTAAAATCAGATTGTTCAGTAAACAAACGAGGCAAGCCGCGGATGCCGATCCAATATCCGAATTCCGCTTAATTCCGCTTATCTCACAAAGGGCTGTCGCTTGCACGTCCTTTTGTAATTTACATAACATGTGCACGTTATACTTGCATTGTATGGTGCATGTCATTAAATTCCTATTAAAGCCGAGACGAAAACTTCTCCATTATGTTTTATATAAAGATGAGAGACAAGGTCATAAGTGTCCAATATGATACACTACTGACAATGTTTGTATATTGATTAATTATTGATATCCATTATAATTAAATAAATTACAATGAGATTCAAAGAATTGAATTTAAAATAACTGTCAAACATTTTTTACTTTACATTAAATATACATTTAAATTAACTTGTTTAACATTTTAAGATACCTAAAATATATCCGACTCTGTTTACCAAACTATCAAACGAAATACCCAACAACCTTGGTAGCCTGACTAGTTTAAAGTTCAAACTTGTTTCTGGCGAGGCAGTTTAGTTTTCAACGAAAGTGACTGAACTTCGATGAACAGTAAGTTTAAGCAATCCAAGTAATATTTGTCCCGAAGTCCGGACCCGCCGTTCGCAACTTTGAAAGTAATATAAAGTTTTCGCTTTGAATAAACTACAATAGCTTTTGTAAGGCGGGGTGAGGTACCTTTATACTACAAAGAAGCCGTTTTCTTATCGATGAAAACTTTAATATTACCATAAATAGTGATTAAAAGATCTTGTTACGTTTTCTTCGTTATTTTGTAATTAATTAAGTTAGAATTTAATTTTTCAATTTTATAACAATCTGCTCTTAGATTTTGTTTTTTTTACCACGAATACAAAATTTAAGAGCAAAATATAGAAATCTTTATATTTGATCTACTTTTAGGGACTTACGTCATGACTATTATCTTTCAAGCTCGCATTATGTGGCGTCACAGTTGTCACAAACTGTCGTGAAATGGAAGCGATTTAATTAAAACTATAACGAAGCTTGCGAATATTCAATTTAATTATTTTTGACACTTTTGTAGAAGATAAATTATAATCTAAACATACAGATTATTTAGCATAACTTGAGTTTATAATAACATTAAAATAATATATTATCATTATTACTGACGCAACTTATACCAGAGTCCATGTGATTTATTTCATTTTAATAATTATTTAAATTAATAAGCGGCAATTTTAAATTTTTCGCATATATCGTACTATATCGTAATATATTGTACATAAGGTATATATTTAAATACAGACTTGTCTAAAAAAAAACAATTCAATGATCTAAGTATTCCATTGTGGTTATGTTAACAAAACTATAGAAATCCAAATTAATTACGTAAAGGAAATTGAGCAACAAATTCTTATTTTTATTTGAACAAACCAAAATTTTATAGTGAAAAAATATAAAATTATGTATATGATAATTTAAAAACCAGATATAAGATTAGAAAGCGCCATCATGACGTGTTACACTTTAAATCGACATAAATACATTTAAAAGTAAATATGTACATCTATTCACACGCCATCAATTTGGTTATTTCATTAATATTCAAATATAACATTCCATTTCATGAATTACATTGTCCTTAATTTATTTAACACCATCTAAATTGCTATTAATTAGTAGTAGGAGCCATTACCGGAGACCCTAAATCGGAAGTTAATGGAGATATTTATTGCATCGCAGTCCATTGCAAATGGCCGCCAACACCGACAATGCCGCCATCGCCATACCGTCATCCATCTTTCCAGCAATCACCAGTCAAAGCGCGGACATTAGAGAAAGTATGGGGTACGGAAGTGCTGATTTATTGTACACCCACGCTCTGAACGATCATTGTTTAAAGCTTTTATAGGTTACATTTATTAGTATGTCGTTACGTTACGAGAGATATATGTTTAACATATCAATGACGTTTCATTCAAATAAACAGATATTTTTCGACTTGATAAAGTGTATATTTACATATTTCAATTTTGTAATTTACTTTTGATAAAAACTGTAACCTAGTTTATTTTTTTCATTATAAATACATAAATGAGCTTATGTATTGATTTTATAGTTAAATTTTCTCACATTTATTATATTGTATTTTTAGCCGTATCGACATCGTTGATTGAACGTATTTACTAAATCACCTCGGACTCGGCACTCAAAGATACATCGATATGAAATTCTGTCATAATATGTCATTTATTTATTTAACGTATTCAATATTAAATACGGGCAATACTTTTTTTTAAATCAGCCCATTGTATTTCCTGCTAATATTTAAACTAATTTAAATGCGTTAATTTCTATTAAATTACAAGCAATGCTTAATTGGTAATTTTTTTTAATACATTTTCAAAACAAAAATAAGGATTTTAAAAAGATGGGACATTGTGTATGGCCTCTTCGTTTAACAATGATTTACCTAATTCTAGAAGACATGCATTTAATTAAATGCGTCCATCATTTTTTCTGTAATTCTCTCGCAGAAAGTTTGCAGACCATATATAAGTTCCAGCTGTGTGTTTATGGGAATCTCACTTTCTCATGCAATTATTTTATGAACCTCATAAATGTTCCATGGAATTCAGATTCTTCCTCGCTGGCCATTGTCTTCAAGCCCAGCTTCAGCAAATGTTGAAATTGACAGTTAACTACCAACCTTAATTTTTTTTTGCTAGTACAATAAAGGTAATGTTGTACCCTAAGTCGCTCACATAAGTAGCTGTACCTGTAGCTCTCAGTAACGCAATATGTACTGTCCTTATGGAGGACATTCACTCTCTTCATGCGGTCAAACGGACGTACCGGTTTTCTTGAGCGTTGTAACCCGAACTCTTCCTGGACTTCGACTTCTGGCACGACTCTACGCTTTTCTTGGATCCGGTTTTGAACACACCACAAACAGCCTATCCGTAAATCTTTAGATTGCTTACTGTGCCCCTTCTGGACAGGTAACAACCCTAGTGGCTATAATATCGTTAATTTGTCACTTAGCACTATAACTCCTGTAAACTGTAGGTCAAAAAATACCGGTTAAAAGTAATGACATTACACTTATGTGTAATTTGATTATATAAAGCATACATTAAAAGTTCTACGAATTTAACTAATGAAGAAAGTATTTAATAACTTTTGTGACTCAAAACATCACTAATACTTTAAGGAATACGCATAATGTCACACTCATATGTAGCGCTGTGCAATGGGATCCAATCCTTTATTATAGTTCAACAATCCTTTATAATAGTTATCTCGAGCCGGTTGGCGTGGTTGGTAGATACTTGCCTTTCACGCCGAAGGTTGTGGGTTCGATTCCCACCCAGGACAGACATTTGTGTGCATGAACATGTCTGTTTGTCCTGAGTCTGGGTGTAATTATCTATTTAAGTATGTATTTACAAAAAGAAAAGTAGTATATGTAGTATATCAGTTGTCTGGTTTCCATAGCACAAGCTTTGTACAAGCTTAATTTGGGATCAGATGGCCGTGTGTGAAAAATGTCCCAGGATATTATTATATTATTATTATTATTAAAATCCTTTGCTCAGCAGTGGATCATTTATGGGTTATTGCTTTGTAGGAATTATAACGTTATACTACCTACGTTCAAAGGGTTGAGATAATATGTTTGTATTTCAGAAATGTTGAGCTTGAGTATCTGACCAGAGATGTATTGCAGAAGGCAAACCAATCTGACTGACAGGCTTAGTCAGTGCATCTGAATAGTTATCTCTATAAGCCGTACAAACGTACCAATCGCCTTTGCAAACGGCTTTATGTGTTCCAGAGATTCACACTGAATCACCAGCCCTTGAAGGCCTTTGTAAATCTAATATATTATGTTAATTGATAATACGGAGCTAAAAAATACTATTATAATAGAATTAACGGGTTTATCGTATAGGTTTTTATCTATACATATAATAAACTGTAACTGATCGCTGTTTGTACATGGAAGTAAAATATTACCGGGGGCCTTTATCCCAGAACCCAAAACAATAATTGTTAGAATTTTTTTTTGTTTATCTGTTTGTCTGTGCGTTTGTTTACGCTAATCTTAGAAACGGCTTAACGGATTTGAGTGCATTGTATGTATTGTGGCTAACTTCACTTAAATATTTATTGTTTGTTTTATTTCAATCGGTTTATAAATAATAAAGTTATGTCAATTTAAAGAATTACGTCAAACATTTAATCGATAAAATTGCTATAAAATAACTGTTTTTCCAATTTAAGCTGAACTCAGATCTATGTGATAAATTATACTAAATAGGATTCAGCTGATGCTGGTATATGTCGGTTAACTAGCCCATGCGTAGATATATGTCTATATTTTAAGGTTGACTATAACCTTTTGTATGGTTATCAAATTTGTTCTAAAATAATGCATTATTTAAAAAGTCGTTTTTATAAAGTATTAATTCTTATGAAAGATATAAGTTAAAGTTTATAGGTTAGGTAGGTATTTCGTTTCGTTGCCGCATATATATATTTTTCATGGTTTTGTTAAATTTATACTTAGTCGGTTAGTTTGACAAGTGAAATAAAGTCTTAAATATATTCAAATAAAAATTAAAAATAGTTAAAAGATATTTTCTTGTGAATAGATAAGTTATTCAGTTAGTTGTTGATGAATGTTTATAATATATGTCATTGATTAATAAAAATAACAGGACAAAATCTATTTTTAGTCATACGAAGTCGAGAAAGACAACATGCGCAGGAGGTACAAAAACGGAAACAGTACGTACAATTAACATTATATCTAACAATCCCTGGTTAGCGATTCAATGATAATACGTAAAGGATTTGTTTAGAATTCTACCAATTCCGATTGCAATGTGTTAAAGGAGAAGGTGGAAGTGACTAATTACCATTGCGTGGTTCGTGGGCTTGTCTACATTCCTATCATGAATAAAAATATGTTAATTACCTGCAGGTTGTGCTGGTGGTTCTGTCGTAGTGAGCTGACCGTTGCTACGGACACTCGCTTTCTTCCTGCCTCCAGTGGTCGCTGGGCTCTTCGTAGCTTCTCTTTCAATCCTCTGTAACAAAAAATAGGTCATAAATATCGTGATAATAAAAATTTAAGCGTTTAATGTATTACTTTACAAACAAATGCAGCCAGACAAAAAGATTTCTAGAAAGATACGTCGTATCAAACCATATAAAAAGAAGTAGTTACACATTATGTATAATATTACTTTCTAAAATATTTCAATTTAAAATTTAAGGCAATTCAGCTGAATAGTATATACATATGGATATTTTTCTACTAACTACAAAACTTGAGGTGATCTTTTAATGACATATTTAACTACACGCGATTAGCAGTGTTGGCTCATTAAAATCTAATTTAGGTCAGTCTAATCGCTAATCTCGTGGCGTATTAAAAACAAAGACAACTTTGACGTAAATTTAACGTAAAATTATGAAACATTTTAAATTTGTTCAAACCGAAAACGTTTAGTGTAATAACATCAAAAAGAGCCCTTCAAAATAGAACAACTCAGTCGTGAAGGCGTAATCCACTTATTGTGGCTGACAGACAAATCTTGGGTCCGAATTTTGCTGAGTCACCGTTCACGATTCTGCTGAGTCACGACTCAAGACTCAATGCCCTGCGATGGTCCGTCGACTCAGCGACGCACCTCCACTTATTACGCTGACTTGCTGAAACGTATTTTACTGTACTGCACTAATGCTGATTGATACTTGATCGCGATAAACTGTTAATTGATTGCAGCTCTCGATTCTATTACGTTATACAACTTTCTCTCGTGAGCCAATCTATACCGGCGTTTTGTACTTGTACGATTTATCTCTTTATCGAAATTATAATGAGTCAAATATTGAATTTTATTTTTAACGTCTGGTGTGATAGTTATTTACGAGATAATAATGAAAGCAATATTGTATTAGCTTCTTCAGACTTAGTTTCGTCTAAGTCTAGTAGTAATTAAAAATATTAAAACAGTCGACCGTAATGATGACTGGATGACAAGAATTGAACATATATATATATATATATATATATATATATATAACATAATGAAATATGTATGAAAATAGGGGTATCACGAGCGTCGGCAGTATACGACACGTCATGTAAAGTATAATCAAAAATGGGGCAGCCGAGGAGGGTGTCAGGTGTGAGTGGGATAAGCTGACACTGTTTATCTCTGTTTATCTGAACCGACGGACATTATATCCTGACAATTCGCTGCATCATCAGGAAATTGACAAACAAAGTTTCTATACATATTCATTTTTTATATGTATGAAAACTTAAAGGCACTGCTATACTACATAGTTATAAATTTCAGTATCACAAAATGACACGTTAGAAACGTTTTTCAAGTATTTTTTTAGAAAATTGAATGCCCTTTATTTAAATAAGGCTTGAAATACATTTTCTTACGATTTATTGTTAACCCATGTTAACTTTTATGGATTATTCGTTTATATACCGTGGTACCTTCTCTCCACTTAAGGTCATCAATCAATTTCAAAGGACAACATGATGGATCGTCTGATATTATACATTATGTTTCACACCGTGACACACAAAGTAAAAACATAAGATAGCGTAGTGAAAGTGAAATACAGAGAAAGTGTGCACGCTATATGACTGACCTACGCAATCTGACTCCGAAGTGGGCCACGGTTGCTTGCCCAACAATCGCGCGTTGCATATCGTTGTCAACCCGACAATTAACATACCTGCATACTACGATAATGACGATTGACGAAAAATTCAAAATTCGAATTATAAAAACAGCGTGCAGCGTTATTATTATTTTAGATTCTAAAATTTTATAACGCATTTAATTATAAGATAACGAAATATACGAAATTTAAGTTTGTAATTATATATATAAGAAATTATGTTAATTAATATGTTTACCACGCCAACTTAAACCTAATAACAATAAGAGAGTTAAATTAAAAATTACTCCCAAAATTTATTATTTACTTGTAACAAATCGACGTTGCTACATAATAATTACGTAGGTGGTTTTTAACAACACCTAATATTAGCTGCCGTACCTACGATAAGTACCTACAGTCAACGCGTTCTATACAATGATGCGAATACTTATGTCTGAACTCTGAAGTAACAATTTTCCTACAATTTCTCTCCCTACACTTCGTCCTCCTTTTCGACACGTGTTTCCCCTCCAGAAAGGTTACGAACCTTACATTTGAAAAAATACTTATTATGACAAAGAAGGTGAAGTGTGGAATATTCTATATCGTTTTCTCAACAAAGAGAACTTGATGTATCGTTACTTGTTAAAATGTTACAATAACAATTCTATAAACATAAATGTTATTTACAATATGAAATAATAAAGTGACATTCTGCTTAGCGACTGAAACAAAATCACCGTTCATTCTTTTGTTTGGCCTTCTATTCATTTGTTAAAGGAAATCTAAAACATTATTTCATAGAACTTAAAGGTTTATATAACTTATATTGGTATTAGCGTTCATAAAAGCCAACGATCCATTTTATGCCACCATAACCCTTCCGTGTCAGTCACCCCCGGTAGAAGGGTAACGTCTATATATTCCTTATTTCTTGTTAAGGGAATGACCTTTAATGTATACGTCCTGGAGAATGAATAAACTTGTGTTATAGTAAAGTGTTGTGCAATTTACAATATAAAATACGAGTAATATGTACGCACGTAAGCTATGCTAAGGCTATATTATATTCTACGGTAATAACATTCTGTTTTTAAACCCCGACGCAAAACAAGGGGTGTTATAAGTTTGATGCGTGTGTGTGTATCTCTGTTTGTCTGTATACACTCTGTTTGTCTGTCTACATGTGATCGACGATCTTAGCTCTCGAACGGATTAACCGTTTTTTATTTAGTAGTTTAATATGGAGCGGTCCCCCGACACGACAAAGCTTTAATTTAAATAATTATATTATCTTGTATTAAAAATTCTAATATAATGTATTTGGTCGATTTTTATGTAAACCTTACTATTAATTTTTTCAATTCAGACTTTTCTTGTCCATTTTTTGGGTCGGTGTTTTTTAAATTTTTTAATTTAAGTGTTATATAGATATTAATTTTATTTTTTTTTTTGGTATTTTTGTATAATTACTTTTTTAACAAATTTAGAACTACGAAATTTAATTTAGAGATTTTCATTTAATGCAAACGAAAGACACTAATTTGAAAACAAATGGATGTACGTACTCCCTAATCAGATGTAATTGATGTATGTACAGAGAACCCATTCACATATAATTTAATTGATTCACACAATAGGTAAAACAAAAGGTTTTTCATTTAAAATTTTAAACATTTTAATATTTCAAATTGCTTTCATATAAGAATTTGTAAACATATAAATATCTAAATAATTTACAAAAACAATAATAAATTAAAGTGTTGTTAATCATTTTAGTCATTAAGCTTTGATTACCGTTTCTAGAGCTTATGAGTGTTTGAGGTCAAATCAATATACATACTACTAAGTCCTACTTTAAGCAAAAACTTAACAATCCAATCATAAATATCCGATATATTTACTACCTCATTCTTAATAATCGTATCCAATTTTAATAAAAAATATAGAAGCAACATTTAATTAACATAGTTATGTAAATTAGTGGAAAAGAGTAATTACTAAGTTTCAAGCCGTCTCTTGGTTAAATCTACATTCCGATCCGGTGGTAACTTTTTTAATTCAATAGTATAACATGACAACTACCTAAAAATGATTTAGGTAGTTGTCATGTTATACTATTCATATGTAAATAACATATATAAATCATGTTATAATTTTATTTAGACAAAAAAGCAAACAAAACCAATATAAACTATACCGAATGACTAAGGAAGTAATTAGAAGCGGACTGTGGTCCGAAACTAATCTGAATTCGACAAGGCTTGGCCTGTAATGGTCTCGGTACAAATTGAACTGCGATTGCTACGATACAAACAGTAGATCCAATTAACATTATTTGCAATTCAACGGATATTGATAAAGAGTTCAGTAAATTTATCGAAACGGAATATTATTACCTCTTTTTTATATATAACCTAGAGGTTATTTCTGTTGACACTGAGTAAAAAAAAAACTTGAATATTAATTACACAGGTAGCGGTTCTACCTACACAAAACGATAAAGAAGTATTTAATATTGATGTAAGTCGAAATTGTAGTCAAAAATTTTAAGGTGAATATGTACATTTACTTTTTGTAAACTTAACTTATCATAAAAATTATTCATACATATGTGTTAATAAACAGTGTTATATTGATGAAAAAGAGAGAAAACCTACCACAACATGGCCTATATTCAAAATACATATTGGTTTAGTGGATAAAAAAATATATCTGAACTTACATTTTCGCGCGAAAAGTATGGTTTACAGACAATTTATATATAAAAGAAAAAGTATAGATAAGTACTCTATCTATCAATGTGACTTACCGCAATGAATCTTTGATTATAAAACTTTGCGTAGGTTGGAATCGCATTAAAAGACAACTTCATTTTTTTAAGCAATTAATTCTCCTAAGGTGACATTGAGAACGATACAATAACGGTCAGTAGATATTGCGGAAAAATACAATAAATTATAAATAGCTTTATAAATATTTATCATATGAAAATATAAAAACGGTTGATGATAATGAACGGTAAGTAAAAATGTATATTGACATGATGTAATTTCAATTAATCATAATATGAAACATTGTATATAACAAAATTGTATATAGAATATCATATTTGAACCTTTACTTTTTTGATAAAAACGTTGTCGGTATTATCAAGGAAAACAATATAAGATTTCTTTAATCTACGTAATATTAAAGATTATAAATATTTTAGTTTTAATATGTAGATGCCTGAATCGATTTACTGCCCACATATCTATCAAAGCAATCAAAACTTAATTTACGCACACAAACAAGCGTCGTATGTGTATACAGTTGTTTAACGACGCGGGCGTGTTGTACCGCACATTATCGCAGGGGCTTTGTGGAAGGCCTTTGATATGCACAATAAACAAGGAGGGCATTGTGGGCGAGTGTAGTGAACTGTAGCCAGCAGGTATGCTTTCAGCTATACAACTGGACGTTATCGATGCACGGCGCTAGCATGCTACGATTGTGTTCTAGTAATTGTAACGTTTATCATTTATTCACATTATTGCATTACGCAGATATTATCTAAGTTTTGATGTTTATTCTGAATGCTATGATTCACTTGATATTATTTTTCAAAGATGTTTGCTACATAATAGAAATTCATATAATACTTTTTTTACTGATGTTAAATCCCAGTCTTATAATATTTTACAAGCAATAATATTATGTAAGTTCTAAATGGAATTTATTTTACGAAGACATACCAACGACATACAAAAGCAAAATGTATTAAATTCCCCTATTGAATCAGGATTCTCGGGAAGGCTTGCCATGTAACATTTTAAAGTTGCGCTCCCTCTCTCTAGAGGAGGCACGTTTGAGATCATTATTCGGAAGAAAAACATGAGGGTGTATTTTCATTCAAAGCATTACAATTATTTATTTATTTTTTAATGTTTTTAATGACAAAGTGATTACAATATAATTATTAACTAAAAGAAATAACAATGATCTAAAATAAATAATAATTTAACCTTAATAAAAAACCATCGTGACTTATCCTTC
The DNA here is from genome assembly GCA_905147175.2 of Nymphalis urticae. Classification (NCBI taxonomy): domain Eukaryota; kingdom Metazoa; phylum Arthropoda; class Insecta; order Lepidoptera; family Nymphalidae; genus Nymphalis; species Nymphalis urticae. The sequence continues at coordinate 4,359,232 of LR989994.1, read as the reverse complement.
GCTAATAATCATAGATTTCGTAATAATTTCATCAGTTGCTTATGAAAAGTTAGAAAAAATTTGGTTCGTAGATATTTGCCTTTCACGCCGAAGGTTGTGGGTTCGATTCCCACCAAGGCCAGACATTTGTGTGCATGAACATGTCTGTTTGTCCTGACTCTGAATGTAATTATCTATATAAGTATGTATTTACAAAAGAGAAGTAGTATATGTAGTATATCAGTTGTCTGGTTTCCTTAGTACAAGCTCTGCTTAGTTTGGGATCAGAAGGCCGTGTGTGGATAATGTCCCAAAAAAAATATGACGCTAGGAACGTCCAGAAAGGTAACACTCAAACCGAAAGATTCATCACAAGCAATAAACAACCTCTATAGTTCATTGAAGCCGACATGCATCGTATAATGTTCTTATTTTTTCTAGTCACGCAGGCCGATACATCTCAAATTAAAAGCTTTGGATTGCACGTAATGCTATTATACTCTCGATGCTGTTTTATTATTTCTCAAAGCAATTAGTCATCATCAATGAATAGTAACGATAATCATCAATATACACGACATTGAAGATGTCTCTACACCGCTAATCATAAATCCATCACCCATTGAACGCAGGAAGTTTGAAAGCGGGTGAATGGCCTATTGAATATCAGGTGATTTATATTCCTTAAGCTCGGGATAACAACCTTCCTGTTTAGATACATCAGTTTTTACTTCGTGCGCTTATTTACGTTGCTATTTAGTAATAATATTATTATACATGTACATTATGTAAGAATGAACATTGGATTCTATTATTTTTTATCATTCATAAATTTTAATTCATATTTGCATTATAAGTGATAGAGAATAATTAATCATTTCCCATCAAATTATTTCAGTAAATTAAATAACAATAAAATTGATCACAATTAGTTTCGAGAATGGAATGAATACTAAGCATTGTAATTATCTATTCAGTTCATAAAATAAACGATCATCAATAGCATGCGAGGCTGAATTAAAATTACATAATGAATAGTCATTATCTTATAAGTTGAAGTATTACGTAATGCAGCTGCATGCTCCGGTCGACCCCGACAGTAACAGTACTTATTGAGGCAAGTGAGCTATGTACCTACATTTGTGCCGTTTAAATACCTACCTCTAGCGTATATAGCGACATTATTATCAGAGCTCAACCTAATAGGATTATGGAAAGTACATGTTTCGCGACAATTTAATACTATCAAGGGATTACATAATACGTAATAGTGATGCTAATTTAGTTGCTACTTTGAAAACTGAAACTGTTTTTAAATATTCTAATCACTATGATAGACTATTACATAGCAATGCTCAACGGGCTTACGAGTATTGAATAAAAACTTCCGAAAGACATTACGATACAATGACCCGAAGAGTACTTACGGCGCACGAAACACCATTCAAAGAAATAATCCCGTACATTTCCAATGCAATCGTTAGCACAATTTCACAAAAAACTTTCTCAGAGCGAATATAAAAAGAAATACCACTTCGCCTCGGGTTGTACCATACTATGTTCATACGGGCGTTGTATTCCCTGTGCATTTATCTCAATGTGGACGGAGCGCTGGAGGGCAAGAGTGCAACACGACTTGTCTGACTGCTACCTCCCGTCCCGAGCCTCACCTTCTAACCGGTATCCCTAGTCCGCTCCCAAGCTAACTCGGCCCTCTCTAACTAGATTACAACGTAAATATGGCCATTGGCTACCGATTAGTACGACCGGTTTTCGAACCAAACATTTTGAATCTTGGTAACGTTTATCCAAAGCAAATAGGCATAACTTGCAATATAAATAATTACGAATCAAAGTTTATTGATCGTTATCGTAAGTTGTCTTCGACGGTAATTAAACTGTTTTAATAGTCGGTCCAATAGTAAAAGTATAACAAAACATCCTTGATCTCATGGAGATAAACTTGGATCGGTACCAAATATCTTATATTAACGTCTTTTACGATGCGATTAAAAGAGGAAATGAGTAATAAAATTTTAAATATTACAGTAGAAACTGGGTCGACCAATATAACAGAGATAATATTATGATAAGGAGGTAGTTTCAATATTTATTAATTCTATCTCCTCTCATATTACATCTCTCTACCACTTGTATGCAGACGATCTTCAAATTTACTCACTGAGTAAAGTTACCGATTTAGCTAAAACTATTCACTCAGTAAATGAAAATTTAGATAAAATTGCTAAATGGTCAAAATCTTTTGGATTGAAGGTAAACCCTACAAAAAGTCAAGTTGTTATCATCGGAAGTTCCAAATTATTATCGCGCATTTCTCTTTCGAACTTACCTACTGTGCGCTTGGATGGTGTTGATTTACCGTTTAGTACCGAATGCAAAAATTTAGGGGTTATTTTTGATCAACATTTATCGTGGCAACCACAGGTGAGTAACATAAGTAGAAAAATGTTTTCAGCTGTAGGGTCGCTCCGAAGGTTGCGTAACTTTCTACCTATTCCCACCAAAATTTCGCTTGCACAGAGCCTCCTATTACCAATTCTCGATTATGCTGACACATGCTTTGTTGACTTAAAAGAGGAGCAACTTAACAAGCTTGAGCGCCTTCAAAATCTTTGCATTCGTTTCATATTTGGTCTCCGTAAATATGATCACATCTCCGACTTTCGCAAAAAGCTCAAGTGGCTCCCAATTCGCTATCGCAGGAATACTCATATACTCCATGTACTTTACTCAATACTCTTTCATCCTTCAACTCCGCTCTATTTAAAAGAGAATTTCAAATTTTTAGGTTCAAGTCACAATCGTTCTCTTCGTTCAGAAGATAATTTACTTTTAAAGATCCCTCCTCATTCGACCTCATTCTATACAAACTCTTTTACTGTTCAGGCTATTCGTCTGTGGAACTCTCTTCCTGTCGAAGTAAGGCGTGCACAATCACTTGCTTCATTTAAAAATTCCTTGAGACAATACTATCTTGCACTTTAATTGCTGTAATTAATAGAATTATTTACTTATTTTATTGTTTTTTTTTTTCGCGAGACTTTAATTTAATTTAATTTTTATATATTATAACCTGAATTTAATTAGATAGATACATATATGTATGCATTTTAGATATCAGGTACTGTACATTATTTTATTTATTTATTTATTTTTTAATATATTAATATTACACTGTATTTATTTATTATGTTTATATCTTCTCTGTACACCCCTACCTCTTTCTATATCTGTTTTCCTCTACCTTAAGGTTGCCTGGAAGAGATCGCTGTGTTAGCGATAAGGCCGCCTCTTGTACATCTTTCATCTAACTGTGTTTATGTAATTTATTTACTGGTGTACAATAAAGAGTATTTTGATTTGATTTTGATTAGTTTTACAACAAACAATAAGTTTGCTGTAAAACTTTACCTTATAAAAATTATTACAATTCATTTGTATGTATTATTAGTAAGTAATCGTGAAATTAAAATTAACTTAGATTAAAATAAACACGCATAAAACTTAGTTTAAAAAAATAAAGAAAACGATTTTGATTTTGAATAAGTTTGAAATCTAATTTCAACGAAAAGCTACGTATGTGATATGTCACAAAAACGTAACAATTGTAACCGACAATTCACCATTTGAATATTTCCGTATTTATTTGATATCGAATGCATTGTTCGTGTGATATTTGCAAAGGCAAGTAAATGGTTTCATATATGCGTGTCCATGTAGTGCGGCATGTTGTCAGGTAAGATTTATTCACGTAGTTGTGACATGCGGTGGGCGTGCGTGGGACGCAGACAGTACGATCGCACGCCGCCTCTGCAATGTTGCGTCTAGAGTATTGAAGCCTGTATTTGGAGCGTTATCGCTTTTTACGTACTTACGTACTTTTTGTATACTTGCCAACAAAAGCGCACAAATTATGTCAACGTATATCGTTTAATCACAATTTATAAACAACAATTTTAAGTTATATTAAAAGAAAGTAACGATGCCTAAGCAACATGGCATACTATTTTATCTACATTATCAAAATAGAGTTATACAAAGGATTCCAATCAACGAGTGAATGTTTATAAATAGAGTCTCCCCGACTGCGGTCGCTTTATAATACCGAACAAAGGAACAATAACGACTAACAAAGAAGTTAGAAAAGAACAAAAGCAAACATCGAAGCGAGTCAAACAAGCTGTTTCCTTCCAAGGCGACGTAATAACAATAACAATATGGAGACTTGTGCGTGCGTCGGTTAATGATGAATTCGATTGATCTAATTCGGAAGTCAATAGTCACTAACATACAAGTTTTTATGGCTTAAAATTATCTTAATTGCTGATCGAATTAACGGTCCAGTGATTTGTGTCCGAAAAGAGATAGTTAAACATATTGAACAACGGTGGAAGGGAGATAGAGCTGTTATCGGGGTGTGGCTATCAGTAGCTACTTTGTATTCAATTTGTACATAAATAGTTGCACGCGAGCGCATAATATGTATATGTGAAAATGTTTATGCATCTGTATATTAGGCAGTCATGCTCATGCTATTATATGCAAATTAGTTTTCCGAGATGTCCACTTTGAAGATAAGAAAATAAGCAATGTTATCTTTTATAATATGAAAGATAATATTAAAGAACCTATTTGATATCAAAGATAAACCGCTTATATTATATTTAATGAGGTTATTTCATTGATAAAGTAAATAACGCGACAGTGAGACACGGTTTAACTACAGGAAAAAAAAGTAATAAAAAATGATACAAGAAAGTTTGCAGGTGCGCTACATCATAAATGTCAATGACCAATGCTAACCGGTGCTTACAGATAATTATGTGTAACGGACACCGCCGGCGTCGTCCTCGCTGCACAATGGCCACAATTCACCAAAATCACTTCACAATGCTAAGCGGAACATTCAAAATTGGAAACATGTGACGCAAGTGCGGTGAAAGGTAAGATGCGTTCCGTAAACCGTTCCGAGCAACGAGTAACCGAGCGTAGTCGTGCCGGCGCGGGAGAATGGCGCAAACTGGAGCCGGGGGGAGGAGGGCCCTGCGCGTCACGCCCCCGCCCGGCTGCCCGAGCGAGCCCGGCCACCAGACACAGGCTTGCATAATTAATTAGACTTCACACTTCCACTCATACATTGCACCTTCCTCACATGCAAGGTCATCGTTTTTGTTGCTATACACATTTAAGATTATCGATATTGATAAACAATCGATGTTTGTTAAAAGTGAAAGTATTTACATATTTAATTATCTTGACAAATGTAAGGTCATCATAATACTACAATAAAGTATTTTTTAAATAAAATAATATTATAGAAATAAAAATAACAAAAGTTTCTTATCTGCATGATATTCTAAATAGCTGATATGAATGACCAGATATTATTAAAAACAATTTAAATCTAATTATTTGATAGCACTAATCTCAATTAAGGGTTTATCGTATATAATAATTTTAATATTGACACTAGGCAATGACATGTGGCTGTCAAAAACTTGAAATAAGCTGTCATGCAGGTCAAAACTTATATTAACCTTCAAACAAAACGAGAACGAAGTAATGAGTGGCACGTTAAAACCGACCCTTTTGATTCCCCAAGGGGATGGGTTGGGGGATTGCGCGCCAGACGAATCCCGGCATCCCGCACTTGTCGCGATCGATATCGTATCCGCTGCACGGGGACTCGCATTAACTAACTCTGATAGAGCCGGAAAGTCGGCCGATGTTGTTGCAAACTTTACCGATTACACGTACCTAGCAAGCTCTCCTCTCTTTATAGTTAATTAATCAACAAAACATGTCGTTGACAATGACGACGCGCCATTCACTAAATTTATTGTGAAGAGTAAAATAATTAATTTTAGTGCTATATCATACTGAACAAGTTGAAATATTTTAATGGATTCAAATATTTATATCTTAGCAATGTCGTAACTTTGCTATATCATAATATAAAGTAATAATCACGTTAAAGCTAATATAAAGAACATCTTCAAATTATTATATTCTTTACGTTATATCGCCATTTTCGTAAGTTTAAAATAATGGTAATAGAATACTGTTGTAAAACAAAAACTTAAGAAATCATTAGGTATTCATCGAGTCCATAACAAAGATAAAACAATAGCAAAAATTTTCTTTCCACAAAGAAATAGGTACGACATTTAATAGGGCGAAGACACAATCAAAGAGAATACATCAACGTAAACAAGTACGCCTCGAGCCAATTCCGCAGTAATAGGAAAAGTTTGAATCGATTCAAGCGGTGAGTCGACGGCTCTCACGGTACACGGCTATGAGAAACTTACTGCATTCTAATGTACACAGATCTGGTTGCGCAATTTAAACGTTTATCGATTTCAAATTATTTGCCATTGAACTGAGATGTCCAGTTTCTGTCAGATACAATTAAAAGTTTCAAACTAATGTAGGTAATAATTAAGTTTAAAACTTTTACTACTACTAAAGTATATATTACCCTTACTGTTTTATACTAAGTATTCGTGTAAATGTACATAATTACATATTATCAGTTAGTATGTACAAGGATGTGTATATTCATTATTCGATTTGAAAAAAAATTACATGCACAAATAAAATAAAATTGTAGTATGAATGTATAATAATTACGTGCTTTCTAATTTAGGTGAATTGATTATTTATTCATAAGATTTGGCTGCTACATGAAAAGTTGTTTTGGCAATCGTCCAACTGAAATGGTTTCTGTGAAAATGTATACTGAGTTTGCGAACGATATAACTTTGCATATAACTGTTTAGAGCATAAAGACAAAGATGTATTGTCTTATGTCATTAATTATTTAATTATCATCAAACAATCCAGCAATCAATCAGAAATGAGATTTATATCGAAAGATCTTCTAAAAATTCTGCTTTGTTTTTATATTGTATCATTTAGCTCTCTTAATAAATAATCAATTGGTGGAAATAAAACTATAAAATGTAATTATTTACTTACAAATGAAGTGATATTTAAATTAATTAATTAAAAATCACTTCTAGACACTAGAGTTTGAAAGTTGTTTTAAATTTAATCATCGTGACTCACAGGTTTTTCCGAGACTAATATAATGTGCAAAAAGTCATTAGCAGTTTTATAAACTAAAACGTTCGAAACGATTGCCAAGCAAAAATGATTCGTTACACCGTTTCACTTCACACTGACTGAAAGAGAAAGAAATTTATTTTTTAAATGATATATCAACACATGCGTCGAGATGATCTTTATCCAATGTAAAAACTGTTTTAAGCTGAAATTACTAAAGTCGCATTTATATCTCCACTGAATAGGCAGACTTGGATTAAGGCATAGAATTGAGCTCACATGCGAATGAGAGGGGAATATGCCAGCACAGCTGAAGGGTAAAGCGTGGATGATTAGTTTGAGTGTACTTTGTGAATCGATAGTCCCGAACATTTATAATGCTTCTGTTATCCTCATGCTACGCGTAGATTTCATAAGATGAATTGTTTATGAGTTCTGAGCTCGAGGCCTCTTCTCTACAAAGAGGGTCGCTGAACCAGACAAATTGCGGAAAACGCAACCCCTCATGTCAATTCGGAACGCGATGTTCGGCTTAATCGCATTATTGCGAAAGATTTATATACAGCTAAATTTACAATGAAATTAAAAAGGGTGAAAATTTGATAATTTATTTTCAATGTTGACATATTCACGACGAATAAACGTACTTTTTACAATTGTAAAGTTGATTGAAAATACCCATAAATAGTTATACGCCCTGTATTTAAACGTTGTAAAGTAAATTATTATTCCAACTAGGTCACCCAACTAAAAACCGTTTCTATACGATTCACATGCGGTATCAACGGACACAACAGACCTATTAAGATAAAGATCAGTCGAAATATATTTATTAGTAATTATTTAGACATACAAAGTAATGAATTATGTCTTTTACATGATTAAAGTTTACCAATTTGGTTAAATAACAGACCAAATTCACAAGCAGCATGATATGTATTCCATACAAGCATAATTCGATAACATCGGCACACATGAATAGAACTAAATTATAGTCGGAAACAACGAATGCATACGAATAAAGCACTATCGAACATTGCATGCCCCGAATGTGCGTGGTATGTATCCTTCATGTAAATATATATTAAAAACGTTGCATTCTACGTTTTAAAACTAGAAACCTAATAAAAATAACACGTATCTGTTCCAAATCCTCACCAACATATAAATTTATTTCAAATATGTGTATGATTTCAACAAAAAAAAAAATAATGTTGAGGGTTTTCCGCTGAATTGAAAACATTAACGTTGAAAGACATAAAAAAGGAATGAGAGAGTATGTAACCTTTTACCCTCGAGTTGATATCAAAAAGCTTAAATAAAGGAATAAAATATCGTACCTATCAATAATTCCACAAGATAATAATACATAGCAACAATATTCTAAAATGTGTCTACACTTTAAATGTAATACAATGTCGCCCTTTGAACATGTCACCCTACAGATGTTATGTCTCACTGCGCAGTAACTGTCAGTTAGTTGTCTTTGATTTAATTTCCTTCTATTTCGCCTTTATGTTTAGATGACGGTTGACCTACATTCATTTTATCGAAACTTAATATAGTGATCACTCTGTTCGTTGCATGTTTTTAGTCTTTCAGTTACGTAACAACAAACAGAATATATGTTATATTCTTTAAAATTGTAAATAATTTGTTTATAATACAATCTTAATAAGGCTATGAATTTCAAGGTTATATATCGTCAAGGAAAATGTATACGAACAATATGAACGCCAGACGTTCTTGAAGGTTAAGACCTTGTTCTACGTAATCCTTAGCTTCAAGCTATAAAAATAAAATTGCGAAACTTCGGAGATTATTGAACCCATAAAATACGATCAGTTACATTCCACTGGTATTATTTCATTTGAAATTATTAGTGTGGTCTAAAAAAGTTATATGTATGAGGAAATATCAAAACAATAAGTTTAACAACCAAGACAATACTTAAAATAAACAGATATGGAAACATGAACGAGACGATGATATCTACGATATAAATTAAACTATCATTTGTTCAATCAATGTTACCTACTTTTCATAAAAAACTATATACACTTGCAATTACACTAGTTCACGGGAATTGAATATCTGGTAATAGATAAATAGTACCTATCCACCAAAATGACACTACAGTAGCATAGTTAACATAAACTATATTTTGAGATGTTTTGATTAAAAATTAAACTCGAGTAATGGCGTCAAACTAAGGATAACAAACCGAGACATGTTTATGAGCTCATACTGAAAGTTAATTATCTGATATACGTGTTCTTCCAGCAGCCGATCTAAATTAGATTTTCACAGAAGTTTTCGAGCCAAGTATTCAAGCGGAGTATTCGCTTGCGTCCAACTCAAACACCCCACGATTAACATTAGTTTAGAACATTGTCGGAACATCTAAACTAAGTTCCCTCTTGTTTCTAGTCCAATATTTAAATGAGTTCATTGTTGCAGAAACTGTATAGTTTACAGTAAGCTCCATATGTGACACCAATTTCTAACAAAAAAACAATTTTACTAGCTGTTGACGAAATTAATATACATTGTATTACTATTTGTTTGTAATTTATCCGTCTAATAAATATTAGCTTGCATTGAATTATACAGGAAGTATTTCAAATAATAGTAAAATTAAAGGCATCCAAGTATTGTACACGACATCTAACAATACTAAAGCTCTGGTTCTATCTCGATATATCTAGCTGGAGTAATTTATTAGTCATTTCTGCCATATTTAGCCGAACAGGGCACGGCGGCGGCGCTCAAGTTAAAATCGGCAGATGCGTCACCAGAGCCGCTATAAACGAATAAAATGAAATAGAAACTTGCGCGTATGTGATCATCATAATTCACTCACCTCTACTTTCAAGTCAATTTATAGCGAATTAAAAGACCTTATTTTGCTGAAATCACTTGACGTTTCAGAAACAAAGATTCAAACATAATTATTTAGCTGTATTTCACACTCAATTGGAAATTAAATATATACTTACTTTCAAAAATATATTGCAATAAATACATTATTTAAACTTGAGTCACCTTGGCTAAATATAAAGCCATTACGGGTTCTGTTATCATCCAAATTCCAATTTTTTTAAGTCAAGTTAACACCCACATCAAGGCTGATTACTTTTTACAATTTTTTACTCGATCTGGTTGTAAAGGATAAACAAACTAGTTTTTAATGCTAGGGAATGAAAAAGATCTTAACAAAACATATATTTAATGATTAAGTGAATATTTATTTGTAATTTACAAGACCCGAGACAAGAACTTGTTTCCGAGCTATTTATATAACCGGTTACACTATTAAAATAAATGATTTGCATACTTATCGTCCACTTGAATTTATGCGAAGAATTATTATTACAATAGACTATTTAACGTAAATAACTTACTTGGAGGTTAGAACGAGATCTTCTAGGCATCACACCAACGACTTCCCCGCGCATTATTGATTCTATAACTGTAAGAGAAAACATATTTTTTATCACTAAGCATGTAATGTCGTTATTTTGTTTTAAGACTATTAATAATTGTCAATTTGTTAATTTTTAGGGCTTTATGAGAACCCGTCTGGGTAGGGTATCCCATATTCTATTGCCAAACAGCGATACTTAGTATTGTTGTGTTCCGGTTTGAAGGGTGAGCGAGCCTGTGTAACTATAGGCATAGAGGTTAATATCTTAGTTCCCAAAGTTGGTGGCACATTGTTTATATTAGGTGTGGTTAATATTTGTTACAGTGCCAATACCTTTGGCCAGCAGGCGGCCCATTTGTCTGTCTATCTACCTATAAAATAAAAATAAAATACTACTTATAATACCCAGATAGAAAGTTTTAAGCCCTTTTTTTGTATTTTGTCTTATTTATAATGTTCATAATCTTACGATGTCAATAACCAAAGTAGCTCTACAAAGAATGTATAAAATCTATAACATTTGATTATTTGATAATTAAAATTTTATTTCCCATATTATGCATGTGAATGGTGTACGTAAAACCGGTTGGTATGAAACAGTGAAACTTTAATAATATTTCATAATGTCGCAGTATTATAACAAAGGATTTGCCTGTGTCGCAAACTACGTTACATCGTTGTGGGGCTTCATGCATCCAATTATGCACACATTGGAGTTAGATTACACTTCGGCTAGCTCCTATTACGACAATAAGATGTCACTATATTTATGTTTAATGATATTTTTATATAAAAGGCCAGTGTGCCAAATGTTTAATCTTTAATTAATAGTGTTCTAATTAAAATACGTAATCAAATACAATGATATTATATTTGATAAATAACACCAGTTGTAAAATGATATACATTAAAACAAAAGCTATTATAATGATAAAAAACTTAGGATACTTCTATTTATTGTGAATTCAGAAAGTAACAAACAATATTATATATAAGTTATATCAATTACAAATCAGGTACATTTAAAATACATGAATTATGAACAACGAAATAGTGCTTTAGTGCATTTGTTTAAGAGAATGTTACACGTTGTTTAGATTACATAATGAAACGCATGTTTATATTATCACGACGTCCCTCGTGTAACAACACACACGTGACGACTTCGTAAAGATATATTTTGCGTCGCACTATATTGATATTAAATATGTCACGTAATAATTATAATATAATAATAATATTATTTTTTATGTCTCACAAAAACAACACGTAAATAATGAAAATAGTTTTTTTTTAAATTAAACTAGGTATCGGAGAATTAGGCTCGTCGATGGTAAGTGGTCACCGCCACCCATGGACATTGGCATCGTAAGTCACTTGTGCTTTTAGTAACATTGGCTCAATTACCCTTCAAATTAGAACTCATCAGTACTAAACACTGCTGTTTTGCGGTAGAATTCCTGAAGAGTGGGTGGTACCTGCCCAGAGGAGCTTGGAAAAAGCTCTGCCACCAAGTGAGGTAAAACAGAACCATGTAATATAAGCTCTATATGTTTTATTATTTACACTTTATTTCTAGAAATAACTATTTTAATTACCTTATATATTAGAATAGTAATATTCTATAAATGAAATAGTATGTATGAAATGAAATAGGATGTATATATTTAAATATTATTTTACCTCCGTCACCAAGAAGTCTCATCTGAACCAAGGCAGGGTCTTCGCTATGTTCTTCAAGAACAGTGTCGTCAGTGACAGTGAGCTCCTGTTAAAGAAATAAATTCAGGTTCACAAACAAATAAATGATAAAGCCGAAAAACAAATAGCCCTTTATTCTATTATTCTGGCTGGCAGCAATTTCAGCTATCAAATGATATTATAATACTTCATTGTTTAAAATAATGTAATATTTAGTTGAATAACTTTTGCTTTCTCCGTTTCAATAACAAGAGCAGTTCAAGGTATACATATTTTCGCTGTAATGAAAAGGCAACTTGGACAGGTGTTTTGTATTTACACGTAAACAAGATCTAAATTCCTATTAAAACTTTCTCACGCCCACGCCGCAGAGTAATGTAAATACATTACAGAAGCGTACCTGTTTTGTGTTATTTCGTCGTCTAAAATTCGAATAATAACAAATTCCATGAGCCGGTGCGAGTAACTAAATATATTTGATTGATAGATTTTAAGGAGGGCGAATACTGTATGGATTTTGACTAAAATAAATCCGTTTTAAGGCAGCATTATTAATCTTTCATTTATTCAAAATTATACTACTACGAAATAATTTTATTTTACTCTCTAATTTCGTCAAATACAAGTCGATTTGTAAATTATATATTTTATCTTTAAGTTACATTGTCACTTAAAACGTGTCACTTAAAATGGTTCAATAACAATATCGAATAGGATTTTTTTAAATAAATAAATACAAATAAAATTAGAGGTCAACCGGTTACTATAAGAGCTCGTGTTGAAGGCAACAAAACAATAATATAATTCCGAACCGCAAGGTTGTCGATAAACATATCTTCAGGCCAAAAGACGAAGTTTAGCGCAAACTTACGAGAAACAAAGCGACAACTTCGAGAAAGTTACTTCGGTAACCAGGGAGGAGGGCGAGCGTGGAGGTTGCTCAAAACTTTGACGTCGGACGAACTAACTTTGCTTCTCACTAATTCGCAGTATAAATTTGTTTAACGTCTCAACTTTTTAACTGTAATTACATAGCGAAGTTCAAGATAGATTGAAGTACTTCGAAGTTTTGACAACTCTCTAAAGAGTTTGAAGGCAAATTTGTATAATTTCATAAACATAGTTTTGAATTTCTACTGTCATCATATAGTGAGATATGTATATATGTTATACATAGAAAGGAGCACATTTATTCAACTTGAAAGAATGTTTTAAAAATATAAATGTATGGCAAATAGGGAACAATTAAAAAACATAATAACGATTTCAATAATATTAAAAATAATTTAAAGAAAATGTTTAAAATATAGTCTAACAAAAGAATTTTAAAACAAAAGAAATAAATATAATATGACGCTCATTCATAACCCCACGTTGTTTATGTCGAGATTCGATACACACGAAAAACTTTTACTCGACTCTTCCTCAAAGAAGCGATGAAAGAAAAACAATAAAGTGTTTCAATAACGCGAAGCAACAAAGTTTGTTTGCGAAGTTGGCAGAAGGGTGAACGTTAAAAGGGAATTGAGGGGAGACTCCCACCTGGAAGGATGTTAGGGGAAATAAGTTACATTGTAGATAAGTTCTTAATATTCATTATCAAGCTACACATGTTTCATCATTTCAATAACAATATTTAACTAGACAAAATGCGAATATCAAATTTATATATAAAAAGTAATAATATTTTTGGCTCCATATAGTTTGAGAGTAACGATCTACTCAATATCCGTAACACGAAGGACCACGCCTATCGATTTAATTACGACAAACTGTATCCTATACAAAAACTCGTTTCATATTGATAATTGAATTCAATGTGATAAAGGCAACATTGATATTAATAAAAACGATGGAAAGCTGCATTTTCATTCTTTTGTATACAGTTGAACTTGTTAACAACTTTCTTATGGCATTTACAATGGTATAAGTAATACGTGCCCTTATAAATCTACCATCGTTACTGGATGCCATCGCGTCCAATAAACCAAACTGGTTTCAGCCACTTCCCGCTTTGGAATTATGTTGTAGAATGCCTATACAGTTATCCAAGCGTGCCTTCTTTCAGCCCGTCTCGCAGTTTCCTTTATTATATACAGGTACTTATATCTACTTTTTAGAGCACTTCGCGCCACAAGCTTATAATTATTGTGACATTGATCTGTATATTAATAAGTCTGTATTTATCAACTTGTTTTTTATTTTTTCCTTAATTTGGCAAACATTTACATATATTAGGTTCGTGAAGGTAAATAATACGAGTTGCCCGCGAATGATTTTTTGCTACAGATTTTTTTAAGCCTTTATGTATATGTTAATTTATTTTAAATTTATGGACTATATTTATTAATTTATGCTAGTAAGATACCGAAAATGTTTAATGTACGTTTTACTAAATATTATAATTAATTGAATTATAAAATTCGAAACTTACGCCGGTGTGTTCATTGACACCAACAATAACAGCAGTGTACCATTGAGTGGCACCAGCGACCCTGTAAACTTGAGCGCGGCATCCGCCGAGCACCGACGGCGTTGTTGTGAGAATACGTTGACCATCTTGAGCTGTTCTCCATTCCGCTGCCTCTGCGGCCAATGATAACAGCGTAGCCGACTCCAAGCCAGCTTCTGAACCTGCTACAGAGGCATCCCAGTCCTATAACAGACAAGTTTAAAACAATACATGAATTTCAATCTTAAAACGTTTTCTATTAGGATCTTTTAAATGAAATTATTATCTTGTGAGAAAAGATTATTTCAAACAAAAGCGTAGACTATAACCTAAGCGAGTTTGAAACACAGTGATTAGCTAACAAAGAAGATGTCACAACAAACTACTTTCTCTTTTACAACACAAATAAGGATATAAGAATATATTTAACATAGAAGCAATACATGAATGTGCTCGTATTGCACACTAAGACAAATATTTACGAATATATATGTGTTACAAAATGCATCTTTCAAATGTTTATGCGCAAAAAAAGATACAACTCTATGATTAATGCACGCGAAGATTTATCGGGCTTTGCACACGTAACATAATTCCTCTGTACAAGAATGTAATGGCCATAAATAGTGCAATTACTTCTCTAGATTGTAAGTTATGTACGATATGACCTCGTGCAACATGTAAACATTATGACCCACATTATCTCCGTATGTAACTCGCCTTGCTCGTTATTAGTCTTATGCCCATCGTGGTTTTGCGGTAATAATTGACTGTATATAGAAAGTAAATATGAACAAAATTGCACAATTATAGATTACAAGTTATAAGGTACAATATTTTTTTGATATAGTTATTACATAAACCCAATTTAATTTACCAATTATAATAATAATATCCATTATCTACCTTCGATACATTTGTTAAAGTTTTTATTTAGCTGTTACTTAGGTATATTTTAATTGAAACAATTTGACGCTTTTCAACTTTTCAACTTTTGAAGAATTAACAGCTTACGTAAAAGAAAAAAAACTTTATACAGAGGCTTTTGAAAGAACTTTTAAATTTCTTACATCACACAAAAACTGTTATTTTACATGACAGACCCATTATGGTGCTCTATGGTACCAAGGAATAACATATTATTTCCACACGGCCGAAATCATAGATAATGTCAGCACGAGCATAAAAGGCAAAAACGTGCAGTCTTTACATGTAACGCATAGAACGCGTATTTATGTCAATGTTACAGCGCGCCGGCACCTGTGTGCAGCAGACGTATCCGGTGCGTTGAACTCGCCCCGCACTCCCTTCTGCGAGTATAACTATGTGTTTAGTGTAAGCGAATACCGACGAGCACTGTACGTTTATGGTATAGCTGTTGGATATGGTTAGGCGACACGGAAATTATTTACGTAAAAGCCAGACTCTTTGTAAAAAAACTACTGCATTTCATATATTGTACTGATTTATCTGCTTGCATTTATTTTTGTAAAATATTCTTTTACGTTTATTTTTTGATGTTACGCCAAATTCCCATTGATGATAGACAAAAACATTTTGTACGTTTGATTGAGCTATGGGAGAGTTAATGCAACTACAATTACAAAAACCCATAGAAAACGGTATCGTGCTCGTGCCCTTAAGCTTAATTTTTCACGGCCAAAGCATTTTCACCGGGTAATCCTAGATTACAACATCGTAATCGCTTGCTCGCTTGTATTTGTGTAACAGTCACGCTCTGATGGGCTCGACGCAGTCTCAGTGACTCAGCAGCGTTACGCAACGGTGCCTCGAGGCTTGTACTGTTTATTTTCCTCGGTTATTCTATTTGGTGAGTTTACCTCGTGATTAATACGAGGTCGGAGAGAGCAAGTTGGAATTACCATAGAAGTTTTCTTAATTTACTTTGAGAATGTTTGCTTCTGAATACATTTTGACACATATTGGTTTAGTACCTCGTAAACATTGGCGCCGTAAGAAATACTTATCGTGCCTTACATCGCCAATGAGCGTTTGGGAACCAACCAACTTTGGGAACTAAGATGTTATGTCCCTTGTGTCTTTAGTTACATTGTATTTTCATCCTATTCGACTATTTTGATCTATTTGTATACCAGTTAGCTAAGGATAAGGTAGAGGATACCTTTCAGTACGTTATAATTGAGTAATTCTCTATTTTGGGCAATGGAAAAAGTTTTGTGGGCCAATAGATTAAAAAAAACGTCATTTATAGTTATCAATATGTTAACACTATTGCGCATAATACATAGAACTTAATCTAATATTACGGTTTAATAATTAATAAGCAACTAAAGAAAAAAAAAATTGCCCCGCAGTATAACATTCAGGGAAACATTAAGTAACACTTATTAAAGTTTTGTGAACAATGCAATCTTGATACTATCGACAGGAACACATAAAAGCTTCTCATACATAGGAATAGCATACTTGCACATGAGTAAGACGGTAAAGGAGATATCAATCAGTATGTAGATAGTTAAACAAGGAAGCCATCATGTCTGACACACATTCGCATCCCCGCGGCTCATTCAATTTCCTGTCGCGAGTATGACATGACTCCCTAGTCCCTCCTCGCTCGTGATAGGATTATTGATAAGAGTTTATGAATAATTTACATGATTTAACTTGATCTGATTCAGTATTATACATATCGCGAAAGTAGCTTTCGATTTGCTATTGTTACTTATATCGTATACAAAATTATATAGTATTGGCGGATTTCATTAAAAAAATATTTATTATTATAAGGAATAACATTAATCCTGCCACGTATGAACAATCGTTTAAATTCGTGGAAAAGGTAAGTTGTCCTATATATGCGAACTGAGCATTTGTTGTAGTACGGACGGCCGCCCCAGGGGTCTACTAACTGTTTCTGAAAACAATACGAATCGGTAAGTACCTAGAAACGCCCCCGTGGTATTGTTCCGTTAAAATATCTATCCATTCTTGGTCATACTCTGTATAAAATTCTTACTGTATATTACTTTATTTATTAAATAAGTTATAATCCAACAATCGTGACTTTATATATAATCGTAGAACCATTATTAAAGTTAGATTGAAATATAATTGTAATTTGTAATCTTGAAATTCTTAACATAAAAAGAATAAAGCATACTCTAATATCCTTTTAAAAGTTTAATATTAAAATCTCCAAGTAGAATCTTGGTTAAGAAACTTATAATAAAGCCTTTGAAGTAATAAAATGAAGACGTAAAACGAACTTTTCTCAAGTTTATATCGAGTTACTTACGTAGTAAGTAATACAAAAAGGTTTTAAGGCGAGACAATGCACTCTGTCCTATCCATCACAGATAAAACACGTCTGGAAACAAACGAGAAACGCAAACACGTAAGCCGAGTGGGGAACAATAAATTGGGCTTTTGTGCTCACTACGGAACACCGATGTATACCTACTATAAGATGCTATGACGTAAAATGAATGAGCACTACCACTATCGCTGTTTTGCAAATAGGGATGTGGCAAATTAATAATATAGAGCAAAAATTACAATGATTACAAAACAATGTATTTTTTTATGAAAACGGTTAATATTATAATTATATTATTATAATAAGCTTGTCTCATAACTTAATGAAACGAAATAGAATTATTGCAATAACATGATATCGTTAGCTAATTTACAAATGAGTTTAAATAAATTAATGTAACAAACTAATGCATATTATTATCAAAAGAAAATAAGACACGCTGAGCCTCTTACATAAACATTCTTATTATTATATTAGACTTAGTGTTATGATAAATATTGCATTGTTCAACTCCAAAGAGTTACACAGGTGTGCAGCGTACATAATATAATCAAGCTTTGCAATTTGCAAATAGGTACATAACGTAAATCACATCTTCACATCCTATTTGACATACGCTTCTTGCCTTGTTTGCATTTTGATTAAACGATGGTAAACATAACGATTATAGTTCGCACTTCATGTACATAAACAAATTGTTATTGTTATTTTTATTTTGGAATTCATTCATATTATTAACATGCTTATCTTCATCTATATTTTGTGGATGTTGTTTTGAAAAGAAAGTATATTTTACTAAATGTTTTAAATTTATAATAGAAAGACGGACAGGCTGCCACGTACGGATGTTTACTGATTCCAATACATAGAGATTGGTATCGTAAGAAATATTTAAATCAATACCGATAATTGTTCACTGTATAGGGGTAGAATAACTAACGAGTTAATACCTTCAATGTATAATAATGCTTCTTAATCTTTAAAATTTAACAACAACCTCAGTAAGCAGGCAAACGATATGAAAAGTGATTACCATTTTTTTAATTCTGCACTTTTATTGTGAGCAATATTTATTTTCATAAGTCGTGTATTGACGTAGTATTATTCGCAGCAAATATATTACGAATATATGTCCCGGAGAAATATTTAAAAAAAAAAAACATCTTACGACCAAATTGTTTGAATACGATGAAAACCCACATCAGAGAAGTACAATGACACGTCACCTCTGCTATCAACGTGACAATAAAATAAATATGAAGTCTTTCCTCGTTTTGTTCTTTAATAATACATTATACCTCGTGTATAAATATTTTACTTAATACACCTTACATACGTTACAAGGAAAACCGATATTATGCATAATAAGTTATTGCACATAACAATGCATATTGTATTTCTGCTCCATTCAATTTCTATTATCAACAATTTTATTAAATTTGATGCTGAATATTATCTGACATAAGCCGTTATTTACACACGAAATAAATTTAAAATCAACTCGCAATACAATTAACCTATTAATAATAATATTGTACAATGTAGATATATTGCTTAAACGCGCATATCCGCATGACTCTGTACTTCCTTCGAAGTATGTTAATTTTAAATTAGATAAGGGTTAAATAAGTAAATAAAAAGATAACAAATTAATTATCGAAATAGTGTTTTACGTAATTCAATATTATATTTAAAACAAGATATACTTAAGTGGTAGATTAACGTACGGGCATTATAATTAAATAGATACTTTAAGCTCTTTTATATAAAGGATGTATTTGTATCATTAAAAATGTAAATTAAACACAAAATATAAACAAAGCAACTTAGATATTTGGTTGTACAAATGTATTTATAAATTGTCATTCCATTTGACCCAGATTATAATTATTACTTGCCCGGTTTAATCAATGTTTTTGCGGTACTAAAGTTATATAGTAAATCTCCATATAATAATAATATGCTTTATTGTAACAAAATAGTTACATAACCAATACAAACACAAACATAAAAGAAATCTCCATCTTTATTTTCTTTGGGTATAAGTTACAATGGATGTATAAGTAATTGTTTACATCTTCAAAAATAGGGAGTTCGCCTTAGCTCAGCAGTGGCAAATTAAATTCAAAACTTTTTAATGTTTTCCAAACCACAAATAAAATTTATATTTATAAAATTGTTGTTATGGACGATTAGCGTAAAATCTTTACGCTAACATTAAAACAACAATATTTTAATATTTTTATTTCTTTTTATCGACAAATTATCTTATCGTTTTATTGATATGTGTACGTGGAATTCGTATGATAAAATATTATAAATATAACATTTTTCAGTAGATTTTATCGAACATACAAAAATATAGCGCATACCGAAATTTT
Source organism: Nymphalis urticae (assembly GCA_905147175.2). Taxonomy (NCBI): domain Eukaryota; kingdom Metazoa; phylum Arthropoda; class Insecta; order Lepidoptera; family Nymphalidae; genus Nymphalis; species Nymphalis urticae. Next base: position 4,338,905 of record LR989994.1, on the reverse strand, counting down.
GATAACATAAAATTAGATACGATATATCAATAAAAATCACAAACTTATCTATGATATGACAAAATCTCAAACTGTACCTACCCTTTAAGTAATACACATTTTCCTTTATTTCTCAAACATACCCCATTATGTTTTAAAAGAGAAGTTTTATTGAAGCTGTACAACATTTACTTACTTTAGCGAGTTGATATTAACCGTATTCAACAAATATATCAACATTGAAATGTTAAAAAAGAACAATATGGTTAGTAATAAGGAAGATATAATGATTAAGTCCACAAACCGATCTGCATTCGTGTTATATCAAAATGCAAAACTCGACGTTACGCTCGCTCGACTTTCATCGCCTCGTCATTAACCATGAACGTTACGCTTCTTTGGTCTTGGAATTTGTATTAAATTACACAAGTTAGGTTTTTTATTTGAGATCATAACTTCCTTAAACATTAAAAAAATACTATTTAGTGCTTATCAGCCAAATTTGTACAAGAAAATCTACTCCAACCAAGTGCAAACAAGATTTAAATTGTAATTTTATAAATCATCTCTAGTACTTAAATCTATACTAGTTACAGAAGTAGGTATCATGCCTTTCAACTGACTAACAACAAAGCTTTGTGATTCTATTACGAACGGTAATTCTACCAGTGTAATATCGGCATGCCAACTTATGAGGAAAGACTGCCTGTCTTCATCATACAAAATTATCTAGTATAGCAAAGTGGCTATTTATTGTAAGACTATCTACTTGGTTGCGATTCTAATATAATTAAAAGAAACCAATTCGATTGATATATCTTATCAATTCAAATCAAATCAATTCGGAACGTGTTTAACCTTCTCATATCTAAGTCACCTACACAAGTTTATAAATAATAATTCAATAATTTTATAAACTTACTTCGAAGAAATATAATAACGGCTGCTATTGTAAAAAGATACTGTTATTACATTACATAAGAAGCTCATTCGTTTCGTCTTACGCTACACATGCCTACATCAATGTCACGACCCCTCCGTCCTCCCACAGGGTGGGAGACCGGACAGACGCTAACTGAAAAGTTTGCTCGTTTAAATTTTGCGGGAACAGTTTCTCTCAGTTGCGTGCATGGCAAAGTCGGAAAACTTTCAATATCGCATAATTGAGATTTTAATAAGGATTTTAGGTTTTTAAGTCGAACAAATATCGACAATACTTTGATGATTATCTTTGTTTACGTTCGCATATATGTTAAAAGATAATAGAGATTTTAAATAATAAATATAAAAATTAGAATTGCATTATTTACGTAAGTTTTTAATTTGTTATATACAATTCTTATCCATATTTATTGTTACAAAGTAAACAATACCACTTATAAACAATTTAAATATATGAATATTCTTAGGCAATCATAGTATTGATTATCATTATGATAATTAAATAGAAATTGCGATTTTCTATCAAACAGGAAATAAAATCATTTCTACACGAGAGAACTGAACTGATCGTTATGTTTGATGTCAAATTTTGAGAAATTAAAAAGAAAAGTAGCGATGCCAAAATTATATTCTGCGGGAGGCAGCCAATCAATCACGCTTTACCGAGGCCGAGCTAACCGAAAATAGCGCGACACTGGCATAACCACCACCTGGCGAATATGTATATAATAAAGGGAGGCGTGGGTGAACCGGGTGCGGAAAATCAATATAGCGGGCGGCGAGCATCAAAACATGCCCGTTCCACTGAACCTCCCGGCCGCCGAGCCGCCAAGCCTCCCGGCCACCCAGCCACCCTCGCTTGTCGCCCGGGGAACACCCCTTGTTTGGCAGACACCGTCCTTGATCTCCCCACGTCGCCCGGGCGCGCAACTTTGGATAAACACTCGTGTGGATCGTCTCACTGGAAAATTGGGTCGTCTATGCACTTTGTCCGTTCTTTGTTTTTACAATTGATACGAGTTGAACAAACTTATGCATTTTATATGATATACGTACGATAATAGTTTTTACTGAGTGTAAAATTATATTTATATTAAATTAATAATTTTCAAGTTACTACCTACTTGTAAATAAATTTAATTTTTGCATATATGTATACGAAAGTATAATGATGTCCTCCTGACAAATTTCATCTACGACAGCCATTCTTAACAGAGACTAGTAATGTTGTAACATTCTAAGTCCGAGATCATATGAAACTTTTTCTAGACGGAAACTATTTTTGCCTGACTAAGAGACCTAGAGATCTGCACACTTGCCAATGACAAGCCAATGAAACATTTAAATGAACAATTTAAGCTATAGAGTGCCTTTAAAGTGTGAATTATGGGATTAATCCACACAAAATGCATATTGATTTAAATGTTTCTTGTTAAGCTGATGTTAATCTGTCGACTTAACGAATTGAGTGAACACTACGCGTATATACATACGGATTCCAAGAATATTTATGTTTATTAGAACAAATAATATTTTTACATAAAAGTCTCATTTTATATTCGGAGGTAGAAGTTATTGTAATAAAGTAAGTTTACCCTTCAGCGTTTGCGAAAATAAAGCAACCAAAGTCATTATCATTACATTAAATATTCATGACTACTTGCATATTATGAGATTACGTAAAGTCCTTTTAAAATATCAAAAGGCAAAAACATAATGTATTCACAGCCTAAAATAACGTCCAAATTATTAAATATGCAAAGAATTTTATTACAAACGGCTCCAAACTCGTACCGTCATAATTTATTTTGATTCAACGTTCTTACATAAAAAACATACGACAACAAACGTCTTAGTTACAATGACAAGTCGAATATCTTTTTGAATCTCTTTCGATTTTAATACAATCGAAATAATATTAAACAGATTAGCTATAAAAAGTATGTCGTAAATCAAATTTCTTACACTGAGTACCGTACATTCATAAAGAAAAATAAATATTCTCTAATACCATTTTAAGCCTTTGTTTTAAACAAAATTTATTATTATTTTCATTGAATATAATTTCATTCATATATTATATTAATACGAGTAATGGAATTTAATCACGATTAAAAAATATTGACATAGTGGTAAATGAAAATAATTATATACTTTTAAATAAAAATAGACATGATTTGTACATCACAAATTGTAACACAGTGTTGTCACATTTAAGGGAAGTAGCGCCATCTAGCGACAAGTAGAAATAACACCAAACCATCTAAAAGCGTATCTTATATTTCCTGCATGTCTCCTGTTAATACGTTTAAAAGCAGTTAAATGATTTAACCAAGCATTTTTTGAATTTGTATATTTTGTGTATTACAAAAACAGATTGTTGTTACCTGGTAAGGCTGCAGGTTCGCATAGTCAAGAAAGAAAAGTTGTCTGTCATGAAGATACTCGACTGGCTGTGCGTCCGCTTGAAGTGTGACGTCAGCAGACAACGGAGTGAACGTCTAAAACAATATAATAATTATTATAATAAACAATTTTAAAAGGCGCAACCAAGTAAATGTAGTGACACATTTTTTTACCTATATTTACCCACATATGTACATTTGTTTTTTAAGTAATATTATTGTTATTAATTTACTTTGCTATAAGAACAGTAAGTAATAGAATATAAGAGAAAAATAAAGACTTATTAATCATTTATGACATTAGTTGTTCTATTACCTATAGGGAATTTATGTATATTATTTTAATATGTTAAAATATGCATTTACTTTGAAATGATTATAGTAATTATTTGTTAAAAATTACCCATTTATAGATGTGATTTTATACAACGATTTCGTCGATTAACGCTATAACAAGCGTAAAAGGATTGTTTTTTTTATTGTAATGTATTTAATTTAATGAACTAAATACAATTAGTAACCTTGGAATATATTAAATTAAAAAAAATATATATAATTAACATTACTGGTTGAACACTTGACTTAGCTGGTCTTAGCTGACATTAAATAATGCATTTGAAAAACATTCTATAAAAATGTAAAACGACTCAATATATTTGAGAATATCATGTAACAAGTACGTATGTTTTAAACATTACGATTTTAAATAAATACATAAAACAATAAATTATTCAAACTAGCAGTGAAAAGTTCCACAGCACGTACCTACACGATTGCTGATCAGTATTCGATGCGATTTACTTTGAATAACAACTACAAAATCACCTTCAAAACACCGTCCGCCTCGAACAAATGCGATTATAGTGACGACTTTTAATTCTTCTACATCTCATTCTTAAATGATAAAGTGAATTATCATTTTATAATTTTTAAGATTTACTTAGTGGTAGGATGGTAGGTATTAATATTGTTGTGTTGTGTTTCGGTTCGCCCTTTAAGGGTGAATAAGCTAGTGTTACTACAGGCAAAAGGGATTTGGGACATGTATCTTACTTCCCAAGATTGGTGTCGCATTGGCGATGTAAGGAATGGTTAATATTTCTTATCTTATACTTTATCGAAGTAGGTTCTTTATTTCTTTTAAGTGATTTTATAATTTTAATTTATATACATTTATACAGCTTGATCCAACCGCACCGTTCGGAATGCGTATTCTATCTTTTTCAGCAATCAAAAAATGTACCAGTAATAATCATATACAATTTATATGTATGTGTGTATAATATTTATATAGCCTGTATGGACATCAAAGAATAATTTCTAATTGAATTCTAACTCTTTTTTATCATCTATATAACTTTTTGAATACAAAAAGCGTTCTAAATATTTATAATTGAGTACTAAAGAAACAATATAAGTACATATTTTCTGTATATAAATAGGTTATCGTATTTCTACGCTAACGTTGAAGGCCGCATGGACACGTGAGAAGTGAATTTCATTAACACCGTTCCCAATAGTTCCAATTACAAAATATTTGCACGTATTTGCGACGGTTTTAAAAGTGTACTTACTATATGAGTGGATTATACGGGCGCTTGAATTAACAATTGAAATCTACATTGCGGATAAATTTATTATTACATTTATTACAAAATTATTGCAACTATTAGTTAGAAAACATTCGTTAAAAATTCTATTGAGATTAAAGTATGATTAAGAATTGTTGTTAAATTACCTAAAACTTTACTCTAATTTATTTAAAAAAATACTTCACGTAGCAAAGTTTCCGTAGTAATCATAACGAACGCGAAAGCAACAAAATAATGAATCTCTTGAATAACAAAGATCCGTGACCGATTCATTTAATTTAATTCTGAGAATGTGCACGTATTCTTTGTAAATATGTTAATTGACAAGCCAACAAAAACAACAAACATAACAGCTAAATTTATGGTTTAAGTGTAAAATAATTAATGCAGTAAAACCAACAAGCAAGATAAATAAAATCTATCCATGCAAAACAAAAATATCACAATCATAGACATAATATCTTAAAACACTCGTGCGAAAATAGTCTAATTAGGAAACATTTAAAGTAAACCTACTAAAGCCTATTTCAACCATAAGAGGAGTAAACCCAAATAAACAACTTTGACACCGACACCATTGGTCACCGATATCAATTGACGCGATATCATTGGTCGATATCTTAAATAATCTATGATATTCACTATGGATTCGCGGAACGTTTTTTCGCGTTTTCGATGTCCGTGAAGTTGTACTTCGAAACTTCGAAAGTTAAATTAATATGGTTATAATAACTAGTTAAGTGGAATAGTGTTGTATTATAAATAAAGGTAAATTAATCAAGAACTGTTTATAGTGCGTAATACAGCAGAACAATTAGAAAATTGCATGCAATTTGTAAATCTACCGTTTGTTTACCTTTACCCCTACTCCGATTGGAATAGAGTATAAATCAAGTTAGATGTACGCCAAGGCTTGGCTTTTGAGTCCTTTTTAATTTTAATTTATATAATTAGCAAGTGAATTTATCTAATACATTACTTTAAATGCAAATGAAACTTATTTATTTACATGTATTCAAAATATATTAGTGTTTAAATCTTTCTATTATAAATATATATAAAAAGTACATTATGTTCACACTGAGCACATCAAATGCTTAGCTTAAAAGGATAGGCTAACCCTATTATCCCTTTTGGCTAGGATTATAAGATGTCATCAAAATCAAAATCTCACCTCTGATAAGAACATTGCGTAGAATTGTGCCTTGTATACTGACAAAACTAATACTTATAGTACCAATGAAAAATAAAGCACAAAAAATATAATATAAGAGTAATGCACCAAATCCCACATAGGATATCTAGTTCAAATTTCGAAAACGTGTCATAACCGTTATACGTCTTAAATTTTTATAATAGTTACCAAAGTACGTACTCCTACAAATACAAACGCTCGAAGTTTTAATAGAAAAAAAAACATTACGAATATATAAACGTGTAAATTTACACATTAAAAAACGTTTATTATATTTAAAAAAAAACTAACTAAGATCATCATTCGAAAATAAATTCATACTGATTTCACAAAACGACTAAGTAATAACAAGTTCTACCGACATTTAAAGCTATCTATGGAAAAAAAAAATTGTTTAAAGGTGGACCACATAATTACATATGTATGTAAATGAGATCAATTATTATCAGATGAAATTGTAACTAGATATCGACACTTTACCTTCATTGAAACCGTATCATTATAGAAGTACGTACAAATAACTACACCCGACCATATAACGTCATGCCTACCTACCTGCATGTGTATCTTATTATTTTTATCTATTATTATTGTTTATTATCGAAATGCAGCCTGCTTAAAGTTACTGTTTACATTTGTAATTACAAAAAATATATCAACATATTACAAAGTTTGTAATACATTTTCAAAAATGCCATAAAATAAAACTCCAATTTCATCGTACGAAAATGGGCGGCAAGGTGTGCTTTTTTTTCCTTTTCTGGCGTGTATCTACGCTATTTGAGCGCAAAATATTCTGCCAATGTCACGTATCAAGCTGTGCTTATTCCAACAAATATATTTAAGACGATAACCTTATTATATTTTTTTTCTAACAATTGAATTACTAAGTGACAACTTGCTAATAACTGCATGCGTAGCAATGACTCTTTTTGTACAATTATACGATACGTATACGACTCGCGCGCCACCTCTTATACGGCGGAGGTACCAATGATGAACAACAAAAGATTCAATACAAACGGATGAATGGTACACAAACACACAGAATTCAAACAAAGAAAAAAAAATCTTAATATGCAGAATAATATAAAGAAAACCGTTTAAAAACATCAGTTTTCATTTATATTTCACAAAAATTATCTTCAGCGCCATCTATGTCATATTATAAACACTCACTTATACGGAGTTAACTTTCAGAGTAAAAGTGTTCTGTGGTTATAACTCCATATAAGTGACATTAGTTGTATTAAATTAAGGGATTTAAACATTTATTTTAATATTCTTATTATTATTTTTATCATAAACTAAGACTATCATTATAATAATGATTGTCAATTAAATATATAAAAAAACAACTATACATAATAACATTCATTTTTAAATTTTAGGTCCGATCTACTAGTGGCATTTATATCACTTTCTCATAACGATCATCGAACGTCATTCAATTTATTAAAACATATTTCTACTTACCAAAGCAGGCCATTTGACTTCTTCTTTTTCCAATTTTTTGGGTGACCACACTAACGTTCTTTCAACTAAAAACACACGAAACGTTTTACGCGAATACACTGCCACCCATTCACGTCGTTGCCAATCAACTCCATCATATTCGACCAACACCTGCAACAAAAGTAATTTAGTTGAAAAATGATTTAAATATAATTAAAGTTGTATGAAAATTATGTTATAATAATACAACTACTAATATTAGACTACGTTATACAACGCCATCTATTGTTGAATATCTGTAACATCGCGCTGGTTTAATAGTATCTCAGCATCCATTTCGTATTTTAGCTTTTCGTCGCTAGAGTGCGCTACGGTTAAACAAAAATTATTTTACAATTTATTTCAAATTTTAAAAACGTAACGTCTTTGGCATTTTAACTAGTATTGTCAATAAAGGTTAAATAATCCATAAAAGACTGATATTCAATCTCCTTCCTTCAATGTAGTCAACTCAAGTACATTAAGTATCAAGAATAAGTAAACATAACAATAACGAGAGTCAAAAAGTCAAAGGAATGTTATGTCAAGGACAATTAAAGAGTAAACACTAAAGCACATAAGAGATAAATTACAGTTAATTGTCAAACCCGACCATAATGAGACAGGTAACGCAAAATGACTGTTCAACACTGACCTCAAGGCGGATGATGCCAACGTTTTCAATGTCAAAACCAAGTAAACAAATAAATAACTTATGCCTACGTGGATTGAAAACAATCACGAACCCACCACACACACAGCAAATATATTAATACACACAACCTTATCAGTAAGTGCGATGTTAAATGCATTTATTGCAATAAATTAACGATATAAAATGGTTATGGTGCATCCAAATGAATATTTTTATATTACTTTTTGTAGGACTCCATATACTTTTGTGTCATCAATTAAATCAAAAACCGGTACAGTGAGATTTAATTTTGTTAGAAAGATATATTTATTTAATCACCAGACGTCTCAAAACTATTTAACTTGAGTAAGACAAACTAAAATTCTTAGTGTATAATAATATAAGGGTTGGTACTTGATAATTTTAAATGTGATTAATATTTCTGTAAATGATTGGTGTAATTACGTGTAAATATATTATGTAACTCTTAATACATTTGATTTTTACTGTACATATTTATAATATATTTTGTATGATTGTACGTGTCTTACACGTTTCAAGGGTTAAGCTTGCCTTCATATATATAGTAAGTTATCGTTTCTATCCTAACACATTTTATATTATTTTATTCAATCGTCATAACCGTAATTAATGGATACAATAAAGGTGATTTTCACCGAGCATAAAGCTATCTAAACGTAAGTCAAAAGTAACACTAAAATATAAATTATAATTATATTATGTATTACATACGCAAGTGTTCACGTGAACAAATGATAAACGACATAAAGATAAGCGTTAAGAAGACACAAATAATGTTACTTAGTGTTTTAAAGTAAACTGACACCCTTTCTTCATTTCACAGCAATATAATCAAAACATTCTCGGTCTAATAGTGATATTTAGTAAAAATTTAAGAAATGTTCCACTTCTTCGTTCAATGGACTTAAATTTTATCGCAACGTTATTAAATTTTATGGATTTCCGTGAACGTGAAAGAAACTTATAAAATTAAACTAAATAAGCAATTATATTATCGGAATGCGTCCATAACCTTGGATAAAAATAATAATATTTAAAATGGATGAGAATAAAGAACATATCGAAGTATATTATATAATCTAATAAATAATCACAACGAAGTAGCAAACATGTTAACATTTATTCATTATTGGTTGCATTTATCCCATGTCGTTGTGGTCGTGCCATTTTGAAAAAGTTTCTAAAACCTGATGCCCGCTTGACGCTAACCTTCCCTGGGATTCTTTTGCTGGATTGGTTCGCCGGTTCACTATACCTGTTTGAAGCAGTTACATAAGACATTGATGGATGCTTTTAACAAAAAAAATCTTAGTCGACTCATACATATAGTTGGGATCATATAGTTGGGATCGGCCCTATTCTACTCTCCGATAAAGAACCAAAACCATTCCAAACCGTCAATAACATGATATTTAAAACATAGTAATAGATCAATAAAATAAATCTTCAAAATTACTGTTTCAATTTAAAGAAAGAAAGTTATAAATAATTCTTTTAGGTATTTATAAGTTTTAGCGTTGAAGATTTCTGTTCCACTTTATTACGAAACTGGTACGGGATGACCTTGCCTTCGAGTTTGTGATAAACAAAACTATAGCTACGATTAAACATGAGTATTTAAAACGTTTAATAATTGTAATATGTAAACAGCATAAATATAGATCTATTTTATAGTTAATACTTTGAATTTAACTAAATATATATATATTACACTGAATATAACTTAATGATATGCTGAACGTGTTGCTTACTTATTTAAAAATATAGTGACGTTAAAATAATTGGCAAATATTACACGTTACTTGTTATAAAATAACAGACAACTTAAAAACAATTTATTATCGATCCTATCACATGAGCAAAACAAATATCGTCTTTATTACAGATGTATTCATAAATGCATACATTTACTTATAAATGATAAATCGTTTTGAAATTTAAATTTTTTACGATTACGACGAATTGTAAACAGCAGTCTCCATGTATGCAATGTGATGGAATTCTTATCATGTTATCATAAATAAACATTTATGTATTATTCTGAACACGTGTACTTTTCTTCAAGTTCACGAGATTAATAAATTAAAACAAAATATTAGGAATAACGAGGTAAAATTTTGTCTATTAATTTAACCAAAATGTATATGTAGAAACTTTTTTTAAATAAAGTACAATTAAATTCTGGTTAATAATTTTTTTATTATTACATTACACATACATTTATATGTAGTTAAGCACCAAGTAGATTTTGAATTTTAAAGGGGATAAAGAATTTAAAAAAAAAACAATATTCCTCGATCATTGAACATATCATCTCAACGTACCTCTTATGTTTATTATAAATCTGTAATTACATATTTTTAACACAGATCGAAAATACCAATATAAAAACTTTTTTTTCTTTTTATTACATTCCATTACTTGTTTCCGACTTTTAACTTTAATCAACATAATATAAACATATAAATTTCGTAATAGACTGTTATTTAAATATAAAAGTTTTACTGAGCATCAAAGTGAATTCAAGAGAATTTTCATCTCGTTCCAGTTTCGCTTGAAGCCCTACACTACACTACGCGACCTTGTCACCGTATCTGTTACGTATACGTAATAGCACGTATGTATCTAAGCGATTATTTACTCGCTTTGTACATGTATAGTACCGTGCTTACTAAACAGAATAACACGCCGTTTGTTCGAAGGACTGCCATTTGTTGTGATTACGGTCACACGGCTTAATAAGGAAGGTAATCTTATTACACGGATTGTATATTATGCTTTCGAGACCGCATTGTAAGAGGAAAATGGTAACAAACAAAATATATCGAATACTCATCTCATGAAATAATTAATATTTGGCGGACGAGGATATGGGCCATCTGATGGTAAATGGTCACCAACGCTCGTAGACATCGGCATTGTAAGAAATGTTAAACATCGCTTAAATCGCTAATGCGCCAATATCGTGGGAACTAAGATGTCCAGTGTGCCTGTAATTACACTGGCTCACTCACCCTTCAAACCAGAACACAACAAAACCAAATACTGCTGTTTTGCGGTAGAATATCTGATGAGTGGGTGGTACTTACTAAGACGAGCTTGCACAAAGCCCTACCACCAATGAAATTATGCGAGAATTGAAAAAAATACATGACTTATATTACAAATCATGATAACATGCTATATATAAAACGGAACATAATGGACCATTGGATTCATAGTTCGTGCAAGCCTTACCGTAATTGGGGTGGTGTTGAATTATATTGTAATGATATTACAAATTAAAATACCTAACTGTAAATATGATGTTCGTTGCATTAATATTGACATATAAAATTGTATTATTCGAAAGTAATGTGATGATTTTTGCACATTAAACAATGCAGAGTAGATTTAATAACTTAACAAAGTTTGTTAATTTCATTCCACGTGATATAGATTATGTCGATTAATAATAATAAAGATATCTAAAGTAATTTCATCGAATAACCGATCAAAATCACTCCATAATAAATAGCGATACAAAGTATATACCCAATTTATATTTTGACATGCAAAATTGTGCGGTGCAGATGTTGGTATGATTCGAAAATAGAAATGAAATCAGAGGTGTTTGTAAGGCGGCTGTAGTCTGTAAGCCATCGTGTACATTCAAGTGCAGTCAAGCCCACGCGGTCGGGGTGTTGCCAAACCCTTGACTGGCCAACGTTTATAAACAGACCGAATGCAATCGCTTACAATAAACTTACGATATTGGACTTTATTCTCTACATTTCGATTTGTTACAAGTAAGAATCTAAATTAATATTTACGATTCATCATAAATTTAGAATATATAACACCTTTCTAAGCATGATATTGAGTGAAATCACACACGTTCTGCATTAAAACAGTACATTGCTTTAAACATGCAATTTTGAAGTAGTTTTAGTGCGGTTGGTATGACCTATCCAAAGATATGATTTGATAAAGTTGCGATGATGTCATATAAAATTGTCTACAATTAAGATAGATATGAAAGCCATAAACCAATATGCTATTATTGTATTGTAATAAAACTATGTATATATTATACACGAACAGATTGCAATTACGACATTTTGACGGCATATTTCGTAATAACTTTTGAAATCATTTCCGTTTATGTTACAGTCTAACAATGGACTGCAACGATCTCAAATCTCTTACATTGCAATCTATCATATTTAAAGAACACCAATCGATTCAATTTATTATGAAATGTATGCTCATTAATTAATTAATTTCAATACTGTCAAACTTGTTAAATTTAACTTTGATAAGCACTTTGTAATTCTAAGAACCTTATCTAGATACTTTCGACATACATATGTAATTTTGAATAATCTACGTTCGTTTTGTCGTTATAATATAATTATAATTTATTTAAGTATTATTGAAAATAATAATACACTCAACACTAAATCAAAAAACAGTACATACGTCATACCTTACTATAAATGTACGTATAAAAATATAGTTTTAGATAAGTGTGCGAACTTATCCCAAAAAAAGAGAGTAATAATTATGGGATATATAGTATAGTGTACAACTTATTAGCTAACGTATTAGCTTTACTTTTATTCAATACTGTAACAAGACATACTTTAATAAAAATTATTTTGTTTTTTGATTATTATTATATTATTATTAAGCCGAGATGGCCCAGTGGTAAGAACGCGTGAATCTTAACCGATGATCGTGGGTTCAAACCCGGGCAAGCACCACTGAAGTTTTTCATGTGCTTAATTTGTGATTATAATTCATCTCGTGCTTTTCGGTGAAGGAAAACATCGTGAGGAAACCTGCATGTGTCTAATTTCACTGAAATTCTGCCACATGTGTATTCCACCAATCCGCATTGGAGCAGCGTGGTGGAATAAGCTCCAAAGCTCTTCTGAGGGAGAAGAGGCCTTAGCCCAGCAGTGGGACATTTACAGGCTGTTACCGTGATTATTATAATACTAATATTATATAATGAATTCTGTGTCCGGTTTTTTCATTCCGATTTCACGTAAAAACCACTAATCCGTATTATATGAAACAATTATTTATAGCTAGGTTATAGTTTTGGACTTATTTCATAAAATATGTTCTATAATTTTGAGATACCTATAGCTATAAGGGGTTCTATCAACATAGGCGGAGAGAAAATTCCGGGCGCATTCCAAGATTACGTTGCCAAAACTATAACGGATACACGAAAACGATTCAAAAAATGTGTTAGATAACTAAATTACATACAAACAGCATATCTTGCTTTCATTAATAAATCACAATTAACAATTTTATATTTAAAAAATAGTGGACATAGCTATTAAATTAATTAAAAATACAGTAAATTAAAAATAGCTATTTACAGTATGGACACATTGTTAAATTGAAGTAGATATGTTGAAGTAGATAAGTTGTATGATATATAAACAAACGCAAGACTTGGGGCGTACTGGTAGATGATGTATTAGCACAGTAGTGACAGATAGATCACTTTACACGAAAATGCGGACTATACTTATTAATCTTAGTATTATATCAAAGTGCTAAAAATAAAAAAGATTTCATGAATCACAATACACGAAATATATTTGAGTAAATACAAACTAACTAACTAACTACATTCAATAACGAAAACGAAATAAAACAATTTTATTAAAGGGAAAACACATTTTTCCTAAGATTATTTTAAACACAACAACATAGCTTTTAAAACTGATGCCTCGTGATCTAAAATTATCTTAGTTCTAAAATCAATAGGAAGTCGGTTATCAGCGAAGTTACAAAACGCTGAGTGTACCGTTATTTATTTGTTTAGCCACCAGCAACTTCTTTACCGGTGCGCGGGAAACACGTTCTAATAATAGAAACAGTAAGTACTTAGTCAAGGTTGTGAAACTAGGCCACTGCGAATGATTATAAGACAACATTGCCAGACAGCATCTATCTTGTAATACTTTCTTGAAACCACATAATTATGCCGCAAATTAAATTGAAAATGTCATATTGTATCAAATAATAGACATTCCACGCTTTGTATTGTCAATATTGTATTATTTATTATTGTATTATATTTGTTGAAAACTAATTAATCTTATTCTAATCTAATCTTGTTTTCTAATCTTCGTACCTCAAAAATATTAAATAAATGGACATGTCCTGGGCTCGAACTCAAAATGCATGGCATCATGGCTTATTAAGCTCAAAAAAATGAATCTAAATAACATAAATAATAAAAATGCTCAAAAATGTTGTTTAAACTACTAATATGTAAATATAATTCACTAGAACGCAAAAACTCTACAAAATAATATTCGTAGCACATGTAAATAATGAGAAAGCCTTGCTGGGGACAATTAAAACAAATATTATATAATCTTAATATGTAATTACTTTATGAAAAAGCGAAAGTAGGAAACATAACACATTATTGATGTGTAAAAACTGCTTCAAATAAAAGAAAGTTTGACAATAGATATTGAATGTATAAATGTTTCTCTTCTATAACCATTGCTCTAACGATAAGAGTTATAAAAACGCAGAGTTTACAAACAGAGATAATTTTCCCGCGCTATAGAATCGTTTATGCATCCGAATGACAGCTCCAAATAAGCGCGCCCCACACATTTCCCGACGGGTTCAGTGGGTCAATGAACGCAGCTAGCGACTCGGACCTGTCGCACGATCGGTTGCAAAACATTGTCGTACCAAGACCAACCTTGCGCCTTGCTATCTCCGACGTAGACTTTTACTGAGAATTTGTTTTAGCGTTAGTTAAATTAAAAATAATTGACGTTTTAATCGCAATTTTAATGAAATAGGCGTCAAGTACAAATTGAAAACAAAGGACCCATTTATTTAATTTGTAATTGTTCTGTCCTGAATCCTCGGGTGTTAAGACGAATCATTCTTTACAACTTTCATATTCGATTAATTTAATTGCGTTTGTAATAGAATAAGCTTTTCTTTATCGTTATCAATACTTTGTCTGTTTTATAATAACACAATGTCATTTAAAAAATATATTATATGTTCTTTTTTTAAAAAAAAGGGAGTACAAAGTCATTAAAAATGCATAGAGCAACTCTTCCTACATTCATGGCCATAAAAGCAAACACAAGGGAAGTTTTCCCTTTCATTTCTGAAATGCTTATATCTTTTGCTACGTCCCTACTGAGAAGTGCTTTTAAAGAAGTTCGCAGTGCATATTAAAAATATATATATGTTACATAAAACGAAACCACAATCCTAATTGGAAATCTAGTATAATATGTATTTTTAATTATGTTGTGAGTTAAACATAATTAAAGATTTTTGTTTCAATGTACAATTCGGATGTGATTTTTAAAGAAATAAGATATAAATGTGCCGGTATGCCCAGGTAATTTTATTTTTAGGTAATATATGTATAATTATTATAAAAATGGGAAAACTACTGGACAGATAGTAAAAGAATTAAAGTCATGAAACAGATGTAACGGAATATAAAATATGAAGTTTCTATATAAATAGTGTACGCTTATTATTCAATAAGAATTAATGCATTGAATTATAGTTATTCAGTTAAAATGTTTTTGATTTTTTACTCTCGTATCTCCTATTTTTGTGTTTTGTGTTTTTATTAATACGTAGATAGGTCTGCTGTTTACACTTGTTTTCTAAGACAGTGTTATCTAAGGCTTTTTATCAATTTTAATAAATAGTAGATTCATGAAAAATAATTAAAGGAGAAATTTATCCTAATCTTGTAAATAACAAAATAAATTACCTTCAATTATTATAAACCAAAAGATACCTGTATATAGATTGACTTATATAAACATGTACAATGTAGATAGTATAAATTGTATGTATTGAGTAAGATGTATTATATCAAATCGTCTCCAATTCTGTTCATCGCCATTCCCGCAGCGAAATCTCTAAATTGACCGTCATTAAATATTCACGGATACTACATACAGGCTATATGTACTATATATAACATAGTATGCGTACGTGTGTAAGTTATCTGTACATTGATATCTACACGAACCCGCCTCCGATCTGCAGATATTCTGAATAAACTAGTAGTTGGTATAGGTACGCTTTGAATGTTCAAATCTTACCATGCCTTATAGCAGGAGAATGCTTCAGCTGTATTGTATTCATACATCCACTGTATTCATTGCGTTCCGCGTCCAACTAATAATTAAACCCAGTATTAACTGTTTTAAAATGAATTATACATTATTCATACCCTTTTTTAGAACGGGTTATGCTGGATTCTTACATAACAAAATTTCTGCGATAGCCATACTGGACGTTTATTTTATATGCAGACATTAGTTCCGGTTACTTAGGGTCTTTATGTAGTGGATTCTTTCATATGCGGACTTTTTGACGTAAAGTAATTGTTGAAAACGCATTGATAGCTACAAAGAATTAAACACAAATAAATTGTATATACTATTGCTCTTAACCATACAAACTATTTAACTTTTTATTATGAATAAAGTGTTTATTAATAAACAAAAATCGTAAAATATTAACCACAGATTTGTGGTTATAGAATTAATTTTATATACCTAATTTTATTATGGTGTTTAGTTGTGTTGAATGGATGATGATGATGAAAGTAGATTTGAGCGAGTGATATAATCTGCAATCTATTGTCCTTTTGATATGATTCGTTTTAGTGTGTCGATTAAATAAATATTTTTGTTTTTAACATGTCATTTATTAAACTAAATTCGTTAGTTTTCATAATGCTCCTATTTAAAAGCAATATTATGCAAGTTTAACTGTATCAAAGAACCTACTGGTTCAAAATGGTCTATTGAATATATAAAAATGTAAATTTAATTTATATGTAGGGTTTCGACAGATTAAATAAAGCCAGCTCATCTCAATTCTGGTTGCATCTGTGGATGTCATAGGAGCCGACTTATAGATTTTTGTTTAATCGAAAACGATTTGAACATTCGAACAGGTAAACGTATAGTGTTGGGAAAGCAACCTGCCACCGATAATATTCTCAAGCAGGTTGGCGTCAAGCAGGTGGCCTGTCTTCCAAATCCTTTTCATGCAGTTTACTGCGAAGCCCCGTATGTATGCGTATCCCCTATGTGATTATGTTAAGCGAAACATGACTATTACCTGGAACGCTTAAGAATAGGATAGAAAAAAATTACGTAACATATAAAGTGAATAAATATTACATTCATAGTTCGTGGCACAAAAATAACAAGATATTTTTAGAAAAAAAAAATCTTATCAAGATTGCTTTCAACAGTTATTTTAATGAGTTTTAATGGTTCATTAATTAATATTTATAAGCATTCATAAGAATAATAAAATTTCTTTATAAACGAGCAATTAAAATCATTCGAACAGTAGGTACCTACTCGAATAAATATAAGGTATTTTTATTAAATGTCTGACGTAAATTATAATAAATCTTATATACTTATGGTTTTTAAATAAATACAATAAGTGTTGTAATTCTAAATATTAAGACATACTCTTAAAAAACAATAATTTTATTTCAATTGCACTAAATGATATATCTTTAAGGAAGAAGCATACCTTTCATAATTATAATTATTTCAGTATATTAAGGTTTTAAAATGGGGAATTTAATTTATACATTTTATTAGCTTTATACAAACATTTCATTATATCATATTCATTGTAATATTTTAAATAAAATAAAATATAAAAAGGTACAAAGAGAAGTAAACGAATCACTTAAATACAATCGCTGCCCCGATAGGACAGATCGGCCTTCTTTCTCACGATTGTGTCGATAAGATTCAATATTACAAGAGTTAAGCCCGTAGGATTAATAAACACAAACCGACCGTATCGCCGTTGATTATCATTACTCGTCTAGCTACGAGGTCAGGGCTGTACTAGCTCAGTAGCTCGCATCAATCGCCAAGTACACAACCAGCGTAACGTGACACCAAGATACATACATACGTTAATTGTAGAAGTCGTTATAAAATACTTAATTATTTTCTTCTAAGTAATATAAATTAATATTAACGACGCATTAGTAAAGTAAGTCTGTAAATGTTCAACTGTTGCGCTAATGAGTCTTCTCCTTTTGAGGAGATGTTTTTGAGTTATAAAATACTGAATTATTTTCTTACAAAATAAAACTATTTCCCGATTATATTATTTATTACTTAATAAAAAAATAATAATAAGCAGCTTTAAATAAAGGAGAATTCATTATCTTTCTTTCAAAAACTGCAAATTGTTGTTGAATTGAATTACATCGAATTAATTATAAATTGATGCGTATTCATACCTGACTAGTTATTCTTTCATTTTCAGGATGGAGAATTGAGTAATAAAACGACGTTTTGTTAGTATCCTGATATCGCTCATAAAACACCCAGCGTCGTGATTTAAAGCGTGTTGAAATGATGTAATCGTAATAATAAATTGCTCTGCTAGTCATCAATCAGTTTAAATATGTATAATTATGTTAATATTCTATGAATGCATCTAAGAATCAATTGAAGTAGTAGGAAGACATTGACTTCAAACGATAAGCTAATTTATTTGTCAATAACCGAGAAAAGGCAATAAATTATAATATAGTTAAGTTTTAAAATGACGGTCACTTAATGTTTAGGACAGGGCAGCGATTTACAATTACATAAGTAATCAAACTATTTGATACTGTTAGATTCTTCATATTGTTATCAATTTATATTAAGTAATATAAATTAATATTAACGACCCATTAGTAAAGTAATTCTGTAAATGTTCAACTGTTGCGCTAATGAGTCTTCTTCTTTTCAGGAGATGTTTTGGAGCTTATTCCATCACGCAGCTCTAATGCGAGTTAGCGGATACACATGTGCAGAATAACATTAGCACGAGATGAAATATTAAACTAAGAACATGAAAATTCCCAATCGCAATCTTGGACTAAGATACAAGTAGCCATCCAGCATATGTAATTATGGTAAACATACACACACAGACCAATTTTATTTTATTTTTAAATCGTCTCTTATCCGTACCTTAGAACCGTTACACGCCGATACAAAAAACATTTCGAAATTTGAAATTTGAATGACCATGATTATATACAATGTTTATAGTCCTGGTAATAAATCATAGTTTGTCGTTATAGCCACGAATATATATTTCTATATTTATAAGCTTGTTTAATACAAAATGCTTAAATAGTAAACTGTTTTTTAGGTATAGGGTTCTATTCAAAGGCTGAAAAAGGTTCTATAATCGATGCTTGAATGATTGACATAATCGTTCAGTCAGGCAGCAGCGTGGGCAAAAAGTAAACCGCCGCTTTCACGGTTCAATGCAGTGATACTAAAATGTCAGGAATTCGACGGAGACAAACTGACCGTATTTTTTTAAGCGTTCGACAAAATGTCTATGGAAATCATTTTAAAGCCAACAGGTTTCAATCGAATGATTTTGATTTATTGCAAATATACATTAACGTATTGTTCACATTTATATCTTTAAAGGATCGTTGATATATTTTATAGTTCAGAGAAGATATGTAGAAAGACGACATAAATAAATTGCAATCAATGATCCATGATATTGATTGATATAAAAACTTTTATTTCCTTTTCCATCGTGATGTCAACGGACGTCAGCGGAACGAACAGAAACAGCTGTGGGATGCGCGTGCGCCGCATGCATTCTTTGCGGTCAACGCACGCACCCGGTTCCGCTCTACTATGTATAGACGTACAACCAACGAACGAGTATTATACGTTGTTTTGTAAGTTATAAATATATCGCTATTCCAATAGACTGAATGTTTTGTGGACTTTGGATTCAACTGGCAAAGCAATAAAGCATTGTATTTATGCACGTGTTGAATCTAAATTATTGTCTCTTTGAATGCTATGTACCTTAATATTTATTACATGAACTATATAAGACATGACATTTCTACATGCTATAAGTTTAGATCTCGTAATATAATACATAAAATGACCTAGCACTTCCAGCGATTTTGTGGGTAGGTTAAATTATTACTTACGCGCCACGCCTATGTAAGTACCTACTTAAAGCTATATAAGCTTAGTACTACTACTACTTGTTGGAAGTCAGTTATTTTTAATAAAAGTTAGTTTTGTATGGAACACGTGGATTGGGCGATCGATCGGTTACTGAAGGTCGCAGGACATAATCCGGGTTTGCCCACATAGTTTGCATGTACTTGATTTGTAATTAAAATTCATCTCGTGCGTTACGGCAAAGGAAAACATAGTGCGGAATCTTTCACTTTGAAATTAGGCCACATGTCAAATCCATTGAAGAGTGTGAAATACTGTCTCCATATATCCTCATATGGAGGAGATAGCAGCAGTGGTACAAGAAAGTTAACGCGTAGCTGTAACTTTATAATATGTTTATCTCCGTTAATTTAATTCGAATTCAAATTCATGTTGCTATTATATTTTACTATTTTATACAATCATTATGTAATATCATTTAATTTTGATGGCGAGTTATACCTATCGTGTGTTACATCAAGAAGAACAGCGTAATGAATAATTCAGCACTAAGAGTCGACTTGGAAAGCGAATGGAATATAAAAATAACATAGTTTTTTGGTCACAATGAATTGTGATTATTATCATTTATACAATTAAATAGTACATACCACACACTCATATTTTACTCATTATAATGCCGTTCTCTGGTGGCAACATTTTTTTTATAAGTTAAGCAAAAAACAATGATTTATTTTCTAAATATATATAAACAAACATAATATGATAAACTAGTAACGTTACTAGTTTAATTTAAAATTTATTTTTGTACGTTTTACGCTCAATACGTTCAGAAAATATTTATTTACGTGGTGAGTTAAAAGTGCTAAAACTTAAGATGTGGTACGATTGATACTAAAGATAGTAGAAATGCAGTGTCATCTCAAACTTCAAGTCCAAATTAAAATATCGCGAAATATTTTCACTATCAAAAGACTATTCTCTCCATTATGATAATAAGTTCTTCCGCAAATTTCAAATCGCGGTACATATTTATATTATAGTCTAACTCGTTTGTTGGTCAGTCAGCCAGGACCTTCAGAAGTTGCCTTTTATATAATATATAAACACATACTCTGCATACTATGTACATGTATTTATCGTAATTATAGGAGTATGTGCGTGCACTACGCATTGTCTATATCGGATTATTTAAGTACGTACTTATGTACATTAATCATATAAGTTTATCAATAAATAACAATATCATTGTGGTGTTTAATTATTGGCAACTTTGTTACGTAATATTATGCTATTTAGCCAGTTTTACTAATGACGGTAATACAACTTAGCTTGAACCCACATTCTTAATACAAGTTGACCTTCATTTGTATCGAATTTTTTAACGCTTTGTTTATACGGTATTTTAACAACGAATAATTACTACCTTAACTCGCAATATTAATAATTGCTTGTTTTAATAAGATTATTTCGATTGTACGTATTGATATGGCCAGATAAATGTGAATTTAGATATTATTATTAATATATAATATCGTCGGGTAGGTCGGAGGTACGAGCATGCGGAATACAAGATACTACCCACTTAAGAGTTATTCTAAAATAACACAAAATACTTTGCATTGTTGTTTCCGGTTTTAAAGAGCGAGTTTTAAAAAGCCTCTGCAATTGCAAACGCAAGAAACTATTAAAATTATATTGCTGGACGCGTCGGTAGTCTAAAATTTTTGCGTAAGCGTGACCCCCAACCCAATTCTCTTACTCGTCATCATGCCCGTCTTTCTATAATAACTTAATGTTTTTTTATAGAAAGACGGGACGGAATATAATAATAAATAATGTAAAAAATATTTAAATACATATTTATTTTAAATTTAAAACGGTTAAATTTAAGGTCGCAATAATCATAAAGTTATTCCTGTAAACATTAAGCACACAAGCGAGGTCTGCAATTGGCATGACGTCTCGTTATTGGTGTCAATATCAGTGTACACCAAGGCGAGTTCGAGAATTCATTTTCATGTCGAATCGATTAAAATACCTTAACAATGTAGACGCGATCGCAGACACGCAACCTATTTTATATCATAAAATAAACATGGAGTTTCTCTTTCGGTGCTCAAATCAAATGTACAAGCGAAAGTAAAAAAAATAATATAAGCAAGAACTTGTCTTTTCCGCTTATTACAAGAGAGTAATCGATCCACTTTCATAAAAAATATAAAACATAATATCACTTGTACAATTGTCTTATATATAAACCCTTTACCCAGTAGATACCTAACCCAGTCTCCCCTTGGGTACGACCCAATTTAAGCCCTCAGCGTTCTGACCTACTTTTGAAAACCGCTCATTTAGTACAGTGGCTTAAAATTGGGGTTGCATATCTACATGCCTTGTCCTCAAATTCTAGGGAATTCAATGTGCACAAACTGTTTAATTGCATCTGTGGAATTTACTTTAACATACGAGATATTTTGGTGAATTATATAAATGTAAATAAAATACCATTATATAATTAAGTATTATATAATGGTATTTTATTTACAAGATATACCCAAAATGTACTTTTAAATATACCTTGACAATAGATTACACCTTTGACTGACACATTATATGAAGAAGAAAAACACTTTACCAGATTTCTTTTTTTTTTAAATAGCCATTTATTATATCACTTAATACAATTTTCATCATGTTTAATTCCTTAATTTTCCAAGTACAAAGGCCACTTCTCATGTTAAGGAGAAAGCTTTATTGTACCACGCAGGTTCATTTCGTGACGATAAATGACGACAACGAACTATTAAGTAAAACTTCAACTATCTCGGTAAATCCTTACTAATATTATAAATGTGACAGTGAGTTTGTTTACTATTTACACAACCGCTCATCATGAAATTGGCATACGTCAGAGGTATAGAAAAGGACAGAGTACCCAACACCGCTCCCCACACGCGGTAGAGGCAGCGTGCGGTAACTAGTATAACGTATTTTTTTAAGATTTGTAATTTTAAGACGAATTCTGTTCTAAAATGTTTTTTGTTTGTTTTAAAAAATATCTCAATAATTGACGTAGAAAGTGACAAAGACTAGACAAACCGTAGTTCAACGACCGCAACGCCTTTAAGTGTTGAATGTGGATGTCGTAATGAGAGTTCACAAGGCCGTCGAATTTTTTGCTATTCATTGAGTATGTAAATATTTACGTACATATTATTATGTTTAAAGAAATTCAATAACTAAATATATATGTGATAATCTAATGAGTCATAATTGAATTATTAGATTATCACTTCAAATATAGTATTCAGGTTTTTCAAGTTAAATCTTTAATATTTCTAAACTATTATATAAGTTGACGTTCGAAAATGTTATTCGTCTAATTGAAATTATTGTTTTTATGTTAAATTATAGTACATTTACTACCTACTCGATAATTTAATACATAAGCGGCGACATTGCCTAAATATGACTATGCCATTTAGCTACTTGTATGTATGTGTAATAAAATTCCAAATCCAATTAAATTCTAAACGTGAATATTATATACTATTCACTCATGCACTTACATAATACTTAATGCTGTAATTACATAAGATAAGTTAAACAACAACTATGTTGTCTATGTACAGCAAGAAAATACCTTCTAAGTCACTATTAATCTCCTTAATAACAGTTTGAAAATAAATGTCGTAAGTAAACAACAACAACAACATGTGAGTGTATCAGTGTAATTACAGGCACAAGTGGCATAACATCTTAGTTTGCAAGGTCGGTGGCGCATTGACGATGTAAGGGATAGTTGTAATTGGCTATAATAAGGTGGCTCATTAGTTAGTCTACATATGTGCCCCATAGGATCAGTATCTATCGTAACACTTTAAAGTAGCTAAATGGTCCGTCGTAAGCTAAGCCTATTAAAGTTACAAATATTCGACAACTTTATCAATAATATTTAATCGATTTTCTGAATTTAAATATAAGTCAGCCGGCGGGTACTTACTTCACTTTAAAACCAACGCCTGTTCACACTTCGATATCTTAGTTAACAACGGAAAATTTTCAAATATGAGAAACAATAATTAAATACATAGACTATTGCTACCTCTGTATTCGTCCTCGCGATAACTATAAATAGTTGGCGACGCGATAAGGACGAGTAAACGACTGTTATCACTGACAACAATAAGACATAAACAACAGGACTTCAGACACTATGGCATATTAACTTTTAAATTTTGCTCTAATTTATCAATTATTGTCATTTAAATAGATATTATGTGATTGGTTCCATAATTAATAAAAATTATAATATGGCAGAGCTTCCATCTCGGTATAAATAACAATATGAATTTCTTATTTCTATATCACTTTTTTAGTAAAGACAATCAAATGGTTTGATTTTGCTTAGTTCAACATTTGTTGTTTAAATTTGAAATTTTTTAACAAAATTTGAAAGATACACAAACCTTACCTACTTCAGTTATATTTAAAGTTTGTTCAAATCGAATCTTTAAAATCGTTGATTTTCAAGTGACTTGATACGAAATAATAAAACGGACAACTATATAACTATAAGATGCCACGTGTATGTGATGCCATATGTATATTTAAATTCATATACACTATATATATATATATAGCTTAAGAGGTTTTTATATCATTTTCGTACATAATGTTATGCGTTCGAAATCGTCAGCAACACGCAGTTTCGTGCTTGGATGATTTGTGTTTTTTTTCTGTATCATAAAAAATATTGTTTATATTGCATGCAATATATTTATGTGCTATTATTCTTATACTTGTCTTTGTACTATGTTAAAATATTACACAAATAAAAAGCAAGCAGACTGCTGGATTAACATTAAGCATTTAAGAAAAATAAGCAATTTAAGTGCTTTATGTTGATAAAATAATCAAATTCATAGTTCATTGTGATACTGACATAAGAAATATTAAACGTAGAAGACGATGTTGAAATACAGCCTTCTACCACCACGCTCACTAGCCGAGGCCGACGGTCACGGCTGGTCATGGTAGTCTTATAATATAAAAATTAGATTGTACTATGACATTTATCTTTAATCACAACAAAGACAGAAGAACCAGATAACGGTTAAATTGCAACATCTTTAAAAAATGCATCTCGCAGGCCACCTATTGTACTATGATGGTAATGTGTCAGAAAGTTGCACACATTCGCCAAAGAAAAATTCAATCGTAAACGACACGTAAACACATACAAATCGAACAAATACAAGAATTGTTTTTAATAGTGTTCGCCTAGTGTTCAAAATTCATCATAATTACTGAAAATTTAGGAAAACATATGAATTATTTTTCTACTCTTCCATTTTTGTCGATGTCACTAAAGCCTAAACGAAAAAAGATTGAATAACAGAGGAAAAAAAGATAAGTATTATTGAACTATCTTTGCATATTTACTCGTATGAGATCATTCGTCGATAAAGAGATATAAGAATAACAAGATTAATCGTAGTGAAAGTTTTAGTTGTTTGTTAGTGCAAGCAATGTTTAGGAAGTGATAGCATTTTGCTTATTCTTTAAATTCGATATCATAAACAATAGGAAGACTGTTACAACAAACTGTATAACGATAATTACTCTTTCCAAAGGTATTTAATTGTTTTGAAACATTTTAATTCTCTGTTACTTTTGTATTTGCCATTGAATATTTATTTCGAAAAAGTATTGAGTATTTCACTATCATAGTTTTGTCTATACTTTCTTAAATGTTGTAACAGGTTACTTAAACAAGCCATCGCAGTGCGTATAAATAACAGTTAATTTCTCGTGTCACGCTCCGTTAGGCCACGTCGCGTGCCCAACGCTTCCTGCCGTTGCAACAGTATCTACCTCCTATGCTTTTTATGAAGGTCTGCTATGATTTCTGGTTCTTCGATTTATATTATAATATAATTATTATATAACCCATCATCTTCTTGCTTATGAAATGCCCTTAAATTGCAATAAAAACTTGTAATTATTTTTTTAAGTGAGATCATCATCAGCCTAGTTTAAAATAAAATAAAAATTACAGTGAAGATGCAAGGTTTTTAGTGTTGCGTCAAAAATGTAAAAAATGAACTTACTCTTACTTATATGGATGTAAAAACCAGATTTAAATAAATTGCTCAACCTGTTTTGTATATTTTAAAGGTAACTTGTAAACTTGTTTTGCACCCATACATTAAGTAAAAACTTCAAGATATTTTTTGTCTTTAAATAAATGACTAACATTACGAAAACATTAAGAGACACCATAAAAGAAAATGTCACTTTTAATTAAAAATGTATATATAAAACTTAAAACACGCCTACATCTTACTATTCTAGCTATGCTACATAAGATAATATAAATGTCATGTTAGAATGAGTACAGTCCACTATAAAATTTGTTATAAGGTGAAAACGATATTGAAAGCAAAGAATTTGCATTGGCTTGTTTTTTCTCACAAATAAAAAATACTTTATAACAATTCATATTACAAAAAGTAAAAGGCATACCAATTTAGAAATTCTACTAAATAAGTACCATTTTATTAAATTTATTGCTTTTTAAATGTGAACAGTTACGAAGAAAACTTTATTAAGGTCATGAGACAAAACGTACGAGTATCATGCACTAAATTCGTAGTAAGCGATCGAAAGTGAAAGTTACAGTGTCTAAACAATAAATAAAATAATTCTAATATCAAATAAAACTACAAGTATATGGAGCCGTAATGTGCAGTCTCAAGAATTTAGGTCGAGCGCGCTCCGTGTGGATCGAGCTATTTTCAATCTTTCCTAAGCAACTGATTTCGAAAGTGATTATGTTATTCTCAAAATTCACTAACTTCACCTGCTTAAAGTTTTGATAACACAAAGAATTCTCTTCAAATTGTTGCAACTATAGATATATATTTGTTGCATTTTAACAAAGAAGCTCGATAAAATAACTCGAATGCTTTGTTCACTTAGTTGCAACGCATAAAAATTTTTCCACAAACACAACGTATAATATTTTTTCCATAAACAGGTTGAGACTGACCTGTTAATGAATTAAAAAAAATCTTATAAAATTGATTTGGTCGTTACAATCTTTAAATAACTGCCAATAATTTGGTGTTTTTTGATAATTTTCTCCTATTGTTTTAAGGGTGAGCCATCGTGCCCAAAACAAACAAAATGGTGTTTACTCTTATTTTATTGCTCTGGCAGAGAAACCGATCATGTTTCATTGCTTTATATAACAAATCATTTATCATCAAGTCATGAAAACGTGTATAAAGTATTATTTTAGTCGATGAGGCCGCACAGGTTGCGAAGGGCTCGAGCGAGGTCGCAGCTCCGGTTTTATAAAGTGTCATTCTGTCAATACCGTCACAATAATGATTGAAAACAATGAATCTACCTTCAATTGTGAAAAAATATTCGAATTTCTAGCCTGGATAAGAATGTCATCAAATTGCTTCATATATACAGCTATATTATAATGGATGTATAATACCTACCATAATTTCCATTTTCTTATTCATAGTTTGAATTAAATATCCACATCCGTGTTGTCGGTTCCTCAAATTGCCTATGGTGTATCTTTCTATTATTTTGTTTGAGTCAAAAAAAAGTTTGACAATTAACTTCTTACTATTACTGTATAAATAAATAAATGAGTTTTTGTCCTTTTTGAATTTTATATTGATTTATATCTTAACATTGAACAAATTTAAATATTTACATTAAATAACAATATTCTTTCAGCCTTTCGGCATTTTTCTGTAAATGTTAATTATGCGTCATTTATATATTGATGCATAAACACTGAATATTAACAAAAGTATAAAGTTTACAGTAAGATATCGAAACAATGGATATTGCAATGTCAATTTAATGCTGAACTTTGCAAGTTGAATGATACAGATACTCGGTGATTATAGAAGCAAGATTGCTATATTTTTGTTTATGCTAAACATTTCAAACTTATCATATTTAATCGATATATTTGTTAAAGTGTAAGTAAAGTGGTACGCAAATGTTTTGTGAATGTAAGAGGTATATATGTATGTAAGTGAATGTGAGGGTACATAAACATAAAGGTACGTGTACCTACTTTTGAATTGAATTTCTATCTAAAACTGGATCCAATCAAAGTAATTAACCTCGTTTTTATTCGTCCGTAAATTGTGATGGCTTTGCATTTCATTTTGATATCTGAACAGCATCATAGTCAAACAAACATTCAGTATCTACCAAAACTTCAAAGAGTCGCTTTCCCTAGTCACGGCCCCGGTTGATAAGTGGCCGAAAGGGCTCCCCTGCAGCCCGCGCCTCTGCGACCTACTTTCCGCCCTCGCCCTACCGATCTTTGTGCTCGCCATCGCTACTTGCACAACTTGCTTCGTATCAGCTGGATGATTATGTTGATTCAGCTATGTATTTAGTATGATTCAAATTGTGAATTTTAGCTTTAAATTTATAAATTATTTAGGCTATCTACCGAATTATTAGCCATTATTACGAGTTTTAATAATATCATGTTCCGAATTGCTTGCTTCGGCGATATAGTAACATGACTATCTCGTGGGAACGTTTTAATTTATAACTAAAATATATCTAAGATAAGATATCAACACCATGAACAGTTATACTAAAACTTAAGAGGTTTTCGTGCAAATAAATACTAGCAAGTTTTTTTGTTTTAATCACGTGTAAATTTTTATTCACAGACTGAATTAATTTTATATATAGTGGTTGCATGCTTAAATCAACGAGCAATATACTACTAATTTCTCGTACAATTCATTTAAATTTTAATACTGTTTAGTAAAAAACTACGAAATAGATTTTAATGAGTAAAAAAGTACTCCTACTATAGATCTCCTAACATTAAAATTATAGTGTTACAAGATACTTTGTACAATGAAGTATATAATTATAATTTTAAAGTCTTTAAAATAGTATAAAAATATAATTACATCATCGGAGCAAAGTATCAAAGGCAAAGTTTTAATAACGATTTCAATTACATAATCATATTTTGTGCGAGTGAAATGAGACGAATGTCTAATATTGACATTTCTCTGATAAAAGTGAGTTTCACTTGTTATTGTTCGCTTAACATACTATCTTGCGTTGTTTATTCTCATTATTATCAACACACTTGAAGACCTTTTGATGGATATTTTACTACTCCAAATTTGTACTCTCTTCCGTTCTTAACTTATAATGACTAGTAAAATTTTAGAGATAATTAATTATAAATTTTAAAGGTCATTTTCATCTAAGAAAATGTCAAGTGATTGTAATCGATTTAGTATTATTATTATTATTTTCTTCAATGTTAAACATTTTTGTAACGTCAAATATAAAACCTAAATTTTTGCGTTTGTTGAATTTTAATAATACAATTACAACTACTATTGCCAAATTATTCTGATGAAATGATGAGATGCGATACGAATAAAATGAAATTTACATTCAAGATTATAGTTGAATTCAGCTACTTTCTTACTTTAGCTACAGTTAAAACAAACCCAATCCGTATTCCGGGTATTTATGTATAGCATGTTAACGTTACGTCACGTGTTTATGTTTTTAGATTTCATAAACTATATATATTTATATATATGTCATCTTTAGATAATATATGATATCATTTATGTCAACAAGTCCACGATCTATAAAGACTATATTGCTTATTAATATTTGTTCTTCGTTTATTTACAAGGTCATTTACTAAGAGTTGTATACTATGGTTTTTAAAAATACATTATGTACTATACATACATATCTCACTGTAGTTTTAATAAATTCAAACAATGGCACTGATTTTGTTGTATATAATCACATATTTGAAAAGGTTTAAACAAACGAGTCGAGATGTCCCAGTAGGTTCAAATACAAAGGCAAAAACCACTTAGTTATCATGTGCTTGATTTGTATTTTTCCAAAGTAAACATTCTGAGAAAACATGCATACGTCTGGTGACATTCTGCCATATGTTTATACATCAATCCGCACCGATTGGATGAGGCGTGTTGGAAAAACTTCAAGCCTCTTACTTGCAATCAGCAAGCAGAGGAAATCTTTGCCCAGCCGTGGGATGTTTACGGTCTGTCACAAAAATATTGATATCGCATTCAAACGTGTGGGATTCAACAGATACAAAGTAATTTAGATTTTTTTTATTTTATTGAATAGGTAGGCAGACGAGCATATTGACGTTAGCATTTTAAGAAATGTTAACCATCGCTTACTCATCGTCAATGCGCTCCATCTTTCGGAACTAAGATGTATGTCCCTTGTGTTTGTAATTACACTGGCTCACTCAACACAACAATTACTGCTGTTTTGTGGTAGAATATCTGATGAGTAGGTGGTACCTACCTAGGCGAGCTTACACAAAGCCCTATCAGCAGTAAACTGAGAGATCTGTTAATTTAGTTTAATAGTTAAGTTTAGTTAAAGACATGTTAATTTAGTTAAAAGATTTGTACAACAAAATCCGCGCCAATATTCAATAATCGTCCTAAGAAATAAAGAAATATTTAATACAGCCACCATTGGCACGTTGCCTATATTCATAAATAAATTTTCAGAGAAAAACGACCAAATTTAAATTTTATATTAATTTCGATATCACCAAACATTATAAACTGCTTCGGTAAATGATCTCAAATACGTTTAATACTGACCAAATAACCAGTTATAGTTCGAATACAACTGGTTTCTGATCCGAGAAGGAGTAGGTAATCTAAACAAATATTCTTATATTTGTAGTGGTGTGTAGTTGTGTGTTGGTCTGGCGTTTCCCACTCGGCGGGAGAGCGTGCAATGTAGAAAGATGTCGTCTATTTATAAATGGAGAACATAGCGGCCGAGCGCATCGCTGTTGAGCTGTCGTATCTCTTGATTTTGAAAGTTTTATACCTGCAGATGAGCGCACAGCGAACTAACTAATATTCTGCAAGTGCATTTCAGATTATATTATTCGAAAAATATGTGAAAGCGTATAACCGTTTTAGTATTACTTATACCATGTGTAACGAATTCGTACGTAAAAGATAGATTCTTTACGTCTCAATTCAAATAATGATTTCAATGAATGTTCTTTGATTTACTTATAGGTTATCTATTTTCCAACATATAGACAAAGGTGAGCTTATTGTTCAACTATTTTCACCAGCTAATCATTGGGAATTTTTATGTGTATAAATTAAGAAGTAAGCGGTTAGGTTAGTTACGTGAACTATATTTTATTCACTTGAAAGTTCAACATTAGTTTTTTTAGGACTTTGATCGGGTCCGGCAGGTCTCAGTTCAAACGTTGCGTACGGGCGGTGCATCGAACGCAGAGAGAGTAGGGTCGTTGAACCTCCAGTCATGTGCATTCGGTTTTGTACGCTTAAACCTAATCCCAATATACGTAATAGATAAATACAAGGCAGGTGCCAATTTGTGACGTAAGAAGATTGCACAATTCTAACATCATTTATATATGAAAGTAGCTTATATATGTTAAGGAATTAAATCAACAGTTATTAGTACCTACGTTATATTTTCTAACGATATTTCGTAATCTAAATTGGTACTAATTAGTATTTAGCGTACCTAATTGCCCCTTTTGCTTTGTTCTGGTGACCTTTTCGTTCGCGTTCCTATGCTGTATTATAATGCTGCTGTTTTTATAATTCTTAATGATGTAACTTGATCTTAATACTAAAAACTTTTAAACTTAAACTTTTGAGATCGTTGTTATTTTAAGATATCATTAATGTGTCTAGAATAAAAACAGTATCCCTACATATAGTACTTAGTACGATTATTTATTTTGTGTTAAACTATATATAAGTACATTTTTACATTTAGTATATTAAATATTTCGTGAAGAAAGAAATGTTGATTAACTTCTGTTAATATTTTTTGCTATTTCTTATTTTAATAAAAGTACAAATTATTATTCAATCATATTTCTTCGAAGTGAATTCAGTTTTCTTTAAGCACATGAACTTTTACTACGTTTTATCAAATATTAACTATGTAGGGTATTAATTTCCAGGTTGTAGGGTAGGAGACATTAACTATTTTGAATTATAACCGTTATAAGAACTATCTATTTTATTTATTTCGGCTATACGTTTGTATTTTTTAAAGACACAGTTTCTGTCTCTATGCCAACTTTTATCTCTGCACATTTACTTATAATGATTATCAAAATTTACCCTTTGACTGAACTATTTAACAGGTATTTAATGTACTACTTTATTGTTGCTTGATAATTAGATTCCACGTCTTAGTAATAATATTACGTAGTAACGTAAAACGAATATAAAAGTGGCATTACTTGCACAATATAAATTTTATTGGCACTTCATTAGTAAAATGAAAACATGATTTACATATAAAAGTTATACAATGATTTTGGTGTTTAGTTACAATATAAATAATGGTTTCTATAGTATGAAGTAAAATTAAAGATCTATAAATAGTCATGTGTTAATAAGAATGAAACGCGAAGTCACAAATCTCTTCAAAATAAACTGAATAGAAAATGATCAATTAAACCTATCTTATTATTCATTAAATGACTATGTTTAATCAACAAGCTTTACCTGAAGTTCCTTATTCTTGTTATCTTTATGAGAAGCTGCTCTGATAACACCAGCTTTCCATCCCCATTCGGAAACTTTATTCACGTTTATTTTTGAAACACCACTCACATAGAGAAATCTTTTGCCGACCAAATCTTCACGGTATCTAAATGCCATAACGAACTACACAATCACATTATTCACAGTAAAAAAACTACACAAACGTCAAGAAACACAACGCTCAAACGCATTACACACTACACTGTACGTCGAGCGAGGAGAAACTACGTGAAATCTTTCAAAGTACAGAAATCCAACGAGATAAAGGCGACTGATTCGAATAGTACATAGCAAAAATATACACCTGCTAGAAGCAGGAACGCCTTCTGAAATTAACCGGTTATATTACTACCCGACAACATTTAGATGAACGTTCAAACTGCAAAGCTACCATAAATGAAACCACTATTGAATTCGTACGTCTTACACTAGTCCAAATGTTTTATCAAATTGTAGTACATCTACTGCGCAATAGATGGCGCCTCACAAACTTAACTTCTATTCATTCATAGATGGCTTAATTAAAATAAATTTAGTCGAATTATTATAATTAATCTTCTTGTTATATTTATATTATACATTTTTGTACATTGAGGATTTTTTAAAGTCAGAATAATAATATTATCTTAAATTGACATAATTAAATAAAATGTATTTAGTTAGTTTTTATTAGATACCAAATTTTTAAACGAAATGTCATATTGATTGTTAAGATCACGTGATCAAAACATAAGTTCGATTCAATATGGCGGTTTGGTCATTTTGAGAGGCGGTTGTGTTTTGTCATGTTTACATTAATGATTATTTTTAGTGAGTTTTTCTTATGTGATTGTTAATATGATATCGTCGATCATTTCCCGACTGGTAATGTAAGTATAAACATATTAATTCTCTTTTTTAGCTATCTGGATGGATCTGATTTATTGCCTATATTTTTAGGTCTGCTATCTTTCTTTGTTTGAATATAATTACAATTGTGCACACATTATTTTCATTAGTTTTAAAATATAAATAATATAATTTAAATTAATATATCGTACTGATTAAATATTAAATTGTTCATTAACGACAATTCTAAAATATTTTCTTTAATTCGTCAAAAATATCAATTATTATAAAAAAATAGGTTAAAGAATCATGAAACAAAGCAATAAACAAATATGTTACTGTCACTGTCTATATTGACAAGACATCCCAAGAGGATTTTACAAAGCTTAGAATAAAATTTACTGAATATTTATAATAGTTTAGAATAAACCTTTCAAAGAACCTAAAATGTTAATAATAGGTAGTATATAATGTTAAAACATTTTTCTAATAGGCACACTGCATTAAATACACATTAGTGGCAAAAGAACATAACGAGAAAATGAAAAAAACCTTGATATTATGCAACATTATACTAATGTAATAGTAGTAGGAAAGCTTTTTTTTATAATAAAAAGTATCTTATGTAAATTATCTAAATTAAACAACAGTGACTATCTGAAACAAAGGTATATTTTTCATAATATTTGTTATAATAGAAGAACAGATTAGTAACAACAATAAACATGTAAAGCCTATTATTCAAAGGAGTTAATGTTAAGAAACCTTAGATTTTCATATATCTAATTTACTAATAACTTTGCTTAATTATGTACTACAAACAGTTCTTGATTAACATATCTTGATTAATGTTCTATAATACAACACTATTCCACTTAACACTTTAATTTTACTTCCAAAAATTCAGTAACAGTATCACCAATATAAAAATATTAAAAACCCTATTTTTTTAGCAAATCCATAATAAATATGGTAGATTATTCAAGATCTCATGATTTTTCACTCTCAAAGTTTTTTGTCTCTACTCCTCTTGTGGTTGGAATAGGCTATAAATGATAGTAGTATTGTATTAATAACTAATCATTAACATCTAATGATTGTCTATTTGTGACTACTTAAGATAATATGATAGGTCTTTACATCAAAATTAAGGAATAGAATTTCGTTTTATTTTGTACTGTAAGAATGATGGTCATTATAATTTAACAAATATAAGAATATAATATGTTATTAAGAGTATATTGTTTCTGACAGTGTATGATACAATTATTTTATTTCTTGTTAAATTTTTAATTAAAATATTTATAAAATTATTGGAATGATTCGTTAATAAAAAATGTAGTCTGATTGTTTTTGTCAGTTATAAAAAATATGTTTTTCTCTGGATAAATTTTAATTTACCACTACTAACATTTTGAAAATAATAAAAATACTTTTTATTGTTATTAATGTTCTATAAATTGTCATTATGATAATATACAAATATTATCATAGTAGATAATTTTATGATTCAATAATTTAATTGAGTAGGTTGTATGATACAAAATGATTTAGTTCAATATGTATCAGCTGGCTTTATATAAAAACCGAATACTTGGCATTGTTAATTAAATCATTTTTATTACCTGAAATTTATAGGAAACATTTGTAACATAGCAATCATTTACACTGCCATATGTTTGCAAATAGCCACATTTCGTTTTATATTGGCAGTGATCCAAGTATGTTTGACTGAGAACAACTAGCCATCCTAAAATTTGGCAGCACTGTAGCATGCTTAAACCTTTTAATCTTATTTTCACCTTCAGACATTTGGTGTCTTGTTGTAACAGTGTTGGTTCTGTGACACATTATTTCATCTATTTATTAATAATACATTAAAAGTGACAAAGTCATTATATTTGTATGTGCTTAACAAATGATTGTTCATACTCGTGAAACTGAATACCGACGGTGATCGCGATAGTTAAGACAAAGAAGTTGGTTTTGCTGGCATTCCAAGTTTCGTCATTAGGGTGCCCCAGTGCACTGCCGGGTGCTATTTTCGGTGAGGCCTGACGCTGGGCGTTCGCCTCTGGGGTGCAGTTGTTGCTTTAGTCCGTGACGAACGCGACTTGCGCTCGCGTCGTGCCTCTATAGAAGACGAGTGTAGTGCATTGACACTTAACTGTATTGTGAATCATTTATTGTCAATCTGTCCTCGCTTACTGTAATTATTAGTGTCTGTTCTGAGTGCGCTCGATTTATTCGCGTCTTACGGAGGTCGTACACCTTGACTTCGACATATTATGCTCTTATTGAGACAGCTTGTCTTACCTTTTTAGGCGCAGCCTCGGCTGATGTTCGATCCTTTACCCAGTTATACGGGTGACGTAGTCCAATTCAATTGTTAAATGTCTTCGAGAACAAAACTCGATATCAGAATAACGATTTATTACGAGGACCATGTAGTTGTTATTTATATTTAATTAAGCGTGATGTAAGAACTCTTTAGTTTTTAATACATGTTATTATGAATTTACTTGTTTTCTTTAATCGCCAATTCGTTCTTTAGATATAGATAACTGTTTGTTAGTGTGTATTTTATTTATACGTCATTAAAATAACAAATTGTAGCAATTATATAAACATTACAGATTGTATCTTGACAATCGATCTGTATATGTTATTTATCTTACAAATTGTTTGGATTGAAACATAGATATAAATTACGAATAAATATGTATTTTATAAAAAAAAACTTTGAAAGTATTTATCATAACAATGGTCTGAAATGGAATACGACCTCTAAGCCTAGTCGCATAAGTATTATTTACTACTTACTATAATACTAATTGTTTGTAAGACATTATATTATATTTTAAAAAAATCTTTCATTCACAAAACATATAAGGTGTGCTTCTTAATTTCATCGTAAAGACATCCTTGTACTGTATTCCAGATCCTATAAATCAATAATTTAATGTTCATTGTATGTTCAGTCGTACACGCTTCAGTAACCGTTGCGTATCGTGATATTAGGAATTGAGGAACAATCCAACATGCACGCAGAACGCCTTATTATTTGAGCCAGTCAATATTAGTAACCGTTTATTAGGAATTACGATATGTATGTGCCTTATAGAAGGATAAACTGGTTACGTTCCGTTAAACCTGTTATGAGAATAGCCCGAGAGAATTTATTGTCTTACAATAATCGTTTGAAAAATATTAGTTAGTTGCAAAAGTCGACCTACTTTGTTTTATAACGCTCGGCTTAGACCGTGGCGGCTATGATTAAAATGCATAGCGTGTGCATCTCACGTTGAAGTATCATTAGTTAACTGTATAATTGAACGTATTAAAGAAACACATACATAAATATGCACATATTACAAAGAAGATCTTATTGGCATCAAATATAACTCACAATTGTTCTCAATCGAAAACGATGTCAAGTTTAAATGGCGTCGAGGCTTCAAAAATATTATTAATTGTATTTATTTTTGTCTTATCAATTCAAACACGTCATTTTTGTATATTTTATCTGTGTTATTGAGTTGTTCTACTACTAGAAAAACGTTTTCTATACCCGTAACCGGATCAGAGGTTCTTGACCTATATGCTTTGCGGGATAGTAGGAAAGAATATTTATAATTATATTGAGTTCTATTTTCTACGTTACGAGTTGAACTTATACGAGCGTGTAATATGGATGATCTAAGTTTTATGTCTAAGCTTCTATCATATTGAACAGACGCTTTTAATATTTCAATATGTTTTCGTTAGAAATGAAATGAATTAGACAAATTTACGATTGATTCGACTACTAACTTTTAAATATTGTTACAAATATAATACAAGGCACATTGTTATAGTATTTATTTATCGTCTATGCTATTAGTTCGTTGAATTTTGATATTAATTTAGGGGATGATAATCGTATATATTGATATAGTATATTTCTTTATTTGGACGATATATCTAAAAGTAGCTTGTAAACATATTATGTGTTAGTAGTTAAAGTATTTAAATTACATTACTAATACATTATAATATTGTAAAAATTAAGTATATCAAAGAAGGCATTAAAAAAAATTAAAATGAGTAGTCAAACTTGATTGACTCTTAACTTACAATTAATAAAGCAAAAGTCACAGCCTGGGAATGTTAGTTGCGGGACAAAAGCCTCCACTCATTTTTAAGGATAATGTTTAGAGTTTATTCCACCACGCTATAACGTGGGTTGTCTATCCACCAACTTTCTAACATTCCTTAAAGGCCGGCAACGCACCTGCAAGCCCTCCGGTGTTGCAGGTGTCCATGGGCGGTGGTAGTCACTTTTCATCAGGTGAGCTTCCTGTTCACTTCCCCCTCTAACATAAAAAATAAATAAAAATGTTGAAAGTTCAATCCTCATTAGCAGGTTTCCTTTTCCTCCAGGTATGAGATTAATAAACGATAAAACATGCCCTTTTGTGTATCAAGTTGAATTAGTTTTTAATAAAATAATGTAATACCAAAAACTGGGCGCGATCAATTTTAGAGTGAATGGATTTGCGTTAAACTATTTATTTTTAGTAATCGTAAAATGTGAAACTCGGCCAAATCATGCTTCATTAGTTCGTAAGTTTCCTTATTATAACAGTGTAGCGTCCGTGTTCTGAACTATAATGTTGAAAAAAAAAGAGATAAAACGTAGAAAATTATTTACAGAATTGAAATTCCCGACTACCAAATGCGTCATCAACTCTAGCTAACAATTAAATTTAATTTATAACGTTTTCCGATATGTTTCTTTCCTTTAACAGACCAGTGACAATTATTTATTACGATCTAGTTTTTAAACGAAATTATTTTTCAATTTTAAAAAGTTATATATCACCTTTTTCTTTTGTAAAACAGTTTAAAATTGTATTTGTGCGTTTTGCTGTAAATCAATTACTCGTTTAAGAATACGTAATTGAATGCGATCTTAGTATTCTATCGTTAATTAGTTAACAAAATACAAGATTAACAGTTGCAGTATATCCGCGTCGAATAATAGACTAACGAAAATAAACGAAGCATTGTTTGCAACGCAACGAACAATACGCGATTGTTAATACTTACCTATCTATAGCAAAGCGACTTGTTTGTTGCATCTGTGCAATTGTCTTGTTTATTTTTAAAACTGTCGACTAAGGCAGGGAGAAGAATTCAGGGACGTATAAATTAAATGATCACTTGAACTTTTTAATTTATAAAGATCTCATTCCTTGTTCAGTCATGTATTAAAACACATTCGTGTGTGTATCGTTCGTACGATATTGTACGGATTCCTAGAGGACTGTCTATATATGGAAATGTAGCAGTCACGCTTAACGTATTTTCTGTTCTGATTACGCCGCTTGAAATACGATATTTAACGAATGTTAGAATCGTTATGCACCTTTATATGTATCATAACAAGTGTCTGCGAGCGCTTAGTGCAATTTAAATTGAAGATGGCATAAACGCTTCGCTGTCCGGTCGTTTATTATTCATCATTCGGTGAATTGTAGTCGTCTGCATTAACTGGTTTCCTGCTCGTTTTTATCATGTTATCATATTATTAATTAATGATAGGAGCCGTTACGTACGTAAATAGTAATGAGTTATTTATTTTATTGTCCAATTAGGTCATTTTAATTAAACTTTCTAACATCGGGGTTTAAAAAACGTCATTTAACTGTTTTTTTTTTTAATCTGTTGCTTAATATTATGTATTTTTTGGACATAAGTTGTATTTGTTATTGGTTTATTTAAAATGAAGTACACAGTACTTCAATTGTTTGCCAAGATTACTGATTTTTAAATCATTCATTGATTTGTGGATGTCTCGTAAGGTCACTGTTGCCGCATTAATTAAACAACTACTCAACACTATACATAAGACGACATTTGCTAGTACTACGCTGTTACATTTTGTCATTTTTATATATGCTAGATGGAACTTTTATCGCCGCATAGAAATGTAGGATAATAATTTTATTATTATGTAAATAGAGCGACGGAGTGATGCAATAGTACGATGACGAATGTCAATTTCTAGCGCTATTTTTACTAATTACTTCTTTTATCTACTTTATTCAAAACTCAGTAGTATGTGAAATGTGCATAATATGAGTTCAATTCAACGATGTCTAAACAAAATATGTATATTGGAACCGTTAAGCGATGTACATCTGTTGAAATTCTTCTGATCTTAATCATCATCGGTTCGCCCACGACAACTTACCCAATCGCCTTCCTTTTGTAGCTAAATTTGCAGACTGAAAAACGTCTTGTTCGCCATTTATGTTCGCATTGTGTATTTAAGGCCATGTTAAAGTAACTTATCATTGTAGTTCCCAAAGTTATATGGTATGTAGTACCGTACTAGTAGGTTTTGGCCTCGGACACAAAAATATAAAGCAGAAACATTTAAACTCCATAACCCATTTAGGTTTTCTATTTATAGTAATCATTTACGCGTATGTCCGTGCATAACTCTTATTCTCAATCTAAATATTGATTTGAAACTGTAGCACGCATTTATAACGAGAGTTATCTTGAGCTACCAGTATACGCAAAGCATCCAGACCGCGAACATACGGATCATACGGGCGCACTCTGAAGGCATTACTACGAATTCAGCGTAAACAAACCATTACTAGATGTGCTACCCGTATCCATGGAGGCAGGTCGCGCGCGTAACCGTGACGACAACCCCGGCCTGCCGACTTTGAGTCTCGGACTGTCCAGTGTTCGTCACATTGTCACAAAACTCGAGGCTGAATACGCTCGTGTCGTTGCAACTAACGTATATAAAAGTGAAATTGTCAAATACAACCCGTGCACGGAAGATAGCAACGACTACTATGACATCTCTTTCGATCCGAAAGTGCATTTGTTAAATAGATTCGTTGTTAACTTGGGGGTGGCGCTGAGTAAATGCATACCAAGTGTCACTTTCGCTAACTTCGGTTTTATAGCCGTAACAACGGGGTTGTTTGCACCGAAGATGATCTCATATCTGGTCCTGTATCCATTTTGCAGATTAGTATTTGGGACTCTCTACCCGGCGTATGCCTCATACAAAGCTGTACGGACGAAGAACTTGAAAGAATACGTAAGTATTGTTCGGTTAGGAGGTGTTTATTTTTAAATTTAACTGTAAATTATATGATAAACAATTTATCTAGTGCAAATTGCTTACAAAACAATCGTCGCTGGCCTTGTCACGGGCGTGCGCGCAAGTTGTTCGAAACGCTTCAGTTCGTATTGTGTCCTTTACCTCGTCTATTGCAATTAGTATAGCGTGCAGGTGCTATACTCTATTGCTCCATATTTTGTTTACCATATAATGTTTTACAATAAATGTACAATGCTTTAGTAATTTGCTTAACTCATTATTAAGATAAATAACAAAATATTTATTGAAAACAAACATTAGAAACTTATTTTTAATGTGTATGAATATAATATTTTAAAAACTAAATCCAAAATCCCCTAAATGTTTTATGATTCCTCTTCTTTTGTGAAGAAGGTGTTGTGAAGGAAACACATGTGAGAGATTTAATTATAAACGCAAATTAAGCAAGTGAAATTCAGTTGTTTTTGCCCTGGTTGTAACCCGTAATCATCGATTAAGCATACGGCTGTGTTAAGCATAATTTGTTAATTTAAATATTATCTTTACTGCAGGTAAAATGGATGATGTACTGGATCGTGTTCGCTCTATTCACGTGTACGGAGACATTCACGGACGTGTTTCTGTCTTGGTTCCCTTTCTATTACGAAGTGAAGATAGTACTTGTGCTATGGCTTCTTTCGCCAGCCACCAAAGGCTCTTCGATTCTCTACAGGAAGTTTGTTCACCCAGCGCTATGCAGGCGAGAACAGGTAAAATTGCGTTGTTTAAATACTATGACCCTAATTATATTATAAACCTGTATTATGATATGTAAAAGATGACTTGTTAAACGAGATAATATGTAAAGTAGTTTCAAGGTTAAATATTTTCTTTAATGAGTAAGTATAATTTGAGTCAAAGCTGAGGTTTCAAATTCCCGACCTGTTGAATGTCAATTTAATATAGCGGACAGCTTCCTGTGCTAGTACGTGCGACGAAGTAGTCTCCTTTTATTAAGATATCTATAAATCGTATCTACTAATATGGCTTTGAATGTAACACAATAAAATAAACTGGGAGTTCAATGGCTCATATTAATATCGTATATATATTAGACGTTCTAAAATAACTATAGATTTAACCATCACACTATGACTATCAGATAGAATAAAATAATATATGAAAATTACTTTTAGTTAATAAAGTATATTAAATAAATAATTAAACTATAGTGCAGTAAGACCATACGTTGGTAAGTGCTTAGCCAATAAAGATTTATATTTTGAGAGGCATTAGTCATTTATAATAATAAAAAGTTAGGCTGGAAACCTGTGCTCTGCCTCCTGTAACTGGTAGGAAATCAATGTAATGATCACAAATACCGCAAAACAGGACGAAGGTCTAATATATTTAATAACAAATTACATCCTACACCCATAATAATCAAACAGCCTATGATAAAATAGAGAGTGTGAATCACATTTAAAATATCCTTGAAGCATAATCACTACCTAATATTTCGGTAACATAGATTATTTCTTAACTCTATTCGATCATTCGACTTGAAAATATTTCCAAAAAATTAAATAGAGAGAAATATTTTTCAGGTACAAAGTTTATTTGTTTGAATCACTTGTTGTATTTTGTATTATCTTAGTCAAAGTATTTTAAACTTTTTAATGTACATCTTTTTTTTTAAATTTATATTTTGTTCAATAGTGGATTATTATGTTACAAACTGTACATGAATATTGTGAGTTTTTATTTAAAACATCAGACGTTTTTAATTATTTACAGGAGATCGATGAGTACATAGCAAAGGCCAAAGACCAGGGTTACCATACGGTGCTCAATTTGGGCACAAAAGGAGTCAACTATGCCACAACTGTTATTATGCAAACTGCTATCAAAGTAAGTCTCCTTTAAAACTCAGAATAATTTATTTAATAGCATGCTTTTGATAATATTTGTACTCAAATAAGATGATGATCAGTACATATAAACCTAGCACATGAAAGTAAATAATAAATTAAAATCGAATGCGGAAGAGGTATACAAATAAATATACAAAACAATTCTTATTTGAGTCCAAATAAACTTGGAGTGCGGTATAACCCGTAACAAAATTTGTCAAGTATAAGCAATTATAGAGCAACTGTCAATTTTTGTTTTATTCACTCGTTGTTGTCACGTATTTAAATTGGAACATGTGGTATGCTTGATCACGAAACAACACAAGTACAGCAGAACGAATCACAGATGATAGCTTGACGCACTGCTTACACTATTTTCAGTATAGACATTTCGTCATCAATCATGTCCACACCACTAAGCATTCATTTGTTGCATCAGCTTGTTTTAAATTATCTACATTTTGTATTTTTTTTTTAATTTTATTAACACGCTTTTTTTAATTTCCTTTTCCCCACCCATTCTTTTCCAATTTATCCTATCAACCGCATCACTCAGAACTTAAATCTACCGGGCCCCGACCAAGGTGAAGTAAGGCGAGCGATACAAGATCGTGACGTCACAGATGGTTACCATGATTACGAACAAATGGAATTCCAACGATCAGACAACACGGCTAGCACTGTAGAAATAGTTGAATTAGACCATGAACATGACGGAAATGAACCAATTGGCGACGGTGATTCAAATGATCCAGACTATGAACCAGATTTATCATCAGCTCGCAGTCGTGGTAATGTTCCTCGAAAACGTAAAACTACAAAAGATAAGGAGAAAAAACCACGAAGTAGGTCACGAGGACGTCGTACCAGGAGTCAGGCTGCGATAGAAAACAAAAATGAACTAACAGTGGATTGACTCGATATGTTCGATCTAATAAAACGCAACTGTGATTTTAATAGATGTCTAGAAATGTTTTTGATCAAGTCCATGATATATTTGGGACTAAATTTTAGTACCTATCTTTATATTTGAAAAGTTCCTGCCGGCTCATCTTTTCTTTCACTTTTAACTATTGTTATTAATTCTGTCTGTTTTTTATCCAAACAGTGAACCTTTTAAGTTTTTTGCCTTCTTTATAAAATATATATCAAAATAAATCTAAGGTCACCCAAAAAATAAGCTTCACTTTTTTCTTTTTCTGTTATGTATTGTTTCACCCGGTCTAATATGATGCTATCAAAGGCCATTGTTTAGTTTTATTTTGCATGAAATGTATTTTTTATTTGTGAAATCACCGGTTTTGTATGCTGTGTTCTTAGTTTTATTGTAACGTATGACTGACTTAGCATAATTGATATTTTTTTAAACTTTTAAATAAATATAGTGTTTTGTAAACGCTACTTTATTTCTAGACCTATCAAAATATACTTTAAAAATTGTCATAATCACATTGCATGTGCTAGCTGCAACAAGCTTGCGCGTCGTGAACACGTAAGTAGTATTTTTTTTATTTTTTTGCTAAATGGTGTATATTAAAACAGCTTGCTCACCTCCGCTAAAACCTTAACTACTTGATTATTTAACTTGATTTGAAACAGCAATATTTTGTAAATAGATTTTTTGATTACTTTTTTAACTGGTACTTTTTTAAATGTCTTGATTATCTGTAACGTTTCAATTAAACTGTATCTTCTTAGGGATATATCACCCACCGTTCTTAAAAAGTATTTGTTGATATAAAATGACATGGAAAAAATTTATCAGAAACAAACGAATTTCATATATGTTTTTATTGATCAGTTGGTTTCTTGTACAGTTTTATATTCTTTTGGTACATTTTATATTATGGCGAGTCAAGCCAATTCATCGACAAATTTAATTAACTTAAGAGTTAGCCCTTATCCACCTAGATTCTACTGCAGGTTTTGAGGTCCCCGGTTCGAATCTGGGGCCGGTCCAATAAAATAGAATAGAAATTAATAAATTCGCAGTGTTACAGTTCTATGACCCAGAAATCACCTTAAGTCATTAATCCTGTATCTACTCTCTCGCTCTGGTCGTGGTATTGCCGTCCCACCGGATCATGAGAGTACTGGTTCCTAGTTCTTGAGATAGGTCGCCGGGGCCGAAATCTTTCAAGAGGCCATCGTC
The DNA here is from genome assembly GCA_905147175.2 of Nymphalis urticae. Taxonomy (NCBI): domain Eukaryota; kingdom Metazoa; phylum Arthropoda; class Insecta; order Lepidoptera; family Nymphalidae; genus Nymphalis; species Nymphalis urticae. Next base: position 4,293,951 of record LR989994.1, on the reverse strand, counting down.
ATCATCACCTAAGAGATTGTTCGCCACTTCCAGGGCGGCGGTGGTCTGGTGCAGCAATTGCGCAAGAGCTACAGTCTGTCGGACCTGAGCGAGTGCGAGCCGCGCGAGGAGCGCGCCGCGGACGAGGCGGACGACGTGCTCGCCGAGCCGAGGCTCATCCGGCGTTCAGTTAAGAGGTACTGTTTTGGATAACTATATCTATGTTTCAGAGGCTAATATATGCTGGTATATAATTAGCTATATATTGTATCATGTATGGTTACTGTTCCTCTAGGTTTTTGGGTGAATTTTGTGGTTTTGTTTCCCGCGTCGGTTGTTACAACTGCGCGGGCAGAGATGGGCTATCCTTTGCCGAAACCATACGATTATTAACGAACAAATTCATTGATCTTTTAATATAACTAGACTTTACTTAATTAACTTTTAAATCACTTAATTATTATTTATTGTATGTAATTTTGATGAAATTTTACAGCGGATATGCGACTCGGCGGAGCGCGTCGGAGTCGAACAGTCGTACACCGATGTACTTCCCGGAGGTTGACGTGGACGTACGTCCCGCACGAGGACGCATGGATGAACCAGATTTCAGGTATATAAATTACAATTTCCGAATTTAATTATTTTATTTATAGAATAATCATAAAATGTACTAGAATATTGTTTATTTTCATTTTGACAAAAATATTCAGAAAGTAGTAATATTTAGCGACCTGGTGGTTCCTTTCTATCTAGTATACCTTCTGCAAAATTAAAGAAAAATACTTATTTATTATAAATATATATGTGAAACGTCAGAAGAAGTTATTAAGTATAAGAAAGTGTGAAAAGTATGAAAAATAACCTATTAAATATACTATTCTACTGGTATGCCCTGACTGCCTCGTTGGTTTAAGGCCGCTGACCCATAGGTCCTGGGTTCAATTCCCAGGTCGGGCCAATAAAATGTTATTGGGGTTTTCATTGTCATGAGATTGCCGTCCCATCGGATTATTAGAGGTAGGGAATAAAGAATGAACCTGTGTTTGCGCACACACTTGTGCACTATAATATGTCCTGCACAGTTGGCTAATCTCTCTTGAGATTGGCCGCCGTGGCCGAAATCGGTTTGGAGGACCTTGCGTTTATATTATACTTTAAAATAGATTAATTGTTAAAAATGTAAATAGTGATGATAGTTTCATTTTCGAAGAATTTAATCGGTTTCAAAAGATAAATTGCAATACTTATGCAATGCCACACCAATGTTGAATATATATTTTAATTATATGCCAACCTCGCTTGGTGGCAGAGTTTGTTTGGACGTTACAATAAGCTCTCAGCAATGAAGAAGCATCTTTGTTGGGACATAATATCTCGTCCATCTTACTATAGAACTGATCTCATATTAACTCGCTGGTATGGTGATTGTGACATGGAATAAATGTTCAGAAGGTAAGGGTCAAATACTAGAATAACAGTGACACTCCCTGTATCCCCTCTCCAGCCACATAAAGTCGACGGAGGACATCAGCTCGGGCTACTCGAGCGCGGAGAACTCGTCGTCGCTGACGCGCACGTCGTCCGTGGGCGGCGCGGGGCGGCGCGCGCGCGCCTCGCGCACGGCCGTCACCGCCATCAAGCGCCCGCCCGCCGCTGAGGTCTGGTAACGCCTCTGTCGCCATCAGTCGCCATCGGTCGCCATCAGTCGCCGTCTGGCCCGCGGTCGCTTAGGACGCACTTGAAAAACGATCAACTATTCGAACGCACTTTAATTTTATGTGTCCTTCTTGGTTGTAAGACGATTTTTTTTTTAAATTTGAATTGGTATCATCCAAGAATTTTAATGAAAACCGTCGCTAATAGACGTTTTGCCACAAGGCAGAAATATGTACCGAAATGTCTTCATCTATAGTAGCCGGCCATTTATATATAGTATATTTGAATATAGTAATTTATGTTAACTATACCATCTAGCTACTGAATATGAATTGCGCAATTCATATTTATTCATAACTTGTTTTTTTATATATTTTAAATTCCTAATTTTAAGAGGATGAATTAAAAATTATATTCAAGTGCGTCCATGTATTATCATCATTTCAATATCATACGCTATTGTAACAATATTCGATTAATTAGATGAATGTTTGCTATATTACAATATAAAGGAAGTTGGTTGAAAATGAATAAATGATTGCTCAATCAGGGTAGGTGTGGTGCTGGTAATGGTTTGTACTGTGGTATATATCGTATATACAATTTATATAATTACAAATGTAATATAAGATGACTTGGTTCCTATGCCATTATTAATGTAACAACGTACATAACAATAACACATTATATAGTATAGAGCCTATTGGAGTAGAACTTTGCACATAAATGCAAAATATTGACAATATATTTGTACACACCCAAAATACCTCATATTATTAATATATTACAATAAAATTTTAAAATAATTGAATAGATGGGCTTTTAATATAGTAGTTTATAAATTGTAATATTTAAAATTTCCAAATTATCGCTTGATTATATTATAAGTAGGTAGTGGTGTGCAGTATAACAATAAGACTGTTTGATGCATTTATTTATTTATTCTGTTTAATTTTCATCATTTATTCATTTATGTTCGTTGTTTTTTTTATTTATTTTGATTCAGACGTAGTAATTTTTATTTAAAGGATAATCAAGTTATCATCGAGGAGCTCCACGACGACGATAGTATAGATTATGCAAATATGCCTCCTCTCGTAAATTTTTCGTCTCCCCTTTTCTTATCCCACACCGATCCTCCGTTTATTTACCAATATGTTGAAGACCAGGTTAAAATAATACAAGTATTAGGTAATTATCCATTGAGCAATAACTCTAAAAACCACAATGATAATTCAGATAAACGGGACCAAAAAGAGGCCACTGTGGAGACTCAAACGTCGTCAATAAACAAATGTCCAGTAAATGAAGACATTGACAAATCTAAACAAATGGAAGCAGATGTAAAAAAAGACTCGAACAGACTCGACTCAGACATTCCTATCGATATTGTTGGTAAACATAGTAATAGTCATGATACAAAAGAAGTTGATGTTAACGAGTTATGTAATGATCTAAATGAAATTTGTAAATCAGAAAATAATTTTATGCATGTTATTGACAGTACTTGCGCATCAATAGACAATGTCTCGGAGGAATTAAATGATTCAAGTTTCTTCGATACATCACCAAATGACGACGATAAGTTAGAAAGTGACGATGAAGCATCGTTCGAAACACCCATATCGACGCCTAAAAGTAGCAGAAAAATAATTAAAGGCAAATATGGAAAAAGTAAAGCTCCACTTCCACCAAAAACAAATGACCTTGAAGGAGAAGAATTAAACTGTAGAACTGTTACCTGTGTTCCAAACAATGATGATAGTGTAATTAATATTAATCCAAATTTGCTAGTCAAAGAAAATGAGAGTTTAGAATCTATAAATGCTCAAATTTCTATAGCAACGGAAGTAGTGGATGATATTTTGAAAAAATCACAAGAATTTAATTTGCAACTTAATGAGAGCTCAATTGTAAATTCTGAGTCTGACAAAGATAGAAGTCGCAAATCTATCTCTCCGGCAAAAATTTCCAAAGGAAGCTCGGCTTTTGGAAAACTATTTCAACTACCAAGTAAATTAGTGTTTTGGCATAAAACTGACGATAAATCGATAACTGATACAAATCTATCAGATGATAGCAGGAAATCGTCTATTGAACATACCAACGATGAATTCCAAAGTTGTGCTGATTTAAATATACCTAGCTATAAAAGTGAAATCCCTCATATTGAAATTACTGAACCATCATTCGAAGGCGACGTGAGTGATGAAAAAGGTTCAAATGATATTTTAGAAAAGAGTGACGCTCTACAAAAAGTTATTAATGCAAAGTTAGAAAATCATCCCGAGTACAAATTAGTTTCCTTACACGAAGAGATACCGACCACATCAAAAAGCACAGATGTGTAATTGTCGATCCTATATCCGAATCCATTTCTGATACTGAGGCACAGCATCGAACAGTATGTTTATTTATTAGTTGTTTGTGTGTTCAGTTTGCATGATAAGGTTATATTATATTTTTTATTTGAAAATTCAATATATAACTCAATAACCCGCAGTGTTCAATGTTTTTTAACAAATTCCTTTATAAAATCTAAATGTCATGGTAGTATATCGTCGATTATATTTTACTTTTTATTTGCTTAAGCGTTTTTGTGTTTTTTTTTTATATATGTATATATTGTAATGCATCTATTTATTATTCCTATATAATCGTTACATTTGTTATCTATATATTTAATTGTAATTTGTTTGTTTATTAAAACTAATAATAATTTATATAACAAACCATTGTTTGTAGTGAATATTTAAATGACATCTAATTTAAAAAAATTAAATGTCGTAAACGTTGCGATCCGCTTACGCTTTTTCTGAATTATTTTTGAATTTATTTATTTTTTATTTTCAGGCAATGCTGTCGTCCTCTGCTACAATACCTCGCGCAAAAAAATCTAATAAAAGGAAAACTCAATAGATCAATTTGTATCCATAATAGGCATTATTATAAAACCGTGCAAATAATAATTTATGAAATACAGTTCGCGGTTGCTATTATAAAATATATATTTGAAAAAAAAATGCAAAAGATACTAGTTTCGCATAGTCTTCGTGTTAACTTGCTATAATATTATAGGTGTCGAAATGACCTAAATATGTATTTATTTAAGCACTTTTTTTTACTCTATAAAATATGCCTATTATTTGATTCCACTAAAAGATTTTATTTAATAATTAAATTTAATACAGATACAAAAAAACCTTATACATATGTTCTGTATAAGACTCAATTACAATCTAGATTGTTAAAACAAAAAAATATGTAATTTACATATCATTTTAAAACTCCACACCTGCGTCGTTGATTTGGTCTGGCTTCTATAATCTGTTATATGAATATTTAAATATATATACATATTATAATGTATAATATCACGGTAACCTATTTATTAATAATTATAATATAATTAATTAAATTATATGTTGAAGCTCTTACCATTTCGGCTTTATTGCCATGATTCAGTATTAATGGATAATTTAAAAAAATAAATTAATTTAATAGTAAAGATATCAACCTTCATTGGCGCAAGACTATACTAGGCTAAAGTAAAGACTATCGAATGGCAATGTTGTTATTTTAACACTTTTACTACAAAACCGAGTTCGTAGCCTTGTTAGTTGCTCTTGTTGATAGATATGTTAAATCGAGTCTTACTCTCTTGTGCAATAACGCTTTACGACTTTGAAAACTAAAGTTACCAACTTAAATATAATAAAACAAATTGTATAGGCATAGCTTAGCTATGAGGCTTTCCCGAATATGGTTTACCTCGAACTGCACGTCAGACATATGCAATCAAACGACGTTTTAAGCATGAAATGCACATGTTATGTAATTTTTATAAGAAATTATGAGAAGTGCATTCTCAAAAAAATTTGTTTGCCAAGCTGCCAATGTTATAAATGTAAAACATTTCGTTTTTCGCCTACAGCTGATAATTAAAACAAATGAATATTAATAATGATTGTACATTTCAATAATAAATGAAAATATAACAAAATAACATTCGTTTTTATAATAAATATTTATCGTAATTTATTGATTATTTTTATTTAAACAAAGTGTTTTATTTCATAGACTAATTGGTAAATTATAATTTTAGCCAAAAAATGCCAAAATAAATGACTCAAATTTAGACTTTTTTGTAATATATATTTATAATAATTGGAGGCGAAGATTAGTCATAATTATCTGTAAAATGTGCTTAGAGACGTTAACAAATATCATGAATATGATTATAGTATATTAATTAAGAAAGAAATATGAACATTTTGTCTCTGAGCATATTAGAAATAATCTTGTGAGACTGTCGACATATGGGTTTGTTTAAGTAAATTAATTGAAAAATGTCTTATATTATAATTTTATTTTCATTGGATAAAATTAATAACAACTTTCGGTGTAGTCTTCAATTTAAATAGTATACATTTTTAATTTATTGACAGGCAATAAATACGAAATACTGTGAAAATATTAATTTTTTCGTGTTTTTATTTGAATAAGTTGATTGCATGTCTATTCAAAGGGAATTCATAAATTTTTATTCCCTAGGCCAGATTTTTTACATATACTAACAATCAATACTCATGAAATGGCTATGTATATTAATCTTTGTTAATTTTGGTTATCTGGCACTATATTTATATAACTTTGGTACATATGGTTCCTTAATTATATAATTAAGTTGTTTCTACAAGATTATTATATATTATTCTTATGTTCATTGACATGATATTGTGATAATTTTATTGATTTTCTTTATTTTAGAAAATATAATATCTGTATGAAGGAATACTTATAACTTATTTCTATAGCTTACAACTGTTTCATAGCATTGTTATGCAAGTGTTTTAAAAACAGTATGCTAAGAGCCTGTATCCCAAATGAATTTGTGTTTGATGAAATAAAATAAGAGTGTTTAATTTAATGTATTTATAAAATTCCTCCACTCCTTAACCTAAGTGTGTCAAAAATGTATTTTCCATGATCTGGTTGGTAAACATTGTCCATTAATTGACTTTCTAACAAATTTAGAGACTCAGTGTCCCATACCTTTATCCAATAAAAAATTGATAACAATTTATGATAACTATCTGTATCATTACCAGCATTTATTATTACTAGTTTTGGCAGATTCTTTATAATGTTCAATAGTTTAGGTTTAATCACAGAATTAAATAATTTGTTATTTGTTACTGCAAACTTATGGATAATATTAACCGTTTGAACATTTAATTGTTGTCCTAATAATATGTCAGGCAAGTTTTTAAGCCACATTTCAAAAGGTTCACAAGAATGGAAATGTGATAATTTTTCAGTTAATGCAATTTTACACAGCAATGTAAATATATCTTGTTTAGATACATCTGACATACTCTTATTAAAATATATCCAAATTATTTTTCTGAACAAATTATCTAAAACTGATATTGTCTTTGTCCAGCCAGTAATTTCAGCAGAAAATAATGAATGCATTATATTTATAACAATATTGTTAATATTATTGTCAATATTTTGATTGAATATTTTTTCAATATATTTAAGTACAACACTTATATCACGATTCTGGCTTTTTAAATTTAACTTAGTATTTAACATAATGAAGAGATGACATATTTCTAAGTTCTCTGCAACTAATTTTGGGTCATTGATTTCTTCATCATTGGGATTATTCATTTTTGACAATTTTTTAGATCGAATATTTGTAATATAAGGAAAAGAGTTAAGAAAGTGTTGGCTAAACAGATACTTATACTTTTGGGAAAATGTGATATCAATATCTGAACTTGGATATTTATGCTTAAAATACTTTACAAAAGATCTTATCAAAGTAATAACTTGAAGAATATGTCTTAATAGCAAAGCTGTTTCTTCATTAATAACCATATCAAAATTAGCATCAGACTTTTTATTTGGACATGCCTCAAGCCATGTTGCAAAAAGCAATGGCATTAAGGTTTCAGTATATTCTTTAAATTTTTCTACTTCATCCACTTGCAACTCGGAAGATTTTGCAGAGAAACATGAAATGTTGCAATTTGATATATAAATTGGATTAAATAAGGGATAATAATTTGCTTGATTAGTTTTAAAGAAATGTAAATTATTAGAATTATTATAACTGTTTTTTTCCACTTGTTGAATTTCCTTATATAAAGCATATTTTTGCAGAAATTCTTGTAAACGTTGAAAAACTTTAACTCTCCATTTAACACTTGTAATTTGGCTGCTTAAATTGACGGTTAATGTTCTACCAGGTTTTGTATCAACTCTTTGCTTTGATATCATATCTAAAAAGTTCGGTATTATTTTATGGAAATCTTCAGCCACTCTTAATGGAATACAAGCCAAAAGTATGTCTAAAAAGAAAAGTGAATCTTCCTGGATTCTACTATCAATGTGTGTCATGGCACTTCTTAAGTAAGTTGACATGATATCAAAAAATGGTTCCATTTTCTCTGCAGATACATTAGATAGAATAAGGTGCAGTACTTTTAATGCTCGCTGTCTCACCTAAAACAATTTTTAAATTAACATACAAAATATATATGTAATTTATATTATGATTATAAATAACAAATGATATACATACCACTTTTTCTATATTTAAAATTAACATTGTGATTCCATGAACCAAGTCTCCCAAATTTTGCTCTAAGACTTCTGGATGTAGCGTTATAAGTTCTTTTACTCCATCGAGTGCATCAGTTCGCGAATTTGTATTAAAATGGTTGAGCCTTGATAAGAGCTCTTTCAAATTAAGTTTCCGGCTCGATAAGGCCTCATTCTGACCATGCTTTTTAAGTTGCTCTTTTAAGACTATTTTTTTTACTTTAAAATTAGTTTTCGTTACATTAGTACCTTTAGGTAATTCCTTATCTTTCTTTCCTTTTAGTTTAGTTTTGGCCTTCTCAGCCTTTAAAAACTTTTGATACCGAGTAGCTCCCGTTTTATTCATGTTTAAAAATTGCAGGTTGTGGTAAACATAACCTCATGGGCTTATGAACGAGATCAACTCTTTTAGTTTACTTTTGACAAGTTGACATTTAATGTAATCAAATATCAGGTCCAAGCGTTTGAGTTCAGAAATTTGATTAAAACCATAAATTTGAATTTAATTTAAGATTGAAAACAGAATTATATTAATCGTTTACATTTTATTTATTACAATTTACTGATTTAAATTAAATAAACTGCAGTTATATTTATTGGAATACAATCAATTTTATTCTTTTTAAATATGTAAATGATTACAAGACGTGAGCAAAATATAATCAAATGTAAATCAGATGATGGATTACGGTTACAATGTGTAATCATCAATCACTAACTTATAAGTAGCTAATACAAATTTTATAAGCCTCTTACACCAATACCTCGTAATAATTACCTCAAAAGTCGTATTTTATTAATTTAATATTACTGTCATTTCATATAAAATAAATATTAGGCTGTGGCAACGATAATGAGATTCAATCCCATTGTTTGTGTTTGTGTTCATTCAAATCATAGATAATACATATATACATTCAAATGTCAAGAGCACATGGAAAGTATTGCCGTATTTTGTCATCTGTCAAAAATTGAATTGTTAACCCTATTCTGTTAGCTACTGACTAACATACCATTGCAAGTGTTTATTTTTTTAATTAATAATTATTATTTAAAATGAAGATAAAAAAGCAGCATCGAAAGAAAAAATATTTACATAAACTTAATAGAAAGAGAATGCATCTTAAGCAAAAAAGTACAGGCGATGTAAAATGGTATTGTTTCCCAAATACATAATAATGTACATTAAAGTACATTTTACAATAGTTTTATACCATTTTTTTTTCAGTCAAGTAATTAAAGAAGCCTGGAATCATAAAAAGTCTTCATATCGAAACCTTCGTGAAATGGGACTTGCTAATGATCCAAATAAGGCTATTAAAATACCTAACTTTAAACAAGAACAACTACGTATAGCTAAACAAATTGTAAAGAATGGTGAATCTGATACCGAAGAAGAAGAAGAAGAAACGATAAAAAGAGTTCCTCCCAAAATACGAGTAGCAGAAACATTGGAAAGAGTAGCAAAAGCACCCAGGGAACGGAAATTCATGTATGTCGCGTAATGTAATTATCTATTTAATATATTCATGTAGTTATGAGCAACATTTCATTTACTAAATAATACACTATTGACCTGAGTATTTCAAACTTACTTAATTTTTTACTTACTGATTTTAAATACCATATCTCTTTAACTATCATTGATTTCATGAATCATAAATTACTGGCCACAGTATTTTTTTATTAATTTCATTTGCCTATTTGATGTGTTCAAAAGTACTATATAATAAATTATTATATACAATATCTTTAGTAGTAGTATATATTAATAAAATATAAATAACTACTTTAACATATGATATACTCTACTTATCTATTATATGTGTATTCAGCATGAAACCCACGACACGTAAAAAACAATCAATATTTATATAAGCAATAAAAATAAATTAATAATTAATTTCTAGGCTGCCTAAAGGACAAGTTGAATATATAACATATTTATTGGATAAATATGGACACGACTACAAGGCAATGGCAAGAGACAAAAAGAATTATTATCAAGAAACATGGAAACAGATACGGTCGAAGATAAAAACATTTATGGGCATACCTAAACAATATGGAGAATATCTAAAATCTAGGGGATTATTAGATAAAGAAGAAAGCGAAGAAGTGTTGAAGGAACAAGCTAAAGCTTTAGTTATGGATGATAGTGATTAAGAGACTCAATATTATTTCAAGAAAACAAGTCCGGTTTTAAAGAAAAATTAAAACATTGGGTATTTTAATGTGATATTTTTCACATACTATACAAAAAATAAAAATGTACTTTAATAAAAAGGACTTTTATTTAAAACTTATGTTATATATTTAAGTCTACTGTGTTTTACACTCATTTGGTATATCTTTAATAGGTTTGATTTTGTTCAATTCTTCAAACCACTCCTTGTCCATATTCAATAATTCCTGTGGTTTCTTATACTGTAACAAGAAGATAAATTGTTAATTTGTCAAAATTTTTATATATATTACTTTTAATTGTTAATAATATTAAAATATCAGGCTTTGCATTACAGTAGAATTATTAAAAAAAAATTGTTATTGTTGTAATAAATTAAAAAAGTATCAAAATTAAATATTATTATTATACTATGTTAAAAGAATAAATATTGTGCAAATCATATACCAATTGGTCATTACAACCATTCATATCTCGACATCAAAAAATAAATGACATGTGACATTATCTACTAACTGTTTAATAAAAGATAAAACAGCAATAACCCATAATGAATTGCAGATGAACAAACCATCCTAGAACTTTATGAAAATAGAATTAACTTATACAAAAATTCAATATGTTAAAAAACTTTTATACTATTAAGTAGAAACAAGAAAGTAGACATTTGTTAGGTATAAATATGTTCTATCATTTAATTTAAATAATAAAATCTTTTACTTACTGTAATAATAAGAGTATTATATTTGTGAGTAGCATCAATATTCAATTGTTCAATTGGCAAACCTAATCTCGCTAATTCAGGCACCTCCAGTTTTTTGTAGTACTTCTTATTGGAAGTACTAATAATAATAGACGTGTCTTCATTTTGTGCTTTAATAGAATATGTTTCTATGGGATAAGGTAGATTTCTTATCCTCCACTCTATATTAACTCTTGTGTTCCGTTTTAACAAAACAGGCTAAAAAATATAATTATAGATACATACTATATGTCACACACACATCAATATTGTTTTAAATATATTTTACATAGAAGCCAAGATAGCCCAGTGATAAAAACGCGTGAATCTTAACCGATGATCATGGGTTCAAACCCGGGCAAACACCACTGAATATTCATGTGCTTAATTTGTAATTATAATTCATCTCGTGCTTGATGGTTAAGGCAAACATCATGAGTAAACCTGTATGTATCTAATTTCCCCGAAATTCTGCCACATGTGTATTCCACCAACCCACATTGGAGTAGCGTGGTGGAATAAGCTCCAAACCTTCTCCTCAAAAAGGGAGAGGCGGCCTTAGCCCAGTAGTGGGACATTCACAGGCTGTTACTTACATTACTATATTCTACATTACATCAATTGAAAGTCAAGTTTGTAACTTAATTTACCTGATCTTTACTTTCTATAATGGCAATAGAATCAGCATTTGGTGTTGTTTCAGGAATAGGGTCGCCTAATTCTACAGACCATTTACCCTCTCCTCCCAGTTTGCCCTTCATTTTCCAAGCTCTTCTTAGCAACACTTTTGTGTCAACATTGTATTCCTCAACCATTTCCTTCCCATCATCAAATTTATAATGAATCTTTTTAATTTGTTCATCCTTTAAACAAGTTTTCTCTGCATTCAGTAGTAAATTGTACCAGATAGTATTTTTGTACATTTTGTATTGTGTGTCAGTCTCCGAAAAGAAAACTTGTTTAATATTGTGCTGTCCACTGGAATCGATTTTTTCAACCAAATTCAATTTTCTTTTCATAGTGTTTCTATAGCAACAAATAACAAAGTATATATTTCATTCTACGTATACATACTTTAAAATATATGTTTATTAGGCCTTTGGTTATATTTAATATATTTTTTTGTTTTAATGAGAAACGATGTAAATGGGAGTCATTAATAAAAGTTGTGACAAATCAAATCGGACGTGAATTCATTGTTTATAAATTTTAAGTGAGAAAAGGTTTGTTTATAAACTTCACTGACCAATGTGTCATTAAATCCTTAATTTCAATTAATTGTTATGTCAATAAGATCAAATTAAAAAATGTAAATGAAATGTTAGGTTTTTTTTTAAATCAAACATCAATCAATGTCATTTTGACATTTCAATTTTACCTACCTATTGACATAAGTATTTGTATTTCATAGGTAATACCGTAGACAGAGAAACAAATAGACCAAGGGGCCGTGAAGCCGCGATTGAGACAGAGATAGTTTGTCAATGTGTGCGTATAATGTTGTCATAGTAACTGCATTCCCTGTTGTGGGAGATAAATAATTTTCAGGATTTAATTAAAACAAAATGAGGTTATCCAATTTTACTTTTTAATACTTATTATATATTTTTTTAATTAAAATATTTTTTTGTTTTCTAACTACACCCAAAAACCGTTGCGTTGTTTGTTTTTGTTTACGTTATCAATAGTTCTTCAGTATCTTTATATGGTACTGGATTAGCATTCTCCTCCGATGTTGAAATCTAAAACACTCAATTAAATTATTAATAAAGAATGGTTGCCACATATATTTCATTATTCAATGTTAACCTCTTGACTCGGAATCTAATAATATTATAAAGTCATGTTAAATAATGTTGTCGTTAGGAAATTATAAATAGGAGAACGATTAAATTAAAATAATATATATACATATAACGAAGCACTTTAGGTTATTATTGGACTCCGTAATTATTTATTTACATTTTCGACAAGTCGATATTTTTTATCGAAAATCGGGACACTTTTCTAGCTGACGCTGGCAGCACTTACATGATAAATAATTATAGGTTATGAATGATAAAACCTAGAAAATCCTATTATCTTCAGGATTTTAATGCAATATAAGGTTCCGTCATGCTATGGCATAAATAAACATCACTGAGAAACTATATTTAGACACAAAATAGTCCTACTTACGCGTGAAAATACACGCCGCCAATTTTCTTCTTGCTATTACTTTCACATGAAATAATACGACAATTCACCATTGTATAACCTTCGATATGATATAAGGATTGTTTCTCGGCCTCTACACTGGATTTGAATCGTTATCTAATATAAAAATAAGCGAAAATTGAACAAACAACACAATTAATGCACCAACTGTCAAGTTTGTTTCGCAACTGACTAGCGAAACAAACACCAAAACAGGTTACGCGATAAGGGACAAAAGATTTGATAATTCTATCTCTGTCTAAACCATAGGTAACGTAATTTTCGTTCTCTTTCTTGTGTAAGTGAAAAGGAAAACGTCATTGCGTCTATTTGTTTCTCTGTCTACGGGTAATACCTACCTATGTAAAATAAACGAAGACGCATTACTCCTTGATCTAATTATATAATCAACCAATAATATGGCAACTGCTCAATTATTTCAATTACATTAAATTAATTCAATTAAACACCACACTCTTCACCAAGTTTTAATAAACAAAAAAATGGTAAGAAATATATTAATTAAAAAATAGATCGTTCAAACCTATTACTGAATTATACATATATTAAGCTGCTTTTTATTTTGGTAACACATTTTATATTAACCTTGAATCATTCCATGTTTTATTTGTTGTGATTTCTTAAAACACTGATATTTATTGATAATAATAAAAACATCATAAGTGGGTTGTCACAATGAACGCTGCTGTGCTATTAGCATTAATAATACTAGAAACAGTTATTTGTTGAGTGGTAATTCTTGATTCTTTTTAAACATGTATATTATTTACGTTTTGTTTTCTGCGAGAAGAAAATATGTTAAAATTACATTTCGTAATATTTGGTACTGTGACTTAAAATTTATAGTAGGCGAAGATTAAAATATGAGCATAATAAAATCAGATAGTAAATATATAGTTATAATTCGAATCGAAGCTTTTGATTAAAAAAAGAAAACATTTAAACACAAATATTATGACACTTATTATTATAATATTTATAAAGTATTATACTTACTGAGTATTTCTCATGGAACAAAAAACATTCCTATTCAATGTTATAAAAGTGTAGTGACGTATATTTCCAGTTGATATGAAATAAATTAATAATTTAACTTCAGTGTGCATGTGCCCACATAACTATTTTATACATAGCATTTAGCACTTACGCTCACAGTACACTTGCGGCTTACAGTGCAAACTTGCAGTATTATTTAGCGTTTCATAAAAATAATGGGTCGCGTCATCGTGGATCGAAATATCTAAAGTCCATAATATTTCTCTAGAGGGTTTGATGTGGGAGGGGGTTGGATTAGTGTGTATTGATAACTGTCTATTTATTTATTCTTAATGTGGGAAATAAATAGTATATAATTACAATAATAATAATAATAATAATACTAATATAAATTATATACTAATTTAGCAATAGGATATACAAGATGGTAGTCACTTTACTTACATTCTATACATTCTTACATAAAAAAATATTGCACGCATTTGTGCATAATGGTTTTTACGTTTTTAGTTATGCAAGAGCGAAAGCTGTTAATATTCTTTTGACAGTTGACATTTAACAATATTCAATGACAACATGACAACAAATTAGAAATATTGCAATTGACATTAATATGGAGGTTATTTATTTGAGTTGGTGGAGTTAAACATTTAAAAGAGGAATAAAGACTAAATTAATACATTAACTAAAAATGTCGGGAAAAATCCCCGACAGGTACGTCCTTATTGTAAAACAATACATACATGATATAAATAAACAACTTGTTGGTTTGTACTTATTTTCTTTTTAGATGGATACCATACAAAGCCCTTGGAAAAGTAATTAATGGAACAAGGATTATATGCTTTAAAGTACCCTTACATAAGGTAAGTAAAGGTGTTAATAATTATGATTTAAATTAGTTAATTTTGCCAAGTGATACTGTTTATGTTATTACAAATTACAAATTATAATACTAGCTGTTGCTTGCGGTACCTCACACTTAAATATAAGTAAAGTCTAAATAATTGTTTGGAAATTTGTGATTTCAAAGTAAGAAGCATAAAATATAATTCTCATGATCTATGATTCTGTTCATTAAATACCCTGGTCATCTATCTACACCGTTGGGTATATTTAATACTGTAAATGAGCAAGCCTACCAATATACAGCAGTGGTCATACAATTAAGAACGCTTAATTCGAAAAAATAAATAAAAGTAAGTCATCTCCTCAAGATGATTGAAATATAATTCCTTTGGCAAAACAAAATCTTTTTAAAGGGTCTAACAGGCTAGGAAACGTTTTTTTTTTTAAAACAACCATTCAGCAATCTCACACGCAAGAAAAGTTGCACGAAAGAATAGCAAGTTGATAGATGTTGAAACGGTGCCATAGGCAAGCCCAGCTTGCATTTGTAAGAAGGATGATAACTGGCTATAACCAGTATCTAACTGTACTGGAAAAATGTTCTTTTTTCATGAGAAAAAAATAAACAGGGTACATTCTGAAGGAAACCAATATGTGTGATGCCCTCCGAATAAAGCATTAAATAAGCACACAAAAGCATGGTAGGGGAAATGTGAAAATTTGGCGATGCTTTTATGGTCATGGTGTTGGACCTCTTAAGTTGATAGAAGGAAACATCGATCGATCCCAATACAATAACATACTGACAGAAACAATGTTACCATATGCTGAAGACATGCTTCTGGTTATTTCAAGAAAAAGGTCTCAAATCAACAGTGTGGAAATTCAAGAGAGCTGTATAACGTTTTATTTGAAGAATGGAATTCTATTTCTTTTGCAAAATGTCAAAAATTGATAGAGTTAATGCCTCGCCGCTGTAAAGCAGTAATTATAAGCCATGGACATGCTACTAATAATAATTTTTAGTTTAAAATGTATTAAATTCCTTTTTTTCCTTATTCCATTCACATTCATGTGATTTATTTAATCTAATTATTTATATAAAACAACTCGACCAGTTTAATAAATCGTTTTTAATTATTTGTCCAGCTTATCTGTTTTAAATTTGTTACTATAGAGAATAAGTAAAATTTGTAAAAAAAAATGTTAGCGATTATACTCTGTGCTCCTCAAACTGTTTGTTATATTTATGTGGCTATTTCATAACATAACTAGTTACTTTTAAGAAGGAATACATAACAACACAGTACATGATTTAGTTTAAAAAAATCTGGAAATTCAAATCATTTTTAATTATATGACCACAACTGTATTTTTTTTTATTATATCAAATTCAGGTTAAAGAACACTATTCATTTATTTATAATTAATAATCAGAGCACCTCTTTGTAAACATTGGTAGGGCTTTCATTTCATTTCATGCCTCTTACTTTGAAATAGACAGACTTCCATGCAATCGTTCATCTCTTTTTCTAACCCTTTAGGGGTGAAATTTCCAGAAATCCTTCCTTAATGGGTGTTTACGTCATAAAATGTATCAAGTGCATAAATTAATATGCACTAATGTATGAATAAGTCAGGAAATGTAATTATTATGTTTTTAAAATTAAATAGCTTTATAAGAAAGTTTCATTACATGTTTATAGATAACAAAAGACTAATCAGAACCTTGAGAGACTTCTTATAATGATTCAGTTATTTGTAATTATGATTAGCCTGGACAAACAGACGGAGAGAAAGACAAAAATTTAAATATGATAGTTTTGGTAAATAACTATTAGCCATATTAACTTTAAAAGAGGCAGCTTTTTTGTAATTACTGACAGACACTGCTGCTATGAGTTTTCGTATACTTCATTTCGTTTAATAATTTCATCTTGTATTTATGTGAGAACAGCTTATGAGAAGACCTGCGCGTGTCTAACGAATTTAGTTCACATTCATTTTTTTACGCATAGAAACAGTGTGGTGGCCAAACTCTATGAGGAGTGGAGATCTTTGTACAGGTGGGACATGCTGTTTCTTTATTTTTACTTTCGTTGTTATTAATTGAAATTAAAATTATTTACTTCTACCAAATTCTAATACGACATACTAAAACCATAACAATAATAGTTGAATATTTAGTACCAAAAGTTACTTTCGGGGTGTGTTCATATCTAAATAGCTTTTGGATAAGTTGATTTTGTATTGATATATATAATATCTGAAATGTTTAAAAAATATTTTAAAAAGAAATTTAAAATTAAATTAGTAACTGACATCTAGTCTTCTTAAATTACTATGTAAAATAATAAGTACTACTATTAGTTGTCTTGTCAATGCCATCTACAGGAATATTTTAGAATCATTCGGTCTTTGAGTATGTTAGGAAACAATAAACTTATATTTCAACAGATGGCGCTAATTGCTAAACTTTTTATTAGAAGCGTTAAAATGTGGTTTTAATGGTTATACTTACTAGGACTTTCATGAATTCTAGCATTTTACAGCCTAGGAAGTTGAAGATTTTAATATTTATACTAGTATGTACTCTGTTGAGAAATATAAACCTACCTACATCAATTAACATTAACAACAAAAGCACTTTATTGGTGTAGAGTAGAAGATCGAGTGAAAACATTGAAAACTTATCGGCATTTGGTTAATAGAATGAGCCTGTGCTTGAATTAGAAGCATTTGCACCTACATTAGCAAAGGCGCGCCGACAATGAAATGCATTATTGGCGTATAACTATTCACAATACATGTTTAGTTAACTGTAACACTTAGGCGTTCACTTAAGCGTTCAGTTAGATGACAAACACAGAGTCTTCGATTTGTATTAATTTGTTATGCATACCATTTGCATCGCTGCGGTATCGCTGTACTATCATTTACTTAGGCGCCTTGATAAGGAATAATTATATTTTTTTCTCTAGCAAAAGTAGCGACGTAAGCTGGCCGCCACTAAAAGCAATAAAATAAAATACATGATAGAAGTAAAAGCTACAAAAAATATGGCTTAAATAGACATTAAAAATATCGTAAATATGGAACATTAAATAATTATAGTAAAATATTGAAAATTAACACTCCTTTATTACTAAATTTGTCGGCGTCGTTAGAATTTGTTGCTCTGTAAGCATACAAAATTATGATATTGGATAAGAAGTCCTATATTTTCGTTGAAATTGAACGTCATATGCCTATCGTATCTTTGGGACGCTAACAATTTTGTCTGCCTATGAAAAGTAATAATAGTTAAACGGCGAATTGATTCTGAAGCATGCTATCGTACTCTGCTCAGAACAAAATTATTAATAGCGGTAAATATCAATTTGGCATTTAACAATCCAATCTTTCAAACTGTCCAGTCCAAATTTCATGTTCATATAAACATAAAAAAATTATAAAAACTTCATCGTTTTCTAATATCTAAACAGTACTTGTGACTTGATGAAAACGATTCACTTTTGATTTTGATGCTATCCTATCCTTCAAATAGTATAAACATAGCTGATGTTGCATATCACTTTCTGAAATATCAATATCGTGTCCTGCGGTGAGAGTCGAGTTTTGTTAAAGAATACCTGTATAGATCATTAAAATATTTGTGTATTAACTTAGCTAAATGAAGACATTCATTGAATATAATAAGAATACTTGTATAAAATGACAACTGTTTTTTAACAATTTTCGGAACAAGTTTTATTGAATCGTTCAGGAATTCATCGCACATTTTCGTGGCTCATAAAAGATGAAGTGACTATAGCTAGTCACAATGCCGCGTCTGCCAATAAGGACCCTTACAATTCAGGTCGGATTGCGGGCGAGCACGCGGTGTAGATTGCATGCGTGCCATCACTGAATCGCTGCCATTGTGAATAAGTTCCAAAGGTCTTAATATTTTAGAAGGATCTTTAATTTTTTTAAGTTAATATAGCTTTTTACTCGTTAATAAATTAATTAAAATAACAATTATATTTGTCTGTTCGTCTGATTGTCCTCAAAACGGGTTAAAATTGCATATTATAGAGTGTTTAACTACAGTGACGTATGACGGGATTCAGCTAGTTGTTCAGATATTTATTAAAAAACAAGTATTATTTTATTTTTACACGTTGTAACTAATTTCAATTCATTTTTCAACGATTTCTTAAGCTTTTGTTTGCATCTCATTATTTAGTACTTGTAAAATATAATTGCCGTGATTATATTCGTATTCTTGTATTAAGGGCAAAATACCTTGACATGTCAGTCTGCGGACCGGCTTTTGATCTTACCACGAAGTTAAATGGAGCATGTGGGACAATTATACAGCTTAAGGAGACTTAAGATTTCGGTATTCTACTGCCTCCGGTAATTGAGATGTTGATAAAGTTGGTATGTAATGTTGATGTTTGAGTTTTAAGGCAACGAGTGTTAAGTTTACTTGAAATGATAAGAGGTTAAGTCTTTTCCACAATTGCTCATAAAAAGATCATCATAATCCCGTTTCTAAATCTATCCTCTATTTGCTTACCGACGTGTCAAAACATTTGTCCTCTATGAAGGTAACTGTCCCGACTTCATAAGAATTAATCCTGTATTTGATAAAGCGGGTGCCTCATACTGTGCCCTTTGAATAGTAGGTTCTTCTTTATCTCTACATCTTTTGATGTTTTTTCTAAAGATATAACCCTTCATTCGGTATCTGTGGCGCTTTGATTCCGTTCCTTTATTCAACGGGATCTGATCATAAATTTTCGTGTTTTGTTTAGTTTGAATTATAAAGGGATATTACCGTAATGGCAATCGGTAGGTGTAATTTGATATAACTCAGCTATGCAAGTGTTTTTATTGTTATTTACTACCAAGATTAGGTTTCTTATAATTTAAAATGAATTTCTATATTTTTCATTTGTCACATAATATTTGTTTTAATCAAAGTTCAAAATATTTGTGTAAAAATAGTATTAACATCATTAAATCATATCTTAATTCTTTGATATTAAATATGGCGTATTATATTGGGAATAATAAATAGCAACGAGATAATATCCAATTGCATTAAGGTGGTAACATGAATATGAAATTTATGAGCGTGATAAAAAAAGTTATTCTCGCTGCCAAAGTACTACAATCGATAAATATTTTTTACGAGTGTTTTGACTTTCATCAGCTTAAGCGTTCTCGCAGCCACCAGGCCAGACTAAACACTTTGTGTCAATCAGCTAAATACGTCTTTGATGCATGACAATAACAATATTTTCTTTCGCAATGTACTTTTACGATATCACCTCTAGTACACGCCACAATTGGTACAACGACATTGATCAGACGGTTCCATTATGCACGCACACAAAGATGACTTATAAAGTTATAAATATTGCTCTTTTCTTATTGTGCTCTTGGTTTTTTTTTGACATTTTGTCCAGTTAAGGCTGAGTTATTTCAATGTGTGTGTGAAGTAGTAGTTGTTTTTTATTTCAAATATTTTATCTACTGTCTATATATGGTCTCATGTGATATGAACATTCTAAAATAATTTATAAATAGAACTTATCTTATTCGTTCTTTCGATTTGTTATTTCAATGCTATTTAATCATACCAGTACCGAATGTCGAACTGGTGACTCGTTACTGCTAAACACTTGATTGGATTGCAAATACTTAAATATTGTTTACACCAGAATGCATATGCATATGCGAAAAAAAATAGAATCGAAGCAGATTTCGGTTTCGTTTTTATTATTTTCTAAAAATCTTTCTATATTGAATGTTTAAGAATATTTGTTTTTATGTTAAAGAAGCTGGCTTAATTTTGTATTTTCAATTATTAGTTATAATTTAGGCAACAGGATTTTTTCTGAACGATTTTTGGGGTCGTGCATTTAAAAAGCAAATTTTTAAATATTTTTCTATACCACTGTCTTGTATCGGTATTGAAATCTAAATCGGACAGTGGTGTTGCGTTTCCAGCAATGAAAACAAATAAAAAAGTCATAAAACGGCACGACAGGCTTGGGAACACTGGGTAGTAAGTAATGTACGCTCGATATCGTGCTCTCATTCTATTAGGTCAATAGCGAAAGCCGAATACGTACATATATTTATCGTTTATCGACACGTAATGATATAACGTTACATGCTCGTAAAATTCAAAACTAAAAACATTCTCGCCTCGTCCTTATTAAGGATGGGTCGAATAAGTTCACTCTCTTCGATCATTTTAAATATTCATCAGGCTGTAAAGGAACACGTAATTAACTAAGAAACTGATCGAGCGTTAGTAATGACGTAGACGCCGAATTCACTCATTCTTCCACGCCAGTTTGATCAGTGGTGTCCGGTCTAACGGAGTCCTTTGAAAGATTACACTGCTTCTGCCAACCTTTCCTTTGATAAAATTGTACTGGCTGATGTAACAGACGATAACGAGATATTTTTGTATAATATTTTGTACATTATAATGATTACAACAAAATTCCCCGTTTTGATTGAAAAAAATATAAATTCAAAGTAAACGCCAAGGGACTTTCTAACGCAATAGTTCTTTGTTAAACCCCTCAGGAGGTCGCTTTATGGTAGAATCTTTCGGTTATTCAATTGTTGTTGAATTGTATGCGACGTTACACCTTAATTATACGCAAAAATGATCTGTATCCTTAGACAACTATTGTGTCGTGGAAAAGGTAGTTTGTAATTTATATCTTGTCAAACTTCCGTACTGTGTTAAGGATATAATTTAGTCAATTTAATTTGTGGTTTGACATAAATGGCCAGAACGTTACAATGGTATTTTGTTTGAAAGAAAATTTATATTATTTCCGCATTTATTTAATGAAGCGATAAAATTAAACAGATATGATCATTATCGACGATTATATTAGTTAAGAGTTGGGTTAATTTAGTAATGTTTCCAATATTTTAGTTTGAATTGATAATGCGCTATTTTTATAATATTTTTATTTATTTAAACATTAATGTAGAACTGGTTGAGTATAGGCTACGTTATATTCCGATGCTGCATTGTTCGATGGCGTAGACTGCAATAAAATATTGAAGTGTATGTGTTTTTTAAATCATGATGTCACGAATGCTTTCAGCTTATGATACAATAGTCGTGGCGGCAAGATCGCTCTCAATGCAATATTCTTATAAAGATTATGACTCGAACTAATTAGGGTTTTTGTTATTAGTTCTTTATTAGTCAGTGTTAAGTAGGGGTTAACATTTAACGTCTAAAGAAAATTAATATATGTTTATAAGACAGACCGATTAATTAATTCAAAGTATTCAGACGGAGTTTTATCGGGGACTTGCATGGAAATTCACTGAGTATACCAACCGTGACGGACGTTCGGCTGAACGCATATCGCTTATCAAAGCTAATTTGCGTCACCCTAAAATTAGTTGTTGCGCATAATATATGTTATTGATATATTTTCGTCTATTTTTTTGTGTGTTCTTTAACACCCTAAAACTTTGATGTCAATTCATAAGCTATTTCCTAAATCGAAACTTATTGAGATTGCTGGAATTTTCTGTCGTCATCCAATTATTGTTATTAAAATTTATTGGGCATAACTATTGAATTATTGACTGAGATGACTGCATGTTCTCTTTTATTATTGACGTAGTTTAATATGTTGATTTATTTCAGTCTATTATTAAGGTCAAACAATAATTGGCATTTGATGTGTTTTATAAATTAACAACCAAAAATTGCTTCTGTTTATATATATAAGAAAAAATTAAGATTACAATCGTGGACTCGCTTCAATATTATCCTCTTAATGCGGTATCCCTTACAGTGGAAATGACAAGCGCAGTGCGTGGGTGGTTTATACGTTCAATCAACGATGGTCGTTGGTTGCACGCGCTAACCAATTACACTACGAAATATTATTGGCACTGATAGTAACGATAGGCCCGGCTGCGTGTTACGCTATTGTGTAACCGGCGGCTTTTGTAGGACCACCAACTAGTTAAGTTTAAGAGTATTATAGTAATGTAAATCGTTATACATGTAAATACGTTTTATGTCTTTCAAATTTTAGTACTATTTTTTAATTACACACGTAAAAAATAATTGATATGGCCTAATAATAGTTTATAAAGAACCACTTTGTATACCAAATAAGGTTTAATTATGAATAGGGTATCATGTATTACATTTTAGGTCTCTTTCAGAATCATATACTATTTTAGGTCATTCATTCCTCTTACTTTTTATGTTATTATTTTATTGACTTTTGTAATATAATTCAATCTATTAAACTGTTCTATTAAAACCGTTACACAAAGTTTTGTTGTATTTCTAAGGACATACACTTAATAGAAATATCGAAATACAACGTAGTCAGGTGATTTATGGATTACAAGAAAGTGATACAAAAGATCATATGGAACAGGTATCCTCGGCACGTGGATATGAGTCCTTATTTGTTTATAGAGGCGCGCAAGACCACACAGTACGCAGGCAATCATCTGCCTATCTCCCGCCCCACCTGTAATCACGCCATCATTACCTCTAATGACGTGTTAACGTTGCTTTATGGGAATGCCAAACATGACGTTCACATTTCGGTCATTTACATTTGTTTGTCCACTATCTTCGTATTGTTTGCTTTCGTCTTCTAAAGACAGAGGGCGGCGTTTCGTTTAGCCACTGGAAGGTACTGGTACTTAAGTGCAACTTCGTATTATTTGGACTTTGTTTTCCGATTTCTGGTTACTTGGTCTTGTCTTAAATATATATAATAATAATTAATATACTATTTAATTGCATTAAGTCCAAGACATAAAATATAAACAATACAAGGTGTAATCAGTTTTTTTTGGATCTATAATAAAATATCGTATCATAAGTAGTAAATTTCTTTTGAGTTCGATTGCATTTTTTGGAAATAATATGAAGGCTTTCTAATATTTAATAAAAAAAAAAAAATTATGTAACAAAAATACACGTCTCTCTTGATAATTGCACAAAAGTATAATCCAGTCGCGAGCTTTTCGTGGGATGAATAAACACTTAAACAAACAGCCACTCAACACGTAGCCGCGAAAAATGAACTCGACACACACGTTTCGCTACAATAGAATAGAAGTAGCAGATATTTTTTATTCTTACGGTTGTTTTGTACGCGTCCAAAATATTTTTAATCTAGCATTATTTTTTGCTTTTAATAAACAATACGCTACGTAATTCTGACATTATTTTATTAATTTGTTTTTCAGTCTTTGCTTATATTAAAAATGTATAACTGTCTAAGAACACCCACGTTTGCCTATGCCTTCCGGTCCCTGTTAATACGTCCTTGTTGATTTTGTGTGTTTTCGACAAATTTACCTTACTGTTGAATAAAGCGATTATGGTCTCTATCGAGAGAGATTGTAAGTCTTGTTAAGGTCGTAAATTCCTAAACGCTCATAAGCCATGTCTAATTCACACGAAGCATTTAGCTTAACTTTGTGAAACTACAAAAAAGTAATGATGCCCATGGTAATGCATCTTTTCGAGTATTTAAAGACGGTCGCCGCAATGTTGATGCTAATTAAATTATCAATGTAGACTTCCTCATTATATTTAAAAACGCATTTTTAACACGAAAATACAATGTATATGTCAGCTTATTTTAATTTGAGAGCTTTTTAATAATTAATTAAATATAATGATTTAAATGTATCCTTTGAAAATGTAGTCAGTACAGTATAAATGTGTAAAAGTAACTGGTACATAATAGTCCGCGCTCACGCAGCCTCATCACGATGACCAAATTGAGGCGCCAGCAGCGTGCGCTACCCGCTGAGACCCATAATTCAATAGATTTACTTGAATTTCCCGAATTAATTTCCCATTGGATCACTGAAGTCTAATTAAAAGTGAAGACGCACAGATATCTCTGATGTTGCCTTTTGCTATACGGTTTGGTTTGCAGCATAACTGTCCCCTTCCAATATAAATCAAATGCAGGCTTGTCTTCGTCTTTTGCAGGCATTTATGATAAATTAGCTAGGGGAGATTAGTTCTTTTTGTAAAAGTATTCCTAAAATTTTATCTATTAACAACAATATTTGTTACATAAAATATATATAAGAAAATATTAAAGTTAGTAAAACTTTGTAGACTAGATGTTAAATATATTGGACAACATTTTCGAGCTCAAAAATAATGAGGGTATTTATATTGACTAGCAGCTCCGCGCGGTTTCGTATTATAAGCGTTTCTTAATAAAAATATAATATCGAATAAAAATGATGATTCTTTTTAAAAATAAAATAGAACTGGTAGATTCAAGCATTAACTCTTTCATTCAAACAAAACAAACTCACGTCAATAACATTAGTATAAGTTTCAATTTTGACAATGTTTTGCGACCGTGCCTTTTTTATGTTTGTTATATTTTATTTCATGATATTAAATTTCATACTATTTATGCGTCATTCCCTTACAAAATTACATATAATATAATTATATTTAAAATTCTTATTTTAATCCTTATCGTGTGCGTGTTAGTGATATAGTGGTGTATTCCGTTCATATGAGGTTTAAGTAAGATCGAAATAAAAAACGCCTTCCTCGGTTTTAGTCAGGTCTTCGAACATCGCAGTGTCTCTGTTCTTTAAGGCTTGTAAACAATTAGCCAACGAATATATCAACGTCTACAATCAACTTAAGACATCTTTCTACATATGTAATAAGGGCTGTGCCGAAATCAAAAAAAAAAAAGTACTTTGGATGGTAATACTATATTTATCAAACACGAATATCCACCGAGCAAGTTTTCAAAAGCTAGTTACCTAATCAATTAACTACATTTTATGTTTTATTATTTAATAAATATGATCATGTATATTGATAATGAGACAAAACAAAGAAAAGATAACGGCTTTTGCTAAAATTGACAGTCCCATCGCCCACGCTCCAAAAAGTTATCATAAAAATGAAGATACTCAGCCCTGTACTGAACGTCTAAACCCTGCTCACGTGTGACAGCTATGCATTTGTTTGTCCGCAGCTGCGGTGCCGACAACATATTTATTGTGCTCATTAACCTTCAAGAACGCTATTTAATTGTCGGCCGTTTTTTATTCACTTCACCTTTGACCCGTCTGCGACTTATTGCTCCTCGGTCGCTCTTTGAAAGGAAACTGGATGGTTATTTATTGTGCTATGAGACGAGGATACGTGTCGTTTCGATCTTTGTGGCGCTTGTGAGCTCGTCTCTATGATTTATGTTGTTTTAAGGACACGTTATTACTTCACACTATTCAGCGCCATGTTCCTTTAAAAGAGTAAATGTTAAAGGACTCAGGCGAAAATTCATAGAATAGTTAGTTGAGTTGATACAAATGATTTATAGTCTGATTAAATGGAAAAGGATTCGAATTTCTAAAAAAGTAAATTAGAAACGAATATAAATTGGACGACTACTCTACGGTAGTAACATAATACATAACTTTTTATACAAATAAAAAATACGAGTGTTATTTTATAGTGAGCACATACTCTTCATAGTTGCTAAATCTTTTCTAATCCTTAAAAGCAATGTATCTGACAAAATTTTTTTGAATGGATTTGAGTTTCTGAGCATGTATAATATATTATTATAGGGTGTCCAAATATTCCAAGCGTATTTTTGGTGAGACGTCTATATCAACAAAAACATTAAAATACACATCAAATATCACGATTATGTAGTATGCGATCTAAAAAAATGTATACGTACTTACTACTGGTTTTTTAAAGTATAAAAATATGTTTGGAAACAATAATATTTTTATTTATATCATAAAAATAAGAAAGGTAGAAGTTTTTGTGATTACAAAGTTATCTAATTTTGTAACATTTAAGGTTTCTTAATCGTCGCAAATAGGAGACATTTGATATATCGAGTTTGGTTCGCTTTATGCTATTGTTAAAAGAAACCTTTTATCATAATGTTGCTACTATTGTTCTGGAACTTTCTATCTAAGCGAGTTATTCACTTTGGTATTGACGTCTTCATATGCGCTATCGCCAACAGTAAATTGTGGTATCATGTCTATAGCTCCGTCGGTATGGAACCGTTTATTGATTGGTATCGTAGTTTGTCCGCTGTTCACTTTGAATAAAATTCGAATTATAATTAATCACGGTTCTGCCGCGTGGGAGAGCGTCGCGCACCAAGCGACGATCTATCATATTTTGTGATAACGCCACTAGGACGCATCTAGTGAACGTATTGGCTCGATCGGGTTTGGAACTCACCTATGTGACAACATTCAGCGCAATACTAAACAAGCGTTTTGTAAAGAGAACATGATCACTTATTCATTCGTGGGAAGACTTTTGTGATTTGATTGTTCAATGTGTTGTCCAATGACCTTAGGCGAATTCATTCCTTTTGTTTATTTTAATTGCTCCATTTTTTTATAGAAAATTGCTTTGAAGGCAGCGATATTATTGATGCGACTGGATTTTATTGCATTTTCTGAGAATCGCTATCCAATCTCGTCCTTAAATTTCACTTCCAAGAACAGCGTAGATTGATTGTAAACTTGGGACCCTCGCGCTACGACGGAAGCTGCTGTCAATTGAGTTTGTCTGCAAGCTTCGTGTACTTTAATAGCGCACTAATCTAAGTTGAACTAAGTACTAATAATATTGTTGTTTAAAGTGAACGTATCTATTAAAATCTAAATACAATCTTAAGGTAATATATTAAATATGTTACCTTAAGATTGTATTGTTGCTTCTTTTAATGGAATTGTTATATATATACTGACCTGAATTTGTTTGTATATGCAGGTGAAAGAACTACATTTAATCAGCATTTTGTATTCATTGTATATTTGGCCAGAGAGCCCACTTTGTTTGTCCCCTTTCACTGTGTTCCCACGTTTTAGCCTCTTAATCACGTCAGCTCTGCGCGCGCGCCTAATATTGCACTGTAATGTGTTTATTAAGCGCCATTCCCTTTAATTGCACACCATTTAACATACAATGTGCAGTGGTCTTTTGCGTGCTAGTTAAATGTGGATGCGATAGCGTTGTAAAGTAATGTAACTTTATGCATAACAAACGTTAGGAAACTATTTATTTGATATCTATAAAATAATTATATATGATTCATATATGCTGTTGTGACGATTGCTTTTTTTTAGTTGAAACTATTAAATTACTTATTATTAATATTGTTTCGTAAGTTTATGTAGTACAAGTCGTTGTCGTTTATTATTATGTACTTCTTTATGTTACTGTGCGTTTTTTTATAAAATGCTTAATTATTTATTAATTTGCCTTATATAGTTCTGAGTAATAAATATAGATACGTATATTTTAGGCATTTTTTTAGAATTTCAGCTAGTTGTTCGGTTTTAGTAGCTGTTTATCCTAATAAGAGAATGTGATAAATAATTGTAGGCTTTAATGCAGTCTGTTATTTTGTAATACAAGTATACTGCGAGCATTAAACGGTCAATGAATAATAGTAACGTTTAATTCTGTTTGCCCGGCCATTATGTCAACACGAATGCCTTAATAGTCGGACATAAGTCTTGGATCGAAAGTGTTGATAAATAGCCTCGTGTCACCATTACCGAATGTGATCTACGCCTCTCATTAGCTCCCTTTAAATGAGATATCACTCGGTGATTAAGCGACAACACGGCGTGATTATTTTATTACATTCCAAACTTATTAAATAGTCAACCGATTTGTTTTTTAATATAAACGTTGAGGTTTAATAATCCTATATTTATAGGTGGTCTGAAGGATAAGGATTGTTAAGTTACAGATAACGTGTTTATATCTTGTTTCGATAATAATTTTATACTTAGTTTGAACCCAGCTTAGTTTAGAGCCGAGATGGCCCAGTGGTAAGAACGCGTGAATCTTAACCGATGATCGTGGGTTCAAACCCGGGCAAGCACCACTGAATTTTCATGTGCTTAATTTGTGATTATAATTCATCTCGAGCTTTACGGTGAAGGAAAACATCGTGAGGAAACCTGCATGTGTCTAATTTCACTGAAATTCTGCCACATGTGAATTCCACCAACCCGCATTGGAGCAGCGTGGTGGAATAAGCTCCAAACCTTCTCCTCAAAAAGGAGGAGAGGAGGCCTATAGCCCAGCAGTGGGACTTTCACAGGCTGTTACAATTACAATTAGTTTGAACAAATATAATGTACTACATAAAAGTAGTTAAACAGTGTGTAACATTTTTGAAAATATTGATTTAAACTTTTTTTGTACGCATATATTAGCAGACGTAAGCGGTTCTTACGTTAATAAATATAAATATATAATGATTGAATATTAATGTATGATGTTAATAACTTTCCCATATTACATTTTAAACGGTTCTTTTCGGACCACAAAAATTGATAGTTTAATTTTGTTGTTTTCGATTGTGAGTCGTTAGTGTCACTGGAACGCTTTAGGCGATGCAAATGAAGACGTCCAGGGAGAATTCGCCTTTGATTTACAATGTTTTAAAGTGGCAGAGATGGGAACGAATGAGATTTTATCAGAGAGGAAAGCGAAATATAAGAATGTTTATGTGATCAGCGCAGACAGTTATGTGATTACGTTGTTTGTTTGGATGTGGAATTATTACTTTCCATTTAAATTTCATTTGTATTTAATCATTTAATGCGTAATTGATTGAAAAAAATTGATTTATTAATTTTTATTTAGTCTCAGTAAATTTTATATTTATAACTATTTTGACAACGTAATGTATTTAATTATAATGCGCATTGCATAGTGTTTCATGGCTATGTAATACACTAAAATTCTTGTAAAATACTATTTTTAATAGTTATCATGGTTAAATATTATAAGAATTATATATTTTAACCAGTGTTTTCAACCAGTGTATATCGAAACTTGTGTATTTGTAAACCCCGACTTAAAAAAAGGGATGTTATAAGTTTAACGCTTGTCTCTGTGTGTCTGTCTGTGGCATTGTAGCTCCTAAACGAATAGACCGATTTTGATTTTTTCTGTTTGAAACCTGATGTAAACGAGATGGTTATTAGCTATTAATTATGAAGATCTGTTCTGGCATTTAAAGATCACCAGCTCATTTCATCAAAGATAAAAGATTTCATAAAGATCACCAGCTCATTGTCGACAAAAGGGTCTGACCAACTTACCCGACGCGGCGACGCTTGTATTAAAATAATACACCCGGTATTATTTTAATACAAGCATCTTATAATAAAATTAAAACGTGAACCAACAAATTTCCTTTTTTTACTTTTTAAAGTTTTTTTTGTGTTTTTTTGTGTGTGTGAGTGTGAGTTTATGCAATTTTAGTTATTATAAAATTAATTTAATTTATATTATTCTAATGTTTTGCTGTTTTGCTTAGTGTTTTTTAAATTGCACCTTTGTTTTTAATTTTTTCTACCAGCATTATTATTATGTAGGTAGCATTATGGTCATGTTAAACCAAATTAATTAATATAATTATTATGTATGGAATTTTTAATTAACACATGCTAATTATCATCCGGCTAATTGCCAGACTCCATTAAGATTGAAGATCGTCGTCACACAACCAAGGGATTCATAATGAAATTATTCATTAATTATTTCAAATTTTTATAGCTCTATTCATGTATGCATATTTGGTGAGATAGGAAATGATCCCAGAAGTTCGCCTCGTAACTCATAACTTCCACCATAAGCTATAGAGTTAGTTGTTATTGCTTATAACTGAAATAAGGCTAATGAACTATCGCTTTATCGCTAAGTCGTGTTCATATGCAACAGTATCAAAAACTAGAAAGATTTCTCCAAAAACTATTTATGTCACATTAGCATAGCCTTTTGTATGTATATTGTTTTAGTTGCATTTTAAACATTAGTTTATGTTGTAACTTTTATCTTTATTACTTAGGTCTTCACTTCGGATAAAAGTTGGGGTCAAACGACCATATTAATCGTAAGCGCGAAGGCTTTTGCTTCAATTCTTATCTTATAATTTAATTTACACGCGTATAACGCTTGTTGATTAGTAAATTTATCACCGATAACTCAGAGTTTATCTGTTAACAATCTTAATTTCTTTATTATATCTATTTCCTTAGCATTTAATTTTAAATGTAATTTTGATTATTGGTTGTCATTCGTCAATACTGTTGTTTGGCTAATCGTCTACGGTATAATACCAATGTTGTGTCGGAAACATTGAATTATTCCGTTTCGGCCTACTCGATACCGTTCACACATGTATATTTAAATCTTTCAGTTCTTGCATACAGAAACGAGTTTATAAACAGTTATATTGTATATTTATTGGTCTATCATTTTGTATGTCAATACGAAAAATAATAATAATTAGAGTTTGAAATTTAAACTGTTCCACTTATATGGAGACTATTTTACATTTTTCGTTTCCGTTTTGTAACTTATTGTTCAGTAATTAACAGAATTAAAAAAAAAAATAATCCAAAATCCAAAATGATTCTTGTAGTTCTTGATATTTTATAATAACGAATTCTGACTAATATAATGAGATAGATATGGTTCGAACGATTGCAACTGTAATTAAAACCCATTCTAATTTGCAAGGTTGTTATGTAAAGCAGTTTTAATGAGGCCTCTTCATCTGGTACTACTATGAGGCCAACACCTGCGAGGGGCTGAACATTAATAGAGAGGTGTGTCGCCACGCCCCGAATGTCGACTGCATGTTTCGCAACCTGCTTCATGTTGATTTTATGCTGTGCGAACCCGTTGCGGAGAAATTGCTTTTTAATAAAGTATTAACTATTTCTCCGTTGAGATTGAATACGAATTTGCACTTTAGATAGAACGTAAATTATCTAAATGGTGAATTGAGAGTATTCGATCGAACCACAATGTGCGTGATTCTCCCCGCTGAGTAACGTCACGAGTTTTTTTAAAGATTTATTATAATATTATAAACAGCAAAAACTTTTTAATAATGTAATTTATTGTCCATTAATTTAAATCGTTTGTATTTAACTTGCAAGTGGTTCAAGGGGGTTGAATCGATTCCTCAAAATACACATTTTATTTAGGTAGGTACCTAAGTTTCGCAAGATCTTAAATTGTTAGGTGTAGAATTTATCATTTTATACTACAATGTGTCATAACGCTAAACAGTTGCCAAATTATTTTGCTGACACCTTATTTTAATTTACGATACCTAATTTGACTTGTGGTATTTCGTATCTACTGCTCTAAAAGATATGGGCGTGAATTAATGATAAGTTTTAAATGTGCAATTTGATACTGCTGTATCTGTATTGTAATGGGTAGAAAATAAAAAATTATAGTATGTTTGATCCGTGATTCGAATGATTTTTTATTTACGCTGCTTTTTATACGTCTTTAATTTATTTGATATATTATTTCGTAATTACATTGCATTGATACAAATATTTCAAATTATTTTGTAATATATTTTATAATTAACTAACACAAATAATAAAATGAAAGCTAAAAGAACATAAAAAATACGTCAGTTAAAAGTTTTAGTGACTACTATTTTAAATTTTATTACCTTAGGGGTCGCTGTTAATATCTATATAGGTTTGTCAGGTTATACTTTCAGGCGCCTTTCATTATGAAATGAAGGTCTCTTATAAATTTTAAATCGAGATCAAGTCTAATAGTTTTAACCTGTATATTAAGAGAACGTTAATTAGGACATTTTATTATATATATATAGCTTCTGTTTCGCTCAACAATTTATATTACAGTATTAAAATTTAATTTATTGTAATTATACTTTTATTAGCGAGTCGATTTTTAATTATGTGTCTGCTACAGTATGCTATCTCTTAAGTTGTTTGGTCGGCTGCGGCGCCGGAGCATTTCTCACGAATTTCGCTGCGCGGCGCCTGCGCGTGGGCGGCCTATCATACGCCGCCATCGCACGTCGCACTGAATACACTTGCCTCACACACTAATATCATCCCCTTTAACCTATCACAATAAACATAAGGTTCATATTACTAGTAACTCTCTCTTACTAATCGTTAGATCATACGACTGCCCTTTGTTGCCTAGTGCGTCTAATTAGTCAGACTGTTTAGTGCTATGCTTGCCCCGGGCTAACATTTACTACGGTGCACAATACGAAACGATGTGATTTGTTGAGGTACGAAATGTACTGTGAATAGATTAATTTTTAAGGTACTATATTTTCCTTATTTATTTTTTTTGTTTAATAAAATATGCCCACCATGTACCGCCTTGAGGCATCGCATAAAACATATCGTTTTCATGTACATTATGAGAATTTATATCGCGGTTTCAGGGCGCCATCAATACGCCTACAAGGACACAATATTTTCATATTATATTGAACGTCTGTGCAAAGAAGGCATTGTGTTTCAAAAGTCGTGGTGAGATTCATCTGTCTGAGAATATTCATAAGTGTATTTTCATATTTAGCATTGCCATTAAATCTCCTTGTCTGATGCTTTTAAGTAGGTTCAGTATTATTGACAGCAAGATATATCAGAGTCATGGAAGCAATATAACATACTTATAACTCACGCTTGTATGGTCTTCTTATTATATTTTTTATAAATTATGCTCTCCTATAAAATTTGACAAGTATTTTTTTTTACTTAACTTGTGATTATGATTCTATAAAAAATAACTGGATTAACTAATTAATTGCTTTGTATATCGTATATAATGTATGTAATTGTTACATAATTTCATACATACGATAAGTTATTATATATTAGATGCTCTATAAGAAGACATGGATGGGTACTTTAGTGGCAGTAATTAACGTAATTGTTAGCCCTTGTTCTTTCCGCTCTGGTATTAAAAAGGGTATATCGGCTACTGATTTGTCGCGATAAGGCGATTTATCTTCAATAAATTTATCGCTCAATCAACGTCGACGCTTGCGCCGGTTCGCGCGGCCGCTGATTGGATTTCTTCATAATTACATCTTTTGACACGTACGCGCTAAGTTTCGTACTTCTCGAGCCGCCAGGGCATGAGATCGTGGGAGCACCGTGTAATCAGCTTTCTTGACCGTCTTGTTTTGATTTCAAACCATGGAATTATACATTAAACAGCATCCATATAGCTCTTGCAAAAAACAATAATTGTTATATCCCTGCGTTATACTTTATTATATTAATAAAGTTATTTTTTTTATATTACTCGTAAAAACGGATATATTAAATAATTACTTATAAGAAATATATATTAATTTGCTGAAACTTTAGCGGTACAGTTGTCGTTATTTAAATGTTGTTTCTTTAATCTTTAAATTGTCTGTCTTTATTATTTTGATCATAAGTTGATTACTTTTTTATTCAATGTTCTCTTTCCGAAAATTCAATGGTAATGAAAGGTGGGTGTTTCGCGTCGTTTCTTTTAAACGGATTCGTTAAGTTGTTACGAGAGACATTTGGTGGTTATTAACTGACAAGGCTGTCAGATATGCGAATATTCATCGTAATAAAATTCCATTTACATTTCCATTTGAGAACATTGAAGTTAATTTATTTTCATAACCTCAAAAGTATATACAGTTGGTGTTGACTTCCATGATTTTTTTTCTTTATCGTCACGTTTGCCTTATCCCATTTATTTGACGCAGGCGCCGTGCTTTAATTGTATGAAAAAGAGGATTTGGTAAACATTTACGCCAATATTCCGTGCGAATATACCATACGAGTGGTTGTTACGTTATCGACTAATCGATGTCCTTGGATGATGCAAAAATACCCTTAGTTAAACCGCCTATATTCCTAGATCAACATTGTTTTATTCTGAGCAATAAAAATCAAATATCTGAGGATTCCCAATGTGTCGTCAATCTGTCTGTACTATAAGCAATATAGTTATCGCTATTAAACATTAATGTTATTCATTTAGATCATATCATCATATCAATTTATAGATTACTCTCATTACACATTTGACAGATAAATCTAACTTAAATTTTATAAAATACCCAAGATGGAGATTTAAATGTTCCCGTGCAACGTAAATAAAAAAACACAACCTTGCAACACCCTAAAAGTGATATCAGGTAGACTGACCATATGTATTAAGTTATTTCAGATAATGTTACAAGTTACGATTTTAAAGGTAGTGGCTATAAAGTTTATTGAAACAGATTTAACTCTGTAACGGCAAATAAAGATCTTCGTTTAAATAACTAAAGGTCTTCGCAAAAAATTTAAGCCTATAAATAAATACGTATTTGCATAACAATAATAATAATTAAAACAAAAAAAGACGATGAAAATAATATTTTTTTAATAAAATATATTCAATAAAATTAAAGCCGCTAAAAGCTTGGATGCTTTTAAAGGACGTCATTAAAGCCTATCACACCACCCAACACGTTTCAGAACCGATTTTCGGCGCGGTGGTCGCAATTAGGCGCGATAAATGCCCCCGACATCCGATCCACTAGCTTTTATTCGATTAATCGGTCGAAACGAAAACGGAATCCGATTTTTACGGGTCATTTCTTTTAGTTGTTTATGAAGCATTTTACTGGAAATATCGAATGATCGTTTTTGTGATCGAGGAACACGTTATAATTTAGCATCTACTTTAATGCATACATTTGTGGCTATACTTTTACTTTCTAATTGAAGCCCGTATATTCTTGAAATAATAATTGACTTGAAATCAGTAAAATATGATTTAAGAGTATCAACCGTTGACAAGGCCCGCATGCATGAAATGGTTGCCACATATCAATTACGGTGACACCAATTATTACTTAAGTCATTATTCTACGTAACTTGTAAATTTTACGACTTACAATTACAATACAAGATCATTTATAATATTCCAGAATCATCTCTCAATCTATAGAACATAAAGTAAATAATAAAAGACATGACGTCAAACATTACCTATCGGTATTTTTGTAATGTCATTTGACAAATACTTAATCTTATTGAACATGTAACATTAATATTTGAAAGGTTCTACTCCACCTTTTCTGAATCTACCGCATCAAATCTATCGGTGTCAAAAGGGGAACGAGCGTAACGATATTTAAAACAATAACAAATGTCCCTCCATTACAAGGCGACAAAATCCTAATATCAACATCCAGCACAATGGAAACAATAGTTGCCCTCTGTCAATTATGCCATCATTACCATTCGAATAAACGGTCTAACAGATCACAGAAGAAAAAAAAGGTACCACGACCACGCAATGCAGCTTGTAATGCGTATTCAATGGAATAGTGTTAAAATGAATTCTGTAGTAAGGGGAATAAAATTATGGATTCTTTCATACTCTGACTGATGATACTGCATTTTGGAATCAACGCAAGATTTATAAATTATTTATAGACTGCAGTGTTGGTGAATTTTCTTTACTGATAATATTATTTGTATATAAGAGAACAATAATTAGTGGTCGTTATGATAAAATAATTTGCTATGCAGAATGTGTATTTCTTATAACAAATATATTTTATATTTTATAGATTAAAAGGTAACTTTGATACAGTGTTTTTGGACTTACGAATTCCGTTTGTATATTATGTCTTACATTAAAGTCTGTTTTGCTTTCGATCGGTGTTGTTTTGTGAATACCGTTCAATTGAAATTTAATACTTGGATCTAAAGTTGACTCACCAAAGCGTGATTTTGCGTCATGTTAGTAAGTTTTATGAGGCGTGTCTTATTTTGGCGCATGAAATATGCGATCATTTTCATAACTATGCGTCTCTTATTTTTGGTTTCAATTACTATTTTTGGAACATAATAATTTAAAAAATACTTGTCAGTTTTCACTACAGCTAGTTTCGATTCGTCAGTATTCTATAGTATAATGTAATAAACAGATAGACAATATAATTTTTTTCTTCTATAATATTCAGATGGGCTAGTTAAGTTTGGGACATATAAGTAGAAGAATAAACACAGAAAACGTAAGGATATAGCCCCAAACAAGATATTAATTTTTTAGACAAAAAATATTACAGTTAGTTTATTTTGCTAGCCTGATAAAATTGATCCATAGAAATGTATTATGTAGTAAAAAAGGAGTTTTTTAAGAATATATATTACTTTGTTATCGCGAATATTATGTGCCCATGTTTAATATAAACGCGTAGTACATAAATTTAATGTTTACTTTGTTTATACATAGGTTGTTGGATATGAAAAAAATGTAACTTCTTGGAAATTTCCTAGTTGTTAGAACACGACAATCTGAACCAACGATCGCAGGTCCAAATCCGAATAACTACCACTATGTTTTCATGTGCTTAATTTGGGGCTATAATTCATCTAAAACTTGGAGACGAAACAGCAAAATTTTGAGGACCTGGGTATCTCGGATAGAACTCTGCCAAATAATAAATAATTAATTTATTTATTCTCTTCTACAGATATTGATACTTCCATTTATTTTTAATATATCTTAATAATAAATATATTTGCAGGAGCCTTAGGAGGAAATATCATATAATCTTACATGTTGTAATGACAGATAAAACAGTTGATAAACAATTCGTAATAATTTGCTAATCTATGCTACTTTTCGTATCCACATTCAGAATTACTGTCATTATGTGTTTATAGAAAGTAATAATAATGTAGTAGGCAATCTCTCAAATAACATTTTGCATCACCACAGTTCTCATAAATAACAGGGTAACGTGCCATAAAATTAAAACAAAAGGTTACATAATATTCTATTCAATACAAAACAGTGTGTTTTATTAAGTTCCGTTACACATCCGTAAATTTTAAAAATAAACTAACCAGCAGAAAGCATCTTTGTTGAATAAGCTACATACCTTTTCCTTACGACTCGTCTTAAGGAAAACTTTTCCTTAAGTCGACACATTAAGGAATAGGTATAAAGATATAAAGGCTAACTATTTAAAATACAAGGAATAATATGCATGTTTGTAAATATTTTAAGTAAATATTTTAAAGTTAATCTAGGTTAAACCGATGCGTGTAAACATCTCGAATTTGCATACTGTCTTATCTTAATTAATTTATCCGCATAAAACTGTAATTATACCTGCAGGTGGTGACTTCTTTTCCATGTTTGCAAATGTAAAGTAATGTCGTAAAAATGACAAATTTACTTTTATCGCCTCACACGACACATGCAAGTAATGCGTTGTCGCGTCGTATGTTCGTGTCAGCGGTAATCAGGGATTTATTAAGGACTATTGTTGATACTTTTATCATCGTTTTCTTCGTTCTGATTTGTCACATGACTTGTAAATGGCCGCACAATAATCGTTGCGATTAATATAACACGACTACAAATTTCAGATTGTTACTTTGTAGAGTAACGATATAATGGAATTCTTACAATTTCGTTAAGAAAATTTGTTCATCCGTCGACTGTAATGGTTTTTACTGTTTTTAGCTTGTAGTTTATCAGATTTAATTTTTTGCAATATATCTTTACGTAGACTTATAGTTGAGGATGTCTTTATTAGTAAAATAAAGTTAGAACTAAGTAAAACCTACGTTAATTCACTCAATCAATCTTTAATCATTTTATCAATCAATTTATTTACGTAATTAGCATAATTATCGTTGTAATGTAGCTTCAATAGCTCAACGGCGTAGGCCACCCAGTTATGTGAAAGTTGCAGGTTCAATTTTGACCATTAAATTATTGTCGTGTTCTAGTTAGCTACGTTATGTTTGTCGAACATTAATAAGACATACTTAAAAAAATGTGGTTGTAGTATTCTTATAAGTTATACTATTATTTCTTACTCTTTCACTTCTTAACTACTCAAACGATAGTCGTTAAATTTTGCATACACGTTGTCAGGGGTACAGAAAGACTTTGGGTAAACCTGCCCTCCCCGCATGCCGGCGACGCCGCGTGCTTAAAGTAATAGTTATATATTTGGTAACTGCCTCGTCTAATGTTTCATAAGCTTAAAAATCCTAAACTCGACTACGAAAAAGCACGAATAATTATTATATGCCTAGCCTTTTATGTAATTTCAACCCGCCATGCCAGATTTAATGTGATATACATATGTACATGACCCAAAATGTAGGTAATCCGCATTGTCAAAAAGATTGAACAAATCATTACCCTCCTTTCTGTTTCCCTTTAGTCAGATCTTTTACCGGTGGTAGGGCTTTCCACTCATCAGATATTCTACCGCAAAACAGCAGTATTTGGTATTGTTGTGTTCCGGTTTAAAGGGTGAGTGAGCCAGTAATTACACAAGGGATCACATCTTAGTTCCCAAGGTTGATGACGCATAGACATTTCTTACAAGGGAAATGTCTACAAGCGTTGGTCACCACTTACCATCAGGTGGCATACTCCGCCTACCTATTCTATATAAAAAAGATAAAATGAGCATTAAAGGTTAGAAAGGAGTACTATACAAACTCTTACAGCTTTATTATTGAATACTATAATTTAAAGTCACCTTAAATAAAAATATCATTGGTTTTATTTCCAGCATCTGCTTACTTTATATTTATAATCTGTTCACACGATAGGTTAAAGACCGCCTGAGGAAAATATTAATATATTACACTACAAATTCATTGATATTATTGTGTTTTATAATTATTTATTCACTGTTTAAACGATACATAAATCAATACGAACATACGTCAGATATTACGATAATACCGATATGTTAATGATATTATTACTAAGTATTTGGATAATCGAGTGACTAAGCTTTGTTGTGGCAATTGTAATAACCGTATTGTTTATGCTGCTTATACGATAATTATTTTAGTATAAGATATGTGAAAGGATATATTATCGGCAATAATAACTTTGAAATTCAATGTTCTGTACTAATATAATTGAACACGTGAAATATTAATCAATATTGCAATCAATATTCAATATTTATAAACACTGTATATTTAATTTAAACCGAAACCACCAGCGTATCCAAATTGAAAATTAACCCCTTTTAAACACGCCCCTCGGCGGTCAATATTTTTTATTTGATAATCTTTTTCAATCTTGTCAACACTGCCGATAAATTATTGCCACCATAACAGCCTGTTATTAGGTACCTGACATTTTATTTAAGGCGATTTTGTCCGAAATTGAAAACTTTTAACTAAAAATTTTTGCCTGCGGTGCAACAGAAATGGGTTTTGGGATTTATGATCAACGTTTTATGGAAAATTATGGTTATTTAAAATTCTAACGTTTGTTTCATTTTATTTATATTTACATTAAATTTGGTTTCTTAGAATAAGTTTGTGTTTAGTTACTTAAAGGTTTTCTTAGCGATATCTGGAGAGAATGAGGTTTACGGGTCCACTAATTTAGAAATTCGGATGTCCCGTCTTAAACTTGATTCCATCAGGTGGCCCTCAGCGTCATAGGTCAACGACACCGGTGAGGTAGGGCTAGTTGATGATTGATCAGGTCTCTTATCAGTGCCGTGTCGCCTACGTGCGGCATTTTCAAAGTACTATTGTCTATAACCACAATGGCATGTACTAATGATACAAAAATCATCGCCATGTAGCATAATAATTATCAGAAATATAAAAAGTTTATCATGGTCCTCATATTGCTTGTTTCAGAGAGTGCAGAGAAGCAGTTTTGTTACCGTGAAGGATTTGTAAGTATGCACAATAGTAAAATAATGCACTATATTCACTTGTTTACTGGCTAAATGTTTAGGTTAGTAGCTATCGACAGCTTGCTTTTGTCTCGTTTACGAGTTCGCCACACTTAATTTTAAAAATGATCCTAGAAAAATAACGTGTCATGCATAACTATGAAAACGATAGACTTGATAAGAAAATTGTGACGAAATTTATTAATTTGTTACGAATTTTGTTACTAACGAATACGTTTGTTTAAAAAAAAAATGTATGTGAAAGGAGAGTCAGCGTGATTTGTAAAGCTTTTAAATAAGTCTACGTATAATCATAATTTTTTTCCACCAAAAATATCATTCCTTAAATATTTTTCTTTTCCAGATGGGATATAAATACACTTTTAAAAGCTATTCCAAAGCTGGGAGCAGTCATAGATTTGACCAATACGGCGAAATACTACGATCCAGCGGTACTTCTTATTTTATAATTTTTTAAATTAATATTTGAGGATCGTTTTTACAAAAGCGATACAAATAACCTATTCAGTTTTTTTTTTCGTTGTTTGCTATAGATATATAGACGGACATGTAAGTATAAACAAATTAAAAAAAAAAACGATCCATATATTTATCTTTTGTTGCAAAGTTGATATGTTTTTTCAAAAATACATTAGCGACGGATACAATATAAAAGGGAATCGAAGAAAAATATTAGACATTTATGCAAAAGTCTAAAAACCTCTAAATATATTTCTAAAGGAAAAGGCGATTAATATTGATAAAACAGTATCAACTACAAGCACTAGCAATATTTAGATCCCTTTATTTAGATTCCACTAGGTAAGACTAATTTTCAATGACACGAATTTTACAAAATAATTTAAGTTTCGGAAACCCTCATAAAGATTTTCATTACAAATTGAACTAACAGTGTTTTAAATAAATAAAAAAATGAAAAGGATTTAGACATCAGCAGTAGATGTATCATAGTTGAAAAAAGTGATCTCATTATTTCTGAAACTTAGAATAATAAATAAGTAAAATAACTTTCGAACTATCCAGCAGTTCTATTAAAAATCTTAAGCCATGTACGAATAAATAAATATTATAAAATCGTCAGTTGTAAAAAATAAAAAAAAAGGTGTAAAGAGTTTTTAAAACGCTCCTCATTTTGTTTAGGATATGTAACTTTTAAGCGTAAGGTTTTATAAGAGTCTATTTTTATTTAGTATTAAAATCGTATTTAATTTTGGGGTTTGGTACTATATATTATAATTTTTAAAGGGATTCGAGATTAGCAAAAGTTTTATTGTGTAGCTATATAAATGTTAATAATATAGATTAGCATAGTTAGCAAATATTCGCATAAATTGATGTACTAGTTTGTTAGTTATAAAAGTTTATTGTAGATATGTAAAATAGCTTCACAAGTCAGGATAACAATTTTTAGCTGTTAAGATAGTAAAATTCTCGTCTCGCCCGGTATGGGCCAGAATACGGGGAAGCAATAAAGTTATGTTCAGTTTTACGATTGAAAGTCACATTTTCTACTACGATGCTTTGTTCGTTTCTATGTCTGATTGCCGTGCATTCATCTGCTAGCATAATCCGATCGTAAAGTAACTTCTCATGAACCAGCAAATTTCGTATTTAAGTAAAGCCTAAATATCGTAACTATATGTGTATTATAATTGCAAAAGTGAATTTGTTTATTTGTTTTTTACGATTTCACGTAACGTTAACTACTCAACTGATCGTTAAGAGATAAAGAAAGATGGCACCTAATAAATGCTTCTCCCCCTAAGACGCGGGTATCTAGTAAAAAATAAACTAAAGCATTTTTAAGATATTTATATTTAATATATTGAATAAGACAAATGTAAATAATTACAGCTATTAAAACAAGTCGTGTCTCGACTATTGTTAACGTTTCATTTAAATAATTCAAACGTTTTAACAAAGTCTTTGAAACGTCTGCATTATGTACTGTTATTTCAGAATATTTACATTTAGCTTTAACTAGCTAACTGACTTATCGCTTATTGCATATGATTTAGACCCAAGCTGAGTTGTTACGCGTAAAATATTTTGCTTTATTGCGAAAGCGTTGCTTGTGATTACTTCTAGAATCAGTTATCCACTCTATCAAAGTTTTAATGTTTAGTTGTTTTGGTTTGCTTTATGGACATTGTTTGTTCAGTGTATGTTAAAGCTACTACAGTAGCGACATTGTACATTGTTAATATTTCATATTGTTAAATTATTCTTGTGTTTACAAGTTTTATTTTGAAATCTAATTAATTGCATTCCGTGTTTTATGTATATTTCGTATTTAGCTTATATGTATGTAGATATATATTTTTATGTATGCAAAAAGTATATTGTCTTGTTTAAAAAATTATAAAAAAGAACTCTAATTTGTGTCGGCGCTGGTTTGCCGTCTGATCTAACATTGTATGTCTATCAACTCTCGCTATATCAGTAACTATCCGTAAATGGCGGAGATAATCTAATTACTGCCGTTTGCAAGTCAAAATATACAGATAACATCAATATATACATATATATACTGTCACCAAGTTTGTCGCAAATAATATACGATCAAATAAACTTGTTAAAGAGAATTTCGATCGGAATTATATGAGTCGCTTCATTCGAAGATACAATTGACCAGGTAGTCCTTTTATCTTAAAGGCACTGTCCTCGGGGACGAAAATATAATATATGATGAAACGAACGTCTTGAAGTGAAATTCGATCATTATTACACGAGTTGCTTCACTGTCCGGTCGGACAGTGCCTTTAGGATAAAAGGACTACCTGGATAATTGTATCTTCGAATAAAGTGACGAAAATATAACAACTTGTCCCCTAAATTATATAGAGCCGCGTCGACCCAGTGGCTAGAAGACGTGAATCTGTGATTCCAATTTCAAAAGTGGGCAAGCTCCACTAAATTTTCATGTGTCTGGCGGTGAAGGAAATCATCGTGGGGAAACCTGTGTCGATGAAAATCTGCTACATGTATCCACCAACTCGCATTGGAGCAGCGAACTAACCTAACCTAACCATCTCTTCAAGAAAGAGAGGGAGTGAGACCCAGCTGTGGGACATTTACGGGATGTTGCTTGCTTTCTTACTTAGTTTTTTATTTTGAAGGTGGAAATATACTTGTCACGATAATGTATTTTTTTTCTTCTGTAGGAGCTGAAATCAAAAGGCGTACTATATAAGAAAATTTTAATGCCAGGTCGCCAGCTGCCGCCGGAGTATACAGTAAATGTGTAAGACCTTTCTTATGTTGTGTATTCAATCGTTATTAAATATTTTATTTATTTATGTATGATAATTTATATAATTTATATGTACGGTATGTAGGTATGTACA
This sequence comes from Nymphalis urticae, assembly GCA_905147175.2. Lineage (NCBI taxonomy): Eukaryota > Metazoa > Arthropoda > Insecta > Lepidoptera > Nymphalidae > Nymphalis > Nymphalis urticae. The sequence goes on along the minus strand of LR989994.1, from coordinate 4,249,740 downwards.
TACACCCTCTAAGGTTTTCTATGTATCTATAAAATACACTATCTATTCAATGTTCTCAGAAAATAAGTAATAATATTACTCTATAAATCAAATAACTCTGCCATCGATCAATGCAACAAACTATGATCCCTTTTTGCACTCGCCGCGGATTTTAATTTGAAGCGTCGAATTGGCGCCGTTCGTAGGCCGAATATGGGTAATGTTATAAATCTCTGCGCATGCGTGGGCGTTGTCGGCGCGCCTGAGGGCCACAGACGCTCAGAGCTAGTGTAGTGTAGTGGTACCGCTGGTACCTCTTTAGATTCAATTGAAGCCGGTCACATCTAGCGCTTGTGTTCATTGGCGGCGCGCTGCGTCTGCCGCCCACGCGTTTACCGATGCCTTTTGGAATTTGAAAGGCATTTGTCGCTAGTACGTGTCGCCCTGTGAGCAACACATGTCTCACCGGTTATGAGAAAAAAAGACACATTATTAACTCGATCAATTACAAATTTGTGATGTTTAATTATTATTTAATTGAATAAGAAAAAATACTGATTACAAAAACAGTGGTATTAATCAGATTTTTATCACCTGCCTAAACTAAGAGCTTTAACTGGGAGATTATCTCGGTCATTTGTTTAGTCTTTTGTTAGAGGATGCACGACGACGACGACTAGCTTCGCCATAAATAACCATCGGCATTTCTCAGATACTTCGTCCCTGTTATCGCGCCCGAGACCCGCGCATCTGTCTGTCAGTTAGGCCTCGACAAATGTGCCACCCGTATAGCTACTTCAAAGTAAGCGCTTAATAACGAAATAAAAATATAAAAAGTTTTGAAATTTCATATTGAATTTTTATTTTTTATTAATATAAATATTATTGAATAAAATAAGACGAGGTAAAGATATCGTGGATATATCAACGCTGTGACCTTTCACTATATGAGACGAAGATGATCATGCGCACGCTCGTAATGATGCTCGCGTGCCTCGACCGTTTGTTCATTTATCACGGCTATATTTTTACTTGTTTTCCATGTCGACTGTCCACGATCATGTCGTCATTACAAACCAGCCCGTGTACCAACAATCAGGCCGACTATAAATTGTGACCACCGTTGAAGTACGGATTGTCAGATTAATAGATTTTTATGGTTGAAAACTAAAGGGATTTTTGAGGGGTTCGTTTCTTTTATTTACGCGCCGCTAATGAATACTTATTACCTTTTATGCATTTTCAATTCACATACGAATGCGATGCCGGATATGTGATGTAAAATCATCGATATTTTCGATTATATTAAAAGTATCGATTCAGCTATATTATGTTTCAATATTTATATAATGGATACCGTATCATCTGATCACGCTAAATCCGCATTAAAGCTTTTTTCTCCAATATTTTTTGTTTGTTATTCTATTAGCGCATGATTGAGAGTTATCTCGAGACAATTTGACATAGCAGTATTAAGTCATTTTCCTATTTTTAACTTATTCAATCAAGTTTTCAACGGGAAAACCAAAATAGTTGTTTTGAATTGAGCGGACGGTCTAATTGCTTCAAGAAGCTTCTATTGGTGTCAAACATATTTAAGATAGTCCTTAATTATGATTAAGACGTCATACAAAAAGTATGACAGCGTCCGTTATAATCTTATACAACTTTCATTTAGATAATAAATACACGACAGCTATTTTGATTCCTTTTACAGTTAGTATCATTTAACAATAAAAATCATTCGTCTATTGAAGAAACAAACAGTTGGCTCTCTGTAATGTCTGTAATAATATTAATAGTAACGTGCCCATTACGAGTGGTTACCGCGTTTCATTCGAAGTAATAACCGATGTTAATATCGACAATGTTATAGTTTCCTTCCATTACATCGCCTCTATATAATCATTTATAGACCACACATGTAATAATTGAGACATTGGACAAATATGTATTATTATAGTTGGTTATCTTATTATTGTGCATAGTTCGACTTGTCAGTGAGCCTTACGAAATTACTCGCGCCGACCTGTGGGACTTAATTAAAATCGGGTTATGAAACATGTTCAAATACATGTATTGATTAGGGCATAATCTTGTTTTAATGTTCGTAATCATTATTCTGGTCGTGTAATGCTAGGTCCGTTGGACATGTTTCAAAATTTACCATAATCAAATTAACATACGCTTATAATGCCAATAAATTCAGTGTTATGTTTGTTATATTTATAAAAAAATTTATAGCATATATTTTCTGATATTTCATTTCAATAATCCTTCCTATTTTGAATTGTAACCGAAGATTTTGTGTTCAAACTTATCATTTGTTTAGAAATTCATCGCGTGCTCGGCGGTGAAGTAACAAATATATAGGAAAGCAAGTGTTTAATGCAAATCTTCCACATGTGTTTTTAACAATTTGTATTTGAGCAACGTGATTGAATTACCTCTTAACTTTTTCCTTAAACGAAGAGAAGGTCTTAGCCAGCCAGCCAGCCAGCCAGGGGGACATAAACAGGCTGTTACTTTCTACTTGTAATAATACGTAATAATAATAAATCAATGTTATCAACACATGGTACTTGATTGTTACGTATTTATTTTATTGTTTGTTCTCCATTGTCATTTTTTATTTAAGATATTTATTTATAAGTTACATAGTAATAAACATTACGAAAATTTTATATTCCGTGGCATATGTAAGTGCGGGCACTTGAATTAATCACAAAAATGACTCACGATTAATGTTTTGAGTATTTAGTACCGCGGTTTATGTATCACTGGCGCCGGCTTTTGATGCTAATTAATGAGCACATCCTACATGTTTATAATTTGACGAATGCGTATTGTGATATTATTTCTGTTGAAAATTCGGAAGAAAGTTTTATTTTGAATGTACTGTTTTGTAGCTTAGGCATTTTATCGATCAGGAACAGTATGTTGATAAAAGCTTTAAAATATCATAACTTGTTTTTTTTTTTAAATTGTCACCCAATAATTCAATAGGTGTGTCGTTGTTACAATATTTTTCTTAATAATATTAAACAATTTCGTTTATAATTTCGTGTTTATAATTCAGGTCGCGATTGACTAAAAATATTATTTTTAGCGGTTTCTCTTTGAGAGCCTTTTAAGGCAGTGTCATAAACCGCAAAAGCAAGTTTATTCTGGGAACCAACAATTGTCATCTGTAGGCACTGATTCATTGCATCTAATTGAGATGAGCTTACTAGGCTTGTAGCGAACACGTAATAGTTATGCGACTTCATATGAGTCACACGTTGTGGGAATATTCTAAGAGGAATCGGAAAACTCGTTGTTGGGTGGTCGTATGTAGCTGTTATACTGCGGTTTCTATTAAACAAAACCTAACATAAAAATACTAAAAGTAACGTTAAAATTGTTATTTAACATATGTTTTAAAATAAAAAAGAACTGAAACAAAAGTATTTGAAATATATGAAACATTTAAAAAATTAACTGCTAGTAATTAATAATTGTTATATTAAATATAGGTATTTTATATATGAACTATATGGTATGCTCTTCTAAAACGTACAGCTCAAATGAGATAGCGCTGTTTATAGTAATAAGTGATGATTTAGAATTCCACTCTCATTCGAAGACTTTTGAGTGTTTTTTTACACAGGACCGTCGTCAAAGGATAACATACTCAATAAAATCAAGGTGTTACCAGCAAAGCGTTTCAGAAAAAAATACACACGGCATTTATATATTTATACAAAAGCACCTAAACTACTATAAACTATTTAACAAAATAAAAATCAAACAAACCGGTTTTCAATAATAAGGTTAAAATAACTTAATTTATAAATAATATTCAAAAACATAAACAAGTTCAAATTGATTGTTAACATTATATCTTATATCATATTCACATTTATATCTTTTATCTCATACGAGTATCGACAGTTCACCGCCTGAGGTAACGATGCGCCTACTAGTTGGCAGTTAGCAGTAATAACTTTGTATCTCCACATATCATGTTCTTTAAACATCGTGTTAAAATGAGACCAGCTCGTTATATTTACTAGCTTACATTACGAACACAAACGTAAATTAACGTAATATCAATATTTGTTTTATTTTTAACCATGCGATGAAACTTCGTTTGACTAAAAATAGACATTCTTTTATAGACATGGACTTAAATAAACCATCTTACACAGGCCTGCTCTTTATTGCAATAGACCTTATTGTTAATTTTGTAATGTTCGCGTAATAAATCGTGTAAATATTTTGTGTTGTATATATTTGTGTATGTATTTTTTAAATAGGTTAATTTGGAATCAGTTTGTTTTCTCAGTATAGTCTTGCTTAACCTTTGGCCCATGGTACTACATGGTATAGTTACAATACATGTCTCTGCTTTTAAGGACGCTCCGGATTGCATGGGAACCATCTGTATCCTTATCTGGCGTTGTATCAAAATGTCCCCTATTATCTCAGTTTCGACCACTTGCTTGTAGAGCACCGACGTGTACGTTGTACACTACCATGATGGATGCGCTCCTATCACTTATGTGAGGTCTCTTGTTAGGGGTGAAAATATGCTTCCATCTATCAGATCAGATTGCTTAAGGTATGTGAGACTGGATTCGTATAATATAACGACAATATAGTAGAAATTAGGTTCAGTAACGACTAACGTTTAATATTTATACAAATAGTTTACAATATGGTATGCTAGACTTTCGAAAGGACAATTTTATCTTAAGACCCAGGCTTATGTATTTTTATGGTGCGTGTTTCATTTATAAAAAGACCTCACACACTTGGTGACTGATTGGATATCTTGGATTACCCTTTGGAGATCGCACATCGATAGCACATCGTATTGAGTTTGCCATATGATATCTCTTATAAACCTTTGGGCACGCAAGTGTGTTCGCGGACGCTGGAGGTTCCTGTCCCATCTGTTGTTAAAGGTTATAATAATTGCAGCGACGTTTCACGCAGTTAAATAAATTTTCCAGTAACGCCACGCAGTGGCGCGGTCTTTGCCGCATGAAAAATACCCGGATTATAACTCGGGAGCGATCTACCGACAGATAACGCCGCTAGATATAAATTATCACACACCGTAAGACGCAATTAATATTAAATAAGAAAGCATGTAATTCACGTTGGTTCGATCTACCCGACCGAGCAATAAAATACACAATTCTGACAGTTTTTAAATAATGACGTCCGTGGTTGGTCAGGAAATGCTTAGAAAGTTTAATTCAAAGTTTGGCCTTACTCATCCAATCTTGATTCTGATCTCAATAGTGAAATATTATTATTTTTAAATAAATATTATTATAAAAGTAAACTCATTTTAGATTATTGTATTGTGGTAGACTATTTTAATTGCAGTTCGTGGTAGAGTACATGCCTTACTACGAATTGTATTATATGTTTTACGGCGATATAAACAATTATATAATAACAACACAAAATATGTAAAATGTAATTATTGTAATTATAATTATAAAGTAACTTTGTAGAAGTAGGTTGTGCAGTAATTATGAGCAATTTACTAGAAAATTTAACATGTGAATAAGAAAACAAAAATACATGTGTGCAAATATTTGCGTATTAAAGTGAAGAGTAAATAATAAATAGTATAATACTACGAATGATTCTAAAAAGCACAATTCTAAGATTTTAATTACAGAAATCACAAACATTGTTTCCTCTTTAAATAAGGAATCAGTCGGAAGGTCTGTTCGATCTCGGAATTAAGATATAAGATTGTACGCAATATGTATACTCGTTTCAATGAATTTGTCGAATCGTGACTTTATGCATAATTAAATTGTTTACTCTTTGGCGCCAGTCGCCACACGTCGTGGATAGATTCGTTTAGTAAATCTTATTGGAGTAAAGATTAAAGTTCTTGAGAATTGTTTGTTAATGATCTTTTGTTTAACCTCCTATAGCTAGCAATCTTAATTTACAGTTTCACGGGTAATTTTATGATTGTTTGTTGATTATAAAGTTGTTTTTCTTTTTTATTATTGATAATGTTTTTTGTTCAAATTTAAAATGTTTTGAATTAAGTTTTTTTTTAATACTCAAGGGAACATTGTTAAATTATTTTACATGACAAATCACAATTATCGCATTCATTACAATGGGGCTTGATTTATCAGTAAATAAATTCCATCTATTTGCATCTTTGAGGACCACCCTTCGACGTCATTTTAGAAACATTCCGAACGGTATTCGGCGCCACCTCTCCTATCACATAAAAGACATTTGTTATGACGAAAATAAACATAATTCACGAAATAGGCAGAAATGCAATCCACCGGTCGGCAGAAACGCCTTGTAACTCTGGGACGCCCACTGATCATGCGGTTTTTAGGTGTAAAAAAATCGATTAAAGTATGGCGACACGCTGCGATCGATACATGATAATATTTCATTTTTGACTGCGAGCCGTAGTTTTAACATTTTTGTGAATTTCAATTTAATATTATGCGACGGCAGTGATGTTGTTACATATCATTTTACATCGTCGCCAAGTTTTATTGATGTTTCACTGTTTAGGAACAAGGTATTATGGAGTGTTGGAATGCAATAAAATTACACAGAATATTGCTTTTATTATAAAATAACGATCATTAGCGCTTATTCTCATTTGTAATATATTATCATGTTTGATCACTGATAACGATACGCTCACGTGTTGATTTATACATTTATTAATAAACCGTTTGATTTTTACTGTTATAATGTATTTAATATGTAATTAGTAATTGCTATTTTCTATTTTCATAAATACATCCCATTATTAATATGTTTTTGTTTACAGGTTCATGGACACTGTGGACGAATTTCTAAAAATAAATGATGGTAAGATATGTTTGTATTCAAATGTTTTGAATTTACACCCAAACCTCATACAATATGAAATAAAAGCTTGCATGCTTCAATGTAGATTTCTACTGTTGTTGAATTTTCTCTGTTTTAGATTCATCTGCTTTTGTTATAACATTCATTAAAATGATAAAAATGAAGCGTAATTAACATAAGCTGTTTATTTATCGATAGAAGATAAGTACGACTTTAATTCGGAACCAGACAATGTTTTCTTCAATAAAATTGTCTGGTACAATTTTACAAAAATGTATTTAATTTGCCAGACAATTTTAATTGTTTATTTCTTTACAATTTATTTTTGTTTATTTTAATACATACTTCTTGTTATACGTATAAACTTTAGATTATTGACAGGTTTTTAAACTTGTGACTAACTTCTGAGTAATGGCAAAAGTGGAAAAAGATTTTGTAAACTTTGACGTAGGTACGATTCACAAGGAGAAATGTCTTGCGTGGGAGAGAAGTTTCGGTGAGGTGTTAATGCACGCCCATTGCCTAATTGTATTACTTTACAAGACCACCATAAATAGTGTCATTGAGCTAAGCCTTTATAGTCACTAATTGTTATTCTATTGTCGTCGTCGTCTCAAAATACACGGTGATCACGATTGTACAGTTACCTTCAATTGAAAATTATGTTTTTGTATTCGATTGTCATTTCATTCTGTATACTTTTGTTAATAAGATACGATACAGCGCAGTGGTTAGAACACCTGAATTTTAATCGAGAATTACCGGTTCAAACCCAGGCAAGCTTAATTTTTCTAAAATTAGCTCCAAAAGTCCGTTCAAACGTAGAGGAGGCATTATCCCAGCAGTGGGACTTTAAAGCTATTATTTTTGTTAATAAAATCAATCATCACAAAGAAAATATTAATCTTGTCCATCTCATTTGCAGTGTTAATCTCTTACGTAACGAGATCATCAAAGTTATTTGAAAGCTTATCGTTAATGCTGGACACAACATACGATTTCAATTAAAGATCGATTCGATTTCGACTTGGAATGCATAACGCGTTTATCAAATAAAGAGCTTCAATGACATCTCACTCACCATTATAAAAAGGCTGCGTCGGAGTTCTCGTTCAATTGGTTTGTCAATAAGTCATAGCAATCAAAACTAGTAAGTTCGGTCCACACGTCTCAGATTATCGGCAGCTACACTTTTAATTACATTGACACAAATCGTGGTTATCGTCGAACTTCTCACGGTGCCGAACTCAATATTCAGAATGTTCATTAAGTTCTAATTACGATTGGGCGCCCTTGTTTGTCTTGATCACCAAAACTAGCTTTTATTAGATTACGTGGGCAGTTTCAATTAATAGTGAGCATACTAGTATCTGTCGGCGTTTTCATTGGTAATGGCCAGTTATCGGTGTCGCTAAGTAGATTGAGTGAGATGTGTATTATAAGAGACTGGTTTTCTATGGTTAGCGCCAGTTTCTTAAATATAGGCCGAATCGGGTTAATCTGTTTTATTAATAAGATATAATTGTTGTTACTGGCCTTAATTATATGTGTCATGGTGTCCTAATTTATGTTTGAAATTGGGATTATATGCATTTTTGATCACATAACGACCTAAACAGGTGTTTTGCATAAAACGTTAACATATTTATGTATCTTATTCAAAATCTAAAATAATTTTGTTCGACATCAACGTACGTACAAACGTGATGCATAAATGTACATATAAATGTATGTGTGGAAATAACAACATGAAAATGCTTGTATTGGTTATTGTAGAAGCTACATGCTCGGGCTTCAGAGGTGCAATATATGTATGTTAACATTGAAATAGGAGGTGGCGCTCCGGCTCGGTAATGCGACGATATTCATATTTCACGCGCTATCGCACGCAAATCGCGTTCGTGTTCTGATTTACACGATATCGCAGCACGGGGAATGTCCGTTACGCTCGCTACCGTTCGTTTAACCGAGGGTGGTCTTAATCGGCGCATTCGCCAAACTGCTTTCGTATTCGCTTTCATATTATAATATATCATTATTATTTAATATATATTATGTTACCCATAGTTATCATTTAACATTTCTATACTAAGTCAATAAAATGAAAAGAAAAATTGTTTACTTAAAAATATTTGACACGTGTGGCAGAAGTTGTCACAACTCTCAACATCGCTAGAGTGATTAATTAAGTATGGTTCCGTTACAGACAGATGACTCGCTTCTAATCGAAGATAGGTCTCAAATAACTTTTTATTTCATCGAATAAAATTATTAATATAGTTTTTTTAACTTTAGTTTTAATAAATATCTCTGCAGTGAACAAGCAAAATTTGTTTGTTAGAAAAGCACTTTTAAAATTAGTATGGGAGCTAAAAATATCGTTGCTTTGAAGCAGTCCATTTTGTTCAAACATAAAATAGTCGCAGACAAAGTTGCACTCTGTGCTAAGGGGGCCACGGTGACAAATGTAGCTGAGATAGTATTATTGGGAACGTGATAACGTACGTTAAAAGATATAAAATTGTGACATATGGCAATAAAATAAATATAGATGATAACAACCATTATTCGTGAAGGTATTTTTATATCGAGAGATTTTTTGAAATAAATGTTATGTAACACAAATTTTACCGTCGGTGCATCATAAAAATACCGAATGACAGAACGTGTAGTGCAACAGTTATCTTTTAAATACCTAATCAGTCAACATCTCATCCCGGCCCACGCGTGGCGCCAAGGAGAATGAGGCAATGTAGCGTGTAAGAGAGGCAATTAGTTGAAGCTGGTTATCGTTGAACAAAGTATATATAATCGTCTATTTTATTGTTTTTGTAAAATTAATATTTGCGCAATTATAGAAATATTGATGTGGAAAGCATCGTTAAGGCGAGACATAATCTGAGTAGCGTATTGTAAAGTCCTAATAAGCCGATTACGATACAAGGGGATCGGCGCGTGGGCGCATTCTCCGGTATCGCTATCGACTTGTCTCACAATGCACTGATTGTCGACAATCGATCCGCAACAAGATGCTCGCACTTATCTATGTGCACGACGCGTAGCGGCAGATGTTATCGAAGCAAATTCAAGACGAAGCTGATGTTTGGGGTCGGTACTTACGAATAAATATTGTAAATAAAAATATGTTTCGTCAATTCATCATTATCTCTACTTTTAATTCCTAAACTTTTGAGTAGGAATTAAAAGTATAGTTTCTTGCAAGTGTCTAGATTTTTGTAAAAACAAAACAAAAACCACAACATTACGTTTGTTTGTATTGTAAATACTATAAAGGAAAAACAAGTATTTTTTTCACTTACTAACAATACCAGTCTACTTTTTAATATTAGAGCATTTTCAGTGCAACACGTTTGTTGTAATCCATACGAAAATTTTTGACCATTTCTTTGTCTAAGTTTAAATTGAAGAATAATTGCGAAATCCTTTATCAATGAGTTTCTTTAGAAACAAAAGTCTTTTGCAAATTTTAAATCTCTTTATCTAAAAGCTTATAATTTGTGCTTTGATAAACAAGTCGGGTCAGTGAAATCAAGTGACTTTTTATATATAATATTGGATTAAAACGCCCAAAGAACTATGTAATCTATGGAGATATATTACTTCTTTAACGCAATAATAATAGTCGTAACGACTATGATTATTATATTTACCTATTATAATTTTTTATGTAGTTTTGTTATATTTATTGATTAAAATTTTTTGTATCATTATATTACATCAATAAATTTAATGCACCACCCATTCGCATGGTAGATTCTAATGAGAAGAACCGGCAGGTGGAAATTCTTTTTCTCAAATGAGAGAGTTACATAACCAACTAAAAACAATTAAATTATTATATAAAGTTATACTTATATTTATTCTTTCAATTTATAAAATAAATAAGTTTAAGTCGGTACCTTGCAATTATCATATATTGTTGGTTTCTACAATCGTAAACAAACTGAGTGGTTAATTAGGTCGCTGGCGTACAAAGCCCTCGATCTATAGTAAATATAAAAAAACTAGTTTCGTTCGAAGAAGGGAGGGGGGCGGTTAGTCAGGTGTCCTAATATAAATAGGTATCCTATTTCCTTTCTGTACTCTTAACAACGTGTATCCAAAATTACCTGATGATGATCAAATCAATAAAGTAACTTTTGCTTTTATAATATTCGTTACGATTTAAATAAATTTAAATTTTATTTTCATCGAGTTCATGACACAAGTAAATAAATGTTCAACGAGGGAATTTTGTCACAAGCTTCCATTTCTCAACATTTGTCTCGTGCTAAGAGGCGGTTTACGAGGATAACGGTTTAAAAATAGCGTGATAGGTACTCAATGAGATTGAAAGCGTAGATACTCATTTTATATTATCCCTTAATTGGACTTAACGCTTGTCTCGATTCTTATTTTTTTGAAGCGATATTGAAAAATTTAATTATTTTTTGGGACAAATAAAAAAAAATTATAAATACGATTGCTTGGCGCTATGTCGGGTGTGAATTTATCGTCATACTTCAAAGGTCTTCCTGAGGAAGCGTCAAACCACGGCCACGGCTTCCGCTCACCCTGTCCACCCCTTTCTATATCCACCCCGTGTGGGGTGAGCGGGTGAGAGTCAACGACCCCCGTCCGATGTTTGCGGTGCGATTTTGAAGACACAAACATGAACTCGCCGTTTATTTTTCTCGAGGACCATTTTACTTATTGATCGGGCATTGTCTGATAATTCAATTGAAGATGGTATTACGTATAGCGATTTGGTGGTTTATTGTTTGGTCTTACAATACGTATTCGTTTTAATGCTTTCATTTGTTCACAGTTGTTGTTTCATGTGATCACCTCAAATACACTCAGTATTTGAGTGATCACCTCAAATATACTCAGTATCAGATCTTCAAATAAAATTATTTTTTGTTATCGATATTAGTATAGTATCCATCTTTATAATTTTATGAAATTATTTCCTTTCTTTAGTGTAATTATTTAAAAAATATATTATTTTCAGATTGGTTGATTGGTGTTCATTGTACTCATGGCTTGAACAGAACGGGCTACATGGTCTGCCGTTATATGCGGGATCGTATTGGGATACCTGCTAAAGATGCAATTAAAAGTATGTAGTAATTATTTACTCAAAAGAGTGTTTAATGTTAAATGAATTTCATTAATGTGTAATATTTTTTACAGGCTTTGAAATGGCAAGAGGCTATCAAATAGAAAGAGCTAATTTCATCGCTGATCTACTAGGTAAGACTCCCCCTTCACCGGATCTAGGGACGGACACGGTGGTAAAGCCGGTAAAAAATAAATATGATATTAAACGCAGTTCATCTCCGACGAAGAAAATAGTAAATGAAGAACCAAAATCACGCGTAAGCGATAATAAATTAAGCTGGTGCGTACCAAGTACTATGAAAAGGAAAAGAGAGCGCAGTATTTCAAAATCGAGTACGTCATCATACGAGTTTGATTATAAATATGATTATTGAGAATCAAATATAAGAACTTTCCTGAAAACGAAGTGTTTACAAAGTGTCTTTATTTCAGTTTTAATCTAAATACTGTCTCGAACTACTTTTCCATAATAACGTTTTTGTTATATTCAATGCATTTTTTTACATAATCTAGTTTTTAATTACTAACTTTTTAGAATAATATGTTTTTTACATATTTGTAGGACATATAAATACATATATTATTTATGTACTTGAAGAGCCAATTGGTTAGTAGTTTATTAGCATAATAAATCGAGCGACATTAAAATATTTCTCTAAGCACTTTTGTGTTTATGATTTAGTTGTGATTTATAAATATAATTTGATATATCGCTTAAATAAATATGAAATTCATATACAATTTTTAATACTGAAATAAAAAAAATATCGTTTTATGAAATACAAATTAATAAAAACGAAGTCTGTGTTTTTCTTTGACAATTCGCTATTCGCTAGTGAATTATTTTCCTACAACTGTTCAATATAGGTGACGGAAAGTACAGAAACCAGTAGGTCATGAGAATAAGTCTAATTATGGTGAAATTGGTTGGATCACGTATAGTGACGTGAACAGCTCGCACGTGTTTGATAGCATCGAGATGGCTTTGAGATTAGGTAAAGCTATGATGCGTTGGGTTTGGCGCGTGATGAAGGCACTTGGAACTTGGAACAGGATAAAGAAAATGTTAACAAATAAAATCACTTATGATCTTATTAGGTTAAATTGTTATAACCTAATAAGATCCTAAGTGGTTGAAAGTAATATTTTACGACAAATTAGGATTTAATTTTAAGTCTTGAACGAACACACTCATTTCGAAGTAGTTCGTTAGATCTGTTTATACATTTTGGAGTATTGTAGTACCCGATACAATCCTAACAATCGGTAAGAATTAATTTAATAGTAGTACAGAGCTCTGGAATATTAGTAATTCCTTAAAAATAGTCAAATAAATAAATAGCTAAAAAGTAATGTTTTCCACGTGTGATTGACAAATACTTAGGGAATCATGAATATTAACTTAGAAAATCTCTTGTTACTTGAGACGTACCAAAAGTTAAATTCGCGTCCCTAGCTGTCGGTCCAAAGTGCCAATTAAGCACGTATAGTGAGGTAGCGAAATTGCTGCTAAAAATGCTCCTATTCGGTCTACATTTTAATAACTTGTAACTCTTGATATATTAGAAATAGGATGATTTCCTGACCAATTTCGGTCACGCCAGCCAATTTCCAGTGAGGCTAACTCACTGCGCAGGACATATTGTAGTGTGTGTGTAAACTAAGGTTCATTCCCTATTCCCTCCCTCTTATAATCGAACGGATACGGCAGATCCGATATAGCCAGATAGACTTCAGGCGAGAATATATGAAATGTTAATTATTGATGAGATTTTTTTGCAGTAGATTTGACCAGTGATACTACTGATCAGACAATACAATTAATTCATCAAAAATATTTAAGAAACATGTTATTTTAAAACATACAGAAAAATATTATCAATTATATAAGTAAAAAAAAATATTTCGAAATGTGAAGAAACCTGATTAAATCTCTGGGGCTTTTATTAAACAAAGCTTCTGGTTAATTGTGTGCGCAATGAAGTCGATTTTCTCTACCTGCTCCGATGCCCTTAAGATTGCGCTTACGAAATATGGTCCGTGTAAGAATTTGGGTGCACTTATTCTGGATAATTATCATTTTTATGTCGCAGTCATATGTAATTGGTTCTTGGAAATACAAAGATTGTGATTATTTCTGTGCGACACACACCCTTTTAGTATATTATTTCAAGTATCTTATTAGCATTTAAGATTAATACATATTTACAAAGGTTTTATTTATTATATTTTTTTACATATATATAAGTGTTATTCTTATAGCAACCTCAGTATTTTTTCCCTCAGGATAACAGGAAAATATTATTAAAATTTTCTACTTTAATTAAATTTATACATTCTATCGATCGATCGTCCATTTATCCATCTCGCTAATTTATTGATGTTTTGGCGTCTCTAAAAAAATAATTTGCAAATTGAAAATTTTCATCTAAAGCTTCGTACTCGTAAAAATAAATCATCTAAAGATGAGAAGATGTGATCGCTGCCTCTGTAACGATGTCCCAAATTTAGAAACTGGGTGTGTTTTATGTTACAGAAAACTAACTTATGTATTAGCGTTGGTCGCTCAATATTTTCCGGGACGCAGGTAACGTTCTTGTCTCTGATTTATTTGTTGTCGATACGTGGTAGCTTTCACGAACCGTCGCCTCTTGTATCATTTATTGCTCTATTGTTTGCTTTCGAGTTGCAGATTACGAATGCTTTGAGTAATTTACTCCTAACCACCGAGTATTGTAGAGGTTTCTGGTACTACCATCTCTATGAATTGTCATGTACCAATATTTGTAGTCGCTATAAATTTCGAAAGTTATTCTTCAATATCTATCGTCAAGTAGCAAGTACCAAGTTACGTAGTTAAAAGTAGTCTATCCAAAGTATTTTTTATTTTTTTGTTATTTTAAAACGAGGACTTAGTTTAAACGAGATTCATCATTAAAGGCGTTATCTGTCGGCTGGAAGAACATAAATTAGCTTCACTTTGTTAGTTCCTAATAAAATTTAACATCTTAACTGGTGTTATCTCATATTTTTGTTTCAAATCTTAACTACCTGGCTTCCGTCAAAGCGTATTTCTCGAGATCCTTGGCTTGAGTGACATCGATGACCGTTTAATTTATGTCCATTATTCGAAGCTGTTTCGGTTTAATGTGCTCGTTTAAATCGGTGACAGTTGGTGACGCTTCGGGCGCCATTTCGATTGTTATCGGGAAATGTTCTGTAGGTCAGTTATATTTTTGATTTGAAAGGTATACATTATAGTATAGTATGGTTTAGTACAGTATTGTATAGTATCATATATATATAGGTATATCGAAGTTATCAAAATATGTTGAAGTGTACAAAATGGCCACCTAAGTAAATTTTGAAGACTGATTATAAATTATTACATATTGATTAATTTATTTTGTTTACAAAATTGTACAATTAACTCCTAAGGTGGTATAAGGACACCTTACTATTTCTAAAATATCGAGCATTCCTCGATAAATAACGTTACTAAAAATCGGTATACTTAGTAATAATATTATTTACTATTATATGTGTTCACCTAACTTTTTGTATGTAGTTGGTTTTTGTTACTTTGATATATTTTATTTTATACACATTAAGCAAAGAAATTAGTACTAAGTATATACATTTTTCAAACTATTTCTATATTCGCTATTAAGTAATTAAAAAAGAGAGAGATTACATTGATACTGGTATACTTAATAAAAATTGCTGATTCAAAAAGTTAGTTTCATTTCTTAATAATATAAATTCTTTTTCCACCGAATTTCCTTCAATAAAATATTGTTTTAAAATAGGTACAAGTGGATTCATCAAATCATCAAACAAGAGTTCCTTTTATGTACGTCATAAATTTTTACTACTCAATAAAATTGTTTTCAACCATCAATCATTTAATAAAGTAGTCTTTGAGTCGTTTTGATTATTTTACCAATTGATTAAGACAATTTTACG
Source organism: Nymphalis urticae (assembly GCA_905147175.2). Classification (NCBI taxonomy): domain Eukaryota; kingdom Metazoa; phylum Arthropoda; class Insecta; order Lepidoptera; family Nymphalidae; genus Nymphalis; species Nymphalis urticae. The sequence goes on along the minus strand of LR989994.1, from coordinate 4,233,807 downwards.
ACTTTTACCTGCACTTCAATAGACTTTCATTTGCAAAAGCGTTTTGTAAGCAATAAAAGAATAACAAGTTCATCAGGCTTATATAAATATATTAAGTTCTATTAGTATTTTATACAGTACATTATTGTAAAAAGTAACATTTGTAATTAGATCGAACTACAAAGCAGAGAATAATGCAGTATTCATTAAAAAGCCTTCAAAATTAAACACACAATGCATAAGTGATGTTTCACGTATAAAATTAATAACAAGGATCTTTTGATCGAATTTCGGCTAAGATGACGTGATTGCGCTGGAGGATACGGCCGAAGAGATCAGGAGCCGATCCAATTACTTTACGCGCTTTCCGAGGAACGAGAGTGTAAACAATATTCCTAACTCCGAATAGATACTGAATATTACTCGATAGAAAAATCCAATTCAACTTATTTGCTTGACTCTGAATTTGAACTACGAATCTCTAGTCTGTAATTGTATGAGCTAACCACAAAACCCATGAGGCAATTTGTCGACGAAACCTTACAAAGAACGCGGATGTTTATTGGTATTATGTTTATCAATTTGTTCTACGTAGTTATTGCAAATATATCAAAAAGTAAAATCATGTAGCTTGTTAGTGTCGAATAAAAAATATTTAATGGCTTAGTTTGTTGTAACTAAAACGTTTCGCAAATTAGTTTGTTTTTTTTTTTTTTTTTGTAATTGCGAAAATATAATAATTTAAGTGATTAATATGTGGCTGCTATTATTGTTAATTTTTATATTGATATTCTATTTCAAATATCGTTAAGGTTGGTAGGCGGCTTTACTGATGGTTTTAGAGTCAGTTACAATTTTATAATGGATAATAAACTAGTGACTGTGTTATTATTGAAATAGTTTAAACGAAAATCATCGAAAACAATACAAATATGTGGTTGATTTGGTTAGTAAAAACAATTAAAATTTTGTAAAAAGAAATCAAACTACATAACAAATTGAATAAATATTTACATAATATAATAAATTAAGTCATACTGAAGTTATGCATATGTCAAATATGATATAAAATGCAAACAAAAACAAAACTGCTGTAGTATACGAATTGAAGTAAATAAAAATCAGTAGCCAACATAAAAAATCTTTTGACCCGCCGCCGTCTAATGCTTTAGGCTATGTTTATTTAGAAATCCGACACTGCAGTACTATTCTGTAAGAATCTTCGAGTTTTTCCTCACTGATCAAATTTTCAATATTTCTGATTCAAATGATTTTATCCACCGTATTTAAATAATACATCGTATTTCAATTCTAGGTCTTATTAACCATATTTACAATGACAATTTTAATTGTCGGTTAAACAAATAGCATTGACGTTATTACCACAACCATATTTATGTATGAACAATTTGTATGTATGAATGTTTTAAATATACAATTTTTCCATTGTTATGATACGTTAATCTATTTATTTTATTTACAGTCGATGACACGAATGGAGACTTACGTAATCTATTCATATTTTTTATGAATAATACGTCTATAAAGTAAAGCGTTTAACTATCGTTTAGCATGTTATCTTAAAAATAAAATAATATATTTTCGTGCCAAGTGTGCTTGTAGGTAACAAACATTTTGAAAATATGAATAACAATTAGCTCTTACTAACGCCGTATTTCGGCAAACAGATGTTATAATAATATGAAGAATAATTATTTAATTTCAATATAAATGAAAAAGTATCTCTGCCCGTTTGTAACGCTTTCACGGCCAAACCACTAAACCAATTTTGATGAAATTTGGAATGAAGCAAGCCTGAACCTCAAGGACGGAGTTCCTAAACAGGCGTGTGATGCCATGTGCGCAAAACTAGTAAAGAATAAACATCAACATTCTTATTTTAGTTATCTAGATTTGTATTATTTCGTGAGTTATGAATTTTATATTAAACTATCCTATTAGTATGTTTATAGAATTTGAGTAAATTTCTTTTACTACAAGAGAAAACAGCTGGTTTCAACTACATAAAACTTAAACTATAATTATATTAGATTAAAGTTACTTTTATACCTTTGGACTTATAAATACACACACATATAGAAAAACGTGTCATGTTTATTTCAACTCGTTATAAAATGATAGATTTTTCGTATAATTTATTACACAAAAAAGGAAGTATGAGATTACAAGGCGTGGGTTCATACTGATATGTAAATTGGCATTTTCAAAATAATATTATATCTGAAGAATTTCCATAATACCGTAAACGGTAATTTGAGGCGATACAACGATAAGATTGTGTAAGAAAGAGATGTATTTTTCGTTACTTGTTCTATTTTTCGGTCAATACGTGGAACTTTATCTGGATTTGGAATAATATCGATGGAAGAGCAGGAAGCGATTTATTAAAATTTGATCGCTTGATCACAGGGTGCGTGTAAAAAATAACATGCCTTTGTTGACTCTGATATTATCCTTGTTAATTTTTTATTTATTTATTTTATAGTTCTCACCACCAAACCTATTTGTTTGTTCCACCGCCCCCAGAAGACCGCTAGTGATTCCATTTTTTTTTAGAAACGGGTTTCAATGTTAAATTTTAATGATATAAATTTGATAAACAATGACAACGTATGAACGGTTTGATACTAAATGTATTTAAAGATATGATACAAAAACAGGGCTCGTCCGGGAATTGAACCCGGGACCTCTCGCACCCGAAGCGAGAATCATACCTCTAGACCAACGAGCCGTGCATCTCTGTTTTGGGGGTGTGAAAATTATGAAGGGATGAAAATGTTTGCACTATTTAAGGTTTATTTTTTATTATTCCCTTAGCAAAATACATGTTTTAGTTAAAACTAAGATTTTGCTCTTTGAATTGTATAAAAAATATAATCCATCTAAGTTTGTATTTTAATGATTTTTGTGTTACATGGAAAGTAAAGATAAAGGTATTGAAACGTTTATTATAAATGTGTGAGTGTTACGCTTTCCGTAACAGCCTGTGAATGTCCCACTGATGGGCTAAAGGCCTCCTGTTCCTTTTTGAGGAGAAGGTTTGATGATGATCATGATCATCGGTTAAGATTCACGCGTTCCTACCACTGGGCTATCTCGGCTCTTTTCAACGCTTTCACCGATTTCGCTGATCAACCGATCAGTATGAAATTGCATGCATTCTGTAGTACCTAACATCTCAACATTCACAGACGAGGCCGCGTGGGGAAACTAGACTATAAAATAACACACCTATTATTTAGTAAAATAAGCAAATACATTATTTTAAAACGATTATAATAACAAGGCCATAATTTATTAAGTAAAAACGAGTTGTTATAAGCGCATTCGAATTCCAGTCGATAATCTTATTAATAGACTTGTAAATGCGGGGTACATATCGTCAGGTCAAATAAAGCATTTTTCTCTCTAGCCGTATGTAAGTGATAAGTATAATCTATTGGTAATTAAAATGTAATATATTGAGCAGCCATGTTTTTCTTTGACTCATTAATGGAACATATTTCTTTCTTACGGACCTTAGGCAGCGTCGTTTTATTTATCCCCTATTTATTATAATGCGGTGTTATTGAGACAGAAATGAAAATATTTTGTATGTCGCTTAGTAAAGATTCGTATGGATTCGAATTTGGATAACCGACATTTTTAAACGTGTCGGATGACATTGTGATACCAAACCCAAACTTGAGCGGCTTGGTGGACGATTCTTCTTTATTTGTCTGTTACATAAGATATTGAAACTTTATTATTTCATTATAAAAAAAATATTAGTGGGCTCGTCCGGGATTTGAACCCGGGACCTCTCGCACCCAAAGCGAGAATCATACCCCTAGACCAACGAGCCAGTTACGACTTCGAATGAAATCGAATGTCGGTTTAAAAAATTATCTGTAATAATAAAATTACCGTTATAAAGACTACGACAGTTGTTCAAACATCAACAAAACATGAAAAAGCGAAATTATATTTTTTTAAACTAAATATAATTAATGTTGCTAAGTTATTACTTCACGTCCTATTGATCGAATGTGAGCGAATATACCTGAGTGTTTGCGCACACATTTGTACATTTATATCTCCTGCGCACTTGGCAAATTGGTCAGAAGGACATCAGCGTTTTACGGTTAATATATTTATGTACGAGCTGGTGCCCGTGACTTCGTCCGCGTGAAAGTCCATTATATTATGATTATCAAAAAAAAGTCATTTTCGTGTTCTCTTACTTGTTTTTTGACAAATTTGTTAAATGTACAGACACACACGGCTTTTACTGCTTTATTATGTGTACATAAGAAGAATTTTCAGTTATATTTAAACGACGACACATTGTTTCACTGTCAACAAAGGCTAACTAATGCTCCGAGTTGAACTTAATCTACCTGTGAAAACCCCAAGAAAACCCGTTCTTTAGTTTCGTGATTAGCGTGTACGTACAGATAGACAGACAGACGAAAAAAAAGTGCATTTTCGTGTTCTGCCACTCTTTTGTTTCAACACTATTTTTTTTTTGATAAATTAATTCAATGTACAGACACACGGTTTTTTGCGCTTTATTATATATATATATATATATATATATATATATATATATATATATATATATAGATGTAATTTGTATAATTATTCTAGGATATTATTTGGTCTTTTACTTTTATCACTCAATTAATACACGCTTACATTTGTCATTTCGTTTTACTTTTAATAACAAATGATTTTGATTAGTATTTTCTAAATGCCTTTTCAAATACAAATAGCTTAAAAGATTGTGTATTGATATTGGTTATTGACATTTGTATTAAAATTTTGACTTCACTCGCCTTATTTTTCCAAAGTCAAAATTCTATATCTATTTTAAACTTTATAAAGCTGAATAATAAGTATATAATTGTTTGTTTTAATGGGCGAATTACAGAAGATGATTCAAAAAAATCTTTTATTTAACTTTTATATGTTATAATCTATAATTATAATAGGAACACGCAACGAACCAAGGAGCAGAGCGGTGACGTTTAATGGTGCCGAAACCACGCGGTGCAGCTAGTACTATAAGGTAGACTTTTATTAATGAATGGACAGTATTGATTCTTCTTACGATTAAAATGCATAAAAAAATTAAAACGACCAAAGACTAAGATATGAGGGAAAGATATATTTCTTACGTCTTGAATCATATACTATTTGACCTATTTATGTAAAGAACTTAAATTACAGGGCTTCTAATACTAGACATTAGGCATACAATTAACTGTGAAAATAGTTGAATACTATAATATATGTAATTAATTAAAATTTGTTTATAAGAAATAAAAAAAATATATAAATATATTGTAATATGTTACGTTATAATTAATTACAAAACAAAGTTTCAATAATATTAATAATCAGTAAAAAGTGTATAAAAATTGATGAAATTTTAAACGACTTTTGCAATTGAGTATGCGCTGCGACCGCAGGTTTACGAGGTAAGTGCGAATTGGTCGGTGGAACCGACAAACAGCCGCTGAGAGTAAATGTTATACGTGGCAAGTGTGAAATGATTTTCCCACCGGCCGAGTGTTTGTAGCATATTTGCATAAATTATATCTTTGAATAAATCTTTGGGCTATCACTTTTGTTGTTTATATAGAGATACGTCTTTGGATACGAAGATAGCTAGATCTACGTTTTATAAAAGTTACATGAGAATAAAAATATAAAAAAAATAAGTTAAACGGATTTATTTGAAAACATCAGCAGCACCAAAACTAGAAAATAGTAGGAACACATATCTGGATTTTCTTGAGATTCTAACCTGGTAGTAAATCGTGCAATACTAGTCGTGCTATCTTCTCATGACGTATACCAAGGGACAGTTAGTGACGCTGCATCAGCGAAATAAGTAATCGTCTGGGATTTTACAAGACTAAAATTAAAAATATATTTATAATTCTATAAAATGTTTCTATAACCTGTTAATTTTTATTTTTTTATAACCATTATAATATTTATTGTTTCATTACCTTCTTTCTCCATAAGTATTAGTATTCCTCATAAGATCTCTAATTAAGCGTAACTAGGAGTGCGGATGACGATAGCCCAATTGATCAGAAACGAACCTGCAACTTTCACAGCGCTAAGCGGCTCGTAAACCTTTGCGCTATTGATGTTTATGTGTGGAACTCGTTAAAACCAACCAAATTAGCCCAAGCTAGGCTTAAGCGAGTAGGTTTGTGATATTAGCTGAAGATTCCATTATCTGATCCTCGTAACCAATTTGCAACAATGATAATGTTTTATTGTCGCTGTATGTGCAAATTTTAAGAAGAATAGGTTTGGTAGAAGTTGAAAAAGCTTTCACAAGGCTTGAAACAAATATAAAACCGCTTAAAATGTTTTGCTGTACTTAGCCAAATTTGAATTCAGAGTCGATAGTTAAGATTTATATCATACAAATGCACGATTATGCATACATACATATCTACTGAAACATTTAACTTAATCTTAATGACTGTAAAATATATGGCTTATAGTATGCATAAAATTGCGGAAAACCTGTTTCTTATTAAAGTTTATCTAATTAAACATCAAACTATTTCAAAATTGGTAAAAGTTCCATTTTCAAAATTGTATTAGTTTGATTACATCATCATACTCCACAGTGGAGTAAACTGCTGTTAATATTTGGATCTTAGCCATCGGGTCACCGTACGATTCAAGTGTAACAGCTCTTAATAACATTTTCAAGTTTTTAATATCGGTAAATATTACTGATTAAGATAACTATTTAAATAAAGTAGTAAGCTATTTACTATCTTATTAAGCGTAACTACTACTACTACTAATTAAGCGTAAATCTGTAATCGCAATTATAACTATCAAATACACTTGTTAGAATCATTTCAAATGTAATTATCGAGGTTTCAGTGAATAGGAATTTTAAATTAAATATTGTAGGACAGCAATTTTATCCAGAGAAATGTAAATATATAGTTTCACTTGAATATTTATAGAATTTCTCTGTTGTTTTTGCCAAATCAGCATAGTATAGTAATAAAAATCTTAATCCAGAATTAGTTGCGCGAACAAATAGAGCCATCTCATTCCGTCAGCCAACGGAAGATGGCAGTTTTGGCACCGTATTGAACTGCAACACATGCACACGCTGCCTGCCGACGGAACCTCAAATTGCTAGACGACATCCATAATTCACATGCCTTTCCTTCGTTTCGGTAACAATAATATGTTGCGGGTAGTATGAAAAATTTGACTTTTAAAATGGTAGGAATATATGTAATAAGCCGACAGATATTACACATTCGTGCGGTCTTAAATAATAATTAAATTTACTACTAATTTTCCCTTTGATTTTGTTTAGCTTAAAATATTTTTACATTTATAATTACAATGTTTTACCCCTGTTAGTAGAATTTATTGTCTTTGAAAGAGTTATTTTCACCTTTGAGTTAGTCTATTGCAATCTAACTATAAAATAGTAAATACTTTATTCTAACGATTAAATAATATGTAGACTGTCGAGTAACGGTGTCCAATATATATTTAAACATAACGACATTTCGTGAAATGAAAATGTATTCAATAGTTACTGCAACAATTTCACGCTCATTGTATTTCAGATGTAATTGTATTCGTCTCCGTATTCGCGGGCTTTATTACCCATATCAACTTTGCGGATGCAGTTATAAAATTATTATTTGCGGGCGTATTAACTGACAACTTTATTTTTATTGGTCCAGGACGCATTGTTATACTTTTGAATGGGTAGTATGATGTGGCGCTTTTTAATTTCGTTTTAGATATTTTAAATGACTTTTCAGATATACTACAGGGGGATTACTGAGCGAGCATTAATATCGTGATACAAGCAAACATAGTAGGTATTTAAATTTTCATTTATTACTTTATTAATATGAGTACAGTGGATTCCTTCACTCTGCAGTAACAACACAATGACGGTTGTTTATGGTCATGTAAAACTTTACGTATGCAAATGACATGGAATGCGATTCTCAACAGATTCATCTCGGGCCTTTTCGATATTGGATACAGTTGCGGGCTACTAAAATCGCGCTTACGACTTCTTTTTTAATATAATTGATCTATAGACAGTTGATATTGATGCTTTTTGTACTTGATATTCATGTTAGAAATAAACAAATATATAGCATATAATATATTTGAACATTACGTCATCAATTTATTTTAGTATGAAAGTAATAATGAAGATATTTTCCAAGCAACAATTTAGCGTTCATTTAAATCCCTTTTAAACGCTTTTATATTATTTTTATAATAGACAATAATAACGGAATTAAACATGTCTCGATTTACAGCTATAATTATCGACTTGGAATTTAAGCGGTATATTATCGCTACGAGTTTTTACTTCGTGATGGTGCATACTCAACACGATTAGCAACATGGCCATTTAAATCATTGGACTTCAGAAATTTAAGGTTTTATACATTTAATGCTAAAACGTTTTGTTGTAAAGTGTAGTTAAAGCGAAGTGTGTGTTAAAAGCTTAACTGTATTAGAAATAATATTAACATTTTGTCTCTAAGTATGTTATAACCGAATACCAAATTTTGTATCTATTCGTATTTTATAAACATTCATATATTTATATAGAGAAGTCGAGATGATTATCTCACGCCATGATGAAGTAGTCCTTAATGCGTTAAATTAAAAAATAATTTTAAATTGTACTATTTTCCTTTCAGCGGACGACGGACAGTATTAACAAATATATACTACGTAATTATTTAAAATAAATTTAAAGAAATTGATTGACTCATTAAGTGATAAATATTACAGTTGCTATGTTTATTCGATTTTAGTTTGTATTTTTGATAAACAGCCACGACATCAGCACAATAATTAACTATTAATCGACTTAAAAAGGAAAGTTCTTTGTTGTATTTCTGTGTATGATTTTTTTGATTATATTATTTGACTCTTAATTATTTAACTTTTGGGTATCCTCAAAAATATTAAATATTGAGGTATTTTATTATACTACAAACTTAAAAAATATTGTAATGATATGCTATTTGACTTGGTTCACATTAAAAAATATTATTACGAAATAAAAACAAATATACTTTATTATATTTAGATTTTAAGTAAATTTAATGGGTGTGAAAGTAAGTTGGTATTTTTTGTTTTTTTTTTTTATCGCTAAACATATTTTAGTTTTAAAACATCTCGAATGGATTTATCTTATGTTTTGATAGTATCGTTTTGTGCAATAATGATTTTATAATGTTAAATTTCCACAGATAAAGATATTTTTGTTCAACTTCAATTTATGAAAAGTGTTTGCCGTAAAGCAATTTGTTGTGCAGTTTATGTGTTTTCTACTACGATAGAAGCCATTTTGTGGATAAATATGAATTATGAAGAATCAGATATATGTATTTCTCCAATTATTTGAAGTTACAGTAGACTCCTTGTTATTATATTTAAAAAGTATATTATTACTTAGGTTAGGTTAGTTTTCCCCCTTTAGAAGAATTTATTAAGTTGTTATTAGTATTTTTATTTTGTTCATAAGTGTATCTGAAGTTACTTTAGTAACACATATCAATAAGTTAAGTTTTGACATAAACATTGACTTTTAAAATAAAAATACATTCAAAATAATCTCATTAGTGATTACAGTTATTACATCTGTTCTCTGCAATATTAAAGTTAGTTTATACCGTTGGCTGAATGAAAAATGTTTATGCTTCGAATAAAATCCCATCTTTACGAGATTGACACGTCGAGGCGTCGGCCCTTCGATTGTCGGCCGTCACTCAATAACTGTCAGTTTAAATCAATCACATTGAAAATGCTCCATTTTTGTGCTATATGCATCTCCTATTGTAGAGGCATAAGGTTTATTATTGCATGATTTTGAACGTTTAAAAGAAATGAGTGCTTCCAACTGGATTTATATTAATGAGGTGCCTCTGTACATCCATCCTTATTGTTAGTATCAGAAATAATACCATTCGGTATATGTCATAAAATATATGGTGCGCCAGGATTAAATTGTTCAGAATGCTTTGAACATAAAAATAATTATGTGCGCTTTTAATGTATTCGTAGTTATTTATAATGCAATATATGTATTGTATTAAGATGTAATAAAACTCCTTTAAATCGTATAAAATTCCTTTTCGCGTCTCTTCCATTGTGCGCTTGGTGATTTTAGAGTACAGGAAGTATTTTGATGCAGCTATTACCAATTTAGGTAATTTTCTCTAAAATATTTTAGATTATATTGAATTTAATGGAAAAATTTAATTAAACAAAGTCGTTAAAAGGTGCTTTTAATGTACTAACATGAGTTACGCTGACTAAATCATCAGATGCATCAAATGAAAGTACCGCTCTCTTGGATGAAGTTAGAATAAAGAAGAATGAGTTTACAGTAAATGCCGCGATATAATATTTGTTTCTGGTTACCTATCATTTTTATGTATGAAAGAAATAAAATAAACTATATCTCAAATGAAAATTAAAGTAATAACTGTATTATGCATACAGTATTTAAATATTTTTTAAAGTTTTTGTGCTAAAACTGCTTTTTATTTAATGTAATTTTGATCAATATTGCCTAAAGAACAGTCTTGGGATGCGGGTGAAATGGTTTAGCAAAGAATAAGGGGTAATAAGATCGCTTGGATCGATTCTGATTATATTTATCTATATCTGACTACCTAAAATCATCGTCGTGTAAAACCTTAATTTTGTTCAAACAACGTCGAGATGCATAGCTAGTGTAATATAAATAAGAAAGGCGATTTTGTTCCAACAATGTTAAGGATCTATTACGTATTTATCACTACTTCTCACTTCGATATAGTCAGGTTCAGTCGGCGATATAAAAAGCATCTACCTGCCGAATAATGACTTCTGAGAATGTGAAATTGTAAAGACAAACAAGGCAATAGTTTGTTCTGTTGACCGCTCGGACGTTCGTATGGTGGTCTAAGACATTTTTAAGTGTCTTTGCTTAACATAATTAAGATAGCGTGTATAAAATACGGGTGCCATTTTTTCTTTTTTCTTTTTTATGGTAACCGGGAAGTATTCATTAATACATTCACCTTGTGAATTTTTCTTAGTTGTTTTTTTAAGTAATTGGAATATCAATGACGATAATAATATTAAAAGGTGATAAGAACCACCAAGTCCACCAAGTTCTTTATTTAGATTTTCCTTAGCTGTACGCTCAGCTCAGCTCACGCGTAAATGTCTCCAAACTTAACGAAGGCATAATTTTCGCTTAATTAGTCTTATTTAAATCTTATTTCGACCTCGTTGTCTTATTGCAAGTGAAACGTCATATAACGCATCTCATGCTGTTCTTCATCACTGAGGTACAAGAAAAACATTGAATGTTATAACCCAATGAACCTGCATTCGAAGACCTGATTTAGAAGACTAGGATTTGAAATATTGTTTTACAAGTTACTAGGATTACAATTTACTTGATTCTTATGTGTTATGTAACATATTTTATTCTTTAAAAATAAAATAATTGGTAATGTATACCATGGAAGAACAGCTGTATCGGAAATGTATTCTGTGTGCTTACAAATCTTATTTATATTTCATGCTTGCAAGACCATACTCATTAAAATATTACGTTGGGTACTTATAAAAAAGTTAAGAACATTACAATAACTGAACCACACGTGGCTCACATTAAACCCAAATACGAAGATAAAAGACATTAATTTTGCGATATATTTTTTCGTCATACTTTGAATGAAAACCCGCACGTGACTCATCTTAAACTTCGCGTCTTATAACTGACCACCCTACTTAAAATTTGCATGCGAAATGTTTTTACCGCTGAATTTTTTGAATAAAGAGTTTGTTCAATATAAGCGACTAGCCATGAACAATTTTTTTGCGCTTTAAAATTTCGCTTTGTATCCAGTTTACACTTTATCGTTCCGGGATTTTCAAATGTAAATGTAAATATTTTATTCTATCAGTACACAATAACATATTCATGAAATGTATTTATTTTTATTTGTTTAAAATAGATAACCCAACATATCTCTTAAATATCTACATACAAGAAAAGCCTGTATATATATGTATATCAATAAATTTAATTTAAGAATAAAATATCAGCCGCTTGACCTTTATCTAAGTCAATTTATTTGAGATCAACGCAGTGTGCAACCTGCATGAAAAATAATTGGCTAATTTGTTTCTTCTTAACGCCAACCCTCCTTAGGAATATTGTGATAGGTTAGTTCCTGGCTACTACCATACGGTTGGTTAAGGCGCTTATATGGACGAATATATGGTTTTAACAATAATTCCATTAGTTGGATGTTACGACACTTACTGATCGAGATGCGGTATCTCTTTTTTACTCCGTCGGAATCACTAAGATATCTGTGATCTAGAATACTATGAAATCTATAAAACGAGATTTATCTTTATTGATATTACAGGAATACATCAACAGTAGAAATATCTAGAATATATGATTTATATTATTGTCGGATATGAATGTAAACGGGCCATTAGTAGCGCCATACAGTTGTTATTGACGCTAATCTTTTTGAAAAGGACACTTTGACGATACAAAGCAAGCCGAGGTAACGAACGACGCGACGTGCAAATCTCTTTAGATCCACTAAGCGACCGATTGTGAAGTAGGTAACGGTTGTATGACTTAGTTTAAGGGTTACGGTCTTTGTGGTGTTTTTTTATATAAAAGCTTTGAATCATATATTACATTATGGTTGAATATATTAAGATTTCAATAGTAATACAACCTGGAATTTATTTAATATATTACATGATTTATTTATGTATTATATTATTTATACTACGTATGGAACCATGTAAGTATACTTTATTAAAAACACCCCGAAGTGAGTCCCGAGTTCCAAGATTATAAATAGATAGAATGAATTATGAACAAAGTCAGTTTTATTTAAATACTGAACGTTTATTGGTCGCTATTGCATCATCTGCTGCATCATAGGCAGACACCGACCAATTAGACCTAATTAAATAAGTTAATTTAACTATATTGTTTATTATTATATATTAATACTATAAGTATATTATTGTATTATGATTAATATAACTAATATTATAATTAAATTTTAAGTAAGTTTAAGGTTTAATTACAACCTAAATAATCTCTATTATATGTCAATAAATAAATGAAATAAAAATGCCTTATATTTATTTCTAAAAAATAACAAAACATATATATATATATATATATATATATATATATAAACGTACATAATAACTACTGATTCGCTAAATCTTATATACAGGGTGACTGGTGAATTAGTATCAATATTTTAGGAGCATAATCGGTACATGATTCTCATTCGAATTATGTAAAAAAAATAGGTACTTAATTTTTGACCAAATTTACAAAAAAATTACTTTAAATAAATAAAGTGTGGACATATTTCCGCGGCGCGTGCGGCGTGGTGTTTGCCACCCGCAACCCCTGCCCCGCGGCTTATTAGTATTAGTAGGTTAGTAGGTTAGTCGGGCGAGCGCCGCCGTAAGGTTCGTCCATCTTCCCGCGCGCGCGCCCCTAGCGATCGATCTTACGCGTATACCTAATGTTTCGTGTGTGAGTGTGACCCGTAATTAGTAATAAGGTATGGCTTATCAATACACAAATGCAGAATACTGTGAGTACTGTGAGTAGTAAAGTGACCCATTCGTGTTAAAGCGTGTGAAAGACAATATGCGTAAACGTGCCGAACTGTGTATCACACGAGCAGGAGCTCACTTTGAACATTTGTTAAGGTTAGTGTAGTTATGTAGGTAAATAGATAGTTAAATGATTGACAATCGCTGTAAATAAGTATGATTCCATTTTTAAATACGCCGGAAATACCAAGATAGGTAAACAGTTAATTTTTTCCCAAGTTCATATCATTTACCTAGTCAACAAATTTGTTGCTTAAACGAGTGAAATATTTTGGTATTTTTGCCTGTTCTAAGCCAGGTTTAAAGTATGAAGGGGGATTGGATCATGCTTGTTTATCAAAGGTAGCCTGCTACCCTGTTAACACGCGGCGGCGTTTGGACGTAGGTAAAGTACCGCGCGATAACTAAATGTACCTAACTGTGTTGTGTCGTCAGCGCAGCTAGGGTGTCCACATGACGCGTAATTATTAACATAACTTTTGGTTAACTTTACTTAGAAGTTTATTAATATTTATGTTATATGTATTTTTTTTTGGTCATATATGGTCGTCAAATATCACGTCCTTAAGTATTGATACTAATTCACCAGTCATCCTGTATAATATTAAATTTTTAACTTTCTACGCTAGTAAGAAAGTTTGAGAGGAAGAAGTTTCATTCTCATAGGTGAAGGCCTCATTTAGAGACTTCCAAGTCTTACTGTTCTCCGCTGTCTCCATACAGTTTGATGTCAAAATGACATCCGACATGTGTAGATTTTTCATAATTATATTTTCCATCATCGCCAAGCACAAGATAAAATGTAGATATAAATTAAGAACTAAAAGGAAGTAACCCTGGATCATGTTTATCTTTGACATTAATAGAATCTTCAAGAAAGTGAAGTTCTTAGTGTCATTAAAGATACGAAGTCCACTCAAAGCAAGAAAACTCTTTATAGTAGATACAATCATCTCAAGCAATAAATCTCGCGAAAGGAAACCAACAAAAAGTACGTAAACAAGTATTTCGTTTATCTGATGTATGTATTCCCGCCCTTTAATAAATTATGCGTATTCCTTATGCAGACCACTAGCGACGAGTTTTGTACGATGACAAATGTTGTTTTCCTATATTTTTTGCGATGAAAAACTTAAGTAAGCGTAGCATCTTAAGAATTAGGTTAAATATGTACAAAGATTTATTGTTACATGTATATTATAACAATTGAAATATTACATGTATTTTATGCAATGTACTTAGCTTAACGATGTTCCTCCGTACCGCGCTGGCGGTGACCATCGCATTGGATTTACTGAGTAAGATTCCAGTTAACCAAAGATTCTCCCAAAAATGAAACCGTTTAGATGATTTTTCTTGTTTAAAAAAAGGTTAGAGGTTATGAAATATTTTTTGAAAATAAGAAACACCTAAAATAACACGAATAATATATTATTTTAATTGTAAAAGTAAATTATTATTTGTTTTAAAAATATTCAGAAGTTAGCCCTAACTTCTGAGACGGGATATATTTTGAATACTAGTTTCTTAGAAAAATATCTAATCGATGAATTTACTTTATAAATAGGAGTAATGATTCACTATTCTTTCATTTCGTATACTTAATATAATCGATTTTGGTATAAACGCCAACATGGCCTATTTTTATTTATTAATAGGATAATGACTCCAATTCAATCAATTACGGAAAACACGGACCTCGAATCAACTATGGACCCAATGCAGAGATGAAAGTACCAACAAATATTTTTGTGCATTTGTGAATAAATAAAATAATATTACAATAAAAGATCAAACCTGCTTTAAAAAATGCACAATGAACAATGAGAGAGATTAATTAATTAATTAACAATCAGATTTAAAAAAATGTAGTACGTGTATTTCGTGATAAATAATACTTGAAAAGTGTTAACTTCAATAAGTATGAAGTAGAGCAGAATAACAAGTGTTCATATTACTTAAATTACCAGTCGGAAAAGCTTTAACTTATGATAGTTTGATATAACATAAAGTTTTCCAGATATCTTCAAGAGATATAAAGAGGAAGAAATACGATTAACTTTTGACATTTAAAACATGCCATTTCATATATTTCGTGCACAACAAAATAATGGTGTGGGCGTTTCAGTGCGTAGGCGATTTAGATGTTTTCGTTATAATAACTTGACGGGGATACTGAAAGACGCGAGGGCGGAATGGCGCCTAGACTTGACCTTGTGAAATGCAATATGACTTACTCGATAAGTATACTACAGATATCAGTAACTTATTAGATAAAATATTGTTTTTAAAAGAAACAATGGTATTTCCTCGAAAGTTTCACACAACAAATACAACATACTTGGAAATAAATAGTTGCAAACTGCAACACATCATTTTATACTGTATGTATTTTTTCTTTTATATGTGTGAGTGAGTCTATTTGATATTAGCAGTCACCGTCGTTCATAGATATCTGCAACATAAGCGTTGAAAGCCTTGCAGGAAGTAGTGGTTTTAATTCAGTAGAAATATCAATATAAGGCTAAGACACACTTTATTTTTTTATTTTATTGTCAGGTGGACGAGCATATGGCACACCTGATGGTAAGTGGTCACCATCGCTTATAGACATTGGCAATGTAAGAAATAATAACCATTACTTACATTGCCAATGCGCCACCAACCTTGGGAAGTGAGATGTTATGTGCCCGTAGTTACACTGGCTTACTGACCCTTCAAACCGGAACGCAACAATACTAAGTATTGCTGCTGAATATCTGTACCCACCCCGACGTTCCTGCACAAAGCCCTACTACTACGAAGGATTCTATTATATAAACGATGGTTGAAAATATGAACTGCATGACGTTGGAAAGATTCAAGAGGTTGGAGCTGGTACAGCGGTGCGGTACAGTAGAGCTTTGTAAAGCAGAAAGCAGTGTTGCGTATTAAACAACAGTTTAGCACTCCAGGTTTTTGTTTACCCTTTTATTCCTTTTTATGTAAATAAAATTAACAATTTTAGTATCAATAAAGACATAAAAGTCATTGTATTTTATGTTTTTTATTTTCCTGCATATTTTTGTTAGATGTATGCTTATATATTATTATAATTTTTCAGAAAGTCACCCATAATTACACAGCAATGTATGATATTTTGTTTACGACTTATGTAAACAATAGAAATTTGTCACAAATACTTGTTGACAACATAAAACTTTCCAATTTTTTCTTAGCGAAGTTGCTTTAGTGATTAAATCGTCATGTAATTATTTTTTCCTGAGATGTTCGAGGTTATTTTGGTTTGTAATTTTCGTGTTAAAATCATTCTGGAAAATATCTTCCAGGGTGGACATGTATATTCCACAATATTTATTTTAATTTTTAACAATTACCTTTTCTTCACCGCCGAACAGACGATGAGTTATAAACACCAATTAAGCACATGAAAACCCATTGGTGCTTGACCTGATTTGAACTGAAGAGAAATAATACGAAAATACACACAAGAATATAATTATTAACAGTCAAATAATTACTTGGTATTTTACGTACATATTCGTAACTTATTAAAAAATACTTTACAAATAGTATAATGATTTAAATAAAATATTATAAATATTAGATGCAAAGAACGAAGATTTGTATAGTAAGAAGACGTCACACACGTAATTACTTACATAATAATTAGTTTTGTAAATACCTTCGTGGAAAAGTACAAGAAACATGTCGTTTATCATTGAGATGCAAAAGTCAGGATACTAAAAATACTAATATACATGTTAGGCGATCATTACTATCAGATTTCAAAGAGTAACATTTGTTTGGAGGCCGTTGTTTATTAATTAAGTAATTAAGATATGATTTGCATTTGCAATCATTATAACTTTTAGATATTAGTATGGATATTGCTTTTGTATCAGTTAGTAATATCTGATAATGTTTACATACTATATCTATATCTATGTTCCATATCTAAACCACTGTAAGGGTTTTTTATTCCGTTTTTTACATATCAATAGGAGTTGAGTATTTAAATTAAGATTTATTTTTGCAAATTAGTTTAAGTCAATCGATAAAATAATGAAAATAATATAGTCACACTCTCAAGCAGTTCTAAAGAAAAATTTGCGACATTAGATAGTATATTTAGTGCTATCAGTGCGAAGCTATAAGGCGTTGTTTTAATATAATATAAAGAGGGGAACGACGCTGCATATGATATAATATTTATTAGCTTTTGAAAAAAGTCTAAGCATTTTACTTTCTTTATATTACTAATTTATGGCAAGCTGTATCTTTCATAAGAATATTAAATATGCCTTCATATTACGCAATGTCTAGATTTCTTACGTTATTTTCGTCACCCCTAACCTTTGCAAGACAGACTAGCCCACGCTATTCACCCCTCCGCTTGGACAATCGCCAGGCCCCACTTTTCATTCATACTTTCTACTACAGTATTATTTACTTGCTATATTTATATAGCTGTCTTTGCATAAAAAAAAATCCTTATAAGAATACAAATTTGTTTAAAAGACTTAGGTTCTGAAAAAATGGTTTAAGAAGAATTATTTGGTATTATAAGCAGTAATCGTTAAATTTATTATTTCAAAAAAATATATGTTAGAATCGCATGATTAATTCATGATATCAAGGAAGGCAAATAAACAAATGGGTCACGTGATGATCACCCTCATCTACAGACTATCAGTAGTATTTATTTAACATTGAATTGATTGATCTATTTATGCTATCGGTACGATTGTGATTTTTGTGGATTATACGGAGTTTTCATAGCAGGTAAATTTATATTTTAAACGCAGATGAAGATTATCGAGCTAATAACATATCAATTTATGGATAAATTTCTAATACTGAGTAATTGGAAAACTGAATTGGCTTCAATATTAATATGAGCATGATAGCTTTCTGCATTCAAAAGTGTCAGAGGTTGAAACAGATAATTTATTACAGTATCATTAATGGAAGAATGAATTAAGACATCCATTATTCTACAAGTACTTCGTTTCAGGATAGAAATGTTACATCGTTATTTTTTCATATTTTCATTTAACATTAATTACATTAATAATAATACATTCTTGCTATCTGTGTCATTGATTTTTTGTTGACCCTTGGCTTTTCTATTTATACGTCCCACGCTTTTAGATATGGCAAGGAGCCAACGACTACCGTATCCTAAAAATATTCATTCATAAATTCGCTTTCAAAGTATATAGCAGTCTACCGCCCAGGGTTATTAAGAGTATTATTGTGTAGATAATTTCTTGCTTAGTGCAAAGCCATTCTGGAAATCATGTTATATTCTGCCTCGACTGCTTTGCGTTGGTCTAGTGGCTAGATCGCAGATCCGGAGCTCCTAGGTTTAGTTCCCAGTTCGGGTCATTCAGTTATTGGGTTTTTCTATCGAAAATTTCTCAGTAGCAGTTCCCGGAACGGGAACACGGGGGTATTCCCGTACCTCGGAAAGCACGTAAAGCCGTTCGTCCTGCGCCTGAACTCTTTCGTTGTGTCGGATTGCCATCCCATCGGATTGTGAGAGTTAGGGAATAGAGAGTGCACCTGTGTTTGCGCACACATTTGTACACTAATATGTCCTGCGAAGTAGGCTAATATCTCTTGACATTGGCCGTCGTGGCCGAAATCGGTCCGGAGGACATTATTATATTCATTTTTCAAAAAAGCAAGTAGGCAAATAATGGGAAAATCCGTCAGCCAATGACACTGGCACTGTAGGAAGTATATTAAGTACTATAAGAAGTATAACGTCTTAAGGCACAAGGTCCCTTGTGGCTCACTGGCCTTTCAAACCCTAAGCACGGCAATACAGTTGTGTTTGGTGAATAAATTTTGAGTGGGTGGAACCCAACCCGACCAGCCTGCACAAAGCTGAACATTCTTACAGTTAATGAAATTCTTAAATTCAATACAAATTAAATAAACATTATCGTGAAACATTTCAATTAGAGATATTTCATTTAAATTTAACTCAAATGAATGAGTATTTAGTGAAATAAATAAAGATAAGCATTCAAAAGACCTAGTTAATAAATGAACCGGTCAGTTGCAGATTCATCGGTGCAATTTAATTTATGCTATTGGAATGAGAAAATGTTTCGAGTAACGGATTGTATTTTTGTTATACTTTTTTAATCTATAGTCATTTAATCATCAATTCTTAATAAATGTATTCCATTGCATTATATAATTGTACCATTTGTATAACATTTTTTTTGTCTCACTCTGAACTATGAAAGACTAGTTTCCGACCGCGACTTCACCCGCATGTAAGTGTAAGCCCCCCCCCCTTACACTTACATGTTTCAGGAGTTATATAAGTTAAATCTTTTTCCGTATTGACAACTTTTGTGCTAAATTAAATGATGGTCGGATGAGTGATTAAGACGATGGTCGGATGAGTAGTTAAGACGTGTACGTAAGTACGACTTGTCTGTCTATGTGAAGTAGTCTACGAGTATGTAAGCTATATAGAATAATGACAGAGAAAAACACAAATGCAGCAAAATCAATCCTTTTAAAAGTTAGAATGTTGCAGAATGTTACGAATAACACATAGATACATCCCGCCAAAGTTCAGTTTAATTATAACGTATTCGGAGGACTCACGTTACTTCGCAAACTTTTAACTTATTTTTAACTGTGATTAAACAAAAATATCGCCGAAGTTTCTCTACGTACGATAAATATATTTACGTAAACTGATATCTCTCCGCCGCGAGCCGTAGACGCTCCCTGGATGTTTACGTCTCGCTCAACTTCCTGAGCGCAGTAAACATTTCCAATTGAATACGATGTAAGGTTGCAAACAAAGTGATAAAAATTTCCAAAATCGAATCATGCGCCCCATTAATTGGTTCGGAACTGTGCACCTCCGTACACCTGCAAATTATTCGCGTACTCCCGCGTTGAGGCTTCTTCACAATGAGTTTTATTTTACTACGTTTATATTACCTCGCCTTGTACAAACAATGTCATGAAGGCATTTTGTAATTGATTTTTAACTAACTTTCTGAAGAGTAAGAGAACTGGAATTTTAAAAGTAGCTAAGGATTAGATGACGATGCAAGAACATGAAAAAGTAGTATATTAAAAAAATATTAATAATTTAATAACGAATTTGTATTAATATAATAATATTTAAAAATAATTAGATTATTATTGTTTTTTTTTTTTATTACAGAAAATAATTATCTTACATTTATTATAGGATCTCTATTTCGTGTTTGTATCATGAAGAAGTTAACTAGTTAAACAACTTAGGTAAGCAATTAAGTACTTACCTTAGGAAAACTTTAGCTGGTGGGTAGGTTTCGCGTGACCATTGATGTCTTCATGTGCTTGATGGTATTAATAGATTAACCGAAACTTGACACCTTGAGATGTAATGGCTCTTTTCTAGGGTACATAAAATGATCTTCATAATGATTCTGACAGTAGCTTTAATATGTCATTTATTGATTTTCCTAGAACTATTTAAAAATATTATTTATGAAGTGGCACAAGTATGTACACGCCTTTATAATTCAATCGATGTTGTTATGAAAGGTATTTGCTAGCAAAATAACTTCTGATTTCCGTTCTCTTTTGTTCTTTTCAAACATTTTCTATCTAGACGGGTATAAAAAATAAAACTTCGATGAAGGTTTCATATTTCCACACAGTGTTTATTTTTACAAAGATAATACAGCTAAAACAAGAACACCAATTAAGCTTGTTATTCGTTTATTTTTCTTTCTTACTTTTTTATTTCATTTATTTTAGGAAGGTTACGAGTAAATAGGCCAGTTGATTATTTGACTATTATTCCTCATAGACATTGATACTGCAAGCATTACAAATTTATTTATTAATTAAATCATTACAATTATTTATAGATACTTATTTCATTTGATATTTTTTTATTATTTCACTTGTGTTTTGTGTCCTTTTTCTTTAATATTTGTCTTGAATATAATATGTCTTTATTTAACAAGTTTATTTAAGTTTTATTAATATTTCTTATTTTATTTAATATAATTACCGTTTATTCCAAAATGAATAAATAAAACATGCCTGCAAACAATACTATACACTTTCAAGATGTATAAACCATTCCTTACGCCCTTAATCCCAACCATGGGATTTAAAATGTTATATGGCTTGTGCCTGTATTTACACCAGCTCACTTACCATTCAAACCGGAACACAGTAATGCAAATTAATAAAAAAACTTAATAATGTTTGGCGGTAGAAACAACCAGACATCATACACAAAGACCTACCTCTATTGTTTAGTAAATTTAATTGTGAATATCAATTAAAACATCTCCATTAGTGAAAGGAATTATAAATATGTGTATCCAAAACAACAAATTATATATGCTTAATATATTCATAGGAATAAAATGGTGTCCGATTTGAGATTAATGAGTTTAAATATAAAATTTTCATCAAAACTCATTATATATTCATTGCTATTTAAAACGTTATTGGATTAATGATTATATTATTAAATGAAGATATATTATGAATTCATTATTAAGATATTTTACTTGTTATTAAGTATAAATAAAACGGGAAATATTTGGAGAAATCGATTTAGAGTGATGACTGAAATTGTTTTTATGGTGATAAGGTTTAAGTAAATTAACTACTTAACTTCCAACGTAGTACTTTAGTATGTAAAGGTGGTTCTTTACTTGAAATATGTAGTATGAGGGGATGCAGAGGGATTTATAGGAATTAAGTTAAAGGTTTTTCAAAATTATTCCACCACGCTGATCGAATACTGATTGGTAGATACACATGTGGCAGACTTTGCTATCAGTAGTGCTTCTCCAGCTGTGTTAATTAATTTATGTTATATACTTTTTTTCTATCGCCCAGAGAAACCCCAAGCATCGCGCGTTCCATCGCTCGCTGAGCGACCTTAAATTTGTGGACCAGACCTACGGTTACTGTCCACGTTTCGGCACCGTAAGTCATTACAGGTAGGACGCACTGATTAAAGACATTCGCCAGAGAACTAAAGTCACCGACATCGCGCGTAGAATTAGCTCGCTGAAGTGGAAGTGGGCTCATCATGTCTCCAGACGAATTGATAGCCGATGGAGCCGACACGTGTTACAGTGGAGACCTCGCTGAGGCAAACGTAGTGTAGGACGCCCTGTGACAAGATGGACCGATGATTTAAAAAAGGTGGCAGGTACGGATGGATGGATGGATGCGGACTGCCCAAGTTTTTTTTTTTTTATATTTGCCGGGAGGGCAAATGACTCTACTCCACCTAATGTTAAGTGGTAGTAGAGTCCAAACGACGACGACGGCCAGTACAGACGGGAAGAAGATTCTGCACTAGCCACCCTCGCCTTGCCGGCCAGCAAGATGCCTCTTCACGCCTCGTTTGAAGGAACCCGGATCGTAAGAGGAGGGGAACACGTGAGCTGGTAAGGAATTCAATTTTTTGGAAGTGCGACAAAGAAAGGAGTTACCAAATTTCTTTGCGCGCGATGGAATTGATGTCACAGTTAGTTGGTGACATCGAGAGCCAGCACGCGTAGACTTGTGAAGGAAGGGGGAAGCAGGAATTAGGGAGAATAATTCCTCGGAGCACTCGCCGTGATACAGTCGATAGAAAGCGCTCAGCGCTACTATCTCTCGACGCAATTGTAAAGGCTCGAGGGTGTTTGTGACCTTTACGTCGCCAATAATGCGGACCGCGCATCGCTGCAACCGTTATTCCTGCTTTGATGCGCCACCATATGGGAAAAAAGAATGGAAAAGAGACGTGAAGCGAGCGACGTATTGCCACGATAGGGATGGGCAAAGAGGCGTGTTTCCCCAAGTGGTTCCTAAAAGGGAAAATACACTGACCCCCCGGACGGAAGGGCCCCCGAACCCCCCCGTAAGTGGCCGCCGGGACCCCACCATCCGGTCACCAACCGTCACGACGGTCCACCCCGAGATTATTCGTGGCCTGGTGGGGCAGCCTCGCGTGCTGGTTAGGCACGCTCGGGCCCCTGTACTATGCCATGGGCGGCCAGCGGAATAGCCGTTTCTTCGGGTCTCCCTGTCCGGCAGGGCAATACAGTTTCCCCCGGCATTGGTTCAGCAGCCGTCTCCACCGGACCAACACTCATCGCGGCAATGCTCGCTCGGGCGGGTTGCAAGATCGGGATGGTTGGCGTTCTATGGGGGAGGCTTTCGTCCAGCAGTGGACGGCAAAAGGCTGAAAAAAAATATACTGCTTATTTTGTTTCTTTGAAATAAATATATTTGATTTTGTGTGTTTTTGTCCCGATAAAATTTATTTTATCATACTGATTATTTATAGTGGAAATATGAATTAATTGTTATAAATATGCAAATAAAAAATAATATTTTCTTGAAAGTATTATTTTAAATTCTTACATATAATGTTTATAATATTAAAATAAATTATAATATAATTATAAAATTGTGTATTCTGTCATCGTTAAAAAGTAAAACAAAATAAGAGGAAATGCTTCGTATTCTATTTTGTAATAATAATTTAATCACCCAAGGTGTGGTCTTCGTCAAATAAAACTTCTTACGAAATAAAATTAAATCTATATCATGTCACTTATCTGTATTCACATAAAATGAGCTCTGAATTTCCGTGTAAGTAAAAGGTTCTACGCTAAAACTGCTGTCGCATTATCAGAAGATCAGTTCAAAATACCAGTTCGGCCAGCCTGATTGATTCAAGAGGCCGAGCGTTAAATTTTTATGTCACCAATCAATCAATTTTATTTCTTTCTAGTAATGACAAGCTTAATTTAGTATTCGTCAATATAATGATAAAGAGAAAAATAATTATCTTATGTGTCTATTTTAGTGAAATAACTCGATTCGAAGCTGCTATCTGTATTATGCCGTCCTATCAAAGCAGCTTTATAATTACTAGAGAAATTTTAAATTAATACAAAATACTTTCGCATTATTTGATGGGTAAGAAACAGTATTTATGTTCTAATATATACCTACCAAATTAATAAACTATGTATTTTAATTATATAACTTTTGAATCAATATTTGAAAATATTCATTTTGTGTTAATAAAATGGTTTTTTTTTCAGTCATAAATATGTATTATTGATAAATAGATCAGTATCTTCAGTTAGTAAAACTAAAGATACGACACCTTTAATGTATAATGTATCGATTCAATAAATTCAAGAAAACTAACAATCTAAAATAATTCAATTTGTGTCACGAGCAGTACAAATAACACCAAAACAGCGTTGAATTGTAATGCGATACGGCGCCAGTCATCGAAGCGGCCGAAGTTGCGGTTTGTGTAATACTACTCCTGCGCTTCTCATTCTGATGGCTTCTATAAATTAAAATTACAAACAATGTGTAATTTATAGAGCTGTTGTCAGCGAATAAGTAGATTTATTCAAAGAAACGTAGCATCTTTTAATATCACATAAATAAACAGCTAGCCACCCACTACGTTTCCGCACGCGTAATTTGAAGCTTAACTGAACGTATGTCTTTCTTTTTAATATGATAGTGGACTGATTGGCTTACAATACGCGCCGCTTAACTTGGCTGGTAAGATTTTTATGCACAAAAGTGCGGATTATGGGTAATAACTTGGATCTGCGACGGTGAATACAGTAATGACGCGGATAATATTATGAAAATTATTTATACACAGCGATTTTTCTTTAAACGCTTTGTTTTTTTATTTATTTATATAAAATAAAAGCAATAGCTCGTAAGATTACATAGCTGGGCGCACGCAAGCCATTCTTTTATATAAAGAAGATTTGATTTGATC
Source organism: Nymphalis urticae (assembly GCA_905147175.2). Lineage (NCBI taxonomy): Eukaryota > Metazoa > Arthropoda > Insecta > Lepidoptera > Nymphalidae > Nymphalis > Nymphalis urticae. The sequence goes on along the minus strand of LR989994.1, from coordinate 4,208,291 downwards.
ACGTTCCATTGCGGGTTGATGGTAGTCCAAACTATAAACACATGTTTATCGCAAATAATACTTAATAAAGGTACTATTATTGTAATTTTATTATAATTTCTTAATTATTATAAACCGGAACTAAAAAAGTACTCTATAGCTCTTCAATAGCATTCACTGACACACACATTGAAAGAATACCTCGAAGTACATTAATCGATTTTAGTTTAGAAACTATTATACAACGTGATAGAAAAGGATGTTTTACGTATTTACATCCGCAATCTTGAAGCATCCGCTATTTACTGACATAGGCTTCTCCAGCGTCCGTCTGCGATCGTGTATAGGCCTGTTGTTTTATATAGTCAATATCTGTTAATACTGTGTATTTTTTTTAATGCTTATAAGATAATTTCAACAAATAGAACAATAACAATTAATAGTAATTAATTTTATATCTATATCTTAATGTTATCATAATAATAATAATACTTTCGAAATATTACGTCATCAGTAAAACTCGTTCAACATATTAATTACACATTTCTCAAATAAGTATAATTCATCAAAATCCGTATGAAATAATAATCAAATATTAGTTTTTATATGGCAACTTTTTATGTTTCAGTCGAAGAAATTAATTATATTATTTTAGTCCGTATTAGTTACGGGCTTAGTAAAGGAAACATGTTTGTTAAATAATGTTTTATTATAGCAATTAATATAACGAGCGTTTCTATAATTACAGGTACACAAAACTTAGGCTAAGTATATACTTGATTTTATTTGTTAAACAAAAAAAATATGTTTTAAAAAATATTATTGTAAAATTAAATAAAGTTAAGATCTCAATTATTAGAAGGGTGTTAATTAAATAAGGATTGCTATTATCATTACGTTTAAAAAAAAACGCAAGTCACTGACGTTATAGGTCTTACATTGGCTTTTGTATGTTAATTAATAAAAATGACTCAAGAGTGTATCATCCTCTTTAGACGACATTTTCTTTATCATTACGGTGCCATATATCTATCAAACTAACTGTATGTTGTCAGGCAAATGATCTGGTTTGACTGCTCATTACTTTTTGCGTGTTTGTTTTTGCTTGCCGCGTTATTTGTATTGAATTTTTTGTTCACTACCATCTTTAATGATGTCGAAATAGTCGTTTATTAGTTTTTTTTTATAGTCTTGCCATACTTCCTTAATTCCCAGGCCTTGATTTGTCCAGATGTTCGTAACATGAAGTTACGACTACTATAATTTGGCTGTAGGTCAAATAACATTTCAATTTGAATAAAATTTGCACTCAGTGCAAGGTATAATAGTATTAGAATTTCCAAGTGGGAGCTCGCTACAAGGCTATGAATATGTTTAAATCGGTCTCTTGCTCTTACTAGAAATTATATTAATTTACAATTCTATTTGACGTCGTTACAACCGTCTTCTGTTTAATATTATGTCAATAAAATATATTTTATAGTAGAACGTGCTATTTTCATGTCAAATTTTTTGATATTTCACTCATCATATATAAGTTTTAGTAGCTTCGTGTCATATAAATTAGTTAGTAACGCGCGCGGCACGCTGTCTACCATAAGATTTAATCTTATATATGACACACAAAGAGCTATATTTTTTACTTAACTATCAGTCATAAAAACTGAAGTTAGTATAAGCCACATTGTCAGAACGTCAAATTTTAACAAGTTTATTTATCTTTTAGTTAAATGTTGTTATTATTATAAATCAATAATGACGTTGCGAATGTCTTCAAAACAAATACTTCTTTTTGTAATATTTTCAAAATTATATCATAACACTTAAATGATTTTCAGAGATTTTTTATTTGATGTTATTTTAAGATTGAAGCGCACTTTACGATCTTATAAAGAATAATTATGTCTAATACATACATATATGTATCCTTATAAAAACGTTATTGAAATGTTCAGTTGTATGAAAAATAATAAATGACTCTATTGGCATACTAACTATGCCACCTAAAGTCCCAAAGCGTATATGCTTTAAGTTTATCCGTGGGAGCTATGTATGTTACAACGGTTTTTGTAATTTGTCATTCTTTTCTGTCACTCGTGGTGGTGGCCCATTTGCCAGATATCTACCTATTTAATCATATATTTATATTTGTTTGTTAAAGAATCTATTTTTTATTTTTCTATTACTACTATTGTATTAAATTCATATTGACTTTAACATTTATAGTTCAATTTATGCGAATAATAATTAGTAAAAGTTAAAAATAATTACATATTTTGTATTATGGATCCATAAGCGACTTTGTATCGGTGTGGATGTATATAAAAAATTGTTAATTTAATATCTACAAAGCATAATATAAAGACAAAGTCATCCATGACACTGATGTGTGCTTTGCAATGTCAACATGAGTCAATTTGGACAATGTAGAAGGTCATAAGAAGGTGCCTGCTCTTTGGGCAATGATGTTATTAATGGTATTGCTAATTTTATAATTTTGTTTTATTAGCGTAGGCGTCGAGTCGATTCCTTCAATAAATATCTCAAATAGTAGGATGTTTTGAGCAAATGTTGAACACTTAACTTGAAATGTTTGTTTAATTTATGGTAATGATCGCGTGTTTGTGTTCATCAACAAAAACAATGCTTACGTCAAAATCAATATCAAAAAAGATATTGCTCACCATTTGCTTAATCGGTATTCGCGAATAGTAAGCTAACATAGCTGTAAATTGCTTGCACGATCCCAAAATATTAACAGTACCAAAGTTAATACAGTTGACCGCAATGTTTGAATTATAGTCCATTTGACACCTATTGTGTCAATAATCGGCACTAATATAATTTATAACTATTGTGGTTCTCGGACACGTGGCGAAAATATTCCTTTTGCAAAAAAGGGCATCTGGCAGATGGTGAAAGCCGTGGCTTACGAATTATTCTCTATTATGCTTCCGGATTTTTATAATGATTTGTTCGTTTACAATGCTCTCCTTATCTCATATTTTGATATTTAACTCAGATATAATGGTCAGCAACTGTTAGTTTATTTGAATGTTCATTTTGCGGGATTGCAATATATTTTGGATCCAATCACCGTAAAACTAGGGACTATATTACGTTGACATAACATGAGCACTATTTACGTGTAATTGGCAGACAATTTGTCTGTACCGTGGCGAATTGAGTCGTCTATATTCGGAAATCGAGCAATTTGGCTGTGAATTTATCCGTTTCCGATTTATTTAGGGCGTAATGGTTGGTCATTTTGTATTTGACGTATGTGCGTAATGAATGGCAACCATGTAGGTAAAACGAATTGCTTTGAAAATGAGAGAATTAATGTTGGAATTACACGCTCACTGAATAGATCAATATTCTTTGATCTGCGGTTATCTATAATACGATGAAACTTAACAAGACACCTGGTTTTCTGTTAAAAATGAACTACTACTATGTTCTTGCACATTCCATTTATAATTAAATATATAGAAGAGAAAAAATATGATTATATTTGATTTCACTGCAAACACTTTACTAAGATATGAAAAAAATAGACAAAAATCACATCGATTTTCAGTTTCTAAGTTCGTTGAATTTGTACACTAATATGCTTCGAAAATGAAAAAGGACTATATAAATATGAAATCTCATCTCAATCTCAATTTAAAACTACAAAAGAAAAATGATTTTAATTACTAATACTGGTGGTAGGGCTTTGTGCAAGCTCGTCTGAGTAGGTACCACCCACTCATCAGATATTCTACCGCAAAACAGCAGTACTTGATATTGTTGTGTTAGTGAGCCAGTATAATTACAGGCACAAGGGACATAAAATCTTAGTTGCCAAGGTTGGTGGCGTATTGACTATGTAAGCGATACTTGACATTTCTTACAATGTCAATGTCTAAGGCCGTTGGTGACCACTTAACATCAGGTAGCTCATATGCTCGTCCTATGCCTTCCTATACTATAAAAAATATATATTTGATTATGAATTTAATAGCTTAAAAATAAACTTATGTATACATATATATATATTGAGTCATATATAATTTTTACATTCGATGTTTTGCACTCGATTACACATTTTTAAGCACAAACCTTGGTTAGGTACAGCTCGGGTTATAACGTTGATATTTCATTTTTGTATTTTGCTAAAAGTCTAAGTGTATTTACTAAACAAAACGACTCATTTTGTAAAGTAATAAACATTCACTATTCTTATAAGAATCTAGAAGTAAGTTTTAACCATAACTATGTAGGTATTAACGAATCTCAAAACAAAATAGATGTATAAAAGTATTACAACTCAATATACAAATAATTAAAAACATTGTGTAAAATATCCTTAAATTAATTATTAAGTAAAATATTCTAAGTAGCTGAACCACAGGTGACACAAAACGATACAAGCGCAGTTATTACAAGAGTTATGTGGATTATAGTTGTATGGATTGGCGCCTACCACCACGAAACATTTTATTGCCTCATCTTTGCCATAACAGATAAATACCGTGTCAGCTTATGGTTTTTATTGGGCTATCTTTAGTGCAATATTCCACTATTGATACGGTCCACTTGCTAACAATGAGACTCGCTTATTGTGACTATATTTGCTACGTGGTACGCTTCTGTTATGTTTGCATAGATATCGACTTATTATTATGTAAAACATTATTTCTATGAGCCTTATAATAATTGATAATATAGTTGTTTGGTAAGACTGTAACAAATGAATTGGCATTACTATGTATGTGAAGAAATTAAATAGTATGTTAGATATAATAAATTCAGAGACATTACATTTGAGAAAACGAATATTTGTGTTATTATTATTATTTTAGGATGAGCATTCATTTTACTTGGTGGTAGGGCTCCGTGTAAGCCCGAGTAGATACTACCTAGAGACATATTCCACAGCCAAACAGCAATACTTATTATTGTTGTAGGCCAGTATAGCTAAAGGCACAAGGGGCATGACGTCTTAATTCCCAAGGTTGGTGGCGTGTGGTGGTTGACGATGTAAGGAATGGTTAATATTTTTAACATCGAAAATGTTTATGGATGGTGGTGACCATTTATTATCAGGTATCCTATTTTTCTGTCCACCTGTCAATCAAGGTGAAAATGGATGACACGCTTGTGTATTGTATTCATTAAACAAAAACCCAAGTTTATTTTCTGGGAAAAAATAATAATTATTTTAGTAAACAGAAAAACCATGTGCGTATTACTAAAAATCTCTTTAACGGCGGACGGCGCAATGACGTACCTTTGATAGGTTTATACTTCTTGCGGTGCTAATGAGCGAGGTGAAGATGACCACTTACTACAAGGTGGCCACTCTGGCTTAAAAAAAGAGCAGTGCCGTGGGTTGGAACGAAGTTCTTTTCGCTAATATAATTTCAATAGTATAAAAATATTATTTGCAGTGCGGTTCCGGTAAAAACGAGACACCCCAGTGAGCACGTGGGTATCGTAGGAACCGATTAACCGACACTGCAAGCACACTTATCAATCAAGCATATAAACCTCTCCACCTATAAATTGAGCGACTCTAAATCGCCAGCAAATGCTTTCCTAAGAAGGATTATAGGAAGGATTATCGTTTATATCGACAGTAACTTTGCTTAAATACATTTTTCATGCAGTTTACATACTGCGCCGACCACAAAGTCAAACAAATCATGATGATAATTACGTTAATTACTGACGTTACTACTGGGTTACCTTGTAACCTGTATCACAGCACCGGATCTTCTTAATTGTTGATTTAAAAAACAAATTTTGTTGTTAGAAACCAAACATATATACAGCAGTAATACAAAATCCAAATATAAATACTGTATATATTAAAAAAAAATCGCACACTATTCAAAGTTTAAATACATCGAAACCAAATAAATCTAATATTTATAACCACCATTCAATTTATAAAACTATATTTGGATGAATATTTACCGATATCAAAAGATAATCAACATATTACATCAAGATAACACGTTACGTACACTCGAGACACCAAGATAAATAAGGATAATTTGCGTAGTTATAAGTAGTTGAATGATATCGATCTCTTTGTATTTGTTAATAGTAAATAAAGGCATCAGTATACTCACTATATAAGGCACGCCAAACTTCTTAATGAAACTATTTGTTTGAAAGTTGTTTTCAATATTAAAACTCTTATTATAAAATAAATTAGTGTGCCGGTTTAAATACGTGTAATTAACAGTAACTTATAAGTTTTATTAAGAAAATAAAAGAAAGCCAGCGGATTTCCTCCTTCAGGTATTCTCCATCGAATATTAGTCGACAGACGTGGCCTGCCCATTGCCTTGCTAACTCAGCGAGATATGTCTAAATTGTCATACCATATGACAAGTAAAATGTGAATAACGTTTTTAACAAATATAAATAAAGCTATAGTTCGCTTTAATTTTATTAAAGAATGTAGGCCCGGACTTAGAGATCCAAGACCCCTAGGCACTTTAATATTTGAGGCCCCCCATTCCGAAGAGGTTAGAGTAAAACAAAATTATTTTTGGGTGGGACCTCTCGGCTGGTGGGGCCCTAAACGGGTGCTTTGTTATCCTAGGCACGTTAGGAGCAAGGAGTTATTGTGAGCAAATCACTCAACGAATAGATTTTAAAACTACTATTACTGTATTACCAGCATTTCGCAATCGCGTAAAATATTATAACAATAGTATGTTAATTATAAATCTTATAAATATAAAAAAAACATTAATTTATTCTACCGTTATAAATTATGTAAGTTATTTTATGTCATGTAAACATTAGAATGTGTTTATATTACAATTCATATAATTCAATACGAGTTGAGCATATTTAACGTATCCTGGAGGCGACGAGTGGCGTGACTGGCACAATATAAGCACTCTCATTCAGACGTAACATGTTTTTAGATACAATTGCCATTACTTGTCAATGTACTGAGGAGCTATTCGCTTAGAACTAACTCGAAACTCGACGCCGATCTCGATTGCGAAATGACAGTAAGTGATATGCGACATTGATAACAATAGTTAATAGGGCACACGCATCAAAATGGCGTATCGCCGCAAATCGGTCTTCAAAATTTTACGATTGGGTCAAACATGAAACGTCAAATTTATTGAATATAGAACAGCTTTACTGCTTTGGATACGAGTGAATGCATTTATTATACCCGTGGATATTTTTAAAGTTTCACGCATTTGCTGACCAATCACACTGTTTTATTGGAAATTCTGATGAGGTGGTTTCATTTGTGATCGAGCTTGTGTCAACGATAATCCATGTCATGAGCGTCGTATTATTCATTTTACGGAATACATTTTTAAAGTTACGATTCGATTTTTAAGATACCAGGGGTTAATGTTTCGCAATGTTAATGTCAGTGGAAAAAACGACTGTATCAAGTTGAAGATTTAATTATTGCCTAAGACGTTGAAACATAACTATATAAAATATTATTTACGATAATTTGTATTCTGAAAAAATATAACGATTTTTGCAAAAATAATAAAAGAAGCAGTGGCCTGGTTAATAATATCTAAAGACCGATAAATCGTTAAAGCAGACGAGACGAGCAGACGAGACGAGAGTGGCAACCCTAGCCAGATAGACCTAACTAGATGAAGAAAGTGGTGTAAACCACCACAAGTGGTGCTAGAGCTCTGAAGAAACTTGGGAGAGACCTATGATCCAATTGAACAATGACATTCTGATGATAATGATTACAAAATATTTCCAATTTATTACTATAAAATATTTAATTATTATAAGAATATACCTTTAATTAAAGTCGATAATATCATAAGTGGCTTATTTAAATGAAAACAGCTACATTTTTGCGTCATGACGTTTTATCTACGTTCCCACTTATCCACAATCGTAATCATGTGTTCTAGTAATATATACATACACATACACAGTATGTTATTAAAGCGTAATTAAAATGACTGCCTTTACATAAAGACTTTCACTATCTCACGTATCGCATTTTCTTGACATGATAATAAGTACATAATATCTGTTTAATTTCGATATTAATAATCATAATACAATATTGACATAATTACTTGATTATAGGCCAAATAGCTTTGCAATTATATATCATTGATAAATATATTTAATGCATGTTTTTTTGGTTTAGAAGCTTAAATATGAATAGCATTTGATGTACTTGAAGACTACCCTTTTGGCATCTCGGATATCATACACTAGCAATATAAAAGTTTCTATTATTTTCAAGACATTTTATCTGGTGACGATCTCCTCTTGACCGATTTTGACCAGGAAAATTACAGTGCTCAAGTGTGTGTACACAAGACGCACGCTCTATTATCTCACTCACATAATCTGATAGAACGGCAATCCGATACGGCCGGAGAGAGTTTAGGCGCAGGACCAACTCTCTTACGTGCTTTCCTTGGGACGAGAGCGTAGACATAGCTGATTGAGAAACTACTGTAGAAATTTCTTGAAAGAAAAATCAATTTAAACTAGAATAATTGCAAAATTTGAATATATAATAACACAATCTACACGAAATTTTATTGTAATCGTTATTATTAAAAAAAAAAACATAAATAGAACACATCGAATGATTCTACTTTTTAAATACTGTATGTCATAAATATCTACATGGAATTAGAAATATGTTACTTATCTATTGGAACAAAAATAATTAAAAATGTCTTCGTCAAATAAGTTTTAACACAATATGTTATAATATTATATATATACACTTATATGTGGTAGCTCGGGGTTTTATTTGAATATTATCATGTTATTTAACGTTATTTGCAACGTATTATATCAAAAGGCTTACTCAGAAAGCACAATGTAATAATAGGTCGAAAAAATAATTGATAAAAAAGGAGGTTTGAAAAACTTTGAATCATTTTATTTAAATTTATAAGTTTTCTTTTAATATATGACGCTATGAAACATGAAAATGAGGTGTATAAATATAAAAACAATAACAATCACTGAAATATTGTCTTTATTTATATATATTTTCAAAAAGCAAAAGTTTTTTACGTAATTTTATTTTATTTAATTTGATAAAATTACGTAAAAGACGCGATCGTCCATCGTCTATGATGGACATTAAGTCACCTTCAAATCTTATACACACTTTACACGGTCAAACCACAATACGTATCTAAGATTAATAAGCCAAAGATTTCTTTGATATAAATACTGGTGTTTATATCAAAGAAATCTTTAGTATATGTACTGCTGTTCTGCGGTAGAATATCTGATGAGTGGGTGGTACCTACCCAGACGAGCTTGCATAAAGCTCTACTACCAGTAAGCTAGGTATTCGATGTCCTTTTATGTACCACTGACAACGTGAATGCAAAATTTTATGACGATACTTTGATTAATTAAGACGTGAAAGTGTAACAAATAACAAAATCCCTTTCGCATTTATAATAATTAATAATAGAAAGTATATATATAAGAATGTAATGCTAATGACTAATTATAAACGTATTCACTATAACCATTACTCTGTAAGTTTATAATTTTCGCAGAATCAACATTTATGTCTGCGACCGTACTCAACATTCCGTCTAGAAGATAAGGATTTTCAAGATACGAGTTAACTTCTAATTCCAATAATATTTGTAAGGAAATTTTTAAGTGGCGGTCCCGTGAGTTGCATTGAGTGCAGAGTGCAATTGAGTATTTAATTTTTTTCGTACTATTTATACGGTGAGTGCTCAATTATTAAGGTGCCATATTAGTTTAGTAGTTTATTTGGCTAGCCTACAGGCTAGTCTTATAAGGCTGCAGATATATATAGATAGAGAGATATCCAAGGTCAAAATGCAGGTAAGACCATTAAAAAAATTTGGGCTTCATCTAATTCTCAGTAGCAGTCTGTGCTTATTCTAATGTGCTTCGAAAAGCACTTAAGCCGTTAGTTAGTCCAGCGCTTGAACTCTCTATTTAAGTGAAATGAAAAGCTAACACCGGCTTGGAAAATAGACCGACGAACACCGGCAAGAAACCCAGTAGATACTTTTTTTTCAATCAATAACATACAATTAATCTTATATATTCCGAATGGAAATCTACAAATTTTAACTTCACCCTTTTGATAATGTATATATTCTTTAATTGTGTAGTAGGACACATACTATTACATGACTTTTAATATAATATTGTAATATATTTATAGGAGAAGTTAAAAATATTCTATTATATTTTATAATAATAATAATTAATGAATATTTATTCTGTGAATATCTACTAAATGTACACACACATACATAAAAGTAAGTATCTGCAGTGTGATTCTGTGCGAACTAACTTAATTTCTCACCCGTGAAATCTCGACAGCCGACTTATGGTAATACTTTTATTATGGTAATAGTTTTGATGCGTATATTCTTGAAATATAATATAATTATGATGGTCAATATCACATATCACTTTCTGACATTTCACGACCGATTTTTTAGGTGAGTCTCGACTTATTCTTATAGAATAGCCGATATACTGTTTGATAATTTAAGCAATTATTAGTTTCAAAGTAAATCTATTGAGGTAAAATTTAGACCACACCATTTTTTCTGTAAGTTTGTTTTGGACGCATACGAATGCACCAATGTTTATATCATACTTGCTTGTTTTACGTGTCGGCTGTGGCCTCAGTGTAAAGTTTAAGATACACTTATGGATATATGTACATGTGGAAATTAAATGATTTATTACATTAGGACAGTTTATAAGGATTATAAACAGATAACTAAAAGCTACGTGTGTTTATGGTGTATAATAATGGAAATGCTTTTCATTAGTGACCGTCCCATTTATTATGTGTGGTACGAAATTACCAAATAATAGCATTAAATTTGATACGTTATCCAAATAGAGGGAACAATCACAAAAGAGAATAGCCCACTGCGTAGGACATGTTACAGTGCACATGTGTGCAAATGGACTCTCTATTCTCTCGTTTTTATAATGCGATGTGGCGCTAAATCTGATAGGACCGGAAAAAATCATATGTATGTATGTAGGTCTAAAGACACTGCGCAGCTACTGAGATAAAAAAAATCCAATAACTTTTTACTGACCTGGTCCTAAATTTGAACTCAGACCTTGGGATCTGCACCCTTATAAACCAACGAGTTATTCAGACTAAATACCTAATAATTAAATAATAGACAGTGTTTAGTGTGTACCTTTCTTTATTCACCTAACAGCCGCGATTGCGAAGTAAGGAAGTTTGCGTTTACAATTAGGGACGCGACAGTGAAAATATTTGACGACAAGTGCTCTTCAATTTATAACATTGAAAAAGGCCAGTATTTAATATATATATATATAATATATATATATATATATATATATATATATATAATTCTATATTATGTACAGACATTTTTATAAAATACAAAATTAAAATAAAAAGAACAAAATAGACATACAAATTAAAAGCAAAATCACGCCGTCTAAAAGATTGTCCTATGGCAGTCCAAGACGCTGGCACTATTGCCTCTCTGCACCGCTAGAGGCAATAGTGCCAGCTATTTGGGCTAAATAAGCGCTAGCTTTTGGGTCACCAGGAGTGTGGACCATTTTCTTAGAAATATCTTATATGATTCTTTTTGTATCGGACGACCATGGACCCAATGTTTCAAAACCCAGCCCCGCAAATTCAAATTCGTTGGATAAAAGTGAATATTTGCGGCGCTTGAGTATTTCAGCAGCTTCAGCGGCTGCACTAGCTTTACGAGACGTATTCTTGATATGAGATATTTCCAGCTTATCTACGCAAGTTGCATCCCAACAAGAACACGTCCCATCGACCATGGCACTAATGTCGCTCCATCGGGTCTCTTGCCATATTCTCTGCATAAACCATTAGGTTCCAAAGTAGCAGGAATCGATGCTGTGGCAAAAGCCCGACGAAGTATGTCATTAAGAGACCCATGGCGATATTCACGGCCAGCGCTTTTGCGGCAGCTAAGTCCATGGCGTCCGAAATGATCCAACTGGGTACCACAGCGAGTGACAATCTAAGCGAAGGCATACGGCGATGCGATGGCGATGATAGTTGCCCAATAAAGTACTATCCCTAGATTTTTAGAAGGGAGAGCCTGAAGCCAGTGGCCTGACTCTCTTTCAGAAACAGCTAGCAATCTTGCACGGTTTGTATCTGTAGTACACTGGGACAGGACCAAATTGTGTGTAAGTTTAATGCGGGGTGAATTCCAGTGCTTCTGACAAGTTATATCTGAGCGAAATACTTCATAAGGGCAAGAAACACTCCAAGCTGTCTTAGCCTCAGCAAGATCCTTCACTACAACATCAGTCGAACTCGGAAAGCTTAATATCCGACTGACGAGAGTGATAGAACCATTAGCAGAGGCCAAGAAAGCTGGGAGTGCCAATGATAACGTAGACCGTATACCTAAGACACCATATTTGGCTGGAAGAGTTGCTTGTGTCCAAGAACGTGTATCAAATTGTAAATTTAGAATTTTGGCTACGGTGTCTTTAAGTAAGGCATCAATAGCGGCTGTAATAGAAGGAAATTTCTAAAAGGGGCTGCTGTGTAATAAAAACATAAACTTTGGGGCAAATAAACATGAGAACCTATTTCAGAACTTATTTCTCTTTCACAAACTTTTCTTGTAAAAGAGAAATATGTCCAAAAAAATATACTTTACATTTACTGCAATTTAAATTAAGCCCTATGATTTCAATTTTTTTTAAAAGTCATTAGCGACTTAAAAGTCGCTAATGACTGTTGTTACATCTCCTCTCAAAGAGCCATCATCGAGGTACCATAAATTAAATTTGGAATTTAATAATGAAATTATTGGATGTATAACCAAACTAAATATGGCGGGGCCACGTGACCAAGTGGCCAAGGTGACCCACCTTGCTGACAACCTACTGATGAATTAATTTCGTCCTCGTCAAACAATAATTTTGTGGTAAAACCATAACATTGCGATTAAATAAAGCTACTAAATTTGCACCATAAAGGACCGGTGTTATCGACCAGAGAGCATTAAGTTAACTAAATTTGTTAATTCCAGAATTAATTTTTTCTTGTCTTCATTAAGAACTGAGGGACTTAACAAGTCTATTAGGTGCTGTGGAGTAAGATCGTCCAAACCTCCAGCAGAACCATTCGAGAAAGAATAAATCCCAGAATGGATAGCATATTTGGAAATATGTAGAGGCGTTATGGAGTCTACTACAAGAAAGGAAGGTTGAGAAGGTTGTATTGGTAAAGGATGTTTATCCTGGAGGACCTTTAGCGTCTCAAGAGTTTTTAGCCATTTAGAGTATATTGCCAAAATATCATCGGAAAATAAAATGTTTGAAGCGCCTCTGACATTTCACTTAGTGTGATATGTGATTTGTCTTATTATAAATATATTTAGGATTCGGTAAATAATTATGTTTTGTATTTTCTTTAATCTTTGTTTCGTTTTTATATATTTAGTACTCTATATGAAAACGTGAGAAATTCTTCCTACGCTTGAGTTGTATTTTCCGATGAAACTTTGACACACACTCTGTGAAACAACGAGCCACTGACGCTCGAGCTCGTCTCGGAATATGTTTTACCAACTTGACCCCGTGTTTAAAAGGAGTGCGAGTCTTTTCCATATTGGTGTGTTGCTTAATATCTCGTTATTCTCTGTTTTAAGATTAAAATGATTCGCTGACCTTAGTTCTCATCTGGTTTTAAAATAATAATTGGTATATGACGTCAACTGCTACGGATTGATAGGCCTCGTTGTCCCTTGTAAAGTTTTCCATCGATGCAAATGGGACATTCAAGCAATACACAATCACTAAAACAATAACTTAGACACATAGAAGAACAGAATTAAAGAAAAAAGAGATATAAATTATTTTATTAGGATATATAATATAGAAACGCATGCACCAATGTTTGTGTCTATTATTTTATTTTTAAAGAACAAATTGTATCACTGTGATTTCACTGATATATATTATTTCACTGATGATCCAAAAAAAAAAATGTCGTCACTCTTGAGACTTCACATTATTAGCTTAACTTCACTATATTAGCTTCGTTTCAAATAATAAAATAATAATAGATAATAATTTCTGATTCTGTAATTTTCGTATTTGACAATATATCTGTTTTTTAATTTGACAAACTGTTTTTCATCTTTTTAGTGAAAAATGTTTATATGATATTTCGATGTATTTCTTTGATATTTAAGAAATATTTGTTGTCTGAAATATGTTTTTTAACTGGTTTAAAATTGTAATTGTAGTTTAAAATTGTAGTTATTTTACATACTTTTATATAAAATAATAAATGTTTATGAGTGACAGTTGTCAATCCAATCAACATACATCATAATTTAATAAATCATTTAATTCTATACATTTAATATTTACAAGATATTGCATACAACTGCATACAACATATTATAACAATGATTTTTTATAAATAATTTATTATAATATGTTTATATTAAGTATTTGATTACGTCAGGAGAAACATTTGTCGTATGCATTTTATTACTTTGCTTTGAAGTAATATTTTTTTAATTGAGAAGTTATTTATTTAAATAAGCTTTAAGAGTATACCGTGGTCTTGTAAATATGTAAATCAACGTAAGTGTTTCATGTGGTTAAAATATTTGTTAAATTCATATGAAAAAATGTTATGTTTGTTCGTCTTATTATTATTATCATTTAACTTTGGTTCTTTATTGTAATTTTACTATTGAACTACAGTTAACATCTTTATATTACTATAGATTGTATCTCAAACATCAACAAAAGATGTTGTATATCTAACACTTATGGTTTCATTCCTATCATTAAACTTTTATATTACTGGCTATAACTTTTTTTATTTAAATGAAGATTATTGTAAATTAAAACGGATTGAATATTTTGTTGACTGTGGAGTGATTAAATATAGAAAAAAAATCATTATGTATGTTACATAACTTTTACTGGTATGTTTGTCATTCGAATTTCATTCATTTATTTATGTAACAGATTGGAGTTGGTACGTTGTCAGTGTTCTGGTGTCTTGGAACGCATGTAAAGTCTGTTCTCTCAACGTTCGTGTCGGATTGACGCCCCATTGGACAATGAGAAGCTGGGTAGCACATACGCCTGCTCTATAATATGTCCTACGCAGTCAGATAGAGTCCACTAAGAAAAGTCATCCAGGGAGAATTCGTTCAAGAGTTAAGGTGATTTGTCACCTTTTTTATATAAGTCTAGTCAAAATATGTCACGCGGTGAAGTTATGAGAAAATCTCTTTTATAAATTATAAAAAGTTAAAATAATATTTAAGATTACTTAATAAAGTCTAAAAGAATTGATTGCGAACATTGTAGAAAAATTCAGTACAAATTTTTAAGCCTCAGCAGGCAGTATGTAAAGAAGATATGTTTGTATGTAATTAGTCTGTGCAACTGTTGTTTGTCGAGGAGAATAAACAATCGAGTGTCAACACTTGAAGGAGCGATGACTCGGTGCGCCGGCGCAACGAATGTGACGCTGCCTTGAAGTGAACATGGAAACGCATTTCTGTTTACTTGCATTTTTAAGTTTAATTTTTAATATGTGTGTGTGAATTTAAGGCTCATGTGTTCAATGGCAGCTTACTTGTATATTTTTAAAAACTGAATTTATTTTTCAATAAAAAACTAAAAATACTTCAAACATTATTACACAAATAATATGTTTACATTTATATTCAAAGTCGTATGTAATCTATATTATTAAAAATCAACAATATAGAAAGATAATTGATATTCAGATATAAATTCCAATACACAGTGGTCCGTATAGGCGTTATTATTCTTTGACGCGTACAAATATTTCACGCGATAAGCGTTGAACAAACAAACGTTTATTTAAATTTTTATATCAAATTATGTATTTATATAAAAAAATAATATTTGATTCTTTGGTTCATCGGATAATAATTCCCCTGTAATCACTAGATTATCGCCGCCCACTAGGCTTCCCATTGAGTTCAATTGTAAACGCCGTAGCGGACGGAGCCGAGTATGAATGTACTATGAAACAACATTAGTTTTTTTTTTTAATAATTCATTAGAATATGGAAAGTTTCCAAGTACACGATAAAGTTATGTGCGTGAGGTATTCGAAAGTGGCATGCTTTCGAACAACTTGATTAATTTTAATATCAGCTAAGTTTAAAATTAAGAAAAGGTGCGAGAACATTGATTGAACCCTTAGAATTATTGAATATATTAATTTTGTTGTTTTATTGCTTTCTATGCGGACCGTATATTTAAATTAATAAATTCGTTTATTCTACGTTCGCTGCACTCGATATCGTATCCACGTTACACCGGTCGTATTGAATAAATTATTGTCAATAAGTTTTTATATTGTTTTATTGGTATGAGAGTTGGTGAGTTTTCTGTATTAACATTATATGAGTGAGCTTGGATGTGATGCAACAAGGCGTTTTATGTTCATAGATATCTAGCAATGGAAGTGTTGCATTTGACGATTATTATCTATCGCTATTATGAAGCAGTTAACAGAATAAATATTACGTTTTTAAATATATATATGAGATGTCATTTGTATGATTTAACACATATTTGGTCGCTTCGTACGAAGATTTGAGTTAAAATAACAAGAAAAGTTAGTATAGTTTATTAATATATCGCGCACAAACATATATTATAATGAATATATTATATTCATCAATTATATGTCGAAGTAGAATATGACACCGTTTCACACCGTGTGTGGTAAGAGTCGACCAATTAAAGGATTTTCTTTTGCTAAGCGAATACATCAATATTATCAGCACTTAGTGCCTCAACAACTTGCATGGTGGTAGAAAACCTTTCCAAAGGGGTTGGCGTCAGGTTGCCCGGTAAAAAGTCTATGTTATTACTACTAACTAAACATATTTCATATTTGATTTGGTTTGATTTGAGTGAGAGGTTGTAGTTGAGTGCCCTGTGTACTTTTCGTAAGCCTGTGTATGCTTAATTTCATGATGGTCGGTTATGTAGGTAAGTCGTGAAATCTTAACAAAAAAACTCACTTTCGCATTCATAAGTCACGATTACTGGGAAAATAAAATATCATATGAAATTTATCTACGCAAATAAAGTCGTATTTACCTAAACATATTAAATCAAAAACTAATTAATCTTTTAACCAGCAACACGTTGCCCATTGTACCTATTGTCAAATTTAAAAACTGTATAGTGATTTCACAATACGTTTTATAGCGTTACGGACCTATTCGTTTATTGATATTTTACAGATGCTTAATATTACTACGAGCATAAATGTTTAATTTATCGCTCAGTCTCTAAAATACCATTTCATTCATTTTATGGATGCACAGACAAAATTTATCACTTAAGATTCGTTTGTAATTTGATTTGGTTGAATATGAAATTATAGAATGATTACATTTTTATTATGTTTTGCATAATCCATAGATAGAAATAAGAGTGAAAATTGAAAAGAATGTGTGAATACTGCATTTATAATTTATGGTACGTTTTATTTATAATGCCGTATAATAAATTATTTCGTGTACAAAAAAATATGTTTGAAGTTGAAGTCGAGAATTCCGGTCAAGTGAGTGTCAAGTCATGCGTCTAAGTAGTTTGTCGTAGAGCGAAAAAAATACTTTTTTTTTGTTTTTCGTATTTTTATTTTGACATCTCAATTGTTACTAAAGAAAACAATACATAATATACCCAATAGTAATAGATTGGGTTTAGTAGTTAAAAACATTACAATTCTATTTTTAAATAATGGTTATATAAACGACTTCGTACAGTTAAAATTGATGCAAAGAAACCCCTTTAATCTTTTTCCCAAATTTCAGACGATTAAAAATATTATGGATAGGATTTGAGTAAAACCCATGATTAGTGAACGTCTACGTCGCTTAATGACGCAATCGGTATAGTTTATATATAATAGTTTCGGAGATCTCGTGAGGAGTTCGTTAGTCAGTAGTATTATATATGTAAATTACACTACGTATACACAACACAATTCATGAAAAATACCAAATATAATCCTTGAAGCCTGGTGGTATGTGCTCGAAACCGATGAAGTCTCGAAGAATATATAAAACAAGATGTGGGCTTATGTTGTGTGGTAGTGGGATATCTACAGGCTACTTAACTTTATATTAGAATAATATATTGGTGAATTACTGCGTTAAAAATAAGTCGAGAATTTTACAGCTGATAACAATAACATTTGAAAATACACGTTCTAATTGTTTGTTATTTATGTATCTAAAAGTACAACTTTGTTATTCTTCCTTGTATGTATTATATCAACGATAACATTTTTAATTCAGGGAGCTATTTATTCAAATCGCTGTGACCCTTACCTTATGGTAATTCTACTAATGCCAATTAAAATGTTAACAATAGCTCGGTAAAGCCACGGCTCCATTGAACGGACCGGTTTGGCACAAGCTTATTGCATCCTACATCTTTATACAATTCAATACGAATCCTATTTTAACGCAAATCTCTTATACTTTTGTTATTTTTTACAGTCTTATTGCATTATAATAAGAACTAAAATTGATTGAAGTTTTTATAGCGTTGCGTAGTTTTGCCTTGGCGGTATGTACTTTTCAATAAAGATTTAAATATGCATTAGAGCTAACGAAAGAGTTTAAGCTGTGACTCAATTGTCAGAATGTACTGTATAGCGATGTTTGATCTGATATTAAAATCGTTACGTATTCAATTTGTAGCATTTTTTTATTTGTATTAAATAAGGTCAATTTATTAAATAGTGTAGAATCGATCTTAGTAACTGATTTTTAAATACAAAGAAATAAATTATATTAAAAACATGTGACATTAAAAAAAATACCAAATTTCCTAGCAATCAAATAGTTTTAAAATTTTATAGTAATAATAAAAATATTTTGACGTTAAATTTTTATACGTTTAGAAAGGAGGCGCATCAATAAAATTTAATCTTTACAAAGCGTTTCGTTAACAAATAACGAACATCAATCAAAAAATTTCCAAAGTAACACCCCGTTGTGGTGACAATGGGGAGTCGATACCAGATAGTGTGGGGAGGAAATAAAAACCAGTAACGCTTCCGATTTCACCCTCGTGCTTCCGAACGATATCTATAATACGGTATTAAAATCGATGATTTTTGTACCGTGAACACTTCGTGCCGATTTTGCCATTCACTCAAATATACTTTTACTTTTACTATATGTATATGAGGAATAATCATTAAATATAATTTATACAAAAAATAGATTTTTCAAGTAAAATATTTTACTAAATGTTATAAATATATATTTTAAATATCTTGATTTAAATGGTTGAATAGTGTAGCGTCTGATATATTTATCTACATTATTAACCACTATGCTTAAGTAAAACAATTAATGTACATCGAAATTGAATAAAATCGATATTGCAATTGAATCGTACCATTTTAATTGACAAGTATTTAAGTAGGTAGTTTAATTATTCCTTGAAAACAATATAAAAAACAAACGTTATTGCTTTCGCTAGGCTTAATCGATTGCGCACTCTTAATTTACATTCCGGCCTTCATTAAACCAGAGGTGTGATAAAGATAAACATCACTGTCGAAGTTTTACAATGAACGGCATTGACTTTGACTGCAGATCACCAAAAACGATACTTTGTTCTGTATATGAAATTACAGATCGCGATAACACGTACATCATACGTAATGTATTATACACAGGGATGCTATAATAGTTTTTATGACAATGTAATAAAGGTTTTTTTAGCTTCAAAGATATGGTTATGAATGTCGCGTGTGGTCCGTGATAGTAACAAATCACACGTGTTCGCAAATCAATTTGTTTTGCGTCAGCGAAATGATGGATTGAGCGCACGCGGCGCAACCCTTCACTATCGAGGGATTTGGGGCGTGAAGGGTAAATGAATAAATTAATAAAGGATCCAAAATTCTGCAGCTGTGAGCCTGCATCTGTAATGCGATTCTACATTGGTATTCCGCATTTGCAATTCAAGAGCAAATATTTGCTTCAACTTAAGTTAACAAGTTGATATTGTAATTATAAACTATATCTCTCTCCCTATAATCCCTATACATATTAATAAATAAAATTGAAGTGTCTTTTTGTGATTCATTTGCCTGTGTTTTTTAAATTAATATAAAAAATAAGTAGAGTTTGTTAACTATTTGCAATTTACTAAATCAGTAAAAACAGTTATTTTTATTTTTGTCTGTCTGTTTGTTTACCGTAAAAATTACATAATGTAAATACGGAGTGTTTCAAGGTTAATCTTGAAGGTATTGTTTTGTTTCCCTTAATATTGTCAGGTTTCAGATTTTTTTATTATTTCATATGTAATACACATTTATTTTATAATGTACACACAGGTTATAAAATAAAACAAATGGTACGCTGAGTTAGACGACATAATGAAATGTGTATTTTTTTAATATTGTAATTTATTCGAATATTAAATGATGTAAAAATTATGCATCCTCTTTACCCATATTATCATTCGCGGTATGATTTTAGACAGGTAACTAAAGCCTTGATCAGAACAAGTAATACTACAAATAAATAAAAGAACTCGATTTTGGCGTAAGAGCCGGCAAACGGGCAGTAAATAATAAAGCGAACGATCGTCTTATCAGAGATCTGTTTAAATGGCTGTCGTAGGCCAGGATATCGGATTTCTGTTTATTGCTGCAGACGGTAGCTAAGCTGCCCGACGAGTGAGATGTTCGCGAGATCGTCTGATAGTTGATCGTTTAGCTATTGAGTAGATGCGATGTTATCCGCAACGTGTTTTCGGGTCTTATTCACATTCTGGTTAAGTACTTGACGCAATCGTGAAATGTACTTGTCAATATGTATTATGATATTATTATTAGTTTGATTGATGAACTAAGTTATGTAAATTAAAATTCTTAAATATCTTAATGTTTATAAAATAGATCAAATCAAATCAAATAACTTTTAATGCAATTGGATAATAAGGGGTTTTGAATTGAAAAGTCGTAATGTGACAGTATTTAATTAAATATAAGGCTACCACTGGTTAAAGAAATTTCCAATAAGAAATTTAGTTAATATAAATTTACTATTAAAGAAATTTAGTTTGTATACCTTACTTTGTGATTGTACGGTATAAATGTTATTATTTGTTTATTTTTAATATTCCTATAAGTCTGTGATCTTTTTAAATCTAATTATATAAAATATCACATTTAATTCGCTGACAGTTATTTCACTAAGCGTGAAAAAATATTTTTCTCTTAATTATAATATACAAATTGCGTTCTGAAATCGATTACAAATAAATTAGCTTAATGACATTATAGCGTTTGTGGTAGTGTAATACATACATTGACTAAAACCGAAAGAAACCAGTTAGCGCTAGGTGCCTCGAACTCTCGCATAAGTAGCGTTAGAAGTGTCATTTTGTTTATTATTATCTTATTACTAAAAGTTTATAATAAAATATATGGGGGTAAGTGAAAATTTACGTCGTAAAAAATTTCACAATTAAAATGAATGCTACAATCATTAAGAAGGAAGAGAAATGAAATGCCATAACTGTAGAGGAATGGAGACTTGGTTGTTTAAATGCTATTGACGAGGAAAAGTAAGGTACAATATCAGAATGAATTTTCATTAACATAATGATTTATGGAATGAAAGCGAGGATAAAGATGACAATGAAATATCTTAAGCTAAATAAATTCATGATTAAAAAATACGTTCAATATGAATTATAACGATTAAATACCGATAAAAAAATATATAAAAAGCATTTATCTGCTGACGGTGCACTACTACAAATGCAAAAAACGTCCCCGAGCTGATTTGATTGTATATTTTTATTGAATCGCATACAATCACAATTTAACTACATAAATAAGTATTTCTATTAATATTAATTGTATGTAGGTAAATTGTTTGAATATTTTCCATCAGACAAAAAGATAATCTTTGTTTTAATATGATATATCTATAATAAAATACATAATTACATAGCTTTATTGACACTTTCTAGTTCATCGGATATAAAAACGACGGGAGATTGTTTGTATGCATATACTGATATAAAGTTTTTTATCATATTTTGTTACAAGATAATGTGAACAAGCCATCTGAATTATATTAAAAATAATTAACATGAATACTAGCTATACGCGACGCAAGCCGTCACATATCATGCGGAACAGACTGGCTATCCGATATAACGTTAATAATCGTAAAGTTTTAAAATAATGTATCTATATTGAACGTTAATAGCATGTCAACTTTTATAATTTCTGCGGGCATTTCGATTTTCGATGAATATTTTTTCTAGGCAGGTCGTACCTATATGTAGCTTCAAGGAACAGCTGAATCCCCTTACTATTAATGAATATTAAATGTCATTAACGAGAGCGATTCTTGTCCAGTAAATAACACGTTTGATTAAACTATAAAATACATTAAAATTGTAACTCTTTTTTGTTTTAATGTGGATGATAAAAAGGTGCTGAGTTCGTAGTCATTGATTTCCATACAGGCTATTTAAACTTCATTGTATATATTTGATTATGTTTCATTTAAGAAATAGAGTAATTATTAAGATTTTTACCGGTTCTTCGAAGAAACATGACATTTTAATATTGGTTATAATATCTAAATTGAATACAGAATATTTAGATTTTGTATTACAGAACGTGGTTAATATTTTTTTATAGATTTTCATAGATTAAGACTGGCAATCAAATACGTCGCCTGACGGTTAGTGAACGATTTACGTTGACATTATAGGGTTTAGCCTTTCCTTATATAGTTGTCAAGTGATCCTGATAGGCTGATAAAGAAAGATAAGTATCTTGTATCAATTTGCATGTACTAATATATGTATACATATTAATACAATTATTTTCAAATTTTCGTTATCATGAAATAATGTGAAATCTGTTACGGAGCATTGCTAGAAATTTCTACTTTAATATACAAAGCGTTATGAGTATCTGTCGACGTCCAAAGTTCGATGTTGTTTGTATCCACAATTGAACAGTATCGCGAAAGCAACATTGCCACTAGTTCCGGCAAGTTGCGGCGCAGCATCCTGCCGTTTCCTACAGATCCTTGTTTTCGAACTAGGTTACAGCGTCAGTTGATATAAACTACAATTTATAGCTTTTGTAACTATGTCACAATATAGAAATATTTGTATCATAATGAGTATATTTGATTATTTCGTTTGTGTGCCCAAATAATATATTTGATACTTAAAATTCCTTTGATTTCCCGATAAATAAGTTAATGTTACTAAAAGTAAAGTACTTAACGCTAAGTAATTGTTAATTTTTTAAGTTATTCATCTAACGATGAAATATATTAAAAAAACTTGTTTTTCTAAAATAATGTAAGTATGATACCCTGGTAATTGTCAGTATGAATCTAGCTTAAGAAGATTACTTTGTTGAGAAAAATATATTTATTAATAATACAATTTATTACATATCATTTAGCTATTGTTTATTATTTCATAATGACGCATTGGCATCAATGGGTATACCAAGAACTAACCAAAATGTATTTCGTAGTTTAATCATAATAAGGATATGTAATAACAACTAATATTAACAACGATGATTCAGAGTTTCATAATAAATCTATTGAAGATTGAATTAAATCGCAATATAATATAAATATATTTAATTAGTAATCAAGTAAAACGCGTATCTGTGGTGAGCGGCATTTTGTTGGACGAAATTTTACACATTTTTGGGCACATTATTAGCGCATCATTATTATTTTGGTTACGTTATACGAAAACGTAAAAAAAATACTATTTTAGAAGTTTATATTTTAATTAATATGTGCAAGTACATATATATAGACAAAATTTGTAATTTGATTTTATGTATCTTTTTTCTAGGCTATTAACTTAACATAAAAGTTTTCGACTGCAAATGCAGTACACCAAAATCTGGGAAAAGTATTCGTTTCTATAATAGTACTCCGCGAAAACTTTTTATTTTGCATATTATTAAATTTAAATCTTTAAACATATAACGTTAAAACATTATAAGCGAAGCATTACAACACAATACAACAATAATAATTTCCATACAGGACATTTTTACGATTCAATAAACAGATAAAGTAAGCATAAATAATAAAAATGATTACTAATATAAACTCCTCATCCCGTGTAATTAACTGTTTCACTATAATACCTTTATTCAACAAAAAATTCATTCATTTCCATTCGGTCTTTATTCGGCTTATTCTTAAGAGTGACAATGCACTTCCTTTTGAAAAAAAAAACTGAATGATCTACATAACAATATGCCTATTTAATTTCACACCAGAACAATAGTGCGTTCGTGCAAAAATCCCTTCATAAACAATATGCATTTATTGCTACGTAAGCAACCCCTTACGTAGTATCGACTCGTATTCAGAACGGTGCTTACATATACATACATCAAATAATTTGCTATCAATATATAATATTGAGACTTTAAATAAATAAAGTCTCGTCAAAATTAATATATAGTTTCAGTATACAAAATCAGTTTTAAATGAAAACAGAAATCTGTGTAAGTAATGTCTCGTTACAAATTGTGATACAAATATAATTATGACGACAGTAAAATTTAAACTGAAATCTACCCTCGATTGTCAAATCGCTTTGAGATGAACCAGTGAAAAATAAGTGCTAAAGTAATGAATTAAATGTTCCTGGATGCGTCACCGATCGACGGAGCTGTAGGGCGACCGGTCGGGGCGAAAGTCGGCTTCGGCCACACAGTACGAACGCGGTACATAGCGCCACAGTCTCATCTAAGCCACAGCTATGCGCACATCCTCCCCATCATAGCCGAAAATTCCTCATTCGAAATACAGAGACGCGCGACGCGGCGCGAAAAACATCGCAACATAGAGCGGTTTTATTAAACAATTTTCCTTTTGAACTTTACGCGAACTGATTGAGAAGTTCCTGTTGGCGGCAAGCGGGTAAAGTTAGTGTTTGTGCCTGTAAAGTGCGTTTTGCATACTGCTTCTAAGATTATTTTAATTTTTGTGCGGTGTACCGAAACACTATGTTGATGTGAAGTGTTATTTTTTATTTGTGCATATTTTCATTTTGGATTTTTTTTTGCTCCGGAATTTTTTGGTTTGTTGCTATTTATGCCATTTTATTTTTTAGATGAATATTTTGGGGATATTTAGGCTTATTTATTATTTTATATTTGCGATAAGTATAGTTATTAATTTTAATTAAACTATGATATAATTTTGACATTATGTACGTCGTCCACAATTACAAATAAATTAATCTATTACTTCACTTACTATATCAGTACTGAATGATTCCGTATAATCAATCAGGAGTCCATTAATTTCCTTCGACAAATGCTATCATTTTGTATTAACGGGTTTCTGACGAGTTGGAAAATATTCATTGCGGGCGGTGAGCGGCGATACCTTGATTAATTTACTATGTAAGATTATCAAGGCGCCACTATTGTATATATATTTTATCAGCATTATACTCGAACAAACTCAAAAATTATAGAAAAAAATATAATATATATTTTTTAATCAATGCCATTTTAATCGGTCTATAATATATTTTCAATTATGGGATAAATCAACATTTACTCATAAATATATTGGAATATATAGACACAAATTTATATATTTTCTTTTATTAATGCAACTTTAAATAATTCTACGTAAAATATTTTATATTCATTACACGTTTATCTAAGAAAAATTGCTATCGTAACGAATGGCAAAAAAAATGTACTAAAGTGAAAATTTAAAATTATTAAAGTTAAAATTAAACCTTCATTTATATGAAAATAATTTAAACATTAAATTTTAATTAAAACTAAGTGCTTTACAATATTTTAATATAAAATTATAAATAATCAAGTTTTATAATAGAAAATTAATATTACCGTAATATCTCAAACGTTAACACAAAATAGGTAACCCTTAGGTTATCTTTTGTAAATAATTTCTTTAGCTAAGTTAAAGTTATTACTCTCTTTTTTTTAAATAACCATTTTAATTATAAAAAAAAATATAATAAATAGACAGACAGGTCTCTTAATAACTAAACGATTTTCGTTAACGTGTATAATTGAATGAATTATTACAGAAATGTTTTTTTTTTTTAATATAAGTATTTAATATAGTTTTTTTACGATTATTATCTCAAAGCAATATCTTTTTTAAAAAACATTAGAGTATTACGTTGTAGAGTTTTAGATTCTGATTTTTTGGACGCTTTCCAAAAGTATACCTGAATAGCAGTTGTTGCATTTGTTCAACACATAAGTATATGTATCTAAAAATAAAATAAAAATTTGATACCTTTTTTCAATTTATTAAAAATTTTAAACAAGAATCTAGAAATTTGAACTACCTTTAGAAGCCGAGATGGCCCAGTGGTAAGAACACGTGAATCTTAGCCGATGATCGTGGGCTCAAACCCGGGCAAGCACCTCTGAATTTTCATGTGCTTCATTTGGGATAATAATTCATCTCGTGCTTTACGGTGAAGGAAAACATCGTGAGGAAACCTGAAAGCATGTGTCTAATTTCATTGAAATTCTGCCACATGTGTATTCCACCAACCCGCACTGGAGCATCGTGGTGGAATAAGCTCCAAACCTTCTTCTCAAAAAGGGAGAGGAGGCCTTTAGCCCTGCAGTGGGACATTCACAGGCTGTTACGGTTACGGATCTACCTTCATCTTGACTTAGATAATTTATTTCCTCTTAATCATAATTTCCAAATATTAAAATACAAGCCATTTATTTCATAAGAGGCCCGAGCAGCGATGGCCCAGTAGATAGAACACGGGGAGGATATTCACCGAAGATCGCACATTAAAATTTGCTTATGTGCTTGATTTATGTTATTAATGATTAATTCATCTCGGGTAAAAAATAAATGAAGAAACCTGCATGTGTCATAATCCAATTCTGTCTCATGTGTATTCACCAACTTGCACAAAAGCTTGATGGAATAGGTTCCTATCTTCCACTTTAAGAGAACCAAACGAGGAGCATTATTAGATACTCAAAACTATAAAAGATTATTACTGAGATTTTGTTTCTTTCAAATAATACATAAGACATTAAATGAAATGGAAACATCTTTATCAAATATAATTATAATAATAGCCCGTAAATTTCCTACAGTTGGGCAAAGACTACTCTTTTTAATTAAACAGCTTTACGCTCATTTTACTTCACTGTTAGAGATTCATGGTATTGAATATTGATTTTTTCCCTCACATGCAGGATACAAAATTACTTAATTGCCGCAAGAGATTAATAATAATCAAATACATTGTTGCTTGCGCGGATGTGATCCTACGATTCTTGTTATCTATCCAGTTCCATATTAGCCTTTCATTACATACATAATTTGGATATATATACTATATATCGACTATGAAAATGACTTTAAATATTTATTTATGTAACCTCTTCTCAACTTCACTTATGTAAGACTACAATTTGTGCACAAATCGCTTTCCTCGTAGCCTAGGTCTTAACTCTTATATTCTCGGAGCTAAGATTTCTTATAACAAATCTAATATAAAAATAATATCCATGACTAAACAATGTTAGATGTCATGCTTAAAAATAATACGTTAGTTCATTATTGATAGTCAAATAGGTCAAATTGAAATTCAGATATTTGGACCAAATTAATTACGATAATCGGCTAACCACAATTAGGGCAGCGACGTACATATTTCACGTTTTAAAATTATTAACTTATTTTCGTAGCTAAATATTAATTTAAATAATGTCTAAATTTATTCAATGTTGATTATTAATTTTTTATTTGAGTTACCAATTAAATTTTTTCGTGATTATTGTTTTTAATTGATAGTTATTGCTGTTTTTTATTTATAAAATAAAAAATGTTTACCGTAAAATTTGAGTAAATTAGAGTGAAATAAGTTAAATTAAATTATTTATTTAAAAATGTTTGAAAATTAAGCTAAAAATAAATAATTAAAGACGATTAACACCATTTTATTCTTAACCAATTATATGAAAATGTATTTGTTAAGTATAAAGTATGCTTCGACACTTATATTATTCAACATTTTGGCAAAACCTTCAGCTACTGTCCAAATACGTACAAGGTATACTACGTAGCGTGTACGCAGTAAATAACACGCGTCTATAAATTTAATTCTATTTCAAAATGGAATTTAAAATTTCGTCCTCATATATCCTGCGGAATGGTGTTATTGACTCGTAGAGAATAACTTTATGAAACTGTCGCCATAGTTCTGGAGCGGATCTTCCGAACTGCGTTTGTTTGGAAACTTTAAAATTTACTGTACCTGACCGTAAAATAAACATTCTTATGTGTCACAGATAACTTAAAAGTTATAGGTGCTATTGTATAAAAGTTTAAGTTTAGGATAATATAATTTTTTATTCGGCTTTATGATTTTCCAAATGACATTGTTTTTATTTAAATTTAAAAATTAATATAGTTGGTTCTTATTAATACTGAATAACATTTTTATAAATGTTGGTGCAAAGCAAAAAAAAACACGTTGCATGAAGGAATAATATATTCTGGTAGAATATGATATTTACCACATAAAATGTATGCGAAAGAGAAAAAATAATGCACAGATTATAATATTATCCAAATAATTGCCAAATCATTTATATTTATTTGCTAAGGCTTATAGTTAAGCTGAGTTTTAAGTAGTTTATAATTACTAGTATATTAATTGCTATTTCAAAATAAAATATATACTAAAAAAAAACGGGTCCGTGGTTTAGCTATGAAAACAGACAGATATAGTCATCTCTGACAATTCTTGCATCTTCTGGTATAATCAAATCAAACTGATGACGATGATATCGTCTTGGCCGATGTCGGCCACTCGGATAAGCCAACTGCGCAGGATATATTATAGTGCTCAAGTGTGCGCTCTAATACACATGAACTCTCTTTTCTCTCACTCTCATAATCCGATGAGACGGGTGTGTACACTGTCCTAACTTTCAGACTCTGCTGTTACTGAGAACTTTATGACAAAAAACAAACACTTTTATAGGCTCGACCTGGGATTTAAATTCAGGTCCTTAAGTCTAGCCACTGAGGCAGTCATTATTCAATCTCGTCTACTAGACGTCGATGTATGTATTGATAAAATTATTTTTATTATATGTTTTTTGCCTTTATGTTTCATTTTTGAAATTACTATAACGGAATTGTAATTATGTTTGAAACTTAGAAAGTCATTTAAATTTTCAAAAGAGTTATCAGGTACGCATACTCGTGCTTTGCGGGATATCTGTCTACTGTATTAACACGTCTTTACTGGCATTTTCTATAATACGCTTTCGTTCGTTTAGGCAGATTTCGCACATAGTTTCGCCGTCAGTTCACAACAGCCTGCCAGACATTACACAGTATAATGTTGTACTAACATTTATAATTTTATACTTCACTCAGCACTCTATTAAGTTCTTACTGCTATGTTCGGTACATAATTACTATTTGCTACAGTGTAGAGTTGCGTTGGGCCTATGATGTATATATATTATTAACATTCGTTCTAGTACGTTTCATTTGACATAAATAAATATTGAGATATAATTTTATTCGAAAAATTATCTACGCTTAAACTCATTTATTTCGATGGCTTTATGATGTTTTCCTTTATGTTTCGTATGAAAAATAAAATTAAATTAAAAAAAAGAAATTCCATAATTCAAAATTATCTTATACATTTTGTTTAAATTAAGTTCAATATTTTCAGTATAATATAATGATGATTTTTACATGAGCATTTTACACAATTTGAGTATTAAAATGTTCTCTTAGAGTTATAACTTAACACTTCTCTCACATAGTAAAACAGCGTAATGGTCTATAAAGTACTAGAACGATCTAAAAATCATAAATATTTCAGATTAAATTGTCCGCGTGTAGCGCATAGCGTTCGTTGCACCGTTTATGCGTTCAAAAACTTTTCAACGTTGGTACATATATCTTGTGAGTACGCAACTTTTCGCAGTTCCAAAATAAAATGTCAGTTAAAACTTCAGTGATTTATGATTGGTTTGGATATTTTTACGGAAATGGCAAAGGTTGTTTTCGATGTAGAAGATGACTCGCTTCTTTGAGTGACCGTGTCATTGATTGATTTTGTTTCTTATAAATATTTGTTTGATAATAAAATAATGAAATGAAATATTGGCGATGTTTTGATATTACAAAATGTTGAATTGTAAATTAAAAAAATAATAATAATCGTAAGCACATAAAATGTAATCACAATTATTTTGGTAGTGAATAAATTACTAAATTTGAAATCAGAACATATTCATATTAGTTCATAATATTAGCATATATTAGTTTTGAAATTTATTGTTTTATTATATTTTCGATATTATAAATTCATAAAAAAATAATGAAACAAGAAAAATTCAAAAATAAAATGAAACCGAACAGATATAATTTACAAATAATATTATACACGCCATCCTAAAGATTGTTATGTTGCGTATTATTATAGAAAATTATTATTTATATCAAATTAAATATTTATTTAATAATTTAAGTAAGAGCATTTTTTATTATTATTATTTTTTAAGAAATAGAAAAATCTGAAAATGAGTCAATAGTTAATGAGGTCTAGTTTATATTTTTCATTCAAGAGCAGCGTTCGTTTGAAATGAATATTTTCTTTTGCGCATTCAAGTAATTAACAGGTCAAGTAGCTTGGAAGTTTATTTCATTGAAAATAAATTCTTATTTCAAAGACCTAAGTTTCAGTTTTAGTTAAACGATATATACATTTATTTATACTTATAATATGCAAACAGAATCAACACGTATATTTTGCGTTGATGGCAGAGTCACGGCCTTTAGAAGTGCAAGGTTTTCAGGTGCAATGTCGCTGGTTTTTCATTTGACCTGTTTTTATGACGATTCAAAATGTAACAACATGCGTAGATTATGTATAATTTAAAGTAAATTTAAATATTCTGACGCTACATTTTAAGTTATATTTTTAGTAACGAGCCCTCGAGCCTGCGACTCTATTTACGTCAACTGTGAGTGTAGAAATAAAATATATATTGATATGTTTTAATTTTAAGAAATATTAATATTACCATGATGTGTACGATAATATAATATGGTCTGTGAAGGGACAGGCGTTACAGTCAACAGATACATAGATAATATTTCCCATAATATGCTTACATTACAATCATGTTTTTTTAGAATTAGAAATGTAAATTGTGGAATTCATAAGGTGTTAGGTATTTCGTTAATTTCTAATTGTTTTTGTTTATGGTTTTCATTACATCGACATACATTTATATATTATTAATGATACATAAAACACAGATTTTTAAATGTTATTTTTTTAATAAATGGTAGCAGCGTCCCTAACCTTTCTTTAAACGAAAGAATTATCAACATAAAATATATATCATTAACATTTTTAGAAGTAAAAAAGGTATTGAGTCAGTTTTCTATTAAACGCTATGTTCGTAAACGCGCCGCTGCGCCTAATCGCCTGGTAACTTCGAACTATGTGTGGTCGGAACCACAAATGTGAACATAAGGCTTAGTTTATGGAACTGGAATAAGCGACAAGTTATATTAATATATTACAACTGCTTATTTAAAAAAAAAAAGATTTTCAATTTTATTTTTACTAAAAATGGCGTGCTTTTTTTTAGATAGAAGAGAGGGGAGTAGAATAAGATAGGAAAGTAGAAGGGAGATAGAAAATTTAAGTTAAAGCCAATCGATAATGTTAATTTTGATTCTTACAGTATAGGTAAAAATATAAGGTGAACACTTACCAATGGTTATCTGCAATCTGTAATTAAAAAAAATAATTAATTATGTGACGAATAGAACTGACGTATTGTTGACGCTTACAAACTCTGTAATGTTAAGTTAAAATTTTACGTAAGTAAAGTCTACGTCAGTTTTATATTTAATGCGTATATGTGTGCGTACATAATGAACAATGATAATATATGAATGTGTTTAAAAATGTTTTATTATTGATCTTCGAAAAAATGGTCGTGCATTTATTGAAATATCTACCTCGGTGTTTAAATTATAAAATTGATAAAGTCAGCTGATTTTACAAATGCCGTTTCTCCCATTGCAAATTCTTTTAATCTTTACTTCAAATCAAACATACCTGAGGTTCGTACAAAACCTTTATTTATGTATACTCAGACAGAAATCACCCTTTGCGTCGCCCGCTCGACGCATGGGAACCAAGAAAGCATTCAAAATGATTTATTGTAAATGGTTTTCTACTTTGTTGGCTAAAATAATAAGACCCGCGCCCGGATTGCTGTTCTAAATTCGATATTTTATTGTTACTTTTTGCTTTGCCGCATGCCGATACGCGCCACGAAATTTAATTTGCAATCCCTTTGTTAGCGCATTAGCCCCGCGATTGAATGAATCAGCGATATGGTAATCAACCGCTAAAACGAAAAAGAGGAGTTAATTAGTGATAAGAAATTAAATTAGAATCATAAAGTGGGTGTTACAGAAGCACGACCTGAATGAGACATCGAAGATGCTTACTATAAAAACGTTTAAGAACGGTAGGAATTGCGGGTCGCTTTGTGTGGCACGAACAATGGCATTCAACGTCCGGAATATTGACGCTTTGACTTCGAAGGTGTCATGAGAATTAGTGGACTATTATTGATCCATAGAAAACGCTATGGTCAAGCGAATAGTAGATAACAATAATTAGCTTGGACGCAACAAAAAGTGACATAAATCCCGCATAATAAGTTCTCGGGAGTGCAAAAAACGTCGTCCGAGTTTACCTGAACATCTACTTTTTTGCATGACTCGGAACGAGCGTGGGCCGATATAATAAACACCTCAATTCCTGGCAAAGCCATTGTTTAATGATTTTCTGTTGTGATCTTGCACAATCTTCGACGGTTTGATTTTTTTATTGTTAGGGTTGCCAGAATAAAAAGGTTTTTGTATGTCTTAGTAGCGATTAAACAAAGGGACTTGGGCTCGTGTGAAGGCGTGATTTATTTACTTAGCCCTGACAGTTCTCGCTTGACCGCCTTTTTATTATATCGATAAAATCAGATTTCAGATTGAGGCAATATTAATTTAGCTCTTATTGTTTCAGGTGCAATATGGAAAAGAGGCTGGACACGATAAAAGGAGACTAGTAATTTATATTTATGTAGGGAATTTTCATTTTTATTCCGCGATAAAACAAAGATGCTGGCGTGTGTTTTAAGGGAAGTGACCTCAATCGTCTTCTTTGCGATACAAATTCATTTGAGCGCGGCTGACAGCCGGTGCCTAGACAAGAACGCGAGTAAATGAATAATTAAATTTAAATTACATTGACAATATTTGGCCTAACGCTATAAAAAAATATTAATCGATATTGAAAAGAAAATTGATCGTTTGTTAACTAAGCTAGTCAGTCACAACTGTAGCAATAGTAAGTTACCAATAGAGGAAATAAACTAAGGAGTAGTGTTCACTGGAAAGGCCACCACGGTGGTATGCTTTATATTGCACCTTGTATCGACTGCGCGCTGACTGGTCGCTACGTCACGTGGCTTCCCGGCGCGCGACTGCAGTGCTGGATGCTACTAACTGTATACACGTGAGTACTTCGTTTTATTTCTATTTTATTTACACTGTACACTTAAAACATGATTGTAAAATATTAACCTGTTTGTAGAATTTCTTTAGATGTCGATGATTTTAAAAGGAAATATTGAATTTTATCATTTTAAATTTGCTTACTTATAATACAATTTATGGTTTCTATTTATAGCCTAAAAAGAATGTCATAAAATTATTCATCTAATGTATTGGCTCATTCTTAAGTGTTGTCTTAAACAAGACACGTTATTTCTTAAGTTCAACAATGGACGTAGTTAGCCAAAAAGTTTATCGTAACGGCAATCTATAAAGTAAACACTTGAATAATTACCAAACGGTAGTCGAATATAAAGCCTATACGTAAATTAAAGAATTCAAATTCATTCAGAGGTTTAAGTAGTCTATAAGCTCGAGTAGGTTGTCGCTTCAATTTCATTTACATGTCAATCAACGGAAATCTTGATGATGACATTTAAGTATATTTATTTGATATATTGCAACTGCACACTTCTGGTTGGCAAAAGTTAAATTAAATTCAAACAGCAAAGTTGATTAATTCAATTTTACGCATCAATGATTTACAGTTTAATTTGAAATTCTCAAATGTTAAGTTCCAGTTGTAGGCTGTTTTGTTAAGGTGTTTGGCTGGCTAATCTTTTGCAAAACTTAGATCATTATATGTATTTTGGCTTCTAATGTAGACATTATTTTGAATATATATATATTATATAAGAAAAAAATTATATTATGTTACTTACATGTCCATTACACGGATAGTATTTAATGAAACACTGCGAGATGTAATGACAGATATTTTAATGAGAACCGATGTTTTCATTGTATTTGTAGTGTAAGAAATAACGTATAACATCGTTTAATAAAATTACTATTTATTATAATTTATTTATTTAATGTTATCCAAAGGTTGTCTGGAAGAGATCATTCTTTTAGCGATAAGACCGCCTTTTGTACAAAATAGTTTTCTTTTTTTATGTTTATGTTTAAAATGGTTCTGTAACTCTTTGGTTGTACAATAAAGCATATTCTATTCTATTCTAATAAAATTACAATATTTTTATACATTGACATTCATTGAATAGTGTATTTGTTAAATGACAGACACACCCTTTTACAGATTTTTGTACACATTTAATAAAATGGACATTGAAAATTTGGCAACAACATAAAATGTTTGCGTTTTAAGTTGGTTTGAAAAGTCGCGACGATGTGTTAAATTGTCTTGAATTTAATATTATTTGAGGACAAACATATGATTTTCTGTTGTTACATTAGATTATATCTAATTGAACGTAATTGTTTCTGTTGTTTATTGTTTTGTCTTCCTGTATGTAATATTGAAAGCCCAATAATGATAAATTGATCACCTTTTCCTGGCTGATAAATAAGATATGCGTGAAAATTAACATGTTCCAAATCTACGCGATTAAAGTCGTGAGTTCAGTAGTTCGATAATAACGAAATTAGTGTTTAAAATTTGTGTATAATAAAATTTTATTTTATTGTTTTCCATAAATGGGATTAACATTCTATACAAAGATTACGACTACATCAATTATTTAGTTGCCTTATAAAAAGCCCACAAACCGGTGTCCATGTCTCTAAACTACAGATTTAAAAGGTCAAAATATAATATTTTGGAAACTCACAATAAATATAATAAATTGTTACCTTAACTAATAAGATCGGCCCACTCGTTATATTTAATTTGTGCCAAATCAGGTCACAATGGTGGAATTAAATATTAACGACGTCTGAGACGGAATATGATAAATAGGCATTATGTTAGTATATTTTATATATAAAGTCATAATAGATAAGTCTATAAGGATCTGATAAACACAGCAGGACTTCATTGTCAGAAGCAAAACACACAAACGTTCGTTCTTTGTCATGTAAATATTAAAATTTACATATAAATTGATTTTTTTATTCACCTAATAATATTATAATCTTAATCAATTAGTTTTATTCTGGAATTGTAGATTCTTTTTTTGAAAATCTTGAAGGCTAACCAGCTTTAACATCGTATGGTAATCTGCACTAATCGATGAATACTGTATAAAATGTAACATTTATCTTATCTATGTTTGCAAAATATTGATAAGCTTTACAAGATTACTTAGCTTTATAACTTAGCTTTATAAGAAGAAGACACTAAAACGTTTTTATTAAACGAAGTTACTTTTATGTTAAACTGTAACTAATTACTATATTAAAACTAAAAATTCATTAAATGATAATCTGTCGAAATTATCGTGTAATGAATTCGTGTAAAAATCGGCTATAGATTAAAATTGACATAATGTTCGTGGTCAAGCGTGTGAAGACGCGCGCACAGAGTTCTATGGAATATTTGAATTGTTGTTATTTATAAAAAAATAACTATCTCATATTAGTTATACACTATGTCAATTACTTTCCACTATATAC
The DNA here is from genome assembly GCA_905147175.2 of Nymphalis urticae. Taxonomy (NCBI): domain Eukaryota; kingdom Metazoa; phylum Arthropoda; class Insecta; order Lepidoptera; family Nymphalidae; genus Nymphalis; species Nymphalis urticae. Next base: position 4,172,130 of record LR989994.1, on the reverse strand, counting down.
TAATTACTACCAACTTTTTTTTGATCAGTCATTCAAAATTGATTAAGCATGTACCATTTCAACATAAAATCGATTGTTTGCATATTTAATAAATATGCTTTTTCTTGTTAATAAATGGCATAAAAGGAATGACTTCTGCAAAATATAAATATATTCCTGTAATAATAATATGGCACATTTACATCATGACATTTGATTACGTAATTCTATACAAGTATTGTCTGTGGCTTATTTAGTATGAAATCGTGATTAGAGATACAGATAAAGTATTTAAATAAAGACAACCTGTAAATAAATTAAACTTATTATACAACACACAATATTGCATTTTTTGTGCATGTTTTTTAAAAGCTTATACACGAACACAACAAGCACGTTGTATTTTTGATCTATATAAAAGACGTCGCGTCAGACTGCTCAATTTTTCTACAAAGGCTGAATAATATCACGAGTACTAATGGGATGTTTTACTTCTTGTTCTTCTAATAACACTATCTCATATTTACCTCAACATTTGGCAAAATGCACAAAGCTAAACCGCTTCCACCCGTTATAGTTACTAACAAAATATTTTTAAATATATTTTCTTCATGTTTATGAGATATTGTAGAGTAGGTTCTTGATTCAAACTCAGTCAGGAAAAAAAACGAAGTATATATTAGGAAACTTGGAAAACTAAAACCCCGGAACTATTGATAGAGCTATTTTTTTATTTTTTTTTGTTATTTTCATATCATATTTTATGGCACTTAACTTTGGGGGATAGCTTCACATGAGTATTGTATTAATTATTCAAAAAATTAAATGTTTTATTTTTGTTATTTTGGATCAAGGAGTCTTTACCAAAAGCTCTAAAATAAAAAAATAACTAAAGCAGATCGTCTCACGCTTGACTTTTTATTTGCGCATTAAGAATCGTCGTCGAGTTAGACAATAATAATACGTGGGCACCATTGTTTGAACTTACACGAGGTTTCATATTACTTATTACAACATAACCGAGTAGACATTTTTTTACTACTGTACTATACCGTGTAGGTGTGTATTAAAAACGTATTAATCATCATTGGTATGCTTTCAGACACGTTATGCAACTAAATCAAATATTTATGTTGGAGATGACATTGACAATCTATCGTCTGGTTCAAGTCGAGGATTGTAAACTTTATTTGGAGAACAGACCTTCTATGACTTTTTTTGCTTTTAATCTAATGAGTAGAATAGAATATAATCTAGAAATTTCTAGTGCAATAGAAGTTTAACAATAAGAAAGCACCTCTATATGTACCTGATATAATTAAGAATTATGTAAATACTTTTTAATAACATTGTTTCGGTGAAAGCTTACCTTTCGATATTTTATTTGTCATTGACAAATATGATTAATTTTTTTGAAGACACCAATTTAATCACTATAATTACAATATAATAAAAAAGAAAATTAATTTCCTTTTTCATATTTGTCTGTTGCCTTATTGGTCAAGGAAATTTCCTGCTCGATAAATATTGAGAAAGTCACATTATTATGTAATTAGTGTGAAATTGAAAGTTATTCTTTGTATATTTATATAAATATAAAAGTTTACTGAGGCCCCACTGCCGAGTCCAAACTTATTAAGCTAGGAGTGTGAAATTTAGATAACATTCTCCTTTTATGAGTCCCCATAGAGGGGAAAAATAAATAATAGTGCTCAAAATTTCTAACACATCATCCCCTGAAGGGATATCGTAAGAGTTAAGAGTTTATACGTTTTAGTCTAAAATGAAAACGAAGTCACTAATGACAAGGTTAAGTAAAATGTAACTTTATCTTTTATTGTTGAAATATTCATATTTATCTTTCAACTGCTTCCATTTTACTGATAAATAAAGTCACTTTAAATCATTCATAAATTAAAATGTAACAAAATTTGTACATACGACCTTTTGTAAATAGTAGCAATATGACTTTGAATTTAGAATAGAATTATAATCAGGATACAAAATCAAAATTAACCGTTCTTGTTAAAATTAATTATAACATATAAAATACACCATCCATTTCAGTTGTTAAATTGAATTCACGGTTAATTAATTGGTAGAGCAATGACACCAAACAATTTAATTCATATGTCATTCATATCAACACGTGCCGACCAAATATAGTACTAATGAATTATTATTGAATCTATTTAAGTGGGAGGTTGTTTCTTTCAATTATTTACACTTATCATTCTAATGTTAACTTTGGATAAATGGTGTAATTGTGGTGCGTGGTAAGTTTCATAGAAATATATTTATATCTATAATGAACAATATTCGCAGCCTGTAATTGTGTCACTTCTAGATAAAGGCTCTCATCTCGAAGAGACGGTTAGAACTTATCTCAACATGCAGCTCCACTACGGCTTGTTGGATATAATATATCTAACAGAATTTTATCTGACGCATGCAGGTTAACCTTCCGGCGTGCAAGCTTAGGGTTGGTGATGAAAATTTCTTACAGAAAATCAGTTCAAATCAATTTCATCAGCTCAGTCCGGTACTTGAACCCTTGAAATTTGCTACAATATAAGCTAGGCACCGCCAATATATATATATATATATTGGTATATATTGCACACAATATAAGTATTTTAACGAACACACTTGTCCTTAATAAGTTATATTGAATCTCAGAGCACGACGCGACGATCGTCCAATATTAATTGACGGATTAGTCTTCTAACTGATTGTGATCAAAGATGAATGGCAGTTACGCAGTGAAGTGCTAAGGGTCAAGTTCCAAATATTACGGCGACGAGGCCACGAATTATTGAAAAGTTAGTCTTATGTAATATATGCAATTTTAAGTTATTTTGAAATTTGGTAAAACGCAATTTACTAATAAGTAGTTAAAAAATCGTTTTTTTTTTGTATATTGATAAACTTAAAAAAATTTTGAGCCAAATTGTTACACGTTTCCGAAATACACGAAATAAATGATATAAGAGAATTGCTCATTTAATATAATGATATTTCTCTACTGTTTATTGACTGGTATTGATATGATTGAACATTGTATTGATGGAAGGCTTCCAAAAGTTTGTACGCGCGATTATTTCAGAATCTTTACGGCCAATTTTTATTATTCTTTTACTGCTAAAAATAATATGCATGGTTTTGGTAAATATTATTATTAATATATAATATCGGTTTTTTTACTTTAGATATAATCATTTTGAGTTTTGTTAAATACTCATTTAACAAAACTCAAAATGTTTAAAAGAGAATTGGAGAAAAGAAGAGTATAATTATACGAATATTAAAATTACCGAAAGAAAACATTGTTTTTTGCAACTTTTTGATAATAATTGAATTAAATCTAACTGTACCAATGTATAGTTAAACTTATTCTAAGAAGTTTTTAATTTAAAGTTTGTTATAAATCCTAATAAAATCAAATAAATGTGTGGTTATTGTTAAGTGGTAGGGTTCGTTACTAAATTTCGGCTATGACAACTAGTCATAAGTAAGAGTATCCTAACTACATAGAAGATTATGTATAATGCACAAGTGAGTGCACAAATATAAGTTCACTTTTCATCACCACGTCTAATTAGACACGTGCGGAACGGGATCAGGTTTTTTTGTCTCTGCACCGGATTCACACCCGTGTACTGGAGTACTCGTGAACTATAGACCACCAGCCATACAAGCTTTTAGAAGACCATTGAGGCAGTCAATTAAATAATAAAGTATTAGCTATTAAGGCAAGAGTATATAATATTACATAATACAGACTTTGTCGGTATGTTAATGCGTCCTAGGCAGTATGTGTAAGTTAAATATTGTTACGCGAGAAAAGAAGTCACATTATTCGTTGACTTGTCACTTTATAGTCACTGTACAATTGGAAAGCGAGTTTTACTGTGGCGTGTGTGTGGGCGTCTTTATTTGGGACGACAAGGACAGTTGAATTTTTACTAACGAATGTTAGTAATATGATCTACAGCTTTACACCTTATTTTTAATGTTAATAATTTGTTTAAATCAAAGTTATAGCATTTTCGTGTTGTAAATTTTATCTTGATTATTATTTATTTTATCTATTATTCATTTTGTTAACGAGTATCATATTGAATAAAAAAAAAACAAATTTAATGTACTACGTACTTAAAGAAACTTAAAATTAGTTTAAAAAATATCTAATAATAATTTTATTAATATGAAATGTAATAAAAATCTATAAAAATAACAAAAATGTGTTGTTATGATATTGGATCTAAATAAAAATTTAAATTACCATGTAGAATTTATTGTATACCGGGCGTAAGCTAATAAGAATATAAATTAATTAGCATAATACTATTAAAAAGCAGCTGTTTTGGACTGATGTCAGGTGGTCCGTCTCGAGATAAGAGGGATGCTGGCTTAGGGATGAAAGGGCATGACGATTGTTATCGCGAGAACATAGGAAATATTAATATGACAGCGATTTACGTTCTATAACATTTTAAAGTTATACATCCAGGTTATTTGGGCGGGTTTTATTGAAACCAAAGCACGATAAAAATGGTATATGGTTGTGTTATAGACACTTTTCCCTAAAATAAAGTAGTTCCTTTTAAATTACTATTAAATAAATATAATATTAACCAAAATAAATACCTTATTATATATTGTGCGTTTTTAATGTAATATTACACGTGGGGAAATAATTTTTTTTTTTTGTGTTTATTTTAATGATTTATAAGTTATTGTAGTCGCTTTATAATAGTGTTAAATAATAACATATATTATGTTATAAATAATTGGCATGTAGCACATTACATATATTGAAAATATACAATGTTTGCACCGGGTCGAGCCCTTCATTCTTTATTCTACCAACCATTAACACTTTGTATTGTTATGTTTCGTTTCGAAAGATGAATTAGCCAGTATTTTTTTATAGGTATAATGTAACATCTTAGTTAGTTTGTAGCGCATTGACGTTGTGCGAAGTAGTCTATACTTCTTGACAAAGGTTAACACTTAAACGTCAATCTTATTTTAAAGATTGCTAATAATGTCTTTTGATTCGCCATTTCTCTTTTTCAGAAGAACTTTGGAAGTAGCATGCTAATAAGCAGTAACGATAGTATGAATTACCTATTTCTAATTTTAAATAAAATTTACTTAAAATACAAATTGGTACGTATTGTCGATAACTTTGAGAAGTTGTGTATCGATATTGAAATAATCGAAACAGTAACGTTCCAATATCAAATTTCATTAAGATCTGAGGATTAAATAACGTTGAAATTAAATCTGACGTTATTAAGGAATTCATTTTGAGGATAATAATAGAATTGCCATTATTTTAATTAAATAGACGTATCCTTGAGTCTGACACCTCGTAATAAAGTTTCCATATGAAATTAAACGTTCACATTGATTTCGTGTACTTATAATAGCTCAGTGTCGGTCCTTTTGATGTGATCCTCCAATATGCGTAATTGTGGGTTTAGCGTTCGTACACCGGCGCAAGTGACCAGTGGTGGCGTTGTTTAAAGATTCAGTGAAAATGTCCGCCCACTAGAGCTGACCTTAATAGCGGAGGTGCGGCCGTTAACATTTTAACATACAAGGCTATTTGTGAGTACACAAAAATGTTAAGGTAAGACTTAAGACAATTTTTCACTATGAGATATCATATACTATATTTTTTCGGTTTATTGAACGATATTTTCAAGCTAATATAATGCTTCCCTATACCCTGTATACAGTTTCATGCGTCCGCGTCGCAGCGTTTCTTTTAAAGTAAATGATCGATATAAATCGATTTCCGCATTATCTTCATTCGACGAACAATCTTATCAATCAAGCAACAAAGTATTCACGGACCAACACCAATAAGTAACTAGACGTTACTAACTGAACTGATAAAAAAATATATTAGTATAAATGCAAATAGATGTCGAAAATAATATCCACAGGTATTATATATATTGTATCATATTGTAAGAGCTGACTTCAATTTTCCTATTTCAATTACATTTTTCGTCAAATATTCCGATCAATTTAGTGAACATATAAGAATTAAATATTTTCCAATATAGGTTAAGCGCAAATATGATTGCAGCAGTCTGTTTGATTTGAATGTTGAAATTTGTATTTCGGTACATAATAGTATACAATAATTATTGTATACTGTTATATTTATGAATGTATTTACATCACTTATGTGTCAAAATTTGATTTGAAGTATTCAAATTACCCGAACTTTATTTAAAATTAGAATGCACCTCTCTTTTCTAAAAAAATAAAATAATATTACAAGTTTTATTTCCCCGAAAATTCTAAGTAAAAATTAATTTAAAAAAATTGTCAACACATTTATTTAATGTTTAAATAATACAAAAAATTCTACGAACGCACCGCTTCTCACTTACGCGGTATTGTCACTACTCTCATTTTTCCGCAGCGCATGTGTTTTTAATGAATAGGTATTATATTTAATCGGGGGCTGAATTTTTACGATAAGCCTTTGATGTCTTATTAATGATGCCCATCAAAGCAGCGTATCGATTTATCATAAAATATATTCAGTGTTAAGCTTTTAATTACGTAAAAAAATGTACCTTACCTTTCCACTATAAACAGGCTTATAAACGTCAACCTTTTAAAATTACTTTGTACTTGAAAATGATGCTTCTGTGTAACGGAGAAATATTTTAATCTTTTTTTGGTTTCTATATTTTTATTTGAAAATAATATAACAACTACGTTTACTTAAATATATTATGCATGAGGAAGTGTTGAATTGAACCAGTTGATCATTCATCAAGTAAATCCTGATTCTGTCCTCAAGGGGACATTAGCCCAGCAGTGCGACAAATTTCAAGCTTATTCCTCATGTTGCTTCAATGCAGGTTCACACATAAATGCGTCAGATTTTCATCTGACTAATTCAAGTTTCTTTACGCTTCCCTTTGCCGCCAAACACAATTATCAAAAAAAAAAAACAAAATTAAACACATGAAAACTCAATGGTGCTTGCCCGGGAACGAACCCGCAGTCTACTACTATTGAAACAAATTTTTTAGGTATTTGCATTTCGACATTTTATAGCGATACATATAATATTTCCGAATATAAAACAATCTAAAAAGTGATCTCAAAGTTTTATAATGTTTATATTACGTTGAATAACTTTCACACAATACCTCTGTCGAACCAATAAAAAGCGGTGATTGATTGAGCATCCGTTTTTAAAAGAAACGAATGAACACTATGAATATTAAAAAGTCCATCGTTTTTTAATCGGGTAGGGCGTTAAGAATTTAGTATATAAATTACCTACCGATTATAGTAACAAGTTATTAGTTGTGCCGGAATACTTTAGTTCGGACGCAACGGTTTCTGAGTATGCGGGCGTTGACGTAGGTACACGAAATACAATTCTCTGTTCGATATTCCGAGAAAACTATCGATTTCACAGAGCAACGTAATATAAATTTTACAATAATTAAACATATTTTATTACTATTCACAAACATTAAAAAGATTTTTTATCGTTTTTCGTTTTTACTAGATGCGTAATGTCTCGATGAGTCGTAAACGTACTGAGGTAAAGTTTTAAAGATTAAGAATCATTCGTGTTCATCCAAACGACTATAAAAATACGTAATATCTGCATATTGATGTGTGGCACACGCTACGGATTCACGATCTACCTAGTCGTATAAAGTTTGATTCATATACTTTCAGAGAACATTATAGATAATAAAAAACATAGCTTTAGGAAATTGAATGGTTAATTTTTTTATAGAATATTAGCAATGCCTATAGAGTCGGGAGTGGGGACGATAACAGCTTAAGGGGTCAGGATCGAACCAGTGGCGTTTATAATCGCTAGACGGCCCGGTAACCATTGCGCTATTGTCGCTTTTTCATTAAATTGTGTGTAAGCTTTGACTGGTGTGCGTATTTTTTCATATACTACCTAAAATATTGTCGTACATGTTATCATGTATTTTGGTTGTTCATTCGTTTGGTTTTAATGGGTTTCTTTGTTTTTATTATTATAAAACACTTGTATGTATCACGACTATGATTGGTGCACAATTTAATGTTTTCCTTAAATTCCGTAATTTATATGACTATATTCTTATTCATTCCTGGGCTAGCTTAATGTATAATTTCATTACGATTGGTTCAGTGGCTTCGTCTTGATTAGGTAAGAGAGTCAGTTTCACATTTGTAATACTAGTATAAATTCTCAGCGAGACTCAATTCTTCCAGTGAAATATAATTTAAAATAATTTTGAATAAACATATTGTAGTTATATGCCTCATTATGCATTATGCACAGTTTAATTTCTTTTTTCATTTAAACAAAAATCTTTCCATACTCGCATCATACATTTTCTTTCACTGTTCTATTAAGAAGAAACTTTGAGTATATCAAAAAACATTTTACGATTATTAAACCACCCGATTGACAACCGGGAAGGCATTCTCTTCGTTCCCATATTTTTATTGCGTGTAAAGCCGTCGGCGCGTTTTTATATCATCTCTTTTAAGTGACATAAATTCTAATACAAAGTCCATTTGTGTATCTGAGACGTCTTAAAAGGTATACGGATAATCGTTTTTCTGCTTTTTACAAGGAACTCATTTCAATTATCGGGCGATTTGATGGGTATAAAACGCGATGGTATGTGTCGGATGGTGGCGCCCAGCGGCGGCTGGTGGGACGCCGAAGTTTTTTAATTTTTAATTCGTAGATGCTAATTTAATTATGGAATCCCAGTTTTTAATGTATTATACAGCTGTATCCTGCCGCCTCATAATTTTTTATGTAATGATGTTTTTGACTCCATTTTTCGTCACGGTTTAAACATTTTTAATTTATATAACTTGCATACCTTATGGCTTATAAATTGGTTTTAACATTGACATATTTGAATATATATCAAAGCAATTTGTCTTACAACTATAAAAATACTATATGTGTGAATAGACTTTTTACTTTTTATCTATCGATGTTTATTTTTATAATCTGTGTGTAGGTTTATCTCGTCGATTTGACGCGGGATGAGAGATTAATATTAAATAACTCCAAAAGGACTTTGATGTTTTACGACATATTATTTACTATAGAAATGCATCGACGCGTTTTAAGAAGATATAGACGCGGCTTAACATTGCGTAACAATATATAAGACTTCAAATTTTGTATTTATTTGAATATTTAAAAATCAGAACTTTCACCAAACTACTTATATTTAATAAAGCTAAACATTCAACTAAACATTATAGGAACGAGTGAGTATCTATAACTGTCAAGTATTAATGCACTTAATTTACGACAAATGTCGTTTTCAGATTTTTGTGCCAAATGTTGAAACAGAAACGACAATGCATGATTCAATTTAATTAAATAATGAAATTTGAATATGTATTTTCATATTTAACAAACCGACACCTCTATAATTTTCTATATCTTGACTAATTGTGTATCTTGAAAGGCAGTGACAGGGTAAGAATAATTCCATGCGACGAGTGTTACTGATACTAAACTTGAAATAAATGAATAGTCTTTTTCTTTTTTAATCCTTAGGAATGTTTAGATTATACCGTTAAAAGCTTCTATAGTACATACGTTTATCCCGTGGATTTAATAACTGGACATATTACAGCTTATCGCTTATAAATGCTTATAACTTTAGTCTAGCTATAAAGTTGTTTTGATACGATTTATTACGCTGGCGTCGATTGGTTGTGACAGCGAATATCAAATGATTGCGCTGGTTAAGCGGCATCTGTACATTGATTCGGGTAGCTGTTCATGGCTGTGTGCTGGTCGCTTGATCACTTATTGAACCAGACTTTATAATTAGAATTTTACTAATAATCGTATTAATATATATAAAATGTTGTACATAATAATCATCATGTTGTACATATTAATCATAAATCCAAATAAATGTCGCGTAATAAATATTTTAAACATTTCATTTAAAAAAATGTTTTAATTAAATATAGAACTTAACAGAATAAAAAAATAAAGTTAATAATTAAACAACACACTCAAAATAAAAGTCGTTCGCAAGAGAGGTCTGAGAAATAGGTAGGTATATCGCATAAATAAACATGAAATACCAGAGAAAGAAAATATTAAAACGCAAACCAATATATCACTCACACACTTTATATCAAATTAAAGCTTTCCACTGTCCACTGTGGGCCACCAAAAGATAGATGGGACCAAGTTATATTATAACAAGCCAGCTTAAAATTGTTATATTTAGTTTATTGAATATTAGTCTCTATTGCTAATGTGTTAAGGATTTTTGGGAACTATATACAGGTGCAGCGTACAGCGATTCATCAAGAAGTTGTCAATTATTATTCTGGTAGATTCGGTCATCTAGAGAATGTTCGCTTTAATTAAAATTTATTCGATACCAGTGGTCATGTATATTCAAAACTGCAAGTGGAACTAGAGAAATATTACAGAATGGAAATATAGAATTATTTAAGTTTCTGTTGATATAAATAGTATTTATTGTGCGCCACTCACATAGAAGTATAGGCATTTAGTACAATATCGGCTTCTCTTATAAGGTCCTAGCGTTTTACTCATGGCTTCGCCTACCTTCCGTAACAGCCTGTGAATGTCCCACTGCTGGGCTAAAGGCCTCCTCTCCTCTTTTTGAGGAGAAGGTTTGGAGCTTATTCCACCACGCTGCTCCAATGCGGGTTGGTGGAATACACATGTGGCAGAATTTCAGTGAAATTAGACACATGCAGGTTTCCTCACGATGTTTTCCTTCACCATAAAGCACGAGATGAATTATAATCACAAATTAAGCACATGAAAATTCAGTGGTGCTTGCCCGGGTTTGAACCCACGATCATCGGTTAAGATTCACGCGGTCTTACCACTGGGCCATCTCGGCTTTTTTCTCGCCTACCTTATGATAATGAATTGCTAGTACCAATAAGTTACCAATATTTTCATAGCTGGTTCTTCAAAAAATGAAGGACGTACATACAAACTTTTATCCCCTTTAACACTACGTTAGGAGTTAAATTTAAAAAAATCCTTCCTTTGTGATAATCAGCTGTGTAAAAGGAATACGTTAGCAAATTTTCATGGTACTAGCCCCCAGTAGTTGATATGTCAGTCAGTCAGTTAATCTTTTATACATATATAGATTTCTTCAAAACCACAATTCAAGTTCCATTTTTGAAAAAGATAATTAGATAACCATATTAATGTTGTTATTATTACGTTCAAGAAGGTGGTTTCACGATATTGTATTATTACTTTCATTAGGAATAGCTTATGTATATTTCAAAGACTTTTAAAAACACGTTTACCTCAAACATTATGATTTTTTCATTATAAATCTGACACATTCTAACAGTTTTGGGAACGCTAAGAGTATTTTTAAATATAAAAAAACAGATATCGATGAATCTAATATACGATAATTTATTACTATCATTATAATATTAGACCAATTAATTTATATTGATCACGAATTTATCTACATATAAGATTAGTACGTTTATTGGTTTCAGTAACAAAATGCCTTCGAACAGAGTATTAATCACTCGGCCTTTAATATAAGCCTATCAATTAGCCTCAATGACTGGTAATTAACACCACGCTGTATAATTTTCTTCGGTCAACGTCTAACTTTCAAAATTTAACAGTCGCGTCAGATGTTTGTAACACGATGAAGAATGATTTAATGGTTTCACCTTCAGTTTGTAAGGTAACAGTCCGTAAATGTCTTTTTCATTAGACACACGATGGTTCTTTTCATCGCTGAGGATGAGAATAATAATATATACAAATTAAAAACATGAAAATTCAGTGGTTCTTACCTGGGTTTGAACCCACAATCTTCAGTTCAGATTCGTGATTCAATATCGTGTTTTTGGCTAAGTATTTACTTTTATAATAATTAATTGTATACTTAAGGCACGCAAAGCTGATAAAAAAGGTTCTTTACTTTTCTACATGCATATTTCATTAAGGCCCTGACCCGATTCAAGTGCTCAAACCACTCTATCTAGGCACCTATCTGAGCTAGATTTTTATCGTATTCGCCAAGTCTGGGACTTTATGTAACTACTTCAAGATCAGACAGATCTTTATCGGTTTCTTTATCTATCACTTGGCGATTTCAATTATATTTTGGGGTAATTCCCTACTGTGACTAGGTTCCAACATTAAATTAGACCTATTTATTTAATTTATATACCATAATATAATTTAAGTTTATGTATTTGTGTTATATGTTTTAGTGGTATTTTTTTGTATATGTATACTATCACAATTTGAAAACTCATAAATCAAAACAAAGAAAGAATATAAATTATTAAGTAGCAAACCTTGCATAAATAATTATCTAGAGATTGCCGGAATTTCCTTCGTTATCTAGATATAGATTGAAAATAAATTCGATTAAGAAATAAACAAGCTTATATGTAAGCTACCATTTTGAATAAATCCCATTATTTATTACATGGACAAGATCGTATTGACACCAAACCAAATAGTAAAATTTCTGATGAAACGGTTTGTGGCTTAAAGTTTAGTAGCAAGATCTGTCCCATACACATTAATAAGTAAAACTAATATAAATAAAATTAAGCGAGATTAATATTCAATCCGAGTATTTTCCAGTAAAAGAATTACATTGTGTATAAAAACATAAATATAAGCATAAATGGGTTCCCGTATCGGTTCGCGAGCCTATCCGAAGTGAGATAAAACAAGTTAAATCCAATCATACACCTGACTCGTAATACCAGTAACCAATTAGCAATCTGAATTTTGTTTCGATAAAGTTGTACAGTAGCTTCTTGAGCATATGTTATCCATGTTTAAGATAAGAATACGAAGTTGTAATTGGCATAAAGTAGGCATGAGATACGATGGAAGATAAATTCTTTTGGGTTCGTTTACACGGTTCATTGGATTATTTTTGACGTGTTCGAATTACGAACATGTGTCAAGAATTATTTAGTTACATAAATAACGTTCGGATGCATTCAATAAAAAACCTAACCTTTTCGTATTTCATGCAAGTGATAGTCTTTTTACATAATGTCCAGATAAAGGACTCGTTAGCTAAATAAAAGTCTGATATAAATATTTCTTTATTTATATTCAAGTAAGTAACAGTGTAAAGTCCATAATCTTAATTTACGAGATAAAGTAATTAAAAACAAGAATAATTGGAGCAAAGAGTTTTTAATGTATTTTTATAAATAGCGGGCAAGAGCCCTATAACAGATGACATATTATGCACAAGAATTAATGCGCAATCAATTTGTAAATGTTGATTCAATAAAATTAAGTGTTGGATTCAATGATAATAAAAATGATTATTTATGTCCATGTAAGTTACTATTAAAAGAGATAATGACGAGCTTAAAGAATTTTATTGGTTTCTTATTTGTTATATTAACGGATCAGTTATTATGGTTTCAATGTAAAAAACGCTATTTATAATACAAAAGAGCGTTATTTAATTATAAAGATATATGTATGCGTAATAGTTAGAAATTAGAATTTTACTAGTCACTTAATAGTCTGCCGAAACATTCAATTAAGGCGGTCCAGGCTGCACGTAGTACGAATCAAATTCACGCTAAAGACTCGTCGAATTGATAACGCCCCGGCTGTCGCTTTATGATTTAACACGTGTTTTGTAATGTTAATCGAAAACATCGCTTTGATTTACCACAAATGTGAGTTATTAAGATTTAAGATTAAATTGCATTGCTAGTATTAAGAACTGTTTTATATTTTGTCTTGATACATTTATATGTGTATTATATGTACAAAAGATTGTCTCGTTAGTCTAGTGACTAGCTGATAAAGCTGCAGCGTGGTCCAGGGTTCAATTTCCGGATTAGATATATAAAATGTAATTTCCTAAAAAATAAAATCGAAAGTTCATCAAATTTACTCCAAATTAATTACAATTACAGAGTACGTATTTCAATATAATTGTATTTTAATGTAAGATTTATAATTTGGAAATAACAATTATTCATACTGAAAATTAACAGTGTCGCAAAATTATTACACTGAAAAAACTTAATTTTTATATGGGACATTTTGTAATAAAAATAATAAATGAGAAACTCAGGGAACTTCATTATAGTTTTTTTTTTATAAAATACGTAGGCGAGCTTGCAAATGGACCATCAGATGGTCAGTGGTTACTACTCAGATTGGTGATGTAAGAAATATTAACCATTCCATACATCGCCATTACACTACTAACCCCGGGAACTAAAATGCTATTTCCCTTGTGTCTAAAGTTTTACTTTATTATACATGTATATAAAATTCCTCTAGAAGTTGTAAAGCCAATTTAAAATCAAATACACGAAGTGATATAAAAAAAACTTATAAGATATCATTACAGACGAATAATCTTAAGTAGTATAAAGCAATAATCATTGGTCATTATCGAAATGGTTTGTTGAAAAAAAAACCAGTTCAAAGTCAATATTGAAGAACGATCGTGAAACGAATAATGCGGAAGTGGGCAATCAATATCAGAATCAATCTGTAGTAATGATCGCGTGTCAAACAAATGATTTTGAAACTAATTTTAAGGGCTTCTGTACAGATAATATAGTTTTGTCTGAGATAAATCTTTGTCGCTTTGCGAGGTGACTTTCAATATTTAGTTATTGTCTCTTAATGTACTCCTTATAGCATATATTTAAGTTTTAAAATTATATAAATGTTGGTGATAAATTATACTAGAATTCGTTGGATATTCAAAATGTTATTCCAATAAAGCAATCTTTTTAACTCTGAATTTCTTTATGTGATTCATTACAATGAAAGACACCACGTGGCGATTGCAACAATTTACTCTACTTTAAATTATCACATTAATATTTTAACTATTTTCCTTTAACGGAAAAAAACAGGAAATGAGAACATTTGCAATGGACGACCACTTCATCTCTTGTTTAGAAAATTTATACTAAGAAGGATCATATATAGATGAATCTGTCGGCAGTCTTAGAGCTTAGTCAACTGATACAAGTAATTTAGCAAGATATATTTCTTCATAAAGAAAGATCTTTGATTGGTATAAAAAATATATGAATGCATCTTATTGATGATACTTAAAACAGTCAGTATATTTTATTAACTATTTTTATTGTATTCATATTTTCTACGTTCGTACTTTACTTAGCGTCGCGTCTGTATTGTCTTAGGGTTGTAAATACAAAATGTCTACCGTTAAGATTGTCTGAACTGTTCGGTATACATGATTCAGATGCAAGTTCATCTGTGCAGTCATCGCTTGACAGGCAACACTCATTAGCTTTGTTTATTTTGAATACTTATTCGATGTTAATATTTCAATTGTTGTGTAATCATACAACAGCTTGATGCGTTCCTTTATAATTTTGAATGATATGAACGAAATATTTGTTTAAATATATTTGCTTTCTTATTTGTTCCTGTAATTATTATCTATTGTATTTTATTGTTAACTTGAACGTAAATTACAGTAGCTTCAGATATTTTGCAGAGGGCATTGAAGTTTTAACCCACTGAGAGAAAACATAAAATTTTCCAAACAAAGAGTCTTTAATATTTTACAATACTATTATTATTATGGTATTTACTTCATAAAAAAGACACATACATATGTACATAGCAAAGAAACATACTTGAATTAATTATGATTTTCTTATAAACTTGGTTAAGTCATAAGTAGTCGCACGAAGTAGTCAATCAAAAATGTCTTTGCTAATTTAATGTTGGTTATGTATTTGCAATTATCTAACCAAGTTGCCGAGCCAACGGTGACTGGTTGGTCGTAGTAGCTATTAAACATTTTCTTTGATGTTTACACGTGACAAACTATTTTCCATGACAATAGTCAAGTTCATGACACGATGCCATGACAATGGAAACTTATGTGTGCAAATGAAGATTGGTTATTCTTTATTTAATGGGTAAAGTAAATTGGCACTGGTGCCGAGAACCATCATCACACTTATTCGTTTTGCAAATTTAAAATATTTACGTTCGTCCAAAGCAGTGCGGTTTATTGGCAAGGTTATTTATAACTTAATTTTGTTAAGTACCATATGTTTTATCGACGATGGTAATTTGAACAAAAAAATTATAATACTTGGCACCATTTTTTAGTTCAAATGTGAGAATGCATTTCTTAGAGTTAAACAGTATTATTTAGGAGTAGTTTTGTGGGCGTATTTACCATTATAACTTCTGAGTCGTAAATTCCTGGATTGCAAAGACGTGGCAGAGCGCCGCTCGGTTGTGACGTTAAATCTTCATTCCGTTTTTATCGTCTGCGAAAACTTTACGGTTGTTCGAACTTTTTCGAGTATGGTTAAGTCATTTTATGTCTCTACTAAATTGGTAACTATCACTGAAATCCGAAAAATTCTTTTATTTTGTAAGAAAAATCTTATATATTTATCTTGCTTACAACATGATTTCATCGGCTTAACATTGTAGGGCCTTAATAGCTTCCATAAATTAAGTAACTCGTCGTACATCGTCATAAAGTCTAATGACATAGACCAAAAGGTTGCAACTCTTATCAGAATGAAATCTTAATCGATCCTTCTATGAATTCATAAAACAATTTTAATTGTTATATTTTGCATAAAACGCATTGAAAATAAATTATATTCGATGAGAGTGGACATGGTGAGATGACGTGGGACGTGGCTGGCATGCGCCCGCGCAACGAAATGTCACTTGGCAACTTGTTAAACAATATTTATTCAATAGCACACCGACTTGAAAAGATGAGCACTCGAAACTCTTGTGCGGGAAACGTTAATGACATTCAGTTCTTGGGTACACAACGGACCAAGTAATCGTCGAGTATGTTAATATTTCCTCAATATGCCCTCCATCACGTCGAATCATTGGTTACCATGATCAATTAATTGAATAAAAAGTTTGACAAATTATGCCAGTCTGAACGGGCGGTCTCGTAAAAAGCGGCGATGGCGCAAGCGGCGAGAAAAACTTGATACAGTTAAAGTGTGATTGATGGACTTGGTCTTGATCGCACACTTGCCAACGTCTGGTAATTGAATTATAGGACAAAAACAGTTTCCCCATTATCCATTGTCATGTTTTAGTGTACGATATAGAGTTGAAATTGAGGGCACAAGACGCTTGACAGGTGAATTTGTTCGGTATGCGCTTTAATGTCGGCGAGCGTTTAAGTCGTCGAGTCGGCGGGTGTTTCAGTGGCGAGATTCCATTTGATCATTAATTTTCAACGACTTTGCAAAAGCTGGTGCATGATATGCAAAACAATCGAGATACAACGAATCAAGAATGCACATCATAAAGGTGAGAACACACAAACTTTCTTACATTTAAAGCTAACAGGTAATTTGTAAATTCAAGACGTCGTATGTTTGTAATTTCTTGGTCCATCAGTGAGGACATTTGTGAGTGGTTTCTTTTCCGAAAACGGAATTATATAACCTTTACTACTAAGAATTATGGTGCGAATAGGTTTTCCAACACTGATATGAGGTTAGTTGTCCGGCCTTGAAAAATCAAGATGGATTATATAATTGCATTCCATTAAATGTAAACAAATCCATTTCCTCAGTCGAAATTTATTATTTTACAATTAAAATGTTTTCTATTGCCAACGCTGAATATAAAATTCACTTATATATTTGTCGTTTTCTTCTTGTGTGTCTAGCCTGCTCCCAATCTGCGGTGATAGTCAAAGCTGCTTGTTTTACAAGTTGGCGGCTTCGAGTGCAATACAAAGTATATATACATACATACGTCTCGTAACTCCGTCTTGTTTATTGACGTTATTGTGAATTACACAGCTTGGCACACTTCTTTTGATTATGTTATCAATTACTATTTTACAACTACCTATCTAATATTCGCGTTTATGTTTGCGGTGTAAAGTTTAATATTGACAATATACAATATTTTTTTTCGCTAAATTTGTATTTATGTGATTTTATGTTTGTTAAAAAGATAGAGAATTTTAAATATTCATAAGATTATTAAAATAAGATTCAAAAAGATGCAAATAAATAGAAGAAGAAGAAGCAAGCTATAATTTAGATTATATATACTAACATAAATATTGTTTTTTTTAATGCATAATATTGTTCTAACTAATCGTATAGTAAGTAGGCTAAGTAGAAAAACAAAATACATTTTGCCATCTCAATTTAGCTATAAAAGTGTTTTTTTTAACCTTAAAAAATACATTTAGCAGGATAATAGTATTTATATCAGCAGAGCTATTCCGTAAAAACCATCTTGAACATGCTTGAATCTCTTCGCAGAACCATCTTAAGATGTCAGAAGTTGAAATTTGTCATTGACTAAAATAATCATAACATCTAAAGGATATACACATCAATATAGCGTATCAACGTAAGTCGTTATTAATTACTTACAAATAAGATACGAAGTGAGCCTTATAGAATAGTAGTGCAGGATGATATTGACATATTGAATTAAATACAAATTTATCACTAAGGTTTTGTAATAGAGAAAATAAATACAGATCACTTCATTAGTATTCGAAGCGCAGACGTAACTACAATTTGATATCGGTACTAAATCGATACCAGTGTTAAAGGCATACAAATTCGAACCCACCAGGTGTTGCTTCTCTATGAATACAAATAAGATTGAAGTTTGGGAATTGTTTATTGTTACACTGAATTTTGTTAATTATTTAGTGTCGGTTGTAAATATTGTTTTATTTTGATTGTTTATCGTTTTAACCGATCTCTTTTATTGAGAAATAGTATTTTTTATTTAGTACTTAGAAGTGATATATAGCAATTAATCATAAACAGTAACTAGATAGTTGCACAAGTGAGTGCGCAAATACTCTCTATTTTCTATTTTTCATAATCCGACGCGACTAAATAGTTACAAACTCATAAATTTTGTATTATATTTTTACTATATATGGGTATTGCTCTTTTTTAAAAAATGGAACACATTAATATAGTTATGTATGTCGTTATAAATAATTGTAAATAACTGATAAACATATCCACTCAACGAGACATTCAGAGCCATATAACACCAATTACTGACTAAATTGGATAGTTCGAAATATACATATTTATATATATATATATATACTAAGGAATCGAACAACATGAAATATTAACAAACGCCCACATAAATAAAACAGTTGTGACAATTCAAATATAGTTAATAGTATTTTGGAAGTTATTCTTGATTAAATATCAAGGAAAATAAAAAAAACATAGATAGTGGAATTGTTGCTATGTCCACGGAAGCTTATGTTTCAAACATAAAATACATAATAAACATTCATGTCACGTAAAATAAAGTAGGAATGTAATAAAATCACAATAATTGACCGAAACGACTCACATATTGATTGTAAATTTGCCAATTTGCATGTCATTTATACACACAATTCAATTTTCTATATTTCTTGTCGGTGCCACACACGCGCTTCAATAAATCTAAGATGGAAAATACGTCATTCGAATGTGTCAGAAAATTTGAATGTCAATTGATTGTTTGGTTTTTACTGTGTTTTCATCGACGAATTAATTAATTATATCCGCTTACTAATTGCGTTATTTAATTATCACTTGTTTATGACTCTGTATTAACAATAAAAACCATTGGTTGTATAAAATATGACATACTAAATTTATGTATTTTATATAGTATTAGCTACCGGTACCGACTTCGTTAATGTTTTAATTCAAACAGATTTTGTAATTCTTATTATCAATTTGAATGCAGTCACAGCTTCTATAGAATGTAGGCTATAGACCCCGATGTCCTTAGTTCGATATAGGGAGGATATAATATTCATCATCATCAATTAGCCAAGCGATCCTTCATCATATACTAATCCAATATTCTATATCTAAGTCGAAAATTACCTTAAAGTAATACTACGTAGGTTACAGTTATGCTATATAGCTAACTCTTAAAATCTTTTATTTAATTTTAAAACTGTAAGGACATTTTATATGTATTATATATTATCGTTTTTTAATTTGCAATAAAACTTATCAAAAGGAAAACGACAACTCAATAAATCAATATTAATTATTAGCAGTAAAATAGCTGTATTCTATAGTTATTAATTATGTATACAAAATATATCAAGCAATGAAGTTGTGAACGATTGCTAGTTAATATTTATAAAAATAAATATAATACATGGAATTTAGAATTGAAACAATAAAAATACTAATGAAAATTCCATAAAACCAGCTCATGTCGCCTACTAGTCTTCGCATTATCATAAATCGACAATAAATTATCATTTCGACAAATAGTTATTAAGTAACGTCGTCTGAGATTAAAATCTAAGGAATTTGCAGCAATATGTCAACCGTAATTAATTATTTACATCTTTGTTTCGTTCTTAAGTTAAAGTCCCTGCTTACACTATAGACTATTATCGCCTATTATAATCAAAGGAGTAGAGATTAACAGACCTTCGTTTTACATATAACATACGATTTGCTAATAGTTCTCCTATATTATGCTCTAAAAACAGCTCTTGATTAATATATCTTTATTTATATTACAACACGATATCTACTTTAATTTTATTTTCAGGGCTCCGATAACAACTTGACTGACATACAAAATGCTATTATTCATAAATACATTATGAATATCATAGATTATTAAAGATTTCGACCAAATTCATGTATCATCATCATCAATGCCAATGTGATTGTAAGAGGATATCTATGTTTAATATTATGCATATACTGCACGTATCAGAGTTGTCAAAACTCTGTTTTTAAATTTAGATGGATGGATTTGAAGTAGAATTCTCTTTTCGCATGTGATTTGTCTTATGTTTGTGTACGCCTTTATACATATTCAAGATTACTGGTACCTGATTCTAAATATAAAATATATGACGTATCACGACGACAGTCATAAATTTAGAATTTTGTGTAAAATTTTATTAATTCTTTTGATTGTATTGTTTGTCTTTATGTTATTTGTGCTGTGGGAATTTATTGTACTATTGATTTAAGTAATTTTAGGTAAAATAATTTATTCTTTGAATCGAATTAGTTTTTTTGATCGTACTGGAAAATTTTGTGCTAATTTTAAAACGTGTTTTTTCATTTGATAATATATGTCAAAAAGTAATTTATAATCATACTATTAAAATATTAACAGGATGAAAAATTATCACTAAAAGATTAGTTAATTTTACGGCAAAATATTTTAATTTTGTTTTGATACAAAAATATGTTCCGAAATTAAAAAAAGAAAGAATGAGAACTTTGATATAGAGTAAAATTACATTTTATTTTAAAAAATGTAATTATAATATTTATATGCTTTCATACAATTTTATATGCTTATCAAGAAAACTGTGACATATTTTTTTAGGTAAACGAAAGCGAACTCCGTCCTTGAAAATTAATTTCTTAGTCCGAATTCGTAAAGTCTTATTAATATTAAATGATGATAGCATTGTGTTGTTTTTTAATTTCATTTTGTTGATTATAGAATATTTAATATATTTTTATAAAAGTTATTAGTCCACAACATTCGGAAATTATTATGTCTAATGTCATAAATACGTTACATCGTTCGTAATAAAAAAATATATTTACAGTGGGTAATAGCTTCTTTTAATGTTGGTTTACACTTTAGAACTGTAAAAAGTATATTAACTTTCTCCATTAAACAATTAAATATCTTTAAATAAATAATTATCTATACATATTTAAAACGTTTTCACGTATATTAAAAGCGGTCATTAAACGAATTAAATTAAATAAGGCAAACCATCTGTATGTTGGATGCGTGTTTTTAATAAAATATTAGTTCAAATTTACTTTGAAATTTTATTGACCTCGTTTAAGGTTAAATTTTATCAAAGTTACCTACTGTGTGTGTGTGTGTATTAAAGTAATGAAAACATAATAAATAATTATAAAAATTGTATGAAAGTATTTTTACGAAAAGAAATTTGCATACACAGGTATGAGGTACGTCACTACGTGGCGAGGAGACCGCATTGCAGAAAAGTCTATTGGTCAAGGTTCACTATAAACATTTTAATTTTGCCTCTTTCAATTACTTAATTAAGTCTTAATTATATCTAAGTTATACTTTCACAAAGCCGAGATGGCTCAGTGGTTAGAACATTCAAACCCGGGGAAGCACCGCTGATTTTTTTATATAATTAGAGTTTATAATAATTCGTGCCTCAGTGGTGAAGGGAATCATTATAAAGTTATATGAGTCGTTGAAAATCTGCTATTGGTATATCAACCATCTCATATTGGAGCGACGTGGTGAAATAAACTCAAAACCTCCTTAAAATGATAGGAGGCCGTACAGTGGTGGGACATTTATAGGCTGCTCATTCACTTTCATTTTTAATACCTTGACAAATAATTATTTTGTAATAGCTATGCTATATTACGCGTGATATTATTTGCGATGGAACATCTATGAACGTCCTTTTATGAAGTATATGTGTTACAGCGTATGTTTCGATGTGGGATGCTTGCATAAACGTGATAGTGATAAGGTTACTTGTAAATCCGTCTGTGAATACAATCGAGTAACTAAACATACTATTGAAGAAATATATTATTTTGCGTTCTAGTACAAAATGATCAAGTCGATTTAAGGTCGTTATTAACGCATTGACTATGGTTACGGAATATGGAAAACGCTGATAACAGCCAAATAGGCTTTTATTGACTTAAGATAAAATATTTTTTAGCTAAATCTTTTCAATTAGAAGCAATTAACTAAGATGTTATGTCCCTTGTGCCGCACCTTTTAGACTGGAACGCAACAGTACTAAGTATTGCTGTTTGACGGTAGAATATATTGCCTTACCACAAAGTAAAAAATGTTCGTTGATGTAATACAATTTCGTGTGATATAATCTTGCAAATTTCTTCAAATGTTAGTTCTATGACGTCTTTACTCTTATAATTTGCGTTGATTAGTGACGTCATATGTTCTAAGAAGATAAAAATTAATCAAGATAATCTTGTTTGCGAATTTGATAACGTACATACTTTGACTATATTGCCTATTTAATCTGTGAATTTCGCTCTATTTACCAGATTATACTTACTGCCAAACATGGGAATTAAAATATGATCCTTTTTATTTAAATACATAAGGAACACTGGCTTATCTTCCAAATCAGACAACATTAATAAAATTAACTGACGTGTATAATTAACTGTGCAGGCTAGTTTTAAAATGTAAATAGACGACCGAAATTCGCTCGGCTCTAATAAAATAATTTATAAAAAAATATATTTTGTTTTTTTTTTTTTAAGTTGTGTTTTTTTTTCAGGATAGACATATATAAATTTAAAAAGTAAAATCTTAATAGAAATTTTGAACCAAACGTCTTCGATTACACGAAATATCATGAGGCAAAATGTGTTAATTAATTTCATGGTATACGTAATTTCAAACATTTCCTTTAATCAAATATTGGCTGAAACAGTGAAAGTAGAATGTTTAATCCATATAAGTATTCGTGATTGTAAAATGTTAAAGCTAAGTAGGGTTAGGGTCGGCATTATTGAATTAATCCAATTGATACACGAAGCCTGTGAAAGTAATACACCTATTGAATTGCTACTTTTCAAAGTAATACTTGTTCGTAACTTGTTTCTAAAGTGATTTGATTTAATAACAATTATAACGTTATTGTAAAACGGCTTCATTTTCGGGAATACATGTATGTACTGTTTTCCAAGCTTCAATGTTTCATAAGCTTCTACGTTCGCTGAGGACAAATAGTAAAATAATAATCCCCTCTTATTTGAAATTCAACCACAGCAGTCGATTTCAAGTCGACCAGCTTACAGCACTGGAAACAATATACAAGTGTGTCCGCAATCGGAGGTCTTCCAGATATGAAATTTGTTCGAAGTCGATATATCAAAAAATAGCTAACAAAATAAATATAGTAAAATATTATGACGTCATTATAAAATTTTTAAGGCTTAGAATGATTTAACGTATTCACAATCTCCGTTCCTATCGACCCATATAGAAAGAGGCTGACATTAATTAATGTCGTCTCTCCGAGTTATCTTTGAATTAAGACATATCTACGAAAAGCATTAGTCTGACTACCAAGCTTCGTTATTTTAGTACGCAACTATTTATATTTGTTCGACTGTACATTTATTTATATTTAAAAAAAAAACATAACAACCGTTAAGAGTTTATACTTTTTTTAATATATTTATTGTACTAGTTTCCGTCCACGGCTTCTCCTGAGTGTGAGAAAGCGAGGTGTTAGATGTCCTTTTCTATATCCCTGACAACGAGTATGCAGAATTTCACGACGCTCGGTTGAATAGTTAAGACTAGAGCCAAGCGAAAAATGTAACAGCCTGTGAATGTCCCACTGCTGGGCTACGGCCTCCTCTCCGTTTCTGAGGAGAAGATTTGGAGCTTATTCCTCCAATGCGGGTTGGTGGAATATACGTGTGGCAGAATTTCAATGAAATTCGACACATGCAGGTTTCCTCGCGGATTTTTCCCTTACTGTCAAGTACGAGATGAATTTTAATAACAAATTTAGCCCATGAAAATTCAGTGGTACTTGACCGGGTTTGAACCCACGATCATCGGTTAAGATTCACGCATTCTTACCACTAGGCCATCTCGGCTTCACAAAAAATACTTAATATTAAATAGTAAGAATGACCTTAGATAGTATAAAGTAAATTAATATTTTACAAACTAATAAAAAACCTATATGACTTTGGATTTGTAGCTAAACGTCGATCGATATGATTGTTGTTTTATTACATTACGCATTACATTTTTGTTTATATAAAGGTAAATTGTGTCGATTGAATGTTGTTTTTAGCAAGTTTTTTTTTGTATTTTCTGCATCGATTGTACTGTGCTATATTAGAACAATGCCTTGTATAAAGCAAGATAAAGTGACTATGTTGTAATCGCTTTCTGAAAAACTAGTCATAATTATGTTTCCACGAAACGTTTTATCGGTCACTTTATCATCGAAAGCGATGTGTAAATTAATTTTAATAATGTACGAACATTTGTTCATTATTAAATTTAAGTTGTTATTTCATATCGCTGTAATTCATTTACGACAAAACATTTTCGGTTAGCACAAGACTGCATCGATTACCGTTTGCCTTAATAACTATATTTACATTTATTAACAAGTAAGAGAACCTTACGAGTTAATTAAACTTGGCGTCTATGTTTTTGTTAGTAAACATCATAGGTATACCTCGTATCATGCAAGAAGCTAACCTACTAACCTGCACGGCTGACAAGTTGCGCGCAAAATTCATTTGTAAAGCTGCCTTCTACTAGCAATTAACAGATAGTTACCGTTAAACACAAAATTAAGTAAAACATTTAAATTACCAAACGGGTATCATAAAATATTTCATAACGCTTTATTATTTATAACTCAGCTTGATCAATACAATTTGTTGACCTTCATATGTTATTCTAACGACGAATATCTTTGTATTATTTGTGTTGCTGTATTTCGGTTTGAAGAGTAGGAGTGAGCCAGCGTAATTGCAGAGACGACCTCTTGCCAGGGCTTCTGGAAATAGCCGTATCTTCATTTTTAATCAAAATCAAACGTGAAGAACGTTCGTATGGTATAAATAAATTATTGACTGTTTCATTTGTCTAATTATATCGCTGCTTATCCTGAGGACCTGGGTTCAAATCCTTGTTTAAGTTAATAGAGCTATTGTGGTTTTCTCCTAAATAAATCTTAGTAGCAGCGTGGAAGCTTTTCAGACTATAGAAGTGAGGAATTAGTGCAATTTGCAAGCACACTTTTGCCATATAAAATCTTCTACACTGTTGAATGTTTTATGTCTCCGTTAAGATAGGTCATTGTGGCCGAAATTCAGGTGAGACAGACATCGTCTTATAAACTATTCGGTTATATGTGATGTCCATTACATTTCCCAAGTTCTGTTATTTCCTGCAACGTAACATTACGCTTGCGAGGTTCACGGGTAGCGCGTGTCAGTGAATTATAATGATTGGGTAAAGATAGCGTGTTTTGCGTATAATATTTTGATATTTTTTGCATATCAAATTGAACATGATCTTAATTAAGCCGTAATTAATTATAATGCAAATAGATAAATGAATGTTGCTTATGACCAAATGACTAAATCACCACTTGTGGTAGGTCTTTGTACAATGTCTGGGTAGGTACCATCTATTTATAAATGTCATCTTAGATGCAACAGTTAGTGGTTCATTGGCGGTATAAGCCATTGATACTTTTTAAACTTCCAATGTACATTATGTCATTGTGAGATGCTGGCCACTTACCTATCTTGTACCTGGGTACAATATTTATATATTTTTTATTCATTTTTACCTTATTTTTTTTGTAGTAGAGAAAGTTTTTCAAGGAATTTTATTTAAATCAGAATATTGAGTATAGATTATACAAGAGTCTGAGTCACAGGACGATTTCAAAATTTTATATTGGTTTCTCGAAAGAGTGAATGTCGATTTACGAAAAGGAAAACCCTTAAATGACATTAGACGCGCGTAATTTGTTGCAAATTTTATCCATAATATCATATTGGTTAACATTGCATAATGAAATAGATGAATATATTATTGTGCTTAAGTAATTTGTACTTTGTCTCGTTGAAAATATAAGCTGTTATTTCATAACACGGTAAAGTGCTTGAGTCTGCACATTTACTTATTACAATAATACTCGATTTGTAGTTTTCCGTCATCGTATTTGTTTGTTTTTATTGAATTTTCAACGCGTGGGTGGTCCTTTTCTGAAGGTTGATTCTCTCAGAATTTATAGTGTATCTTTAACGTGTATATGTTTTACATTTAGGTATATATTTATGTCTGCCTCGTTGGTCTAATGGCTAGTAGGTTGTGCCAATAAAAATTATTGAGTTTTACTGTCGAATATTCTCATTACCAGCCCGAACTAGTCGTGGAAGTGTAGAAGTGGAAGTCGGCAATTTGCACATTCTCGTGCCTCGGAAAGCATGTAAAACCGTTGGCACCTGGACTCTTTTCGGTCGTGTCGGATTGCCATTCATTGGATTATGAGAGTGAGGAATAAAAAGTGTATCTGTTGCGCAACACTTGTGCACTTGTGTCCTGCGCAGTTGGACAGTTCCTCTGTTGCAATAAGCTGCCGTGGCCGAAATCGGTAAGGAGCACATCATCACCAACATTTATGTTTCATTCTCTATCTTCATTAGGCTAGTTTATCATAAATCTTTCAATATTCGAACGTAAAGAGATTCTATCGTATACAAATACCTACACATTATTTATAAGCAAAATAAATAGGGTAAGATTTGTCGAAAAGTACATAAATACACGTTACCTGCAAAACCTTCAGCAAGCCATCACTGTCAAGTCCACAAGGTTCCTATTAAATGATTCGCAAATAATTACATGTGAGTATACGTAGTGTTATACTGGCTAGTATCATGTTCGTATTACCTCATAGATGCATCCATGTTTATAAATCTCGGAATCCAAGCTAGAGGCTGCGGTTTTTGCTTAAAACCTCGAAGTAATTGTTCTGGCGTGCGGTCGCGCGGTGCCATCCTAATAACCATATTTTCTTCCTCTGATACTTGAGCCTTGATTGTGTCGGGCAAATGGCACGTTTTATTGCGCAATAGCATCACCGCGATTAGTGTGTTTGCAGTTACAAAAATAAATTATTTCTTAATCACATGCTCGAGGGTGAATTCTTACGGAACATCGGTTACCAACGTAAAATTCAATTTGACTCAATTAGATTTTGATTCGATTACGATTCGACTCAATTCGATTCGATTCAACTATTTAAGATGAACCAAAAAAATGGGTACTTCCGCTAAACGGAAGCGATGAAAACGTTAAAAACAAACCCAAAGTATACTTTTTCCATACATTTAAACACGATTAAGCTTTAAGTTTACGATAGTTGAGAATGTTTGGATTTTTATATGTATATATATTGTATAATTAATTCCGTCTCACATAAAACTAAAATGTATGACGAGTCTGGTAAATTAAGTTGACACAAAACAAACGCCCAGATTAAACATGTCAACCATAATTGAGAACGTGGTTGATATGTTTCTTATGTACTATTCTATTTGTCATTATGTAATGTACATTCCACTTATCGTGATATTTGTATGGTAATTATAAAAAAACAAATCCTACATAGGTGGCGTACGAAAATTTTATTTTCGTATTCGTTTTAACGTCGCGAGCGTGCGTTCGCATTAATTAAACGGCTAAAGTTTAACAACAAATACTTGTAAATAGCCGGGAAAATTCCAGATCAGTTTTGAAATAAGCGACAAACATCACTTGACACACAAAGCCATGTGTTCATAGAAAATATGAATAATAGGGCGTCGTTTTGTAGACGATTGTGCTATTTCTGACCCACTTTATTATGCCGTATTTTATAGCTAAGGCTGTAGTGGCCCTTAGAGAGGCGTATGATGTACGATAACAGATATTGCTCATAATATATTTGGAAATTTGCTTAATAATATTAGATAAAAATAATAAATTCCTCTAGAGTTTATTTGTTGCAGTTTCTTTTTATGAATGAGTAAACGGTTATCATAATTATTTGTTTGTAAATTAGTGATATAATGGTATATTATTCATACATATAAAATATATTTTATTTCAGTGATAATTCATTTAGAATGAAATGATTGTATTTCATATATTATTTTATCTATATATTAATTAATTAAAGTACAGAAGTACTATATATAACGGACTTAAATGTCGATATGAGTTATTTTACTAGAAAGTAAAATTTTTATAACTGATTGTGCAGACGGCTTTTTACTTATTAACATAACTTGAATAATCCATGATTCATACAAAAATGCGTATAATCTTTGAGTTAACGTAAATTTCAATCTTTTATTCATGCCCGTGGACGCAGATTAGTAAAATGTGTCAATAAAGTTTAGCAAGAGTTTTCTCAAATTATCTTTGAATATGTTTATATTCTATACATACAAATAAAAACAATGTAAGTTGTAATGTGTGACATCTGGCCACAGATATAATTTTTTTTTTCGACTATTCACTGTACTGTACACTTAAAAATATTATTGTCTGATTAATAAATACTTGATACTAGGTTTTAGTGCTCAAGCGTCCCAACGCCAACTACTTTACATATTTTCCTAACCACGGGAGTGTTAACACTGTCAACTACTAAAAATTTCCGCTGCTTAAATTTATTTACAGAAAAACCTGGGACTTGGGACTTAAGCTTACTAGACCCTCGTTGGTTTTAAGATATAAATGGATATATATATTTTTTTTACATGTAATAGAAGCGTGTCTTAATATAACTTTTATAATTATAATAAAGTGATACAAATCAACGTATACATTATTCGAGACGTCTTTTAAGTTCGTTATTTTATAAGATGACTTAACTATCAATTAGTAAGTATCTTTAGCTCATAAATAATAATATATGCGGAATTTACTAAACTCAACATTAGTGGTTTTTCGCTTACACAGATTATAACTTTCGTTCAAATATTGCATGACAGGAATACCAGTTATTATCAACACTTAACAATATTCATAATTAATTAGGTGTAAGCTTTAAATCGTTTCAATACCTTTAGTTCCGAAGCTTGAGGTTCTCAGGTGGACTGGTGACTTGGTACCGCTTAAAGCGCTTGTTTGAATTTAAGCAAAACTTATAAATACAGATGTGAATGTTCAATGTCTAACGAGGATGTCAAGTAAATACAGCGCGTAAAACATTTTACAGATTTTTATATCGTCAGCTGGTTTTGAGATATTGTTGTATTGTTTTTATTTATAATTATTTATTTATAATTTTGTATAGATACAGTAGTTAAGCTCTAGCACTGGGGTAGTTTCGTAAATTCAACTCTCAATTAAATCTCGACCTTAAATACTCTTTATATGGAACTTCACGCAAAATCGTGGATTGTTCGTTCTAAATTATAAGCATAATATACACTAGTTCTCATTTTTGAGGTCGCCTAAAACGGATGCACTTATGTAGTTGATTGTACCGTTTGTTTGTATGTGTGTTTACAGAGTGGTTTTGCAGCGTTGCTAAGGTATGCACTCTGCAAACAGTCGTTGAGTATTACTTATACGTATAGAGATTTTTTAGCGAGCAGTGATGTTTGTGATAGCTTGTGTATTAATAGATAAATAGAAAAAGATAATAGATTAACAATAAATTAAAAGAAATAGTTTCACCCGTAGATAGAATATTATGTCGCAGATACTTTAACTCATTACTAATTTTGTAAATTTTATCTTTGTAATTTCTTTATAATATATTTCTTTTTAATTGTATATATGGGATACACAGAAAATCTGAAAAAAAAACATGTTTCCCAGAATGCCATCAATTTATTTTATTTCTCAATAACGTGGTAGCCGATTTCGATTACTCAAACTGCGTTAAAATTTACTCACGGGCATAATCATCTTTTTGTACCAAAATCGATTCAGCTATTTAATACAATTTAAACAATGTTGACCAAAGCAGTAAAAATAGAAGACGACGAAATAAAAAAAGTATTGATGGCATTAGGAATAAAAACAAAGGCAATGAATTAAAATGTCGAAGCTTCGCTGCATTATATTTTCTCACAAACAAACTCCTAGACCTCCAGCGGTCCGCTCTTGACCTCATAACAAGCAAAACACTTCAGCAATAATCAGGCCCACATGCTAATAAGATTACAGTTTTCCGAACAGCAGTGAGCAATGGCTATGACTAAGCTATTTTGATAAGGGATTTAGCTTCCTTATGGGCAAATTGATTTGTTAAATAGTAGAATTTTTAACCACAACAATTAATATAATGTCAAGTTTAATTTAACATTGTATACTATTATTTTATATACAGTATCACTGTATATGATAATTTTCCGGAGAATACATGAATAGGATGTTTTCAATGCAATAATATATTGATGTTATATATATTAAGGAAAACATAAAAACAATACAATAAAATTATTATATTCAATCTAGTAAAAGTTACATTTTGAGATACTTTTAAGTCGAGATATATATATTACCATTTCTTTTTTGAACATTTTTGTGTTATTTTATGAATTTAATTTATTTTCTATACGAAATTTGTTTTTACTTATCAACTTTATACTGAGTCCACTATTATACAATCGTATGTGTGGATTTTGTACTTATTTACTAAATTTACTCTCACTTTATTATAATACAAACAAATGAATTCATGTTATTTTATTAGATTGTGTAACTTTAATATTAATACAAGTAGCAAGAAAATCAAACAAAATGACAAATACTTCGATTTTTATAGCGTCGTCCTTGTCCGGTGCTTAAGGAAAACGTTCGACATTCCTATAACACACGACTATAGTCCGAAGTTCAGCATAGACTTTGGAGAAATATTCATTAATATAACTTTAGGAATAATTGCAAACGTTATCATTACAAAATTATCTATTGAGTTTATTTTTTATATATATGACTAATCTCCTTAGTCGTCTGTCGTCTGTTAAATCTATACTGATATTGTAAGGAGATAAGATTTTATTTTTTGTATGTTTATTTGTAATGGATAAACTCATAAACTATAAAACCGATTTAAAAAATTCTTTCACCTACAGAAAGCTTCATTAACAGCGAGTAACATAGGCTGTACTTTATTTTAAAAAAATTGAAGATCTCAATGAAAATTGCTATTATGTAGCCCAATATATGAAAAGATATTTAACCCAGATGAATTCGGGGCGGGCCGATATATATTTTTGGCATTTCTTGACCAAAGTATATAATATTTAATATCCTCATCTACCTGTATAGAAGGGTAAACCTAATCCACGGGTGAATACATTACCAAGGAAAATTGGTGTCAGGTATTTCACAAATTACTAGAATGCAGACCCAGAATAAATAGAATAAGAGCAAATCAATGATGATAAGTTCAGATCGATCAGAAAAACTTATCACCTTGTATGTTCCTGTAGCAACCTGAAGAGCTAAACTCCACGTACACAATTACA
Organism: Nymphalis urticae; assembly: GCA_905147175.2. Taxonomy (NCBI): domain Eukaryota; kingdom Metazoa; phylum Arthropoda; class Insecta; order Lepidoptera; family Nymphalidae; genus Nymphalis; species Nymphalis urticae. The sequence goes on along the minus strand of LR989994.1, from coordinate 4,140,021 downwards.
AGGAAATACACCAGCAGTGTGCTTTATATGAGTTGTTCATCAAGAAGTTTTGAAAGCGATTAGTTAAAATATATTTACTTTTTAAAATATTCACTGACTTCAGCGCAATTCGCCAACGCATTCATCAATTCAATTCAATGGCTATCATGAAACTTTTTATATGACTCACGTAGTAATTACTCAGTCTTATTAGGATTTACGAATGAAGTCATGATATTTTTAGTAAATGAAATAACTGTATCGAAAGATATAATTGTATCAAACGAAAACGGATTCCAAGAATCATTGCAATATTCGAGTTCGAAGGAAATTTAGATTTTATTTACGATATAGAATAATCTTGTGGGTGAGTGGACTTAGCTCAATTGTATTTTGAAGCGTCAATAGTGCAATGCCTTACAGGCCGTCTAGCGATGTAAAAGTCACAGATTGTCTTGAGCTACTTGGAAGGATAAATTATTAAATCCTTAAAAACGGAAATTGTCATTACTATTTTTTTAAAGTGGATAAACTAGCGCCGTATATTAGATTATAATTTTGTCGATTTATAATAATTACTTATTTTAGTAAATAATAATAAAGCCATTGATGCAAAAATGTATTTTTAGAATATAGTAAGCCGGAAAAGATTAACGATAAACTCTACATCAGCTTTTTTGGATTAACAATATTCTAAATTACATCAAATGCGGTATCAGCATTTGATAATATATCGCTCATACGCTCTACTTATATGTTATCACGCACCCTTATACTTAAGTATTAATATGTAATGATCGTTTAATCTTTACCTCCATGAGCTAGATATTGTGATAACTTATTTCCGGTCGATTTTTTTTAAACAAGATGGCAGAAATGTTAATCCAGTCATTTGTATTTCTCTTATTTTTGACATTACAAGAACTTTAAACCATTTCTTACAGTGACAATTCACCGCCAACCTTGAGACTAATTTAGAACCCATAACACAGAATATTGATGTTAGACAATGGAATAATAACGAATGGATGGTGCCATTTTGGAGTAAATTGTAAATAATACAATTTTTTACAATTTAACACAAACATGCTGCTAGGCAAAGGCCTCTCTTTTGAAGTAGAAGATTTGGAGTTTCTCCACCACACTGCTACAATACGAGTTCGTACACACAACGTAAATACCTATCAAAATATTACAAAACTGTTTATTATAAGAAAATTTACAATAGCATAGTGATACCCGAATGTGGCAAGATTGACGTTCTTCATACCAATTTTTTTTTTTAATTTTATGTATAATCTGAATATTCAATTAAGATAATACGTTCTAGTTGCGTATCAATCTCAGTACACTTTGCAATTTGGATACATAAAAGGTCGTTAAACTTTCAATGGTTGGTCATATGACAGTCAATGTCGTCATACTACATATGGTATTCTTGATTAGTAATTCTATTACGATGTTCTTACTATAATAATGTCATTAATTATATCAGTATTTAAACGTTTTATATGTTATGAAATATTTACTAGTAGCTGACTCGACAGATGTTGTCCTGTCCAAATTTCAATACATATTTTTTTGTGAATTTATGCAAACCTGTTGAAAAGTAGTAAAAATTGGCAAAAGTATATATTTCTGAGTAGTCATTGTATCTTGCATCTGCGTGAACCTGCATATTGAAATTGAGGTCAATTCAGAAGAATGCCGATTGATTTTTTATATTTATTACGAAATAACATAGTTTTTCTAATTAGCATTACCTTTTAGTACGAGATTCAAATTGATTTTTTCACTTGCTTTCGAATTATATTTTAAAAATAAGAAATGAAAAAATTATTAAAATATATCTTAAGACTGCAAGATCTCAATAAAATTCTTATCAAGAAAATGTCAGTAGCAATCCAAATTTAGGAAGTTAACCTCGAGTCTCGAAAAGCACGTGAAGCTGTTCTTAGGGTCTTGTGCTGTGTACCAACTTAATACGCGAAAGTAGCAACTTTCTGACATTGTTCATATAAGTGTTTTTTTAAGAGTAGAATTGTAGGCAAAATAATTTTGTGTTCCTAGATTTCTTATAACCGTGCGAAAAAATCTGAAATTAATTTTATGAGGATCAACTTTTTATTAAAAATACCAACAGTGAGCGACTAGTTACTATCACTGGTTCTGCGCCTGATCACTCATTGGTCATGTCGGGTTGCCGGCGAAAGAATAGAGACTTGCGTTTTTAAATACTTGTGCACTTTAATATCTCCAAAATACATAGCTAGTCCTACATTTCGATTGGCTGGCGCCATAGAAATCTGATCAGTGATTCAATTTAATGAGTGTAAACAATTTAAAAAAATCAACTTATTGCCTATGGTCTCACGGCTGCAGTGTTGATATTGCGTATTGGCGCCATGATTGATAAAAGGAGCGTATCGTTCGTTATTATATCGTTATGTCGGATGATAAAAATGATAAAAAGTTGTATTAAAATGCTCTAAGTATCAATGCGTTATAGCGATAAAAATGTATAATTATTGAACGATTATCAAACACATATATATTTTTTATATTTATTATATATATTTTTTATAATTTCGTAAAAATCATATCCAAATATAATTTACCTTACGATGGTTTTCCTGATTATTCTATCTGATATCTATTTACTGTTAAAACTACATAAGAATAAGATACATTTATTGTTTAGGATATTTTTATATATGTAACAGAAATGAAAATTAAGAATGAAAAGAAAATGAAACATAAAAATGCGAATGGCAAAAAGTGGTTACGCAAACCAATCCGCATACCAGACAGTCTTCACTCCTAATAGATAATTACTGTTAGTTTACAATGACTATGCAATGCGAGTTGATTATGCTAACTAAGAAACGGAACACAAAAATGAAGTTGTTTAAAACAACAAGAAATACTTGTAATAACAGGTTGAGGCGAAAGTATTAAGAGTTTTCTGTGTACTCTAAAGTATCATACTAACTTTCAGGTCATCTCCGCCCGTAGCGTTCCTTAAAACCTTATGTACGATCTTGTACACCCATTATCGGGTTTTGACTTGTAAGGTTCGAAACACATGTCGCGATTCATCAATGTCGGCGTTTTAATTAAAAACGCCGTGCTCAGTGTACCCTAAAATACATTTGTCGATTAGTCGAAAAATTATTGACAAAGTTTTGAATAACGTATTGAAATAATTAAAAATAAATTTTGTATTAATTTATTATATATTTGTGTATTGAATAAGGATACACGTACATGTTTTTTTAAATAATTAATGATGTAAATTTTTATAATCACAAATGTAATACTGTTAAATATTTAAATTTATTTATAATTATGTTCATCCGCGTTAAATTTGGATAATACATTTATTATAAAACCTGTTTGCTATATTCTTTGATGTTTGATGCCAATATTGTCTTTTTTCCTCTTAACCGTATAGTAATGTATTGTAAAAATTTTCCACAAATACATAAGTTAATACAATAAGTTAATACTTCTAAGGAGATTAGTGGTATTAACACCAACTGTGCAGATATTTTATTTAAAAGTTTAATTCTATTTGAAATAAATTTATTGGTGTGTGTGTGTGCCACGATCAATAAATTAATAATTGCTCGTTATTGCTATCGATCGTACATGCGTGTAATAAATAATAACCATTTTATTGCTATATCAATATTGCGTCTAGTGTCTTGCATTTTAAAGTGGCTTTAGTTTCATTAACAACTACGAGACGTGATAAAACGCGTACAGAAATCGATAATCGTATTTATATTGAAAATATTGTCACGTTCTTAGATAAGATATACCTTACCATCTGATATAAATAAATATCAAGTGAAAACATGTTTTGTTATGACAAATTCATGTCTTGCAATATTGTTTTTGTCGACGTCGAATCGCTTCGTTTGTAGTTGCCCTAAACGAATCACACAACCAGTCCAAAGTAGACATTAGTAGGGGACAACATGCTTCATCAATACATATATAAGTTTACCGCAGTTATATTTGTCGACTGGCGCCTCGTATATGTAATTGTTCGTACAAACAGACACAACCGTCGGGATGCCAGATTTACTAATGTATCAAGTTTTAGCACTTATACAATGTCAGATAATCCGAGAAAACATTTAGTTACGCATATTTTTACTCACATTGTTTTACTTTGGCTATACACTTAATATAGGTAAGTAAATGGAATCTTTTATGCGATTTTAATTTTTAACGTTCGTATGAATATTTCTATATGTACTTGCCGTTAAATCAATTTGGAGACGTTTTTAGATGGAACTCATATTTGGATCAATAAGAGTACCTAATAAAAATTGCTAGCAGCTTAGAGTATCTTTATGAAACAGAAAACATTAATAAATCTGCTATTTATTAGATTTAAGGTCAATTTTAAGGCAAGTAACTTTTATTTGAAGAATAAATTTGTCATTTTTATATTTTTGTAAAGAACATTTCTCGAAACTACAATGACTATATTGATCTATCACATCATCTACAAAACACATTATCTACAAAACTTTTTTAAATTACTTAATTTTAAAATAACTATTTTTAAAACAGACTCATACTAATTATTTTTAAATAAGCAATCAAATCCATACAAATTTGATCAAACATATATTAATATTTGTTTTACCGAATATATACAGCATACGCACATACCAGTAAAATAGATAAAAAAATCTTTACATTTCTAATGTTGTTACTACGATGCAGATATTTGAAGTGGAAATCGTCTATTGAAGAGCTAACGGTTTGGATCGGGTTGGGTACAGCAGTTTGTAGGTCTTGTTGACGCATGCGTCACTATGGACATACATACATTGCTTTACGTTCTACGCTATTTTAATTTATCTTTTTTGTTATTTGTAAAAGAATGCTGTAACAGTATATTTTGTTATTTATTTAAGAAAAAAAAAATAATTCGGTTTTCCGGTGACTTAGAAAATAACTTTCTCGTAGCAAATTTATTTATTAGAATAAGAATTATATATATTTATGGTATTTATAATTACCGTCACCATTCCATATATCCGCCACGTATTTACCGTGTGATGCACATATAAACGTGTTTACTAGGTGAACAAACAAAATGTACTCTGTACTAATATTGTAGCGAAAGTAACTATGTCTGTAATGTTTTTATGGCTAATATACTGAACCGATTTTGATAAAATTAATGGTATCAAATAAGCTTGAACCCCGAGGAGGGACATAGGCTATTTTTCATACGAAATGCGGGCGAGGCCACGGGTAAAAGCTTATTATTTATAATATAATATAAATGTATGTATAATGTTTCCGTAGCCATATTTTTCTCTACATAAGGATTGTATGTATGTAATAACTTCTTATAGGTGATATATCTGGTAGAAATAAGCTTTTAAGTAATTAGACCGCTTTTTGTCTTTACCTACCGTTTAGTTTACATATTTTTGTTACATTGTTTTTCTTTATTTTCGTGTACAATAATGCATTTTATTATATATTAACAAATTATCTTATATTCGTTATAATCAAGATTTCTTACCGATAAACTCAATTTTAATATAAAAAATGGCTTATATTAAATTCAGTATATAACAAGGCATGATACTCGGATTTAAAACCACTTGCGATATTTCGAAGTAATTATTTAAATATGTAGGTATAAACAGTTTTCAAGGTTATCGAGTTCAACTGTTAGGTTCGAGTGACTTGCATTAGGCAATAAGTGTGACATCTGATTGTATTTTCAAGACCTAAGTGGGTAACGTTGTGATAACGGCTAGCCAAGGCTAAGCAAATGTGGACCAGATGGAGTTGAATGACTTTCATGTATGTATGTACATATACAAACGGACATGTTTATTTTAATCAACATCACGTGTATTCGATACCTATTCCTAAAAATTTATTTATATAGTATTTAGTGAAATGGACACTGTTTAATTCTAAAATGTTTTTATATGAAAATTACTGTTGTTTGTCAGTTTTAGATAAATATATTGTTTCATCCATTTACCATTTACCATGGAAAGTATATAATAATTTTTATAGCATTCAACTGACCGCTATAACAATTGTTATATACATATATATGTACCAATCTGTCGGTATACTATAGGTGACGACGTGAAGAACGTGTCGTGACGTGTCTTCTTGTAAAAAAAAAGCTTCTAGCAAAGAGGAAATTTTACACTAAAATCTCAAAATCTCCAGAACACAAAATGAAGTATCAACAAACAAAAAATAATTACTCGTATTCATTTAACTTGTCGAATCCGTGACCTTAGTCAAGACAATAATTTTCACGTATAATGGAATATAGCGTGTACATGGCATTTCGCGTCGTCTCTTATTGCAATATCATAATACTTTTCCTAGAAATGTATGATAACTATTAATAAATTTAGCAAGTTACGAACAAAGAGGTTGTAATAATTGTCATCGCTAGATTATAATTATCTGATATCCTCCAATAAGTTGCTTCTGAGAACTGTGACATCATAATATCATACTATAATGATGTGACAAAATTTTATCCTTGATATAATTGTATGAAATTCGAAGAAGCGCATTGACCGTAAGGAATAATCTAATATTATAATTTTGAATTTGAACGAATCCAAAAATATCATTTTCCTTAATGATTATTTATTATGTGAATCATAGAAAAAATATATTGAAATGTTAATCATAATGTATATGATTGAGATAAAACAGTGCCCGGAAAATTTCGGCTTCAAATCTGAGCAAGCAAAATTTTTTATATGCTAAATTTGTTTCGTAGTTCATCTTGAGCTTAGTGATTGGAAGATAACCCGTGCAACTTGCATGTGTCGACCAAAAACCTGACTAATTTACATATAACCCTCATTGGTGTGTTTGAATTAGATTCAATTTTCTATATTCAATATGAGGTATTTTCCCAGCCAAAATAGTACCGTTTATACACATTTAATTATACGTTTGTTTATAACAAATTCCATTTGTCAATTCAAAGTAAGACAAATTAATTAAATTTGCATGTAATATGTTTCAACATAATTTGTTTACGAAAATATCGTTTTGACATCATATTGTTAAGCAAGTATTATATAACTGAACACGTGTGATATATTGTGATAACATAAAATAGTATTTAATTCAAAGATATAAAATTGAAAGTGGAGATGATTAGGATTTAAGACGTTTGATGATCTTGACCTGAGCTAGGATAGGCGTGATCAAATCAATCACATGCTTGCGTCATTATTTCATTAATATTGCAATGTTATTGAAGACAAAGTATTTCCGTATATTGTTATTAGTGTGTCCTCAATAATTTGTTATAAGTATTCTTCGCTATTAAAAAAAATCAAATGGTAATATTTATTTTTGACCGCATATGCAGGTATAAGATTTTTACATTTTTTGCATGTCGTCTTTGAGCATAGATGACACTTTACGTATTATTTATATATATTTGTATATAACATAACGACTCCTTTCCTCTAAATATGTATTAAAGTTAATGTGATTTTGTGGATTTTTTGTAGGTATTTTTAAGCAGTGAACTTCACCTACATAATATGTATATTATTATTTGAATTTTGACAAATTTTATGATAAATGACTAAAAATATCTTCACCGTAAAGCTTGTCATTCGAGTGGGGGCAACAATTAGTCAAGTTGTAGTCAAAAACAAAATTCATGTTTGTGTTTCTGTTTAAATATTGTACAAGGCGATTTCCTTTTAATTCGCTCTTTTAAATCTAAACATTTTCAAGTTGTATTTTACGTTGCCTTTTAACGTGTGAGCATAAATTGTCAGAAATGTTGAATGTTCTTAAGACTTTGTTGTAGGCAATAAACCTGGAATAAGACGTCAGTGTTGACGTCCTTTTATTAATGTTGTAAGTAAAGGTAAGCACTTACTCTTTGAGCGTTCGGCTACGTATCCATTCTTCTTTTATTCTTCGCTCATTACTTTGGTATGCTATTATATTTTAATGCTATTCGAGTTGTAGGAATACTTCTAAAACTATTTTCATATATTATTACTGTATGAAATAAGTGCATTTGATCGAAGCAAAATATACGTACTTATTAGGGTAAATCTATCTTTACGAAAGTTGTTATGTCTTTTAATTATCTTGTTACTTTTGAATTATTTGGTTGATAATCCTTAGCTATCCTAGGATTTGATAAAAGGTGCTGTAGTAAATGTTGGCTTAGTGTCGAAAAATAAAATCACAAAATATAAAATTTTGTTCAGTTATGTTTTTTTTTTTTTAATTTAATCTGACATATTCCGCTGAGTTAATAAGCTGTAGTGGCAATACACAGACCACGTTTTATGATAGACTGATAACTGATAGGCAAGAAAAATCATTGAATGGATTCGGAAAAATGAGCGCATGACGCCCCAGAAATCAGGTCATGAAACTGACGACCTGATTATTAGAACAGTGGAAAACCGCTTGATTCATAGGATTGGTGTAGGTAGCACCAATAAGAGTGCTGGACATAATACTTATGTCCAGCTATGTACTTTAAAATCTGATAGATGGATGGCTTATTACGTATTTGAAAGTGAAACCACAATATGACTTACATTATAAATGGTGGAGAAGAACTTGTAAAGTCGATGTAATGTACAGGATCTTGATAACTATGTGTTACATACCAATCAAATATTCATATTATTGTGCGTTTTATCCCAGGTTAACGACCAGAAACATTCATTACAATTTATTCAATTCATTCTGTTCCAGTATCGGAAATAATATTATGGTTTTATTCATATCATAATTTTCTGTAATGACAATACCACTTTGTAGGTAATCGTTACAGCTGTTTACAGCAAATAAAGAAAATGGAATATGTTAAATAAAAGGCCCCGCGATCGAGGGTCAGTACTAAAGAGGTCAAGGTAAAGTTTAAATAAACCTCTTTAAAAAACATTTAACCACAGACTAAACGAGGAAGGACTTTAAAACGTGTCAACGACTCCGGAAGGAGGAAGTGTCAATTTCGTTGAGTTAGAATCGATTGAATGTAGACTATGAATGACATAGTTTGTATGTGTATGTAATGTAAAATGATGTTTTTTTAAGTCCCTTGAGTCTACTAAGTGTATATATATATATATATATATATATATATATATATATATATATATATATATGTATATGTACTATTTATATATAGCATATCAATTTTTTTTTTGAAATTTAAGTAATTGTTGACTAATCTTCATTTTGTTTTTTTGTTTTCCTTTTTTATCTATTATACCTAAAAATAGTTTGTTGCGTTTGTTTATTACGATTTGACGTTTTAACTACTCAATCGATAATCATGAAATTTTGATTGCATACACGTTGTCAGGGGTACGGAATAGGGTATACCTAATAAGTGCACTTATACATTTATTCCTTACCTTAAAACTTAAGTTAATACAAGTACACAATTTAATGTTTAGCGTGGGTGAAAAATTAAATATTAAAAAAAAACAAACTAAATCTTGTTTTCTATAAACATTATTAAAGCAACAAAATCAATGACAAGGCAACGTTGACATATCTAAAAAACTTAATATAAGCACGCCAACAGCATGCGCAAATAAAGCGTCGTATACAGCCTAATGGTTAAAATGTTTTCAAAGCAATTATCCATCTAATTGGTGTTTGTTAAAACATGCAAGTTACTATGAGTCGGATGTTGTATAATAGAGTGTTGGTAAAATATCTCTTAAAACACTATACACGCCCCCGACAAGAAAGTTAGCGGATGTGACAATATCACTCTTAGGTATAAACTTTTAACATGAATAACATATGTATGGAATAATATAATTTAAATAACGTATTATGAGTAAAAAGTAAGAAGATAACCTTTATAAAGGAAACGCTTGGAGTTTAATTTACTGCGCTCCAATCTGCATCAAATACGAAGGCGGTTGGTGGCTGTACATTTGGAAGAATTTTATTGGATACAAAGGATTCCTCACGATATACTACCGCTGGGCGCGAGATGAGCACAGATTAAGTATAGGATAGTAATTAAAGGAGTATTCAGAGACGCTGTCAAATTTGAGCGAAAACAAATGAAAAAAATTCTTTAGGCAAATAATAGTACTATTTGAAAATACGAAACTCAGGGACATTTAACAAATTAGTGACAATTGCAAAATGTTAGAAAGTTGTCACAATATGCCGCTGGCCATAATTAGAGTCATATACAACTATTGTAATGGTGATGTTCATTAAATGTTTCGTCATTGTTGCAAATTTTAATACATACAAATGACTAAATTTCTTCACAATACACTTTGTAAGGGCTGAGATGGTCCAGTGATTAAAACACGAGAATATTGACTTAAGATTGTGATTTCAAACTTGGACTGATATCATTAATTTATAACGTGATCAAGTTGTGTTTCTTATTCATCATGAGCTCAGCAGTGAAGGAATATTGTGAGAAACCTGCATGCATCGGATTTTCCGTCACATGTGTATCCGCAAACCATCTTCTTAAAAGGATATTTTTAATTTTTTACAATATGGGAATTTATAATTATTTTTATTATTATAATAATATTGATGTTATATTTTTAAATTCATTTCTTCTATTACCACAATAGTACATAGTACATATAGTATATTAAAAATATTTCGTGACTTCAATTTTAATAGAAAACCTGATTTTTGGTTCATACAAACATAAAAGAAAACTATGTTTGTTTCGATTATAGTTGTAAAAGTTATGTAATAAAGCGTGGGCTTGCAACTGAACAAACTGACGGCTAGACACGCAATATTTACTTTATAAATAATTGGGTCCCAATAAGCTACACTTTAGTACAAGCTTATCAATTTCATAAAAATAAAATTATTCAAAAATTATAAATAATTCCTCTATACATTTATGTTGTATTATAGAAAGTTCTATTTAGCAAACGCCCAATTGTACGGCCCCTTAAAGATATATTTTTTAAATAATTTTTATTTTAGTATATAATAAAGTATTATATTATTATTATGACAAAAATTGTACATAAGAAAATCTTTTAGTAATTAATATTATATCCTTTTCTTTTAATTAATAAAACATCTAAGTAAAATCAATATGATTTTTATAACGTTAGATTGTAAGTATATACATTACTATTTCATTTTAATTCGCATCTAAAAGAAGTCATTGTCGTTCGGATTTTTTTTAACTTTACATTGCTCTGTAACCGTAGTGCAATCGCCTCACACGGAATATAAAAAAGTAATTTATTTAAAACAAAACGGCGTTATCGTGCGGGTGAAGGATTTCTCAGCGAAATAAAAAGGATTGAAGTACGAGTAGGTGCGCGCATTGGCCCATTTTGATAAAGCCGGACAGAGATTACGTCCACTCAAGCACTCAGGTGCATGTATCGTATTTTGTGACCGTAAAGAACGTCACCTTTGTTTGTTTTTCATTCTTGGAATGTTTCATAGAAATACGAATATACAAAATAAATTGGCATTTATTTAATTTATTATTTTTAAAATAGCTAAAATCGGATTTACTTGTTTCGTTTTTTTTTCTGTTTTTTTATTAAAAATAAAATTTTCTACAAAAAAAGTCAGAGAAAACTTTGTAAGGTCACCGACAAAAGTCTCGAGTACCACACATCTCAAACGCACGCACACAAATAAAAAAGTTTAGCTTATAAGTTTATAATCAAGCGACGTTTTTATCTCGTAGTCGTTGGCCGCCCGCCGCGCAGCGCGCATGTTACCCGTCAGCGCTGAAGCCTTATAATCATAAATACGCGCGTGAAAATATCTAAGCGTATATAACATTAAAAAAAATAAAAAAATACCTCCCCTATTAGTCAAAGACGCGTCGACCGTCAAAGGCGTCAGACGAGCGTAACGTGTAGCGTTAAAAACCGCGTACGCTTATTCGGGAAAATATGAAAGTGGTGTGGAACATTGCGGTGTTTCCTTTCAGTTGCGTTCAGCGTTTTCTTTAGTTTTTTTTTTCTAGTGACTACAAAGGCTATTGTTTGATTAACGCTTATTAAAGCGTGTAAATATGGTATTTTGAGTGTTTTGCCATTGAATGCGACGTGTGTTTAATTATTACATAAAGTGGATTGTTCAGTTTGACTAAAGGAAAATCGTCAGAGTAATTCAGTTAGATGTATGTTCAACATAATATACAACGGGACAAAACATGACGGCAAAGTTCGGCTATGTGAGTACCAGTTAAATTTTTTAATTTACTTTTTACATCATCATGAAATATTTTCATTTCCGTCGTTTGTTATCGGACGCGTTAATCTCGTGTAGATTATATTTATAGTAAGGTTTGCTGAACATGAATGAAAAGAAATTATTAGTTACGTACGTAGCATTCTGTATATGTTTTATGTTATGTATATTATCGTAAATAGATAGTTTTGTGTAATAAATAAACACTTAAATTAGGAAATAATTGTATAATAATATGTATTATCTTTTGAGTACTACTCGCTTTATAAGTGTTATTTAGCGACATGCCATTAAGTTATATATGGAATATTTCTATTTTAAAGATGAACCTATTTACGTAGCAAATACTGTATATATTCTCCGATTTTGCTTCCCTTGTTTTTATTTCTGTATTTAAAGATAAATATTTGTTAAATTAATTATTTTTGTATCATTTACGAATCAATTTTTATGTTAGTGACATTTATTTTAGACACAAAATCTATCACTTGATATATGCCACGTGTCGCACTTTTCGATTAAGTTAATAAAAAAAAATTGTGGTAGACTACTGAACATTGGAAATTCAAACAAAAATCTGACGTAAACAATATAATACGTGAACGAACCTGGCACAGGTGACGTGGGTATGTAAACCACTACACCATACGTTATTCTAATTTAATGTATGTCAGCCTTAAATCGGTTTTCTTCTAGGAAACCTACAGGATGTGAAACCCTTACTATCGCATTACTATTGACCGATACATGCGGTTACTTACAAGGAAATGGTATTGTATTAGAAATTGATACTTAAATGTTATTTTATATCAGAAGCCTTTCTTTATTACCGCCTTCTAGCTATTGTAATGATATCGAATTCAAAAGGGCTTTCTTTCCGTGGAACTTTGGAAGAGAAAACATTAATTTAGTATTCATTGTGCGATACTTTTATTCTCTCTGTGTATAAGGATCAATGCATTTTCCCTCGTATTTATTGTTAAGGAAAAAATAGATAAAACGCATTCAAATCAAATCTGATCTTGAAATTTATTACTTGGCGCAACCCAAAAGAATTTCCCATCATAAATATACAACATAATATATTTTATACTAAAGACGATTGTATTTTTGTTCAATAACATCGCATTTTTTTATTTACTTTGAGTAATCTTGTCGAAATAACAAAGTTGTAACACGTGCCGTACACGAACCGAAGGTCGCGGGTTAAAATCCGGGCAAGCACCACTGAGTTTTTCAAGTGCTCTTATATTTACAATTCACTTTGTGCTCGGCGGGAAGAAAATATCTCCTACTGGTGTTAGAATAAAAAATAAGATACGTATCAACTATTTAATAAAGAAGTGTGGTAGATTCAAACAGTGAGGTTATATATGACCTGCAGCATAAATTTAATCATATTAATATTGTTAGTAGTATAAGTTTTATAGGAACTCTTAGATTATTGTTTCAGGACTGACATAGGCTATACAGATTGGCTATATACGTAGCTTATTATGACACCGTACATAGTTGGAAGGAACGCTTTCCAAACAAATGCTAACAATACTATTCGTGAGGTTTGTACGTCTCTGACTACAATCTAAAGAAAAAATTGCGAGGTAGTCTCATTGCTTATATTTTATATATAAGTAGCAAACAAAAAAAACTTTAAAACAAACGTTATCTTTAGTTCAAATTTTTATTAAATAATTAAAACATATTTTTTTAATGTTTTTTTTCACATACAAAGATGTTATAAGATTAATTTTTGTATCTGTCATTATTTTAAAAAAAAACATAAATATTTTTTTAAATTTAATCCGTGCAAAGTCGGAAAGTAGTTAGTAAGTAGTTATTTTAATAAGAAATTAAATCAATTGACTAAATTTAAAGTAAATAAATAAATTCTTTAAACACAATATTTATGATAATATTTAAAACTTGAATCATTAATGTAAGAACAATATTTTCCATGTTATATTTGCGTAATAAGTCCAGGAGACGATATTAAAGTTTCATAATGTAATGATAGAGTTGCATTAAAATAATCAACACTATTAATGTGTATTAAAACCATGTACGTATTAACATACGACAAGGACTATCCTAGTAATTACACTTCCATTTTCTCTTGTAAATAAAGGGTTCTTGACTTCACAAACACAATGAAGTGCCACCTTGTAGGCAATTTAAATATTTATATTAACGTTATGTATGAAATATAACGTGGACTAACATAGGCCAGTGGATGGATAGAAATTCTGGTTAAGTGAATTTTTTTCATTGTCCGCTAATCCACAAAAGAGCAATTTGGATTTTCTAGCCTCAGAATTTTTTTGGATTATTTTGGCCAAGAATAGGTGGTTACCATTAATGGCTCATAAAATGAAGTATTTTTTTTTATAAAATAAGTAGGCAGACGGGCAAATGGCCCACCTGGTGGTAAGTGATCACCAACGCCCATAGACATTGGCCTTAACACAACAATTCTATATAATACTGTTTTATAGTAGAATATCTGATGAGTGAGAACCTACGAGCTAGTACAAAGCCCTAACACCAAGTCTTATTTAAAAAAATATTTTTATTACTTGATTGATTCGGCACTGATTTGTCTGTTGTAAATGTACGTATTTAATCAATACATAATGTAATTTACATTATGTAATGAATTTATGTATAGAAATAAAAACAATAGAAAAGATAATGACTATGACTTTCTTATCGATTTATTAGTTTTAAATCTATTTATAAAAATTAATTCGCGATAAAGTATTGGATTTGATACAACCTTACAATAAAATAATAACTATATGATAAATCTAAAAATAATATTTGTCTATCGCGATACCAGTAAAGCCATATCGGGTCAGTTGATGACAATTAGGATGTTAACTGAAGGTAGCGGGTTTAATACCGATTTAGCACCGTATTTGTATCCACCAACCCGCAATGGAGGAGCGTAGCGCAATAAGCTCCAAGTCTTCTCCATAAAATGAGGGGCTGTGACTAGCAGTGGTTCCACTGCTTTCCATTCATGAATTTTTTAATGAATTCCATTTATGAACTACTTTTACTTCTATTCAATTTCCTATAAAAGATAATCTTATACATAACAATCACATTTATACTAAATACATGGCATTACATTGATATTGCCAATAATCTACCATTGCTTGGCATTCATAACCTACCAATCAAGAGACGTAAGTTACTATCCCGGATTCTAGTAATCGTAGCCCACTCACATTTCTCCGAGCCACAATAATACAAAACATTCATGTTCTACTGTGTATACTTGTAACTGTTATTATCTATCAATGTTTACCATCGTCATCTTATTCCATCAATTTAGGACTTGCACCGTTTGAATGCTTGACGCGAACTCACATTGGGAATCTTATGATAGTGGGTTGTTCTTCCATCATATATATTGTGACGCTAAGTGCTTATATTGATAGATGCTCTTAACGTAAATTTCTCTTTAACAGCTGTTACGTTCACCACAGTGTGAGATCAGCTGATTCCAATGTACCAGAAAACACATGTTCATATTTAATTTATCAACTATCAGTATATATTATATAAATAACTAGTTACTGCTTGCGGCTTCGCCGTCGTATGTTTGGGGGTGTTTCTTATCTTATATCATATTCTGTACCCCTTTAAATTAACAATAGAATACTATAACTCAGAAATGATGATATAAATACTTCTGGAATGTATATTAATAGGACCTTTGAACAACTGTAAAGTCCATATTTCAAGATTGCTTTGTAATATTTGCGTTACGCTCATCTAGGCATTGCCGACGTAAATACGACTTATGCACGTACATATATAGTACATAGTAACTTTTACGAGTATTCAGTACTATAATTATGTATTAGAGGTAAATTTTAATACCCCTATAATCACGATGCGGATTAAAAATACTCATGCTCATAGAATGTACAAAAAAAATAATGCAGAATTCGCTCCGAAGTTTTATATGCAAATTAATTTATCAACCGCCTCTTTATCTCATTGAATCGCATAAAATGCACCAATAGCGCATAAAATAACAATTTATTCGACGTTATTTTATAAAATTGATACATAACATTATTTGAACGTAGAATTATAATACAAACGTAAAAGGTAAATGAAAGAAAGAAAATCTCAGGTAACTCAAATAAATTGTTATTAAGATATTTTATATAAAAAATATATATTTTTTATATTAATAAATAGTAATAAAGAATAATAATTTTACTTAATTTGTTATAGACATGACGTAGCTTCAAAGAGGTGACATTTTTATATGAATTCATTTTGGTTGCATATTAATGATAAATATACATTATTTATATGTTATAACTTCCATATAACACCTTATTTGTTCAGTTAAATTATTATCAGTGACACGAAAATGGGTCCACATTTAGAGGTGGAGCTTTATTTGAGTTTTTTTTTATACAATAGGAAGGCAGATCAGCATATGGGCCACATGATGGTAAGTGGTCACCAACGCCCAAAGACATTAGCATTGTAAGAAATGTTAACCATCGCTTACATCACCAATGCGCCACCAACCTTGGGAACTAAGGTATTATATCCCTTGTGCTTGTAATTACACTGACTCACTCACCCTTTAAACCGGAACACAACAATACTAAGTACTGCTGTTTACGGTAGAATATCTGGTGAGTGGGTGGTACCTATTCAGACGAGCTTACACAAAGCTCTACCACCGGTAGAATATTTATTTGAGTAATTAAATCATTTAGTTTTCCAAAGTTTACTCTCATTCCAAGAAATTCGACATTAAAATACATACTTGATGCTGTAAATCAATATTATTTTTTCTTCACTTCATTGGACTAAAATAGTAACGGGTTTTGTAAATGAAAATGGAATTTAACACCTACCACATAACGACCAAAGTTGTACACCTAATTTGGATTTCTTTATTTTAATTATTACATTTATCTTAATTAAAATTAATTAAAAATCAAATGACGTTTAATAGTTTTATATTATGGATTAATTCCCTTTGCGTGACGAGTGATAAAGGTTCTATTTAATCCATGATAAGTTTGCGTAGCAACGTGAAAGAAACGCTTCCATTTATATGAAAAAAATATTCAATATTATAATATCGTCATGTATATACTATGGTTCGTATTTATGTAGTATGTGTATACCATTGTACTAGATTTCACCTACCTTCTCCTTAAAAAGGAGAGAGAAGGCCTTTAGCCCAGCAGTGGGACATTCACAGGCTGTTACGGTAAATTTCACAATGCAAAAAGTTGAAAAATAAAAAATATAACGTTATCTTTGGAAATAGCTATCGAGTTATTATAAATAATATATCTATATAAAAAGTACCTCATTAATTAACCAAATAGCTGCAACTTAATACTTCTAATTATCTTAATAATTAACTTAACCTATTGTAAATTAAACGTGGCACTCGAATATATTACTGGTGGTAGAGCTTTGTGCAAGCTCGTCTGGGTAGGTACCACCCACTCATCAGATATTCTACCGCAAAACATCAGTACTTGGTATTGTTGTATTCCGGTTTGAAGGGTGCGTGAGCCAGTGTAATTACAGGCACAAGGAACATAAGATCTTAGTTCCCAAGGTTGGTGGCGCATTGGCGACATAAGCGATGGCTAACATTTCTTACAATGCCAATGTCTAAGGGCGTTGGTGACCACATACCATTAGGTGGCTCACATGCTCGTCCGCCTTCCTAATCTATCGTATAACAAATAAATACGTAATAAATATTTTAATATCACTAAACGTTATAATCGACTTGCAAAATTAAATTATGTAGTGATTCGCTATTATTTTCCTTCCCCTATTTAATTAAATAAACCTTACATAGAAAGCAGTTTACCCCTGCGCAAAGACTTTAATCGAATTGCCTCGACATAGTCATAAAGCTAACGAGGGTGAATTTTAAAGGTTAAATGCTACGAAGTTATGTCTGCGAACTTCAAATACATTCACGCTGTAACGCTTAAATTTTGCATATAAATAACGTATTCACAATATCAATTCTAGATTTAAATTTTAGAATTCCTTGCCTATTAACATTTTTTATTCATGTAATTTTTTATACATACCTCCACAAAAAAAGAGAGAGGAGGCCTTAGCCCAGCTGTGGGACATTCACAGGCTGTTACTGTTGGTTTATTCATGTAGTTCTGGATTATTCATTACTTAGTTTTAGGTGACATTTTATTTCATATGTTTCGGGTTTACTTCTTAATTATTAACGGCTTTACCTATAAATATTGTTTTAGGGGTGATTAGTCAAATAAAACTCTTTTTTTCAAATGTCAAATCAACGATTACAGATATGCGAAAACATTTATTTGGCAACTATTGACCAGCTTTAAGAGTTCTAAACAATACTCATATGAAACACTCTCTTGATGTGTTGTGTATTACATTATTTTAAAAAAAAATGGAAATAAAACTGGAATAAATAATATTCACATAATACGTATTCCGCGATTTTTTTTAAACGTATGGACATTATATTTAAACTGTTATTATTTTCGTCATAACGGAAATAAAATTTCCTAACACTTCATCCCTTTAAATTAAAACATCGCATTTTTTTTCTTAGTGAATACAGTATGATGAGTGAGTATTGAGTATTGATTTAGTAAATAGTTTTTTTTTTTAATTAAATATTAATGTTAAATATTTTTTTCCAGGTTACCACAGCTTGCCGTCTCTGCAAAGATATTGTGCCTCCTGATGGTAAGTTATTATTATTTTTATTATATGTAAGTATCGAAATGATTCTAGATGAGTGATTTATTTATTTACAGTTCAAACGAAACAGGATAATTTTATAACATAAAATAAATCTTATGTAATTTTTTTTGTAAGTGCTACTAAAAGGTTTATTATCTTTTTATATTATTGTTATTATTTATATATATTTTTTATTGAAGTAACTTTAATAAGTTTGTTTATTCACATAAACATTTACGTAAAAAATAATTGAGCATATTTTGATAACATTTTATAACAAAATACGAAGAAAATTAATGCGTTTATTATCGAATTATGTTTTTTGTTTTTATCATAATTATATATAATCATATATCTCTAAAGCTCTATCTCTACTAGCTTGCTTCTTAGAAGTTCGGATAGTGTCTAAGTGATTGATAGTATTATTTTTTTAATTTCAAAATATCAATACTTCATTCACCAGTATCAAACTTTTCTATTATATTCTAATGTTATTATTTATTAATTCAATTAAAGTAAATATTAAAAACTTATTACAACATTTTTCCGTATAGAAAGCGTAAGAACGTAAAATTATGAAATTAACATGCAAAGATCCTATAATATTAAACAGTGTTTGTAGTTTACTCAGATTCAAGGAAAATATCGTCAGGCTACATTCGAAAGTAATTCTGAAGCATGAAGATTGATACTCTCACTGAGAACCAGCGATGTACAATGTACAATGTTCATTTACTTACAACAGTACAATGTATCTCAGATTTTTCCAGTACTGGGGCATTTTACTTTTCGATTTAACTTTTATAAACATATAATGGCTAACAGCAACTATGCACCGTGCATGCGACAGACGATATCGCAAGATCTTAATAAAACAATTTACGTAACAAGTAAAAAAGGTCACTTAACCGGTATAAAAGGATTAGTAATTTCAATTGCGACTATCATTTTATTCGCATTAGCCAAGTTTAATAGGAAAACGTCTGCCTCGCCGACACAACCCGCGCGTATCAGCAGAGTGCATCATATTTTTTTTTTTAAATATGCATTATATTACATTATTGAAGTTATATTTTTATAATTATCCTTTCAATATTGAGAAATCAAATTAATATGTGTATATTGATGAGCCGGTTGGCGTGGTTGGTAGATACTTGCCTTTCACGCCGAAGGTTGTGGGTTCGATTCCCACCCAGGACAGACATTTGTGTGCATGAACACGTCTGTTTGTTCTGAGTCTGGGTGTAATTATCTATATAAGTATGTATTTACAAAAAGAAAAGTAGTATATGTAGTATATCAGTTGTCTGGTTTCCATAGCACAAGCTTTGTACAAGCTTAATTTGGGATCAGATGGCCGTGTGTGAAAAATGTCCCAGGATATTATATCAAAATTATAAATGGCCATCGCACTAATCGTGAGTATATGCAACAGTGGCAAGAATAGTAGTATCGTCTCCCTGTTAATTACCGATTCTCTGGGCGATAAACAAATGAACCCTGATACCAGAGAAGACAGTGTGATGAAGTATCACATATTTCGGAAATGTTTTTGCTATTATACAAGTAATTATATGCGGTCACAATTGTTACAACTGCAAAATATATAAATTAAAGACATTTGCGCCGATTATTCGTATCAGAATTTTCCGATGTTGCTCTCGCTTTGAATATTATTCCACTAACATGAGATGGGGTCAATGTGTCATTATATGTATCACATCTCATCATGTATATCGTAATCACTGGGCCAGTCCCCGTTTTAGGGAAGCAGTGTTACTTCATGACTAAATACTGATGGCTTAATAATAAGAAAAACATCGATGGCATCAAGTCCTTTATATTGCATTAATCAGTTATATTTCATTTTATGTTTTGATTTATAGACGTGTGTTGAGTTGGAATTCATAGTGACGCGTAAACTATCAAAGGCTTACGTCATCAATTTAAGATAGCGATCATTCATTCATTTTTACATAAATCAATAACGTAATATTTTTGATTTATGAAAAATAATATATAAAAATGATTGAATAATGTCTTTTATTTGTTTCACTATTCAAATTACACTAATGTTTCGTGAACATATAATGTAATTCAACGCAAATATGTATTACTTATGTTAATACATAGAATATCACTAGTCTTTAGCGATCGCCTATCATTTGCGATGATTGCGCCTCATTTCCACGGTTGATGAAGAAATTTACTTTCAGGAACCAAGACATGCTACTTACCTTAATAATATATTATTTAAATAAATAAACAACATTATACTTCCGTGCCTTTTAAATAAAATAGATAATATCATTGTGTCAGTTTTTTTTTTTTTTTAAAGCGTAATAGAATTTTGTTCTTGTTTAACGCAACAACACAGAGTATTATACACAAGTACGTGCTTTAAAAAAATTAGAACGAAGGTAATGTACTCAGTTGATAAATTGAATGAAATATCTGACGTCATTCCTACGTCAGCATATTTTAATACTGAATAATGAGAATAAGTTTGTTTTCGAGATTGTTAAGTAAAATAGTTTATATAATACACGAATTATGCTCATTCTGTAGTACAAAATCTTGTTATGGCCAAAAGAAAAAGATATCAATATTGAACGAGCTTTAAAATCTATTTAGTGTAACCAATATTAAAATGTTAGCATACGTACATATATAGGTAAATTAATACAAAAATATTTATATTTTAATGAGATGACTAAAATTAATATGTTTTAAAAAAATCACATTTGTCATGTGTTTAAATGAGTTATATAATTTTTATTATAAAATACCAAAGTGACATTTATAAAATATTTCAAAAATTATTTAGCAGGTTTAAGGAAATCGGATAAGGCTAAGAGTCATTGGCGCCGGCGCTAAATATCTATAAACATATTTTATAAAATTTCCAAGACATCGAATTGAAAGATATTATATTCTCGTTTTTTCCAACAACATGACACCGATGTTTGAGAAAAACAACCTTGTTATGCCTTAGAGCTTAAGTAACCTTAATGATATGTTTGTCCCAGACGACACAAGGTATTTTTACTTATTCGCTATCCAAATATTACATCCTAATATTACATCTATGTCACTAGAGTGCGACAAATAACCGTAATTGTGGATATAAAAAATAACTCGTTTTCATATTGTCTAAATGTTTTTTTTCAATTACTTTTATTAAAATTAAATATTATTTTAACGAAGTAAACAAGTCATATGTTAATTTGCCACTGCTTTTGCATTCTTTAAGAGATGGAAAAAGCGAAATGAATACATCTGTGGCAGATTGAATCCGATCTATGAAGATTTTATATGTTGATTTTGACGCTGCCGATAATAAGAAAAACATATATTTTTCATGTGCATGTGCGAACATTTCGAATTGAATGTTTTAATAAATGTGTCATTTTTATACAATTACACGATCTCGTAATAATTATAAAAGTAAAATAATAATTTTTATACGTATTTTTTGATAAACATTTCTATTGTTCGCCTAAATATATCAAGTTAAAAAGATACTATAAAATATACAATGATATTGTATAATTTGTTTGTTTATAAAATCTTTCTTGAGTTAATTATTTTATTTAACGAGACTTAGTTTAAAATAAATCTTCGACGTTTCAACTTTCTAAAGTCCAAAATCCAACCTAACAAGTTCATCTTAACGGATTCCATTGTCACCTATGACGTGATCGATCGTTTAGCACTACCTGATCTGTTTGCCATCCATTGTTAAGCGTTCCGCGGACCCATGATCTAAGAGGTTTGCGAATTAAACCAAAAATTTATGAAAATCTTACGGGTAAATATTGCTAATCACATCGACCTTTTATCAAGGATTCATGCAGGTTATATGATTATATATTATTGTATTGTAGCTTAATGTATTGTAGTGTAATGTAGTGTACGATTGCAAGTAGGAGATTACACATGTTTTAAATAATAGGACGTGGCGTAAGATACACGCTGGGTTAAGGTTGTTCGTATTAGTTACGTTTATTTCAAAATTTCAATAGTCGCTATTAAAAGTCTATTTGAATAACATAAAAATAATATCATTGCATAATATATTTTTAGTCGTGTTAGAAATTTTAGTAAAAGTTATCATTGTTAACATTTTAAATAGTAGAGCAGATTTGATGAAACAATTTTTATAATTAAGAACATACTTGAAACACGATGTTGATATGAAATTCGCAGGCTTAGCGATGTAAAGTTCACAGGTTCCTACTCCTTTGTCGTCTCCTGAGCTGTATGCTTAATTGGAGGAAAATTAATAAATCCATAAAAAATGCCATTGATATTATTTTACAAAAAATCAAGGATGGAATACGAAGTGAGTTCTTACGTATTCTTTAATCTGCACTGTTTTTGCCTAATTAAATCAAAAGAGTAATTTTCGACCATAAAAGTCAAAGATTTACCTTGGACGATCATTCGTCAAACATATACAAGTATCTTATTATGATGAAAAGATAAGTTATATTTGGTTGTATTTTTCGCATTCACATGAAGCAGAAGAAGAAGATATATATTTCATAAAGTATAGCAAGAACAAGACACAAACCAAAGTAACGGCTTAGCTTGTATTTAATAAAATGTAAAACTTCAGACGTCCGACGCTACTATCTTTTCAAAACAATTATTACGTTCGCGTTATCTGGCGTGTGTGTGGCCAAGTTAATCCTTCGAATAAGGTATTCTGATGATAACGAGTTAATATGCTAAGAAACTGGACGTCACGAACGTTTAGCTCAATTTCAGGCTATCGCGGCATTCTATCAGGAAGGATAAACGGCGTATCTAATTACATGAAGCTCTGTTCGAAATATATAATTGATAGTGATGAATCAAATATTTAATGTTACTAAAATTATATTGGGCAGTTTTCGATATTTCATGTTCGCTTGTGTATTGAGATATATGGTTACCCGTTTTTATTTCATTTCCTTCATTTATTCATTTTTACTATGTATTTTTTACTACGTACGTTAATTCCTATTTATTGAATTTGTACTTTTCTATATTGGAAATTAATGACATAATAAATAATCATTACAGATATGTTCAATCAGATCAATGTTCATCACGAAAATTTCAATACACTTGCTCCAGATATAATGGTTTGGGCTGATATGTATTCAAGCGTCAATATTGGAAGCTGCCAGCTTGCCCAAGAGATAAGCCCAATAACACTAAACGCGTTGACCTCCTGTAATAACGATGAACGCCTTATAGGTCACTATCACTTTAAATAAACTTGGACCACAACCAGCAAGATATCTTTCATAATAGCCTACCTTGGATATATTATAGCGCACAAGTTGTTGTTAGTTGTTGTCGGTGCACACACAGCTGCAACCTTTTCCTAACTTTTCCGATAAGCAATGTCCATTGCTGGCTAGAGGCTCTAGAATCTAAAATCAGTTTCTAGTCAAACGTTTTTCATGACTTTTCTTTCTAAGGCACCGGCGTGTCATGTTCCTAACTCCCGTTAAGAATTAATTAAGAAAAAACCAATAGCTTTTATTGGTCTGACCTGTGTCTGAACCCAGGACCTTACGATCGGTTTATAGCCAGTAGACCAAAAATGCTATAAGTATTTAATAATACTACGAGGCTTAATAATTTAAGCCTTGTATTGTAATTTATTAACTCAAGCATTTATCACGTACAACATGGAATTAAAACTGGAGCGTGGAATTGCAATTTGTTTTCTATCAGTGTTATGTTTATTTGTAAGCTCTAATAAGATGTAATCAAAACAAATCAATTATATTTGTAATATTGCCGCTATTGCTAATTGAAATCAGCACACATTCAATTACATACAGTTGTAAATATTATTCATTATTATTATGATTTTAATCAACCCGACTAGACTATTACACGTATAAAGATCGTGTTTTATTAACTATTTAAGATAAAGTGCAATTTGTTAATAGATATGATAAAAATATGATTAACATAATTATAAATTTTATTTTCATGTCGGAATACGGGCGTTAGTTTTGAATACGGTGTGTTTTGACGTGTTAACGATTATAGCACTGGTTTATACAAACATATTTTACTAATGAATGTGTCGAAATAACGTTTTCTCATTATTTTTATATTTAATTAAAAAATTCCTTAACTATATGGACATTTTATATTAAATTAAAATGTTAACTTAACAAATGTTTAAATATGTTTCATACGCGAATAATGACATAATAATATTGCCAAGCAGGCAATCATATTATTTTATATTAAGAACTCGATGATGATTTTCTAAAACTAAAACTTCGCTTTCATAAAAGTCTTCTTGAAACGCAATATGGCTAAGTGGTGACCGCGGCGCGGTAGCCTATGCTTTCCTACCTGAATATGACACCGCATTCGTGAAACCGAATGGTCCTAAAACAACAACAGATAATAACGAGAAACGAACTCAAATGTAGTCTAAATAGAACTTAAAATAGCCTAAACAGATTTGATTTGAACCCTCAGTCAGACGGATTAGCTGAGCACGGTTGACCTATTAAAACGATCGATTGTTTCCTTATTGTAGTGCTCGGAACAGTTGGTTCTAGTAATAATTACAAAATTATGTTTTATTTAATATAAAATTTAATTGATCTTCGAGTACTTTATTATAATCGCAATGTTTTAATAAAATAATACAACATCCCTGCTAGCAACATGGCTTTTATCATCGCTTAGTTTATATATTGATATAATAAATCGATATTGTTACCAGCTATCTGCATTTAATCAGACAACTTTGATAACCGTGTATTTAATAAAAATAATATTGGATATATTTTATTATTAAATGGCTGCTTTTATTTTACGTATTGACCTTGAAGCTAGGCGCCATTAAAACACCAGTAAAAATTTCACTGGAAAAAGGCAATTCGTTTAATTTTTTTCAATGCATGTCAGCGCTATAATTTAATGAGAACAGGCAACAGGCGTCAGCATAACTAAATATTTAAAACTATAATACGTCATTCCTTTTATCTTGAATTAATATAAGCTGCTAAATATATATTTTTTTGTATTATATTCTTTGTAATGTTTTCAACTTTTTAACTTCGAGACCGGTAGCTGGAGTTATCTTAGAGTCATATAAATATAAATATTTATCAGAGGTAATTGAATTGAAAGGTCAAATAAGTTTTACGATAATATATTTTGTCAATATTCCAGATAACAGAGAAAAAAAAATAACGGAAAACAATTATGTCACCCGAGTAGTCAAAAATCATAATGTTTTAATATCTTTATTACGCTTAAAATATCATATTCTAATTTTTCTGAATGAATACTTACATTTGAATGTGTCATATTATAAGATGTTCGATTCTAACTATTAAATATAATTTTTGGATTTATAATTTACATTTAATCATTTCTTTTAAAATCATTTAAATAAATGTTTTGAGGTTAATGTTTTAAATAGTTACTGTACAAATCATGACTACGTGTGAATCATATAATAGTAAGTTGGAAGTCTTCCCCATAGAAACGCAATTTCCATTTACTTGGCGATATTAACCATCCCCCTTGACGCGATTGGAGGGAATATGTCGGGGTGTTACATATTTAATAAATATCTTTGCACAACAAATTCGACGTAAAGTCAAACTTATTCAAAAACCTTAACTAAGCCATGCAATATTCCAGGTGGTGATCTGCGGTGCGGTGCCGTCGATGGTTCGATCGGTTCGCCTCTACAGCCAGTGCTCTCACATGTACGTCAACGTCTTCCCAAACGGCACTGTTATGGCCCGTTCCGATGGAAACGACCAGCGTAAGTACCCGTTTTATTATAATAATGTAAAAAAATATGACTCGTGTCTCCTGCAGTGGAGCAACAAGAGGTGGTATTTCAACAGGGATAACTTCCAGGCTTCAGCGCTCATTAATACATTAGAACAAGTTCCTGTAAACGCTCTGATTAAAAATAGGGCTAACTAATATTACTGCAATCATTCCATTAATATTGACTAAAAATAACTTAACTTCTATGAATTAAGTACTAATTACTGAAAGTAATGTCCTAATATATTAGTTCAATGCCGTTAATTAAATAATAAACGAAGGAATTTCGAAGGCATACGTTTGTAAAGGCATACCGGGCTCGCTGTAATCATGGCGGGAGCTAGACGTGAGAAACTATAGTAATATGTCAATACTTGAAGGGTCATTGGCCAGGTGCTGCAAGGTAAAGTCCGCGGTGCAATACAGTTACGATTATTATTGTTGTTTTATTAGTAAAAGGAAGGGTTGGTGTCGTTGTTTCAAACTGTTTTATTATTTACGAGAACATGAATAGTCGTAATTTAAAGCGGATGAAACTTTCTTATTCTTCTCCGAAAGGCGCGTCATATTCTTGTATAAGTTCTATGCATTAGTAGTTCTTTTCAGGTAGGCTTTACAAAACAACGTCAACGTCTTCATATATTAGTATTAATGTTTCACATAATTATGTCATTACCAAAATTTTATATGCTATTTATAAATATATTTTCATATTTAATCGATTTCATAAATAACGAGTTTTTATTATTTTATGATTCTTATTTTATTTTTTTTCTATTTTATTTTCTGTTTACTTAGTTACGAGTAATATATTACTAGCTTACATACTATTACTTTAGTAAAGCATCATAAAAATCATTTGAATATCGACTTTTATTAGTTTTCTAACGAGCATTCAGTTAAAGAATATAAAAGCGGAACGACTTAAGTGTACATTGTCTTGTTCAGTGAAAGAATTCCAAGTATTAACAAATATGCAATATATTGCCATCATTACTCAATGTTTGCTGTAAATGCGCGCAACTTTTTAGCATAGTCTACTCTCTAAATAAAAAGTACTTTCACCTCGCTTTATTTCGTGAGCGCTTTGTGGTTTGCACAAGAATTATCGCGAGCTTTACCGGGCGGTGTACGCGAAGGACCTTTTTATTTGAAAATAAATAAAGGAATTCGCCTTTGTCCTTTTTGTTGTAATCTTAAAAGCAAGACATGGAATGTTTACGTTAGGGTCATGTAATTGTAAAGCCTTGAACTTCAAGGAATTTAAAGCGTTACTTAAAACACGACATGTTTTATTTGAGGGTTAAACATTTTTAATTTTCTTTTTTTAAATGTGTTTTCAGTTTTATCTTGTGTTGTTTTAATAATAAAATACAATTTGATTAATTACATTAAATTAAATAAATAAAATCAGAAAATATTGGGTAAAAAGTATAAATTCCATATGATATTTCTTTTTTCTATTTGTTTACCAAACAAATGTTTGTTTGATAGTATATATATTTATTTTGACCTAACACATATTTGCCATTTAGCCACTATTTTCTGAAATATATATAACAAAATAAATCTATAAAGACTAAGGCTTCATCGTATAAGTGTGAAAAGACATAGAGAACTTACAGTTTACAAGATTGAATTAGCTACGATATACATAATTATAATATATTATGTATATGTATATATTATGTCCTGAAAACAATAATCAATATATGATGGTAACCCTAATATTATTAATCGTGTATATTTACGTCTTTATTTCACAGTATTTATTAATAAATAATAATAAATATTATGATTATTTATTAATAAATAATAACGTGGCATGCAAAATGTGTTACTCTGATATTTTATTTATATTTCGTAAAAGTAAGTCTTTACATATTAGTGAAATTGAAATATATTTACATTTTGATTTTTTTACCAAATAAACACCGCTTTACAATAAGCCGCGTTTACACACTTGGGAAAAATTGGGAACTTTTGTGTTGTCAACAAGTTTATGTGATAATGTAATTGATACAATGTTGTCTAATTGTTGTTAAATTTCAAAGGAATTAGAAACAGTATCGAAATACATAAATTGCCGACAACTTCAGAGAAAACAAAACATAAGACATGAGATGCAAAATAAGATATTAGCAGTAATTTGAGTTATTGTTGATATTGTTAAATCAACTGAATTTGAACTCTTTATAGCAGGTTCAAGTCGCTTGATCGGCAAATTAATTGACATAGTATTATTTCATTTCGTCTAAATTTCAAAGATAATTACGCCAAGAGAATGATGATAACGGAACGAATTTAATTATAAATTATATTACATCGGACGTTGATTGTAATTAATTTAAGTATTTCTATATTGTGTCGAGATGGCGCAATGAACACATATGTGAGTCTTAATCAAAAAGAGCGGGTTTGAACCCGGAGTTTCGTGTTCTGAATTTGTGGTTATAATAATAATTTTTCGGTTATTTCTTAATATAAAGCAACTTAATATTGCACGAAAACATTACTCGTTTTTTATAAAATTTGATTTGTTGATAGCTACAATTACATATTTGCTGGACACGTACTAAGCTTTGCACATTGTGTCTTATTATGAAAGTTCCGAAAAAAAAGGAATTAAATTGCAAACATATATTATGATGTCGTGATTTTTATATATAAAATATGTATAATATTTTATTTATTCTTTAAAATTTTGCTTTTATTATATAACATGTTATCTATTTTACAAAAACATGTGAATCAACGTTTAGGTTTTTTGTTTTTAGCATAGTTATCTTGCGCCAGGCGCTTTTTGTCTTCACCTACGTGTAGCTGCTGCACAAAGGGTGAACGTACATACATTAACTCCAGAGTACATCTTTATTCTATTGCAAAGCGACTGTGAAATCCAAATATCATCTAAGCACTCAAAACTGGTAGTATAAATATTTATGTACTCGAAGTTATTATGATTTCTGTACGTTTAATAATATTTGCTCCGAAATTATGTTATACTAGCGGTTATTTATATCTTTTATTGCGATAAATTAATCGCGTGAGAAAGATCATAAATGCTATAAAAATCACTTGAACACAGTACGCGTTAGTAAGGAGGCAATAAAAGAAACCACGGCCAATATTAAACTTAACGAAATAATATTAAACTGCCATTATTAGACGGTCTCCTCTTATAGAACTTTCTTTATTAAGTTTATAATAATTGGGAGGTCTGTATGATTTGGTCGGTTAGCATCGCCGGACGCATTGCGCCGCCCCCCGCCGCAATATCGCATAATATATGTGACGCTTTTTAATTAAAATTAGATTTGAATGCGCTGATAAAGAAATTCAATAATTCATATAGAGTTAGGAAGAGTTGAACTGTGCAAGTGTTTGAAGTGCCGACGCCTTGGGGTAATAAAAATGACTATTTAAATTTTAGTGCTTACTTACGTAATATAAGCAGTACAAATATCAAAACACTCAAGAGTTATCGTAATATATTTTATATTATACATATGTTTTGTAAACAGACATACTTATAGAATTTACGTGCTGAGGAACTTCGTAAGTTTAAGTAAGATTTTTTTTATCAATAAAATTTTAAAGTTTTCTTTTTAAATTATGTATTTGTAAATATATGATGTTATAATAATTATTGTTTACAGACAAAAATACCTTGTAACAATTTTCTATAATCACTTATTCAAAACCCACCCAATGAGGCTTTAACAAAAAGAATGTTACAGAAATGAAAACAGAATCATAACCTTTAGTTTTTAGCGCCTCTTCTAGATTTTTTGTGGCGATTCTTCGAAAGGGGATTGTCGGTCCGCAAATTATACGAAATCAATCGACGGAGGCGGTGCGGCGCCTTCTCAAATTAAGTCGTTATACTTAAAAAGTATAATAATAAAATGCCCATAATTCCCTCCGTTTCGCAAAAAACCATACCACACGCATTCGACCCCATTACGTATTTAATCTAATAAAAGAAGCAATTTTTGTGCATAAGAAAAAATAATTGGGATAAAACTTTGATTCTATTTTAACGTTCCAGGAATTTGATTGTTCGTGTCAAGGAGCACTTTTAAATAATGATAATAGAATTCAAGTTGTTTGTATTCAAACTTTGGATGACTTTTGTAATTTAATTGTCCAAATCTTGACAATTTGACATGTCCTTCTTTATGTTTTTTTAATAGTAACTAAGTATTTAGTTAGGTAAATGAGATACAAGGATTCGTCAATTTTTCATGATAATTAAATTTGTATATATGAGGTTAACGTTCTAACATATATCAGTGAATGTCAATATAGCGAGCTAATATGTAATTAACATTTTTTATGCTTAATAACAAAGTGGTTAATTTGTAATGATGCAGATCCCAAGCTCTTGGCTTTTCGCTTCGGGTCGGGCCAATATCATTTGGTGATAGTAGATATAGTACACTTTGCGCAACCCCGCCTGGTAGGTAACCCACTCCTCAAGTATTCCGGTATATATACCGACAAACGGCAATACTTAATATTATTGCGTTCTAGTTTGAAGGGTGAGTGAGCCAGTGTAACTACGGGCACAAATGACATAAAATCTTAGTATCTATTGGCAATGTAAGGAATCTGCGGTGGTGACCACTTACCATCAGGTGGGCCGTTTTGTTCGTCTACCTATTTAAAAAAAAAGGTAAAGGACGTCCCTGTCGAGGAAGTCATTTAAAATTATAATAAATATAGAAAGATTATTTTTTTTGATAAAATTCAAATGTTAAATAATAAGAAGAAATTAATAATATCTATTATATTAATAAATCGGGATGGTTGGCGTTCTATGGGGGAGGCTTTCGTCCAGCAGTGGACGGCGGTAAGCTGATATATATATAATAATATCTAACTAGTGTTGTATAAAAACCGTTATTTATTTGCCTAAAGTTCTAACTTATTAATATAAGTGCTTGCTATATCATCTGTATGTTGCTAACAATTGCAAGTTGGGTGGTCGTCTGTCGATCTGGGCTGTTGTCGTGGATAAAAAATAACATACATTGTTTAGTAAACACAGTAC
This sequence comes from Nymphalis urticae, assembly GCA_905147175.2. Taxonomy (NCBI): domain Eukaryota; kingdom Metazoa; phylum Arthropoda; class Insecta; order Lepidoptera; family Nymphalidae; genus Nymphalis; species Nymphalis urticae. The sequence continues at coordinate 4,108,178 of LR989994.1, read as the reverse complement.
ATTGTAATAAAATTCGAATTCAGGTTGTTTAATGAATGACTGGTGCGATATTTTTAAGCTCTCATAAACGATTGCTTTCTCTGAAGTGCATACGTTACTTTTATGTGTTTATATTTTAAATAAATTCTTTAATTACACAAATTTAAATGTTATTTTCGATTCGCCTCGCGTTCTGTAAACGAAAATGTTTTGAGTAATCCCACACGTTTGAGCACCGATTTTAAGATATATTAACCTTTAATGCAGATGTTAATTTTATTTTAAAGAGTAGTTTATAAAATTCATGTTGATTTTCATATTACTATAAAACATTTCAATATGATTGATTCGGTTGAATAATAAAAATACTATTTTGAGTGTTGGCGGTAAAAGCTAATGTTTTAACATTCTGAAATTGATAATATAATATTGGAATTTTCCGTTTTGCTGATTTCGTAACAATTTATAGAATATTTTGATTAAACGTTCGATAACGTTAAAGTTATAGACAAAATTAAATCTTAGATATTTTTTTGCATTAATATTTTACCAGACGACTGGATATAAAACTGTCTAAATAATCTATTCCACGAGAAATATAAGACGACAATCTCGAATATATATTATCGGTTGTGATGTCCGTGCGTACTTAGTTATCGAAATATATGATGACCCGATTTCGAACGTTGTGACAATTCCTTACTCAATCGTATCACTCGATAAGAGAAATGCGGTGTTTCACTCTTCCGATTATCGAAATAAAAAGTATTTTCGTATGTATTATCAGTCACAGCTGTGTATGGATAAATTGTTGACACAGTTTAGGTTCGAAATTTGGATTTCACCTACTCTCTTTATATCTAGATTGGTTCGGTTAAGTGCCTAGATTACAAAGGAATGTTACTAAAATTATCAAATCAATTGTATAGCTGTCAAGTGGTACTGAATGTTTTCGAGTTGCTTTCACGGGTAAATAATTTCCAAGTCATATTACTATTTTAATTATAAAATAATAGTAGTGATAACAAATATATTTCTTCTTCTTAGCATACCTCTCAGAACTATTCTCGTCTTTTTCTTTTCCAACGCAGCTTACCTTTAAAGATTATATTTTTTCCCATACACTTTTTTTGCTAATGTAATACATTAATATTTTTTTATCGAATAAACAGAAAATAATCGCTATTAACGCTAAAATAAATTCTAAATATATCTAACAATTATTTTATCGACTTCCGGACAAATAACGATTGTCATCTTATAACATCCCGACTAAGTTTCGTTCGCTTTGAAAAACAACTTATTATATGTGTTAATTAACAATATAAAATCGTCATTTCGATGCAGTTATACGTAGAATTCTATACAGCATTCCATGCATGCATTATGCGGTATAATTTCACAGATCCGCACGATGACCTTTGCTTAATTTCCAATAATGTAGAATATATTTGCATTCAGTAATAAGTTCGGGTAGCAGAAACGTTATTAGTGTCAATGCCACATTGTTAGTGGTCACATGTCTGGTCAGACCAGACAGCAATCCGATATAGTAGGCTAATGCATTTATTGATAGCGCAGAGGAAGATTAGATACAGTAGAACGACATGAATTCCGTGATAAAGTTGTCAATTGTGAATTTTCAAGAGCTGAGGCTAGGTTGTCCGTGTTTTGCTTTTTTATATAGAATAGGTAGGTTATCAACGCTCATAGATATTGGCTTTTAAGAAATGTTAACCATCGCTTACATCGCCAATGCGCCACTTATCTTGGAACTAAGATGTTATGTCTCTTTTGCCTGTAATTACACTGGCTCACTCACCCTTCAAACCGGAATACAACAATACCAAGTACGGTTGTTTTGCGATAAAATATTTGATGAGTGGACTGTACCTACCCAGACGAGCTCGCACAAAGCCCTACCACCAGTAGATGCTATAACAAGTGATAGTTAGCTCGCAGTAGCTGGCCTATAATCCAATCCTATCATTAAAATTTAAAAAGCTACAAACATCAGGTGACAATCGTTCCATAAATACCAGTAAAATCTGGATTAAAGCAGTAATTCGAATATAAAACTATACAAACATATGATTTTATATGAGTTAAGCTTATAGGGAGTTGACATAATTGTGTTTATTATTTTCAAGTTTGTTAATTTTTTTAATAATTATTTTTATATTTACATACGATTGTCTCTTTCTATGGCAGGCAAGTTAATGCATATGTTCTAGTTAATAACCGACTGATATACGAATATATATATGTATATATTTACATAAATGTATACATAAATAATACCCTCTTATATAAATAATACACCCGGACTCGTGGCGGGAGTTCAACTTTATCCGTGCAGTGACGGAGAAAGAATACATTTCACTGCCCCTTTCCCATGGGTGTCGTAAGAGGCGACTAAGGGATATCATCTGGTGGTAGGATGATAAACATCCGCCTGGCTTGTTACCACCGTACGCATGGTGAAAATCTCGTGAAGTGGCTTGCAGCCGCGTTTCGAGGTCAGCCAGCGTACAGCCAGTGCCCGAGCGAGCATTGCCGCGATGGGTGTTGGTCCAGTGGAGACGGCTGCAGAACCAATGCCGGGGGAAACTGTATTGCCTTGCCGGACTGGGAGACCCGAAGAAACGGCTATTCCGCTGGCCGCCCGTGGCATAGTACAGGGGCCCGAGCGTGCCTAACCAGCACGCGAGGCTGCCCCACCAGGCCACGCATAATCTCGGGGTGGACCGTCGTGCCGGTTGGTGACCGGAAGGGGGGGTCCCGGCGGCCACTTCCGGGGGGGTTCGGGGGCCCTTCCGTCCGGCGGGTCAGTGTAGTTTCCCTTTTGGCAACCACTTGGGGAAACACGCTTCCACACTTTGCCCATCCCTATCGTGGCAATACGTCGCTCGCTTCACGTCTCTTTACGAGGCGTGAAGAGGCATCTTGCGGGCCGGCAAGGCGAGGGCGGCTAGTGCAGAATCTTCTTCCCGACTGTACTGGCCGTCCTCGCGTTTGGACTCTACTACCACTTAACATCAGGTGGAGTAGAGTCATTTGCCCGCCCGGCAAATATAAAAAAAAAAAAAAAAAAAAAAAAAAACTTGCGATCCCGAAACAGAAGGCGGTGTCACTGCCAACTGCGCCCACGAGCAAGTCATTATTTCTAGACACTAGGGTCAAATTTTGCTACGGACATTGAAGCGATCACTTAACCGATTGAGCTGAAATTTTGCTTCCACTTCATTTGTGTGGTAAAATTCAATCTATTATTGTAAATGATATTCAATTTAGTCCGTATATAATGTATGTGTGATATAATATATCTTTATTTTTTTGTTTAAACTTACACAATTATACATAAAAGCAATATGTTTTCTATGTTTACATTGTAATATTGTAGCTGTTGCAAGACATTAGCATTAGAATTCTCTATCGTATAATTTTAAGTCAATATTTGCAGGAATTATTTTCATACATGTTTTATTAAGTGATACCTACCTTCGATAAGTAATCGTAGAAATAAGCGGTTACATCATTGCATCTAGAATTTATTGTTAGATTAATTTGTTAGCAGGCATATCGATTTTAAGATACGAAGTCACGCCTCCGTTTAGGCTTCAAACGATGTTTATCGATTTAATTTACGTAAAACACTTTTTAAGTGATCATATATTAAAATTAAATTTTGATAATTTAAAAATAAAACAACCATGTAACATTTGTAATGGAAAACTAATTAAGAAATACGATAAAAGTTACAAATATCTTGGAGCAGAGATTATATTAGAAGTGTTTATATGTAAATATATTTATTTGGTACGTCCAGCCTCTGATCGTCAATTGTAATTTCATATAAGTTTATTTAAAATTTATATATAAGGGTTCAATGACCTTCTCTAAATACTTGAAGGCTACCTTTACAATACCTTTTTGGTCTTAATATTGACTTTCGACATTTTGTTTTATAATAAAATAAATGTCTCACTGCTGGGTATCCTATTTTTTAGAGGATAAGGCCTGGATGTTATTCCACCACGCTGCTCCAATGAGGGCAATAGATACACTTGTGACAGAATTTCATTCGAAGCATACCATAACATACGGATTTGCTCCCGTTGATTTTTCTAATGCCGAGGATAAAATGAATTATAGTTACAAATGAAACATTTGAAAATTCATTGTCCGGGCTTGAACACACAATCGCTGGGCTTGTAACACGTAATCCTCGGATTACATTCATGTGTTCTAACAACTGAGTTATATCTGCTTATTATTTATAATGTCCTATTTCTATTACATCCCTATTCTTCTTGCTACGGTGATACACTAATGCAGTGTTTAATGTATTTAATACACTTTCTAAAGTCTCCTGTTCTAAGGTTCTCAGTAATAAATCAACAGCACCAACACATAGAAACGATTATCGTTGTAACCAGTGAACAAGTGTGTGTACGCAATTAATTATATGTAACGAATATTTAACTTAGATTGAAAGTTACATATTTGAAAGATGGCGTAGTAACTTTCGGTCGTATCTTTTAACTGGTTGTAGTAATAGACACTCGATTATAATTTCATAATGCTAATGAGTAAGACATCCAATAATATTACTTTTATATTACCATTATAAAAAAGAATTTTACATATCTGATGACGAGCCGGTTGGCGTGGTTGGTAGATGCTTGCCTTTCACGCCGAAGGTTGTGGGTTCGATTCCCACCCAGGACAGACATTTGTGTGCATGAACATTTGTGTTTGTCCTGAGTCTGGGTGTAATTATCTATATAAGTATGTATTTACAAAAGAAAAGTAGTATATGTAGTATATCAGTTGTCTGGTTTCCATAGCACAAGCTTTGTACAAGCTTAATTTGGGATCAGATGGCCGTGTGTGAATAATGTCCCAAGATATTATTATTATTATTATATCTCATATTTTATATACACAAATACATACATATATTATATTTAAGTTATGGTTTATTGTAGATTCTTATCTAACTTTTTTTTATTTAATTTGTTTATTTTGTATTTTGCACTCAGGGAAAATAAAAAATAACTCGTATTTGTGTATTATTTATTATTCGTATTTGTGTCGTATTTCATAAATATTCTGGAGTGAATTGACTAATCGGTTCATGAATTTTAACTCTATAAATATACATAATACTTTGTATGTTTATTCTTTTTATTATACACATAACATGAAATATAATTATACACAAAAAAAACTTAATGCTATTTTGTAATACATAGGCTTATTTAAAATTCACTTCCAGCCTTGGAGTACATGGGATTAATCGTGTCATGTTATGTTTAACAAAAGAATTACGTGGTAAAAGTATTAAAGGTTTAGACCGTTATCTTGGATTAACGTGAACTGACAATTTTAATAATATATTATGAACTTGTTAACAGTTCTCTTTGTATTGCGTAGAGACTGCGATCGTTTCCATGTACTCGTACTTATGACAAGTTTATTATTTCTGCTCCGCATGGTTTTATCCGCGTTAAGCGTGACTCCCGTAGGTCGTATCGTGTTGTTATATTATCTATATACCTTTATCTATAGGCTATCTATTGTAAAAAAGGTTCTATCTTTATTCAAATCTGACCGGTAGATGCTGTTTTGTTAATTATATGGCATTCAAACAAACAAACTTTTCAATTATACATAATAAGTGGGTTTTATATATTAAATTGTTAACGCGACACCTACAAAGTTATGCAATATAAATTATAACAATTGGTATTAAAAAAGTCACTATTTTTATTTATCGCTTTATTCTCATTTCAAAAGTATTATAAAAAATTATTATATACAATGTTATTATACATTTAAAATGAATATCGAGTTGAAAATTAAGCCGCTGTTGAACATAATTTATGTTTAAAAAAATAATATTTATTTTATTTCACATTCTTATTGAAGTTGCTTTTTCATTATTTTTAATATAATTTTATTATTATCTTTAAAATTATGAGTGAGATAAATATAACATGAGTGAAATGTAAACAAAACCGATGCTCCTAAAAGAGCGTAGGAATTCAACGCAGGATACTCATCAATCTACCTACCGCAGTTGTACCCTGGATTAAACGTCGTTACTCTAATCTGCGGCTAAGTAGTCTAAACGTGTTTGTCCTCCGGCTCAGATATCTGTAACTGTGACGCCGTATACGCGACGGATGTCTCCCGTTTTTAAGTAAATAACTTAGGAAAAGCATTATATATTTTTACTAACCACTTATGTACGGTTATATTATGTAAACATAATATTTTGCTACGTAATAATGTCTACGTGATTGCCTCTTTATTTATTAAGGAAATGCATTAGTATTTATATTTGTTATGTAATTAGATTACCTTAAATACGTTTTATATTATTTTTATTTATGTACCATAAGTACATTTATAAATACGTACAATTGTAAAAAAAAAAATATAAAATAGACGTACGGGAAAAATGAACACCTGATGGTAAATGGTCACCAACGTCCTGTAACATTCGACCTGTAAGAAATATAATAGAAATACCATTCCTTATATCGCCAATGCGCACAAACCATCGGAACTGAGATGTTATATGCCTGAAGTTACACTGGCTTACTCAATGGAACACGCCATACAAAATATTGCTGTTTAGCGGTATAATAGTGCTATTAGCGGTAGTGAGTGATACCTACCCTACGTGGTAGTTAAGAATATTATCAAATTATCATATATATATTAACCAAAATGATTGATGATCCACTTAAGATATCTTTTCCGAACCAGTGGTCGATTTTAACAATCAATACGTACGTGTAATGCTTCACTATGAATGTTGGCTTATTGCCTAACAATAATCTCAATAATAATAATAATCAAATAAATAAAAATAAATCAAAATGTAAATCATTACAATTTAGTAAAGTAATTTCTAAAGGAAATTTAAAAATTAGTATTCGCATCGCACTGTGATTATGTTGGTCTATAATTATATTATATAAATATATTTATAAATACATTTTTCCTGAATTCATTTCGCTTTGATAAATAATTTAGCAGACGAGTACATTTCGAAAACGAATACGAATTCAGAAAACTGAACAGGGAAACACTTTAAAACTGTCAAACTATGTGTCAAAAGCAGGAAGCGAGAAAATTGCAATCCCATGTTTTAGTTGACGTACGGTTTTGAGTTCTGTATTTTTAAACCTATCAATGTGTTGATATAAAAATAAATAAACTTACATAATATTTTTATAATCATAATGAAAATAAAAATTTTGAATTTCGAACTATTAATTTAATCTTACGTTTATTCAGATGATAAATATTTTACACGTTTTAGTTTTCTTATCAACGAAATCATGTTAATTATTTTTAAAGCGATAATTTGGTACCAAGATGTACTAATGATGTATCTTATCACACGTGAAACGCCGACAATAATCTTGAGTAATTGTTTTCGTAGAACAAACAGAATGAACAATAAAACGATTTAGATTCCTTAAAAAACACTTGTATACTACAATTGAAGGTTTTGAGTAATTAATTCAATTTAAAAAAAAATCACTCATTATTAACCAATTTCAAAAAAGGAATATGTTGTACGATCAACTTGTATTTTTTATTTAGTTTAATATTGTCGATCTTGTTTCTTATATATGTATATATATATTAGACATTTCTAGTAGTAATTCAGTACATAGTTAAAACAAAATATAGTTCGTCGAATCGCTATTCTGGTTATCTGGACAATGAAAAAGAACCAGTGTGCTTAGTATAAATAATATTGTGCCGTAATAAATTTGAAATAATAAAAATGTAAAACTGGTACATAACTTTTAAGATATTAAGATCTATAGCAAAATAAAACTTTCCTCGTAAAACTACGTAAAACATTGTCGTGACCTCTTATCACGAGTTATCACAAGATGACGAGAATCACGCAAAAGCACACAAAATATTTGACACGTTACAAACACAAGGTCCTGACGATAACGTATTTATTACGATTTTACGAAATTAATTTTTCAACAAAATATCAATGTTTGTTTTATAAGATAAATAATAAGATATATTTTATTCAAACATAAACACATATCAATATCAATAATTGATTTACATAACAAAATTATTTAATGTTGCTGATAAACTTTGAAACCAGTTAATTAATTGTTTTACCAACGATTTACTTAATTCAATATAAAAAAATATAGTATATATATATATTTTATATATATATTTGATAATTTTAATGATACTTGTGCTTATGAACTATGTGTTTGTAGTTACATATGCAATATGCTTATTTATAACGTAACATATTTTAGATACAAAATTTACTATACGCTATATCACTTATTCATAGTATAGACCAGTAAGTGATAAAGATACCCAATGTTATAAATCAACAAACCATTAATATTAAGTGTAAAGTATAGGTAGCCAGCGGTCGTACGTTGGAAAGAAAATGCAGGTTACAAATAAGATTATATCGATAGAACACTATCAGGACGATAGCCGGTCGTTGGCCGCCGATTCGTCGCTCTACCAATTACAAACGGTGACTATAAATGTAATGAAAGAATTAAATACAATTTTTACGCGCAATTAGTTGAGATTTTAAATATCATATTTAATACGGAAATTATTACGTAATTTTTATATATTTATGTTAAATGTTTTTGTGTTAAATTACATTGCGTATTTTATATTGTTGTGACATAAGCGTGAATCGTATTCGACAACTAATGACAAATGCTTAGTTATAGATTAATTAATATTCATACGTAAACTATAATTTTAAATTCCCTCAAATTATTATTTTTGATTTAATCCCTTCAATAATCTAATTGGCCATAATTATGATAAGATATTAACATCATCATTCATTCTTAAAATCTCATAAATATCGACAAAATTGTACTATTTTCAAGAAATCAAAATCAACGTATTAAAATTATATCAAATAGAAATATCATACTATACATTGCTTATCGTATTCTTATTATTTTTTTTGTATTTGTCGTCTTAACTATTCAAACGATTGTCATGTAATTTTCTATACACGTTGTTAAGAGTACAGAAATGAACATAGTGTATCTAACACCTACCCTCCCCCAACTTCTCACATGCGGGCAAAGTCGCGGTCAGAAACTATTTAAATTATATTTAAAATAAAAATTACGATCAAATAAATATCTCGTGTTTATTTTAAGCAGTTGTCATGGTATACAAGTATGGTACACATCTGATGAGTAACTGATAAAACATAGAAATGGAGCGCTACAAATCACGTTTTAAACGCGTATCGAATCTAGAATTCTATGGAATGGGTGAAAATTTGTAGCAACTTCGTTTGTGAACGTACACGAGGAAGAGAAAATCTCGTTTCCATAAATCCCTTTCAATACAAAAGAGTTAGTATTGTTCATTGTACTATACAATGTACAAACTGAATATTTACACACTTAGTAACCTAGTCATATGCAATTTTAACGCGGTGGAATAGCTTCCTGAGCTCTTTTATTTTTTTATCTCGTATTAATACTCTTTATATTATCACAAAGATATAAATAGGATATTTTTAGATATAAATATAATATAGATTTAGATATAAATCGATATTTCTTAGTATGATATATTTTAGTTAGTGTCCTTATTAATAATGGTATCTCTAAATTTAAAATATCTCTGTTAGTTAGTCAGTAATTGGTTTATAAATATAAATAGTATCATAGTATATATTTATATGTAGAAAAAACATAATCACTATTATGTTTTTTTTTCTCTTTTAATTATTTCTTTTGTGTTTGGCGTCTTCTTTCTTTTGATATTTGTCTTTAATATAATAAAACATTTAATTAAATATTCGGAACTTTGTTGGTTAGGTTTTATTAACATTTCTCTTAATATAATTATAATGTTTGATTCTAAAATAAATAAATACGAAGTAATAATAATTTACAACAGTCGGTGCGATCAAAGTGTCATGTTGGTTTTGTGGAGACGAGATTACGTTGTCTTTTCAAAAATTAGCTTATGTCTATTACGAAGGTTGGGCAATGTTTACGTTTTTCATGTTACGAAAGAAATATGGCCCATTGGCGGACCGGGTTATGTTTGTCCGCCTTCGAATAAGTGTTTGTGTCGGAATATTTGAGAGACTCGTACACGTTGTAACTTGAAACATGAAGTATTAACATCGTAAAATTGGCTTCATTCTGTTTATTTAAAGAAAAATTACACAAACATCCGTATTGTAGAATTACGGAATTATTGTAAATATATGACGAATAAAATGTATGTGCTGTTTCTTCAAAATTAAAGAATGAGCAATGAGCGAGATGGCAGAAAGGTCATTGTTAATACCACCGACTCAATTCAATCGTCAAACATTGCACTCGATATTGTTGTGTTCTGGTGAATGAGCGAACCAGTATAATTACAAGCACAAATGATATATATATTAGATCATTACATATTAGAATGCATTAACGGTAGAGGGATATATTTCTTGTATTGCCAATTTTATGGAGGCAAATGAGCACTTACCATCAGGTAGCTCATTTGCTCGCCGTCCTAAAATATATTGTTAATTATTGAAAGCTGTAATTACAAAAAAAAAGTTATTTATTTATAAGAATTCGAAATTATGAAACTAACATTTTTTTAAATTAATATATAAATAAATAATGTAGTACGGATTGTTATAGAAATATGTATTTTCAGCGTCACAAAGACATATACAAACAACAAAAAATTATGCGTACTTAATTATTTGGATTACCTTGTAAGCCCCTTTATAACAATTTTTATCAAAGTTTACGACTCTTATCATTTAAATAAACAATATTTTGTGAGTTTAATCAAATAGTATAAGACTATGATGCTTCATTAAAAACAAAATTCGTAGACATTGTGGCTTTATATATCTGTCTCTACGTCCTTTTATAATAGATAATAATAAAATTATTTATTTCATTTTTTTTTAAATATTAATTATCTCAAATGAATTATTCAATCAGTTCCAATGATATAGGTCAAAGAAACAGGCGAAAGATAAACGTACTAGCATACCATTAAACCGTAAACTGCGTTATCACATTCACACACTCCGGGACTATCGAAATTATAACAAATTTATGGTCTTGATGCACCGGCTCGAAGGGTTTTATTTCTTTTAATGTTAATTGAAATGACATGGTCCGTGTCACTGGCGGTCGTCTGTACTTTTTATTTTTATTAATTCTTTTTATTAGCGTCCCATCGCGTTTGGTCATCGAATTCCATACTCCAACTTTCCTCTCTTATGTTATCTAATCGATGACCGGGGTAGGCTTACATGACACGGATTTCGATGACATGGGAACTTCCTTTTAGCGTTTATAGAAATCTGATAACAAGTTTAACATTTAACTATCTGTTTTAGCTCTTCATTCATTCGATTTAACTATTTCATGTTCTTAAATACACCGTATTTTAAATATTTTTGGAATAACTTTGTGTTAACTTTCACAGATATATAATTGTGTAGTGATTGTGTTTATTTACATATTTTTTATGTATATATGCATGGTTTTAGTTCGCTACTTTTTATATTTGGCTGATTGTTTTTAACTAATTATACAAACCTTAAACATTTGAATGAGGCAGAAGGATCAATGACAATAATTGTAACAACTTGAGATAAGAACGCCATCTAGTTAAATTCATCTAGGTAAATTAAAAGCACATTCTTTTTTTACAAAATATAATTGTTTTTTCGTTCCTCTTATTTCTCATTTGCGACTATAATATATATAAAATGAATAATGTAAAGCGAAATTCCATCCAACGTGTAGTAATAAATTTCCTTCGAATAGCTTTTATTATAACTTTGTTAAAAATTATCAAATTCCAGAAAAAAAAACAAATTTACATAGAGATGTATGTAATCCGATCTTAATCCGTGTATTCGATGTCCAGCAATAGATTAATATTTATTGACATTTTATTTTTGTACTTTGTAAGTGTTCAAATATCATTAACGATTAGTTTGTTGCGCCTAAGCCTCTCTTTTGGTTATGTATGAATGTATATAATTGAATTTACGATGTGACCACTAGCGGCGTGATTTCAAGCAGGGATATATTATGATGTACAGTAGATATTTATGTTATGAGCGATTAATAATAATCTCTGCATATAATTCTTAACATATAATTGGGCATGTTAATAATTAGTCTTATGCATCTATTTATTATTTCACAATTCCTATGCTTAATATGCTAAAAAAATAACTAGAATTTCATTATTGTTGCAGCGAATCTCACCATCAGCACACGCGGTTTAAGCTTAGACCTGCTCATCCATTCACCGGTACAGGATATGTACCTGTGCTTCAACCGTTCCCGACTAGTCGGCAGGCGACTGGTAATAAATAATTTTACTTAAATCAAGTTCATTTAGTTTCAATAATTTACGTATTTATATACGTATATACTTACGTATTTTTAATTATGTATTCTTTCGAAAAAGATAACAATTTTTTTTTTTATTAACAGACGCGGCTTCAAGCGGAGAGACAACCGAACTGCCTGTTCAAAGAAGAGTTTGTAGACGGCTACAACAGATATCACTTAGTGAAAAACGAAGACCGTTACATAGGGTTCAACAGGCGAGGGGCCCAGGTGAGGCGCGGGAAAAGTCACTTACCCGAGCGCCAGCACAAATGCTTCTCGTTCATGAAGAAAGCCCACGACTTCGATATAAACAGGCACAACACTATGATTGCCGGCGACCTGCCCAAATTTCGTCCGCAGCGTAGACTTCGGCTCCCATCGCAAAACCCCAATAAGCCACCCTATCACGTCCGCCATCGCCACAGCAGGCATCCGAGGCGAAGGAACTGCGAAGGCACGTAGACGACGCGTCTCATCATTTGCAGCTCATTTACGCTTCAACGCTTCGCGCGTTTCGTTGCCAGCTGTCGATGGACCTTGTGAGTGGACAGAGTATTAGTCAACTACCGCAGTATTATTACAGTGACGAGGACTGGATAGCGTTAGGTTAGCACACGGCCGCGATGGCCGCGGCGTTTCAAACGTCGCATGAATGGTAGCTGAAGCGAGAGAGAGAGCAAACATTTGATTGAGGAGAAAAAGCCGAGCCGAGGGACGACGTTTGTAGCTGTGAAATTCCTTAAGGTCGTGTAACATCGTGGCGCTCGTTTGCTCTTGTGCCTGCGCTCGGACTCGTGCTCTAAAAGGAAAAAAGTTTTTCTGTGGAAAGAGCAAATAGTAGTCTCGCTAGTCACGAGTCTTCCGACAGACCACCGCTGAACTTTGATGCTTGTACGCGACGTGGAAACTATGCGGCGCGTCGTTATTAATATGTGTTGAAATTTGTCCGTTCCTTGCGACGAACCTCTAGATGACAACGTTTAATTTCCGAACCTCGATTGCTCCGGCTGGCTCGCCATAATTTAGTTACAGCGCCTTTACGTCAATTCTCAGTGTATTATTATTTAATGCTTTACTGTTAATTTAGTACGGATCGTGTTATCTGCTTGTAAATATACTAAACGTGTTTACTTATTTATCGAAAAAATCGTTAATCAAAAATTTGTAAGCGTAGATGTTAGTGTAAAGTTGTATTAAAATGTTTTGTATTTAAAAAGGGGTATTTAATCCGACCAACTGCTCTCTTGTGATTAGCCACAGTTGATATGTATTTATGACCTAGATTTCTTTCTGCCTCCACCAAAAACTTCTGTCTTTATGTTTATATATTAATTTCATGTTTGGATTGAACTAAATGTATGATTTGTGCGTTTTGTACATATTATTTTTAAGTGTTTGTTTGTGAGTGATAGGTTTCGAATCTCTTCTGGTCCTAAATCCGACTGCTCGACGTAAAATGGTATCTTTATTTTTAATGGAACAACCTAAGTCATAATATTCCGTGATACATTTTAATCTACATTCCGTTACTTAGCTAAATTAAAGACACCATTGTTCACGTATTGTACCGCTAAAGTTGCATAACTTTTAAATGATAAAGGACATTGTAATGTTTAATATTTTTATTAAGATCTGTGCCATAGTGTGGTGGCAGTGTATGACCTTGTGTTCGCATTGTATCTAGTGTGTTAAGTTTATGTCTGTAAACTGTGAGTAGATGAAAAATGTTAAACATAAGACAAGTAACTGAATTATAAAACATAGTATATCTTGCGTCCAGTGTCTATCTAAACCCAGTATATGCTAATGTTTCGATGTTGCTTTCGACGTTTAGTGTGAACGTAACCTTAGATTCCATAATTTCATTGATGTTCTTATAGTCGACAATACGTATAAATGACATAGATACATTCCAAACGAAGTGTAAAAATAGTTTACGATGTATGCGCTTAAATACACGATAAATTTGTTATATGACACCGTTTATGTAATGCCGTGTCTATATTTATAATTATTCAGATGCTGAAAACGAAATCATATAATTGCTAAGAAAAATTACGAAATTAAATCATATTTAACTCGAAACTCATTTTTATTACTTTATCTCCTATAAAAAAATATTCTTACGGATTCAAAAATCCAGTTCAAGCCAGACAATTCTTATAATCTTTATGAATAATCATATAAATTTCAAAGCTGTTTTTTTATGACTAAGTCTTAATTTTGTTAGGTTCGCGTAACATACTTAATTGAGGTTTATTTTTACTTGCAACAAAATTCCAAATTACAGAATTTTCAACTTAAATTTAACTTTATATTTCAATGTATTCGACAGGGCCATACGGATTGCATTTTATGCCAACGTTGTTTGTAAAGATTAGGCAAATGACTGCCTTTTTATTATAGGATTAAGTTCATAATTTTGAAATCGACGCGTGTATGTGAAATATCAAAATATTTGATGACTTTTTAAACTGGCATTTATTTTTATTGAGCGGCATATCTTACCATACTATTTAGGTAAGAAGTTAGATTTGAGTTTCCATGAAGGAATTCTTTTAAACAGGCCTCTCGACAAATTTCGCTTTTTTATCGATTTGAAGTAGTCGGTCGGTAACCAAAAGGCGATTCCAATAATCTGGCCGGAAGAAGCCGTTTACGGGAGAAACGTAACTCAAAGAATAAACAGGGTTGAGTATGCTTAACAGGTACGATACTGCATATGCGTGAGTTCTACGATTAGCACCTAGTCGGCTCCGAGAGTAGGTTGAAAACAGAGGCAGACAGTTCAAACATATGGACTGGGGGGAAATGCGCGTGTGTGTTCCTCGAGAACGGCTTTGGAGTTGTGTGGTCAGCTGGCTTCAGTGACTAGGTAATTTTGTTCAAGCATATATCATCAACCGTTGACCGTTTGTCTTTGAATATATTTATAGGTGTACTAGTTATCGTAAGTCGAAAATGCGTTACCATGAGGAACAACTTACAGCGTTTCTTTATCTTATTACTATTTATATACCTAATAAATGCTTTAAAAGAAGGTTTAGTTTAAGAAAAATATATAAAAATCATGTCGATTAATTGTCGTAAACTTTACATAAATTATTAATTTCGGAAAATAATAAATAATTTAACATTTAGCTAAATTTTATTTTAGTTTTAATGCCCTAAAGTACGATGTACGTAAAGAGATAATTGCTATTAGTGACATTGAATTGAAGGCTTTTTAATACATTAATAAAATTTATAACTTCTAATTCCTTTTATGGAAATTAATTTTTAATAATACAATAAAATCCATATTTTATTATTTACGAAAAATACCACGCATACTATGCTCTTATAGCTTACCCATTAAAGTTAAATTTATTGCATTTTAAGAGACACTTTGATCAATTTGGAAACAAAATAAAAATATTATTTTTTTTAAACATTTTGATCTCTATTGGTATGATTATAAAAACTATATTTACATAAAATATATTGAACTAATATATTGTGCAATACGGGTGTATAAAGTACTCTTATGTAAATCGTAAATTGTAGGACGATCGTAAAACGTCTCAAGTCTTTGTGTTAATATCATTAACTTTATCAAGGACTGCAACGATATAATATATGTCCCACAATATCTTATATAATCTGTTAATAGGTCCTGTTATTAAGTTTTTTTTTCTTAATCAAACAACACTTGATTAGACTTATGTTAGTTATCCTTCGTAGCAATATATTGAGGCAAATTAAATTTCAGGTTCATTTTGAATATATAAGGCGTTTACAAGCGTCAAGCACATTTGGATAGTTATTTTAAAAGATAAAGCTTCAGTGGAAAATTAGTTTTATATACCTCTTATAATTTAACCGCTGCAATGTAAACAAGCCAGAAATATCTTACGTTGACGTAATTATGAAATATTTAAATTCCTTCAATCAATCAATCAATCAACAGCCAATCGTAGTCCACTGCTGAACATGGGCCTCTCCCAAGGTGCGCTAAAGCACCCGGTCTTTCAACTTCCGCGTCCAGTCGGTACCCGCCACCTTCTTAAGGTCTTAATTAATTTACTTTTATTAATTCTATACTAAAATTATAAATGCGAAATTATCTCTCCCTGCCGGTTACACTTTCAAGGCCAAACTACAGAACTATTTTTTAAGCTATTAACCCTTTCCCACTAAAATACGGGCGAAGCCGCGGGCCAATACTAGTTTTCATATAAATGTAAAATAACAGCCTATTAATGTCCCTTTGCTAGACCTCCACTCAAGGAGGAGATTTGACACATACCGGTCACAATATAAATGTGTTATATGAAAACCGTATAAAAATATATTGAGCAGTTAAGAACATGTAAGAGAATAAAATGAAATACACGAAACTTGTCTTGTTTACATTTCAAAGACTTACACTTATATTATTATATTTTGCCTATAATCATATGCAATTATATACCCAAGCAGTTAAATAGTATTAATCAGGCAATCGATCAAGAGATAGAAAAGTCATCGAATTCTATATATCCAAGTGTGATTTCGACGCGACCGTTATATGATGACTGAATCTTTTCGAAACATGACGCGCGTTCCTTGATAAATAAATTGAAATCGGAATATTTAAATTAAGTAGCAAGGAACATTAGGTTCCTTCTTATGGTAAGTGGTAACCCGTATTAATATAAAAAGTGATGGTTTACAATGAAAAGATCGGAAATGGTAGTGTGGTTGAACACATGAATCTTAACCGATGATTGCGATTCAAACTCGGGCAACACTGAGTTTTCAAATCCTTCATTTTTTCTTTATAATTTATCTCAGGCTGTGGTAAAAGAAAACATCGTGAGAAAATCTGCATGTATTGATTTTCATTGAAATACTGCCCCGTGTTTATTCCCCTATTCGCACTGGAGTAGCGTGGTGGAATAAGCTCCAAGCCTTTCCTTCAAGAGGAGAGTAGGCCCTTGCCCAGCAGTGAAATATGTACAAGTACAGGTTCCTTCATGTATGTACACTACACTACTATCGACCCTTCAAACCGAAGCAATAAAAAGTTTTGATATTTGGCGTTGTAACGATTGTGTAGGTGGCTTCCCAGACCACAAGTGTAATAAAATATGAATGTAAAACATGTATATTTTACATATGAGCATTTTTAATATAGAAACTATTTCTAATGCAGAATGGCACCCACACTTAGAGAGATTGCTCGGTATAAAAGGCAGCGGAATACATACAAACTGTATTAATTAAGTAAGTAAACGCTTTAGGTTCAACTGTCATGTTTATTATATTTTGTAAATAAAGAAATAAAGAAAAGAAATAATATCTCTGTAAAGTATTTAAGAAAATAATCATAGTTTTAAGATCTTAGTTATACTATAAATGTGAAACTCTGGAGGTTGTTATTCAATCACGTAAAAATAGCTGGACGGATTTGGATGAAATTTGGAATGGATATAGCTAACCTAACACCTGTCACCTGCTAACCTAACACCTGTGATTTTGCGGGAGTATGCTAGTTATTTTATAAAACAACTTTTATATCATTATTATGCTTTTGATAAATATTATACTAGCAAAACTTTTATGCAAAATGTTATTCCTAATCTTAAAACTCCCTTATTGGATTGTAATCCGAAATAAGTTGCGTTTAATAGACAAGTCACTTGAATACTTATAATGAAATCAATTGAAACTTATAAAAGCTGCCTTAAAGTAACTATTTTTTTATATAGATATATTTTTAAATATTGTTACAATATATATTTGGACTTAAGGTGCTTTATTTCATAAATTTTTTGAGTCTAGTATCGTTATTCTCCTTAAACATGTGTTTTTTGGCCTTATTAACCTGGTCTATGGATAGACTAGCTTACTAGAGCCACATGTTTTATTATGTAGAAACAATAGATACTACGGTGTCAATAGTACGTATTTTCATCAAGTCATTGTTCACGTGACGTATTTTACATATTATTTATCATTTTTTTAACGCTCGGTTTAGTAATGCCACGCTTTATATTTGTTGTTTTTCAAGAAATATTGCTTCTAAAGATTTATTATATTGTAACAATAGAATAAATTATAATTGTTTTTAAAAATATTTGAATAGAATATTGGATCACTTCCTGGAAGACTTTATAAATATTTTGTAATAGATTTATTTCATAACGTGAAAAATAATTTGACAACCTACTCGTATATATTATATTACACATTGTACAGTTATTAAAGATACATAAGATAAATAAGAAAAGTATGAAATTTTATAATCCACTTAAAAAATATTTATTAATCTTATTTAAAATTTGATTATATCATTCGTATAATTACGATTATACTATATCCGAATATAAGTTCGATTAATGTGTTATTGCATAATATATGATTTTTTTAAATCTTTTTATGTTTCTGACGCCATTACTAATTGTATTGCAAGCTATGACACAATCTAGCAATAATTTATTACCTATGCCAGTTTTAGTGTAGTTACAATGTAATAGTGCGCACGTGCTGCATTCTTGCTGTTTTTAATGCTCTTACTACGTAACTAAATAATCTTGATTTACATAATACGACAAGGGGTTTAATATCGTATATGGCTTTATATTTACACGAACTAGCTAAATAGTAAGTACAGTAGTACAGTACAGTAACAGTCTGTTAAAGTCCCACTGCTGGGCTAAGGCCTCCTCTCCCTTTTGAGGAGAACGTTTTGGAGCTTATTCCACTACGCTGCTCCAATGCGGGTCGGTAGAACACACATGTGAAAAAAAAGCTAAATAAAAAAAACAAATACATTTTATTCAAGTAAGCATTGTGTCATTTTACATGATTATGTCATGTAAAAGTTACCACCACTTATAATGTAGATCATATCTATAAGATCAGGTAAAAAAGTCTTTATTTGCCATTTCCCACAAATTGAATTACGTGTATTTTTTTTATTTAGAAGCACTAAGCCTTAATATTTTTAAACATTAGATTTAAATTAATAAATTGGCTAAGGTAAAAATGTTTTCGGAATTTTATTACAGTATCACAGGAAATATTACAGAGTTGAAAACATGTATATCTTTACTTTTTGTTAATTCAATGTATATCATTGAGTCTATCAAAATAAATAACAATATTGTACGCAACTGTTACTTTATTACATAAATTTCGAAGTGACTCTCGAGAACCGACTCGTATAAATTGCAGGGACAGCTTTTTGTAGAATGAAAACAGTTTTCAATGTATGTAGCATCACCACAAAGTAGATGGAAATAAGTAAAATATACTGATCGAGCAGAATCGATATAATTTAAAGATGTATCAAACAGTTCCATATTAAATCAGACCTGAAACGAAACGGCGAAAGAAAAATCATAACTCTTGTTAAGAAAACAATTTTACAAATATCACTATAATTTGTGTCATATTATTACACATTTTACTATCCTCGACTTTACACGTAGGATTATCGATTGATGTTTTGACAACAAGGCGTTAAAATATACAGATTTTACAAATCATGCAAGTTGCTAAAGATTACGAAAGCACTAACTCTTCATTATTCGTTTGCGCTTATCCCTTATACAAAACCTTAAGTATTAATAGACTTTTACAGCCAGCCGCCATCTTGACCCATCCCATACTGAGAAGTCAAGCTAAGTAGAAGCTTGCTAGTGAGTTTCCCATCCTTTGGTTTGTTGAAGTGCTGATAGTACTGACTGGTACTTAACATAAATGTTTCCCTTATTCTGCTCTTACAATATCCAACTTTTATGTTGAAGTTGTCCTATTCTATTCTCCTGGTAACCAAGGTTTGTTTGATATAACTTAACCGTCTTATTACACCAATACACGATGTTAGGATTCAAAAAGTAGGATTATTATTTTTAAGAAGGCCGACGAACGCTACAAATGATTCACTTGATGAAAAAAGAAACATCGTTAAAAAACATTATGATTCTATTTAATTGCAACTATTAATATTTATTTAAATAATACAATGAATTAAATTAAAAAAACTCTGTAGTATGTCTACTCTGTAAGCTTTCGAGGCTGTGAAACTCGTAGACTGTTTGTCAACACTGACACACGGTGATGAAGGCGCTAACTGACGCCCTATGCGTTAGTATGCTTCGGTACAGGTGTGTTTGTAATGGAGGGTATAATAGGGTGTGAGAGGATGCTATAGCGAACACAACATATTTTAGAACACGAAGTATAGAAAAGATTAAAAATAACGGAAAAAAATCGATTTATAAAGTAAAGTAGCAGTTTCAAAATACTTTTTTCTATTTTCTGAATAAATTATCTAAGATAACATTTCATGTTCCTAAATATATATCAAGGTAGAGAATAAAAGAAATAAATTAAATATTTAATCGAGATAATTGAAAAGCATTTTGAAAATTTTATTACCGAAATATACACATTATCACAGTACCTCATTATGTGTATACATATATTATGTTATATTTTCTATTGTCATAGTGTATGTATAATTTAAACATAACTCATCATCGTGCAGAAGTTTCACGCATTACGTAAAATGTTTTCACTGTTAAATATATTTATATTAATAACGATATGTTATTTGTCAAAAAATAAGCTTTTTGTTAATGTAACGTAACAAGCCGCTATGGGTGGGTACCATACAGTCATCACCCATTTTGCACATTCTACCACCAAGCAATAATAGTTAGTATTGTTGTGTCAGATTCGAACAATGAGTGAACTAGTGTCACAAGGGATATAACATCTTAATTCTCACAGCTGGTGGCGCATTAACGATGTAAGCTATGGTTAACATTTCTACTATCTGGAGGTGTGACCCGTTACCATTAGGTGGAATGTTATCCAGTCTGCCTACCTACTTTAAAAAAAAATACATATTAAGTATAATTTAGTAGTAATGAAGTTTTAAATAAATAAATGATTTACACTACGGTTTGTTCCGGGCTTATTTAATTGTAAGACTATAAGATATATTAAGTTGAATTGAAATAAATTTCAACAAGCACTGATGATTTCCCAGCAATTATCAGCTACGATGCATGTGTCTACTTTGGGTTATCTTGACTATTTAACATGCGCTTAAGAAAATTTAAGTATTGTTTTGGACCGTTTAAAAATCATGTTATATGTCTAAAACATGACACACCCTCATTGCAACTGGTATCAGTAAGTTTTATTTATTTTTCCCCCTGATAGTACGAGATTAGCGACAAGGAAATTATGATAGAATTCTTAATACCACTCTACGTGATCAAGATTATTATAGTATCAATTCTTATACTTATTAAAGTTGTAAACGTAAGTAATTCTATTGTATATAAATGTTAATAAAAATTTACATATTTCATTTAATCTTTCTTATTAAAGTGGTAATAATGAAAAACTTCTTACGAAGTGTACACACTGTTTGCTTCGATGTTTGAATAGTTTCTTAAACGAATGTTAATCGAAAATCATGATACAGGGACAAACTAGTTAAGGTTCTTGCTAACAGCTAGTTCAAACATGAAGCCGGTCTTCCACTACCTGGTATGAATCAAGAGACGCTATTTTTAAAACTATTCGTGTACTTTATTCCCTAAAACTGTATGACAAGTTTTAGAAATTAAGAACTAGCCATGGAAATAGTTTGAGGTTACGTCTAATTAGTGTCGCTTTAATATTGTTATGAAAATCTAAGTTATATATTTAAAATATTAAACAAGATCTTGATACATTTTCTAGCTTTAATCGTTATTTTGTTCTGACTTAGATTTTGGACAGTATCTGAAATATTTCCTACATTGAACGTTTAAGGAGAAAGTCAAATAATAATTCCCCCTATTGGCGGCCTATTACAATCGAAATGAAGCGCTCGGCAAATATTATATCGGTCTGAGCCTCTCAAATAGAAACCACGGGAAAGGCATTCGCGAATGTTATTTGCAATTTCCTGATGTACGTTCGATAATTTTCAATTACAGCTACTTTATTTATTCGAAACAATAATAAAAATGTCAAATTTCTGTAGTTATTTAAACAGAAGTAGCCAAAACAATAAATATCATATGGAAAGCAAAAAAATACTTAAATAAATATAAGTTATTAAAACAGTTAAAAACTAAATTCTTAAGTTAAATATAATTCTAAACATAACTAATCTTATCACAAGATGTAACGTCCTTCACTATGAATTAGATGCGTGAGCGCATTTACAATAACTGGCGTACAAATTGAATGGTGCTCTTGTAACACAAAAGGAGGCCCATTATTGTGCTCTGTTGCGGCACAATTTCCAAATTCCACCGTGAAGGTTGCCGTCTCCAAACACCCTCAGCCATTCAACCCTTCCACTCGAGCTTGACAAAAAATACTCCAAAGTTGGTAAATATTGGCGTCCACTGTAGGTTAAAGTGGTCTGATATATAAGCATAAGCGGTGACAAATTCTTGAGAATTATGTGAAGATACAATTATGTGACAAAAACATAAGATCCTAAAAATAACGAACCAATTCATTTTTTAAATGTTCTTGAATAATTTTAAGTTTATTTGTAATTAAAGTACAGCACATATATATATTTTAAGTTATTTCTCCGCTGGTTTCATAATTTTACACCAAAGAACTAAATGTATTATGTTGGCCCTTCGTCCTTTTAACGCCACTAGAATGTTTGAAGACGTCGGGTATTACAAGTCCATTAGGTTCGCTTGCGGATATGTTATAAGCCAAGTCCGTGACTTACGAAGAAATTAGAAAGGTGGACATTTTCTTAACGAAACCTCAACTGGTCTATTATATAGTTTGAGGCAACCAATAATAAAAAAATAATATTTAATTAGACAACATTTAAAATATTAAGGAAAATTCTAAAAAAAAAACATAATCTCACTACGTATTTTTTAATAATGTTATCTACAATGAAATATTTATGTCATTAATTATATAAAATGATTATTCAATGTGTGTTTTGTGTGAGCTAAAGAATTTTAGCAAATATGAGAAATATCAAAATATTCTATATTCTATTGAAGATTTTTTGAATCGTCATTTTAAAAGACTAAATTGAATGCTATAGTTACCACTGGCTCGGAGTTTAGATTGTACTGAGGAAAACAAGCGAGGCAGTAGTTAAAATTTTTCTCAAATAAAATACACAATCAAATAAATCAACGAACATGAATCTTTGTGTAATAATCCTTATCAACTTATACTTATAATGTATTTTCAACAAAAGATTAAAATTAATTTCTCCATAATTTTATCACAGAAACGATAAGCTTATCCCAGGATGTGTTGGCTATGCGGAGTCGGTAACTTGTTATTATAAATTTACCTTATGTCTCGTGTTTATACGATTGTCGCTAATTTAATCAAAATGATATTAATAACAAGTATACGTCATATTATTGTACACATTTAGACGTTAATATTAAATATTTTCAAAGACAGTTTACTGAAAAAAAAATGTAATATTTAGACCTGTCAATAAGTCCATCTACATATCTTTGTAGCGCCGTGCCTCTTCTCGTATTTTTGTTTACTTATCCCCATTACATTTTCGGACAAAAGGCGTCGAGTGTTTAGTCGCAGCGGACAAATACGCCGAGTTCCCACGCTGCAACTCGTTTCGCTTTTGACGTGACCCGTTGTCCCTTCACTACAATATGTGAAATATTAAATTTATCGTATTATAATTAGTATATATAAAGATTTTGTCACTTCAAACGTGGTTGCGATTGTGATGATACAATCATTTATAGCGATTATTAATACAGTGGCGATACAATAATAAGGTATATGAATTCGCCTATAATCCAATATAACCACTTTATATATCAAACTCTCTTTTCATGTACTGTATGTTATTTAATGTGATGATGTAACAAAACAATAGAAATTCATACATATATACCTACATATTTATGATCATATTAAAGTTTTTCATTGCTACTTTATATGCATAGGTATTGTTTCAAGGTCCAAAATAAAATTAGGTAGGTAACAATAGAGTATTACTTTACATACTTATCACACTTGCACATTTATTCAAAAATTATCACTGACACATCTCACTTACTAAAAACTAACAAGAAAACTCACAAATATCATAACAGTTACAAGCTTAATATAAATATGTCGGCACCTAGAACAAATTATAGCAAGCAGAATATAAGGTTTGGTGAAGCTAAATTACACAATAATTTACCGATGTACATATTATGTTTAAAAAAAAACCAAATCATTAAAATTGTATGTTACTCTTAATAAATATATTAAGACACTTGAAATCTTTTCTTACTTGTTTTTTTTTGTAAGTGAACAACTCTGTTATCTTTTTTTAGATAAATAAATTCCTCTTAAACCTGAAAAGGAATACTTTCAGTATCAATAAATATCATCATCAATATTAATGGATTTGTTAGGTATTCTTACATAATTATCTTTACTTAGTCATATAAAGAATATGACATCAATAACTACACTTATTAAAAATAATACGACTTAATTGATAAAGAAAAAGAATGCATTTGATAAGAATACTAATCCGCCGTGTATATCTTTATACCCCACAAGACTATTCTAATTAGTTGAATGAATTATTAATTGAACATTCGATGAGGAATGTACCGCGCACATCTTGTGTTGACCACATAACAACAAATGAAGGAGATGTAACTATTAATCAGTATAAAGTGTAAGTAGGACGCATAAACGAGGTATATTTTTGAGCTATTAAGAATGCAATAACAAAAGTATACATAATTAGTTTTCTCTCCGTAGAAATTTGAGTAGTTCATAAAATAAAACAAACCATACCCTTAATTTATAATTAAGTGGAAATAACATCGTTAAATAAGATAAAGATAAAGAAGCTCGTAATGCAATAAGTGTCCGATGCAATTTGTTCCAAATAATTTCACGAATGATGCGTCAAATATTTCGTAAGACGATCACATGACTCAGACGAATGCTGGAGATAAGGTAAATGGTTACGAGGTCGATTTAAAGTCTGGAATTTCACCGGCAGCTCTTGAGAATCAAATCAAAATCTCTAAATGTAGATAAACGCTAAAAGTCAATCGTTCATCCGATAACATACTAATGAGTGTTCGTCGAAAACAAACTTATCTTGATGAAACAGTTGAAGCGAGGCAACACCATTAATAATTCCAAATAAATATTAACATCATTACTTTCAAGTCGGACCACCCAAAATCATCACCTCGATAGTATTAACATTATACAATGATCGTAAACTAGACAGATAAGAAAGAAAATGAAGGGAAATAAGAATCGAAATATTAAGAGAAATCGCCGGCAGAGCAACGTAATTGTGGGTTCCAACTTGACGGTAATTTGCATATGATATGAGGCGCTAATGGTGGTAAGATAGAATATTCTTTCTCAATATTTTGTACATGAGCACAAGACCTATTAGCATACGAGTAGATAACGAGTAATGATCAGAAATAAGATGTTTGTGGCTTAATACGCCCACAAAATGCAAAATCTCTTAAAACAGGTTGGCTAAGCTTAAACATATGAACTTATTATTATTATATTTATAAATCAAATAATCTTCCATATATTTTAAAGAGGTGCGTGATTTCTTTCGATGTTACCGTTCATAGTGAAACACGAAATTTGTGTGTTCAATGTTTTATTCTTGCCGAACTCTATGCTGATTAAGAATACTCATGTATATTTACGATTAATGAAATAAGTCATTTTCATCATTATTCTTATCAGATATTCTGCTAAATAGTAAGTAACTTGTCTTATTTGGTAACCTTTGCACTGCCTCGTTGGTCTAGTGGCTAGATATAAGGCAGCAGATCCCGCGAGCCTGGGTTTAAGCCCAAGGGGCCAATAAAAAGTTATTGGGATTTTGCAATTGCAATTGCACTTACTGTCGTGCCTCGAAAGCACGTAGAACTTGGCCCTGCGCCTGAACTCGCTCCAACCTAGTTGGATTGCCTTCCCATCGGATTATGATAGTGAAGAAATAGAGAGTACATCTGTGTTAGCGCACTCCCTTGTGCACTATGATACGTACTGGCCTGTTTGCTAGACTCTCTTGATATTAGCCGCCATGGTCGAAATCGGTCAAGAGAACATCTTTAAGCTCATCATCTCTTAATGGGAATGTTGGAAGCTTTTTCTACAAAATAAAACTTACGTTGTAGATAACGTCAGTATTACGATTACGTTGTAGTAACAGAGTTTCATCAAATATCTTCATATTGTTTTCAGTTGCAAACCGGGTTAGGACCTATCCTAGTATCGAGTAGTATCACTGGTCTTAAGTCCAACTAGTTTTAGATGTCCTTATAATATAGATAATATAAATGTGGTTATCTACCCTTTATCCGCTTAACTTGGTTAATAAAGGGTTAGTTTTTACAGAACATACACACCTATTCTTACTTAGTAAAAATTTGCGAATAAATTAAATCTTTCAATTTATTATGAAGCAATTAAATGAACTTTATAATAGTAATACGATTATCACATTATATAAATCGTCATGTAAAAGTTATGTAGCAATCAAAATCATGCAACTGATGGCGCAGACATAATTAAATAAAATTAAAACATATTATATAACATAGTATGGCTAACATGTGCTGTATTTATGTTACTTATAACAATTACGCCGAATATAGCAAGCAACAAAATTATACTCATAAATACGTTATGTAAGTAACTGTACTCGTACTTAATGGTGCTAATAAAACATTCATTGACAGTTTCGGTAGGCGTTACCGCGTGTAATGAGCGTATTAACGTATCTACATTATTTATAATTGATTTATATAATTTACGCTTAGGACGTGTTCACGATGAGAATATTATTTTTTTATGAAAAGGATTGGCAAATCTATCACTTGATGGCAAGTGATACACCATAGACAATGGCTATGTAAAAAATATTAACCTTCCCGCAGATCGCCAATGCGTCCTTGAATTCATAATTAAAAAATAATGAAAATGCCTCGCAATAGAAGTTAAACAATTTTGCGTTGAAAACATATAAGTCAAACTTTACACGAACAAATGTTGCAATCAAATCAACCTTAAAATTTTACATAAGAAATATTTATTTCAAAAAGATAACGTAAATCCTTAAATTATCAATTCACTGAGACACACCTTTACGACGTTTTTGCGGGCTTTGCTTACAGGGAACTGTCGATCATCTTTTAAAGTTTGGTATTTTGACGTGTGCCACTTTAACTAAACGATAAACATCGGTGGAAATTATTTAAAATTATTTAAATAAAACATTACTTGGCATATTTTAAACAATGACTACTAAATTTCATTTACTCACTTTAATATATATAAAAAAAACAGTTATCTATTTGTTATCTACGTTGCTATACCAACAAAATCGTCTTGTATTATTCACTTGATAATATTGATCCGTGTAAATCCGGCTGGGTTCTACTCACTCATTTGTTCTGCTTCGTCGGTCTAGTGGCTCATAAGGACAGAGACCCTGAGGTCCAGGATTAAAAATATAAAGAAAGCACTCATGCGCCTTTTTTTTTTATAGAATAGGACGAGCATATGACCTGATGGTAAGTGGACACCAACGCCCTTAGACATTGGCATTGTAAGAAATGTTGTCCATCGCTTATCGATCTTATGTCCCTTGTGCCTGTAATTACACTGGCTCACTCACCCTTCAAACCGGAACACAACAATACCAAGTACTGCTGTTTTGCGGCAGAATGTCTGATGAGTGGGTGGTACCTACCCAGACGAGCTTGCACAAAGCTCTACCACCAGTGAAGTATTGTCAATCGTGTTGGATTATAAGAGTGAGTAAATAGTTCCTTTGTGTTTGCATAGTTGTGAACTTAATTTTTTGGCTTTTACATATGACTCTCTTGAGAATCATTGCAGTGGACGACATTGGCCAGACATCGTAATTATCTGCCAAACTGGTTATTGGATCCTGGTTTAAAGGGATAAGCCATCATAATTACAAGAATAGACATTTTACTTCCCACGGAAGAGGGCGCATAGCTGTAAATAGAAATATTATATAAGCTGAAAAAATATATTTAAAAATTGATTTGTCTTTGAATACTATTATTTTGTAGCGATGATTAAAACAAACTAATTATGTTAAACACTTCTCAATAGAAGTTTTAGAGGGCGATAAGTTATATATTTTTTTTATATGTACGTGCCTAAAAGTACTTAATAATATTTAATAATCTCGAGGCTATTCTTTAGTATTCTTCAAACGAGGCGTGAAGAGGCATCTTGCGGGCCGGCAAGGCGGGGGCGGCTAGTGCAGAACCTTCTTCCCGACTGTACTGGCCGTCCTCGCGTTTGGACTCTACTACCACTTAACATCAGGTGGAGTAGAGTCATTTGCCCTCCAGGCAAATATAAAAAAAAAAGTCGCACGTTTCCATTGCAATAGTAGGCAATTTTAGCTTGAGTAATGGTTTTAAATTTTTCGGAAAGCTACCAACAGTATCAAAAGTTACACAAGATTGTATAAATATCATTATTTACATCTTAAATTATTTAAAATTTTATTATTTATTACATTAAAAAGAAAACATCAATTTTCGCATCTTTAAACTGTAGGGTTATTCTGTAAGAGCAAACTCGAAACTCACTTCAGAAATCGTTCGTAAAATGTCAGAAAGTGATATGCGATATTGACCATAATAATGATAACATTTCAAGAATACACACATCATAACAATATATCACCATAAGTCGGTTGTCAACATTTCACGATTGAGAAATTAAGTGAGCTCTTACAGCATAGCATCAGTGTAGAAAAATTTGATACAATGTTTTGTAATTGGATGTGACTGAAGAAATGCAAAAGTTGCCAACACAGAAATCTATATTTAATATTAGAGTGGACAAGTCCAATTTTGATACTTGGTGATGTAATACAACGTGAAATATTTAATAATAATAATTTGCTGTTTAATTAATTAATTATCGCTATTATATTCAATGTCGCTACGACTTATTGTGTTGAAATTCAAGGTCATATATTTTTTTATAAAAAAAAGCATTAAATTTTCTGATTTCGATGTCGTTCACTGTTATAGTGAAATCGGAATATATATATATATATATATATTTATACTCAAAACAGAATGATGTATGACTGAATAATAAAAGTAGTAGAATATAAAGTATTATTTATTAAATATACAAAATAACACTAAAACAAATTTGAAAATGGATGGTGGGAATATTAACATTTAACAGGAAAATCTATCATTTATGTTTCATTTTGATTGCATACAGATATATATTCTAAAAAAAATTGATAATATGAATAATTCATTCATACGTCGTGTTTTCTTATCATTTTTTCTGTCAAATATTATCGATTTGCTAAAAACGTTGAGATCCGAAGATTAAATATTTATAATCTTTAATAGATAGATAAAGATAATGTTTTATTGTTTTTGTATTTTTAATATTTACAGTCGCCTGTTGCTTAGCGACGTTGGTATTGAATTCATTCTATATAACATTGTCAGTTTCATTAAGATGAGAGCTTCTTGGATACAGATGAGCTGCTAAAGGAACTTATAATCAGTAACGTCATTTTCATAAGATTGATTATTAGATCATGAATAATTGTTTATTAACCTTTGTAGAGCTTTCAGCTGGTTAGGTATAACCCACTTACCAGAAATTCTATGACCAAGCAACATTTTTTTAGAGGCTCAAGAGACGTAGGGTTTTAGTATAAGATGGCCCACGATGCTCGAGTCACGTACATTTCAAAAAATGTAATGAAAAAAACAATATATATACATCATAACCTTCAATATCGCAATGGTTTACGGGTCGCCTAGCGATATAAAAGTCGCAACTTCAATCCTGATCCCTTAGGTTATTGTCGTCCCTACTCATAACACACATATACATATGTTAGGTTAGGAGATCCTCTCTTGATAAGAGACAACTGTTTGTATTATTTCAAGCCTCAATTAATTCAAATACATATGATAATAGCTTCCCACTAATACGTAACTAATTCGAACTTGATAAATGAATAAGGCCTTATTAATTTATCAAATGTTGATAAACGTCGAGTTTAAGACGGTGACTTACAATGACAAAAAGGAATACAGGGTACAGTATCTCCATTTTCATAAATCGTGACCAAGTTTTTATTATAAAAATAGTAATTTCTAGTATTATATGTAATAACAAATATAAGAATTTATAAATTCGAATGATGTGGATTACATAACGCAGGTGTTGATTATGTGATCGTAATCAATTAGTCAATTTATAATAATTAAAAATGTTGATATAATAATAATCTTGGTGTTAATTAAGATCAAATCTTCATCGAATTCTTAGTGATAAATTACACAATCGCAACTTTATGCGGATTATAAATTAACAAATGACGTAAACTTGTTTAAATAATTTAATACAATATTAGTCAACTGAGTTGGAGCCCAGATTGCCTAGTGACAAGGATACCTAGGGGAGTATTCATGTTCCTTATTTTTGATTACAATTTATCTCACGTTCGGTGGTGAAAATAAGCATGAGGAAATTTGAATGTGTTGAAGAAAAATCAGCCACAGGAATATCCATGGCATTTGAGTAGCGTGGTGGAATCAGCTTCTAACCTTCTCCTCAAGAGGAGAGCCATTGCCCAATCGAAGAGAAATGACAGCGTGATAGTTTACATATTTAATCCATAAATTAAAAAAAACATATCGGTACTTTTTAACTTACAATAAATATAAGTAATAAAAATATGTTGCAACTTTATCACACGAAATGTTTAATGTTACAGCTTATACCTACTTACCGTATCTGATAAAACTGTTATAGAAAATGCCTTAATTTATGAATGAATTCGAATATGAATGATATACAAATAAAACTGCTGACGTCAATAATATGTTTACAATCTGTAAATTGTCGGTATTAATGGATAATGATTCGTTAATCTAAAAAGATTGTTATTGCAACCGCTTTTAATTTGTGTAGGTAAATAAAAATTTGGTGCAAATTGTCAAGCCTAAGATTCAGTCAGAATTTCAGCAGATTTTAAAATATTTTATTACTATTTTATTAACACAAAAGTGTTGAGCGAGCGTTATAGCACTTGGTTCTCAACTAAGGCTTCCTCTTCTTTTATGAAGAGAAGTTTTAAAGCTTATTCCACCACGCTGTTCCAATAAGGAAATTAAGGGTAACATGTAAGGGATTTTCATTTGGTACATTGTCTCATGTGATTCATTCAACTCATGATGTTTTCCTCCATCGCCAAGCACGCGACGAATTACCAACACGAATAAATCACATAAAAATTTAATGGTTAAGATTCGCGTATTCTGAACAATCACTGGGCCATAACGGCTCTCATTATTCAAAACAATAAAAAAGTAAATGTGTTAATATTTGCTTTAGCCTATAAAAACGACTATAATACTATTGGATAGTTAAATATTTTATATTAATAATATTTGATTTGAGTTATTTTCGAGTCCCCATCTCGTATAGTATTGTCTATATTCGACGAATGATATATATATTACTTTTTACTATAACATTAAGTAGTGCAATCGTCAAAGCTCTCATTTGCATAAATATTGTTTGTTGAAAGTACCATAAGAGTTTAGTCATTCAGGAATGATTACGATAGTCCACGACGGTACTCGTTCGTATGGGCCAGTTACAAATTTAACATATTGTAACCGGTATAAAATAAAAGACATTAATATTAGACAGAACCATTATGAGCAAACCTGTCCGCGTTTATCGGAGCCGCTTCCAAATTATTTTCTGTATTAATTATTATTCGAAATCGTGTGATATTAGCATACAATATAACTTCTACGATGTGGTGGCGCCGACACGCCCACGTGGCTTCATCTTGTAATTTGAGATACCTTGTCAAACTAATTTACAATAGATTTCGTAAGTATGGTCGGACTATTTTTTAATATTGAGTTACGTTAACAGAGTTCTACGTTCATAATGAAAGATTCAACCGTAATTAATGACATTCAGAACTAGTCGCGGGCAAGTTAACGTCGTGTTTGCATGTTATCATTTGTTACTGACAAATTTAATGTCACTTTTATTACAATAATTAAATGATTATGAGAATATAAATGGGCGATCGATATAACAGTAAACGGATTCAAGTCGAACTTATTCATCGGAAAATCCCTTTATAACCCACATGAGGTTCGATCCCCCCTAAGTTTTAAGGTTTCGTTGAACAATATATATAATTTATTGAAAGTAAAGCTTCCAAATTCCCTTTAAAGCAAATCGTTTGTGGTGACGTTATTATTTTTAAGTTGTCTCAATTACACGATGCGTAGTAATTAATGGGTGTGTAGTTACGCTTATGTTACGGGGCCTAAAGCCGATCGTAAACAATTATTTTCGTGGATGAAATAGACACAATCTCTTACTATAATTTTCTTCGTTATAATCAATAACCTATAGATTTACAGACTATCATTTAATCTGTCCTCTTTTTTATAAAAATATGAACGCGTCGATTTGAATATTTTTCAATGTACTAAGTTAAATAAGCATCATTCAAAATTTAATCGTGAGGGAGCCGAAATTACCTAGTGGTTAGAACGCGTGAATCTTTATCGATGATCGTGGGTTCAAACCAGGGCAAGCACCACTGAATTTTCATGTGCTTAATTTGTGTTTATAATTCATCTCGTGCTTGACGGTGAAGGAAAACATCGTGAGGAAACGTGCATGTGTCTAATTTCATTGAAAATCTGCCACATGTGTATTCTACCAATCCGCATTGGAGCAGCGTGGTGGAATAAGCTCCAAACCTTCTCCTCAAAAGGCAGAGTAGGCCTTAGCCCAGCAGTGGGACATCAACAGGCTGTTATTGTCTTACATTTAAAACTACAATATTCGGATGTACGGAGTATGGACAAAAACAAGTAATATATCTCATATTAAAGCATAATCATTATCTATAATATTTTGAAAATATGGGTCATTAATTAAATAAATTAATTAACGACAGGCAAAATACTCATCTGGCAATATCACCATTATCATTCAGTGAAAAACTTTCGGATATAAAATATAAATATAATTCTGAAACACATTATGGTTAAGACAATGACAAAATAGTTTCTTTCTGCTCTGCTAATAAATAACCGTCGTCGTCGACCGTCGTAAGAAAGTCGAAAACTATAATACAAATAGTGTTATAGTTTTCGACTAGCTTATTTACAATAATATGAGATGAGATGAGAGACCAATGTTGTAATTTATTAAAACAGTATTAAAAGTCGCAGTTTTTTAAATTATGATATAATATATTAAAATTAGCATGGTAAAGTTAGAACGAATGCGCCGACAATGAGTAAATTTTGAAAAGGTTAAGAGAGTAATGATATGAAATGTACTATCTTGCGATGCATAGCAACCAAAAAGTAATAAGCACCGTTTTAACCAAGTCGACTAGTACCATAAAAAATATGTATTTATACCAATAAGTAATACGAATGATAAAATAAGGCATTTAAAGTGTAGCAACATTGTAAATAATTAGTAACGTATAATAACTTTTCTTCAAAGTTAATTAAAGTTTGACGCTTCACACGAAAACAGTTTACAAAGATTTTCTTCATCAGTTATTATATCAGATGTATTATCATCTCATATAAATCGATCGGGGTGATCAGTTCCTGCTGTTATTAACCTTAATCTATCCACAATCTGCTACACCTCTAACCGATCATCGAATCCTCACTTAAAACTGAACTACTGATACACGTGGTTTTGTTTCTTTTATATATTTTTCTTATTATTTTAAATCAAACATTTTTTTTTGAATAAATAATAACTGCATAATAGTTGGTCAAATTATTCTGCCACATGTGTATTCCACCAACCCGCATTGGAACAACGTGGTGAAATATGCTCCGAACCTGCTCCTCAAAAAGAGAGAGGAGGCCTTAGCCCAGCAGTGGGACATTCACAGGCTGTTACTTTTACTACTGTATAATAGTTAGCATGACTCGCTTATCACTCTAATTTTTTTTAGATTACTTTGTTGTAGAACAATGATTTAAATATGTATGAAACTTGTTCTAAAATTAAATCATTTTAAAATCTTTGAAAACATTTCCGACAGAAGTGCATGTGCCTACCTCAGAAGAAATTGCTTCGCCCATAATAATTACATAATATTATAAGTTAAGTGAAATGTTTTGGGCTATTATAGACCCATCGATATAATGTTCATGTTTAGTTACACTTTTAGTAGAATTTTGGTATCTTGTCCAAGTTACTCGTTTACAAAAGATTAAACTTGCTTGATATAATACAATCATTTTTATTCAGTTTGCTCAGTAATGTGTTGTAGAATTTAATGAGCATCAGAATATTATATAACTTCATAAGATGACTTAACAATATAAGTGTCATGGTGTAAGTAATTCAAAGATATAAAAATGTAAATTTGTTTTCAACTTATTTTAATTTTGTCTAGAATAATCGAAGCACTCGTATGTTTAATTAAATAAACAATTTAAAGTTTAAAGATACACATACAGATAAACAAAAGTTGTATATAAATGTTGAAATAAATAACGAATGAAAACGAGTGTAATGGTAGTGCTCGCGAAGTGCTTAAATTGATATCAGTTACAATAAACGATCGGGAGGAGGCTGTAATTACAGAATGCCTATTTAGTTCTTGATTCATTGACCGGAATGAATGAGCTGAGCGAACGTGATTTAAAAAAAGATTCGTTCGATTTACGAGTGTAATTATTAATTAAAAACGCAATATAAGACAATACAGAGAAATATACTCTGTAGATATATTTTATATGGCGGTAATTCTGGTTACGCTGTTAACAGCGTAATATCTAACATGTAAGTGAAGACGTGGATGTTGTCCTCGTTCGACCACGGCGACCATTCTCAAGATAAGTATGTGGGCAAACATAGATTGCAATTTATATGCCCGCACTCTCATAGTCAAAAAAAATAGTAGAATACTAATTGAAGAATGTTAAGAGGGTGTACGAAATTGTTATTCTGTTACTCGAAGTGATAATAAGAATGGAATTTGCAACAAAATAGGACTTTCGGACTTTCGGAATGCTTATTCCTGCGGGATACTTGGTATTATTAAGATACGAAAGGTTGAGGAGAACGTTTTCAATTTAAACCACCACGCTGTGCCAATGCGGATGGGTGATATATGAGACAGAATTTAATTTAATTTAAACACTAAATAAAAACATGGTGCTTGCCCGGTTTTGAAACCGCAATCTTTGGGTAAGATCCATGTGCTATCCACGCGGCCATCTCGACTCTTTGTTCTATATAACTGTTGATTAATTTATCATTGTAAGTAAAATAGATATAATAACAAACTCCATTGAAATCCATCGGACTATAAGAGTGCAATCCAGAGTGCATCTATCTTGCATACACTTTTGAGTAGTGTAAAATTTCATTGTAAATGAAAATATCTTGCGGGGTTGGTTAATCTTTATTGAGAAAGGCTACCGTGATATTATACAATTAATATTTTTTTAGGTTTTAATTTAATTATATTCTGCAATGACAATTAATTCGGTCACAGACCACAGTGACTGGCGATAACATTAAACCCGGGGTGAGCTCCGCGGTCTCCAGGTAGCTTCATTAATTAACTATTAAACGCGTATCGGCACAAAAAGTTATAAACGTTTAAAGACAATGAATTTCACCCAAGTTGATAACTCAATTTGGAGAAGCTTCGCTTGAACAAAACATGGCACAGAGTCGTTTAGATTATTTTTATTTATATACGATATGAATGTAATAAATACAGGGAATTGTAGTTATGATTTAATTTATATATTAAGCATGATATAAATATAAGACTGATAGGCATTTTAAAACGTACTTACAATAGACATACAAATATATATGTTTTTATAATAAAACAATACAGTAAATTTTAACTAATAATAGATCAAATATCGTCGTCTTATCATTAAGAAAAATAATCTCTTACAGACAACTTTCGGGCATCAAACTCGGCGCAATAGCATAAGTACATATATAGACAATTATATGAGTGTCAGTTCAAATCCATTTCATCTTTCCTATAAGCGAATTATGGTAATGAGTTGGTTATATGATTAATGCATGCATGTTTGACATACAATTCGATTATCTTATCGTTTCAGTAAATATTTTCATTTTAAAATAGATGAATACGTTTCCATTCCGCACAATTTTAATAGTTATTCAAACCAAGATACTAAAAAGAGTAAGCCCAAGCCCAGATTGCGTTTTTTTTCTTATTTAAAATAAGTTGCCGTTTTCTTTTTATTGAATTTATTACTAAACATGAACAAGATAATTTAATCCTACATATTCTAAAACTATTTCATTATTTTATCAGTAATTAATAGGCGCAAATACTAATTACTTCTATAACGAAAGAATTATTAAGTGAACAACCAATATTAAAGATAAGAAAAAAAAACAAACAGAGAACAAACAGCTATTCCAAAGAGTTTCTATTCCAAAAACAGTATATCATTGGCGGCGTCTTTTGTGATCAAAATGTCAGAATAATAACAGTGATTGTATGTTAAAACGGTCTGGATCACTTTACCTACATTGTTGATTTCAGATAAGCGATTTATTGCAAAATAAATTATTAAGATATTTTCACTTCTTATTACATCAATTATGGTCGCACAAGGTTATTTGCCAACTTAATTATTTTGTTATAATAGCATGAATATTTTATATGGCATACGTCATTCATGCAATCGCAATCCACTGCTGAACGCAGGTTTCAGCTGCCGCTTTGTCATCATTCCAACACCTTGAATATTCTACGCTGTATTTTTAGATATATTATTCACATAATATTTGCCAAAACTATGTTGATGTTGTGATAGCAAAAACTCGATGCGCCCATCAAAAATAGAAAATCGAAAATCAAACTTCTGTCACCGACTTGTCTATGGAGTAACAGTTTAATAGTAGATTTTTTCATGAGATTCGAGTTCGCCAATTGAAATATAAGATAACATTTTTAACAGACCATGTTTTCGCAAGACTTAAATTAGTTTGGAGTGTTTAATAGTCTTATGAAGGTTTAAAGAAGAATACCGTATGTGTATTCTATAAATACAACTACATAATCAACTTATACGCTAAAATTTATTACAAGCAATTCGAATATACTGAATGGGAAAATATAATAATGTAAGACTAAAAATTATACAATAAAACATAATCATCACAAAAAACATATGTGTATATTACATTAAATATATATTTATTTCCTGCCTATTTAAGTACTTATTATTGCAAAAAGCCATTTAAACTTTTATAAGACTTAAAACGTTAAAAAAAAGTCTTATTATGAAATATCATAACAGGTTTTTTTGTTACCTTCTAATAAGAAGGTAACAAAAAAACACCACGATTCTAAATTTAAATTGCCTTAAATATAAACATTCTAAAAGAAACAATAATAATAGTATTTCTTTGGAAACAAAGTAGCCAGAACATTAGTTTTTTTTATTGCAACGTGTTAAATATCTCGGAACGGAATCCGTAACTAATCAATGCTCTTAATGATTCGATATAAATCTCCGCTTAATAACGTTTTAGGGCGGCGCCCGTAAAGGGGTATAATTAGGCTCTTTTAAGGGTGCATCGTCACCATGCATGGTTAAGGGGCAGCTTTGATAATTATAATAGGATAACTTACGTGAGATTGATCGATGTTTTTATCAATTTATTAATCTTAGATTTTTTTCTACTAGAGCAAGTTAATGTTTCATGAATGTTAGGACTTACAACCGAAAAGGCTATATCGATTTTCGACCTTATCGATAGATTTTTAGTCATGTTTGTAATATGTAATCACTTAATACTTTCACTACTTTCACTATATATATATATATATATTGTTACTACTTATGAAAATTAATAATTTCACTCAATACTTTTCTAAACAATTATCCAAAAAAACGTAACAAAATGTTTGTAATTTTAGCTAACAATTGTTGTCAATTAATAAAGTTGAAATAAATTCACAACCCAATAATGTGAGACATATTTCACCACCCCAATTCAAAATATTACAGTTCACTTCCCTTTAAAGCCCGAACCATAACGTTTATGTTGTCCAGAAACGATTAAATTTTTGATTCATTGAAACACCACACTGTGTGCCCTTTAAAGGGTAGAATGATGAATAAACCAAATTGTAAAGGTGGTTAAGAAAAGGAAGCTCTATTCAAATCTCTATTATTAGATCGAATGTTATAGTGAGACATCGAGATAATAAAATAATATTATAAAAATGAGGCTATCATCAGCTTTTGTAACTTTTAAGTTTTGCTATGTACTAATAACTTGAATAGTTTAATTATAATTTAATACACCATGAACTGGCTGGCCGAATGCCCTTCAGATCAGCGTAAGAATCCATAAAACATCCACAGCATTTCAAGGAAGTCAATTTGCACACAAAAATAATCGCAAACAAAACACACATAAGCCATTAATTTCCTAAAATACTAAACTCAATCAAAATAATAGAAATATACGCCGAAACACGACGGGTAAGATATTATGATAACATGCAATTCATTCTTCGTTAAGTCAGTTTCCCACAAATTCTGTCATTTAAATGTCCATCGTCATCGGAAAATGTACTTTTATTTATTTTATTCCATATTTATTTTTTGGTCTCAGTAGAGGTTCTGAGTTGGCAGTGTTACTCTCTCGTGCCTCGTTATGCACGTAAAGCCCCGCGCCTTGATCTCGCTCCGATTGTGAATCTGTGGTCGATATTGGTCAGAAAACAATTATTATTAATATATCTTTAAGAGCTGTAGCAAAACTAACAGATGCTTTGTTAGGAAGAAAACAAAATCGAAATATGAATTTTTAGACGATTTATGTTTTGTATTTTGTGCGTAACGAAATCGCCAGGAGCAAACATAGCTTTATAATAGGAAAATATCGTAAACTTTAGAACAATTCGCTTTTGCCAGTAAAATCTCTGGCGCTTAGCCTCCGAACGGTGGCCTTAACCGGCTTAACCCTAGCCAGGTCGAGGCGTGACGGAATTCGAAACAATACTCCATCAAGTTGGTCGTTTTGCTCTCCTAACTGTCAAGTTTCGTTACCATAATGTTACTAAGAGTTGAGACCTGGTCATATAAAAATATTAAGAATTTTATAAGAATTCTTTATTTAAAATAAGGATAAATATAATTCCTAAAATTAAAAAATACCATTGCAATCATGTGTCAATAAAAATAACTACACTAATAAATGACGAGACCTTTTGTAATGTCTAACAGAAAAACATTTAACCAATATTAAACATAAAGCTTATTCCAGAAGATGCAGTGCGTTTCGAAGTTTCTAGTATATAATATTATATAAATAGCTGCGATTCGCAATTTCACCCGCTTTTAATTTAGACTATTGTCGCGATAAGGGTAAATTAAACTAAAGTATAGTACTTATCTATATTAATATATTATTTTCTTAATTTTGGAATTTTTGGTTTTCTAGATAGTAGGTACCTATTATTGGTTCTAACATAATTTAAAGTTAATAACGAATAATCAACATAAAATATTATTTACTCAAGTATGCTCATAAAAGCACTCCTGAAATGCCATGTTAGGTACAGTATTGAATTAAATGTGAAACTACCATCAGTTCGGAACGTAGATTCTATCGAAAAAAAACCGGCAAGAAACTTAGTAGTTACTCTTTTCCTTTAATTTACATAAGTCTGATAATTAAATACTATAACATTTTTGATTTATTATATACCTATATTATTCTAGATCTACACTATGTGATGGACTATCAGGGTTGTTGTAAATCAGATTACAAAACAGCGTGTCAAAATAAGTGTACGCTCATTAAAATTTAC
Organism: Nymphalis urticae; assembly: GCA_905147175.2. NCBI lineage: Eukaryota > Metazoa > Arthropoda > Insecta > Lepidoptera > Nymphalidae > Nymphalis > Nymphalis urticae. The sequence goes on along the minus strand of LR989994.1, from coordinate 4,067,819 downwards.
AAATAAAAATAAACAACTATTTTATATTTTTATTTCTGATTTTTAGGCATATTGCTAAGCTAAGCGTAAAATATTCTGCCAATGTCACTGATTTAAACTGTTTGATTATACATGAATTATTATCAAAATATATATATATATATATTTACATAATTAAAATTATTAACAATGCCATCTATTGTCATAAGCTTAAAGTACGATACGCTATATTTTTTAAAACGCGATACTTGGAAAAGCTCATAAGATAGTGCACAAAATATACAATAGATGGCGTATTACACAAAAGTTCCACACAAATTACGTTAAAGTTCCACACAAAGATGTTGTGTACTAGATGGCGCTATAAGCTTCAAATGGACTCCGTTTGGAATAAAAAAATGTTTTTAATAATAATTGTAACAAAAGTAATAAAATATAAACAATACTCCAAATACCACTAGGCACCAGATCAGACCGGAGAAGTTAGTATAAGGAAATATAATATTGCCGATAAAAATAAGTTATACTTTGTCATCTTATTGGTAGTAAGCGTTCATCAAAGCTTACGTTATAACTTAATGTTATAACATTACGATAAAAATATTAAAAAAAAAAATTTCCTAAATTATGAAAAAAAATATGCCCCGGGTGAGGATCGAACTCACGACCTTAAGATTATGAGACTTACGCGCTGCCTACTGCGCTACCGAGGCCTGCTATTTAGTGTTTAAAATACGAAGTAGTTGTTATTATAAATTCTTAAGCAACAAAAATATATAAAAGTTAATAATAAAATAAAATATTTATCTATAAAAAAGATGAATGCAAGACACGCACCTAGAAATATAAAGATATCAAGGTGGATGTTCTGTGTGAAAAAATACAGGGATACAAATAAATATATTATAAATTAAAATTAAAAAAAAAACAAAATACATAGCAATAGCTAATGCAAGTAATGGAATATGGGTAATGCATCAACCTTAAGAAGCAAGATGTTATGTCCCTTGTTCCTGTAGTTACACTGGCTAACTCAAGGTGGGTCGTCAAAACGACACCAGTACTAATAAATGTTACTTAGTGTTTGACAACAAATGTAGTACAAATGATCATTTTACCAAATAAGTTGTCAGAAACTATTAAGATATCATTATAAATTATACTAAATCAGTTTCTAGAAATCAAAATGAACAATCAATCTTCGATTGATATGATAATCAAAAATAAGTAGGCAGTGGGTACTTGTAACTATAATAATATTCAAATGATTCTTATATAGGCTTCGTACGTAAGAAAACAAAGAATACATTAAACTTGCAAAAGTAAGGTATGGCAGTTATGCAATGATAAGAGCCAGGTTAGTATGTTAAGAAATTATCGTCATATGCTATATCTGGAAAATAAGGAATGATAAGGTAAGTACCTACTTCCTAATTTTTAATCTTCCTTCTTAAATCCACACAATTGTTTCTTTGATTTTTTGTCAGTTACAAGTACAAGTTAAACTGAGGTAAGAACAGACATTATTTATCATTGAAACTATGTAACTTTACATGTACCTAGGTGTAGTATTGCTGTTATTGAGATTGAGATGAGATTTAGCTAGTTTTGTAGTCTACGGGATGTACATGTTATCATAATTTAAGTTTCATTATGTTATACATTGAAACTTGTGTTTTAAATAAAATTTTAAATTTGAATTTAATTTGATAATTTTTTTATTACCACGTTCGAGTAGAACAACTCATTACCTCTTGGGCTTTTCGGTTTAAGCATTTGAACTGACTTGTAGGGTATAATAAAGGTATCTAGGTAGGTTAGTTACTTAAGTCTGATAATTTTAAAGACATCATAATAATACACAAACGAAAATGCAATGCTATTAGTATTGCTATTAATTTATGTTATTGCTATTTGCTATTTTATTAAATTAAATTTCTTCCTAAATTCTATTTCTTCAAAACCGAGTAAAATAATATAAAATAATATATTGGTACACGGAAATCTTCAAATACCGTAAGTTGGAGTAGAGTCATTTGCCTTCCCGGCAAATATTTAAAAAAAATTACCACTACTTTGCACATGATGCATAACTTTTGCTAAAATATAGAAATCCTAAGACATAGTTAATATAATTATTATAAATTTGGCAAAATATTACAAAAGTTTTTAAGTAGTTATTAAATAACATCGGTTATGTATCGTGATATTTTTACTATTACATTAATTATATTACATATTTGATTTTTAAAAGAATAGAAGTATGATCCTCTCCTCGATAACTCTTATATTCATATTTTGAATAAGGAAGGCATTGGTATTTCGATATTATTTACATTTTGTATCGACGGCTAAAATCCCATAATGCGCCTGTCAAACTTTTCGAGCAAACTTTTACTAATCGACACCTAAAATGTCATTATATTCGAATAAATTCTCACAGGAGTTGTAAATTTTACCTCGTTTTTAGGCTTGTTTTAACCCTTCGCCGTGGTGAATATTTAAAAAGTCGTTGGGAACATTTTAATTGGGCAATCCTGTAAGGATTAAATTATCAAGACACCTAGTTACGGCACCTTTTCAAACTTAATGAATTCAACATGAATTAAGCGCGGTTGTTGCTTGCATAATCGTGGTGGTTCATATTATGATATTTAAACTTAAATTTTTCAAAATGACGTAAATAAATACATCCTGATCATAAAATGTTCATTGTGACTTTAATTATTAAAAGAAAAGATGATAATTCTGTGGGACGATATCGATTTAGATATTTTGGAGAAAACATATTATGTTACATATTAAAAGTTGTCGTGTATCGGTAATTAAAGTTAAGCAGCGTTTGCTTGAAAAATTCCCGAACCGATATTTTTCTCCAGACACCGTTGGTTTGGCACTTTTATTATATCAAGAAAAGTATAGAACATATGAACATGCTACCTACATAACCTCTAATATTATATAAAAAAGTGAAATTTCTATATCAATTTGATTGATTTATAGTATGACAATTATTTCACTTATTTTACTAACCAACAATTTTTTTTATTATTATATAGAAATTTTCAGTCAACATAGAATTCCTATTCGAACATTTTTAATTTAAATTCTGTACTTTCAAGCGGCTAAAATGTTTACTCGCGAAAGGGGACATTTCAAACTTTATTTTTCGACTTTTTGTACGTTAATTTTTTACAGGAAACCTCCTGAGACCGATTCGAGATTTGAGACACGGTGGAGTTTAAAAGTTGTAAGAGTTTGTTAAAAGACACTTTTACAATGGGTTAATCTTACACAACGAAGCGCGGCATGCATAATGTTATAGCCTCCCAAAGGACTCAACTTCAGCGTTTTTTAAACAGTACCTATCATTAAAACACTCATTTGTTTCTAAAATATCTCTAATATTTCATAATTTGCAATTATATTTAATGTTGTTATCTTTACTTTACTTGCCGTACTGAAATGGCATAGTGGATAACATTCCTTATAATTTTTCACTATAAAAAATACAAACAGAATTATAAACATGATTTAGGTTAGCAGTTAAGGATTACCGGGAAGCGCTCGTTTGTCTTATGTAATAGTTTTCCAGATAATGATAATTTTTGCATTTTTATTTTTATATTTTTAGCCAATTTTTATCGTATTAAAAACGATGCCAGCAGAAACAATGTAGAAGACGTAAAAAATCTATGTACTAACTCGATAGCAGAGGAAATATTACTATTTAATGTATAACATTGTAATCTGTTATTTAACAAATTCAGTATTGAATTTGACGCGGAAACATTTAACGTTAGTCATCTTAGCTAACATAAAGAATTCTACTGCTTCACCCTTACCACGCGACAATATTTCGTACTGTAACATTAAAATTTATCACTAGCGAGAGAGTTTACGCGAAAGCCTGGTGATAAAATAAAATGACAGTTGTTTAGTATTGGCCCGGGAATATTGTTTGTACTATGTAGAAATTGAAAGGTATGGGGCGCCCGAGACTTGTTTTATTTATGACAGAAAATGGGTTTTGGATTGCAGTGAGTAATACGTGGTAAGAGTAACTTATATGACAAACGTGAATAGTTGATGTCCCATTTTACAATTTACGCGTACAATTCTAAACGAATTCAATAAATAAGAAGGCCCTAAATAAATGTAAAGGGTTAAAAGGACAAGATATATAAAGGACATGAAGACGTATAGACCGTAAATTTCCCACTGCTGGGCATAGGCCTAACAATCTTATTAATAAGGAGGATTGGGAATCCATTTAAGTTTTGTGTAACCTATATAATTAAAATAGCAGCTCTTTTCATTCAATGCCATAGATTAAGTTCACAGGAAACCTTTTGGTTCAAAAATAGTAGAGGGTTTACTTAGTCAATCACTTGGTTCACATTATTATATGTGCAACAAGCAACAGTGTTGAAGGATTGTGTAATATAAGTTCTCCTGAATATTGTACAATATAACTATTTTTATATTTTGTGCTATATTTCATCCGCAGACGGGAACTATATAAAATATTAACTAAAAATATAAATTTTATTTAATATATTTATAATTTATTTAATATATTAAAAACTTTAATAAATAAATGTGAGTAATGTAGTTTTATTTCTTTATTTTAGTACATTATAAAGTAACCGTGCACTATTTATTAATTCGAATAAAAATGAATGAGTGGCTCAAAACCGTAAATTGAAAATAGTCTCAAAGATTTTTAACTGGAACGATATTAGATATTTTTAAGTGCGTTATTTATAAAAAAAATCATTCGAAAATCTTGCATATAAAATAATATAATATTTAGTACATACAATATTAAGTTCAAATTGATTTGAATATGTAAATGCGATGGTCATAAAACGAACACAAACGAATCAGGGATTAGCTTCATATAAATAATTTCGATTTTGTTTATGTCACGCGTTGTTTGAAATCGCGGCCGCTATTATAAACAAGCAATAATTACTTAATTTACGTGTAGGTTTTCTTAACGACATTCAGCGCCAAGCAAAAGTTTTATTTTAATGTGTGAAGGTGAACGGCTAATTAACCTGAAGGTAAGTGGCCACCACCGCCCAAAGATATGAATGTGGCGATGTTAGAAATATTAACCACTCCTTACATCGCCAATGCTCCACCAACCAGGTAAACTAAGGTGTTATGTCCCCAGTTATGAAATGAATATAAATTTTGCACAAGTGAAATTTGTGCCTGAAATTAAACACACGACCATCGGTTGTGATCCGTATCGTGCACACTGAGCCATCTTGAAAATGAAATTTATCTAACTTTTAAAGTATTTTTTAAGAATTTAAATGCAAAACTTTAGTATCTGTTTTTAGAAATACGTTTAGATACATAATAAGTATATTAGATATCAAATGAAAACACAGTTATATGATCAAATAGTAAGAATACATAAAATTTTCATAAAATAATTCATAAAGATAAGTAAATAAACAATACATAGACACAGATTTTACTGTCGAACACGACATAAAGGGATTCTGTTGCAGCCTTTTATGTGGTCCGGATGAGCCGGTCAGACTGTAACGTCCGACCGGATTACTTTTATATCTCGTAGCAAATAATAGCACATAAAACTTGCGTGAAAAACACTAGTTATGGGCCGCCGAGATGAATGTTGAATGTACGGTTAGAATGTAAAATGTTATCAGCTTTTAAATAAATTTATTTTTATTTTATTTTAGGTCCTTAAATAGAGGCTCTTTTCCAGGTAAAATCTTAGTTACGTTAAATACAGTAATTGCTTTTAATGTATAATTGACTTTCTTAAATGATATGTGTTATTCATTAATGAGTCGGTCATTTCGATCCATAATCTGTGATATTTATGAATAAGATATATGTTGATCAAGTTATGCTATCATTGTGCCAAGTTTAATTTTTTTGTTTCTCACGGAGACACAAATACTCCGTCCTGCCGATACCAGCTACCTTAATTATCCCGGCTACATGCTTGAAGAATCCTTCAAAGCGAAAGCCGGAGTATGCTTGTTCGTCAGGACGGATGTTTGCTGTCACCGATTGCGCTGCTTGGAGGACCCCTCCTTCTCCATGTTGGTGGTGCGTGTGGATCTGGTTCGTCAGAGTCGGGTCTACGTGTGCCTCTACAGATCCCACAATGGTGACTTGGAGACAAGCCGACTATTTGACCATCTTAGTCGGGTGGCAGATGCTGCGCAAGAGCAGTTTCCTAACGCGGAATTGGTGTTTTTGGGGGATTTTAATGCTCACCATGAATCATGGTTGAAATCCCTCAAAACTGACCATGCTGGAAGGACTGCTCATGCTTTTGCTCTCACACATGACTTGACCCAACTGGTTGATCAGCCCACCAGGATCCCAGACTTTGATGGGCAAGCGCCTTCTCTGCTGGACCTTCTGCTGACTTCTCAACCGGTAGAATATCAGGTTGTGGTTCAAGCTCCACTTGGTTCTTCGGATCACAGCCTCATATCTACCAAAGTGCCACAGGCCAAGCTGCCGCCACCAACGGTTTGCAAACGGCGCGTTTGGCGTCTGGCGTCTGACCAAGTCTGTGCAAAACAATTTCTGCCAACCTTCGCTGCCACCGCTCAGAAGTCCGGACGGATCGCTAGCTCACAGTCCGCAAGAGAAAGCTGATTTACTGGCTAAACTCTTTGCCAACAACTCCGTCATCGATGATTGTAATGCTCTGCCACCAATAATACCTTCTTGTGGCCACACGATGCCTGACATCAAAATCAGGCAGCATGATGTGCGTGCGGAGCTGCAATCACTTGATGTACGGAAAGCTAGCGGTCCCGATGGAATACCAGCCATAGTGCTGAAGAAGTGTGCGGCGGAGCTGTCTCCCGTGTTAACGCGCCTGTTCCAACTGTCTCTTTCTTCGGGATGTGTGCCGGAGGCTTGGAGAAGAGCTAATGTGCAAGCGGTTCTCAAAAAAGGGGATCGGTCTGACCCGGCAAATTATCGGCCAATAGCTATCACCTCAGTACTTTGTAAGGTGATGGAACGGATTATTAACAACCAACTGATCCATTACCTAGAAGATCACTGTTTAATTAATGATCGTCAGTACGGATTTCGACCAAAACGGTCTACAGGTGATCTTCTAGCGTACGTAACACACCTCTGGGGTGAAGCTATCGACAAGCGTGGGGAATCGTTGGCTGTCAGCCTCGATATCTCCAAGGCTTTCGACAGGGTCTGGCACAGAAGTCTTCTCTCCAAGCTGCCGGCATATGGTCTGCCTGCCCAGCTTTGCACCTGGATTGCCAGCTTCCTACACAAGCGCAGCCTTCGTGTTTTAGTTGATGGTTGCGCTTCACAATTCTATGTAGTGAATGCTGGGGTCCCCCAGGGATCTGTGCTATCTCCCACTCTGTTTCTTTTGCATATCAATGATATGCTCTCTCTCGGGAACATTCATTGCTATGCAGACGATAGTACAGTGCATGGTGGATACCACGGACGCGCAGTGGCTGGGCGAGCGGAAATTAGGGAGAGGCGGGAGGATCTTGTCATTGAACTCAATAGGACGTTAGAGCTTATCGCCAAATGGGGCTCAGATAATCTTGTTGAGTTCAATGCCAAGAAAACACAGGTATGCGCTCTCACAGCAAAAAAGTCACCATTTTCCCCTCTTCCCTCCCTCTGTGGCACTCCGCTGGTGATACATAGCAAAATCGCCATGCTGGGGATGGACGTTCGCTGCGACCTAAGTCCAAGGGATTACATCGAGGCTGTGATAAAAACAGCTTCACGGAAACTCGGAGTTCTGAACAAGGTGCGGCGTTTTTTCACGCCACAACAACTGTGCCTGCTGTACAAAACACAGGTACGGTCTTGCGTTGAATATTGCTCGCACCTTTGGGATGGCTCCGCTAAGTACCTACTTGAGGCCTTGGACCGGTTGCAGCGACGTGCGGTCCGCATTATTGGCGACGTAAAGGTCACTAACACCCTCGAGCCTTTACAATTGCGTCGAGAGATAGCAGCGCTGAGCGCTTTCTATCGACTGTATCACGGCGAGTGTTCCGAGGAATTATTCTCCCTTATTCCTACTTCCCCCTTCCTTCACAAGTCTACGCGTGCTGGCTCTAGATGTCACCGACTAACAGTGACATCAATTCCATCGCGCACAAAGAAATTTGGCAACTCCTTTCTTTGTCGCACTTCAAAAAAATGGAATTCCTTACCAGCTCACGTATTCCCCTCCTCTTACGACCCGGGTTCCTTCAAACGAGGCGTGAAGAGGCATCTTGCGGGCCGGCAAGGCGAGGGCGGCTAGTGCAGAACGTTCTTCCTGACTGTATTGGCCGTCCTCGCGTTTGGACTCTACTACCACTTAACATCAGGTGGAGTAGAGTCATTTGCCCTCCCGGCAAATATAAAAAAAAAAAAAAAAAAAAAAAAAAAAAAAAAAAAAAAAAAAATTAAATATAGCGAAAAGTATCGTATACAGTTGAAAATCACCCTACTTTTTTGACCAAATTCGATTAATTTCCGTTTGTCGCCTCACTGTCTCATGTAAATGTAATTCGTTTATTTCCCTTTATTTTATGACTTACTCCTATGGCTTTTATAACTACGATATTAGAACAGAAACGCTGAACGCCAGTAAAGGATTCACCATTCAAGGTTCCACCCGTAGTCATAGGTGTGGTTTTATATTAAGTGTATTTACATTTATTTCATTAAGTAAACACCATTATCAAACATTATATATAAATTAGTGTCAACATTGTTTTTCATAATAAATAATATTATATAATTAAATAGATTTTGTTTACACTATAAATTATAATAGATAAAATATCTGTATAAATTTTTCTGCTGTCCTTACCATGTAATTCGTAATTCCAGCTAAGCAATAGGGGTGAAGTAGCGCTTATAAAGATGTCCGGACAAGATTTAGGAGTTATTCACCTTTATTACGAGTTATATAGAAATAAAATGTTTTATTGTTATAACAAAAACAGTATATTAATAATTGCAAATATATAATATAGGAATTGTCGCATGGGTTGCATTCGATTGTTTTCTATCAACTCCGGTGAATGTAATATTTAAATTTAAGTTTTGATAAATTAATGATCTGAATATTTAAAATATATAAGTTCGTATATGTAGTTCACAATGTTTACAAGTATACTGTACTGTAACAGCCTATGAATGTCCCACTGCTGGGCTAAAGGCCTCCTCTCCCTTTTTTTGAGGACAAGGTTTGGAGCTTATTCCACCACGCTGCTCCAATGCGAGTTGGTGGAATACACATGCGGCAGAATTTCAGTGAAATTAGACATATGCAGGTTTCCTCACGATGTTTTCCTTCACCGTAAAGCAGGAGATGAATTATAATCACAAATTAAGCACATGAAAATTCAGTGGTGCTTGCCCGGGTTTGAACCAACGATCATCGGTTAAGATTCACGCGTTCTTACCACTGGGCCATCTCGGCTTATTATACTGGGCCATCTCGGCTTATTATTTACAAGTATATACACAACTATAATATGTTTACAAAAAAATATCCTTTCAAGGAACCCAAATGGTATATTTGGAAATTATTCCAGCACGCTGCTCTATTACTGGTTTGTAGATACATAACACATCATAACGTTGTTGGACATTTGCATTTCATTACGAAGTAAATAAATATTATAAACAGAAATGTTAGACAACAATTTGTTGTTACATAATAATGACATAACAATTTGTCGTAAATTCGCCGAGAGCTGCAATCCCCGTCAATCTTAGTACAACATACAACGACGTTACAAAAGACTTTACGCCTCATCTAACATTTAAGAATTAATCGCCGTCTACTTTATACAGTCAACTCGGTAAAAATAATAAATCTATAGTTCTTATTATTAAAGTATTAAGGTCGCAATTTGAACGGAAACATCGTAGTCTATAGTCTCGTGTAAATGTTACGACGTAGGACTTAAAGAAGTATCGTTCATCGTAAAAACTTCGTGCGCAGTAAACTATGAAAATTAAATTAGGAGCAGATTGTAGGGGAAATATACATTTTCCTTGTAATCAAGTAGATGTTGTAGTTAGCTGGGTTTTTACTTATAAAACTACACTTTTTTATCAACATATTACTTAATGTAAACTTTATACAAAGAATGTTATACTTTTTATGTTCCAATCATATTCAATTCTACGAATATATTGTCACTTTATCGCAATCGAGTCGAAACATAATCGTTAGCGTTTTCCTATTCTACTAACACAACGATCCAGTTGCGTTTTGGTCGAAGTTGGATCGAAATAGAATCGGAAAGTTTAGAGGCTCTTAGTTATTTTTGTAGAGATTGATGTCATAGAATACAATTTTTTTTTGCGATTAAAAGGGGAATTAGTGCTAACATTCTTGCCACCATTTCACGAGGTCATAATTTCAACAGTAGTTGTTTTTTGTATATTTCTTATAATGGCAATTATTCTTATGTAAATAAATTTATACAGATGAAATGTAATATTTATAATAATTTAAATAAAGAACAATAATTGTATATTATTTTATTATTCCAGCAAAACTAATATATAAATAAACTGGCTAAATTAACTTGTATAAAAGTTAATATGCTGCAGAGACACCTATAAGTGGCTAGTATGGTAAATCTTTTCCATAAAAAAAATTATATGTGTGCAAAGAAATATACAATTTACATAAATATATATTGTAATAGGTATAAAATAAAATACGAAACAAAATGTCTTCGTTAAATATATTCATAATAATGTGTTATGTTCCAGTATCTAAACATTTGGCGTTGTGATTACGATCCTTCAAAACATCGACCCTCAGAGCGGAGTGTCATCTGAAATATAATATATTACTGGACCCCGGCCCATCCCTGAGGAGACCCTGTTAATTACCAAGTACAAGTCGCGTCCCGTCGAGGGATACCTTTTAATGTTTTGTTTATCTTATTATAAATATTTTCATATCTACATAATAGTTTCATAATATAATTTTAAATTGACTTTATTATGCGAGTATTCTTATTATCATTTATTTCTAAGTTGCTAATATTAAGAATTATTTCTAGTGCAATCTCGTCAGGGTGGGTACCACCCACTCATCACATATTCTACCTCCTCTTTATTTAAGCAATACTTAGTATTGTTGTGCTACGGTTTGAAGGGTGAGTGAGCCAGTGTAATTACATGTATGAAGGATATAACGTCTTAGTTCCCGAGGTTGTTGGCGCATTGAATGAGTAAGGGGCGTTGAATATTTCTGACAGCGATGGTGACCATTTAAATTGCTTGTCTGCCAACGTATATGAAATTTAAAGATAGAATATATCGAGACTAATTTAATATAACAATGTTCTTCCTAATATTATTTATCGCCGCAAGTAGTATTATCATATTTTTAAAATTGGTTCTGTTATGTGAAGATCCTTTGATAAAACTTATGAATAATTTTTCAATTATGTTAAATAGTAATAACAATATTCTTGATTCAGAATCTAATTTATACCTAAAACACGATTGTTTTTTTTTTAAATATTCGAAAGAAATTTTTCCAATTTGTTCCCAAGTCATTCCCACGGCAATAAGAGCCGGCACATTAAGACTTCGCATTTGACGTTCAAATTATATATTTTTTACAGGTTGTACTTTTAAAAGATATTTTTATACGACATTTGAACTTGGAACTCCGCCACGAGGGATATTCCATGTCGTTCCAGTTCGAAAATTAAATTTAAATCCCCTCACATTTTTACCGCCCTTCAGATTATTTGCCGCAATAAGTTACTTTTTTCTACAGTGTTTTATTTAATTTTCTTAGGTCAAATTTCCTGGGGATATTAGATTTTTTTCAATCGCCCTCATATTTTGATAATTTATTAAGTCAGTTTGATCTGGATAAGAATTTGAAAGATATAAGAACTTTGGATAGGTATTAAAAGTACAATCGTGGTAAATAAAATAGTTTAGAGTACTTTATTTGAAATAATAATATATTTTTAAATTAATTTACATAATACATACATTTTCTTCTTAGATGTTATATTTTAGCCGACACCAAAAGAAACGGACTATAAATTGGACGTATAGTAAACCACCATGACCAAAATAGTATTTTTTTAAAAAGAATTTACAATATATTTTTTAAAAAGCGCATCCGCCATTTTCTTTATACCCACAATTTTTACTTGGAGTTGCTTAAGGGGCTATAACCGAAGGTAAGAAAGGCCACCAGGGTGCTACGAGGCACTTGTCAAGCTCGTAATATTTTATTAGATAACCAAATAAACCTCGTGCCTTTCAAAGTTTTGCCTCGGGTCGTTTTGGGCATTTCTACTGTTTAATATACGGAAAAGAAATCTAATGAATTAACAAATTACTATAACGAGAAACATGAAAACTTAAATTGTAACAAAAAATCAATAATAATATATTAATAAATATGATCTGTTACATAATTGTTTTGAAATAAAAATATTTAGTGAATTTAAATTGGACTATCTGTGTTTTTTGGTTTCTCATTAGAAAAAAAATATAACACCTTTTATTTTATTATATTCATAAATGAAGTAAAAATGAATTAACTGAAACTTTATAACTTGTTTATAAGACCATCATAATTTTATAACAAAATCTGAGCCATAAAGACGGCCCTCCGCTTTACCATATAATATAATACATTATTCGCACACGCACGGCTATTAATATTCATAATACAATTTAACACAGCGAGGTTAATTTCACCTAAATATGTAAATTATCATAAGCCGACCACCGTTAATTCAGAGATGTCAGTTTGCAAATATTCCTATCTCGTTCACTCTCAACGTGTAACATGGATGTACGAAAGGGATGTTTAATATGTATATTATGAATAAGGACGCAGGGAAAATTTTAACGGTGCCTATGAGGGCTGTGAATGCTGAAATAACTTTCAAATATTGTCGCTAGGTGGACGAAAAGTTTAGTTCCTGAGGGAGGCTGTTTGCTCGCACGTCGTCTCTGCTTATAAAATGAAACGCACATCATTTTGAAACACATTACACTGTAGGCGACCACACATACAAATAAACACCGCAGATTAAAAATATACACTAGTTATTTTGTTTTTTTTTTTAATCCTCCTTTATACCTTGTATAATTAATTTGATTATAGAATTATTACGATTTAATATGTTACTTTTTCAACAGTTTTTTAGGCTCGAATTCGTTTGAAAATAGTAGTAATAAGGGAAGTTTATTCTTTAGATTCTATTCATGTAAATTTTTTATCATTAATATTGTCTGATCAATTAATAAATGAGTGAATACGCGTATTATATGATTAAATCCTTTATTTCACAACTACTTCTGCCAACATATTTGTACTTGTAAATTTTAATCAATATACAAATGCATATTTATGAGTACATATTGTTAAACTGTAAACTGAACGTAATTTAAGCTGTTCTAAGTATTACTATAGCATAAAAGTAGCAGTGAAGTCCTTCTACGCTGGACATTATCAACTACAGCACCAGCATCTATTTCAGAGATATAATTCACATCTTAAGGACTATAAATTAATTGAGATTTTCAAACAATTAAATAAAGTTGTTAAGATTAAAGATTTTTAACTAAGGACCATGAAGTTAAGTTCGAAATTCAAAAAAAAATAACCAATGTAACAAAAAAGCAATCCGTCGCGGGATAAAGTAATTAAAATGCTCGATTCCATCTAAACGAAGTTAATCCGGTAAATTGCGAATCGCGAGTCCATAAAATATAATTAAAAACTCGAACGGGAAAAAACGAGAAAGGCGCGAGGTATCGCGTCATCAATCTGAGGAATTATTTCATTTACGTATTAAAATCCTCGTTTTGTCCGCCATGAATTATTCCTCATCGCTTTAATTACGCGCCGTACCCTGGCTATATCTACCGAAGTTATGCTTTAAAATAGACGTCTACCAAACGATTTCATTCGAAATTCGAAAGGGCTTAAAAAGTATTGCATACAATTTATTTTAGTTTTTAAATCTTTGCTAATAGTAATGTTATATCATTTCACGTTCTTTTTTTAAAATAACGTACAATATGTAATGTGTTTTAATGTATTAATTTTTTTTATAAAATAAGCTAAATGAATTTTTCTTTTTAGTCTCCGTCCGTCTCCGTCTCAGTGGCTGGAACACGTGGATCTTAACCGATGATTGCGAATTCGAACCCGGGAAAAGCACCATTGTGTTATCATGACCTTAATTTGTCTTTGTAATTCGTCCCGTGTTTGGAGGAAAATATCATGTTGTGACGTGACGTGAACTGCACGTGTCGTATGAAAAACTTTCATAAGTGTATCTTCGAACCCGTATAATCCTACATTAAGCTCCAAACCTTCTGCCTAAAAAGAGAGAAGGACTTAGCACAGAAGGGTGTAATTACAGATTGCTACCTTTTTCTAATAAATTATATATAAATCGGTTTTTTGATTATAAAAGAGTTGGTCAGTAGTCTTTGTAAAGAATTTAACTTTATCAAGCTGTAGTAAGTACAGTCGAATACTAGAGCTTAAAGGAGTGCGAGTCTTATTATAAATAAATAATATAGTCTCTAAGTACATAAGCACAGTAGATACACTCGTACTCTTAATCCTTTTTAAATAAATATGGGTTTAGTTGGTGTTCAATATGAAATATAATAGCGTCAGGTCAGTATACATAATTATGTACATATATAAACAGTACCCGAGCGCATTATTTTAGACGGTGTGTGCTTTTTATAATTTGTATATTTATACATATTTCATTTTAGTAATTTTTGAGTTTTTTTTTTAATTTCTCATATTTTATTAATATTTTATTTTAAAAATTGTTAACTGGCCAAGAAATCTAACACACATTTATTCCAAGCACATGGTGATTGTTCTAATAGTCATATATTAACGATCTCCGAAGTGATAGATATCTAGACTCCCCTACCTTAAGGTTAGGTCACACTTATGTAATATTAAATGACTATCATCAGTGCGGTGGTTAAAATTTAATTAACTTAATGCGTCTAGGTTCAGTGAACTGCATAATTTACACACTATCTCGTATTAGTAAGATAATTTCTATCCAGTATATTTTCCATTTTAGTTTATATAATATTAGTAATGTAATATAGTTTCGTAGACTTTGAAAGTAACCATCGTAGCAGTGCTACGAAGTGTAGATAAGGCTAATTGACATTTAAATCCTACTTACCTATCAATTATTTAAATGAATTATATTTATTAATGTACATCTTTACGTTTTAAATCCGAAGCATTTTTTAATGAGGATACTATATACAAACGGCGGCAAAACATTACTAAGATATTTTAATTGTAAAATATTTTTTTACAGGATTTTTGACATGTATTTACAAAGATCTGATAGTAAGTGGATACTTTCACTTACGGCACTGTAAGAAATGTTAACCATCCCTGACACCGTCAATGTACCATCAACCTTGGGAACTTTATATTAAATCCCTTATGTCTGTAGTACCACTGGCTGACTCACCATTTACAGTGAAACTTAACAATACAAAGTATTGCTGTTTGGCAGAGGAATATTTGATGATGCAGACGGATTTGCAAGAAGGCGTATCTCCATAACTGTGATCTTTACATCATAACATGAATGATAACAATAGAAGATACACTCTGATAAGTACAAGTATCCTGCTGGAAAAAAAGTCATTCGATAGTTTTTAGTTAATTTTAGCTAAGAATAATGCTCATTGTATATATAAATGTTACTAAAACGCCCTAACCCGACAGACAGATTGACGGTGACCGATGTAGAATTTATGTCCCGTCGGCTGTGTGTCGTTAATGCTATTAAAGATGTAGTGCTGCACACATGGACAAATTCTTCACACATGGACAAATTAGAAACTGTGACGAGTATGTGAATTTAAATATAGCTCTATCATAATTTGCTTTCTTTTATGTGCTTTATAAATATAATGTTCAATGTATTTAATAAAATTCTTATAATATAGAACAATGTATATTCAATAGATAATAATATATTTATATGTGTAGTAATAGTCAATGTTGTATATTATTTGAAATGGTATTAAGTTTTTTTTATTATACTTCAACTCAATGGTGTTTATATTAAGGATTAAATTAAATGAAATATTTATAAAAATAACAACTGTATAAATTGCTATAGTGTCGAATAGCAGGTAGTAGAAATACTCTTATCTTTTAAGATATACAACATATTTATGTTGTTATAGCTTAAATAAAATATAAAATAAATAATTGAGAAATTGTGTGGAATCCTCTTAAAAAAAAAAGAGTATTGAAAATAAAACAATTGAAATGAATTAATTAACATCACATTTTTTATGAAATATTAAAAATACTAGTAAGTAGGATTTTCCAAGGGCACCCAAGCTATACACACATATGCTGATATGACATATATATAAATCATATTAAACATAGTTTGATAAAGGTAATGCAAATTACACACTAGCATATGTCCAATTAAGCCCGTCAAACGTGAATCAGTGTCGCGTGACGCGATTAGGCGATACGTGACAATACTACCAACGGTTGTCGGTGCTTGTAAATGCACTAAGTAACTAAGAGCACGTAAATATAGTATCGGGCAAAGGCTTTCTCTACTGTTGATAAGATAGGGAGCTTAATTCACAAACCACAAACGTTCAAGTAAAAAGCTTTAGAACAACTAATAGAATTTACTTGAATTTCAATCTCGGTCAGATCCGATTATGCCACAAAAGGCAAACATTTTTAATCAATTATAAAAAATATTTAATTTTCAATTTAATATTTAATACTCTTCGTTAAAAAAAATCATATACATGTAATTCATATGAAAAGTTAGTAGATATTTTTTAAATAATTTTTATAATGTATACTTCGTATGTTATTCATAAAATATTATGTAAATATGAAGCTATATATGAATTAGTGATAAGTTGATTTAAAATTTCGATTCAGATATCCTTAAAACATACTGGTGGTAGGGCTTTGTGCAAGCTCGTCTGGGTAGGTACCACCCACTCATCAGATATTCTACCGCAAAACAGCAGTACTTGGTATTGTTGTGTTTCGGTTTGAAGGGTGAGTGAGCCAGTGTAATTACAGGCACAAGGGACATAACATCTTAGTTCCCAAGGTTGGTGGCGCATTGGTGATGTAAGCGATGGTTAACATTTCTTTCAATACCAATGTCTAAGGGCGTTGGTGACTACTTACCATTAGGTGGCCCATATGCTCGTCCGCCTTCCTTTTCTATAAAAAATACTTATTTTTTGATTAAACTACTAATATTTTATTGAATGTTATATTTAGGTACAGTTGGGTCAGTGCATAGTTACAACTAATATTGCCTCGAGAGGTTATAAAAATGTTATTATATCAAAACTCCTTACAATATCTTTATATAAAAAGTTCTTTCTTAATAATATAATTAGTACATTACATTCTCAGTCGAAGCACGGCAATAATACCATATTCAGAATATTCACAATACCACAGCCGAGTCTGGAGCAATTCCCAACCGTCGTAACGTCTAATTCCCGTCGACTTACACACATCAGCGTTTTCGATATCATGCTGTACCCCCTTAACGTATAGAGTAGCTTGTGACAGAGAATACTAATGCTTAAACACTTATAGACTTAAAATTAAGAAAACTTACAACCGGTAATCGTCACTCTGCTGGGTTGAGAACTTCTTTTCTTATAATAAGAAGATTTGGAGGTCAATTTAAATACATGCAGGTTTCCTTACGATGTTTTCTTTCTCCGTCGAATACGAGCTGAATTACAACACAAATTAAACTCATTATAATTCATTGGTGCTTGCCTGAGTTTGAACTTGCAATCATCAGTTCAAGATTCACGTGTTTCAACCACTGATGACATGAACATGATGACCAATCATCATTTATATATATTACGTACAAATTATTTAATCAACTTCTAACCATTCGGAATAAGGCTGTAGACTCCTGATAAATTAATTTATTTTTATGTTAAATTTTGTTTTTCAGAACTGTTTTTTTTTAAAGATTTTTGTATTTCTGCAATTTGTGATTAATAATGAAAAATAATATGATTTATGCATAAAATTGAATGACCAAAAAATAAAAATTAAGTCTCTGTTGTAATATTAATCTATATATCTCCTTTTTCCATTTACACGGAACCACACAAATATTGCAAACTAAACGGGGGCCAGCACTATTTACAATTTGCCGCCCCTGCGTCCGTCAGGACACATTCGGCCCATCGTTATGTTGCCAATGTTTATATTGCTTGCTTACTGCTACACAGTTACCTTTTTATTGGTTCACCACAACATCTTATTGCATTTAACGTTCAAATTTGGATGTCAGCGCGAAATCGAAAAGAAACCTCTTTAGTTATGCGCATCACCGACCGTTTTACTATTATCCACTTTAGTATTATCTGTTTGCATATAATTTATTTTTACTTGGTTGATGTTATACTGTGAGTGTATTATGCTGTGTTGTGTGTGTTCTGAAATTGTTAATTATTATACAATTTAGTTTAAGAAATTGAAATTATACTACGAACATTATAAACTACAATCTGCAATAAACGAATTGAATAGAAAATTTACGCTGTATGTAGCAATACCATTGCATACATTAAGCACAGTAAATATATGCATTATGTTAAATTGTTGTATTTAGCAATTTAACGAGCTTTTTAATTTATGATTCTTTCAAAAAAGAGCTGATCGAATCATCCATGATGTTCTTGATTGCGATTAGATTCAAAGTAATTGACAACTGTAAATAATCACTGACTAAATTTTATTATATTTGATGACAGAATATTTTGAAGTATTTGTTTTTTACCTGAATTTGTAGCAAAGTAAAAAAAGTTGTCATTTAAAAAAAAAAATTCTACTGTTAGTACTGAATTTCACAAATAAATAAAAAAAGACTAAAAAAAAATAACGATATTGGATTAAATGATTGCTTTAAATTAAATAAAGATACAAGTAAACGTTTGTAAGTTAGCTACCCACGAACGAGCGCTCAGTCGCAAATAGTGCATTGAGAGTGCAGTTTAAGCCGTAGTTTTGTATTACAGTACTCAGACGACATTCGGAGTCAGACAGCCGTAGCGCCTGGAGAGTTCACGCTCCATTATCGGCCCAAGATAGGGCAGCTGTCGCAATTGTTGCCGCTTACAACACCTTAGCTTTATCGTCTCGCACAGATAATATGCGCATATTCATATTATATTATGATTTTTAGGTTTACAAGGTACGAGGGTTTTGAAAAATTGCTTCAACTTGAAACGTTATCAAATACGTTTAATAATAGTTCTAACTTGAAATTATTTTCAGATGACAGTAGGGCTATTCTGTTAGAACTCACTTCATTACTCACCCGTTTTATAATTACAACCGACTTTGGTGATATAATATCTTGATGCGTGTATATATAATTATTATGGTAAATGTGACATATAATATTTTGACATTTCATGGACGATTTCAAATTAGCTCAATAAGCTAACTTATTGTTAATGTGCAGAATCAGGCTCCTTAAAGATTTAACAAACATTAACAGAGACATCTTAATATTTATTATGTTGTATACCTACCCAGACGAGCTTGCAAAGCCCTACCACTTTTACCAGACCTTAATTCGCTGCCACTTAAAAAAACGAAGACGTGAATATTGTTCATGCAAATTACAGTCAAAATGAGTAAGATTTTCTTAAAATGTTGAAATAAATGAACGATGTTATACATATATATATATACAGGCGACTCAAAAAAGCATTACACATTGAAAAACGAATAAACAAAGTTGGTATTCTTTATTTATACGATTGATATATATGATTGTATTTTTTTTTTCAAAATTATACAGATGGGTTCGTAATTATTATATAATAAATTATGTTATTCGAGTATTTCTTTCTAATTGTTTAATAATACTACATTTTTTTAATGTCATTGACAATTCGATAAAATAATGAAATAGTATTACAATGCATTACTTATTGAAATATCAAATAATACAATAAATATAGTATAGATCGATAGTTAATTAATTACAACTATACGTAGCCGCGCCCCGGTTACGTCGTAGCACCTACACGTAACTAGCGCGCAACAGTGGATTTCCCCAGAGGAACTCGTTCAGCGTTCCCTCATAGAATGGTTATAAAATACAAATAAAATATTTAGGATATTTATTGAAATCGGAAGTTACTAACTAATATTAATCGTAATTAAATTTCTGTGCATTTCAATGATTTATTATTTTGAATTTAAAAAGTAAATAATTTTAATGTTATTATTTAAAAACCTATTATTTTTTTTGAATTACGTTCTAAGTTTGCAGTATTCGTTTTTCAATTTTTTTTATGAGTAACGAAAGTTTACATCATACTCGCACACGGTATCTTAGTACAATTTAAAAATTATTTTCGGAAAATTTAATATGATCAAATACGTAATATTTAGACAATCTTTATAGATGAAGTTTAGTAATCCTATTTCTTTTTTAAATAGAAAAGGAAGGCGGGCGAGCATACGGGCCACCTGATGGTAAGTGGTCACCAAACGCCCTTAGACACTGTAACAAATGTTAACCATCGCTTACATCGCCAACGCGTCATCAACCTTGGGACCTAAGATTTTATGTCCTTTGTGCCTGTAATTACACTGGCTCACTCACCCTCCAAACCGGAACACAACAATCCCAAGTAGTTTTGTTTACAACAAGTTTATAGAATATCTGATGAGTGGGTGGTACCTACCCAGACGAGCTTGCACAAATCCCTACCACCAGTAAGCCGATAGTCATAGTTGTCTGCCTTACGAGTATATAGCAAATAAATAAAGACAATAGTTTTCTCTAATGAAAGTGAACCTTTTTTTTCATTTATTTTATAATGGTCACACGTGTCGCTTCTATTTTATTATTATAATCTATGGTAACAGTAGCGATGCCGCACCCGCCATGTTATTCCGCCCATTAAGGCACCTGTCATGTGAGTTTACAATAAGTAAATATGGACGTGCGGTAACGGGGACGTTATTGCCACTATTGGCGACAATAGGGCTGCTTTGTTTGCGTGAAAAATTAGCAAAGCCTTTATTGACCGACACAAATCGTTATTGGAAAATCGAAAGGGATGGTGTGAGACTGATGTTTGATTTTAAACGCGATCAGTTTTGTTATCGTTTAATTTCATGTGCAATTTATTGTTGCGAAATATTGTAATTAAGTTTTCACTAAAAGTATCCAAGCGATGCTAACATCGTATTCTGTATCGGTAAACATCGGAATAGAGCCTTTCGAGATTATTCTTACAGAATATGTAAAAAACTCACAGCAAACATGATCGTAAAATTACTAGAATAATCTTGTATTCTATAATAACCATCAACAACAACAGCGTATCACAGTAAGTTGGATACCACAATTTTATAAGTGACATTCGAAATTAGTTTGAATTGAATAGTAATAGCACAGTTCATGATATCGATTGACAGCCTTCAATTATGAATATTAAATCGGATCAGATCTAAATGTATTCGATATACAAAAAAACATGGTTTAATAAAATATACTTATAAAATTGTTATACATATTAGGACGTAAAACATTTAATGATTGATGATTATTGTAAATTAAGTATGCTCCTACAACATGATCGAGTGTATGACAATTTATAAGACTATCAGGCGGCTGATGGACCCTTGTCAACTTAATTAACTGACGAAGGCCTTCGCTGTCGGGGGGATTATGAAATAGCGTCTGATTGGCACTAAATAATATTACTTATTTTGTAATATCGTCTAATAACACAGAATTAAACAGCCATAAAAATAAAGGAATTGTTTCATAAAAACTTTTTCATTATATTGCAATGACGTTCGTAAAAAAAAAATCATTTAAGTATTGAGGTCGAGTTAATCTGTCACCCAGAGAACAAGAATTACTATTTAATAAGGCTACTATTTCTTAGATCGTTTTCTAATTAAGTCGTTCATTTATAATTTTATAAATTTGTTTCTAAGCGATTATTGCAATTGCAGTAAACAATAAAACAATATTATTTAAAAACAAAACATTATAAAGCAACCCGAGTTAAGAGTTATAAATTTATAAGCACAGGATATAAATCTCAATATCAAACGTCATTTAAATAAAAATATTATTTACCGTAGCGTTTTGGTAAAGGTAAAAATAAAACAATAATCCGGAATCGGGTCCCGGCGGGCGCGTTTTCACCGGAATAATACTTTTTATCATATTTATTGACTGATAAATGGCTACGTATATCCGAGTGCATTTATATGTTGTTCCTAATTCTTTTTTGTTGTAATTGTTATTGTAGGTATTACGATAATATATAAATAATGTCTATTATGTATATTTAGATTTTGCATTTTGCTCTTTAATTTTGAATAAATGTTTACAAAATAAAACCCTACTTTGTCATACGATGTTAAAAATAATGTTTTATAATGTTACGTGATTGTTAAATAGAAAAAAAAATCTTAGCTTTAGTGATAACTTATAATAGAAACTATTTTTTCAAGAACTTGTTAAAATAATATAAAGAGATAATTTTTTTTTATAGAATAGGAAGGCGGATGAGCATATGGGCCACCTGATGGTAAGTAGTCACCAAACGCCCTTAGACATTGGCACTGTAAGAAATGTTAACCATCGCTTATATTGCCAACGCGCCACCAACCTTGGGACCAAAGATTTTATTCCATTGTGCCTATAATTACACTGGCTAACTCATCCTTCAAATCGAAACACAACAATACCAAGTACTGCTGTTTTGCGGTAGAATATCTGATGAGTGGGTGGTACCTACCCAGATGAGCTTGCACAAAGCCCTACCACCAGTATTTATTTATTTTGGGAAACATATAGCATAATTTAATACAACACATTTGGTAACAAAATAAGTTTCACATAAGCCAACAAAGTATGCACTTTTACATTCAAACATGGAGTGAACCTAACAATAACAAGTTATTTAACAATTAATTAAAATATATAAAGTAAAGTATTAAAAAGTAATTTAAAAAACAGAACAAAAAAAAGAATATTAATGACAAATACAATTTTTTAAAGCTTCTAATAACTTCAATAAAATTTCGTTAAAGATTATTAGTTAGACCGTTAATATTATATATTAGTGTAGCGTTTATTATAATTGTCACATGCTCTTACCAAAAAGCGATTTTTAGCGTAGTTCGTCCTACACATTGAGACATAAAAGGTATGTTTAGAACGGTTGAATACATTTATAAAGACAAAAATATACAAGTTTTTGAAAAATACAAGTTCCTCTAGAGCGCTCTCAAATGCTTACAAAATTTCACTTCATATACATATACGCACGTATAACGCTGAAAGCTCCATATCAATACATCAGTGTAACCAGAGAAAATAGATTTTGTTTATTCAAAAAACAGGTACCTTTGAGCACAAAGCACTACTCACGATATCCCAAGTGGCATTAGTAGATAACATATCGTATGCGTATCGGGTGAAAGCGTGGGGAATTCAGATTTCCATCAGATGGCAACACCGCGGCTCGAATTCAAAAGGGTTTTTTGACCCGGAATAGATATTACGTTTATTTTTAACTAACAATACTTGATAGTTTTAATTTTGGTATAATACCTTACCTTATTAATATGAAGATGTCTAAAGTACGTAGGTTAACTTTAGCTTTTTCAAATTTATTAATATTTAATTTTACTTTGAATTAAATTTTTATGTAGTTAAATAATACTTGATCCTTTTTTAAATGACGTCTGTAATGAAATTATACCGACAATCATACTTGGCATTGACCTGGTAAAACAAGATATTCTTAATTCAAATTTGGAATCGACATGTTACAGAATTAAAATGCAATACTTATAATTATTGTTTATATGATTTTTCAAGTCACACTTGTATTAAAAGCTCCTAGATAGATGTAATTTAGTACATACCCAGTATAAAAAATATATTAAATTCTAAAATAAGGGATTCACATTTTTAGCTATCTAATATTTTATTTTGATAATTGGATGGGATGCGTCAGTAATAAAAGAGTAATTAAAAATTAACTATACGAAAGTATGCTGCCCCCGAGGGTGCATACTAAGTAGTCAGATACAAAGCACATTTGTTTACTAAACTAAAATAAACTATTTGAATTTATAACGCTGTAAGACAGGGGCTTATTGAGTTAAGTGCCCCTTAAAAAACCAGATATAATTAAAATGGTTTACATTTTTACATTAATTATTTACACTCACTTTTTATACACACAAACCATTAAAATATAAAATTGGCAATTTTTGTCGATTCAATAATTATATATATGCCAAGCATTATATATAATGGGAATCTTTTAATTTATACGCATATCGTGTTCTAGCACAATTTTGATACGATCAAAACAGTACTTAATCATTAAACCCTTTATTACGAGAACATCCATTCGCATTTAATTTACTAAATTTTCTATATTAAGCCCACTTAGTCCACACCCATTATAGACACGCGGGTATATTATAAGCTCAAGTTTACATTATAATAACTTATTACAGCATAATTTATTATTCTGTCATTACTATGACGCGGTCGCGTGTCAGTCCTTCATAAGTTAAAGTCATCTTGTCTACCACCGTTAATTTCATTGGACATAGTGACAAAAATTCTGTTTACTTTACCGGGGCGTTAAAATGACGCCACATGATCTAATTTAAGGTATGGTAATGATAAGTATGTTAATGTCGGATAATTAATTAAGTCATTTGTGATAATTTTATTTAGAGTGGTCCCTGTTGACGTGTGTTTTAATTTTTAATTTGCCTTAATTACTGCTTCGTTGGTTTAGTACCTAACCAAGGACGTAGACTCTAAAAGTCCTGGTTACCAAGCCATACCTTGCCAATAAAATGTTATTTGATTTTTTTGACGAAAAATTTAAAACAGCAGCCCGGAGTATGGAAATAGTCTGCAATACTGTGCCTCGAAAAGAACGTAAAGTCGTTGGTACTGCGGCTGATCCCTTTCCGTTCGTTTCAGATAGGCCGTCCCGTTTGATTATGAGAGTGAGTCTCAGTCTTTCAGACTATTTTATAAATACATTTTTCGTGCGTACTTGGCTAATAATGAGAATAACCGCCGTGGCTGAATCGATCAGGAGAACATCATCATCCTCATTTTTATGTTATTACTATAAAAAACTACATAAGTTTATTTTGTTCAAATAAGTGATGTCACTATGATACGTGCCAGAAAATAATTTATTATGGATATAAAGTATATAATTATGTATGTTTATCCGTTGCGGAGAACGTCTATGAAACTACGTCTAGAAAAAATGCGGAGAAACGCCATCCGCCGTAAAGCGAGTGAAAAACGAGTAGTCCGGCCGAATCGGACGAGTCATCAATTGCTTCGGTTATTGATATTGGCGCGGGACGTACGTGATGTGGTCGCCCTTATGTCCTTAAAGATTTATAATAAAAATTTCTTTTCCACGAAAATTTTGACCACCATATATATTACGTCATGAATAATTTTTTTGAAAAATAACTTCTAATACATTATTATAATATATAATATATTATAAATCAGTAATAATCTTGTTAATATTTATAATTCGTGTAACGTATTTAAAAGGACCATTTTTCTATATAACGCTTATAAATATTTACAATAACTAGTGTTATTGTATCCCAATATCATAAATTGAATCCCTAAAATCCTTAGTAAAAATATGCCTGCGGCGAGACAACACGCTGTATATTACCATAACAAGACATGAAATTTGAATGTCCACAAATCGAATAAGCGGGCCGTGTGCCGGAATTAAGTTATCCACTTTTTGCAAGAAAAGACGGACACGTTAACATATGAATATGACAAATTGTCCGGCGTCCCGACCACGGACTGTCCTGTGTCCAACTGAGTTTTACGGCACCCGAGGGATTGGGGAGGCAACTTGAAAAATTTTCATTTCAGCCGACTGGCGGAGGAAGAAAAACGGCCTGGTCACTCCTCAAAACTGTTACAATTTCTCAGAAACAATAATAGGATAAAACGCTTGCCCCTGCATTTGATCGGCGAAAATGTGAAAAAGCTATTACGGATGCTGTCAATGTTATTTATTTGAACGCAGCATGTTTAGAATTTTTATTCCGTCATGGGATTTCAAGTTTTATTGGCCACGGAATGACTTGGAAAGGTCTAACGAACTAACTTATAAAAAAAGTGACTTGAAACAAAGGTTTCAAAAATGGGTCTCGAAGGTGTGGATTATAACCCAAAAAAATATATTTGAATGTTTCGAAACATAATTAATAAAAATTATGATCATTCAGGTAAATTGACGACCATTCAAATACAGATATATTAAATATTAAAAAATATTGTAAGAGTAAATAATTAAAAGTTACAATGAAATATAGTATAAAATATATTCGCCCTGAACGGGATTCGTTAGATTAATTAAATATTATTATTAAATACATATATAGGCTACTGTGACACAAACGTGTATGTAGTATAGTAATGAAAGTAGTGATTTGTGAGTTTGTGGCGACAGTAATTCCCAAATGGAATCAGAAAGAGTGCAGCCTAGGCGTGGACCGAATCTTAAATACGAATATGTTAGCGATTTTATTTTATCCGACGCAAATGTGATGCCTTGGGCTTAGGAAATTCTATGGATGTATGATTCAGTATCCTTTCGTGAGGAATTGAAATAAATAATATTGACACGTACATATATATTTAATTTTAGAATTAGTTTGTTTTTTTTTTCTTAATAGTAGAACATTTGGTTTAGGGGACAACATATAGATCTTATCGCAAGGTCGCAAGTTTAAATGTGTTTTTCAGAAGGTAAATTTGTTTTATAACTGTATATTATATGTAAAGCACATATCAAGCTCGATTAACGTTATTAAAGGTCATAAATATTTTACAAATAAAAAATATTTAGTGTTAAGTTATAAAATATAGCTAAATTTTATATTCAAATTAAAATAAATATTTAATTTTCTATTTACTATTCAAACAAGTAATATGGCGTCGAAATTTCAAAGTGAGATTGAGTTCGCATTGGGCGACCTCGCTCAACGATCGCCGCGCCCTTCAATATAAATGTAAATAGAGAGAGCTGAAATATGACAGTTATAATTGCTTTATTGTACTTGGTACGCCCAGCCAGGGTGACCATGAAGTTAGGTTAAATAATAGACGCGCGTGAAATTTATGTTGAATATCTAAAATCGAATTCCAATCGAAAACATTATTTACAAAAATACAAATAATTCTTTGGGAACTCTATTCTTTGTCGAAATAAAAATAATTTATCCGACAGATAAGATTTTAGGTATAAACTGTGTAATACAACCGTAAATTTTTATTAATATAAAGCAAGCGATTTTCTTGATAAACGTTATTATTTAAATTTTATTAATAAATAAACCAAAAAATTCATTTTATTTATACTTAAAATTTCATAATTTATATAATTGTTATAAATAGACAATTATATTTTGTTAGAAATAGGTAAAATCGACTACCACTTTATTTAAATATTGCATTAATTGTTACTCTTAAGAGCATGTTCTATGCGAAGCTAATATAAAAAAATTATATATCTCTAAAAACATGTGTTTTCAAAACTTGAGAACTTAAAATTCTTCTCCATTAATAACAATAATTTCGAAATATGTTTCATACAAAGTGAGTTCCTGTTTTAAATCTGAAGTTTAGTAAGATAATTTAAAGTAGTATGGTTACCCTACATTCAGCGATTGTCGCTTTCCAGTCATATGATAATTTTGACGAATATGGCGTAGAAATAAACTGAGGTCGGTTTTAGTAGGAAGTTGTACTCAGAGTTTTCTATGCTAATTTTGTTTTATGTATTCGAGCCATATAGTGGGGATATTTTAAGAATGCTTACGCGAAGTCTGGATATGTTATGACGGTCTCAAAGTTGCATCAAATATAAAATAATTTATAGTATAGTCCTTTTCGCTCACGGCTTCGCCTGCGTTTTTTCTAGTGTTCGGTATTAAAAAGTCTATGTCCTTCCCCGAGGTTCGAGCTTGCATCATAAAAATTCATCAAAATCGGTTTAGTGGTTTTAGCCGTAAAAAGCGTAAACAGAGACAGAGAGAGAAACAGAGAGTTACTTTCGTATTTATAATAGTAATATATATGATTAGTTTCAATTGAGATAGGCAGAGCCTTCTTCCAAGGGACGATAACAAACGAGGACACTGATGTTTCTAATCTTAAGTTGTTTACGAAATACTATAGTAGCGGTTTTATTCTACGTATTTTATATATAGTACGTAAGATGTAATTTCCGTAGTACTTTTAAGTAAATTATCGTAACAATGATATTTTTTTGAGGCAGGAAAGTAACAGAAATCAAACTAGCTATAATAAACGATAACGGGTTAAGACTTTTAACATAGAATATATATACCTGGTTGTATGAAAATCGTATTATTATAAATAAAGCAAAAAGATTTAGTCCATTCAAGTGTATCACGGATAGTCGACAAAGACTTTATCATGGCATTATTCCAAACTCGTCACAAAAAGGTTATATTACTTTTGTTTACTTCCGACACTGACATAGTACTCTTAAACTAAACACATTAAATAAGCTCCATCTACAAGTAGATAGCTCATAAATATTCACAAGCTAACAGAGACGGCTCATTTAGGAATGCCCCTCTTTTTTGCGTTATTGGCTTAATACACAGGAGAGTTGTTTGGATCAAGTTGTTACAAAGAAGTAAATCGATATCGCTAATGGAGCAGTTTTTATTAATTATACTGATGTTCAGGATAAAATTACTTTAAATTATCTTCATCCAAAATGTAACATCTTAATGTTATCTAAGCTTTCACAATGAAGTATCAAATTATCATCGAGTCACGTTGTATTAATCATGAAATATTTCTTATAAATATTTATGGCAACTATGATGGACGTATTATAATTTAACCGAATAGTATACGATCCCAAAGCATTCTGATTATGATTATTTAATATGATAAGAATTATTCAATTATTAAACAATTGAAAAATATTTTCACTGTTAATAAGGTTATTTTTTGCTTAAAAAAACATTCATCCATTTTTGACCAACAATTGGATAGAGTTGGCCAATACACTGTTCGTATGGAGTTGGTTCGTTTAGGAGTTGGACCTCTAGTAGGGTGTGTACAAAGTACCTTTCCTTCCACATTTTGCCAGACTTAAAACTTTTTTTAAATTTAAAGGCCCACCTGACTGGAAATCACCCTACGCTGCAATTGCTGATGACCAATCCACCCCAATACTAATTACCTTCAAAGGTCACCGGCCTTTCAATATACGCTGCTCATCATCATACTAAAAACGTCCAGTCTTCTGATTTAGGAAGTTGTGTCAATAGCACGTGTTATTCAACTGGTTTTCTCCTTCACTATACTTCAGGTGTGGCTCTCACTCCATAAAACTCTGAGCTATCTTGAACTGGTGGACTATTACCCTAGTGGTACATCCATTTTATGCGTGTACCACTACCAGCGTGTCTTATGTTAGACAAAATGCATTAGCTTATGGATCGCTTTTAAACGCCACGAAAAAATGACTTAAAGACTTGACAAAGGTAACCGTAAAATTAGCATACTATATTAACTGACACAACTATACAGGTTCACATATACTGTTTTAATTATATGTTCATCACCGCTTATAGACATAAGAGCAATTTCAAAATAAACTGTACACTTCTATAAAAAAATAATTTAAATGTAATGTTGTTTTTTATTACAAATTTTACCATAATGTAATAGGGAATATAGTTTATTATAGAGAAAAATAAAAAGGAACGCGGAATCCGAGGTATTTTTTCTTAATTGTTTCCGATATGTGACTGTATTTAAAAGCAAAATTAAAGAAAAGTGTGAAACTAATAAGCGTTTTTTAAATTTAACTAAACTAGTTATCCGTATAATCACTTGTAACTTCAAGGATTTACACAAAATAAATGTGTTTTAATCAGTTTTGTGACTGTCGCTTTTAACTTGGTTATTTTTTAATTTTACTCCGTAAATATAATATTTTACTAGATGTGAGTAGCTTTTTCGAAAAGTAATATATTTACTGGATACATAATTATGGCCGAACGGAATTAAAACGGATTTTGAAGGGACACAGTGACAAAATGGAAGTCTTAAAAGAAAAGATTGCATTCACATGATTTAAAAATTGCCTAAACATGTATTTATTATGTATGTACATACATTTTGTTTTCCGACCTTGAAACGAAACGTTAAATTTATGGCATATAATGCTAGTTGATCATTTTTTTTAAGTTCTTGTCCGACTGTGATTTTATTTTCAGAATTGTACCTGTAGCCTGATAAATTCGAAAAGCATCGAGCCTTACAAAATTTACATTTTTCTTTTGCTTGGAAGTGAGGAACATCAATCAGCACTACTATAACAATACCTACTATTTCACATCAAAAAACACATTATTTTAATGATAATGATTACGAAATAAAATTGATTTATAATAATAAGACTTGGTCACACACCTGAGGAACGAAATTGAAACACAATATTTCAACACTGCGTACGCGCTGGCCATAAGTTAATTTGAAAATTAAAGCAAAAAATGGGCTACCATTGCGTGTCGAATTGTTCCTTATTTGGAATATTATTCTGGAAAAAATAGCGGTTACAATACGGAATGTTCCGGTTAGCTCATATTTTCGGTTTTATTTTAAATATAACATAAATAAAAATAAATGTTTTTAATACCTTTAACTTTTAAATTAGACTTTTAAGAATTCAAATTATATTTAATAAACCATTCACATACATGAAATTATTGGAATTATGAAGATAATCTGACACGAGTTGGGAAGGGGACAGGTAAATTCGATGGGCTTAAATATTTTAAAGTCTTTGTAAAATTTATATTTGGTAAAGTAACAACAAATCGAGAATTTATATATAATTTTATAAATATTTTTTTTTCCCTTAATTAATATATCCTGCTAGACGTCATTCATCATGAAAAAAAAAATTAATCAAAGTTGAGGGACACGGCGAAAACCTAAGGTACAATTTTTTTTTGAAATTGCTCATAAACGCTGTAAGAAATATCAACCATTCCTTCATAGCCAATGCGCCAAATCTTGGGAACTGAAAAATGTTATACCCCATGTGCCTGTAGTTACACTGGCTCACTAACCCTTCACGCTAATACTACGTAAACACAATACTAGGTGTGGCTGCTTGGTGGTTGAATATCTGATGATGACTTAGGTGGCTTGCACTTCGACCCTTCGAGCCCTTCGAACAAGTAAATCACAAACCAATAAAAGCCAAAATAGGCATTTAGGGACAAAATATGTACGATATAACTTTAGTGGTCATTAGATACCAAAAAAGATAAAAGACCTTTCCAAAAACTGGTCTTCACTCCTGGTGAGCCAAGGCTTGGCGCTTACTTCAATTATAGACTAGGAGTTTAGAGTGGTAATGCCACAAGACAATCTTTTGTGGGTGGCGTTTTTTTTCTATATTTTCATTATGTAAAAATTTAAATTAGTTAATTTGTATAAATATTAAAAACTTTATATACGTTACAATTATATATAGTCGTTGATTTAATTAAATTAACAAAACTATAAGTACATGAATACGCAGTTTCCGTTAAATTATTAAATGAACAAATGTCTAAATAATTTGTCAAGATTATATCTACCTAACGCATAAGGTTTATTTAGTAAATAATCTTTGTTATGTATTATATGGAAACGTCTAGACCAATCACAATATATCAAAACGTCCAGTTTGAGTACGATTTGGGAATTGATCGTGAGTTAAGTCACGATTGTTGCAACCTCCGGAATCATTCCTACGGGATTCATTATCCCGGAACGCGGGACTGATTGCCGTGATGTGGCTGTATGGACAATAGAAACGTTACCTGGATACATGGTGTGATAAATAACCGTTATATAAACGGAATAATTTTGTAACATTTTCTTATATACTGTATCTGTTGGTTTTATGGAATTATCTACCTTTGAAGTGTTACGAGATTTAGTTTTGAATTCACTCATATCTTTTTGTTCTTGAGATTTGATTAACTATACCTTAGGCAGGCATTATATTTAATAACGTCTGCTCCGTTGGTCTAGTAGCTACATGTAAGGCTGCTGACCCGGAGATACTGGGTTCAAATCCCAGGTCCGGCCAATAAATAGTTATTGAATTTTTCTATCGAAGTTTCTCGATTTCTCAATGGGATCTGGACGTTGAAAGTGTGTACACTCCCGTGCCTCGGAAAGCAAGTAAAGCCGTTGGTTCTACACCTGAACTCTCTCCGGCCATGTAGGATAGCCGTCTCATCGGATTATGAGAGTTAGGGAATAGAGAGTGCACCTCTGTTTGCGCACACACTTGTGCTCTATAATATGTCCTGCGTAGTTGGCTAATCTTTCTTGAGATTGGCCGCAGTGCCCGAAATCGGACTGGAGGACTGTTATTATTATTATATTAAATGTTTCAAAACAAAGGTCAGGGGTCTAAAATATAAAATTTATGTAATCAGCTAAAATACTTTGTAATTAATTTTGTCATTTTTTATACTTAAAAAAAACTCATTAAAAAGGTTTTATCTTTATGATTATATAAAATTCGGTGCGTTATTATCTAATATTATGTGGTTTTTAAACATTGTTCAGGCTACTTGACAACTGCTTGAAATACTGACTACAATTGCTTGAAATTAATGGAGCACCGTATTGTGGTTAAGCGTATGTAAATAGTTTTCATATAATACTATTTCAATAAAGCTCTAATTTTATCCGTCACTTTTGACAAATAACTAAAACTTTGACAAACCTCTGGGTATGTATTCTACTGTTTGTTGCGTCATTTTAAAATAAAATTAAAAAAGAAAATCAGTATTAATGTTTATGCATAAATTATATGAAATGGGCACATACATTGCGAAAGCCTACATTCTGATAAAATTAAATTACTAAAATTTAATTTACGTGCAAAGTGATATTGTATTAACATTTAGTTTTATTATAAAATGACTAACCTCGACCCAAATTAAAATCAATATCGTACTATGTCTATTTTTCTACGTACAAATTAAATTATATAAATCACTTTCGATGCGTAGCATTCTCAACTTGTAGTCAATTATCGTAAAGTCATATCAGTTATAATAACTTACACAATCAGCTTCTTTTGTTACAGCAAATAATGATTCTGATAGCGTAGGGGCGTGCATTTTGCGAGGAATAATTTATAAGCGCAGCGGGTGATTCTTACAAATTGCATAACATGTGGCCCGTGGCTCACAATCCGTAGTTCGCAGTTTATTTTTGTTATTTTTAATAAATAGATATAAATAAATACTAACTACCATGTGTGATATGTAGCATAAATAAGAGCATTGCTTATAATAGCGCATTCAACCTTTAACTCGAAAAAGCATTATTATTTAATTATTTGGTGATAGAATAAGTCAGAAGATAATACTTATCAAGATGGTCTGCGTAGAACACGACTAAGAGCAAATTAGTAGTACACAAAACTTCGCACCAGATAAACTAAATCACTTAATGTTGGAAAGTTATATTAGTCTGGAATTAAAAACATGCAAGTATATCAAAAATAATTTATTAATTCGTCATCTTTGGTTCGCTACTTACTGTCTACTTCACTACTTAAAGATATTCTTATTGTCGTACGCTTAAGTTTCCTAGACCAGCAGAATCCAATTTACGAATCAAAATAAATAATAAGGAGTGTCTCTCGATTACCTAATAAAGCCAGTAATTTATCGTGTCTTGACTTTTGGTTCGGTCATACCCCGATCTGGTTATATCTCAATATATACCGTCGGCGGCCAAATTCCAAACACGGCTGAATGTGTAAATATTAGATTGCTTAAATCTAAACAAAAGCAAAAATATTCGCTTGCTTTTGTCAAGAAAAATTCCATTCAAAAATTTTTTTTATGTAATTGAAGAGAGATACGAACAAAGAATTTAAGGAATGATTGGTACATCACAGGCAAAGTTTCGCTTATATAAATATATTTTCTAATAAAAATAAAAATGATTTTCTAATAAAATTAAAAAGTATGGGTGTATAAAAAATAGACAATGCGAACTTCATAACATTTTCCACTGTATTTTAAAGCATCAGCCAATAAGTAGCTAATGCAAGTGTATAATGGAATTTGTCAAAAATCTAAGGGGTGTGTCGTTACATCATCTTCCCCTAATTTAGTTTTTATTTTATTTCAACCCCAACATGTAGGGGCCAGTGGAATTAGTCTTACCATATGCGCGCCTACTTGTGTTACACTTGGGCCGCGACTGTTCATTTTTGGCGTGTGCGTTTTACCGGGGAGATCATATATGAGATTGTGGTTAGTTTACACTACACTAAAAATGAAAGTCACTTACTTGTATAATGTCTATATTACAAGTCCACATAAAAGTCAGAAGGCACACATAGTTTTATAGTACATTAATATACAAGCACAAGAACTAGGAACACAAGCACAGATAGGAAAGCAGATGAAATTATAAAGACGAGAAGAAAATAAGTATGAAATTATGAGAGCAGTCTTAAGCGTAAAGGAATAAAGTCTAAGGTTGCTTAGCAAAGTTATTAGCGAGCGCGAGCGGGTCAAGAGTATGAAAGCCGTCGGCGAACTCACGCGTTGTTTTGCGAGTTGCGTAGACAAAGGATTGTCCGATCGGCGCGTGCGGCTCGCGAGCGGTGCTTAAGACGTTGCTTCTTGGGCCGCTAAGAATGTGGACAAAATAGTCCCACATCACTCCCCCGCTGAGACCGTTACTACGGGCGATAATATTGTGGGAAGTGAACTTTTCTACCTGACCTGGTAGTCTTTACATTTGGTTGCTGTTCAGTTCCTATATCGCTGTCTGACTTAATTGTATAAGCTGGCTTGAGACGATCGATGGACACAGTTATTTTCTTATTTTTAACTAATATCTGGAATGTCTTTTGTCCTCTTTTAATGACTTGGTGTGGTCCAGTATAAGGAGGTTGTAAGCTTTTACGTAAAGCGTCTTGCCGTAAAAATACTTGGTCTGCAGTGTCTAAATCTCTGAAAACGAAATATTTTTTTGGAGTATGGTGAGCTGCTGGAACGGGTCTAATTTGAGCGGCGAATGACCTTAATCTTGAGATGTAGTCGCTTATATCTGTTATGCTGTTACAATTGTCAGCGAAAAATTGACCAGGTAAACGGAGAGTTTCACCATAAAGCATTTCTGCTGCGGATGACTGGATGTCTTCCTTGTATGCACTGCGTATACCCAATAATACGAGAGGTAGATATTCAGTCCAGTATTGATTTGTGTGACACATAATAGCTGCTTTTAATTGTCTATGGAATCGCTCGATGATTCCATTTGCGGCTGGATGATAAGCGGTGGTCATTTTATGCTGAGATCCCGTTAGTAGTGCGAGTGACTTGAAAAGGCTGGACTCGAATTGCCTACCGCGGTCCGTGGTTATACTTTGGGGACAACCAAACCTTGAAATCCATCCTGATAGAAGGGCTTTGGCCGTTGACTCTGCTGTTATGTCGGTAAGCGGTATTGCCTCAGGCCAACGCGAAAACCTATCGATGGCTGTGAGACAGTACTTATATCCGTTGGAACAGGGCAAGGGGCCAATAAGGTCTATGTGTATGTGAAGGAATCTGGCAGTTGGTAAGTTAAATGAGCTTAGAGGTGATGAAACGTGCCGTGTCACTTTGGCTTGTTGACAGGAAAGGCAAGCTCGACTCCAATCACGACAGTCTTTTTTGATTCCGGGCCAAACAAAACGCTGCGTTACTAGCTTTATGGTCGCGTTGGCACTGGGATGACTAAGTGAATGTATTGATTCAAAAGCCTGTTGTCTCATTGATGTTACAATAAAAGGTCTAGGTGATGGAGTACTTATATCACAGAATACCATTACCTCGGTTCCAGGCATATGTATCTCTTTTAAATTCAGAGAACTACCTTCATTTAGTAAGGTTTTTAATTCAGGATCCGACTGCTGTTTCCTCGCCAGAGCTTCGTAATCTACCCCTGCTGTGACAGCTTCAATCCTGGAGAGAGTGTCAGCTACCATGTTATCCTTACCAGAAATGTGACGGATATCCGTGGAGAACTGCGAGATATAATCCAGGTATCTAAATTGCCTAGGGGAACATTTGTCGCGGTTGATTTGAAAAGCGTGAGTCAACGGGCGATGGTCAGTAAAAATGGTAAATACTCTTGCTTCAAGCATGTGTCGAAAGTATTGAATAGATTTGTAAATAGCCAACAGTTCTCTATCATAAGGGCTGTACTTAGTTTGGGCAGGTGATAGCTTGCGAGAGAAAAATGCCAAAGGTTCCCAACAATCACCACGCAACTGCTGAAGTACTCCACCAATGGCGATACTTGATGCATCAGTTACTAGGGTTAGTTTGGCATCTGTGTCTGGGTGCGCTAGCAGAGCTGCTTTTCCTAGTTCTGTCTTGCAATTGTCAAATGCTTGACGCTGTGTCTCGTCTAACTTTATTGGCTGAGAACCCTTAGTGGATCCTTTAAGCATATCGTTCAAGGGCGTTTGTAACTCTGCTGAATGAGGTATGAATCGGTGGTAAAAGTTGTACATACCGAGAAATCTTCGCAGCTCCTTTATGGTCTTGGGCTCAGGAAAATTTTTGATTACCTCTATTCTCTCTTCAAGAGGCCGGATCCCTTCAGCAGCCACAGTGTAGCCGAGAAAGGTGACCTGGGATGCTCCAAAAACGCATTTTGAAATGTTTAGCAGCACTCCATACTGGTTCAGTCTCCTGAAAATTTCATGAAGATGGCGTTCATGCTCTTCTGGGTTGTGAGAGAAAATCAGGATATCATCCAGGTAACCATAACAGAAATCTAAGCCCCTAGTAACTTCATCAATGAATCTTTGAAATGTTTGGCCCGCATTTCTAAGTCCGAATGTCATCATTGGGAATTCGTATAAACCAAATGGTGTAACGATGGCTGTTTTACATATATCACCTTCATAAATTGGAATTTGGTTGTATGCCTTAACAAGATCGAGCTTAGAAAATATTGTACATCCAAAAAGATTCAAATTGAAATCCTGTATGTGTTTGATGGGATACTTATCTGGTATCGTTCTTGCATTGAGAGCTCGATAGTCGCCGCATGGTCTCCATCCGTTGTCCTTTTTTGGTGCCAGGTGAAGGGGCGATGACCAAGGGCTATCGGACGGGCGGGCTGTACCATTCTTGATCATTTCGTTAAACTCATGTTTGGCGATCTGTAACTTGTCAGGTGGTAAGCGACGGGGTCTGCTAGAAATTGGTGGTCCTGGAGTAGTTTTTATATAATGTACTGTGTTATGCTTACAGTCTTTAGGATTACCAGCTGGTCTAGTAATGTCAGGGTAATTTTTTAAAATAGCTTGATATCTATTGTCACTATAACAGTTAGTTTTGATAGACGAAACGCTTTCATTAGGCTTAACAGGGAAAGCGTCAGTGGCTAATGAAGTGGTATTGTCTATAAGTCTATGATGCCTACAATCGACTAAGATGTTATAGTACGAAAGGAAGTCTATACCTATGATGGCTTTGGTTACATCAGCGATTACAAACCTCCATGAGAAATCTCGACGTAGGCCGAGATCGAGGGATAAATGTGCGAAGCCGTAGGTTGGTATTTCGGAACCATTCGCTGCAAAAAGGCTATACCCACTCTTCTTCCGTTTATCCTTAGCCGCGGAGCGCGGGAAGACGCACAGGTCCGATCCCGTATCTACGAGGAACTGCGTCTTCGTCTTGCGGTCGGTTACGAAGAGGCGGCCAGAGGAGGTAGGACAGGCGCTGGCCGCTACTGACGGCTGTCCTCGGAGTTTACCGCGTTGAAACTACACGGGCTCGTACATTTATACGCCTTAGTGCGAAATCTTCGATGATACCAGCAAATACGCGGACCGGAGGGCGATCGATGTCTGGATATGCTTCTGCGCTGACTGGAAGATCGTGATCGTGGACGTGATCTCGAAATCTGCGCTGTAAGCGCAGCAACTTGTCGCGTCAAGTCCGCCATGTTCTTCATCATCACTTCTAAGATTGCTGGACTAGTGGAATCCCGTTGAATCGCGCTGGTGCTAGCAACTTGAGGTGTATTAGGTGCGATTTCGTGAACTTTATCTGCCAAGTCTGCAATTTTTCTAAGTGGTGAGTCAGTCTGGGTAGCAATTACAGCTTGAACATGCTGTGGGAGTCGGCTTGACCATAACGTGCGCATGAAGTCGTCTGATACCGCTGATCCCGCTAAGCTTTGAAGGTGACGTAAAAATTGTGATGGCTTACGGTCACCGAGCTCTTCATGCATTAATAGCTGTTGCACCTTCTTCTCTTGACTGGCCGATAAACGCTTAATAAGTTCTGACTTTAAAGTTTCGTATTTATTCTCCTTAGGCGGGCATTTAATAAGGTCTAATACTTCCGCTGCATATTGATTGCCCAGCTGTGATATCACGTAATAAAATCTGGTCGTATCTGCTGTTATATTAGCGACTATAAATTGCGCTTCTAATTGGGCGAACCAAACATCTGGGCGATCAGGCCAGAATTCGGGTACTTTGACTCCTACCCTACACAATTCTGCGGTCGCGTCGCTTTGTGACATTTTAACGGTCTTCGTTCAAATTTTCCGCGTCCTTATGACCTTGCGGGTTAACGGTCTAACTCACTTGTGTACTTTATAATATTAATTGTCCTCGTCGGGGTCACCAATATGTGGTTAGTTTACACTACACTAAAAATGAAAGTCACTTACTTGTATAATGTCTATATTACAAGTCCACATAAAAGTCAGAAGGCACACATAGTTTTATAGTACATTAATATACAAGCACAAGAACTAGGAACACAAGCACAGATAGGAAAGCAGATGAAATTATAAAGACGAGAAGAAAATAAGTATGAAATTATGAGAGCAGTCTTAAGCGTAAAGGAATAAAGTCTAAGGTTGCTTAGCAAAGTTATTAGCGAGCGCGAGCGGGTCAAGAGTATGAAAGCCGTCGGCGAACTCACGCGTTGTTTTGCGAGTTGCGTAGACAAAGGATTGTCCGATCGGCGCGTGCGGCTCGCGAGCGGTGCTTAAGACGTTGCTTCTTGGGCCGCTAAGAATGTGGACAAAATAGTCCCACAAGATATTAATTTAAGGCCATTAGAAAGTTTTCTTATTATAATTATATTTTTAATATTTGATTGATATTACATTTGATTAACATTATTCATTTTTTACTTCATATCGATATTGTAAATACAAAAAAAAACATATACATTCTTCCGCTACTTAAAAAATATATTATTAATATAAAAATTCAAATATTTCAAATAATATATTTGCATTAATTTAAAACGAATATTTAAGGATATATTAATTACAACAAACAACTCCGACCAGATAAACGCACATAAGGGTGGCTATGACGTAATCCGAGCATGGAGCATGTGCGTGCGGGTTTAAAGTCTGATCTAATAGCGATTACCAGCACGCACTACCCCATCGGCGATGCTCACTTTGGCGAGATGTGATACAAGGATTACAATTTTTTTTAATGGAAATCAGCAACCTGCGTAACCACATGGGCAGATTTTAACTAAAAAATCTTCTAAAAAACCTTAACTTTTTTTTCTAAGTATTCTATTTGCCACTACAAATATAAATTATTGTTTTTTTTTTTAATATAGTTATTTCTTCGTACATATTTAGTGTCATATCATTTTATTATTGTTAATATATAGTTTCCATTTCAGTATGTAATATCTTTTTTTAATAATCTTAAAAGAGTTTTTTTCTAGTAAGTAAATGTCAGGCTTACATACATAATTTTTTTAATACAAATAAATGAAATTTCTATAATAACTTTTATAATTTAGTATAAATATGTACATATTATCCATCATGATACATAAAGCCTAGATGGTCCAATGGGTAGATCAAATCTGAACCGAAGATTGCCCTTTTAAATTCGGGCAGACATCCTTGAATTCTCATATACTTAATTTGTGTGTATAATTCATCCCACGCTCGGTGCTAAAGGAAAACATCGCGAGGAAGCCTGCATGTGTCAGACTCAAATCTGATACATGTATATCCATTGACGATTAGGATGGAGAAGCTTCAGGCCTTGTCAAAGAGGCCCCTTACCTTAACCCATTTGACATTTTGAGGCCTTCTTCTTAACTTTATTATTTTAATTTATCAACCAATTTAATAAAATGTTGTTAATTTTTGTCGCTTCTCTGAA
Source organism: Nymphalis urticae (assembly GCA_905147175.2). Classification (NCBI taxonomy): domain Eukaryota; kingdom Metazoa; phylum Arthropoda; class Insecta; order Lepidoptera; family Nymphalidae; genus Nymphalis; species Nymphalis urticae. The sequence goes on along the minus strand of LR989994.1, from coordinate 4,027,397 downwards.
GAATTTCAAGAGTTGCACAGACATGAATTGGCAACCATATATGTAAAACAGCATTAGAATATCATCGATGGAATACAACTTGCAAAGACATAAAACACAGATAAAATCAAGTCACAATACATTTATTATGCAAAAGCATTTTATCTCTGACATTATTTACACTGAGAGATCATTACAACTTTTTAAAGGCACACATGTTATCGGGGACACTTGATCAAGGAACAACGCGTTAAGCTCGCGAGACGTGTTTAATCTATAATGCGCCTTATCGCAATATTTTCCATTTCCGGGATAAAACCGGGACGTCGGCGGGGCATCGCCAGGGGAAATAAGGAAGGCTGAGTTTCACTTTGTTGTTTTTTTTTTCCAGCGCCGGGGAAATTTTTCGTACTTTCCTCTTCGTTTACACTTACAACAGTTACGGTTGTTACGCGCCCGATTGTTACCTGCATTCCGTGCTTCTGAATTAAATATAGCGCCGGGCAAAGGGTGAAACGTCTGGATTTGCATTTCGTTTGCAACAATGAAACTGTATTGGTCTCGGATCTTTATGTTTAAGTTGTGTTAAAATGAAAAATGCAACAGTTTACAGTTTACCCGCCGTGTTTTGTATTTGCCTGAAGCGGTGCTCGTATTGCCTAATTGGTTACATAACCTGTTTTGTTTGGATTTATAATTTTTGTATTGTTAAATAAACGATTGTATTTTCTTATTTTTATAGGTATCCAAAGAAAATATTAGCCAATCTATTTTGTTAGCATTTTTATAAATTTTAATATTGTAATATATCACCTATAATTTTCTCGCAAATTTTCCAGGTATCGGTGTCGGTAATTAGTTAATGTTCTCGCTCATCTCCGATAATTTATTGAGACGGAGCACCTCCCTACACCGAGATCAGCTCCGGGGAATTGTTGAAAAACTCAAGCAAAATATTAATGTAGCGCTGTAGCAAAAATATTGAGAAATGTATACTCGGTACTAGAAATTAGACAATTTTGATACTTTAAAATTAGATATTTATAAAGTAAGATTTATAAAGTAAGATTTATTAGAAAGTATTGACTAGTGGTTCTCATTGTAGGCTTAGGTTTTGCAATCAAAGATACTAGAGTGTCTTATTGTCTAATAAATCAATAACAGCTTCAGATAAAATAATACATGTTAACTCGTAAGTTTTCACACACACACACACACACAATACGCTTACACAACTTTCACACGTGATACAAATTATAAAGTTATATAATACTTAGCTTCTTAACCCTTTCGTTATTTTTTGCTAATTTATAAATATAATTGGTAGTAAGATTTTGTACGTATAAGAACGGGTCTTGTAGCACTGTTTAACAGTTTAACAGGTACAATGATTGCATTATTCTCAAATATATAAAAAAACTTAAATATGTTAAACTAAACTTAAATATATAAAAATTACGTGAATTAGTCGATATAAAATGTAAATAGAATTGGTTGCTAAATTTAATACCAAGTAAATACTGAATTTTGAATTATATAGTAAATATGTCTTTTGTATTAGTTAAAAACTCTCTCGTACTGAGGGCGTGTTGTTTTAAAATAGTAAGCAACGTATAATCACATATTTATAACAAAGTTTGCATAAGGCTATAGCTTACCATAATTTTAAATTCACATATCCATTAGGTTAAATTATTAAAATGACAAATACTAAGTTTAATACACAATGACTATCACTTTCAAACTATACATTAATATTTCAAGACTGAATAAGCATCTTCTAAGCAAGCGTGCTCCACCTTAGACTGTATCTTCACTTTCCATCAGGTGTGATAACAGTCAAGCGGTAGCCTATTATAAATTACAAAAAAAAAATCGAAATTTTAATTTTTTATACGTAATAATTTAGAAGCCTCAAGATTGACTCGTCCTATTAGTATTCATCTTTCAATACGAGTCTCAGTGTCGGCTTAATCAGAATTGTTCCGTTGCCACTTCGCGTTGAAAAATCGTCGCCATCAGCAGACCCAGCGTCTCGTCTGTATTAACTTGATGATATATCGCCGAATGTTTCTATGTTATTCGTTGAATATTCTAAATGAAAAACCAAAGATAATTTTATATCTCTGATGATATTTATGAAGCTAATTTCAATTTTGTAAAACCGAAGTTTTTTAATTAATAAAATTTTAATTTTCAACCAGTGTTGTATAAGCACTTTTGAACCATCATGTTATAGTTATTAAATGGAATGTAAAGACCTACTTATTATTATAACTTACCGATAAGGAACTTATATACTTCATTATTTAGCCAATGTAACTTGTAAAACTCATTTTGAAATATATGAAATACAAACAAACACATGGATTATTTTCGATATTAATATTTGTATATTAATTCAAAAGTTAAGTAATGTTAATTTTTTTTTAAATTTATTTTTGTGTTTTTTTATCTTGTATCTACCTACGTTTTTGTATTATTAATTTATCTTTATGATTCGTCGTATGCTTTTCGTTTACCAGCATGATATCATAAAGTCCATACTTTTCCCATAATAAGTTAGCATCTCAGTTCGCGGCGTGATTGGTTCATTTCCCAGGGGAACCGAACTTCGTCAACAAATGAGAAGTGAGCCAACACGATAATAATTTATAAGACAACCGGTGTTATTTATTATCGTCCTGTAACTTGTACGAAATATTCTTTCAGAAACTAATGTACCATATGTGATAGCTTGAAAAAAGTACATTCAAAGATACTTACTAGATAGCCTATAGTTATGTGACACAATGGACAAAAAAAATATCTTTTTTAATTAAACTTATTTTATTACAAAATAATTATTCTAAAATTTAAAAATCGAAACATAAAAATAATTAAATAAAAGTTATTTAGTATTGTTTCTGAAGAAAGATTGAAGTAAAATTTTCGCGTAGAGCAACACTTTGGAATAACTTGAATGCTACTTATAGTGCTACCGTGGAAAACATCCCTCGTACGCTACAGAAATAAATAAGCGCACCGCATGAAGAAGATATATGGTGTGGCGAGGGAATACAATTCAGGATAGCAAAGGTCGTACCCGTTAGTATAAATGTAAGTAAATTTGAATAAAACATGTGCGGCTCGCGCGCGGCTGTGTTTTTCTTTGTTTTAATAAAAACCACGGTTACATGTTGTTAGTGAATATCTTATTTCCGCAACGACTGAATTCTACGGCAGTTTTTATAAAACCGACTTTATATTTTTCACTTCCCTCAATATTCTTCAAATTTTTTGAAATAGTACTGTTGTTTCTTAATATTGAATCCTGTATGAATAGGTTTCATCGTACAGAATGTCGACTTATAATCATTGTTTTTTTTAACAATATAATTTTTGCTGGTAACTTAATTCAAATAATAGAGAAAGGTATTACGCGAGAGAGTTGCGAATCACAAAGGTAACAAGATATTTTGAATAAATAAGAATTATAAAGTGAATTTTAATAATAATAATTGAAGGTTAATTCGAAAAACCCGAGTGGAACCGATTGAACCTATATGAAACTATTAAGCATTTTATTTTATCTATTAACAATACTTAAGACAAAATGTCGTATATTATTCAATGGTATCAATAGTCTGAATAGTCTGATGGGTATCAGCTATTCTAATTTCGCTACCTACCCAAATGAGTGCGCATAAAGTTTTACCACCAACATGTATGTTTAATAAGTATCTTTAATGAGATTTTAAGCCTAAGTAAATATGAACCCGTAATTTATCCCACTATAGGACAAAGGCTGTTTAATAAGGAGTAGGATATATATATGTAGTTTAATTGTGTTCCTCTTTATATCGTAGATGAACTGAGGCCCAGTGGTTAGAAGGCGTGAATCATAACCGATGATTGCGGGTTCAAACCCAGGCAAGCACCACTGATTTTTTATGTGATTAACTCGTGTTTCTCGTGCTTGGCGGTGAATGAAAACATCGCGACACAGGAAAACCTGCATGTGTCTAATTTCACAGAAATTCTGCCACACATTTATCTATCAAATACGCATTGAAACAGTGTGGTGGAATTAACACCAAACCTTCTCATGGGAATGGGAGATATTAACAGGTTGTTACTTTTATATCGTAGAATTCTTTCTTCATAAGATTTCATTATCAAGTATTTCCTCTCGGATAAATGATGTTTTTTTAATTTTAAATCTAGTGCTGGAAGTGGAAGTTCGAATTCAAAACCAAATTTATAATCTAACAACTGATTAATATATTAATAGAGTTACTTAAAATTAGGTTTGGGCTAAAAATCAGTTCACTTAACGCACACAAACCTTTAAGCTAGCTTATTACATTAGTGTAGAAAGTTATAAGACTAACTTTGGCACTGTCCGTGAAATGATCTCATTAAGTACGAAACTCGCCCTTGAAGGGCGAAGTTAGTCAATCCGTCGGGATGCCCGAAAGGGTGTTAAAACAAATGTCATATGCTTATGGCGTTTTCGTGTTATGTTAATGTGAGCGAACCTTCTGTTTGTCTGTCGGTTTTGGGCGTGAGCTAATGTAATTTAAATTAAATAAATTGAAGTTCTGTCGTATGAAATTTTCAAAATATATTTTTCGCTGCTTGTTGCAGCAATGATAACTATTGAAGATATAACGAAAATAATGACGTGATCATAAGTTGTCATTTCACATTAAAAGAAATATTTAGATAATAAACGTAGTTAATTATTTTGTATGAGCGGTAAAAATGAACTAACCCTATCTAAGATTCCAGCAAGCAACATATAATAAACCATTAATAAATACTCTTTTTTAATTTGAATTCCTCTAATCGTTTTTATGTATCATAATGTGACAATATATATATATATATATATACATACAATGGGAACATACAGAATGGAAATCATACGAGTAACTCAATTTCAATCTCCAATCACAACAATCGACCACAATAGACAGTAAACCGAATTACGGACCGGCGTGTGGTCACCCTAAAGCTAAACTAAGCTAAACGCTAACCCGATGAGGTATAATTTGCGACCAATTAGAATAATGGTCCAGCCGTGATGTATGCACGACGTGTTGAGAAAACAAGTTACTATAGAGTCGGTAATAGTTATTCTTGATTTGGACTTGCGGACAAATATAAGCTTTTGTTTTTTTTTATATATCTACATGAGATACAAATATTCCGAAGCTTATATAAAATTTATTATTAATCTTTAATTAGCTGTTATACATATCTAAATTTACGTAGACTTTATGACGAACTAGTTGGCAGTATTTCTATCCAAGGTGGTTATGCGTTGATCTCGGATAGCCGAGAGTAAGAGAATAAAGACTACATCTGTGATTGCGCACAAACTTGAACGTATGGTTGGCTAACCTGCGTTAAAAATGGCCTCCTTGACCAAGAACGGTCGAGATAATATTATCAGAAAACCTCTCCATTCTCTGCTCAATTCGTTAATAAATGTTCGGGATGCGTTTGTCCGGTGGCAGGACGTCAATGTCGCGATTGTATTCGTGTCTATTTATGCAGAGTGCGGTGAATTTTGTATCGACGCGCTACGTGTCTGGCGTCCACTTCAATTATTGAAAATAGTTCTTTACTGAAAACATTGCTTTTATCTGTAACATTAAATATAGATCGTATTAAATTTTCTTTCAATGATAGGAGACGGACGATGGATAGGATACGATGATATTAACGGAACTCATGCGATCGAATTTTGGCAAGTTTTGAAAATTTTAACCTACTAATGTAAGAAATAGAACAGAAACGAAACATGTATATCAAAATAAATTTCGACACAAAACACATCAATCAGCATAGAAGAATACCGATAGATTAAGAAGTGAGATTGACTTATCGCAACGGTATAAATGGAAAAAAATCAACAGTTCTGAGTATTTTTGTTTTATAAAATGTATTAATATACCTTTTATATTTTACAATTCTTGTTTTATTTGATTATATAATATTGAATTCAGTTAAGCTATAACCACATCATTACGGTAATAGCTACGAATTGCGTGTTAATTTATTGAGACAAGTTCAACTGTCCTCTTGGGACATAGTTTAAGGTATTGTTACTATGTATGGCTTACACCACGCAATGCATAATGTACGGATATATAGGTGTATTATATGTAATTGATTAAAGTTTTATCATTATTGTGTAAAGTCCGGTGTATTATTAATTAGTATTCATAATTAAACAAATGTAAATTGTCATGTTTTCTTCATATTTTAACTTGAAAATAAAGTTACTGTTTCTGTATAGGGAAGAAATCAAAGCAGTGACGTCATCTTAATCCAATTTTATCGATCTAGAAACCGCGTCTCATGTTCACGTCTTATTGCATTCTGGACTCGGCCTTAAGTATTTTGTTTGCTTGTTTCGTTTCAGCATTATTTAATTAAGAATTTTTTCACATGTAAATGTTATGTTTTGTAGTTGTAATTAATTTTCTATTAATTTATATTATACGTATTATATTTGGCACTTTGACTATTTTTATTCATAGCCATAGATAGTGAGGTCCTCGTTTTATATCTCGGGCCAAGTAGGAGAGTTGACAAGTTGGTAGTTACACTCCTGCTCGAAGAGCAAGTTAATCGTTAAATCTGCGCCTGATCTCTCTCTGGTAGTAATAGATTGTCCAAAACTACCAGTGAGTGCGGGAATAAAAAGAGTGTTTGCACACATTTATATACTATATTATCTTCTTAACAAGCTAGGCCTTGAGATTAGTCTTTATTTAAATATATACTTTGCATAACCTTAATAGCTGTAACAGCTAAACAACAAAATTAATATAATATGTACCTACTTAATATAAATTTATATTAATATTCTCACACTATCTATTAGTTTGTTGTGACTACCATTGGGTGACCTATTTGTCAGTCTGTCTATCTATTTAAAGAAATAATCATTATTATAAAAAATAAAATAGGTGATAATTATTGTCATTCCGTAACAGCCTGTGAAAGTCCCACTGCTTTTTGAGGAGAAGGTTTGGAGCTTATTCCACCACGCTGCTCCAATGCGGGTTGGTGGAATTTACATGTGGCTGAATTTCTGTGAAATTAGACACATGCAGGTTTCCTCACGATGTTTTCCTTCACCGTAAAGCACGAGATGAATTATAATCACAAATTAAGCACATGAAAATTCAGTGGTGCTTGCCCGGGTTTGAACCCACGATCATCGGTTAAGATTCACGCGGTCTTACCACTGGGCCATCTCGGCTTGTTTTCGTCAGCCGTTTGTTATTGTCATTCACATAATATGAAATAGAAACAAAATTAATGTAATTAAATTAAAGACAGGTCGATTACACGTATACGTAACCAGAACGTAAAAAACAGGTTACCCTTGTCAATCTACGACTAATTTATGCGCACATTTGTTTAACCAAAAAACGTTTAAATTCACCGATTTACGGCCGCTGTCCGAACTTTACCGATGGATTACTTTTCTTGTTTGGTTAGCAGCTACGTTACGTATATTACAAAATATATTATCTTCATGATTATAAATAAATATTAAGAGTAATAAATGTAACGACCAAAAGTTTTATCAGTGGTAGGCAAAGCGTCATCCACTCTTCTGATAGAAAGAAGAATTTGTAACCTAGTCTACCACACTGCTTCAGTACCTCTTTAATTTAAATGTATAAATTACGCGCTGGTTTTATTTATTCTTTACTTTTTTTTTGTGAAAATCAAATGTTGATACCCTCAGAGGTATAAGGTAGTCATCGACTGCTTTAAGCAACGGTACTGTGAGAAATATAAACAGCTTCTATGATTTTGTGCCGCTTTTGCTTATAAATTATAGTAGCTCATCTACCATTATAAAATATTTCTCCTTGTCGGTAAAATAACCGATAAGTGTGTGGTGATGGTGAGCATGCACAAAATTCTCCCATCGTTATATTAATTATCATGGTTTTTTAACTTATGGCAAGAAATTATAACGGCCTTGTGTACTAACAAACATAGTGTAATTTCTCTCTAGTCTCTCTAGTCTCTTTCTGTCATCAGTTACTTGACATTCGATAAAAGAAGACAAAGCATTTTTTAAGTACGACCGCTTTACAACTTTTAAAACAAAGGATTAACGGCTTTAATCATAAACGTGGCTCAGGACACATTTAGTTAAACATTAAAATATATAACTATTTATTTAATCACCACAAACAATTCATAAAATGTCTTTAATTTATTATATAAGATTCGTGTTTCTTAATCCCTATATTAAAAATATTAACGGTCATTTGAATTCTCTTGTTATCAACATTATTTGTCTCTCAAAATGAAAACTGTCTGGTTAATATTTCAGTGTTGGTATTGGCGGCAATTAACATGATACGTTTAATTACCCACGCATAAATTTGTACCCCGTATTGAGTGTTTCCGTACTTTTCATGGACAAACTAAGAGAATGCATAAAACAACAAAAAAAAATAGTGAATAAAAAGTGACGACACTATTTTTTTGTATGTAACTTTGAAATGTTATAATTAAAATAGTCGATGTCGTATATCACTGACCGACTGACATGTTACCTTCTGCGGTAAATTTCTAGTTTATTCATACAGATTAGCTATCAATTTATAAAATAAAGCTCTACTTCTTTTTATATATAGACGACTACAAAGAACGTGGCGATGGTGATGTTTTCATTTAAATTACCATTAAGTACTTGAGTTATATAAATTTGAATTTATTGACCAATGTGATGTGATGTACAGTAGTAAAAAGCGCCGAGAAGGTTTGATTAACGTTTTAAATTACATGACGTCATGATAATATATTTTAAAATAAGTTAATAAAAGTTTAGTAGCTCCACGGCGTTAACGGTCATAAATATTGGCGACAAATTTCCGCCAATCGCGACAGCGCACGTCCCATTTGTCGTGAAATGCTCGCGTAAATAATAACCAGATGAGCGTAGCTTTATCACGCTTATTTATAGCCTCATTATACAGTAATCATTTGGTTAATTTTATATCTTTTTTATTTATTTTTTAAATTAAAAGTATCAACAATAATACTTAATATATACACACTAATAGCTTACACAAACTTCCCACAAAACTCAGAGATCCTTTACTAGCTTAACATTAACGCTTGACGATTCAAAATTATCGTTAAGTACTAAGTATAAGTCTATTTGAACATATTATCCAATGTTAAAAAACTGACAAACTGTTAGTCGAACTAACAAAAGGTTTTGTATCACCCTTGCCTTTGAAATTTTATCTCACAAAAACTATGCTAGTCACAAAAACTCAACAGGTTAGTTATCAAAGTTCTAAAATGTGACAGACATACTGTCATCATTGATTTAATAATATAAAGCGATTCAATCCTGATTATTTTATTTAAATCAAGAACCAAATAATTTTATTTAAACCTAAAATATTTTTAGTTACGTCGACAGCATAGAAACAGCGTAAATGTATTGGGAAAATATAATGAAAATACACTTAGTATTTATTTGGATTTAATTGGAATATAATCTGATCGATCAATGAAGTATATAAGTTTATATTATGTACAGTAATATATACGCAATTATATATTACAAGTGAGCATAAAACGTTACAGCTGAATGGAAAATATTAAACTCAAAAGGGCTCATTTGGTTCAAAATTACCTACTTAACGAGTAAATTCAGATGCTTTGTATCATTATAACCGAATATTAAACGTAATATTTCCCGCAGGATTACATCAAAACTATGGATAGTGGGATAATGTGCGCAATTCGCCCAATAATGGTGCTTCATTGACGATCCCTGGAATACGGTTGATTTGCTGATAAACGTAGCAAATTGAAATGTTTCACGGTTCATTAAAAAGGTCCCATAACTAATTTGAAAGTTACATCATGCACTAAATTATGCGTAATATAATTTAGATTTGAAAAGCTTATATTCTGTGACGATGATAAAATAATTGACTAAAAAACTAAAACAACTAAAATTCTTAGTTATATGCTTAGTCGCTAGCTTATGTAGACGAAAATCCTGTGGCTTATACAATCGTGCTTTAAAAAGGCTTGGAAAGCGTGATTTGGTATATTTCTGGTTATGTGTATGTGTACGCACAGTGCAATACAATGATATACCATAAGAATTTGCGCCAATTGCTTGGGAAGAGCACAGTATATATATTTAGCGGTGACACTATATTGATTGCCATAAGAATGATGGCACAAAAAAAACTTTATACAATTTTGGAATAATAAGTACAAAAGAATTACGAAGATTACATTCAAAATGGACTCATACATATACCAATACACCAACTTATATAATAATACTATATACTTAAACATTTTCCGTATATCGGTTAATAGTTTTTTTAGTTTAAAAATAAGTCTCCTCATTTATTAGCATAGATAATATTAAGCAACCATAATATTACAAATGTATGTAAGACTATTTCCAACCATACCAACGAAATATAATTCGAGAGACAGTTTGAAAATTTCGTTGGGAATGCCTTCAGGGACTGACCGGGACAAGTCTGAGGCTTTCGCAATATTGGACATCTAGACTAGATTAATCCGTTTTGCAATGCGGTTCCTAAATCTACTACTTGCTATATAGTTCGAGATAAGTAATTAAACTGTAGCACTGTTCAGAGCGATTTATTATTTTATAACCTACAAATTTAACTAACAGGCTGGTAATGTAACAATCTTGGAAATATGTTGTTTGGCATCTTATGCTAACGAGGGTTCAGAGCGTTATCCACCATGCTGCTCAACTGTGGGTTGACATGTGATGGAATTTAATTCAACTGATGAATTATAAACGAATGATAACGTATGAAATATAGTTATTTCATTGCCCGGATTTGAAACTGCTAACTTCGGTAAAATTAATGTATTCATCCTCAAGGCCATCTTGGAAATCTAAACAAAACAATTCTCATAATTTTGATGAAAGTCTAAATTGTAAAAATAGCCACACAATATAAATAATTTAATAAAAATTTAAGTAGATTAAGGACAAATTTACAATCATAGCTAAATTATGCATGAAGCAACTTTACTCGATGAGGTGAACAAAATTCTTACACTCTACGTCTTTTCTCTTGAATTTTTAAAGTATCTGATGTCTCGCCAGGCTGAAATTCATTACCGGAGCAAGTAAAAAAGGCGCCCCATTGTTTAAACACAATATCACAATAAAGTTGCTTCTGTAATGGGCAATGCATTTTGAGGAGACGCGGTAACTGCCGCAACGTCTATTTATTCTTTTTAGTTAATCTGAATATTTACTTGACGTGTACGTTTTTGTAGAATGTTTGATTTTGTACATTTGCTTACATGTTTTGAATTTCCAACGATAAGGATTATTAATTATCTATTTATATAAATAGGCAAGAACGAAATAGTTTCTTTGTTTGACTAAAATTTCAATAATGATTATTGTCGAATTTCAAACTCTACGAATAAAAATCTTAAATAAATACGTAGATAAGTTTCGTAGGTGTGAAAGGGCTTTTAAAAATTAATTCCAATTGATTATATTTTATATTTAATTAAAATAGATAAAATTATGTGTTCAAAAGGAATCCCTGATCTTACAATTACGGTTGTTTTTCAGGACATAATAGGCATGATGACTGATTTTGAAATAACCTTCTATAATGTAGGTACACGTCTACTATTACTGAAAATAATTTTATTTCAGTAATAAACTAAATGCTTACGCAAATAATTGCATTTTCATTTACCTATTTTGAATTTCGCTCGAAAACACCCGCAGGTGTCATGGCGCCTGAGTGACGTCACGTCATTGAAAACGACAGTACACGTTGTATTGTTTCTGTCCCCAACGAAAAAAGGCAGAAATATTAAGTATTTCCTAAGGTTAAAAATTAATTTCAAATTTTAACAACATGCAGTACGATGCAAAATTAATTTTGAAACGCGTAAACACAACAACTGTTTAAGAGAGATGGTTATAAATAAAATGGCGTGACGTCATTCGCTCTAATTAGCGTTTCAAATAAAATGGCCGATCGCAGAATTTTATACTTTTATTTTATTAAAAATCTTATTAATCCCAATGTGTATATTAAAATGGGATCATTTTTTAGAATCCTTTTAAAGTAGATTCTTCTCTAAAATCATTTATTTTTTAATTCTTTAATACTGTCATCATGCCTATTATGATCCCATTATGATATATATATAGTATATAAGCGAATGTAACTACGTTTATTTATTTTTTTAGGAATAACGAAACAAATTATGTGATTGATATAGAACTCTTGTATTACAGACAGTTTATTGTTTAAGGACGGACATAAGCTATATAATAAATAATAATAATGTTCTCCAGACCGATTTCGGCCACGGCGGCCAATCTCTAGAGAGATTAGCCAACTACGCAGAAGATATTATAGTGCACAAGCGTGTGCGCAAACATACTAGGTGCACTCTCTATTTCCTAACTCTCATAATCCGATGGGACGGCAATCCGACACGACCGGAAAGAGTTCAGGCGCAGGACCAACGGCTTTTCGTGCTTTCCGAGGCACGGAGTGAACACACTTCCACTTCCCGACCTAGGAATTGAACCCAGGACCTCCGATTCTGCGACCTTGCATCAAGCCACTAGACCAACGAGGCAGTCAGGCTATTTTATACATACAAATTAAAAACGTGTTTCAATAATTTACATTTAATTATAAATAACTATTAAGTAACATGTCATTTCTATAAGTTTTAGTGTTTGTTACAAATGAATTCGTTAATCAATATGTAGCAGTAAGTCACTTATTAATTGTCGTATAAGTAAAAGCAATTTTTCATCACATTAAAACATTAACTTAAAAATTTTTTTAGTTCTAACAAATTAATAATATAATAAAATAACTATTTTTTTTTATATCCACTATTAAAGTAATAAATATGAATAACTAAATAATACGATATAAGAAACTTTCTGTCCTTTATTAGTGAAGCCAACAACTATACAAATCTAATTTCTTGTTGGTTCATATCCTGGGGGAAGACGGCTATGAGCATCAAAGTTGTCGCTAACACGATTAGGGAGACGAATTAGTTTCGGCCAGGAGCCCCACTTGCCTTCACCTGACGGTTTTGTGGATCGCGATTAATTATGATTGGTTTAGAGATTAATTTTCATTAAGAGCAATCTTGGTAGCCGTAATGACCCAGTTACAAATCTTAACTGAAAATAGTGGGTTCATCCGGGCAAGCAACTTTTTTCATATGCCTATTGTGTGATGAAAGACAACATGGTGAGATAACCTGCATGTTTCGGATGATATGATGTAAAAAATCACATCTGTATTCACCAACTTTTTCTTCAGAGGACAGAAGGCTTATTCCCAGCAATGGGATATCAACGACCATATTGCTTTATCACTATAAGATATTATAAACAATTCACAAAATAACAAATATCAAAATTAAATGTTATTTACGTTTATATTTAATACCATACTCATTCTAAGGTCCAATAAAAGTTAAATAAAAAAAACTACGAAATAGTCATCAAATTTTACCCCTCAGTACAAAGAATAAAAAATTATCTTCGAACAACTTGTTTATGTTAAATCAAATTTATAATAAGATCGTTTCAAATATGAATCTAAAACATACGAATGGGTACATCATTTGCATAGCTACAACAGGGCATCTCTGGAGATTGCATACGTTCATCCAGTAGCCAGTAACTACATGCTTGTTAACTCATCTCATATATTATGAAGCTATGTCAAATGTATCCCGCACTGGCGTTATACAGCGTGTTTTAATAAGCTTTTAAAATAAAAGTTTAGTAATATTAAAATAATGACTGTGTTTTAGTATTTATCGTTGTTATTTTAATAATCATAATAACGTCATTGGCCATTATTTAATGTTTTTTTCTAATTCATGCAACAATTTACTGGTGGTAGGGCTTTGTTCAAGCTCGTCTGGGTAGGTACCATCCTCTCATCAGATATTCTACAGCAAAACAGCAGTACTTGGTATTATTATACTTCGGTTTGAAGAGTTAGTGAGCCAGTGTAATTACAGGCACGAGGGACATAACATCTTAGTCCCCAAGGTTGATGGCGCATTGGCTATGCAAGCAATGATTAACATTTCTTACAATGACAATATCTATGGGCGCTGGTTACTTACAATCAGATGGCCCATATGCTCATCCGACTCTCCTATTCTATAAAAAAAAAAACTTTTTCAATTTATGATAATCATTAACGCTTAGTTTTACGACGAAAAATTAAAAAAAATGTTCCTTAAATGTTGGCTCAAGATACAGTTGATTATGTCATCGTATTTGAAAAAACTCAGCTACAGTATAATATATCTTTTTATTAAAATTAATTGACACTGAGTATTTACATGCTTAAAATGTCCTTAGAATTCGTAGGATGCGACGCGTTTACCACCAGTGCAACGTGGCGGATTAGTGGTGGGTGGAGTGGAGTGGTCCAAAGGTTCTTCTTAATAGAAATGGCATTCTTTGTCCAACAATCATGTCAGAATAATATAATTTAATATTTTTTAATAAAGATCAGTATTTATCATAAGTATAAAATACAATTTAAATTTATGTAAACTATGAACAACCTGTATTAGAGAGTGGTAAGATAGAAGGTAAAATAAAGGCTCGCCAAATGTCGTACGTCGCGACCTTTAGGGATTTCCTTACGATTACTTATTTAACTTGTAGCGAATAGCGAACTATCTACGTCCAATATTTGCATGGCTTAGCGGCTAACTACATCCTGAATGTTTCTGCTTTGTAATTGTATACAGAATTAGTTTGGTATTTCTATTGTCGAGGAATTTTGGTCAGTAACCGGTGCTTAGAAACTATTTATAAATTACTTTTAATAGTAAGTTTTTTAAAAATTAATATTTCGATATGTTATGTAATACAAATGCTTAGTAGGTTCACATTATTTACTTCTCATTAATTGTACTAAAGAATAATGTTCTTTTAAGCTATAAAAATTAAATATTGATAAAATTAAATTACCAATATCACAGTTAATATCTTCAATCTTCTACGGTTAATCATATCCATCTTCTATAACTATCTCTAGAGCAAACACCGTTATCCGACGAAAAAACGATGATTTGTCAAAATAAATTAACCACAAGACAGTCGACGGTGAATCGTCACGGCCTTGTCAAATATTTACACCGCGGTTACTCGGAGCTACAAACGGAAAATTGTAAAGTGGGTTACAGAAATCGACGAAATATTAACGATGCCTACTGCTATTCAAAGATATGGAGAAGTCTGTATTCATGTACTTTTAAACTTGATAAACATTTATTCTTATTTAGCTTTTTTGTTTTTTATAGTTTTTATAATCATTCAATACATTAAGGATATATATTTTAAATTATCATCATGAGCAGACAAAATATTTTTTTCGAAGTCAAATAATGATAAAAGAATCCGCCTCTATTTGTGAACCGTATTATAAGAGGCTGGCCAAATCTCATGTGACTCGAAGCTAACAATCCATCATCGTCCAAGAAGGCTACCGTAATAATGCCCTTCAGAATAACAAATATAGAAAAAGGACCGAATTGTGAGGAATCGCATTAAAATGTACCGACAATAATGCGGGTTTGCGTTGGATTTTGTGGATATAATGTTTTAATATTCTATTTAAAAAAATGTGTATATATATTATCTATTGAAGTTTGACAAAGTTGAACTTATATAATTATAACGATATACGCTTTTATGTCTTTTATGTATGTCATACTAATAACATATTATAATTAGATAATGCTTTATATAGGATCAGATTCAAATTTAATTTGGCGGCGTATTTTAAATAGTGGCCTAGAGAAGCAAAAAGGCCAGTGGGTAGACCACCCGCCCGATGGTCAGACGATTTTACGAAAATGCGGGTGTTCAGTGAGGAGTCCTATGCTGGACAGCAGTGAATTAATGTGGGCTGAATATGATGATGATATTTTAAATTATTCTTGGCGAAATTTGGATTAACTAAATATATAGAAAACGTGTACGTGGAAAATTTTGGTTACAACTTAAATGAAAGGAAGTTGATATAAAAGTATTATAATTTTGATCTTGGCAAAATCCACCATTATGAAGTACATGCAGAGGAATTGTAACTACTCACTAAAGATAAAAGAAAAAATAAACGTTATTTTTGACATTTCAATTTATTTATGCGAAAACGTTTTATCGATTATATATGAATATATGTAAGTAATTTTAAAGAGCATGTGTATTCATTACTTGAAAAACGATTTCCTTGTAAACGTCATTTTGAAATAAAGCTTCACTTGTAATGTAAATCCAACTCCCCAAGGTTGAGAGAAAATTAAGTGTCTCCATCCACAAGATGGCGCTTTTGTTATATTTACGGGTGCGCGTGCACTTAATATTCATTAATTCCGTTCGAAATGAGCACGCTCACTCTTCCGCTTCGGTGACGTGTGATTTGAGTGCGGCTTTGTTTAGAATATTTCACTTTTAATTATTATCATATACTTTCACAAATCGAAAGCAATTGCATATCATAATATATATATATGCTTAAACTATGTACTTTTGATAATTTAAATTTAAATCATGTCACTAATGCTTTCAATAATTTTTAAACCTATATAGACACAAATTCTAAACTAAAATATTAATTAAATAAATATTCAGCATGACTTGTATAAAAATATTACTTTATTTCGAATTGTATTTGAAAACTATTTATAAATATCTCTCCATTAAATTCTACAAGATCTCTACATACTAAAATTAAATGTCTGTATTAGTTAGAAGATAAGTTATTGCAGAAAATGATGTAGGAATTCTTTGATAATCCTTTGAAAGGCGTGAACAGTAACGGAACACGCAGCCGAAGCAAGAAATTAAGAGTTGTGTCGCAGTACGGCCTCCGGGGAAATTCGACCAATCACGGCGGCAGAATTGCTCATCGTATCTGCTACGTTCACACACAGACGCTTTTAACATACATCACTTATTTTTTTAAATGCAAAAAAATATTTTTGTCATGTTTTAATCTTTCTATGATGTCGAACTGTTCGTACTACCATACCATATTGAAGACGTAGGGAATAATGAATAGAGCGGATAATTCACTTTGTTGTCAGCTGCGACTGGGATTGCTTATAGCGCGTTAGTCACCTTCACTTCGTTACGCAGTCACAATAAATATATTATTAATAAAATATTTTATAGGTTCTTTCATTCGTTTACAGTGTGTTACTTGTAATGAACAAAATGAAAATAATGTCTGAAATAAAGTCCCGAAGACTTTTGTAAATGGCCCAGTACATCTCGGAAACAATATTGAATTTTTACTCTTTTAGACTGAAAATAATATGAGCAGCTCCAAAACGCAAGTATTTGATTTAAAGTTTTACTTTTATCGCTCCAAAAATGTGGAAGAAGCCTTAAAAATATGTTTACTAATTAATTATTATTAAGATTATAAATATACAAAATACAATTAGTAAATTCTTAGAACAAAATTTAATGTACCAACATTGCAATATTTTATTAATTAATATATACATTGTTAATAGTATTATTTTTATCACCATGATCGTCTGTGTGTAACAGAAGACATTTGCAACAGGATTTATCTCGCACGCTTTCCCCAATTTCGCTCAGAGGTTATGACGTGCGTTTACAGTTACAGGTTGCAATTTATTTTTATATCACTCTTATAACCATTATTATAAGGGTCACAATATATTTTAGGAAGTGTTGTAGATAGAAATACTACGTATCATATAATATTAGGCTTGTTACCTATAAATTACAAGAGATTTATTATTTTAACTAGTTTCGCTAGTTTGAGCATTTGATATTAATACATTATGTATTATTAATTTTATAACATCCTTAAGGAATAACTACGATTTATAAGAAAGACTTCAAACTGATTGAAAATACTTAAAATCTAAAAACCATATTATTTTAAGTTTAATTGCGAATTAACGACTGTTAATGACTGAATAATATAATATAATAAACAGTTACGGGGGTTTTCTATTAAAATCTCTCAGTAGCAAGCGGAGTGTTCTGAAAACACATTAAGCCTTTGGTCCTGCGCCTGAACGCTTTCCGGCCATGTCGGGTTGCTGTCCCATCGAATTATGAGAGTGAGGAAAGAGAGAGTGCATCTGGGTTTCCACACACAATAAATTGTGCACTATAATATGTACTGCGCAGTTGTCTAATGTCCCTTGAGATTGGCCGCCATGGCCGAAATCGGTCAAGAGGACATCAGCTATAATGCTGCGTATTCATTTTTTCGTATTTCACATCAGTGATAACAGAAAGAGTTCAATTCAGTGTTAAGTTTAACGATTTTTCTCACACCTGCTAAACAGCGTTTATAAGTAAGGCTGTAAATGTCTCGATCATTTGTCCAAAATTAAAAGTTAATCAATATATACCGAAAAAATACATCAATCATAAATTAAACAAATTTTACATCACAATAATTAAAACTCCTTACTGTCAAAACATCAATAATGACGAACTCCCAGCGGACGTCGCAGACTCCGATAAACAGGCGTAAAAGCTTTTAGCATTACCGTTCATTCATTCATTCCGAGTATTTCTTTGTCGCGTCCCCGCAACCGCAAAGGCGTTTTAAAACGCCCATCGAATGCCATAAAGAAAAATAAAGATTGGAATCTTTGTGAAATTCAAATCCCACGAGGATTGCTTCACAACGAACGCTTCTGCTTCTGGATTACTGATTGATTATGCATTCCCGTCGTGTCTGACGTGTGGCGGGGTGAAAAACAATATAATATCGGTATTTCGTGTGTACGGTTCGAAATTATCGAAATGGGTAGGCATATGTATTACATTATCGCTATTGGTTCTTGTTACTAACGGAAATTCCAATTTTAAATTCAAGGTCATTTTGAAGACGACCTTGCTTTAATTGGTGACAAGTCCATAAATAACAGTTGTATATATTATAGTTAAAATAGTTTTATATATTACTTAACATTTTCAAATACATTGTTTATTTGGTTAATTATAAGATGTAATAATTTCCTTGTAAATAGGTACCTGTTATTGTTGGAATATTTAAAATAGGTACACCTTTACTAAGACCTTTAAAACGCGCTGCACAAATGAGACAAGCCACATTTTAAAGGGAAAAAATGACGAGTTCCCTAGTTATTCTCCCTTTTTGTTCAAATTTGAATGAGTCCTTTCAATTCAATACAGTAAAAACTAATCATAATAATCACTTTTCAAACTATCAAGATGAATTAAAGTACGTCGTAATGAGAACCCCCATCTTATTTTGATATGATTATGATTATGAAATTGTTTACATTTAACCAATATTGATGCAGTTTATCAAAATGTACACTAATCACAAGAACCAGATTCACTAATTACAAGAACCAGACTCATTTTTTATTATTCTTTTAAATTTTCTATTAGTCATTTAAATAGTCAGTTCCGAAGGTAGATCAATAACTTTATTTACAAGGCAACAGCTATTGGAGTGTTTTTTCTAAGTGATTGACATAATAAGTACACAAAATTTTACGTCCTTATAAAATATGGTATACATCATAAAGAAGCATATATTATAGATTAATTTTGTTAATTATCATGTCCATTATATTTTAACATTCCAGTCAAAGGTGACTTAATTTTGAATACAGAAACTTTAATTACAAACCCCGTTTCACATTTCGCTCCAATTTACAAATAAATAAGATACCTAAACCAAATGAAACTAATTAACGAGTGACCCTTCTCATAAGTCCGACTTTACTCCTGACACGACAGCCTACAAGACATCCAGGGCCCCATCGACCCCACAAGATGGCGACCACAGATAACCCTCAAATGTCCTGCCACTGCTCGATAAAACAGTAAAAGCCAAATGTCGACCTGCGACCCCTTTAAAATTCAATGGGGAATCACTGACCGCTATTATATTTAATTTGCTGTAACTAAGACCGTTGCTCTTAATGTCTGTGCTATTATTGCTAAAGTTACTTCATTTCTACTTTTGATGGTATAATACATAAACAACAAACTAGATTTAGAAAAAAAAAACAAAATACTTTAACCATAATAATTTTAAAAACATTACAGAGCGATTGTTTTTACCTAAACTAGCTTACTGTTACCAATTTTTTTTAAAAATTGTACGGCATTGTACATTTTTAAAACATGGCCATACTATTTACCAATAAAGATTATTATCTCAAACCAAACAGCCAATTAAAAACCGAAATTCGTTGCGACAACTGTTTGACATGTTAGCAATATTTTTAATTGAGACAGACCCTGTGTGTTTGCAAACAATAGTTAAAACGACAATTTTTGACAGAGCCCCACATTTTCCTCCGATTTTGAATGTTGGGGTTGTATTTTGAAAATCGAATTAAATCCAAGGGTCGAGCTAAACTGGTTAAACCTATAGGGTGAATGTTTACTTAAACCGGGCAAATAATTAAGAATGTTCATTGATTTTGTCAACAGTATGGTCGGTGCGCGATTGTTGAGGGATCAATTGTTTGCACTCTTTCCAATGTGTTGTAGATTGAAGTGTATTGGAATTGTTTTGTTATAGATTAATATTTGCTCCTTCTATATTTAGTTACTTATATTAAAAAATGTGTAATAAGCATTTTATGTTACAAATTAAATTATTTTTACTATCATGTTTAGAATATACAGCCGAGATGGCCCAGTGGTAAGAACACGTGAATCTTACGTGATTATCTTCCGATAATCGTGGGTTCAGAATCGGGCAAGCACCGCTGACTCATGTGCTTAATTTGTGATTATAATTCATCTTGTGCTTTACGGTGTAGGAAAACATCGAGAGAAAACCTGCATGTGTCTAGTTTCACTGAAATTCTGCATGTGGCAGAATTTGCAAAGAAAAGCCAGTTGGTGTATTCCACCAACCCGTATTGGAGCAGCGTGGTGGAATAAGCTCCCCACGTTCTCCTCAAAAAGGGAGAGGAGGCCTTTAGCCCAGTAGTGGGCCATTCACAGGCTGTTACGGTACGGTCACGGTTTAGAATATGTTAATATAGTACATTATATATTGCTTAGTGGTAGGGCTCTATGTAAGCCCTTATAGGTTAACCATTAATAGTATAACCATTAACTCATTTAGTATTTGTGTATTATAACCATCAGTAATACTGGCAGATGGATGACCCATTTCTAGTATGCTTATCTATTAAAACAAAAACGATTATTTATAAATACAGACTTAAATTTAGAAGTTCATATAATGGCTATAAAATATTCTCAAATATATAACCAATATAAAAAAGAAACTCTTCGATATTCAAAATATCTATTACGTATTTCCGGTAACAAAGAAAAACATTAGATCGTATTAACATTTAACCTTACCAATTTCTTTTTCTTTTAACTCGTATTTCTTTAGAGAGTCATTCCGTTATTAGGGATGTGTTTGTTTTGTCCGGGAGGTCCCGGGTCATTATCCGGGTGACACGTGATGCGTGAAATTATTTCGTACTTTACACAATTCGGGGCAGTGCGTATGCGCCCTGGTTGCTTCTACGGGTGAGCATAATAAGGACATGTTTATTTATCTTTATTATATATTTTGAAAGGATTATTTTAGTGAATATAGTATAATTATATATTGGCGCCATGAGAGTTAAAATTAAAAGTCTTTAATTATATTATCAGTATCAATCCGTGGGTAAAAAATGTTTTTCTTAAGTTGCTATAGAATGGCATGTATATTTAAAATGATATTTTTTTAAAGTTTTGAAATTGCAAAATAAGTTTTTTGAGTTGCACGCCCTTTAATTTTTTTTTTCTGTAATGCAGTCAATATGATAGCCATAGTTTAAAATATATAATATAATTCCTTTTAGTTTCCGTCCGCGACTTCGTACGCGTGTGAGTGGAAAATGGCGCTGGTGCGCTGTGCTTTTCTGTACCTCTGACAACGTTTACCTATGTGAAATTTTATGATGATTTATTGAATAGTTAAGACGTGAAATCTAAACAAACAAACAAATAAACATACTAAGCTTAGATTTTATGTTATGATAATAAAGACCTCGTCATAATATTATTTATCTTGAACTAAATACGAATATTATATCTGCTTTTCAAATTCATCTGATGAAATGGATTAGTTTTGTATTCGTTATAATAAAAGAAGTAAAACACAATAGAAGAAATAACTAATTAGTGTTATATTAGTGTAGTTGTAGCGAGTGATTAGTTAAACAATGATGTTTCCTCTTTTTCGAATGTAAAATCAATAATGAGACAAGAATCGAAATCAGTGTTTAGCTAAACAGCCGCTATGCAACGTTTATATATTTATAAAAAGAATAAAATAATGAAAGAGTAATCTTCTTAATTTGCCTAATTTAATAACAAATATTATTTCAACTATGAATAACTTTAATATCCTAAAATAGAGTCCACATTAACGCCAAACACTAACAATTCGCGATTCGTTCCCCGTTCGATTACGATTCCCATATAACTCGCAATGCAATACATCTGGTACAAGTTTTTCGACACCATGATACATTGACATAGAATATTCATTTATAACTGTGTTCTAATAGTGTTTTGCTTCACACATTCGACTTCAATTACGCAGAATGCATTTTTAATAGACATTATCGACATAACAGCACCCTAAGGAAATGATTATATATTTAGATCACATTGACATCGGTCATTTTAATTCAGGATATTTTAATTTTTTAATTTTAATATCCTGGGACATTGTTCACACACGGCCATCTGATCCCAAACTAAGCAGAGCTTGTACTATGGAAACCAGACAACTAATACACCACATATACAACTTTTCTTTTGTAAATACATACTTATATAGATAAATACACCCAGACTAAGGATAAACAGACATGTTCATGCACACAAATGTAAGTCCTGGATGGGAATCGAACCCACAACCATCGGCGTGAATGGTATCTACTAACCACACCAACCGGCCCGTATTGTTGAACATGTAGTACTAAAATTCTGCTGCTGGTTTTTCTTTATATTAAATATAATTTTTTAGCTTAACAAGTCCAAGAGTACTTAAAAAGTCATACAAAAGTACGTACAAAAGTCTAAAGAATTTTAAATAAACAATATTTTATATTTTGGTTTTGATTGATCTATTTTTTTGGAATCGGTACCATTATTGATGACTTATCTGATCTCTTTCCATTTATAATGTTACCACTTAACAACATCGCAATGAAATTGTTTAGAAATGACCTTTTCATAGGAAATGGTCACGTAATTAAAGTTTATTTCTACGTTGATATAAATAAGTCATAATGACTCGCTTACATCTTAAATAGCCATTATTACCTAACCTAACAATAATAGTGTTGGTTAAGTCTCACAATTGGTAAACATTTACATAATTTTTTCCTCTACTATTAATAAAATATATCAGGAAATCTAAGTAACAGAAGAAAAAATATATACTTTATACTTATATAATCTTATACTTTATACTTACATACTTTTTTTCGCGTAGAATGTATCTTGTGTATATAATCTACGCGGTTAACATACGCGATTCATCCAACAGCCACTCTGAATCTTGTCTCATCGTGTTTACGAGTAATAAATTAAATTTACAAGGTGTTGAAGTAAACGAATAAAGATGAGAGAATAATGGGGAAGTATATTCTTTTAGAGAATACATTTTTACTTATATAAATATAGTCTAGTAAAGTCTTCAGTTGAATTTGTTTTGACATGAATATATAAGGCATCCAGAAACTAATGGTAATCAATAAATATATCATTGTATAAAAAAAAAAACATAAGTACATAATATTTTATTTCTTCCCCAAACTATGTAACTAAGCGTATAAATCGTTAATTTTTTTTTATATTAGCTTAATCATATAATCTTCCTTAACATATACAATATTAGGCAATAATTCTCAATCTAAGCATGCCTTGTCTCAACTAAATGAAAGTTGGCAAATTAACTTTCGTTTAGTAATATAATTAAGAACTAAAAAAAATATCTTTAAGCTAGAAGTTCAAATCCAAATGATCAGACAGGCAAATCTTTGAAGTCTAGTTTATTTTTGTATATTATTATTGTATAAAATCATTATGTTCCTCATTAGTACTTCTCACTGAAGTAGTTAATTGTGAGAGCAACTTTACAGGTGACAAAAAACATAACTATATTTATAAAAAAATATGAGTATAAGTTTTATGTTACTGCGATTGTCATTTATTTTATAAACGACAATAGTTATTACTAAAATCAGATCGAACGTGCATGGTATGAAGATTTAAGCTAATCCGAACCATAACTAAAAACATACACGTCACTTTGAATTGCTAAAGTCCGTTTATGGATTTGAAAAAAAAAAAGTCACTTACGGGTTGGACAATTGTTAACTAGATGGTATTCAAAAACTTGCTACGAATGAGAAAACTGGGAATAATTGATAGTAATAGTATTAGTAGTCTAGTCTCTGTGCATTTATCCTGTTTCAATAATTATTTAATCTACTTAATGTACTATTCGCAAAATGAAATTGTTTTTTTTTTAAATATACGTGTTAGGCTTAAGTCAAATTAAATTTCGAGTCTAATGTGGTGTTAAGACACAAAGGGGAAATAAATCTGAAACGTGTATTTACGTAAAAGAATTTTCTCATCGCTTTCGAGATTTACCTGTCACGATTCGTTACAAGTTGCTTGATATTAATGGTTTTACAGAATTCCCTTACTCTGTACGTCGAAGAGGCTGAGATGACGCAATGCTATTTATCTTTTTTACGTATTAGGCCTTTAATACATACGATTATACAAATTTAAATTTTTTATTAAAAAAAAATAGATTAGTATAATATTTCTTTTAAATTTCTATTTTGAATAATTAAAATTTAAACATGAACACATTTTTAATATCACGAGAGCGCGAAAATATCGACCGGTCAGTTCGGATATCGATACAGTGGCGCTGTAGTCGCGCGTCTAAACAATAGGAATGTTTCTATTCGGTTTCATCTACTATGAATGAAGAAAGTATTCAAACTCATCACAAAAAAAACTAGATAAATGTTATTTCTAAAGATTGTGTTATTTTATAAATTGAAACAAAACTAATAAATAAATTTGTAGTATAAATTCTGATAAGAAATTAATTATAAGTTTATTCCGGTTAGGAATACATGTCATCATATAATCACGACCTTAATATATAATAATATTATACATGCAAAAGTAATTATGTCTGTCTGTTACGCATTCACGGCTATACCGCTGAATTGATTTTTATAAAATTTGTCCTGAAACAAGCTTGAATACCAAGGAAGGAAAAAATCTATTTTTTTATCCACTACCTGCATAGACACGAGCAAAAAAGGTTAAAAAAAATAATATCTTTGGTCCGCAGGTACCTTGTTTTTCGTATATTATTAGTTATAAAATTTATATATATAATTTCATTACACCCTACTCATTCATTCATTCTAACTTTCGAATATAATTAAAAGATTCAATTAAAATTTCAATTACCAATTAATTATGATTCAATTGATACGTTTTAACTATTATTTGAATGTAAAACGAAATAATCAATTAAATATTAGCGTTGACATAACAGAACATTCTAAAAATTATATCACAAACAATATATTCAACCCATGGCAGAACACAAAAGCAACCCTAACTGTTAATGTCTTCATTTTACCGACCATTGATCGTCAATGAAAACACAGGCCGTTCAAATTCAATTTATTGCTTGTCAAATCTTCACTTGTTACATTGTAGTGGTGACTATTCCCGGTAATGACTGGGACACATGGCGTAAAGGGGTGAATTGAAATAAAATATTAATACAATTCGAAAATTATACAGTTCATTGTTACTCGTTTGTGTCGTATTGGAAGTTATATAATCACATTATATGTTTTTAAACGAACCGTAACTAGGAGTCGAGATAGTCTAACGATTGGTTTAGAACGCTTTCTCAACCGACGATTGCTTGACGGTTCGAACTTAGATATGCACAAACTTATAATACATCTTAGTGCGCGACGGTGGAAGAAAATATCGTAAAGAAACCTGTCTCTAAGTTCAATGAAATTCTACGACATCCACTAATCTGCATTGGAGCAGCGTGGTAGAATGAGCTGCAAGCCTGCTCTTTAGAAGATACAGATACAGGAGGCCTTAGCCTAGTAGTGGCACATTTACAGGTTGTTACTTTAACTTTTACTAGGACTTAATTTTATAAATGCAAAAGTGACTTGGCTTAAAATTTATTTATTATAAATTATAAATTTCTAAATTTTATTTAAATAGTGCCTGTGTAATTATTCACATAGCCTTTATATCGAATAATAATTGTAATAGAGTAAGTCATCCGTTAATATATACTAAAGCTACAACAATATAGCAACAGTAATATAAGGTTATAACTTAACTATATATGACTAGAAGTTACATAGCAGAAGCTATTCTGTAAGAATAAAATCGAAACTCAATGCACACTACGATCGAAATCAATTTCGAGTCATTCTTATGTTTTATAATCTTTAGTGATAAATCATAAGTTTTTTTTATAGTATAGGTAGACGGACGCGCATATGGACCACCTGATGGTAAGTGGTCACCAACACCCATAGACATTGGCATTGTAAGAAATTTTAACCATTACTTATATCACCAATGCGCCACCAACCTTGGGAACTAAGATGCTGTGTACCTTGTGCCTGTAATTACACTGGCTCACTCACCCTTCAAACTGGAACACAACAAAACCAAGTTCTGCTTTTTAATATAAGTCATAGTTGTGATATCATGTAAAGATAATTTATGTCTTTATCTATTATCTAAAAAAGGTCATTGTCAACGATGAAATGTTGATCTGTATAATAATTTGTCCGATATTATATCTATCTGTTTTCTTCGCACTGTTACACGTGCGATGTCTATATCGTCAATTATTGTCAATATATGTGCGGCAAAGACATTTCGTTTATTATATACCTTTAAGATCATACAAATATTCGTAAAAATACACAAATATACGTAATATATCAACATTTTTATATTTTCTAGCCCAAAGTAATGTTTTGTTATATATTTAATCAAAATAGATATTTATTTTCAACAACATAAATGGTCTCAGTCTATTATGTAAATTAGTTATTAAATATACATATAAATACTTTGCAATTTTTCATATTATTAATAGAGCGTTTATGTGAAAAACAAATGCGGTTTCCTTGTCAAAACTACAAACCACTATTCTTAGGGTGTCATATAAGAACCCATCACTTACTTTAAAGTTCCTGGCTTAAAAGTGCTAAGCCGTGTTGAGACCGACTATTCCCGGGACGAGCTTATCCATCAATATCTTTGCATATATACATAAGTAGATTTCAGTATTAGTTTATATACATAGATATATATCTATAAAGTACTTTTATATGTAGATTTGAAACATTTCGAAAATTAAAATTATTTTTTTTATTAATTTTTCGAAAGCGTTAGTTGTTTATGTTATTATCAATTTTTGAAGTTAAATATCTTCGATTTTAAATTTCGAATCTCAAAGTCGATTTCACACCATCGTAATATCGCTTCTGACATGTATTTAACTTACATATAACATAAGTTAATGAATTGATCAATTCAAAATCGCTATTAAAATCATAAATTAATAAAGATAGTATTTTAAGTACTTATTAATTTTTGACTGAAGTATTTTGATTTTTTTTGTAGTACCCATCTAATCACTTACTTACCTACACATATTATGTACGTAGAGCACATCTAGGTTTAAACATCTAGGTTTAATCATCTTATTAGGATTTGTTTGGTTAATTTTAAAAAGGACTTTTCAAATTTCAAGCATTTGTGTAAGTTCAAATTAACTCGATAGTTACGAGGTACACTTAATACTTGTCATCGTTAGGTTATGCCAAAACTTGCGACCTAACTCCTCACATAATACCTAAAATTTCAATTTATTATTTTATTTTCAAGTTAAAACAAACTAAGCATTTAATGATTTAAAAAGCCTTTATAAATTTAGCGCGCTTGGAGTTACTGCATACGCGATCGCTGGCTGTAAACAACTTTCATATCCAATTTCCTATTCAATCAGCGTCACAATGCCTTGGGGAAGGTTTTATTAACAAACGAACGGTCTACATAAAGCGGCAATTACGTCACCTACAAACGACATTCAAAATTACCTATTGCCAACATTTTTTCCATCCAACTCCCAGTAGGCACCGAAAACTGGGTGGGAGTGGTCGAGTTTGTACAAAACACTCCCATTGGTCGGTTAGAACACACCCACTGTTGTAATAAAAACGAATATTTCAGTAAAGCGAAGCTTGTCCCC
The DNA here is from genome assembly GCA_905147175.2 of Nymphalis urticae. Classification (NCBI taxonomy): domain Eukaryota; kingdom Metazoa; phylum Arthropoda; class Insecta; order Lepidoptera; family Nymphalidae; genus Nymphalis; species Nymphalis urticae. Next base: position 3,998,970 of record LR989994.1, on the reverse strand, counting down.
GAACACCGCTCGCGGTAGAGCCTTGAGAATTTCTCTCTCCCTTTCTCAAGTCGGGCTGTTGTGTTTCAGGACGGTGCGGAGGAAATATGGGTTTGCATCAAAGTCCCGTGAGACAAACCAACGCCATCTATCGGTCGACGCACAAACTACGAAGGCTATGTTTCAGCAAGATGGCGACGCTTGTTCTGCGAGATTTGTACTTGTTAGAAAGTTTTGGGTCTTAAATAATTAATTGTTTCAGTATTTTTGATATCTACAAACTTTTTACAAAAATAATTCAATATATTATATTTTAAATCTTGAAACGAAATGAAAATAGTTATCATATTAAACTAATCATTCTTTTGTCGACAAGTTGCATTTATTTACCTATAGTATAATTAGAATATTATATTAAATATTTTGATTAGATTTTTGATTATTGGGGTCATATTTGGAGTAGCTTTTTGTCTTTATAAAAACGCAGAAGGCTTTAGAATACATTTAAATTAAAAAAATATCATAATGAAATAAGTTATAATAATATTATAGATTTATAGTGACGAACTTCTAGTGATGCAATTAAATTCTTTTCTTAGTAATATGTTTAGTAAGCTATTCAAATAACTTTTTTGTTCTATTATGGCATTTATCACGTAACTAAAGCCAAGTATTATATCCCTACTATTTACAAGTATTGTATGAACTTCATATTTAATCGAAAAATGAATAAGCACCTGTATTTTATAACTTGCAAAATATGCAATCGTTAAAATAAGCGTGTACTTACTGTTATCTATCTAAGTACGCAAACGACCTATGTAATGTTAAGGCTGGCAGTACCTAGTATATACCTACCTAATTAATATTAAGTACTTTAACCATTATTCGACTAATAATAATCAATTAAAAATACGTTATTATTTCCAATGAGCTTAAAATGTTATCTTTTTTACTATTAATTATAAATTAATGTCACATATTTTTTTAAGTAGCGATTAAGTATCTTAATCTTAACCTGAAGTATTAATTTTCTATATATTACAATTTTGAATACATTTTTTTCTATTATATTTTCAACATCATATAAATAAATTACTTATTTTTTTACACGTTTATCACATTTTACATAACACTGAGCCGAAGTATTCCAGTGGTTAGGTCGTGTAAATCTTAACCGAAGGTTGTAAGTTCAAACTTGGGTAAACACAACTGAATTTTAATGTAAGTACATAAGTCATCTCATGCTCGGCGTTGAAGTTAAACACCGTGAGCATTACCAATCCGCATTACAGACGCGTTTTATAAAAAGTTTTCTCCACTAGAGTAGAGGATTCCTTTGCAATGGGACACTTACGGATTTTTATCATTTTTTTACATCTCTTCCAAAACGAACATCATTAAAAACAATATAAAATTTTAGCTATTTAAACATTAATACTAAAAATAATTGATCAGTTCTCGTAAAATTAAAATTTAAGACAAAGTTATAGTCAAATATGATATTCTCTCCAATCCTCGTCGATACAAAAGAGCGTTCTTTAAAATATTGCCGCATGAAATCGATCTTTCATAAGTAGCTTACCAATTTTATAGGGAGGCTTAGCGAGCCTCTTAAGGTTTATCTTGTGATACACTTAGCTTTTCTACTGATATAAAATTAATGTTTAAGATTGTTTTATAAATTAATATCAAGTAATAAAAGGTATAAATGGATTAGTTGAAGTATTATCAAATTTATCAGCAATTCTATTCTGTAAGAACTCACTATCTCACTCGTAAAATATTGAAAATGTTGTTTGATAAGTGTAAACTAAATAATCAAAGTCAATGTCACATATGACATTCTGACAATTTACTATCGTGTTCTACATAAGTTTCGATTTCATTCTTGCGGAAGAGAACTACGATTATGACGATATTCTTATAACTAATGTTAATTTTTCAAAATACAAATTTATTGTCTTCGGTGACGTTATTAGTTATAGTTTAAAATATGCTTTATTGAAATGAAATCATGGATATAAATTACGTGGGTTATATGTTATATAATTGAGGTTTTTATATTTGCAATGAACTATTTCTTATTATTTTTTAATGTAATAAATATATCAAATTCGAAGGCAATGCTGTAAAATATCATATCAGGTCTTCGATATTAGCGCAGTTTTTCGCCGCAACAAGTCCACACAAATTCAGGCACTAAGTAACGTTATATCGGTAATAGCTAATTAGCCGGAATCCCATAATCGGTCAGGATAGGAATCACCCACGCGGGCCCTATTTGCGGCCGCGATTAGACCCATAAAACTCGATGCGATCTTGATAAGGGATGCGAAAATTGCTAACAAACCTATCTAACGTACCTGCGATAGGTGTTATAAATACTTTCTTAGATACTTTATTTTGAAAATTGAAAGGTCATAATCGCTTAGAACTTTTATAACACTACACTACACTTATTGATCTCTTTTATAATACTTAAATTGATAAGCACTTGAGTCTTAATTTGATAAAATTTTAAAAGTTCGGTTCAAACACGATGCTTTGTTGCGGTGCTATTTCTTTTTATTTCCTTCCGATTGTGTAAAAGCTGTCCACAACTGTGTCATCAACTTACTTAGTTAGCATTTTTTTATAAAATAGAAAGTCGGACGGGTAAATGGTTCACTTGATTATAAGTACTCACTGCCCATGCGATGAAAGAAATATTACTCTTTGCATTGTCAATGCTTCACCACCTTGGGGACTAAGATGTTGTGTCCCATGCGCGTATAGTTACACTGACCTTTCCTTTCAAACCAGAACACACCAATTCTACTTATTGCTGCTTGGCGATAGAAAATCTGATAATTACTTAAAAAAATCAATATTTTTTACGCATGCTGTACGTACCTAATACTTCATATACTATAAACCTAATAAGTATAACAGTTATTAAAAAAAAAATACAAAATACAATTTTGAAATGAAACAAAAGTTACCAGACTCAAAACTTCACGCTATTTCGTATCCGTAAATGTATGCAGATTGTGCGTTAGAGTTAGGTATATTGAAATGCGCTAAAAGTACTATAATTAGTAACAAAACTTTTCGCGTGCGTCTGTTTTAGTACGAGTTTGGACAGATATTTCGAAATTTTTCGCAAACGCTTTCGCAAACCGCTTGATTTTTGATGCAAACTTCTGTCTGCTAGTTGCCATTCCGCGGAGGCGTTGGTTTAGAAATTTTCCAACGTTGCGAATTTGAATCCGGTTTTATTAACGTCTATGCATATTCAAATAGTTGTTCCTTGTTAGTTGAATGAACGAATGAGTTATATTGGGCTATACGTTCCACACTCATACTGAAATCAGAGCTTGAGTGTTTTGTTTTAAGAGTTAATAAAAATAAAAGTGACTTTTGTCGTATATTTTTTTTTTATATTTCGGCATAAACCTCACGACTTATTAGGAGTGTGTAATCTTACTAAAATTACAAATGCGAATTTAACTGTCTGTCTTACGCTTTCACAACTAAACGACTGAATCACTTTGATGATATTTTATAATCACCTGCTCCCCCCACTGCTGCTCTCAAATAAAACCACGGGCGAAAACTAGTATTAAATGACTAGTAACACATGACAATGGTTATTAGTGTACATTAATGTAGAGCACTTTTTAGATTTTTATATAATTTAAAAGTATACTATTAATAAACCAATGAGTACTTTTACTAATACAGAAGCTTTGTGAGTTCAAATGCGAGTAATTTATTTAAAGAAGTTAATGGAAAGCTAGTTTAACGGCTTAGATAGTTATTTTTTATTTCACGGTTTCGTATGTGTGCTCTCGTGAATGGACACACAAAACAAAGTGCTACAATTAAGCCGCGTCCCGCTCCGACAGAGTTCAACAGTTTTTCCCTCGTAATTCTATTACATTATTAACTTACACCGTGTCAAGTGTAGAGATGTCCTTTGTTTTCATCGATTGTCGATAGATTTAAAATATTACTACTAATACTTTCAACATCAGACCAGGTATTTAAATCATCAATTGATATACATACGAATAATAGAAAAAAACTTAAAATTTAGTTACATCATAAAAAATACGAGAAATCTTTAATTTTTCATATTAATTTTACAAAATCCATTTTTATGCTATCGATAATATAATTGCATAAATATTAAATACAATTATTTACTTCACACAGTATATACATTATGTTACAAACAAAAACAATAAATCGATAAGTTTAACGTGATAACATCACTAGGAGACATTTCCCAGTTGTCACAGGTTTCTTAAACAATGATTACAATAAAAACATTTAATACTTTAATTCGACTTTCAAGCAATTTTTCAATATCTAATTGAGCCGAAACTTCTGGATTGAATGATGGCTTTACTGAGCTATCTTCTGCTAAATTAGTGTAATATATCTTGCTTCTAGGTGAAAAGAAATGTAAAAAAAGTACATGCGTCGAAAGAAATTCTGATACATGGTGGTGGTGTATATCTAAATCTGTGCTTAAGTAGTTTGGTGGAATAAGATTCAGTCCTTCGTTTGAGGTGGGACATTTATATTCTGTTACTTTTCTTTATATAGGCGTTTTCTTTAATTTGCAATAAATTGCAAAAAAATATTCTTAACGGCATGACGAAATAGTCATATTACCATTGACTTTAAAATAAATGTATCATGTATTACTAGACGAAGTGACCAATAGAAATGAGACTGACGTTTAAAACATTTTTAATTTTCAATATTTATAGGCACTTCGGTATGTCAAAATTTTCCACATTGTATAAAATAGGTTTTGAAAGGTAAAGCATCGATATTTTTCTTAACCAACACTTTACAATTTTCTTAGCCAATAGGTTTTCGGCGTCGTGTTGTATATAAGTCGAAAATGTGAGCCATCGATATTTTTCTTAGACAACACTAGCCGACAGGTTTGCGGCGTCGTCGGCTCAGCGAAGATCGTGCTGAAAACTTTTAATACTTTAACTTGACTCTCACTCAATTTCGTTTCGCCGCTTGTTGACACGCCTCGGTGTACCGACGCCGCGATATCGCTTTATAACTGTTTTACAGCTGAAACTTCGAGCTGATAACTTTTCCGTATAAATTGGTTAATGTCAATTGTTTTTTTAGCTAACAGTTGTAGTTGTATATCAAGTTTTTCTTAGCATCGGCTTAAGTAATATATATTTTAATATTTAAGCTAGTTTTAGGTTTAGTTTATTGTGAGATCTTAGTTTATTAAGGAGTCTTCGTTTAACGTAACCATGGGCTATTTTTGAACGGTGTTTTTTTATTTATATTCATATCTCTGGATTCATTTTAAACTAAAAAGTTTCATCAGATTAGGGCCGGTACTTTCAGAGTGATGTTTAAACAAACAGGCAATTTACAATTTTTTTAAAACTATTATATGTTATAAATAAGTAGATAGATGTTCGATGAGATATTTAAAAAAATATATTTTTGTATATCATCAATATAATGAAATTCTTCAAACTATTCATTTAATAAAGTTGATTTAAACCGAGAACGCTCGCAAAAATAAAACAAAACGTAAAACGCGTAAGAAAGTCCTTCAGCGGGTGGTGGGTGGCAGGGTGGCTGGGTGGTGGCCGACAATAGGTGTACAGATAACTTTCCTTCCATAGTAGAGTCAATACCGACCCTAGGGAGTTTTACCCTCGAGGCTCGGTCGCTTGGGAAAACTAGACCCTACAATATAGAAAAGGACAAACTTATATGTCACTGTGGAGTGTAAACGGCGCATACTTATACTTATGTATTAATAATATATAAAGGAAAAATGCCGAGGACGTGTGCGGAGTGATATGTTGCGACTGTTAGCGAGAGAGGGATGGATGACATCAATTTGTCGTGTCGTGATGGGGTTTTATTTTGTTTGTACGTTTTTCTTTTCGGTTGATCTATTTTTGAATTTGTTTATTGTATTTATATTTTGAGGGAGGTTTTATGTTGAAGTTTATAAATTGATGATTTATAAGACAACAACTTTACTTATAGCATTCATTAATAATGAATTTGGATACATGATTAAAATTTTCAACAGTCTAACAGTACAGTATACGAGACGTCACCGTTAAGTGACGTACGTTACGTCACAACTTGGATTAACATACTTGCGTCTTAGGTTTATTACGAAATTATATAAAATTAATTATACCACGAAAATACAACAGGTAACCAACTGTAAATGTCCACCGCACGTTGTTGTTGCACGTTGATGGATGGCACGTTGATGTACAAGTGACTGAGTTTCATCCGACACATCTAAATTTCCACCCGATAATTTCCTTGACCACTAAGCACGAGATGAATTATAAGCACTAATTAAGCACTTAGTGATGACACCTTAATGGTTCTTAGCGGGTTTGAATGGGTAATCTTCGGTTAAGATATGAGAAGATGTGTTGTGATGTGTCACATTTTAATTTTTTCGCATCAATATAGGTAAGAATGTATTTTATTGTACATATTAATACTTGCACTATGTCTCTGCTTTTATTTTTCATCTGTTATACCTATCTCTTTATTATTGATAGACAGACGGGCATATGGGCCACCTGGTATTAAGTGGTCAAAAACACCCATAGACATTGGCAATGTACTTATACTTATACTTCTTAGTATAAACCATTTCTTACATCGCCAATGCGCCACCAACCTTAGGAACGAAGATGTTATGTCCCTTGTGCCTGTAGTTACACTGGCTCACTCATCATTCAAACCGGAACGCAACAATACTAAGTATTGCTGTTTGGTGGTATAATATCTAATGATGCGTGGTACCAACCTGGACGGGCTTGCACAAAGCAATACTTCATTCATTACAATACTCAATTTTCACAATCAAAATTGTAATCCTATGTGGCCTTATTTTAGTTATAAAAGATCAGCCAGTTCTGTAACGCTGGTGATTACAAGTAAATAAATTAAAAAAAAATTAACATTTACATAATAGTTTCGGACAAATTTGAAGCGCTATAATTAATAATAATAACTATTTAAAATTTAATACATAAATATTATTTTGAATTATTCATATTTATGATGAAATGAATTTGATTTGAGAGGCGTTCGAACCTACGCTTTCTTCCTCGAATATCTCGACCAAGGGCTTTTAATTAAGAAAGATATATTATATTATGTCTGGCTAGTTTTCAACTATACATTTGTTAGGCTTTACATTGCAGTGTGTAATGAAAACAAATAGTTAACACTATATAAGAAGATAGTACTAACAGATAAATATTTGTAAAATCGTTACATAAATATTGATAAGTTAGTAGAAGTAAATTGTAATAATAACGTATTTCAAAAATAATTCCACTTTGTAACCTGATCCGCCCACACTTAATGTGATTTAAGGGCAGATGCACACCGGACGCTAATTTGGTAATGCGCCGTCACGTGGCACGCGATCGCCACGCGACAGCGGGTTTGTGCGATTTGTTCACTTAACTTAGTTATCGTGAAGGGTAGACAAATAGCTGCAAGATAAATAAAAAATACAATTTAATATCTGATCGAACACGTGTTTTAATTTTATACAAATAAAATAATAGTTTCTTAGAATAAAACAGGACACTTAAATTACATTTTTTATTACGCAAAACTAAAACATTTCTAACTTTACTTAACAAAAAAAAATACGCAAGTACAATAAAAATTAATAATAAAAATTATTATCTGTTTAAAAATACAAAACAGACTTCAAATATATATTTTTTCAAATTTAAATGGGACCAAACGGACTCTTCGTTGTCCAATGTACCCAAAGAAAAAAGAATATCTCAAATAGGTTCATAAATGACGGAGTTTTGAGGTAATATAAAAAAATACAATCAAATTGAGAACCTCCTACTTTGTTTGAAGTATGTGAACAGACTAACCTAGTTTGAACGCGGAAGGTCCGCGCCGGCGCGACATCCGGGCGCGTGCGCCGCACACGGCGACAAGCGGCGCCACTAAAGGCTCGTTTGGATTATTGTAACGTAATCCGTTTACAACAAATTGCATACTGTGTGAAACTAAAGACAATTTTGATAAAAGTAATTTTATAGAGTACATTCGAATTTGTACGCCTTGTAATAAAATTCTCATAATCCAATTGAGTGTGAGGTTACAAACATTAATATAGTGTAGTAATACAATATACAAATTGACAATTAGCGCAAAGAATATTTTAGTCCAATATGTATAAATACTACTTTAGAAGAATACGCTGATGAATTCTCGTTTTGAATGTAATAAAATTAAAATTATGATAATTAATGTTTAAGACAACTCCAACTAAACATTACCGTCCGCTATTTTATGTTAATTCAGTAATACAATCCCCATTCTTTACTGACACAATTAGGAGCAGCGATAAACCCATGCATTATCTAGTCGTGGGCAACAATGAAAAATATTACCCTTGGTGGACAAAAATTGTTAGTATAATATTACAAGTGGGGTGAAAAAGGTAGCATGTGCGAAATCACAATAGCTTAAACTATTTAAGTTGATGTTTTGTTCGAGTTACGAGTATGATGGATGGGTTGCACCCAGTGTGTACAGACCCTTTCGATTGAGAACTACGGAATGATGACCCTTGGAGGTAATTTTATCTGTATTAGATAGATAACTTAGGTTATCTTTTATCTTTTAATCAGCTAGGATATAACGTAATCCATATGGTGATATTATTTAATAGATCTCTTAGTGAGTACAAATATTTTAAAATATTATTTTCCGCTTACTTCAAAAAGATATGGGTGAAAATAAAACTTCGCATTATGTATAAGTAAGTTTTTAATATCGTGTTTTGTGATATTTTTTGTTCTTAATAATTACAATGTACAAGTCTTATTCGATATACAATAGTGTTAAATAATATGTACTATATAATAATGTTATATTCAGAGAGACTTTGCTCAAAATACAGTTTATATAATTGGGTGTGATTTTCAGGGAAAAAATATTATATAGAAATCTACACGTCTTTTCGTATACATTTTGTTCATTTCAAAGAGATATCTCTCTTTCTCCGTTTCGTTGTGATACAATGCCTTCGTACTTAAGTTAAAAAAAGATATGTATTGTTCCAAGATATGGGAATTATTCAAGATTCAATATCTACCTTATATTCGTTGTTACGTTTACGAATAACGTATGTAATTTCACTTATAATTTATATCTAATCAATTCGAATTGAAGAATCGTAAAATTTACATATTTTTATACAATTTTACTTACAATAAATATATCACAGATTTCACAAAAAACAAAACTAAACAGACACATGTATGAAAGAGATTAAGCTTTTTACATTTGAGCCCACACGGTATTTGATAAAAATTCTTGGGCTTTTATAAAATCTACATGACTATTTTGAATCTAGCAACCGATCTATGAAATGTGTGAATTTTCGTAATAAATTCTAATATTTACAGGTAAATTACAATAGTATTTACATAACATTACCTGTGCACGCCGCCATATTTATTAATTATTTTCAGATTATAAATATATTATTACAAGAATCGGGTAACTGATGAAAATCTTATCACACTTAAATACAGGTGCTATTTATAAAAATACAATAATTGAAATTATTAAAAACATAACGTTATTAATGACACGTGGTGACAAAAATCCTTTGAAATCAAACATAAACAAAAAAAAAACAATTGATGTAGCTTAAAACCGATTTCCATTTATATTTTTGTGTATTTATATTATCTGTGGAATTTACAAGACTAACATTAGCACGCAGTGCATTTGAAATTCGAATTGATAATGAAAATTCTATTATCATGTTGTCTATTATAACACTAATAATTTTACATGTCAACATTTGTATGCGTTTATAAATTATAAAAATAATAATAAATATTGCAATAATATAAAATCGCTTATAGTTTAGCAAGTTAATAAGTCAACGTAAAAAAATCGTTACTTGGAAGCGAGTGGAGCGGTCTGTGCGTATTGTTGCGCGCTGCACGTCGGCAGCGAGAACGGGTTGACGCTAAACGGCGACGACACCAAACCGCTCATTCCTGTTGACAATACAACACTAATTATTGTATAATATGTATAATATATACAATAAAATAAACCAAGGTTAGTTACGAACAGTTCTAAAGAAAAGTTCTCGAGTCTATAATGTCAATTTACTTAATGCTACAGACAGACTAGTTTATGGTATACATATTCCGCTCGTAGTTTAGGGTCAGGTATTAAGTAAAAGTACTTGGAGTTCAAGTTTGCTGCGTACCATATTGCACAAAAATTTGTACAATGAGAGAATACACATACTTTAGTAACATTAATACACTAATCTCAGCCGATTTAAATAATTCTTTGTTTTATAATGTTCATTTTTCGAGGAGCTTTAGGCGACTGTCGTTTATTATAAAATCGTGGGAAATTTGCGTGTAGTAAATGAGATTTTCGGTTAGACATTTTTTAATTTATTTTGGATTGACCCTGATTAAGCTTAACGTACAATTTTGAGATTTCTCAATATATTTTTATATCATATTTTCCCTAATAATTACACTATGTATATAATACCAAATATATATGTATTTATTTGGTATAAAATCGTACTGGACTACACTTTTGATATTAAATCAATAAAGAACGTATCTTTCAAAACCTAGATATACTAAAAAATCACAATTAAAGAAATAATATATAATATTATATATAAACTGAATGTTATGTAGTTATTACATATATCTGTATTAATAAAAGGTTAACACGAAAACTTTATTTAACAATGATATTAATCCTTCACACATAATATATAAGATAAAACAAATGTATAATTATCAAATAAATATGTTATGTGTTTTTAAAGCGTATAAGCAACGAACAAAAGCGATACAAAAGCGAACAGAAACAAAAAAAAAAAACAACTACTAACACTGGACGGCGAGGTGTTGCCAATTTTGTTGTTGTAAATTACGCGGTGGACTATTTCTGACGACTGCGAACGCACTTCGAGGCTTCCCTTTGCCAAGTCCGTCACTGCATTTCGTATGAGTGTTTACGGTACATTCATTCTTACACTCGCCATTTCTTTCAGCGTAATAGTCGCTTTCTTTCGTATTATACACGTTATAGTGTTCAGACGATATATGTCCGTTCAAGTTCGCCGGATGGTACGGTCCTAGAGACACTGGACGGGATAAAGAAAACAGGAGTTAACACGAAGCGACACATACACATGGCGTGCGGAAGCGTTTGTAATGTGGTATAAAACTTAATTGTGTTCCAGGATATAAAAGCGAGCTTAGATTAAATGAACTTTGTTTCAAAGTATTTTATATACACATTTATGTAATATATAAATCATTTAACTAAGGCAAAAAAATTTAAAGATAATTTTTTCAATCACAAATGTGTATATATACAACATTTTGTATCGTAATAAATTTTTTTTATAATTTGGTTCTTCACACAAATGACTATTTTAGCAAAATACAAATAGTGACGGGTATTTATAGAGATCTGATAGTGTAGTGGAGAAGTAGATAATAAATAGTTATTAATAATAAAAAAGTGTTTTTAAATTAGAATTAGTTCTTTAAATGGTTCCATTAACCCTAATAACTTATTTGTGCTGGCCAGTTGGTACACGCAGTTACTAAGAAGATGGAGTTGGTAATAAACGGTAACTAAATATACCACTGGATGTTTAATTCAATGTATATCTGAACTTAACATAACACTACAAATATATTTGTGTTAAGTCCTTCCGCGTGTATTAAATTAATTAATTATTAAAAAAACAATAAATCTTTGGTATTGCATCGATTGTGATTGCATGCGCTCGGACTGTGCGAACCAATCTCTACAAGTAATGAGTATCTTAGTCATATAAATGCTTACTTACCAAGTGAAAACAAAATCGTTCATTTTATCTACAAACTCGTGATGATGTGACATAGATGTTTTTTTTTTTAAATGAATAACCAACGAGTTTACGAGTGAGACTAGAGTGGAGTGCAGTGCGGGTGGCGGGACTCACGCGAGGACGTGTTGAAGAGCGCGGCGGGCGGCGCGGGGTAGTGCTGCGGCGCGTAGGCGGGCGCGTGCGGCGTGGACGCGGCCGAGCAGTAGCGCGGCGACACCGAGCCGCCGCTGCGCGCGTACTCCTCTAAAAGAAAAAGCCTGGGTCAACACGAAATTATGGTTAGCTCTTTCGTCGACTGAAGCTAATCAAATTGTAGTACTAGACGCGAGGCGTAGACGCCGCCAGCAAGACAAAGACATTTTTAATTCAACAGCAAAAACCGATTATCGATACTCGTACATACCAGTTAAACTGTCAATAACGTAATCGATAATAATCAATATGTTAACGTTATCGCACTCAATAGTACCAACTGTCAAAAAGTAAAAATCAAATAGACATAGTATACAGTTACAGTATCATATTAATTTATCGGGCAAAGATAAAAAATGCAAATCCGAGAACCATGATGAATAATTGAAAAGAACACATTGATTTAGACACAAGAACTTAGATGACCCAAATTTCAACTCGTTACTTTACGAGTTGAAATTTGGGTCATCTAAGTTTTTTTAGTACTATATTTCTCTATACATTTAATGTAGTCGTTTTTTCACCAACGTTAGCTTTTTAAATTAAAACAAAATTTCCGTAAATATAATTGATCGAAAATATTTAGGGGCGGTCTTTTGTTAAGGTTATTTTATTTTTTCTCGCTACTTTTCTTTATTTAATTTATTATTTGCCGAGATGGCCCCGTGGTTAAAACACGTGAAGAAGTCAAGTTCAAAATTTAAAACCTAAGCAGACAACATTATTTTCAAGAGCTTAATTTGTATTAATAATTCATCTCGTGGACAACGGTGAAAGAAAATATCGTGAGAAAATCTGGGTTGGATGAAAATCTGCCACCATCGCTATCCACCAAGATGAAATGACGTGGTGTAATAAGCTCTTTTCCTCAGCCTGTGCCTCATAATTAGGTCATTTACAAGCTGTTTTCCTTCACTTTATTATTTACTTAAAAATGTACTGTAGCAATCAAAACTCACCTTCAGTCCACTGCGATGTGGCAGTGTCCTGTACACTGACAGCCAGCTGTCCCGTGTAGGAGTTGAATGGCATACTGGCGGGCGGCGAGCGCGGCGCCCCGAGCCCCAGTTGGTTGTTACGGGGCATAGAATACAAAGCCTCCGCTAAATCTGCCGCTCGCTTCAGTATTATTTCCTTTTATTAAAAAAAACGTGTGCTTAGAGTTGCTTCGTAGTAGTAGTGCTTCGTTTTAAAATTTATTTTAAAGATCAAATTATGTCAATGAAGGTTGAGTTTTAATGTGATTAATTGATGTTTATAATTCATTTCGTGCTTGATGATGAAGTAAAAAATTGAGGGATACATATCTGACTTTAGGGACCTTTTGACCCTAATAACAAAAACACTAACAAGTGAAAACTACAATTATGACTATTACTGCCCCAGGTATTAAGGTCTATAATATGTTATGAGCACGTTTGTGTTAACCAACTTTACTACTATTAAAATTAAACATTATTCTTTTAATATATAAACAAAATTCTAAAGAGTTTATCAATTTCATTATCCATTCACACAGTCCTCGTTTATCATTCACATAAAAACGGATTTCATTATATACTTTACGACGTCAGCTATAAAACATTTACCTTGGGCAGTTTTTCAGGATCGCCCGGATGTCTCGGTATAAGTTTCTGTAGTCTCTGGAAGCCGTAATCTATTGTCGGCTCGTTGAGAGCTGCTATGCGCAACAAGAAAAACAAAATCAATCATTAGCTGCCCCACTAACGAATGGAAGCCTAATTGATGGATCGCTATCGAAAGAAATTGCGTATTACTTACTGGCCTGTTTTGGTTTTGTTCGATTCTTCTTTGTATGTTTGTATGTTATCAAGAAAGTTAAGGTATAACATTTAATATACATCAATTTGGAAATGATTAGTTTTGTGTATTTTATTCGGATTTATCTTTTATTTGGACAGAGTAGCATTTCTCGTGGTCACGAGTTTGCTCTAATTGAAAAGGTGTCATCACGATCAAAACCCAAAGCAATATATATACAATAAGATTTAAAAAGATCATTATGCTTATTTCAAATTTTTTTTATTATAATTTTTCACGCATTATTTAAAAACTCATGTTGTACTTAACCGACAATCAAGCCAGCAAAAATATGACAGATTCTTTTAAGAAAATTTAATTATCAAAATTTTACTAAAATACTTAACTTGTTACAATAAAATAGGTTCGATTCCCGTATTAGGCCAATAAGAAGTTATTGTTTTTTTTTTGTCAGGATATCTCACTAACAGCTCAGATTATAAGAGTAGATTGTATTTGCGTACACACTTTTTGCTATAGAGGCTACTTTCAGTTTGTCCACCATGGCCTATATAACCAGGATAAGTATATATAAATTTACTCACAAACATAAACGAATCTTCCAGGTGCTCCCTTACAGAACTGCTTGCTTTTGTACGAAAGAGTAACTTCCACCACGCCTGGTATGTGTCGCGGCGGTGTTTGCACTCTAATCGCGTGTGACGTTATAAGCTGTTGACAATACACACCATTAACGCCTTGTCAAAATTATTTCATATATTTTTATACCAACGTCACTCGAAGCACGCTATTTCAGTGTTCCTATAAAATACCGGTTATTTCAAACCATTACTTTAAAACATATAATGTCGATTATCGTGGCATTGTACTACCAATCGGTTTGAACTTTCTAATAAAAATGTGTTCTTGTTGCAATAAATCCTTCTTCGTAAAACTTTAAATACTTTTTTATACGAGCTGTAAATGACACGTAGGAACGAGACGGCTTATCGGAAGAAACACGTGTCTCTTAACCGAATATTGCGAACTCAATTCGAAGTTATTCGTTCACGTGTTTTGTTATAATTAACATTGTTCTTGGATGTGAAGAAACTAATGCTATAATAAGTGTGACGTTGCAAAAATATTTTACTCACCTCGCTCCAAACTAACATAGTTCCGAATACGACTTGGAGTCCATCGAAAAAGTTATCCCCTACTATTATGACCGTAGAACCCCCTGACGTCCAGCCTTCGCTCGGAGATATTGCTTTGATGCATGGCGTTGCTACAGGCAACGGTGGGTATAGCCCCGCTATTTATAAAACAAATAATTCTGTTCACTATACCATCCACTTTAAAGTTGAAATTTCTTTGTGTACATATAAATTTTAAAATAACAGTTACTACTATAAATAAACTGAAAAACTTTCAAATCATATAAATAGCGTTAAAGTAATAAAAGCGTTACTGAAGTCGTTACACTACTAGTAAAAGTATTTTATGCCCAACAACTTATGAAGTTGAATAAACGCCAAATTGCTAAAACTCACGCTGTCCCACTTGGACGTTTATCTTTCGCTGTATCGGAAAAGGGACAATCGTACCTCGTTAAAGTTACACTTGCTTACCATTGTCAAATATTTTGGTAATTGATAATAAATTTTAATACGATTCAAATAAAGTTGGAGATAGCATTGGAATGCAAGGGTTGTTATGACATTATCGAATTGTTATTAGAAATGCAAGGTTGTGAGGGGGACACGCGTCGGAAGACAACAGGGTGAATCTGAAATCTTGTGAACAAAACGACTCGGTAATAAAGACGAGAAGAGAAAGTGAATTTAAGGGGACGGAAGAAGATTACGTCGAAGGTACTTTTTTAATTTAAGTAATAAAAACATTTTTTTCTCCCTCTTCCCCCGCGAGTGAGTAATTAATATTTTATATACTTTGTCTCGTTTCATCGGTAAATAATGAGGGTTGAAGTAGCCTCAACATTTTTTCGTATATACTATTGTCTACATACATAAACTTGGAATCAGTGGAAACTTCATCGTATTAGAATTTATTTGATTTATTGTTTTGTTTATTTACCAAATAAAAGGAAAAAAATACGAAGGTGAAATGTGAATGTTAAATAAGTAGGTAAATGATTATTATGCCCACCATTTATAATTTTAAATTAATAAGAAATCACGTTTTTACGAATCAACCTTTTGAATATGTTTCAATCTCTTTTTATAGTTAAAAATAATGATGGATGTAAAATAAATATCACAGAAGCACCCGTGAGCAAAAACAAGTACAAAAGCATATTTATACATAAACTTGAGACTGTTTTACTGTTTGACCCATAGTTTTTTCAAGACATAATTCTTTTAAATTATCTCTCTTCACGTTCGCCTCAACCACCCATCGCCCCCCTAGCGAAATGTCTACTGTGATTCCTTGCATACAAATTACATCCTCAAATCTTGTATTATGACTTTACATATTTGCTTTAACGCTTCAAAATGTGCGTACTGTTATATACCTATTAAAAATAAAACTTTTTAAGATAATTGGACAAAAATGAAAGCGTTTGCTTTAATTAATATAATGATTGCTTGAGGAAAATATTTTTATGTTACTTGAACTATTTTGATATAACAACTGCAGAAAAAATTGAAAAAAAAACTATAATAAAAATAAAGTATAAAAAAATAACAATATATAAAAAGAATTTTAATTAAATAAATTTTGATTCGAGCTAGCCATGACAAAAGACTTAATCAGTCGTTTCTCGATTGTAATCTTGACCACAGATTATTTTAAATAAAAAAAATATTAAAAAAAAAAACAAAACGTACAATTAGGCTCGGGCGCGGCGTCAATACCTTCAGACGGATCGAGTCGCTTCGCTCGTCTCCCGTGTTTACTGTTGTTGTGAACGAACATGTTGTCCGATATCGCCAGCAGTGGACCGTCGACCATGACCTGCGTTGATATCACCACCTGTGAAATCGAATAATTTTAACACGTACACAACCTTAACTGAAGAAAGTTGGTTCAAAACCACCAATCTACACTGAAGTAAAGTTCTCTTTGACAAGCGTTAAAAGGCTTCAAGGCTTTCAACTGTGGAATACATATTTAGGAGTTGATACTATATACTAATATATACCTATTTAACATATGAATCTTATAATCTTCCATTATAATACAATCATATTAAATACTTTAAAAACAACAATAAGTAAATATATCTTTATTTCATTTAGAATAATATCTACATAAAACGGTAAGTAAGACGGTAATGAACATATTTTGTATATTATCGTCTGATAATAATAATTTATACAAGAATATGGTCGTGTTAATCCTGAGTCAATCTTATTCTATTTACAACATGACGTGAATCCGTATAAAAGTCATCTATTTTCAAACCGAAGTTCAAGATCATAGCGAAGGGATACGAAAATAAAACCCACCAATCTTCGACCTGCATCGATATCGTACAAAAACGTGCGCATTCCGACGTAACACACACATCGACATGCACACAGGGACAGGGATGAAAGGGAGAGTCCCATGGGAGGTGGGGCCAGCGTCTCGAAATGGACGATGTAGTAGGTATGCAAGGAAGTGCATTGTGCAAACGTGTGTGCGGTTGGTCTTATTAGTCCATATGTGTATTTTTCGTTATATTTATATTACAATATGTACGTGATCTTTGATTCAAAAAATTAATACGGGAAAGTACAAAAAAATGTGTATTATTTTGTAGTAAATATTCTTCAATATGACTAATTTTTCTACTTTTCACTTTAGACGCCAAGAACTAAACTATTTATGTCATACTTTGTTATTGTTATTATACGTAAATTATTTCAATAAATGTAGCCAAGAAAAACCTTTAATTATTATTAACTTTAATCATAAAAATAACTCTTTAATAAATATAGTTATTAATAATTTAAAATTATTATTTGATCGTAAATATTATATTATTAACCAAAAATATTAAACAGACCTGTAATATTGGTACGTAGTTTCCAAGATATTATAAACGCACGGTTTACATTACTCGCTTATATTCTTACCCTTGAAATGTTGGGGAAAGATCAATGAATTATTCAATGACACACAGAAAGATAAATATAAACACAGGGAACACGTTCTATATATAATCGCTTATGCATATTAAAATGAACACTATGTTCAAGTAACACTAAGTTCTATATTTGCTTAAAGTTGGTTAGGGGACACGTAAAACAAATATATCGAAGGCATCTGAGGAAGTAAATTTGTACTCATAAGTAGACTGTGAATGCACCTTTACGGCTTATACAGGGGAGGCCGAAAATATATCATGCATTATAAGTATATTAAAATTTTATGTATATCCAAAAATTACATTTATATTTAATATATAAATATATTTACGAAAGATTAATCCAAAAAAATATTTCAAATAAAATGGGCTAAAATTAAATAGATATCGATTCATACTTAACAATTTTTCTATATAAAAACTGTCAATATAAGTAATTTTTCGAGCATGTTAATTGTCGATTGTAAATTAAATTCAATAAATAAATTATAATTCATGTCGTTTACTTTAAAATGTTTTGAATATTTTAAGTTTTACTCCATTACGTTTTGTACAAACTGATTTTGACTATACGGAGTAAAAATCAAAGATGAAAAGATCTCAAGTAAATAGATAAACTCACATAAATAAATTTAATTTAATCCTACCCCTAAATTGGAGGCGCTTCAAATATTCAGCAGCCGTGAATGCAACCCTTCCTTCAGCTAAGGGTGATACGAGTGAATGGTACAATTACAAACGGTAGAAGGCACTTCAGACATTTTTTTTTTTAAATTATATCTACGTATAAAATAAGAAATAGCTTCAAAAATCCAATTAACTTTCTCTTATTATAATAAATAGTACAATAATAATTATTATTACTATAAACTAGTACCTTCTTAAAATGTATATTTAATAAAGGTAAATAACGTTTTGTATTTTATTTTTTTGAAATAAATTGGCGAAAAAGGTATAAAAAAATTAAAATCCTTCTTGTTAGAATAGCATAATATATATCGCATCTGATAATCTAATCGTCATAATCTTTATGTAATGACTGATGATGTATATAACTACGAATAGTGCCTGCATGAAAATATTCTAAAAACAATATAAATTTATTTCACTTTTATATTTTCATAACGTTTTAGAATACCATTAGTCTTCTTTACTTAGACCAAAATCAAAACAATATATGGTCATTTGATCATTTTACATAGAATAAATATATTTTTGAAATTGTTTACAGCAACATCCAATCACAATCAACTTTTTTTAATTCTAGCTTTTTCAAAACAACTCCCCTAGAGAAGCTACGTACTATTTATATTCATAGTAGTAATTAAGCAGTTCCATTTTGTCACATGGTTTTAAAATTTAATTACATCAATCCAAACCAACCAATTACCAAGATTTTTCAATTCATTTACGCTCAACAATTTTATCTTAACATTAGATATAAGGAATTCGAAAAAACCAACTTACTTGAAACCTTCTCATGTCTCGCGGGTTGCCGGCGTTTTTCAAACAATTTTGATTGCACTTCAGAAAGAATTTTAGAAAAAATCTGAAACAAAAAAAAGCACGTGACTTAAAGCTAACAAACGTTTACTTATATGAATGTTCTTTATTATATCTATTAACAAACAAACTCACTTTCGCATTTATTAGTGAGGATGAAATGTGTTAGTAATTTAAGATTCGTTTGAAGAACGTATGTGTGTATGTATGTGTGAACTTGTGCTGTAAAATCTAATTGGGCGGAAGATATTAATTAGCCTAAATAAAAACATATTTAAGTATCCTACTTAATCGTGAATATATATATTTATCTACAAATAAAGATACTGCATTATTACACATGTGTGTATTTCGTAATATTATTATATGTATTCATTTACAACCGTTAGTCTTAGTAAAGACCGACATGATTAGTTATGTTACAAATGAAGGTCCAAGCTCACTCAAGAACCATTGAGCTTTCATGTGTGGTAAGCATTGTGACAAAATCTGCATGTGTTGGATAAAACTCCGCCACATACGTGGAACCGCATGGAACAGCGTGATGGAAAAATCTCTAAACAGTCTCTTCAAGAGGAGAAGATGCTTTTACACAGCTATTTACAAACAGTTTTTTAAATATTATACAGCTCGAATGAAGCATAAAAAATATTTTCTTCTAACAAATATAGTCCATCTGGCTCGCTAAATTCCTTATTAATGATGTCAATTTATTGTCGCAGCACCGAAATCGCTTTAGAGCACATCTCCCAGCTGTTTCCACTTCAGTAGAAACCGTAAACTCCCTATTATAGTATTAATTTGTTTCTCGCGTTCACAAATTTGTATCTTCCGCTCCTTCATGCCCGTTTTTGTGAAACAGCAATTAAGCGTTCGAGTGCGAAGTTCACAAGTTTTTGTCTAAATTTAGTACAGGAAAAAAATTACGAACGTTTTACTCGAAACTGTTAGCTTTAAACTAAATCAAACAATTTTCAATGAAAGTCTATAGGCTCAACTACCGGCATATCGGATTACACACAATAGTTGATCTTTGCAATATTGGGAGTACTTTCCTGTCATTCGAAAATAGGCTTTGTTATATTGTGTTAAGGATCTTTTGGGATGGTGAAGTTAAGTTGGTTGGTGCGTAACGTAGAGCGCGCGATCAGGCAGGCGATCACGATGAATGCTTTAGCAGAAATATTTTACATAGCCTCCGGCACTAGCAATGCCGCCACGCCGAATATTGCTGTGCCAACAGCTGTGGATATAACGAGAGTTGCTACAACATACACACTCACTTCATAAATATTCACATGAATGTTAATACCTTAAATGACTAAGTTGAGTTCTCACTGCTAAAATTATATCATAAGCATTTTCCATTACAGATAGATAAAGGAAAAGTCTATTGAATCGATTTTTACTATAGAGCGGAAACTTATGAATTTTATTTGAAGTATAAGATAAAAAAGTTTGCCTATAATTTATTCCGTTATATATAAAAAAAACGGTGTGATATCTACTCAATAAAAGTGAACACGGGGCAGATATGAACATTGTGCCGCGAACGTATTTGTAGAGCCCGCGGCGTCGCACATCTGTCCGCATTATTTATGTTAAACACCTTATGTCACAATATTGCGAGTTAGTTTACACGTCAAACGAAACCGAATAGAGGTATGGAGATTTATTTCGGGAGAGAAGACAGATGGATTTTATATACTATATTAATAGCTACCTTGAAATAATTTTTTAATCAATGTTTTTGACTCATGATCATATTAATAATATTTTCAATTATAGAAATATTTGAAGATAATAAAAATAAGTATTTATATAAAATCGGTATAGCCTTTAAGGAATCCACAAAGGTCAACTGACCCCGGTTTTCCGTTTAAATTACTCTCGCGGTCAGCCCTAAGCCCTGGGATGATAGCGAATACCGCTAAGTAAAATCTATTAGACGGACACTTTGCTTATTTCACAACGAAAGATAAATAGGTTAAAAATTTATATACAATATTACGACTATGCTATCATATATTGGCATATATAGTATATGACATTGAAATGACGTACACAATACACAAAAAAAATCCTTAAAAATTGCACAAAAATCCTTGTAAAATTAATGATTTAATGATGATAATGATTTAACGATTAGTCCGTATCGTAAATATTTTGTCGATAAACTAGAAATCCAGCTAAAAATGCATCTAGGGAAAAAGTCGGAGTCTACTAACTATTTATACGAAGTTTAGCTTAGACATGGTGCACTGTTCGCAATACTAGAGACTCGACAGGTGCTAATTTATACGAGGCAAGTCGTAATTTACGACTACGACGCCTTATGTGCCGCTGAATGAGGTTGATCTAATGAAACATTGTGTAACTCTATTTTTTTACTTAGTTTTGCCCATTTATTGTCAATTTCATATTGAATATTTACTTTATGTCTGTATCGTTGTATCTTTTGAAAAAATTACTAACTAAATAAGACGTACGACATACGATAGTATGATTGTAGGGATTCAGTATTATGTAGATTTCGTTTGTGATGAAATGTAACAGAATTTCGTCATTTGATGAAATATTATTGTTAATCGTGGATATAGATAAATAGAGACAAATTAACTGTGTTTAAAAATATTGTTGTGTCCAAAGGTAACCCCTGGAAATGCTATTAAATTAATATGATGGTACTCAATGATGGTAATCACAATTCACGTATTTCTCGAAATTCCAAGGAAAGAAAATTATATTATATATTTTTTTTCCAAAACCACGTAAGTCGTATTATTGAGTGAGAGCCCATAAATAAATAAAAAAGATAGACTAATTTCAAAAATATGCATAGAAGAACTATTCATTATATTGTTTACTTAATTCTTATTTATAGTCTTAGAAATCGCTACAATACAGATAAATACATGCTTTATAAAAACATTCAGGTCATGACATTGGCATACATATGTTTCTTATAATTCACAAGACACGAGACATAGACAAGACAAGTCACAAGACTTTATACGAAGTCATATTACCTACATACTAATGATTAAGCTGATCTAATAAGGTGTCAAATCGTAATGACCCAGTAGATAGAACATGGTATTAACGGGGTATGAATTTGTTCAAATCATCACTGATTTTCCTGCCCAGTATATGTGCTTGCATTTCGTCTCGTGCATTTTTTTAATTTAACGTACGAAAGCAGAAATCTGATAGTTAGTGTTCATCTCCGCCCATAAATTTACTTGGAAGTGCTTGAAATATTAATCCCTTGTGTCTGTTTATAGTGTATAACAAACTATAAACCATAACAAAGATAATATTACAAATTGAAAAAATATTACTATTTTAAATATCAGTCATTGATAAGTGGATAATACCTATACAGAACGTGCCTAAACGGTTGGAAGGATAACATTCCAAGGAACTGTGTCGAATGAAATTAATGTCATAATTCATATCAACAAGCCAGTAGTGGAGCAGCTTGCTGTAGTAGTAGTTGAGTAGAACTTTAGCCCAGCAGTGGGACACTTATATACACGCTTAACTCCAATCAAATTTTTATTTTATTGAAACGATACAAATAAACTATACTGGTTCAACTAAGACATCATTCTATTTCACTAATAGATAAATATAATTCACAAATATTGTTTGAAATGAATAAAACATTTAGGTACTAACCAAGAACAGTTTTCGAATATACAAAATCTACAAGAAACAATTATTTGTTAACGTTTTTGTCTTGTGAATATATTTTACACACAAAAGATTTTGTATAGAATACTGCAATCGAAAAAAAAAACTTCTAACCGTAGTTGCGTAAGAAACACTGCGACAAAATCAAACTGTTCCCAATAAAAGCGCCCGCCTATATAGAAAATATTTACCTATCGCATCACGAACAGAAAGGTAACTGTATTTTTCGTCGTAAAAACTACCCCTGGTTTTCATCCCTTCTCGTATATTATATAGCCCTATCCGTTAAGGCTTATCTTTTGATATCAAACGAAATGTCGTAAGCGACATTGATTTTTTTTTATTGATACTAGGAAGGCTGGAGGCACCTAATGGTAAGAACATTGGCTACTTGCTACGAAACATATGTTTATATATCCCTTTGGTACGTAATTACACAAGAACCAAGATGGTCTATTGTTTCATATAATAACAAGCTGAATTTTCAGATATATAATTTGTGTTTATAATTCATATCATACTCGATAGTGAAAAAAAACATGGCGAGGAAACATTAACTTGTCAGATGGAATTCTGTTAAATGTGTATTCTCAAACCCGCCCTGGAGTAGCATTAGTGGAATAAAGAGAAGAGGCGTTAGTCCAGCGGTGATACATTTACAAGTTGTTACCATATATAATACCACTGACTCACCTATTCTTCACATAGGAAATACAGTGATAAAAAGGTGGTATATTAATGGTCAGTGGATATGCCTATAACATAAAAAATAGACTAGCATCAATTTCAAAAGGTAT
Source organism: Nymphalis urticae (assembly GCA_905147175.2). Taxonomy (NCBI): domain Eukaryota; kingdom Metazoa; phylum Arthropoda; class Insecta; order Lepidoptera; family Nymphalidae; genus Nymphalis; species Nymphalis urticae. The sequence goes on along the minus strand of LR989994.1, from coordinate 3,975,005 downwards.
TCTATTAAATTAGCAATAAAGTATTATTTTGCGTATCATGTTTTTAAGTGTATATCAAAACTTAGAACAGCAAAGATAAAAGATAGAATCAAAGCGGGTGGGTATTTATGAGGCTTTAAGCATAACAAGGATGGATAACAGTAAGGATGTAATTTATTTCATGAGCTGCGGCAAGGATTTTTTTTTTAATATACTCAACAAGTGAAGTCTAAGACTTTTACAATGAATATAATAAAGAATTATTATATCCTAACTATTTTGTTTATTAAATGTTTTTAAACCTAATATGATGTCTATTTTAAGCTGCTGGTATAAATTTATATGAATAGGGCTTAATAAAAATGAAATTGGTTCATTATTTTGTATAAAACGCTTACATTTTATAGTTTTATTTTTACTCGCATATTCCCAACTATACGTCGGAAAAAATCTACTACGGCATTAAGTCGCGGTGAGGGGGCGGAGAGGGGCCTTTCAAGTCGGAACACTTGAATGCCACCCGCCTCACACTCCGCCCTCTATATACTATGTTTATTTGCATGGATGTTCCTTTCAAATAGTTTAAAAAGAAATCCATACGTCACGTGCTTATTTATAGAAATGTCTAGCTCTACCTTCTTATTTTATTTTGTAAGTAAAAATTAAAAAGGCAATTTTTTTTTAATAATCGTTATGAATTATTAAATTTCAAAAGTCAAATTCTACCCTAGTATAATTTGTATTAAAATAAATATAATTTATTTTTATTTGAATTTCCTTTTACAACAAAACAACTTAACCCTAAACTAACTCAGGCAATAACGATTGTCGGAAATGTTGGAGCAACAGAAAACATTCAAACCCGAAACCGCATTCGGCAATCGAACGTTCGCGAAGAACTCGCACTGACAACAAGCGGTCTCTTATAACTTTTCCCTTTTAACCTTTCGCCCCCCTGCTCCCTCGGGAGGCGGTCCCCTGGGCCCGCGACTCCCTACGCCCCGCTCCACTCAATACCGACACGCCATGCGGACGCCAAAGATTAAGTAGCCGGAAGATTGACTAAAAATATGAATGATGTACTGTAAAAAAAATAATTAATAAAAATATAAGTACGTTTGTTTTGTTTAAAATTATTTATTATATAAATAAATAAGATTTAACTATATGTATATAGCTGACGTATCTTGAAATTGATTAGCACAATCGATTTTATAAAATATATATAGTATTATAATTTTTTATAAATTCTATCTGAATTCGTACATACGTCACAGAACGTATCTACTGCGACGTACGTAGAGTACGCTTAGAAGTGTAAAGTTCTAGACGTTCTGCGAAGTTTACCCGTGCGGGCAAATAATCTTTGGTTACGTGCGACGGGCCTATAACGGACCCAGTTTTCGACTTTGTTTTTCCGCGTGCGCCTATAGCGAACGTTAATATTTCAGTACGTAGGAATTCAAGGGTTAACTGGTCCCCGTTTCTGACGCGTAAATAGAGTACAATAACAACGATTTCCATACGTATCATTTATTGGAATGTGCACATGAATCGAACTTCGTAAGCGTTTATTAATTCAAGAAGTTTAAAACTAATATATTAAGTGTTAGAGTATAAAGCCAGTTAAATTCTGGTGTTGCTGTTTTAGTGACAACTAGCAAATAGGTTCTTGTGTAGGTATTGTTATTTAGCATATAGGTTGTGCCAATAACATATCTATATTTGTTTATATATTGTAATGTGTGTATGTTTTGAGACTGTATGTCCCATTGTTAGACAAGATCTGCTCCACTCTTGAGGTGAGGACTTCGAGCGTATGCCCCAATAGGAATTGACAGATAAACAGTAGTAGAATTTTGTGTAATGTATAATCATTTTTCTTTCACAGCCTATACGAGATGAATAATTATAAGCACAAATCAAGCAGACTAAAATTCAAGGCTGCTTGCCAAGTTTGAACACGAAATCTTCGATTAAGATTTAATCGTTTTAGCCACTAAATCATATCGGCTTATTTAAAAAACAGCAGAAGAGAGTATTTTACAAAGGTACATCAAACAAGCAATAAAAATTGTTACGTTAAGTAAAGTCATGTTCTCGTAAAAAGATTTACAGACATAAAGAAATAGCAGATTTTGATTGACTTATCTATTTTAGTATAATAGAATATATACGTATACTGTCCTTAAGTATGTTTATAGATTTTATAGCTGAAATAGTTTTTTCTTTGTACCGAGTGAAGGATATCGCGACGCAGCATTGTTGCCATGGCAACGCGATAAAACCTCTCCTTTCACAGAGCCCCGCAGTAAACGTCACAGTTTGAGATAACTTCACAATAAATATCGAGTCATCCTGTCTCAATTATTTTGATAATTGTTTAAATAAGCGTCTAAAATGATTGTATTTTATTTCAAAACGTATAAGAAAAAGAAGAAATTAGCCATAAAGAATATAAACAACAACAAAATTGGTAAATTTATTTTCTTTCGAAAATAATTATATATAAATAAGACACTATAAAGGTATTTATTAAAATATTTTAATTTAAACGCAAACCTTGTTTAATATTAAGATACAACTAGTTCAACGTTCGATTCCAAAACGTATTTTTAACATTTCATATATTCTCGAGGTACGGCCGAGTCTAAAAGTGCCGGCGTATCTTCCAATTGACAGTACTCGCTGACATCGTCCAATCGCTCGTGGCTTGTAAGCCTTTCCCCGCTACGGAGCTCAGCTAAAAATACCTACGTTATATTCGAACCATCCGCTTTTGACAACGACTGTAGCTATTATATGTAGTGACGTAGATGAGCTACGAATAAATGTTCTACGAATCTTTACATGACGTGATATGATTAGCATGTACATAAGTATATAACAATTTCATGCAGACCGAAGACTCAAAACTTGTTTAAAAAATTATTATTAATAAATATATTTATCTTTCAATGATTGATTTATTTATAATATAAATTATGCTATCTTAATCTTTATATAGCAGAAAATAAATTTTAAAATAACATATTATAAGTTTCATTTTTTATTTGCGTGCTACGCACTTTATTCTAAGGAATATGATATTATTATTATAAAATAATACGACAAAACTAAGAAGGAAATGTACTAATGTACTTTGCCGCTTGGCCTAAAATTCCGCATTCAGCTCGACCTCTTTCGGGCACAATCAACATACAAAGACAAGGTCCAACATTACGCGTCACTTCATTGTGGGCACCACTCTAATTGTAACTACACTCCAGGGTACCATCAGCCGCTCAGCGCTCCCGATAGTAGGCGTGGGCCACTAATCTTCGACCCCTACATACTAATACACAAACGAATCTTTTCAAACAAGTTTCGATTCTATTTCAACAATCTTAAGGCTCTAAATTGTTCGCAATAATAAACGTATTTGCAAACATAGCGAGGGTTAACGCACACTATCAACTCATTAAATTGCATCGCCTTTTTAATGAGTCTGAAAGTGAACAAAGGATATTGAGCGCGATTACATTAAGTACGTACTTGTAGCGAGGTAAGATAGTTTGTTTCCTCGGTAATGTTTAGATAAGCAAATTTAAGTATTAATAAACTTGTTTTAGTTTCAACCAAAAATCGCCTTAGTTGTGTAGTTTTAATTAGTATTCTATTCTATTACAAGATAATTGTATCGAGTACTTAAATCTTAAATTTTTGTTTGACGAATTTGGCATTAACAAGATCAGTATTAATATCATGTTAATATCAAGCTTTCACTTAAACAATGATTAGAAACAGTTGCGATAATTTAAAATTACATAAAACTACTTTCAACTTTGCTACTACTTTTGTTCGACTTAAATAATAATTGTTCGTTTGAACCTCTTCTTAGGCTTTTAGGCTAGAATTAAGAAAAGAGAGTCCAATTATGGTCACAGATGTTACAAATACAACTCGAACAGTTAATATTATTATTATATACTTTATTGTTGGTTAGGTTTTATTGTAGTTAAAGCAAGGCAACGCTTCGTTTATAAACATTAAATCTAATAATAACTGATTATTATGGTATCATATATTGTTATTCTTAAGCACTCAAGTATTTAGGCTATGTGTACGTGCAGGACAATTTATTAGAAAGGGTTTTTTTATTAAAGTTTATTTTATTATAAAGCAACCCCCAGTGAATCCCAGTTTGTAAGAACTATGTCTTTTTGTTGCACTGATTGATATAATATTTAAAAAGACCATAGTCATGCTAATCATTTAAAAATATCTACAAACATTATAACACATTTTTTTAATATCGGTATTATGTATAATGGAAGTATTGAAACTATATAAAATCTTAATCATCTGTTTTAAACCATGATGATTCACGATAAGTTTAACTATAAAAACTTTAAAAAGATAAATAAGAAGTCTGTAGAGTGGATTCGCTATTGAGTACTACGAGAAAAAACATATTTTTTTAATAAATTAACTAAACACAAATTTATTTCTTATTATCTACATTTTATTGTGTGAACGACTCATTTAAAGATGTTTATATAATCTTGCTTATAGAAAATTAGTAATTATTATGTTATCCTTTTGAAAAAAGCTATCTTCACTGACTTCTAAAATGGCTAGCCTTTTAGTGATTTTATATAAACATGTATAATATAAAACCACAAACAAAAGGTTTAACCTTTCAATTATACGAGATGGAGTTTGATTTCCTCAATATTAAGCGTTTCTTTTATACTATAGGTGTACGAGCAGATAGGTCACTTGATGGTGACACCACCGCCCATAGATATTAACACCGTAAGAAATATTGACCATTTCATACATGACCAATTATATCATTAACCTTGGGAACTAAGATGTTATGTTTCTTTTGCCTGTAGTTACACTAGCTGACTCACCCTTCCAACCAGAACACAAAAATACTAAGTGTTGCTGTTTGGCGTTGGAATATGTGATTAGTGGGCGGTACCTACCCAGACGGGCTTACATAAAACCCTACCAAGCTACAAGTACATTAGTAGAATAGCATAACAGTGTATACATATTACAAAAAGTAGGTTATTTGTCTTTAAAAACTTTTTTGTTGCGCAAGGCACCGTAGTATTAGGCAAAAATACAAAACGGTATTCTATATTAAAAACTATTTTAAAACTGTATAACATTTTATGCAAAACGCAGTATTTACGTACGCCACGCTCATATTTACCGGGTGAATATGCTATAAAGTGATATCACGTGATCGTTTTCAGCCGGGTAATAGTTATAAATTACCCGGGTAGTTTATAAAAGCCGGTTAACCCGAGGTAAGCGGACAAGGCGGATAATTTATTATTTGGAAATTCGGACGCGTTTTCATATGCTCTATTGATCATATCACAATGGGTTGAGGATAAAGGGTTTGTTTTATCCAAATTCTGGATGTAATGACACTTATTAATATTTGTAATAAGGACTAATATTGTTTGCCTCATTTGACATATGGTCAAGGGTGATGACTCACAGCATATTATATTATTGACACGCATACACAGGAACCGAGATGGCCGAGTAGATTGAATATGTGGATCTTATTTAAAGGTCACGATGTCAGATCCGGGCAACCACCTATGACTTTTAAAATTACTTGCTTCATTTGGGTTTAAATTCGGAGAATTTCATGGTACGTACATACACATTAAATTAAATTACCGTAAATATGGTAGAAAAAACTTCGAACGGAATGGAACGGAACGGAACGGAACGGTACTAGTGAAATACTATTACTACCACTGATACTTGTAATATATAAATACTTTTATTATTTCAGTTATAAATAAATAATTGTTTTGCATGAAATTTCTGGCATTCGCTTGGCATTTTATTTTTAAAACTTTATATTTGGAATATAAGCTATATATGTAATTATTTAATTTACTTTCTATATTTTAAATCGATCGACCGATATAATAGAGGTCATTGCTACTATTTATTTATATTAAAAATAATAATAAAAACATTTAAGATAAGAAGCTTTGTTATATATAATGTTTTTTTATTAATGACAGACCTAATAATTCAGATATCTTATTAAATAAACATATTGACACTTACATTTTAAGCGTGTAATATACATTTTTTTTTATTTATAAAGATCATAATTTACTTTATTTATATATAAACTTTTTATGATATTATCAACATTTAATATGTTTTACTGTTAGCTCAGTTCGAACGGGGAACTGAATATATAGTTGCAATGCGCACTGTATCATTTTCGCAAGAGGGTCTCGCCAAGTTATTATAGGAAGGCTACACTCACGTTCAAGACGTTTTAACATTTTAACTTAACCAAATATATTGGATATTATAATATTATTATAGTTATTTCATATACATGAATGAAATATATGAATCTATTTTGGCAGAAATAATCGTAAGATGATGTTTTTATTAAGGAGTATTTTATTTAAAAGAGAGAGAGACAGAGCAAAAAATAAATTACTGATAACAAGTCTGCATGAATTACTAAATTTATTTTAGTTATTAATGTAAGCAATATAAAAAATATTATTAATGTCCACTTGACCGTATTACGAATACATCTTGCAATATGCTTACTGCGTACACGAACAGTTTGCGTAGGAGATATAGATACGAGTATATGGAGATAAAGAGTACACTTGTGTTTTTTCAAATACGTCATGAGAACTGTCTTTACCTTTAGAACCAAATGAGATGGTAATCAGATACGACCAGAGACACCAGGTGCAAGGCCAGTGCAGTGGAAAAGGGTGAAGTACTAACACATTTGACTGTTACGATTTCTTTTAGAAAAAGCTATTAAATTGTAATAACTCAACCCGGATTCGAATTCAGAACATCGGAATATGCAGCTTTATAAGCTAGACCAACTCATATATACTTCCATAATTTCTTCTTAAGTTAAGTTTAGTCAAGTGATAATCATTTTCATGTAATAAACATGGCTTACAAAAAAAATGGTACTTAGCTACTAAAAAAGTGACGACAAAAAAATTGAAAAACGTGATTTTCAACGCGAATGTACAAATTTTATATTCGAGAACCCTACAGTACATTTATCACACGGAAACTTTTAAGGTAAGCATATTTAGGTCCTAGTACCCGGTTTCTCAGTAAATTGTAGGTGATAATATTTGTGCGATTCATATTAACATTATAAAATAAATAACAGTACAGCGCTTTTTTATACTGTTTTTTTATCTTTTAACTGTTTGAGAATTTAAATAAAAACTTTTTTATTATTGTGTATATTTTATCATATTTTATACAACATATAATCCAGTGTATCTCTTTTATGTAACTAATTTTTATTAATGAAATTTCGAATTGAACGGCAAACCAAAATAAAATTCGTATTTTACGAATGGACAACTAAAACATAAACGTTTGGTAGGATCCCTCGTACAAAACTGCTCTATCAAAATATAACGACCGCGATAAAACGATGGAAAGAAAGCAAACGCTACCATCGAATTTCCAAAGATCCTACAATATATACGTCCCTCTCTAACATACTTGTAATATCTAATTCTTTCTTGTTCCGGCATCAGTTCTCAATTTTTATAGGCTAGTCGATAATATTTTGGCCGCAGCGCGAGTTATGTATTATATATTTTCTGATTTTTAATACTTCGCTCCGTAATACAAATAAACTGGACGTCAATCATTTAGATAAACTTTTAAATAAGTAAAAACACATCCGTACAAAAAGAGACCAATAGAAAGTCAAATAAAAACGTTTGGTTAATCTAATTTAACATATTAACTTAATTGCTATTTAGTTTTTTCGAATTGGTCTCTTATAAACCGTCTTGACGTCATGTCATTAATCTTAGGAAGCTGGCAGCGCAGCAAACGACCTCCCGTTAAGGCTTTCCATGGGCAGCGTACCCATAATATGCTTGTATAACCGGAAAAACGTCAAAGCAAATGCCGCCGGAAGCGCAAGCCAAACGAAGCCTTCCCCTAATTTGTATTAGAGTCATTAACGCGTGCACTAGTCACGATCCTTCCGACCTTTGTGTATAAACGAATAGAAAATAAGGAATCCCGACGCTAAGAAAAAAAGGTAAATTCGCTAGATATATTTTTTCGCAGAGAAGCGTGTCGGTAGCATTGTTAAATATATCGTCCAATCAGTATCTCGGGGCAGGAGAAATTAGCGTTTGAAAGTGAATGGCAGAACGGCGTATCCTGGTCTACCCTTTTATGTGGCGCGGCGTAATAAAAAAAGAGATCTTGTTTGAATTTGGAAGACGAATTAAAAAGAAAATGAATTCTGCACTAATTTAGCAGAGAGAGTTTCCAGACGATTTTCGGGGCTTGAGGTCGGCTTAATTAATGCATTAAAGTTGAAAGTCTTCACTCATGTACCGATACTAATGAATACTGCAAAGTAACTAAGTATCGTTTACTTTATCTACATTAATGGATATAAAATTTAGGATTCAATAACATTTTTTGGTTTTAGCGTGTGTGTACATGTAACACTTACAAAGACACACAGTCTTTGTATGTATTACATACTCATCTATTATTATACATATAACACATCGTATTTATGATGTTAATAATGACGAAGAAATTTAATATTTATTTATTTATAAATATAAACAAACAGTAATTCGATAGAGCTTGTGATGTCGCTAAATTCATACTGTCTTCAGTTCTAATGGCATTTTATATGTCGTAATATATGTTGTAATAGCAGATTAGAAGGGCTCACGTTCGAGTGAAGTTCGGATCAGGGGCACTTTAACGAATCGTATCACTTGTAATGAAGGCTAATTCTTTCATTAACTCCCCGTGACAATGGGAGAAAGTGTAAGGTAAACGAAAATGAATGTCCAACTTGTTTTATGTGTAACTTACAAAGGTATGCGTAATTAATAGAGTTCTTTGACTGAATTCGTTGATTTTTACCTAAAGAAAAATGACATGGTTTTAAAGGATTTAATAATCGTATAAGATCTTATATTAAAAAAACTGTATAATTGTGTTATCATTCTTTGAAAAACACTTCCATTCTTACTTTCAATATTTTTTGCATATGTTAACATTATGTTAGATTGTCATTTAATTTACTATGTAAATAATAGATACTAATTTTTCATGTTTATTTTATTATTATATATACAATAAATAATTTATGCTTATGTGACAAATGTTTTGAATTGAATAAATACAATATATATAATGTTGGATGAAAAAGATTAGATATTTATTTAAAATATTAAATGATTCAAGACAATATATAAATAAAAGTACAAAAATATTATCAACATCTAATCCCAGTATCTGTACTTCAAATGCATTTTATCTCATTTATCAAAACATAAATCGGAATCGGATCTGACAAGGCGTTAATGGCCAGCTCAATGCAATTTAAGCGACCCCAGCCGGCTATAACCGAATTTCTTTTTTGTATCAACGTGACTCTGTTACAATGCACTTTTCGATTTCAATTTATATTTTACTTTATTTTATGAAGCAGAAAATTTAAAAAAAAAAAAGAACGGTAACAAATTAGTGTTATTTCTTTTAACTGTTTTTCTTCATGTTTTTGCAAAAAGCCTTTGTACACTGAAGATGTCAATTTTATTTACTTCTACTGTAGAAACTTACTATCATATATTAATTAGTTTTATAGTATATATTCTATACTATAAATCTAATTAATAATAGTTTAATTTGAACAGACTTTTCGATAACACTATTTCAATTAAAAAAATACAATATTAATTAAGAATCAGTACATTTATTTAAATGAATTTCCTATCAATCATAAGCTATTTCGAAACAAAATCCAGCAAATTATGGTATTATTTTTTCATACTTTTTATTTTAAGTTTTATAAAGTATAGATTTGTTGAATAAATATTAATTCCAAATTCAAAATGTTAATGGATTTTTTTTAAATTAGAGTGATATCTAGTGTATTACTGCACCTCGACCCGACACTAGCGATATAAAGCGAAAATTGGATTCACACTGACAATCGAAGACTGCCGTCAAAGGCGACCCGCGATATGTTTGCCCAAATACTCCCCGAAACTACACTCTATTCTTGTAGAACTCTGCAACCTATTCATATTTTCTTCTTTTGAAATATTATAATAAAACATTTTATTAAACCTTGTTGAGATATTTTATAGTCACTTAATATTCTTAAATTGTTTCATTGATATTACATATTATAAATAGAAAATAATGATTTTATCAACAAGGACAAAAATAGAGCTAGTATCATCATTTTTACTATTACTACTTAAATAATTTATACTTAATAAACATATTCTTTAATGTCAATATTCTTGGGACACTTAAGACTTTTCCACCAAGCTGCTCAAGTGCGATTTGATGAAATATAAACAAATGAAATTTCATTATTGTTTCCTATATCTTAAACAAAGTTTGGCATAAATTTACTAAAATACAAGTGAAAACATAAGCGCACTGCACTAATGCAATTTACAAAGCAGGCAATCAAGACTACCACATTGTTGTACAGACGCCGTCAAAGAGCCAAAGGAAACTCCTTAATAATTAATTGATGCTTAAACGCGCTGACGTCTTACGCTTCAAAGGGGACTAACAGCTGTGCATATGCCCCCGTAAGTGGTGCTCGCTCTAACTACATACGATATATTGGGATTGATTTCCTATTAATAAGTAAAACTATGTATGTATGTTTTTATTACTATAATATCATACAATTATATAAAAAATATTATAGGAATTAGTTTATAAGGTATTCGATATTGATACTACATTGTAACATAGATCAGAAATATATAATTTTAATTCTTACACGTATAAGTATGCATATATAAAAAAAGATTTCGAAGCTTTAAAATTTATATTTTTGATACCCGCATACCTCACAAAATAAAATCAAACAAAACAATTTAGAGCATATTAAAAAATTAATATCTCTATGTTTGTCCTTTATGCATTCCGAAGCTATTATTTTTTTTTTCATTTTATTTTAATGAAACTTTTGGTGAGTTGTTCAATGTACTCCCATAAAGATCAGACCCAAAATTTTGTATGTTAGTACTTCAATATAAACGTTTTATGTATTATTCTTATTCTAATCGAGTGAAGCCGGGACGCGTAGCTAGTGTTTAATAAAAATAAATCCGTTTTACGAAAACTGACATTTAGCTAATGGATATTAAAACAATGATATTAGTGTATCCGAGGACCTCAATTATAACGTGAAATTGAAGAGCCATTAATCAAATAAAAAGTCATGATTACACCCAAATCTTGATGACTAATTGAATGAGGCACTCGTCTTAATTGAACTTGAATGAGGACTTTTTGCTTCGAAATAGATTTCGACACGATAAAGCGACAATACTTTAACAAATAGACTACTTTAATATTACAAACTTTCAGCAATGATTTATACAAAATAAATATTTTTTTAAAAGTTAAAATAATTGTTGCAATTAGATTTTATGATTATAAAAATTATAAGCAAATGAAATCAAAATCCTTTATTAGAATAAATAACGAGCTGTTATATAAATACAATAAGTAATAAATATTGTCTATTCTATAAAAAAAATCCTTTATTCAATTTAGAAACATTACACTTGCTTATTGATTGTCAAATAAGAAACTACTACCGTAAATTATTTATATACTAAATGGTTTGGAAAATCAATGTCACTTTTGCACAGATTCTTGGAATCCGGATATCGCAATGGGCTTTGTGCAAGGCAGCCTGGGCCATACCTAATACAGAGTTAATAATAATAATAATACGCCTTCAGAATTATCATCGTACTTCATTCGCTTGCCTTTTTAGTATTTATCTAGGCCTTAGCGCGCTGAAGTGCGGCGTTTTATATAAGAAAAAAATACCAAAAAAAGAAGACTTGGCCGATGTTAACGGTCGACGACAACTCTCCTTGGGAACGCATCTGCTGGTAGGTTGGTTTTACTCTAATGAAAAACCACACGATACAATCGATTTAGCTTAAATATTCAATAATGAAATTGTAAATAATATGTGTATATCATTAAGCAAATAAATAATATTTTAATGTTGTCTTTGATTTTTATTTTACGTATAAAAACCTAATAAACCACACTTAAACATTTAAAACGTTTTTCAATATTAAAAATAATAAGTCGGCCAATAAAGCGGTTGAATATTTTTACGAAAAGGCAAAAAACGGATGATAAAACCCTGTCACTAATTAAAGATCCCGAGTCGGGATCTTCTTCCTATTAAATTTCTCGCTAATTTGAAATAATATTAAAATTGAAATGAAATAAAAATAATCTTACTAGAAACTTATAATTTAATATCACAGACGAAGAAATATCATTTTTCGTCTTAATTGCAAGTATATTTAGTTTATTATAAGTTTTCTTAAAACAAATATGTGATATATAGTACAATATATAAAATCACAATATTGCAATTTATTATACATCATTAAGGTATAAAAATACTACAAAGATAAAACAAAAAGTAAGAATGGATTTTTAAAGTCAAAAGTTGTGTCAACGATACATCTCATGCATCGATGAAGAAAAACATCATGAGAAAAACGTGCACGTATCTGACGGCATACTTATAAAAAAAATCTATATATAATAAATATAAAACAGTTCTGAAAAAACTATCTACAATGACAGAAATACAATTGTCCGAGGTTATAAAAATGGTAATGCAAAAACCGCTTCATAGATTAGAAACAACACGAGGTTCCGACTAGTTGCAATTCATCATTATTATTCCAGACAATTTATCAAGCGGTTGGCTCGCCTCCGACCGGATCGCACATTCTAACGAGATGGTGAATTTTCACCGAATAATTTCCGAACCGACGAATCACGTATTGGAATCCGAAATGAGGTCGAAATTGAGATAGAAGACTTGTACATGGTTTAGGATAAAAGTGGATATAAGAATAATGTAGGCAGATTCAAACTATATCGTTAGCAATATACTTTAAAGCAATAGAAATAGATTAATTTGATAAGTTAACATTTAAAAACTCAAATAAAAATAGTAATATATTTTTTAATATATTATATACGACACAATAAATGCCTTAGAAATTATGAAGCAAAGAAAATAAAATACTTATAAATTAACATGGAATTTTGTCATTACTGAGCTTCTACAATCGAAGGGTCGATACGATTACCGAGGCTTATTACTTCGACTCTATCATATTTCAATTTACGATCGTCACCCGGACTTATCGAGTAGAAAAATCAGGGGGCACTGAGTACCTACGCCGATATAAATCAGAAAGAAGATGTCTCATTACTGCCTTGATTTATTTATCGGACTAAGTGGAATACGATATTCTACATATAATAAAATTTAATGGAAAAAAAAATCGCTCGTGTTGAATTCGTTTTAGTTGGAAATTCAAAACTTAGTCGCTTACATTATATACAAATTTTAAGCTTAAAGAGGACATTAGATAAAGTCCATAGCAAGAAAATGCTTGGTCGGAGGGAATAAGAAAGCGGTCCTAGTTGTTAAGTCTTGTACAGTTTCTGTCGCTATCTTTTGGATAAGGAGCCTAATCACCAGTCGTCGTGTCTGTATCGGGCCGTTGCGGAGCGCGGCCTTCCCTAGGGTACGCTTTTGGGACCGCTTTTCTTTTTGGTTTACATTACACTGAAAGTGTGTCGAATTTTTTGTTATGTCTCACTTTGTATGCTGATTTTATCAAATGCTTTAGTAAAATATTATTTATATTATAAGTAATCTAAAAGTATTCCTTTAAATTGCAATGATTACCTATTTTAAACAACGTTAAAGTTATCTCCAGAAGTTTATTCCGCCTATTTCTACTTATAAGAGCGAGTGCAGAACCTATTAATAAAGACTTATGAAGTTATCGAAACTTTACCAGTAGAACGGCGAACCTGTTCGGGTCGCGCACCAACAAACTTATGTTTGCAAACTATTTGTAATATAAATTTATTGCTCGTGTTAACAACTACCTACTTCTTAAATCTTGTAAATTACTTTAATATCTTTCAAACTTGAAATAAGAAACAAAAGCCTATAAAGTAAAATAACACTTAACATTTTAGTGAAATAAAACCCTTTTTTTTTTAAATTACAAAATATCCAAAATAAAACTCAAATGTTATAAAGACGAAATCATTGATTTTACTTTTAAATTGAAACAAAAAGTCTATATATAAAACGAGTAGATACCAAAAACGTAATAGAGGATTCAGCCGCTCAGAAACAAATTTATTTGGCGAAAAGAAAAGAGAGGCGCACGGCGCCGCGGCGTATCTAATGAGATAATATAATAGCCGTGATTCGCTCCTACCACTGTTCACAGGACCGAAAATTACCGGAAAACTGCAGGCGGGGAAACCTCGGTTTTAGAACGCTACATTTCCCTAATGTAAAATTAGAATTTCCGCCTTCGAAATAGATTTTTCATTGCGGTATCGTGTAAAAGTTTAAAATATCAAAACTTTATTCAATACCAATAGTGTTAAGTAACAGCCAAATGTCCCACTGCTGGACGAAAGTGAGCCTCCAGTTCGGAAGGATATACAACATCATTTCTTTATAATATTTCCTTCACAACAGAACAGAAGATGAAATATAAAAACAAATGAAGCACATATAACATAGCATTGCTAGCTTTTGATTTGAACTCGTAATCTTCAATTGAGATTCATATGTTCTATCCACTGGACTATTCCGGCTCAAAAGTGTACGTTAATGAAATATATGAAGAAATTAGGTAAGTAAATGTATGAAGAATTAAAATAAAGTAAACAAATATAAGGCAACCGTTTAGTAGCGTACTATTAATGTCAATAAAATATTCTTTCTCAGTAACAAGCATAAGAGGGTCATATCGAATTGGGAATCGATTTTGTCGCACCCGAAATAGGGTGTAAAGATCCCATTGTAATATAGATGCCGTCCATATGTCGAGTGAGCCCACAGCGCTGTAACGTGTAGTACGGCATAGTCGAAGTAATATGTATTAATAATTTTCGTTTCAGTAATAAAATAAGTATCAAAATTCTTCTATCCGTGAACCTTAAGTGTCTATGCGTGTAATCAATTATCTCTTCCCCTTTTTCAATAAACAAACAACCTTTAAACCTACCATTTAATCCGTTAATAGCTATTCCGATCACAATATGCTTATTATGAGTATAGTTTAATGCGAGTGACTCCCACCCCTCGGTCAACTAACGTTTTAAATTCAAGCACGACAAAACATCTTAATCATTACGCTTCATAAAATCCTTAAGTGATTGCGTAGAAGGGACAGATTGCGTGGGTCGGAATTGATTTCGAAAGTCCATCTCCTAAAGTACCTGCACCCTATCGATATTGTGATTGTAATTGTACCTTTATATATTGCTACAATTTTAAAGGGGCCATGTTGGGAGAAATGTTAAAATTTTTAAATTTACAATTTTGATTCTTATGTCTTTATTTTACTTAACGTAAATGAAAACTACAAAACCGAGATGGCTCAATTGATGGAACTCGTTGATCTTTAGCGAACATTGCATGTTCAAATCCGGAATTCCGAATTTGTGTGTATAATTCGTCTTGTACTCTTCCGTGAAGTAAACCATCCTAAGGAAACCTGTATGTGTATGCACCAACATTGGAAGCTTCTCCTTAAGAGGCAAGAAAACCTCTTCCCACTAGCACATTTAACTAATTTGTATATAAAAACTGCATAAAGTACAACTATTTTTACGAATGCGGTTTTAATTATGAGCAAACGTGTTTTTGTTTAAAGGAGCAGTGAGAGATATGTTCAGTGAAAATTTCCATAGAATACAGCATCGCATAAGTTAATAGTAGAGCCCGGCGCGAGCAGCGGCGGGTGGGCAGGCGGGCAGAGATAATGAAATTGTGTACAGAAGCGCAACGAGCCGCGATCGTGTCTCGGGCAAAAATCCACTTAACAAATTGCTGCTGATTCGAAGGGTTCAGGATTGTTGGCTGCTTTTACCGTTACGTCAGTTATTCGCCTGGTTATCGCTGCTCAAACGCTTTCGCTCGGCGCAACCGCGGCTCCTTTCAACATAAACTACATCATTAAATATTTAACTAGCCAAGAAAACGGTCATCATTACCTGACAGCTTTAAAGACAGTCTTCAAAAGCTACTTAGGATTTTGAACCACGCGTGATAGTCATTTATTACAAATTGGTGGTCAAAGCAAAATTACATATATATATTTAAATATCTTGAAGCCGCAAGCTTATGACTACATTAGTACATGTAACTTTTATACTTATTTTTGTTCGTTTTCATTTTCTGATTTCATTAACCTGAAAGTTAACGTTGTCCTTACATAAGAGAATTATTGCCATCTTTAAAGATCCTCAAATGAAAATATACTTTATTAAATGAATTAAAAAGAGGACGTAATTAAGTCACTTTTTAAGTTTATTGACAAAAAAAAATGTAACAAGTAGAAAATATAATTAATCCATCAAAAATTATTAGTACAACATACGAAAAGGCGGTACACATGAGTACAAAAGCCGTATAATGAATTCGGTGGCAGCGTTTTGCACGCAATTGCACAATTTCAATTATCGCATTAGTTCGCGAGTGTCCGTTACATGGGCGAGCCGGGTTGATAGATTAATGTTCCATGATGTTACTGACTTGCCAATCATGTCATACGTATACGGAAATTTGGGTCGAGCCTTCAGGATTGATTTGATCTACATTTTATCGACGCTCAAAGATATAATAGGCTATGAATATTCAAAGCTAAATCCGATTTTGCCTTTTTTCATCAGCTAATTATAAATAACTCGCACGGTGTGGAGTTTAATTTGGACACATCAAACGATAAATATCACAAGTTTATTCGTGGTTGTGAAATTCCAGGATCAACTTCATGCCCCGTCGCAAAGCAAAGGAAAGTTCGCGCACAAAGGCCGTCATTGAATTTTTTTGTTTCCAAGGTACAAAAAATTTGAATCGAACGAATTACAAAACCGACAAACGAATTGCTAGGGTTGTCAACGCTGGTACATACAAAGTTTTTTTTTTGTTTTTTTTTTTACCTATGCTAAATATTACAATGAATAATCATGTATTATTTAAATAGTCTCTGTAATAGCTCAATCTCAATCAATAAAATTATATGCAGTTTAATTTCTTATTTTTTTTTCGTGTAAATCAATATAAAACAAAAATATTAATATTAAATTTACTAATACTCGAGTATATTACATAAACATATATCACATTTTTTTGTCGTTAATAAGCACGATAAATGTACAACCCTAGATTGAAAATATCGAGCGTTCGGAACGGGAGACGCCTATCTCAATTGAATTCCCGAAAAAGGATAGGAAATAAAAGCAGCACGATCTTCACTACCCTCACCTTTGGATAGTGCTCACTCTATTGAAATTTCGATATTTGTCACTCTGATTAGCTTCCTCCAATTCCCTATCGAATCCGATTGAATGACTCAGCGTGAGACGTCAGGCAATTACGGGTATAGACATAAGAGCAAAATGTGGCTTGCATTTTTTTTTTCAAAACAATAGCTATGACCGAATGCGGTTCGGTTCTAATATAAATGAAATATTTCGATTTAATTTTATTTGAAATAAGCTTAAGAGAACTTGACAAAAATATACTATTTTAATTATTTAATAACAGTATAAATATTATACTGTTATTAAATAAGTTATTCAAAAATATATCACCAAAAATTAAAAAAATAAAACATTCAACTGAAACAAAAATGTTTGAAAAACTTCGTTATCACAAAAATGCATTTGTCGTCGCAAACTTTGTTCGCAGACATTTCGTTTGACGAATGTTCAAAAATTTACAAGTACGATTAAAAAGTTGAAGACAAATAATAGAAATAGAAATTAAATGGTAACTAAAAATAAAATATATCTTGGTTAAATCTATATTGCTAACTATTAGTTTCGGAAACGATTTATTTATTGTTATGACACTACATTTTAGAAAATGAGTAATTCTGACGAAATTCCATGGCTTGTTATTTCCATTGGCAAACAAATATGGTGTGAATTTTAAGTCGAACAAACCATCCCTATAAATCAAATTTCTAGATATGTCCTATTAGTACAATAATAATAATAATAATTGTCGTGTGTCGTAAGTCGTGTACCTTTATTATAACAATGCAAGCTAAGGTAACAATTATTAAGCCTAATAATATTTTAATACGTGGCATATCAATAATTATGTATTTTTTTAACTACAGCCAAATTTAATTTATTGTTTTAATGTCTAACTGATTAATCACTTACAAAATTTAATTTTATAGTCATATTTGAGCTTTACAGATAATCTAATACCTATGTAGGGCAAGCTGAAACCGATATCCGATATGTCTATCACCATAGTTTTAAAAAGTTTCGAGTTATACATATATTTATTACTAAATTTAATTTTGCACGTCAATGTATGATATATTGTGACATTTAGACACAAAATAATATTTGTAACATAATAATATAAGCATTCAATCAGGTAATGAGTGAATTTGTATTTATTGACGATTGTTCGTTGTCGAAATAAAACGATAGGCTGATTAATAATAACAGTTCGATGACCTAGTCATTTTTATATCAACAAAGTTATCATTGTTCAAGACACGTGAACTCCTAATACTGTATTAACATACAATATTCGCTATATTATCACAAAGTCATTTTATATTATAATTTTGTAAACGTGATCATGAATAAGATAAGGACTTACCGATCTATAATGACAGGATCCGATGGAGTTTCATTTCTGTTGCCGCAACTTTTCTTATCACAACATCGACTGGCAAAAAATATATATATTATAGACACTTAGCGCAATATAAGAATGTATACAATAACAAATTATAAAGTAATGTGTTACTAGTTTTAGACTTAAAGCAACTAACAAACATTTAATACTTAGTTATATTAATATTTGTAAAGTGACATAAAACTATTTCTTATCATAAACATCGTAATAAAAATCATATTGAGCTACAAACCACATCTAAAAATTCATACTTTATGGGACAGTTCTTACAGACCGGGACGGGACAGACCTTAATAAATTGCGTTAGGTTAACTTCTTAATATTTTCAAAATTAATACAACGAAATCCAAACAAGGAAATCGTATCTACGTTAAGTGAACGATGTTCGGTACACGCGCCCTATCGTGGCTCCTTGACGCAAAGGGCAAAGACATTGAAAGGACAGACTCCCTCGAGACTCCTCCCCTGAAGACGTCAGAGTGGGACGCATGTATCGCGATCGACGAAACAGAGATATTGCGTCTAAGGTGGAATAAAATTTTAATTGCTCACACAGACACGTTGTGTTTTGAAACACAACAGCACACATGCGTGTAGTGGCGAGACGCGTTACTGTTACGACCGGAAAAACCACCCCAAACAAATGGTTAAATTAATAAGGACGTTCACTTGTTGTCGTTCCGCGACGGCTGTTCCTAGAGTTTTGTAATTACGCAGCCGCTGGAATTGAGTTTGAAATATAGTACAGCAAATGAAGCGTCAGAAGTTATTGTCAGAGGAACGTAAGTGTTCCACGACATCGTAGAAAGTGATGCCGTGACATTAATTTTACCGACAATAAATATTTGAGCTGGGAAATAAAATTGGGGCTTATTTATTTTACACTACATATTTATTTTGTGTAAGCAAAAAAAGGATATTATTCTATGAAAACAGCCACTTTACTTGTAATCGACGATTCATCTATGACGTGTGGGATGTCTTCTGAGAATCTTTACGATGACTTGCAACGTTAAGGTAAATTTTGACAGTTTTGAAAAATGACATTTCTTGCTGTATATTTTTGTTGATCTTTTTACAGCTACGGTCAGGATTGATTATCTTACTATGATTCAAAAACTATATTGTATATACGTTAGTAGTGGGCCTTATATGCGAATTATGAGAAATTATTTCGAATAAAAGTATGTTACCTGCACATAACTTCATGCGTGAGCAAAACTCTGCACATTTCCGGGTTCTTATCTTGACCTTCGTAAACGATGGGCTGAAACAAAACGAGAACATCAAGATCGATTAAGTTAAAAGCTCTGGAATTTCGATACTTTTTCTCTTAAAATGCTAAAACGAACTTAATATAATGATACAGGATCTCTCTTAAGATGTTATACAAATAAGAATTATATATTTTTCTCTTTTTCTATAAAAAACAAATAATCGACATAAAAAAGTAGGTACTTTCGTAGCACTTTATTCATTTAAATCATACCATCCTTAATAGCGTCATAACAGAAACCCGTATAGAATTGAGCGTATTAAATTAATTAAAAATCTGCGTGTAGATAAGATAATTTTTCGTCTTCATCAAGTTATTACTTTTTGCTAATTTATGCACCCTTTGATACATAATCGAGTTTTATTATCTACGCCAAAACACATTTGCATAGTTCCATAACGAAACCTTAATTTTTTTTACTAGCTGTTTACACGCACGTACGCTTATATGTTTGTGTAATAAAATAAGATAATAACCATATGACGTATCGTTACAAAAATAGTAATGACAAACAACAATTAATATTTTTTCTATAGATTCCGACTATTTTTTTAAACACAAAAAAAAAAAAATCCAGCAGATATGTTTCACTTTGATAGTAAACAAATTAAAATCTATATTTTAATAAATAAGACAATACGAGATAAAACGACTAGTTTCCGCCAGCGACTTTGCTCGCGAGTGAGTTGTTATGTCCTTCTCTATACCACTGACAAGGCATATGCAATATTACATGATTGCTTGAGTAATTCAGCCATAAAAGCGAAACAAACAAATAAATACACAAACACTAAGAAGTAACAATTGCGTTTATTTTCGTAACTTCTCGAAATAATGTACATATCGAACTTAGCTTTACATATATTTAAATTTGTTAAATTATGGCTTTAAAGTGAATACTTAATATTTTAATTTACAATTTAATTTAAATAACAAAAAATACTTTTTTCTTCTTGGCTTTTTCTTTTTTAGACTCGCTTCTAATTTGTTTTGACTATCAATAAGTAAATGTATTATTATCATATTTAATAAAGAAATTTCAATAATAAATTTAATTATGTCATTTATGTTATATCATGTAAATGTTGTAAGAAATTATCAATTTAGTCGAAATTCAAAGTTAGCTTAATTTGGGCTCGCAAAACAATTTTTCTCTTCGTTCATAGTTTCTCCCCCAAAGTAACTTAATGTACCCTACACGTGTCTGCCGTTTATCTATTAATATCTAATTACTGGTCGCCCTCAGGGTGTGCGCTAATCCTAGTACGCATTTTTTTACTCTTTGTCGAATATCTATTGTAATTTCATCATTACCAGTGGCAAATTTGGATTGATATTTACAAAACAATCTGACATATATTTGAAACTTTTAAATGAAGCTTTACATCATTTTAATTAATTTTACTATAAAACTAAATCAAAAGCTTGAGGCTTAATTTATAATATTATTATATTATAAATTAAGCCTCAAGTATTTATTTTTTTATTAATAATGTAAAAAATATTTTATAGTGGTTGAAATAGTATTTATACAATTAACTTTTTAAGAAACACACATGAACACAGTTTTCAATTATGATTAGTGAAGTCATGACTCCTTGGCATAAACTTTTGTTAAAGAATATGTTGTTTTAGTACTATTACGGTTGAACGTTGTTGTTTCTCTTCATAAATCACAAACAAATTTACATGCAGAAAAAAGGTAATGTAAATACGTTTGTATGCGAATGCGCAATGCTTTAAATGAAGAAACAACCGTATATAATATATAAATATTTTTAATTTTATTGTATTAAGTACTTCTAAGTAGATACATATAAAATATTAAATCTAACTTAAAGCTATAGGATTCGGAAAAGCCCTACAGACTTATTTTTATGTTACACTTTTAAGTTCAAATATATTTTTTGAGCGATGCATGGTGACCAAAAATCATCGTTAAGTCATAATAATTGAATCGATAAATTAGATAAGGAAGTCTATTCCTGGTGTAACAGTACAGGAAGACAACTAGCCTTAGGTAAAGGTCTCCATTCCTCTCAAGGAGCCCACTCCACCACACTACTTCACCAGTGGTGAGCACTACTTATATTTCGTTTATTTATTGCCAATATTATCCACCAAAATCCCTAAAAATCCTGAAATAAATTGTTCACCCTAAACAGAATATTTAATTGAATATGAAATAGTAGGGTATTATCATCTTTTGTGCAGAGGATTTAGCTGGATTGTACGCAGGGCATTTTGTAATATGTATTCAACGATCATAGGAAAGTATTTAAGGACCTAAATAGCTTGAGGGTCGGCTTTAGAAAATAAACGGCATCAGGTGTGGAGCAATATGCGACTATTCTAAGAGACTAGCATAGCATATATAATGCCGTTTATTTGAAATGTCATTCATGAGAAATTATGAAGACAAATCCTTGATTCCAGATATAAGTTTTTATATATTTTTATTTACCTATAAAAATAATTATCCAAACACATAAAATTGTGTTTACGTATAACGCTAGCATTACCTATTAAAAAATTGTCATTGACACGAAATCAAAAACATTTATTGATATAATAATTTATAAATTACATTTACTTAACGCAAGATCTGTACAAAGTTTAAGAATATCCACTTCAATATAGGTTAGGGAGATATAAAATGAACAAGAGAATACTTAGACTAGGGAGTAATCTTGTAGTAGTGGGCATTTTTTCAGTTCACTCAGGAGTGAGTCCCTCAGGATCGACGCGACCGTTATGCACTATCGTCGCCTGGGATTCAATCTCAAGGGAATTTGTGGAGAATTAAAAAAAAAACTGAAAACCAGTTCTACTTCCCTACCGGATTATTTACATACATAATAAATTAAGGTTCTATAATAATAAAATTTATATAGACATTTAAAATTTCTTTTTTACTGTCACCTACATCACAAGATATACAATTACTAAAATTGTATTTACTTACTATTAAGAATTACATCATTGTGTTTTGTCATTATATTGGTATATTATTGTATGACTCGTTAATTTTATAATTAAATGCAAATATATATATATATATATATTTTTTTTTTTTAAACTAATCAAACATAAATATCTGTTTTTTGTTATATTAAAACATGAATTGAGTCATACACAACAAACGGACAGCAAGCAGTTCTACAGAAGCTTTGCTGTCCCGTGATCTATATGAGCGACAGCGAAAGTCGACTGCATATATGTATACGAAGTTAAAATTTTCTAACATGTATATAATATATCGTTAAACATATTTATAAAAAATCTGTATAAATATTTGAGTAGACTAAGTTTTACTTTAGCAACTTAAATCTACCAACGAAAAGTTCAAATTTGTTTGGTCACACTAGAGTGATTGTGTAGTATTTTTGTAGTTAAGTATAAATCGATTTAGCTTACTAAAATTAGTAAACTAATTTTTGAATTTGTATTTTCAGAATTTCAGAAAATTTTAAAGTAATCATTGCATTAATAAACGAAATAAATGTCTAAAAACATATAATAGTCAAGAATATTTTCTTACTGTTGTTGAAATACTTTAATCATTATATTATTATTTTAACATTAATACTTATAATATAAATAGCCTCTTTCTTACTCGTTATATTAGTTATACTATTTTAGTTTAAGTCACTTGATTTTAACTAATAAAATATATGAACTAAATTTAAGTAATCTAAGTTACTAATCTATTTTTATTAAAATTAAATAATAAGTAAGATTTTATGCATAAATAAAATCTTTTTAATCAAAAAAATATATATATTATTTTCAATATATGCACAAGTACTAACAAAGTCTGTTAAAGTATATTTCTTAAAAACAATAAAGATGTAAGGAATAAAAATAAAACGAAGGACATAAAGAAGGCAGAAGTGCAGTGATTTATACTTTCGCGACAAAGCGGGCAAGGAGTTGTGTAGATATTTTTATTATTATTGTACTTGCTGCTCGCGAGATATATGGGAAGAAATATTTTATTTGCATACTAAATAATATGAAATATACTTTTATGAAAATTACTTTAACAAGTGAAAGTGAAAGTAAAGAACATCGTCTGTTACCTTCATCTACAATAAAAAAAATATGAATTGCATTAATTCATATATTTTTTATAAGGGGATTTCATTACATTCACATTATTTTTATAAAAGTATTTATATACTCGTATATATGTTTAGGCTTTAAAGCGACTAGCTATTTCTTCGATACAATTTTTGGGTAAGTGGTATACTTATTTCTACCTACACGTACATACCATTTACTAAATAACACAACTTATTCACAACACATATTATAATATTAAAGGAAATAAATACGGTAAAATATACTATTTAAAATTTGACCGCAGAATAAACATTGTTTGATAAAAACATGGAGCGAGATTAATACGCCGAAGAACTATTAATAAGGAGATTTGGTTGTCGGATTACATATAACCTGCAATTACATCTAAAATAGCATCCGAAAGTCATTTTCCCAACAAAAAGTACCAAATTAATATGTTGTTTGAACTATGTTAAGTAAACATAATCATTGGGGCACGTGCGCGCGCACGCTCCGCTTTACAAACAGCGCAACTTTCTATAGAATTTCTATAGGATTTAGCAGAATCTCATTTCGTGTACCATGAATCAGTATCTTAAGACTATACTCAAATAGAGGGTTAGATTGATATTTTAGATATTGATATGATAGTTATTTACTGTGTGAACGGAAATAATCCGCTCTTTGAAACTGCAAAAGTCGCGAAATATAACTATTTGATAATACAATATTGAAATTTAAAACAAATTTATGTCCATGAAATAGATGTATTTTTAAATTTATTACACATATTTATGTTAGGTTTCTCACATCATTATTTAAATCTACATACCTATTATAGGTACCTACTAGAAACGCTAATAGTAGACATATTTCGCCATTTTATTTTGGACACTTAATATTGAGCTACAGTTTCTTTCCCTCCAATTTTTATTTAAAAAAAAGATATACAGAATATCTGTTTACTTTTGTTTTATTACATGTAAGTATAATTTTATCCAATATAATCCCTACCATTTCTCAAAATCAAAATTATTTCAATTCGCTATCCAAGATTTACGAAGATTTCTACAACAATAGAAAGTTTCGTTATCATTATTTGACACAGACATTGATTATATACCGTGTTTGTATCGATAAAATTATATATCCCACTATAAACCTTTTGCAGTAAATATGTTTGTGAATCAATAAACATATGTACACTGATTTGCTAAAGTGTTATTACTACCATACTATTTATTTTCGAAATTCAAAATTTAAAAAAAAGTTGAGTTGCGTTTGCGTTTTTATACGTCACTATAAATCTGTCGTAAAGATTATATTGTTCAAAAATCGAAATGTAAAATTTATTAAGAGATAACTCAATAAATACTCTTTTAAAATAATTGTAATAAATTTAAAAAATATATATTTATTGTTATACTTTCGATAATCGTGCATAGTATCATAAAATATTAAGACAGGCTAATTTTTTCGGTACAGTTGCGTGTCGTGCTGTGTTCGCATGCAGCATTAGTTGATTGGCGGTGTGCCCTCAGCCTAACGATTTAATACAATTAAATAAGCCGCAACTATCTAGTCGCCATCTTTGCGGACATTTTAGTGAACGACTATTTTGCGTGTCAGACACTGATGTCTTTAATTTGTAATCATATTAATTTAATTGTTAATCAGCTTCAGTAAAATTACAATTTTGTATTAATTAATAAATGTATACCTAAAGTCTAATCGCCTTTTAATCACCGAAAACCTACGACTTCATTTAAAAGAACATTTTAAAATTAGATTAAAAACTTTATTTATTTTCTTTCGTTAATAAAGTAAGTAAAACTAGTTGATCACATATTAATCATTTGATTTGACAGGATTAATTACTGCAGCATCAACCAATCACAATTTTAATCTTATCGAATATTTTTTATTCGAATGCGAGTATACTATTCGTTTCAACACTGAATGTAATAATGATTAATTTTTTGATCTCTTTTCCCTTTTTTTTAATATATATGCTGATAATAACATAGTATATACTGAAATAATAAAGTGATGATACAGTCTAAGGTGGAGCACTTGCCTAGAGAATACCTATTCACTCTTGAAGGTACCCATAATAATATTAAAATAGCACGTTTACCTATATCAAAAAAGTAAGCAATACTCAATTCGTCTGTATATATACACAGGTACAACATTTTCTATTTTTAAATAAAACATACTACAGCCAAACATACAACATAGGTAGATACCTGAATAAGTCGAAAAACGATCTATGCACTATAAATGTATAGTCACACACACACAATTCCTTTCTTAGTTAACAACGTTCGGCCTAAGTTAATTATGTTCACGGCATAAATCTTTCGTAATTGGCCTCTTGTTACACAACACTAAGAGCTCGGGACGTGTTGAAATTATATATGTGGGGTACACTGAAGTTTCATGATGGCTTTACGGTAAAATTGTTATTTATGTAATAAACGCGAACGTGATAATTGTGTACCACCGCCATTGTTACAACGGCTTTGTTTATTTTAAATATATCAATATATCATTTATTTATATAAGAATTATCTACATTAAAACTTTCACGGTGGACGAGCATACCTGATGGTAAATGGCCACCAACGCCTATAGACATTGGCATTTGTAAGAAATGTTAACCATCGCTTACATCGCCACCAACATTGGCAACTATAATGTAACGTTTATTTTATAAATGTATACAAATTAAAATTTAAAATTTGCTAATTTACATATCATGACCGTGTGATATGGTGACAAGAATGTCGCTATAATGCTGCTAGCATTTCATCAAAAACTTCATCACAATCTTCTAACATCAAACATCGAACTAGAAAAAAATATCGTTAGTTGGTCATAATAAGCCCACGCCACTGTTCGTGTTGTTAAAGTTGTTATTTCTACATTTATAAGAGATAATAAGAATAGGCTGCAAGTGACTATTCAAAAGTCGATAAGAAAATCTTTCAAGCAATTCTGCATCATTACATCATTTTATGGATAAAATATGTATGAAGTTTTAATATCCAACTAAGCAATAATCAAAATGCGATTTTATTACAAATTATAGTGCGCATTATACATAAAAAGGATTAAGGTTTATCATTGAAGATCTCACATTTCATCGAGCATGGTCTCCCTTCTAATCCGTGTCAATCAAATTTAAAGTTTCCCAACTAAGCTCCATTGAAACGTGAACTTGACACTTCTCACAATTACACACACACATCACATTAACACTACAAAAAGGCTTCACCAAAATGTTCTTAAAAGCGGCTAAAAATTTAGCCCGAATGTACATTTAAAAAAAAAAACTTAAAATATTCGGTTCAAAAACAAAATGATATACACACACATACATAAATAAAAAATCTACTTATATATGTATGTATAGAGACGAATTTTTTGAGTAGGTACACGTGTTTTAAGTCTTAATTTTAGTTGTTATACAGAATACACATGATTATTATATT
The DNA here is from genome assembly GCA_905147175.2 of Nymphalis urticae. Taxonomy (NCBI): domain Eukaryota; kingdom Metazoa; phylum Arthropoda; class Insecta; order Lepidoptera; family Nymphalidae; genus Nymphalis; species Nymphalis urticae. The sequence goes on along the minus strand of LR989994.1, from coordinate 3,947,374 downwards.
TCATTATCGCACTTGTAATTATAATTAAGAGACATTGCTATACAATACCGTTAATAATATCTTAGTTATATAAAAATAAATGGTGTTTTATAAGAAAGTAACAATAAATCACTCCTACATATTTATAGATGAACGTTTGTTCTAGTTAAAATTCATGAATATTTCTTGCGATTGCGTCTTTGAATGCGCAAGTTTATTTTAATCAAAACTGTAAGAAAGATGGTAACGAAATTTATACAAGGAAGTAGATTTATATAAAATTTAAAAAGTAGACATTAGTAAAAAATCTATAAAATTGATATGGAAGTATTATTTTTTACCTTTTTACAAATACTTGTGTACATATTTTTCAAATTATGCAATAAATTTGAGTACAAATGCAGTGCAACATCTAATTACCAGCCTCCAGCTACCAGCTTTATAATTCCGCTGACCGGAGGCGGGGAGGCGTGTGGATGAGGTCTAATCGGGCGCCGGCGATGACAATCAGCCACGTGGCCGCGTGCTCGCCACGTGCGCGACCCTCATTTTGAGGTAACATCGATTTAAATTGAGTTGCGCTGTGTGAACGCATCCTTAGTTATGTACGCCAAATAAAAAGTTTATATTTATTTGAACACCTTTTTATGTAATCAGTTACTGAATATAATCAATTACACACACCTTTCGAATTTGTGTGCGATCAAAGATTTTGTATTAAATAAATACTAACAACATCTTAAATAAAACAATTGCACGTGTTCGTTTGAATTCAAAACTAGCGCTTTACCCGCGGCTTCGTTCACTTCATAATTCAAAATTACAAAGCTCCTATTCCCATAGCTCTTCCATCCTCTTTCATCCTCTTTATCACTATTTCAGGCGTTAAATTTTCAAAAATCCTTCCTATGCTAACGTACTGTATAAAAGGAACCCGTATTTTGGGTTGTGCGTTGATATGTCAGTCAGTCAGTTATTCCTTTATAGATAAAAAACTTACCTGTTTGGTTACAGAGTCGATTAATCGAACGAATATATCCTGTTCTTGTCGTATACCTGAAACAAAATACAGTTTATTCCTTAAAATATAAAACTACCTACAAATAGTAAATTTTTTTGATAAATTTGTATCAAATATGTTTTGTTCGACATATTCCAATTTTAAAAAATACTGATAACCTAATTAAGCTTTTGTTATTGTATTATTTGATGCCTTAATTACATAAATACCTAATAAACTAACTTTTCTAATCTGCAATAGGAAGGCTACGAGATGGTAATGTGCTCATGTGCCACCAGATGGTAAGTAATCAACACACTTCCAACTAAGAAACTAAGATTTTAACTCTTTTATGCCTGTTATTACACTGGCTCACTTGAAAGCGGAACAAAACAATGTATTTCAATTTAGCGGTAGAATAGATTAGTGTGGTACGTATACATTTATTTGAAAGAGTAATTCAATTAATAATAAATGTAAAAGTCTTAATAACAAGTTAATTGATAATGAAGACGTCCCCTGTAATATCAAGAACAATTAACCCGTCAACTGTCTCGAATCTTCCCTTTTTCTTAGACCAAAATTAAAACACGGCAAGTAAATTAAAAAGTAACTCAAATTAATTTCAAATGTAATTTAATCTGTGCCTATATGGGGTGGAATTGCGAAAATGGCGGGAAAATTTTTGTCAAAATTAAAATTACCCTTATGGGGGTTTTTGTGGAAAATTAAAACGTTTTCATGAATTAAAATTGAACAATATTAATAGAAATAAAATGGCTAGTCGAGTTGAATGAGTTTTCGAAAATTAATTTCGCTATTTGAATACGGTTAAAAATTAATTATTGAAGTAAAAAATCTTATAAAATCGATGTTAACATTATTCAATATAATTCTAGTAAGGTATATTAAATACCAAATGCTACTATATCGGCTCTATAGTCTAAGAGCTTGAGACAATGATCATTCATAGTCTAAGAGCCTGTCTATTCGGTGCCAATTTTCCATTATCCCCGTAACGGCCAAGACGGCAAATATTTACAATGCGTCCGTCGTATGCATTGTCTCCATACTAAATACAATATTAACTTACACCCATTGTCACCTTTATTACTATTACATAAGATTGAATTTTGAATGTTCCAATGTAATGTAACATAGTGTCTGTGAAATGCTATTATTTTGAAATGGGTAAATCTTCTAAGGTTCTTCTAAGTTAGGTAGATATAATTACTTATAATTGAAATATAAATATATTTTTTAAGTTGGCAATACAATTTGTCAATAATTTTAAAACTGACCATATTATATATGATGGATTATAGATTTTAATAGAGATATGAAAAATGCATTTATATAATAGAATTTACTACACCCCGCTGCTCCATTGCTGGTTGGTGGATATTACTGATATGGAAAACTTTGATCCCCCAATAGCAGGTTTCGTCACAACGATTTCCTTCAGAGCCGAGCACGAGATGAATTCTACACAAATTAAACATAAACATTCAGTGGTGCTTGCGCGGAATTCAACTCACAGTCTTTGGTTAAGATGCACGTATTCTAGACACTAGACCATCCAGGTAAGATAACCGCTAGTGACTAACTTATAATTTTGCAGTTCACAATATTACTTGTTTCGATAATTTAGTCTAAAATGTAATAAAATAAATAAATAAATGTATGTACCGCCGATGTACATTATTTAATAGTTATTCAATTTTTGTCATTTTAAAATTGGAGCCAAAATTTAACACAAGGCACAGAGGCACATGTCTGTAAGGAAATTTAAAATATATAAAGTAACTCTAAGGTAGGAATGTGTAGTAGGAATATAGGTTTTTCTGTCAAAAAAAATCTCAAAGCTAGAACCCATCAATATCAGTAACAAACGATTATACCTTGAACGGTGTATAAGTTGATAAGTTGATGTTCAACGCCATCTAACGGCGAGTTATAACAAAGTGTAAAAACCTTCTACATGATAAAATATTACAACCAACTTTCAGGGTAATCGGTCAAACGCTGTCGAAGTCTATTAATCTCAAACAGATTTTACCGAAATCAATCAACATATTTATATATCATTGTTCAGCTGTAGATACATATGTTTAAATGTGAGTACAACAACAACGTTGTTAAAAAAAAAGACGTTCGATAATTTAAGCCGCCATTTTATTGGTGTACAGAAATAAAGTAATTAATTCATTATTAGTGCAAATTGTGTTTTGTTGAACGTGTTCAATTGTGTTATTTGGATTTCTAAAAGTAATTTAGTGAGTTATTTATATCAATTTGTATGATTTGGTGTTCTAATTTAAAAAAACATTCAAAATTTTTACAAAATCAGTTTCACTTCTGGATGATTAATATATACGTAAGTTAAATATTTTCATTCTATGCTTACCGTTCGCATATAGTAATTGTAGTCGATATTGAATGCCATTGTTAGTTTTTTGACCTTCAGCTTCCTGAAACAATTAAAATCATTTACATAATGATACCAATGTTAAATGTTATAACAATATTTATCGCTTAATACGATGTATAAACATTAAAATGTTTTATTACAACCAACTTAATTTTGTTAATTAATTATGAACACATCGTATTAAAATAATGAGTACGATTCGGGGTTATGAAATTGAATATTTAACATAAAAAAATTACATATATATACAATAAGCAAATTAATATATTATATACAGTTAAACATCTGAATAGTATCCGGGTTCGAATCGACCTCTTGGGTTTGTAATACTCAATATTAGACAAGTAAAAAACAGAACTTTTAACTACATAGAACCATATGTTCGATCTTATTACGTTTCTTTCTAAAAAGGTATCATACGGATAAGTGTGTCACGATCATATCTATCTCAAATACCTTATATTTCATATGTATCGTCAATTGTTTTTAACCTTTTGCGGATGAAATATTGCTTTGTTAACTAAGATTTTTTACCTTAATACATATATTATAACAAAATATTTACCAGGGTTACAGTTTAATAGCTTGTAATAAATCTATATATATTCAAGAAACTTTAGTAATAATAAAGTGTATAAATACACCGTACCCTATTTTGACCGCGAACACTAAAAACGGCCGCCTGAATAATTAAGAAGTAAACACAAGATGTGTAAACGGCACGCTCGCTGTAGCCTACTAACAGGCTTTCATATTTCATACGTATACCGTGACATTTAAGGCTATCTAAAAAAATCTATATAAACAGGTGACACGCGACGATATAACAAACTTGTATTATAAAACTAATACTTTTATATACCTAATAAAAATATACACATAAAAGTTATAAATGATGTTCATTATTTAATTAAAAGTTTGAAAACATGTCGCATACTTAACTCGTTCATTATTTTGAAGTAATTTACTTTAACTACGCAACTTAATTAAGATAATATTCAAAATTAATAAACTTGAATAACAAATTATTTAAATTAAATCAATTAAAACCTTTTTTGTTGATCTAAAGAAAAATAAATATATGAATGTTGCCAGGATTCGGTGTCGTATCAACATCTGAGACGCAACAATAAAACAACATTAATTTAACACGCCACCAACGCAGCTGAATTATGTAAATGTACATTGTACACAATGAACTGATGTCCGTACGATCCTGATTGATGGAGCGACTGATTCTGATTATCAGCCAGGATTTAATGATAAACGCATCATTAAAACGTGACACAAAGAATTTATGTATATCAAAATAATCTCGTCAAAACTTAAATCGAATTTAAATATTATTGATTTCGTTATTATTATATTATTTTTATATTATATTCAATTTTTTTGTATATTATGTGGAGTATTTAATAGAAATATTTTATAACAGTTTTTGTACGCTTAAAAGCCATGCTTTCTTTTAAAACTTACTTGATCTTTCTCGATGAAGCCTATGAACGCTGTCCTTTCTATTTCAACCGGCTGGCCGGCGCGATCGTAGAGTGCTACGACAAAGTGGAAGAAGTTGCTCTTGCGCAGGTTACTGGGCGGCTGCTTCTCGAAGTGGGCGCGCCCTACGCCCACACTGCTGTATAACGAACGTCAGGTACAGGTAAATAATATCCATGAACTCTACTAAAAATTATTTAAAAAAAAACAATCGAAATACATTCTCAAAATCTCTATAAAAATATACAACTAATAAAATATATATCCACCTAATACGATCTATCTTCAATTAAAATTAGAAAATTCTTTTAAATTAGATAAGTATTTTTTGTAATTTAAATTTTAAAATAACAAACAAAGATACGAAATATATAATAATATTTATGTAATAAATAACAGTAGGATTTTATTGATTTATACTTATTATCAATATAAATCATTGTATTGACATTCGAATAAAATGTTTGTACTTACAAATATGCTAATCGATACGACAATTAAAAATAGATCACAATCGACCTCGACTTATATACAGACTTTTTAAGACGAAACCAGTAGAAAATATTAAGTATTATATATACTGTTAAGTATTATATTTTTTTATATAGAATAATAAGATAAACGAGACACCTATGGGTCACCTAATGGTAAGTGGTCACCAACGCCCATAGACATTGGCATTGTAAGAAATGTTAACCATTGCTTACATCACCAATGCGTCACCAACCGTGGGAACTAAGATGTTATGTCCCTTGTACCTGTAATTACACTGGCTCACTCACCCTTCAAACCGGAAAACAAAAACCAAGTACTGCTGTTTTACGGTAAAATATCTGATGAGTGGATGATACCTACCCAGACGAGCTTGCACAAAGCTCTACCACAATTACACATTTTTAATATTCCCACAACTAAACCAACGGTAAACCAATGATTTTTTTTTTGACATAAACCAGAATACTATATTCTATTGAGTGACAACAGATATACAGATACCGAGACAGTCATAAATTTAAAACCCCTCCGTTGTCAATAGACGCAGACGTTTCTCGACGGAATTACTTATGGTTTGCAAGGTTAGAATACGGTTACAAAAATTAACAATAGAATAGATAATAACCCTTCTAATATTGATTTACGGTTGTACGATTATATGCAAATTCTTATGCTTTTTTCTTAAGCCCTTTCATCATCGTGTTGCTTGAAACGTAACAAAGATATCACTGTATTTGTGGTTTCATTTAATTGAATGAAAAATCTTATATTATTTTTTGTCACTCTCTAACAACCGTATAATTAAATATTAAAAAAAATAGAAAACATAATTTTATATAGTACTGAATTTATAAAAAAAAGACATATAAAAAAATAATTTAATAAATATTTCTTAATTCGTCTTATTCACGGCATTCTTTTCCTATTTTTTATATACTAGCCGACGTTTCGACAAAGTTGCATCTGTCGCGATCACGAGTTGACTGTTAAAAGTCCAATATTAAAAAAAAAGTTTAAAATCGAATATATTACTGTATCGATAATATTAAGTGACGATGGATTAATATTACCACACAGATTGAAGCCGACATGTGGTCGCCTAGTTCGCTCAGCAGTTCAAAAATAATAACGTTACGCTAATAATAATTATAACGTAGTGACAAATGGTATAGGATCGTACTTTGGTTAGTTTGACAAAAACAATCAATATGTCAATGAAGTACAATTCCAAAATGCATAGCTTTAAAGCTGCTTGAAAGAAACTTGAACAACATGTAAACGTAAATCAATTTATAGTAAGAGATACTCGACTACCTATTATGACTTTTGATTGTATTAACACTGTATTTTTATTTAATATACATATTACAAAAAGTAATAATAGTTTAAATTTGATTCATCGATAATAATCAATAAAACTACACATCACTAGTGTCGCATTACCCGCCTGGTCTGTATTACGCTATGGTCGCCCATTCATCTCTCCCGCTGCAGAATTTGCGTAAACAAATTGGTTTCGCGATTGCCATTTTATACTCTCGCGTCGCTCCATTGTTTTATTTATCGCTACCAGTTTCGGCAGCGCGCCCGCGATTAGGTTGTAGCGCTTTTTTCGCTTACAGATCACTGTAGATTTATCAATCTTTGGAGCTGTACGACTTTTTTTTTCACTATAAAATATATGTTTTCGAAAATAGAACGAATTTCCGTGTGCAATTTTAAATGGATTTAAAAAAAAGAAACGTATTGAACTTTGAAATATTAATTGATATAATTTTCTAAAACAAACATTGCAATCAATTAATTGTTTTATCAATCAAGGCGGTTTTAATTATTAAAAAGTAACTGTAATTTAGGGCACGGTAATGATTTACAATTGACTATACAAATGAGACTGTCATCGCGGTGTCGGTCGGCTATCTGTCTACATTTGTCAAACCCATTCCTGATGACTGCGCAATTAACTTAATTATTTAAAATACTTTACTTGAATTGAACTTCTAATTTTTTTTTGTTTAATGCATATTAAAATTGAAGTTATTATTTTGTATATAAAGTTAATATAACAATTTATATAACCGTAACCGTAACCGTAACAGCCTGTGAATGTCCCACTGCTGGGCTAAAGGCCTCCTCTCCTCTTTTTGAGGAGAAGGTTTCGGAGCTTATTCCACCACGCTGCTCCAATGCGGGTTGGTGGAATACACACGTGGCAGAATTTCAGTGAAATTAGACACAGGAGGTTTCCTCACGATGTTTTCCTTCACCGTAAAGCACGAGATGAATTATAATCACAAATTAAGCACATGAAAATTCAGTGGTGCTTGCCCGGGTTTGAACCCACGATCATCGGTTAAGATTCACGCGGTCTTACCACTGGGCCATCTCGGCTTTGGTTTTATATAAAACCATTAATAAATATTAATTGTGTTATCAAATAAAAAAAAAATAACCTATGAATAGGCAAAGACAAGATATGTCGTTAACTTTTTCAATCGATTTCTTTATCTTTTTAGTTAGCTATAAAAAATCTTTAATCTTTCGTATTTATAAATAAGGGAGAAAGATATACATATTTTATCTTAAATTACCAATAATTATAATGTCCGAATTCCAACATCTGGGCGAACACTTGCTATAATAAAACATATAATTTTAAAACATCAAACATATTAGCAATAAATGTTTATCGAAGCATATTTTCTTTCAATATTTATTTAGCTATAACCAATATACCACGAGTGTTTAAATAAAACACGACAGATGTAGGAGCTCTCCGCAAACAATGCTCACTAATTCGAGTATCAATACGTCATATTATACGGAACCAAATGCCGGCTTGCACAACTTCATTACTGGTATGGTAAACAATTTTACTAAGGGTTCGTCGAGTGTCTGCATAACTGTCTATTATAAATAAATAAATTACAGAAGGTATATAAATTTTTATTTTAAATTTTCTATAATTTGTTTTGTTATTTTTTTTGTTTGCGTCAGAAACGTTTCATTTAAACGTTACATATAAGGTATATCATCGTAATATCATTACGTTTTTTTTTTTTTTTGGTAAACTTACTTCAATAAGCGAGTATTAATATGAATATATTATGTCATTCATAATAAACGAAAACTTCCATCTTCGTACCGCCACGTTATATGGTTAACGCTACTATTTTCATATCATTCGCTATAATGATATATCGCTATTGAAATTTTAATTTATAGACCGTTCATTATCTACAGTCGCATGCGAAACTGTAAAACGCCCCGCGTTCGCCCGCGCTCGACCGCCATGATTTATAACGCCCTTTGCGTTTATGAACACACTTGCTATTGCTACGCGTTTCATTATCGCCCGTGCGAAATTTGCTCGCCCCTGATTGGACCCCATATGCGGTAATAACGTTATTGTGTATCGGCAGGTCCGTATTATGAACTGTTGTTTCTATACACTAATGATTCTTCTGTTCGTATAAAGACTGTTCCATTTTTAAAAAACTTAATAAATATAAAGTCATATAGTTATTGTTATATGTATGTTTATCCTTAAATTTAAACATTTTATATATATACCAGCATTCCATCCGTGCGAGGCCAGCACTACTATATTATAAAATACTATTTAACTATGACACGACGAATAATTTAATATAACTTATTTTAATAATAAAATACAAGTTGTAGTTTATTTAGTCGAAATTTTCATAAACTTTCAAAGTCGTTCAAGTTATACTATGCTTAACTGGTTACGCAAATAGTCGTACTAACTTTATTTATTCACTGTTTAATATCATGATTTAAAAATATAAAATAAATAAGTAATATGAAAAATACCGCAGGTTATAGGTAACTGTTTACCCGAGGCTTAACCCGCATGTTAGATAAGGGAGGAGAGGTTGTTATAAAAAAGTAGCCTCTTTTCTCGGTGTCAAGCAATTCCTATCAAATTTCATCAAAATCGGTTCAGTCTTCTAGCCGTGAAAGCGTAACAAGACAGAGTTACTCTCACATATATAATATAAGTATTCAAACAAATATATTTACACAAAACAAACCGCGGGTCCCGACAAATCCACTCTTAATCCCATTCAGTTAACGCTGAGCAGTTGTGCCTGCTTGTGGATTCTAATACAATTTGCTATAACATATTTAGCTCGCTGCTCTTTTCACTAACTGGCTTATCGAAACCGTAAATAAAAGCTTAGAATCGCCCTTTAATAATTAAGTCAAATGTATCGTAAAAATTAAAAACAAAACGTTTATTAATTATATTTATCCTTTGTTTGGAGCGTTTCAGACACTTGACGAATGAGAGCTTAACTAGTAACTAAAAAAAGTATTTATTACAATTTGGTTACTTTTTTAATGTAAAACTCTCAAACTTTGTTTATTTATTTCCTTGCATCTGTTATTTAATAAATAATATATAGCGAAAGGAACTTTCCCGCGACAAGTCTCGTTTGTTCGATTTAAATGTAAAATATTAATTTAAAAAAAACTTTGTTTAGTTAGACTTAAAAATAAATTTCCTTATTTATATATATTAAAATAGTAAAATAAAAACATTAAAATTTACTAATAAGTTTTATGACATGTATTTTTTCATTCTCTATCTTATCTTATCTTCCAAAGTAATATATTTAGAATCATTGAAAATATATACCTACCTTGATTTTACTACTAGACTATGTACATTTATATAAAATATTGATTAACATACAAGCCTATAAATCAGTTTATATTTCTATTTATCTATTTTGTGACTCACTTGGTATTGTCAACTAAAGAAGTGGGGGTCATCCAAGCTCGCGTGAGCGGCTCTTCTTTCAAGGACGTGACGGGTCCTCGCGGCTGAGAGTGAACCCCCGCCGCTTCCTGGTGGTGAAGGCCAAACATCAGACCACCTGAAAAATACATCCTCAAATAATCTTATGAAGAAATTAATTTCTATCGATCCTACTATTCCTTTGACACACAGATATATTATTCTCAAAACTTCTGACTGTCCCATTAGTTATGTAGCTTGTAATGGCGCGATTCTGACACGCTTAAATCTCCGGATCGTGACAAAAAAGGGTTTTTATTTTCTGTCAAGTAATTGTTTTTTTATGTAATAAAAAGTAGCTTATGTTACTCGTTCACTCCGAACAAACAAACAGACAAGGGCAAGTATTAACAATATTTAAGTATTATTGTAATGCGTATAAAAATATTTGTAAATGAAAGAAATTAAAATAACAATATATTATATTCAACTTTGCGTGTTATAATCAAGTCGAAACGTTATTTTACAAAATTCAATTGAATAGAAAGCATTACATATATTTATTTCAAACAAATAACTTTTTCTATTTGTTTTAATTAATATATATTTATGACAAAAAAAAAAATACAATTGTCAGTCGTAGGAATTCAAAATGGTGCCACAAGAATCCTAGTTTTACAGCGGTTTTTGCTATTATTCGTCTTTGCTAATACATAAATAATAATTATTTGAAATAGCTGCCTATCTACCACCTAAGTCTCTATAATCTCTTAAGTATAGTTTTAAGGACTTTAATTATATTTGTAGGACCAAAGCAATAAGTTAGTTTAGTACTATACTAACTTGTGCAGCTACTTAGGTAACTCTTAATAAGTTGCATAAAAGATAAATTTTTAATTGAAATTAATAATTTAATAGTGCGGTTAAAACTGACCTGCAAGGCCAATTACAAGAAAACGTAGATTTCTACTTAAGATTGCAGATTTAAATTTTGATATGAACGTATATTTTTTTATTAATACACCTTAGACTTAACTATATTAAAAAACACTCTTTTTTAATTTTAATTATGAATATCGTGAGCGTGTTGGATTGAACACCAAAAACTTTTCCTCAACGAGAGATTGGCATTTCTCAATTAGTGAGACATTGACGCGATGTTATGGTATGAAATATTAAGATGCCTCATAGCTTTATTATAAATCTTTAATAATACTAATAAAAATGAATATTTACTAATAAAAAATAAGTTTTAAGCTGTTTTGCTATTCTATTTTATTTTTATTTTTATGTTCTAATTTTCTATTTTTAAAATTAAATTATAGTAGTATCTGAATGTTTCATGGATTTTTTTATGTACCTAAATTCTATTTTTTTCTGATTTATTTTTATTTAAATAATAAACTAGCTACCTAAAATTTATCTATTATTTTTAAATTTAAGCGCAACTTTTTTGAACCATTTTGATTACTAGCAACATTTTTAATTCGCCATCATTCTATTTCTCAACTTAAGTACGTACTTACTTTAGTACGCAACTTTTTTTATATTTTTATTCTACGAGATGTTGTACATGAATAATAACTCAACAAATATTTGACTTTTTTTTATTCTTGTAATATGGTTTTAATAATTCCAAAAACATAAATAATTCTAACAATTGTATGTTTTGTTTTAATATTTTTGCAGGGCTCATGGTTTAGTGACAAAATATATCGAGAAATAGTTATTATTTTTACACGAAGTTTGTCATCACTATACCTGATGATCTCGGAGCTCCAGACGGGTACAGCTTGCGGCCCCATCCCACGGGGTCGAGCTCGAGCGGCGGCCACGGCGAGCCGGTGTACCCGCCCGCCGCCGCGTTCAACTCGTCCGACCGAATCTCGACGAACGGACGCCTGAAGGCGCCCGAGAGCGCACGAACACTCGCGGAAAATAACGAACGTTCGAACTAAAGTTTATGATTCGATATTCAAAAATTTAAGCGCGCACTAAATATTGTAGATATTATTAGTAAAAGGATATTTTTCTTATAGAAATGTCCGATTCATAATCAATAACATACACAAATTAAAAAACACTATTTAATATGAAAATTATATTTATAAAGAAATAACACTATACAATACGAAAATCGTATCTTACTTGTAAAAGTGACGGAAAATGTAATATAACAGAAGGAAATTTTTAAATTCGTCCTGAAAATCTATTTGTACAACTATCCGATAGGCGGCTCTGTGTTATCGTATGAGCGTTCTGGGATAGAGTCCCGGTAGTACGGGCGATCCCGCTGTGGATTTGCGGAACACTAACAAGCGTCGCGGGAGCGCGCCGCCGAGTGCTCTGGCATCGCGGTGCCCCCGTCCGTCCCCGCGGACTGTGGGAGGCGCCCTAGGGACACGCCCTCGCCTCAAGAGCGGGACGACGCGACTGTTGCAGGTGGCGCCACTTACGTGGTTCGGCATCGCTATTCGGAATTTAAAATATTTTTATTTTTCGATATTCGAAAAGAAATCGGTCAATTTACTTATAAGTTATTTTTTTAAATGCGCAAGGGAATTTTATTGGTGCGCTCAGTGGTCGATAATGTATGGTAATGACGGGTCGCCGACGAAGTTTCCCTATGAGAGTACTATACGAGCGCGCGGGTAAAGAACAACGGGAGATGAGACATACTACATCTCTCTGGACCAGCCAGGCTCTGCTTTGGGACGGCCCACAGCACAAGGATTACTTATTAAACCAAGTTAGATTGACGATGATGAAATTTCAGTGGGAATTGACTTTAACAACTTGCGAGATGAGGTTTTGTCGCCACATTAATTATTACGTATGTCAACTTTGACTGCGGGTAGACTTGGCGAGAGCAAATCGTGTCATTTTGTAACTAGTATCGACCTATACGCGATTTAATTTGTATTCCTTGATTTATTTTGTTAATTAAGATGATGTCTAAAAGTTCATTTTAGGAAGTTAAATTCAAAGTAGATAGGCACATAAATATTTGTTTGGAAATAAACTTACAGATTTAAATATTACTCTAATACTTTGACACATTTTTTTATATTAAAAAATACTTTTTAAAAGTACTAGGTTATACTTGTAAAGTTAAAATTTTATACAACATAACTATATATATTTACCTATTTCGTAAAAATATTTCAATTTTAAAAAAGTCTTATTACGATTTCGCTATTGATATTGGTACCTACAATTTTGTTATTCATACGATATAACTAAAATCATACACAATATACAACACAATATACTAAAATATTTTCTTTCACCACCGAAGAATTATAAACATTAATTAACGATGTAAAGAGTCAGTAATGCCCAGAATTGAACCTGCGATATTTGGTTAAATAATGTATAATGATAATATATCTAATAATGTCACCCTCTCCGAATTTCGGCTAAGTTGACTAATATCAAAGACAAACCAACTAAGTAGGTGATATTAAAGTGCGCAATGCATATGTGTGTCCAACAACACAAGCTCAATTTTAATTTCCTCACACTCATATACCAATGTGACTCCGACAAATCATAAAACATTCAAAAGAAACAATGGAATAGAAAAAATAAACCCATTACACAACTTAAAAACAAACTAGCAAAAAAATTAGTATTCTTACGAATATTATAAATCGTTTATTATTTATTACGCTTATCTTATCTCTTAAGTACACAATATCCTCCAAAATATCATGATGATCGCATCAAGCATTGGCATTTTTCATACACGTCGTCAGGAGTACAGAAAAAACAAGGGGTACCTAATGCCTTGGCGAAAACTAGTTTATTAAAAAAAAAGAACTAATATCATTCGAATAGTTAAAACAGTGTAATGTAGTCATAAATGCACGTGAGTTATAAAACTAAAGTATCCTTTAAAGTCCCACTCATTGCCTAAGGCGAATGCCTCAGAAAGCTTGGAGCTTATTCTATCCCGCTTCTTCAATGTAAGTTGATGAATACATGTGGCTGAGTTTCATCTGATACCAAGCAGGTTACTTCACGTTGTTATAAATACAAACTAAGCACATGAGAACTCAGTGCTGCTTCGTCAGGTTTGAACCTGCAATATTCGGTTACACTTCTCACCACAGGATAAAAATTAACGACTTACAATTATATGTCATACTTGTAAGCATCTGCTAGATTATTTTCATTCAGCACTGATTTAAAAAATGACGTAAGTGAGTATATTTAACGATTGCCTCGTTGTTCTAGTGGCAAATTAGTAAGGCAACTCCAAGATCTTGGAATCTAATACCGGTACGAGCCAACATATAAGTGATTTGGCTACCAAAATTCTCAATAGCTGTTCGGGGTCTGAAAGTTAACAGTATACATTCTTGTACTACACACTTGTGTACTATAATATGGTCAGCGCAGATAGATAGTCTCCTTGAGATTGTCTACTGTGGCGGTAATCGGCCAGGATATCATCATTTAGCAATATTTACACATCTGCTTTTGGTAGGTAGTCATTTTTAAATACAGTAACAGCCTGTTAATGTCCCACTGCTGGGCTAAGGCCTCCTCTCCTTTTTGAGGAGAAGGTTTTGGAGCTTATTCCACCACGCTGCTCCAATGCGGGTTGTTAGAATACACATGGGGCAGAATTTCAATGAAATTAGACACATGCAGGTTTCCTCACGATGTTTTCTTTCACCGTCAAGCACGAGATAAATTATAAACACAAATTAAGCACATGAAAATTCAGTGGTGCTTGCCCGGGTTTGAACCCACGATCATCGGTTAAGATTCACGCGTTCTAACCACTAGGCCATCTCGGTATTATTTTTTTATAAATACACTCAAGTAATATTAACAGATGAATTATCTTACCTCCAAATCGAAACTTTAGAACTTGAATTATTTACATATAATAGAAATTATTTACATTAATAAATTTTAGAGAATATAATATTATATTGAAAAAAAGGTTTTATTATAACCAATCTATTTCTCTATTTTTTTAATATTTATCCTCATAAATAGGTATTTGTTAATTAGAACATGATTTTGCAGTTTTATTATTATATTAAAGAAAAACTTACGTAGGTACCACGCACTTATATATTCAACCGTAAAACAGCAATACTTAGACTGGTTGTCTTACAGTTAGAAGGGCGAGAGAGCCAGTGTAGCTGTGTAGGACATAATTTCTTACCTTAATTTCATTCGAAATGTAAGGGTTAATTAGTATTTCTTAAGACGCCAATGTATAAGGCGGTGGTGACCACTTACCATTAGGTTGCCCATTAGCCCGTCCATCTGTGATATAAAATAGAGATGAATTAATAAAGAACATCAACGAAAAATTTTATCAATATTTTAAATACATACATAGGTACATACATACAGCTCTAGTTAGTTTTATAATGTGTATAAAATAACTTAACTGTTTAACTTAACATTTGTAAGCAATCTTTAGTTCGAGTTATTGTAAACAATAAAGAAACTAAATTTCTTGGTATTTAAAGTAAACGACATTTATGGAAAACGAACTACAGATTATCTCCTACCTTAACTAATAAACGAAAAACTATTAGATTTTAAATCAAAATTTTACAAAATATAATATTAAGTATAAACTTAAAAAATATTTGCTAAACGGTTCAATATCATAACGAATAATACTTTTGTAATAATATTTAATACTGTAAGTATGTCTGTATGCTCATAATACGTACAATATTAAAATAGCTTTGTTTTATTCAGTGAAAGCTGACCTGTGTAGAATTATCTTTATAACTTATATATTATTTTGTTTTTCGTTTTATTATGTTTGATGTGTGTGTGTGTTAAAACACACACTCATATGTATTAGTTTGTCTAGAGTTTATGTTTGTTAATTTAAGCTGACAAGGCTTATGGGTGCCAAGAATAAATATATACATTAATATTGTGTTGTTAATAAATAAAAAATAAATAAAACACGTTGTGTATACTTATGAGATATCTACTTATTTCAAATATTATTATAGTTATGTCACTTTTTTATTGTTAAGCTTGCTTTATACTATTTTTTAACGTTAAAACTTATATTATACCAGTTATCTGTAATAAATTATCATTAAAAATAACAAATTAGACTAAGTAAAATTAAAAAGACGAAGTCCGAAAATGAACAGATTCTCCGATACCCTGATCTGATAAATATTTTAATGTATAACATCCCACGTAAAATAAAAATACATCTGTACATGTTCCATTAAGGCAGCTAAGGCCTCCTCTCCGTTTTAGTAGAAGGTTAGGAGCTTAGCAAGGCTGCTCCAATGCGGATTGGTGCGTACACATTTAAAGATTTTAATACAACACGTGAAGATTTCCTCACGTTATCCTTGACCGCCGAGCACGAGATAAATACTAATTAAGCACATAATAATTCAGCAGTGCTTGCCCGGGTTTGAACTCACAATCTTCCTTTATGATTCAGGTTTTCTTTCCGGTGGCTAGGCCCAGTGGCCATCTCGACTGGTTAGCAGCCTATTTAATTCTAAATATAATAATGATGGGATGTTAAGCCATAACAGGTCAAAAGTTCCATACCTATATGTCAACGTTTCTGACCATCATACCAGACGTCCACAACAAATAACAGTTTCAACAAGTTAAGGCTTCGCTCTGGGAGGTCCCCGCGGACCGCCTACGCCCCGCCCACTCGGCACGCCCACCAGTGCCTAGAGACCAGAGTACCGAGTTTAAAATATTGTTTGCAACTATGATCAATAATGAGTACCTACGTCTCGGTGTTATCTGAGAAATTTATACATTTGTCAGACGTGAATTATTCATCGCATTACAAGAACATATTAACATAGAAAAAAGTAAGTAGTATTTTACCATTATTTCACTTTATATTATAGAACAAAATTGATATTGGACACGTGCGAAGCCGGGACTAGTTTAAGAAATAAATAATTATCCAGCTCGATACCTGGGTAACCTACATGTCTACATTACTTATTAAAACAAAACAGTAATAAATGAACATTTAGTGTTACAAAGGTCCATTTTACAAATAGCTTACACAATTAGAAAGAATGTAAGTTCTTTTTATTTAAAAAAAAATACAAACTGAAAATTTATTGTAATCAAGATGATTTTGACAAGTATCGATTTCTAAATAGACACTGTACGAGATGTTAAGACTCCTTACAAAGTCGGAGAGAAACTCAATCGTAAATTATTCAATTACCCTTAGATATTTTATTCAATATTCTGTCGTAACTCACGATAGAAAATTGTCATGAAATGTCAGATAACAATAACATGCGATATTGACTATAATAATTATGACATTTCAAGAATACGCACATCACATCTGGTATCTACCTTTCACAGGTGATTAATGAAGTGACTTCTTGCGGAAAAGCACTGCAATGGCTACTTTTTAGAATAGTATTTAGTTTCAATACTAAATATCTTATATAATGATGTGTCGGTTAGATTACTATCTAAGAAACTAATAAAATTGAAAAACTATTTTTGTATTAGATAGCTAGATAAAATATAGACTAGAATATATTACTTTTTTAATAAATGGGCCATAACACTTAACCACTAGAGGAGTAAAGACAAACAAACAACTTCAACATTGAATTAACGCAATATACCTAATTGGTCGAGAACTTAAATAATGTTTACTTGATTAATATTTATTTTGAATTCGTAATAACATTGCGTTTAGAATTACACTAAAGTTGCTATCGAAAATTTGACAGTAAAATTAAAATGGAAAAATAATTAAATGAAATAGTGTTAAATAAATAAAGGTATATTTATCAAGAACTATTTGTAGTACATAATATAGTAGAGCTATTATCAAATCGCCTGGAAATCCTAAGGTTTGTTTATGTTAACTTCTGACGCTAGTCAAATACACTGCAATGCAAACTTTCCAATAATGGTGACCAATTACAAGAAAACTACACAGACAGACTTTTAGAGAGAATTTTTAAATCAGATAACAAAACTGTTACGAACATCGTCCATAGCATTTTTTAGACAAATCTTGTGACTTAATTTTAAACCAATTACAGAAGCGAATGAGCTGAAGATTAGCACGTTCGGTTTAAATACTTCGATACTATTAATAGTGTTACTAAATTATATTTATTTGAGTATAGATATTTATTAGAGTACATATATAAGGGAAATAAAAGATCGATTTTAACATTAATTTGTTTATTTATTTATACTTTTAACAAAACTATTTATAAAATGCATCCAATATATTCTATTAAATAATTGCATCTCATTCCTTAAAATTAAGAAATAATGTTGTAACAAATAAATTGAATAATATTAAATTAAAAGTATGTACAATAATCGTAAAAAATCTTAAGCCAAAAATTCAGGTGGAAGGTAAATACCTAGAGCGGGTGCGTATGTACAAATACCTCGGTGTTTGGGTAAATGAAGAATGGGACTGTGGGCAAGAAATTCAGACCCGGATTGAAATTGCCCGAGCAAGCTTTAAAAGGTTGGAGAAGGTTTTGTGCAGCCGTAAACTATCCTTATAGCTCAGACGAAGAATACTCCATTGCTATGTCTGGCCAGTAGTGTTATACGGTAGTGAAGCATGGACTCTGCGAGCTGACACCCAGAAACGTCTAGAAGCTTTTGAGATGTGGTGTTACCGCAGAATGCTCCGTATTAGCTGGACACAGAAAGTTTCGAACGTGAGAGTACTCCAGCGCGTCGCCAGTAGCCGGAAGCTACTGCAAACCGTCAAGAAGAGAAAAGCCGAGTATTTGGGCCACGTCTTGAGACACGAGCAATACCAACTGCTCCAAATTATAATGATGGGCAAAGTAGAGGGCAAACGACGCGCTGGAAGAAGAAAAAAGTACTGGTTGCGCAACATCCGCGAATGGACGAAGTTCGCCAGCGTGGAAGAACTATTTCGCTTGGCGCGAGACCGCGAAAAATTCGCTGAGCTGACGGCCAACCTCCAGTAGTGGAGAGGCACAAGAAGAAGAAGAAGACAATAATCGTACCTTTCACCTTTATATATATTACAATTATTTTACTGCTTAACTTTACTTTTAAACGTTGCTTAGCGACTGTTTAGTTAAACAGTCGCTAAGCAACGTTTGGACTCTACTACCACTTAACATCAGGTGGAGTAGAGTCATTTGCCTCCCGGAAAATATAAAAAAAAAAACATTGATTTCTCTCTTATTGACATTATTGATTTGACATTCGAAAGAAGAAGATAGAACATTGTTTAGCTAATCGCCTGCTAAACAACGTTTATAATCCAAGCCTTAAATGATAAAATCTATTGATAATACCGCAATGTACGTTCGATATTTATAATGCGTAACTTCTAAGTCATTTGCATACATACTTCATATCCTGAACGAAGGCCTTAAGGAGAACAATGGAATTAGACTCAGGCATTACAATTAGGCTACCATTCTGCTACACCAATACATAACTAGATCACCGTCTATTGGGAAATGCCGCTCTGAATTAGAAAGCCTAATTAGTAACTGTGTTATGATTTTATTATATAATCTTAGTTTATATACTTATATATAACTTATATTATAATTAGTATTTACAATTCATCTATAACAACGTTTAAATGAAACAAGGGTACATCAACTTAAATATCATATTAAATGTGTGAAATGTTTGCTAAATGTAAATATTATTATTAACATTAAGAACTTATATAAATAAATATAATTTATATAAATAATATAAAAAATAACTACTGTTTAAATCTTTACCGTGGAATGGTAGCAAGAATATTAGCAAAACTTTTCCCGTTAAATTGTAAAAACAAAGCATATTTAAAAGTTGCCTGCTATTTAAAGCAATATTGAAACAGTTCTACTTAAAGAATACTCGAAATTAAAAAATATGAATACGCGTTTGCTTACTTGAGTTTATAAATCTATCACAATTAGGTCAATTATCATAATTGTCATTGTTCTTTGTATTTAAGATATCTTGACAAACAAACACTTGACTATTAAAATTAAAAATATATTTCTACTTAAAGTTACATAAAGGTTGCATACATTTTGTTAGGCAATATTCAAATAAAAAAATAAACAATTTTTCTAAATATAATTTAGGTACCTCTGCTGCCGTTTTTTAAACATGAAACTGTTAAAGATAACTCAAAAAGTAAAAACGTATACGAAAGTCGAATATCACTTCATTTTAATTCGAAACCTTAAGTCAGCTTTAAATTACGCTTTTTGCCGTCCTTACAACACCCTCGACGGCTGTCCCGGATTAGGGCAACCAGCGTACTTTTTCTAGTGCGAAGAAACATCGTAGTACCCTTAGACGCCCCCAGGGGGTACTTCCAGACCCTTAACGTTTACGACTACCCGATTGCTTTTCTATGAAGGGCCTGAAAACGTCCGCGACAAAAACAGACAGATGTGAACGGAAGCGAGGAATTGATTATGTTTCCGTGTAGCGAGTGCGAATATTGATGCCCTGTGGCCACTTCAGTGGACAGTTTTTAGTAATAAGCTGTCAACGGATGTCCCCGATTTGGTGATAATTTATTACTAATTTCGGTTATTTGTTTATTTTGCTAAGTATACCGTGACATCTTATAAAACCTTCTTGTTTTTACTTAAATAAAATATCTTAAATATATTTTTAATTATTGATAATTCAAAATACACCATACAAGTCAACAAGAAATGTAAAGATTATTAAAGAAGTAAATTAAAATTGATATTTTTAAAATAATTAATACGATAGTTTTTTATTACATGCTATTACTATCAACGAATTTTCAAATGAAAAAACGAATGTAATGTCAAAAGAATAGAAGTAAAATCTAATTTATTTCTATAGAATAGATAGGTGGACGAGCAAATGGGCCACCTAATGATAAGTGGTCACAACCGCCCATTGGCGTTGAAAGAAATGTTAACCATCTCTTACATCGCCAATGCGCCACCAACCTTGGGAACAAAGATGTTATGTCCCATGTGCCTGTAATTACACTGGCTCGATCAACCTTTAAAACGGAACACAATAATACCCAGTACTGCTGTTTTGCAGTAGAATATCTGATAAGTAGGTGGTACCTACCCAGACAAGCTTTCACATAGTCCTAACACCAGTAAATCTTTTATTTTAGTATAATATAAAAATCAGATGCCCAGTTTTTAAAAGGATTGTAGAATTGTTTACGAGGCGTAATCCTAAAGCGTCTACATAGCAAAACATTACATTTTTACGTTTACACAAATTACGCCTATTTATAATACCTGTTACTTATTTTTAAATTACATTAACTTACATATCCCGCTACCTGTCTATATTACACAAGAACTTAAAACTGACATAGAAAAAATATAAACAATAATTATATCAAAAACTACCACACGCTGTGTTTGTGAATTTGCCAAACATTTTGACATAAAGGAATCCACAATGAATACATCAGTAGGCCTTTGACAGACAGACCGCAAATAATAACAACAAGAGATGTATCATGGCTGTCATTTAAAAACTACTGTTTCTAATAGAGATTATAACTGGCCACATTCTACAGAATTTGGGAAACAGCTTCGTAGTTATTTGAAAAAAGAACAGGTTAATTTTGAAATTAGAAGAAGTATGACTTTGCAATTATGAATTTGTAAAACTGACATTTCTAAAGGGTGGAAAGAATAAGAGACAACAATATCGGTATGGTTTTACCGAACTTCGTATTTCTGAACCGGTGGTAGAATTATGACAATCAATAAGCAAGTGTAACGCTTCTATATTTAAATTAATATTTTTGACATTGACTTTGACTTTTGGTGCATAGAGAATATTATATTAACAGTTATTTCGATAATGCAATACTTAAACGTTTTTTTTGTGTTATTCACTAAATTTAAAATTGAAATTAATATATTATTATTAATATTTTATATATTTTGCTATATATTTACTAAACATCTATATCTAAAGTAATATTATATATGAAAATTAGAGGTATTTAAAATATATCTTTAATTTAAAATTACTATATACTGTATATACTGTAAATAAAATTTTTAAAAAAGCCTGTGAGGACGTACTTTGTTATTATTAATTATTATCCTAAAAAAAATGAAATTAATACAGATATATTATAATAATATTTATTTACACTATATTACTTACAACAAACATTTTTTAGCAACTTTATGATATTATGTGTATTAGTTATGTATTCCAAATATCACAGTTCTTACAATAATAGTAGGTATACAAAGTTACAATTCAATTAAAACCATATATATATAATTTAGTGTTTCTAAAATTAAATCAGTGTGCGCTACAAAAATAACAATTTGACTTACACTTTACCCTCAAAATTGCAGAATGTCAAGCATTTCATACTTATTTCGCATCAACTTAATGGCGTTATATTTTCAGGAGAACCAGACGCGAGCAATTTTAGCGGTTTCATGAGCTGAGGTAACTCGTCATAATGCGTTTAGCTCATACCGTTCTGGTAGCGTTCAAAGATTATGTGCATAGTAGATGAACATCTCATATAGTTTACTTGGTGGTAGGGCTTGGGTGGTAGGGCCTGGGTAGGTACCATCCACTCATTACCAAACAGCAATACTTAGTATTACTGTGTTCCAGTTAGTTCATCTTAGTTCCTAACGTTGGTGGCGAATTGATGATGTAACGAATGGTAATATATTTTACAGCACCAATGTCTATAGGCAGTGGTACCATTTGATTGTATGCATAGCTATTTTACTATTAAAGTACTGATTTAGATTTAGGTATACTTGCAAACAAGGTATATAACAGCTTAATTTTTTCATTTACGGTGTAAACTTCTGTCTTCTACCTTCCTTATAATCGAAATAAAATAGAGGTAGATGTTTTATCTGTATATAGCTTGCCCGAATTCAGATCTACAATCATGCAATTAACTGCAAATATTCAAGGTCAGATAACTTACTAATATTAACGACAGATAGAAATTTAAAAAGTAAATGTCGTTTTAGCTATAATTAAAAGGCAAGCAACAATAATTTATTAATTACCAAACTAAAATGTACCAAGCAAAGCAAGGTAAATACGGACTCTCGGAAAGTTAGCAATCATAACGTACGTATCGGTAGATTTCAAGCTAGCTTTCAAAATAGGTAAATTTTACGGTCGACCGACTACTTGATGCCAAAATTTTTACTGGTGGTAGAGCTTTGTGCAAGCTCGTCTGGGTAGGTACCACCCACTCATCAGACATTCTGCCGCAAAACAGCAGTACTTGGTATTGTTGTGTTCCGGTTTGAAGGGTGAGTGAGCCAGTGTAATTACAGGCACAAGGGACATAAGATCGTAGTTCCCAAGGTTGGTGGCGCATTGGCGATTTAAGCGATGGGTAACATTTCTTACAATGCCAATGTCTAAGGGCGTTGGTGACCACTTACCATCAGGTGGCCCATATACTCGTCCACCTTCCTTTTCTATAAAAAAAAAAAAAAAAAATGATTTAATGATTTATACTGGTAATTGACTGTCAGCGAAATTTTCAATTCAAAAATCATATGACACTAAATAACATATAAGGCTTTTTTAATAAAATTTCTCAATCTATACTTGAGTTGCCACCAAGCAGGCTTCAAAATTAGTTATAAAAATAATATTATTAGTAAATATTATTTATAAATTATTTATAAAATATTAGTAATATTACTATTACTCTTTTACTGAATTTATGTCAGACAAAAATGCGTGGCTTGGATGATTGCTGGATCTCATGCAGGAACTAAGCGTAAGTAATTCATACAATTTGTATTTTTGTAAAAAAAAAGTAACTACTCTTTTCTTGCCGGTTCTTCTCGGTAAAATCCACATTCAGAACCGGCGGTGCTTGACGATTCATAAATACTTGAAAAAGTCATTTGATTTTGCCTCTTTTATGCAAAAGTCACAATTAATAAATATACCATTTCTGTTCCTCTGAATAATCTCTGTCATCATATTTCGGGAAGCATTATATTACTTATTCAATATTTTCAAATTGGGAGAGCTTCGTTGTAATGGAGCCGAAAAAAAATATGAAAACCCCAGCAAATGGATTTGCAAGCTTATTTCTTATTTATCCCAGAAATTGGATCGGAGTTCTTTTTATTCAAATTTTTACGTCACGTTCTCTACAATCAAACTTTTTGAATTTGACTTTATACATATAATACGTTTGTACAATTGTTTAAGTGCCGATTTTTTGACGCGATAAATATGAACTAATTCATCTTTACAGTTAGCCTTATTATGTTTAGGTACTCGTAATATTTTAGCCTTTGAATGTCCCACTGCTGGGCTAAAGGCTTCCTCTCCCTTTTTGAGGACAAGGTTTGGAGCTTATTCTACCACGCTGCTCCAATGCGGGTTGGTGGAATACACATGTGGCAGAATTTCAGTGAAATTAGACACATGCAGGTTTCGTCACGATGTTTTCCTTCACCGTAAAAGCACGAGATGAATTATAATCACAAATTAAGCATATGAAAATTCAGTGGTGCAAAACCCGGGCGGTTTGAACCCACGATCATCGGTTAAGATTCACGCGTTCTTACCACTGGGCCATCTCGGCATTCATTATTATTGATCATTGAAGTAAAATATTATACGAATACAGAAAAAAATCGAGAGTTTTCTATATATATTATATCACTTTGTATATTTTTAGATGGTACACACATACATTCACATTAACTTAATTATATTTAACGCTAGACAGAAATTTCTGTTTTCAGTTTTTCAGTAAGAAGCATGTGTGTTCCAGTGTAATTACAGACAAAATACAGCTTGAACTTTATTTATTTCGTAATTAACAGCGTTACAATGTTGAATAATTATAAAATAAGGCCAAATAGATTACACAATATAAAAATCTTAACATAAATTATGTCTGATTGAATATTTTATATATATAAAAAAGGATGTCTTATTGGGTGTGTGTTAGTGTGGTAATTTTATTATATTCTTTTTTTACAACTAAAAAGATAAATGAAATAAATCTAAATTATAGTAAACTTTATTGTAAAATAAAATACAGTTTTGTGCATAGAATGTTGCATGCAACCTTTCACCAAAGTGATCGTATAGCAATATTCCATTTAAACGACTAAATCTAGTATTGATAAATTCTAATCCAAACAATCAGAAAAAAACCTGCACTAGTCATAAAATTGTATTAGATTCATTGTATACTATGCATTTATGAACACTTGTTCCTTCAAAATACAATAGGCATAATTTAGACTTGTATAAAAATCATAGACAATATAACAAAACGTGACCCTCTACTCGCAAAATAACGAACCCCGAACGACAAGTGCCCAACTCGCCATCTGACTACGATGTCGCTGCGACCATTTATCATTCGAGATGTGACAACTGAATTTATTTATATAAAAAAAAAAACAAACAAAGCACGGGCTGCACTGTCGCTGGATGACGATTTTGCTTGTCTCAACGTGTTGAGCACAGACAAGTTATATTCAGATACTACTAGACAATAATCATATTTTTCTCAATATCTACCGATTTATCTTTTTGTTTATAGTGTATTTTTTCTGTTATTGATGGAACATCGTAATTATTTTTTAGGTTAAATCAGGTAATAAACCAATGTAACATTAAATCAAAAAATTTTTTTTTGTTTTCTTTTTATTCTAAAAATAATTAATATTGAATAACGGCAATGCAAAAAATGTGATAAATTTGTGAACTTATAAAAACAAAAAAGTAAATCTTAATTAGCTCTTATTTTATTAAAACCAAAACATTAAATATATAATAAAATATAATTATACGTATTTCTTATTAGTGTACGCTAAATATGAAAAAGAATTTCTCTGTGTATTGTTAATCTATATAAAAACTTGTCCAAAATTTGAAGGGCGTTGGTCGCGAAGCTAGTAGGGTCGAACACAATGGAGAGATAGCAATTTGATATTCAGGCCACATTTTTAATAAGCACCAGCCCTATGCCCGGTAATGGGTCGAGTGGCCCACTCTTTACAGCTTTTTATTGTGCTATTAACGACTCACATTACTCTGTGCTGTTTTGATTAAACATAGATTTTTACTTTTTTATAAAAAAAAATCAGTTACTTTGAAATACATCAATATGTCCGGTAGGATCTATAAACACAACTTTGCTCTTTTTCACACTAGCTTTACCTCTAAATGCTGTTTAGTTGATTAACAATTCTTTCTCCTTCTTTCGAATGTCAAATCAATAGTGGCAAAAAGAGATAAATCAACGTTTAACTAAACAATGTCTATAACTAAAGGCGATTATTAAAAACTAAATATACTAAACAATAATTACTGACATTTTAATTACCATTATTTTCATAACATTACATTACCCATATCTATACAACGGTGGCATTTTCGCCTTACTGAAAAAAATGGAAATAATCTCCAAATCTTCTCCTCAAAAAGGGAGAGGAGGCCTTAGTCCAGCAGTGGGACATTCACAGGCTGTTACGAGTACGAGAAAAAAATAACTCTTTCACACCTAAAACCAACTACATATTATAATTTGTCTATGGTATTTAATAGACAACACATGTGAAAATTAGTAAAATCGCTGCCGAAAAGAGCTCTGGGTGTAAAAAGGGTACACGGGTAAAAAAAAAAATAAAAAAATTGTATGCATTGTACACAAGCCTACACCCGCTGTATTATCGTATAATGCACTTGCACACTACACATCATATTTGTAATTTATTGAAAGGCGTTTGTTACTTAACGAAGCATTGTGGTGCATCTGTTCGCTCAAACTACCTTTTTTTGAGTGTTTTTTGACATTGATGTTTGATATGTTTAAAAATGTTACGTAAAAAATAATCATTCTATTGACTTAGACCTAATCAAGTTTCGTTTTAAAAACTCTTTATTTTCTACTTGATTAGAAATGGTTAACTTTTTTATCTACCTGTATTTATTTATTTATTATGGATAATAGATTAGTACTACCTGAGGGTAAGAGGTCACCGTATTGTATTTGTATACCAAGGCGAATAAACGAATCCTTATACTATTAAGGTACAGATAAAAATGCTCAAGGCCCTCTATCTCTATGAAACGAAACATACTGTAAAATGTTATAATAAAACACAAACATTATACTGACGATTTTTTTTAAAAATTTAGAATACTATTTAATTTGACCCCTATTTTAGGCATAATTTTATAGCTGAATTCTCTTCCGAAGTATCTGTTTATCTCGAGGCAAATTCTATTCATGTATAACGATTACGATACGCTTCCGATTAAATTCTAATCCAACTTTGACTATTCTATATTTATTCGTATCGGAACCGAACCGATATGATTTTAACATATACCGATGTGTCAAACCCAAACTTAATAGTTAGCTTTAATGCCAATAGTCGATAATTAAATTAAAGAATAGGAAAACGGATAAACGGCAACGATCACGCTTCGATTCGATTGCGATAAAGTGACAATTTGTTAGCAGAATTGGCGCCCTGTTTGCTCCACTACCGAACATGACATAAATTATAAAAATGAATATGAAATTATGCTATAGAAAAATCTAAATAAAATTTTATGCCAAGTTTTGAACTCATCTTTGATTTGCTTAATTTACTTATTTTATTTACAAACCCATTTAGGTTTGTTATAAATTCATATAACTTCGCAGCAAGCGAACTTGGTGGAATAATCCAATTAAAAAAAATGCTTTCCAAAGGTACATTGTTACGATGAATGTTAATGTGTTTTAGAAATTAGTTATATGTGGTTATTGATATAACAATACTTTTAATATTTGTATATAACAAAATATTATTGTATATTTCAAGAAAATCTAATTATTGATCCTATAGCATGTTTACACATCTAAGTTTACAAATCTTGTTTTAAGCTAACAAGCAAACTAAGACAATAGAACTTAGCAGAACTTAGCAGCTTGGAGGAACTCGTATCACTTAATTAGTATTTCGGTTCTATCTTGTTTAACTTGCTAGACCTAATTAGTAGTCTTGTAACTGATGTACTGTATTGATCTTAGTACTACATGTGTGCACGGAATCACTCAAAGTTGTTTGTTGTCATAACAACAGGAATGCTAATCATTGTTTAACAAATGAATATGAACGACCGTACTTATAATCTTTAACGGGTGATTAGTTTAATAGTGTTATGTCTTCGTCTTTCGAATGTAAAATCATTCATGACAGAAAGAGTTAAGCAACGACCAACGATTACAAAAGTAAGGCCGTAATGTATCCTGGGACATTATTCACACACGGCCATCTGATCCCAAATTAAGCACAGCTTTTACTATGGAAACCAGACAACTTTATACTACATTCACTACTTTTCTTTTGTAAATACATACTTATATAGATAATTACACACAGACTCAGGACAAACAGACATTTTCATGCATACAAATTATTATTATTATTATTAATATTATGTCATATTTGCTTTCTAGATGTTGCCGGGGCTCTGTTCGTGAAAATATTAATTTCGTACGCAGGTGTCTTTTTTTATATTATAGGTAGGCAGACGAGCATATGGGCCACCTGATGGTAAGTGGTCATCTACGCCCATAGACATTAGCATTGTAAGAAATGTTAACCATCGCTTACTTCGCCAATGCGCCACCAACCTTGGGAACTAAGATGTTATGTTCCTTGTGTAATTACACTGGCTCACTCACCCTTCAAACCGGAATACAACAATACCATAATATGATGAGTGGGTGGTACCTACCCAGATGGGCTTGCACAAGCCCTACCACCAGTAAAAAAAAAGTAAAGTCTGGCTGTCTTTATTCAATTCCCACACCGCATCAACCACACTGTTGATTTACGATTGTTTCAGTGGGTTAGTCGCGATGAGGTAAGAAAGAGACAGAGAGAGTTACTTTGGTAAAAATAAATATACTTTTAATAAAAAATAAAAAAAAATATCGTTGATAATTTATAATTGTAATCGTTAAATGGGAGAGATAAAACTGAATGAGATTATGAAACTTAACAACACAACTGTTAACAATTGCTAAAACTGTTAACCCTTATTATACAATACTTATATATTACAATTTCAATATGTATTCGTAGTATATAATAGCTTCGACATCTTCCGTCTAAGATAATACACTTAATCTTTACAGGTGCGAATATGTGAGTAGGTTATTAGTAATGCGTAGCTTAATATCCGGGCAGAGCTTGAGGTCGCGCTAATTAAATACGAATCTCAAGACAATACTCTGAGATTTCGGTTGAGTTAAACCACACGGGGTGATTATATTTCCAATATTGGCTCTTAAAGATTTTATTGTAAAGTATTTGATTCATATTCTTGTACCTATATACATAACATACACCTTTATGTATTAAATAAAATTATATCAATCAATTTATTTACGTGCACGATTTCATATTTAAAAAAATTAAATTCATGTATAACAATATATTATAATATCTATAACTAAAACCTATGTTTAACAGCAATTTGTCAGCGTTTTTTTTTTTAATTTTCTCATACATACGTATTTGCCTGTGGAGATAATAATAAATAACCGCAAGAACGTAGTTTTAAAGTCGTAAGTACAACTAATCTGACACGTCATATTAATTTCAAATAAATGAATATTTAACATAAATTCACCTAATGTGATACCCGTCATCCATCGTACTCTAAACTAGAGGAAGTTATAATTTATGAAGTGAGTTCCGGCGCTCGCCTTCACGACCGCTCCGTCAGGGACCGAGGAACAGACGTTACAGCTGATGTTTAATGCAAGCCGTCTGAGATCGCCTTAAAACTAACGCTAAGTTATGTTTAAGTAAGGAAATTAGATAGACGTGTAAAATGCTTATGTTTTTTTGTCATTAGCTGAAAAAAGGATTCATATAATATTTTTTACTATAAGAAGCCCAGTTAATAACGATTGCTATTAGAATAATTGAATTGTCTTGATTAAAATATTTATATTTTTAAATGGTATTACAATTATTAATTGGATATCGAAATATTTAATAAAAATGAATTATATAGGTACCAGTTTCACTGTATTTTAATTTGTCTTAACAGCGCCATCTAGCGAAATTTTATTCCAATAATAACTTATAACAACAGAATTTATTACCGTATAGTAGTGCCATCTTTTGATTATTTTTCTAACTGATTATAGAACTTGAACTAAGTTGGAATGGCAAATAGTTTCGGTTTAAGCTAAC
The DNA here is from genome assembly GCA_905147175.2 of Nymphalis urticae. Taxonomy (NCBI): domain Eukaryota; kingdom Metazoa; phylum Arthropoda; class Insecta; order Lepidoptera; family Nymphalidae; genus Nymphalis; species Nymphalis urticae. Next base: position 3,916,970 of record LR989994.1, on the reverse strand, counting down.
AGATGGCGATACATTCGTTAAAAATGGTAAAATTTTCAGTTGTACATGTTTGCGCTTCGCGCCATTCCATCAAGGCTATAATTTTCGCGCGGCTAAATTTCACTTGCTGATAATCATAGGCGAAAGTAGAGCCGCTTTAAAATTGGTATTTTCGTCTGTACTGTATGGATAATTATAATAAAACCTAACTTGTTTACTTTAATTAATATTTAAATATATTGTGTCTTATTGCTTAGAAGGGCTAATTAGAAGGGTAATCTTTCGTTACCGATTTTATTTGCATGTATAAAATCGAAAAGAGAAATTTCCAAGTACATCGGGATTAAAGCTTTAAAAAAACATACACGAACATAATATAAGCGTCTCTTTTTTTTAGTTGTTCAACTATTTGGTCTGAAGTCAAAATCATTCTACAACAGAATTACCAAAATTATACGCACAGAATCTTCCCAAACTTTGTCAAGAAAGAGAAATAAGTATTAATACCAGTAATAACGATTGGTTTAATGATATTTATCTCATAAAACATATGTGCATAATTCATCTCGTGCTCGGCGTCGAAGGAAAACATCGTAAGGTGGTTCCCAGACGATGTGGAGCTTATTCCAATCAGCATTAGAGTATCGTGGTGACATCAGTTCCACGACACATTCCCCCAAAGAGAAAAAGAGGCGTTAACAGACTGTTACATATTGTTTAAGGAGTTAAATGATATTTATAGCAGTGAGAAGGTTATGTGCCTTAAATATGTACAAAAAACGTCGAAGTTCTAATTTATCTAAATTACTATATAATGCACAACAAGCACAATAAAATACAAAACTCGATTATTGATGGAGCGAAATACATTGAATGTTCTACGAAGGCATTCCTTTCGAATGGCACGTGTTCTTCGGAAGTGTACGATGAAATTCTTGTGTACACGCCGGGTTGTTGGCCACATATTCCACCCCAGGCAACAATTCCAACCAGAACGCCATTACAAACCAGAGGCCCACCAGAATCGCCCTGTAATCGTAATTGTGATTATTTATGTAATAAGTAGGTAATTAATTAATAAACCTAAAGCATTTGACACAGCAATAAAATAATGTATATGACATTCAAACGATTTTAAATTGGGTCAAAAAGAAAAAATATATAAATAAATAAACTCTATTCAAGTCACCACTCACAAGATAAATTTAATTTCAAGCTGTTCGTAATGCAGATGCTATCGATAATCTCCGTATTTACTCTTTTTCATGAAATAGTATGTTGCGTTTAATAATCGCATACATTAAATTACGAGTATATTGATTTCGTATTTCATTAAAATATAATAATTGTAAAAGTTCCGTAATGGAGTATTAACGCCTTTATTTTTATAATAGAAAGAGAGCAAATGTAATTGCTATATAAAAATAACAGGCACATCTCAAAATGAGTTAGCTATGAAGGCGTCATAATTGTAGACACTTTTGTGACGAAGTGAGCAGATGTGTGGGAATAAATAAAAATGTCTCCAACCTGACAACTATCTTTCCCTGGTGACCCCGCGCACAAACTGGATGAGTGCAAATATTCAACACCATAGACAAGTTTACAATCTGCAATACTTATTATTGGTACGCAAACCATTCGTAAATAGAATGATGATGTATTCTGCAAAAATCAGTCGTGTAAACTTTATTATTCTAATTACTTAGTAAATTTAATAATTTTTAATTTCTTTCTTTCCAATACACTGTAAAACTATTGAATATAAATAATCCAATTTTCAAGTATCTTTCATACTTATTATAAAATATTAATTTTAGTTCGGGTTGTAAAAATGAGGGCATAGAAAATGTATCTGTGGTTGCACACATACCGGTGTACTATAAGTGCACTAGTTAGTCTTTGAGATTACAATGGGACTGACGTGCCTGTGTAGGACAAAAAAATTCCCTAAATTAAATAAAGAATAAAAAAAATGTCTTTGAGATTAATAGTCGTGGCCAAATTTCGGCCCATATGACATTATCTATTTTTACAAACTACCTTCTCTTTTAGTCCAAAACCTGATACGAGACATTGTTGTCCGTCATGTACATTTTCATCGTTCAAAGAGTGTAAGCGAATTGGTTTAACTTTCTTCGAAGTAATAAATGCATAATTTACCTAAAATATTTGACAGATAATAAAATTTTAACATTAACATAATTTTAATATATTATATAATAACGGGTATAAAATGATGACGTACTTACCTCTATCACACCAAAGTCATGCTCTAAAATAGTCTCATCATAATATTTGTGCTTATAGAAGTGCTTTATCCTTCGCCAATGTTCCTCTGCCAGTGAAAAAATGGTCACCGTTGTTTTTGTTGTACCAGCAACAACTCTGATGTTGCTCAATTTTTTTAACTTACCCAAACTAAAATTATACATTTTTATCAAGTATAACTTATTATGAATATTCTTGACTTTATTTAATGACTTCCTGACCATTTTAGGCCAAGGCGATCATTCTCGTAGGAGATTAAACAGCAGTACAAGACATATTCCAGTCACAATGACGGAGTAGAGAGTGTACTAAACTTACTTACTTTGAATCAATGAGGCAATGTGCTGCTGTTATCACATATTTCATGGTTACCAAAGACCCTCCACAGAATGACGACCACACGTAGCCTCCAAGAAATTTTCTCCTTAACGTTACCTGTGATATTTAAAGTTTCGTATTTAGAGTTTGCATGTTAAACAATTATAGTTACAACTGTACTAACTTGATAGGGTACTTGAGTAATTGATGCTTTAGAACCACCTAGTATTTTTAGGGCACAAATATCTACAAATGCTTCGTACTTCATGTTTTCTGTTAGAATTTCCTAAAAATATATTTATTAATAAGCCTTTGTCTTAAAATAATTGATATTTAATTCATCATTATTTATGGTAACATGGAAAGAGTTTTTATGCTCGACCGCCTGCCTGCCTGGTCCTTCTTGGGAATGCTTTTGCTGGTATTAATGTACCTAATTAATGGATGTGTTTACTAATATTTCCCCTAGTCCCCTAAATAGGTACACTACCACATCCATGGATTTGATAGGATGACTCTATTCTTTACTGACTTTACTGGAAAAATATTAACTATTCATACACTAAAATTAAATGAATCTTGAGATGAGTCGTCATCGTAGGGTATTAGTTGAATACATCCAATGCATACGACCATGTGTGTGGTTATCAGAAAATTGACTATATATGAAAAACATTTCATAAATTTACGGAAACTTTATGATACCTCACGACAGATTTATTATAAATATATGATGAAAATAGTAACTACCATAGTGTACCAAAATGTCAAAATTGAATACAAACAACTTGGCCATTCTATTCTCTTTGATAAGCAGCAGATGTTAAAAAGTTTTTATTTGATGTCAGTTGAATAAATATTTAGGTGGTGCCAATGACATATTAAACATATAAAACGGAGAGTGGCACCCAATATTTAAACAGGAAAATATCGTTAAGATGTATCTATTTATTTGATTTCATGTATGCTTGTAGCTACACACTATACAGCTAACATTTTTATTAGTACATTTTAATTGTAATGACAATTGATTGTACCATAATAGCTTATATTTTTTGGATTATCATTGGATGTTAAAAAGAAAAATATAAGTAATATATTTTAAATTCACTCTAGGTAAGTAGCTGGTTAACAGCAACAGAAGAGGATGTTAAAAATACTTGCGCTTTATGGATTATAGAGTCGTAACATCGCTCAAGAACCTATTTAAGAGCTAATAGGGAACACGAAATGGATTTTATAAATAAATTTTAAGCCAAAATGTTTAAATCAGAGCCTTGTAGTGGTACGTCAGGGTTTGTAGCGCATTAATGATTTATTTTTAACTTATAATATCACTACTTCATCCACCATATATAAATACAATTATACATTTATATTTTTTTGTACGCAGTACAGTGCAAAAAACAAAAATAATGTATGAGTAAGACATAATGTATACTTTTTATTATAATTGTTTCCTTTAATGCTATGTTATACAGTACAAATTTTCTATCAGGCCAATGTGCGTCAAAATATATAAATGTCATTTTTTAAAATCATAATATTAATGTTTCCTAAAACTGTATTAATTTTTTTATATGTATTTGGTGTTTCTTTAGTAAAAGCGAAGAATAAAACAGATTATTACGATGAGTACGTGCCTCGTGTTGTAAACGGAAAGCCGGGTCAGCTCGGCGATGTGCCCTATCAGGTTAGATCTCCCTAACTTTCTATATTGCTGTTAAGGTCTACATTAATTTGAAAATATTATACGATAAAGCTAAGAAGTGCGTCCTCTTCTTTCGAATGTCAAATTAATGATGACAGAAAGAGAGAAATCAATTTGACTAAGTAGTGTAGCTCAACAACGTTGGCAAGTTAATGCATTATATACGCAACTTGAATTATTACCAGATAACCTAACTTATTAATTAGGATACTTAAAAAAAGTAAATGCTACTTTTACTATTGTAAATTATGTCTTGTATTTCAGGTAGCGTTTAAGACACTAATCAGACGGTCGCGAATATATGCCACATTCTGCGGGGGTACGATTATCGGACCGTTGAAACTTCTATCGGCAGCCCATTGCTTCTCTGGGAACCCAAACGTTTGTCAGAAACTTTGCGGTGGTGGCGGGTATTTCCAAAAAATATATTTTTTATTTATTTTAGTATAGTAGGCGAGCAGCGAGCCCCTGTTGGTAAGTACAAGCAAACCACTCCACCAAACCACCTGGCAATAACTGACTCACTTGGAAACACATCGATACAAATTATTTATTGGTGATTGGCGGTAGAATGAGTAATAATTTTGTAGTGAACCTACAGGCAAGTTTCCCGAATGCCTCGATAATATATTAAATATTTATCGATATATTAATTACTCACATATCGACAAAAGACAATAACATAGTAGTAGTAATTAGTATATATATTTATATTTATTAATATCAATGATATGATTTTAATTAAAGAGTATATTTATGTAAGCTACCATTTTCAGACGTTACGCTTTCAAGATATTCTATTTTTACTTAAGAATACTCGAATAGTAAATAAAAGATTCGCTTAAATGCTTCCCTTTTCGCTCTACTAATTATTGTTTTATATTGCATTAACATGTAACCTATAATACTCATAATTGTTGCATAGACACTTAGAACTGATGGTTTGCATAACTAATGTATAATATATTTAATTTTTAACTACAATACAAATTCTACAATTTGAGAAAAGTAAATTCTTGTAATATTTTAAGGTATTTTTATTAATTCGTAATGTCTCTTTCATTTTAAGAAACTTTTTTTTTTATTCAGCCAGAGAAATACTATGCAAATCAATACTATTACGGTGAAGCTTATTATAAATTTGACTAATTATTGAAAATGACAAGTTATATCCATAACTGCTTAACGCCTTAGAAATTAAACAAGCCATCAAATGATTTAATTTTGTTTTTATTCAGTTAAGAGAAATCGAAAAAAGTAGGCATATTGTAATTACTTAAATAAATTAAACAGTAGTAAAATATGTTGTAGGACTCCGAAAACATTGTCCCATAAATACGCAGTAGCTGGGAACTTGAGGAATCGTGGCTACTATCAGAAATTTGACACCGAAACCGATGGTCAATGGAGAGAATTGAAACAGGTCGTTTATCCTTCGACATACGCCTTTCCGAAAGACGACATCGCTCTTGTTGTAAATATATTTATAAACTATATTAAAATAATTATAAGTAATGTCCAATAATATAGCACTTAAAGTAGATCTATGTAATACCATGAACGTCTACCTTAAATCGTGTTGATATAAGTAAGTCAACAGTTTATTTCACTGATTAAATACTCGCTTCGATTTCGATATAATATTTATAACTAAGCAGAACTCATTTAAATTTTTAACAATATTAGTAAAACATTTTAAGCCTTAATGATGAACAGGAATTGCGATAACACAGCGACATTCTTCTAAGTACATGCAGTAATATATCAGTCCGTAAATGTCTCACTGCTAGACTAAGGCCTTCTTGCTACTTAAGCAGAAGCTGAGGTGCTTATTCAACTACGCTGCTCCAAAGCTGGTTGGATACACAAGTGGTTTAATGTTAGAAAATCACCCAAAGCATGCATTTACTGGTGGTTTTACTGGTGGTAGAGCTTTGTGCAAGCTCGTCTGGGTAGGTACCACCCACTCATCAGATATTCTACCGCTAAACAGCAGTACTTGGTATTGTTGTGTTCCGGTTTGAAGGGTGAGTGAGCCAGTGTAATTACAGGCACAAGAGACATAAAATCTTAGGTCCCAAGGTTGGTGGCGCATTGGCGATGTAAGCGATGGTTAACATTTCTTACAGGTAGCCCATACGTTCGTCCGCCTTCCTGTTCTGTAAAAAAAAAGGCAAATCCTCCCGAAATTGTCTTTAACCGTAACCTTTGAGATGCAGCGCAAACTATGCATAGCTATCTATATAAATTTTTTTATTAACTAACTGGAAATAAATAAAGGCAATAATTGAATTGAAATTTAAAATATCTTGCTATTGCATTTGTTTCTATTCTGTTGTAGAATTACTTGTAATGCCCACTGTCTTCCATTTCAGTTCTTATTCAAACCGTTTGTGTATAACTCCTATGTCAATTATATTCCTTACGCAACTCGTCTGACGGACTACCACGGGTCATGTTTAGTATCTGGATTTGGCAGAATTTCGGAGAAGGTTGAAAACAATGTTTACTACATTACATTATATCTGTTTATGTATTATTGTTAGTGTTTATCGAAAGCACTCTACTAAATGCAGACGCATTTGCTCCTACTAACCGGAATTGTCTTCCGTAAGAATGTTAATAGTTCCTCGATAAATAAGTGAAATCAGAATATATAAAAATAATACCTAATAACTGCTACTGCTTGGCATTTATATAGCAGTAAAAGTAATATATCTTATAATCTGTATGATTTAGGATAGATTAAAGTGCGTTCATCTCAGCTAAAACCTATAAAGATAATACTTATTTATCTCTTAAAGATTATTTTGTTTGACAAGATTCGATAAGTTTTAAAAGTTATAGATATGTCTTGATAGTCTTTTGGAAGATATTATAAACACAAACTGTAACATGGCGTAGTCAAATTTATTCTTTAAAACTACCTAATTTTTATAGGATCCCAATGCACTCTTGAACTCTGTATGATATACCATATCATATGATATTTTATACCATATATGTTACAGGCGACATCTGACAAGCTTCTGCTAGCAGATTTGACCCTTATCCCTATGGTTAGATGCAATCGAATGCATAAAAGAAACATGCGAAGATTTGTATGTACCTCTAGTAGGTTCACTGATGTTGGAAAGGTAAATTATATAAAATATGCATATTTACAAAATAAATTAAATTAAAATTGACTTTAGAATGTTATTGCATGTATTTTTATAGCCTGGTAAACATATAAGGAATGGTCAAAAATATTTTTATAATACAGATGATCCGCAGTAATCCGTCATCTGAATATTCCGGCACCCCTTATAATCCGACATTTATTGAGGCAATTCTTCGTCAATTAAACATGATGTGATTTGTTCCCACCAAAGTAGATATAATATTTGTGATATGTGTATATGCATGTATGTTTATGTAATTATTGGGTTTTTGGGCCTGAAGTTCAGTGTGTGGAAGAGTTGACTCGATAAGCATGAACAGCCGTTGATACTTCTCTAGAACTAATTCCGGCTTTGTCCAATTTGCCATCTCATTAAATAACTAGTGTGAGAGAATGGAAATTGAGTTGTTTTTGCGCACATGCTTATATTCGTATAATTTCTATTGTTTTATGCAGTTCATTAGTGTCTATTGTAACTGGCCACAGTAATTCAAATCGATTAGGACATAAAAATGCCATATGTGCCTAATAATACAATGCATTAACTTTTTAAACGTAAATTAGTCTATACCCAAAATCATCCATTTTATTCTAACATATTGTATATATATAAATGGGAAAAGACAAAACAGCTTAGTGCCTTTTTCTCCTCGTTTATCAAACAATATTCTTTTCATTATCAATAAAAAAAAATGTTCGAAACCTTCGGTCAATAATTGATCGAAGTTCGAAACACGTCAATTCCTAGATATATAAATATGTTTTGGTTACATTTCGTTCACTAGACGAAGACAAGTTAGCAAAAAAAGCTGTCCCAAGTCTTATGTGGAGAAGATAAATTAGAACAAATATTGAATGTGATAGAATTGTTTTTCCTAGGGCGATTCAGGCGGACCTTTAGTGTGCATGAACACTGGAGACCCAAACGAGCAACCAGGAAAAGGAATTCTCGTTGGCATAGTCAGTGGACACCGATATCGCGTTGGAAGTTTCTTCACAAGAGTTTCGTCTTTTAGAAAATATATAGAAAGAAACAAGAGTCCACCTAGAGAGAGACATGCGATATTCTTTCTAGCTATAATATACACAATTTTGGCTATTTTCATTTCGTTTTATTTACTTTTAATTAATATATAATATAATAAGGAGTGGAAAAAGTAACTGAAAATAAACATTTTCACGACACTGCGTGCTCGCATCTGTAACCCACTTATAGAATAGGCCAACTCGGGTGTGCAAAGATGGTAGGCCAACATTGATGAGTGAAGTAACTCCAATCAGAACTCCACTTTTCATATCTTCTGCAGGATCCCCAGTATCATAACAAACTAAACCACCACCTTCTATTTCCTGATAACAACATGTATATTTTAATAACATATAGCTTATTACTAAACATCATAAGAAACCTAACGCCATCTATTGTTGCTATGTGTTCTTTATAATATGTTTTGTTTAATCTGTGTAAATTTTTAAATACATTCGTTCGTTATATGCTACAGAATAAATATGTCCTTTTATTAGAAGTAAATGGCGATATGATTAAATATACAGATAAATGGTACAGAAAAATATTGATTCGCACAAAGTAAATGGGGTACGAGCGAGTGAATGTAATGATTAAAACTGTTAGAAATACGTCAAACTAGTTAAAAAGTATTATATATTTAGTTAAGCTATGTATGAGTAGAATCCCTGCTATATATATATATATATATATATATATATATATATATATATATATATATATATCACTTTAGTAATTATTATGTATATTATTCAATTTACGGTGACGCGCCCCACTATAACAGCTTACATGGAACACTTGCTCTTTAAAGGGGGTTCTTTTCATCATCGTGGATTGAAATAAAGTAATAACAATACAAAAAACTTTGTAAATCTCACGGTGGAAGATGACGTCTTTATATCATATTCTGTACAATAATATAATAAGCAACTTCGAAGTAAATTTTGCTCGCAAGTTCTTCTGGTGACCAAGTGAAAAGTGACGGCAAAGAGATGTTTGTTCTTCGACCAACTCTATAATTAGGATATTATTTAAAAATAAAAATAAAAATATTCCAACGACAACACGTCTAAGTAGTAAGCACCCCCTCATCTCTAATTCTATAAAGATCAAAACATATGTCACTGAGTAATAATTTAAAAGGTGAAGGAGTCAGGGAAATTCCTGTCACCATCGTAGAAACTATAGTTATATATTATCTTGCTAAAAATAAAAATTAGAAATACAATGCAAATTCTTCATACAATGCCAAATATCTTTAAGTAGGGATGACCGGTAACCATCAGGTAACCAATTTTTGCATAAATCTCTTTAAAAAAACAAAATATGACATATACCTTTGTTATCCTTACTCCAGTTCCGACACAAACACCATCAAAATCTTGGTTCCACTTTGTGTAAGGAATTTTGTTAACAAATTCGTTAAAATCCCAATGATTGTTAACTTTCTGTAATTTAAGATAAGCGGTTTATTATTTATAAATTATTTAATATATATTATGAATCTATCATATAAAAAAAAATAGTCACTAATACGCAAATAGCGTCAGAGCCATAATGCATGTGACGTATTGAGCCAACAAATCAGAAAACCTTAGCTTCTGATACTCTAAACTGGTAGGTGTCATAACCGAAGATAACAATACCATCGAGCATTAATCATCTCAACAGTGCCCGTTTATTACCCGTACGATGGCAGGAAATCAATGTACCAGAAAAATCATTCCCAAGGAGAGTTCGAGAGGCTTACGGTATTAAAGCCGAGATTGGTACTGCGCTGGCCCGAAATAAATGTGAAGAGCAAGCGAATAATAGTGATGAGTGACAACGATGTCTTCCAGAAATGTTTTTATCTAATATAACAAATAGGCAACATTTGGTTCCCAATCGTTATATCTTCTTCTTCTTCTTCTTCCTAGCGTTTTCCCGGCCTAGAAATGCCAAACCAACGGAGACGGCTTTCCTGCAACAACGGGCTTTCCGGTTCCCAATCGTTATATAAATACATTTATAAATTACCACAACTGCTAAATTATAAGCCGGAAATCTATAAAATCTTTGAGTATATAAATGTTCAATTTTTCGCCATTGTTGTTTATTGTCGAATACTGATTTTCGAACAAGAGTGTCCAAGATACCGGCTCCAATCCTTATGCGATTAAAATTGCGTTTTCTCCTATAAAATATACATTATTCTTTTTATTTTTTAATGCAAATTATGATTATGAATTTAGATTTAAGTACCAATAAAATAAGATAGAAATTTCTTTGAATCACTTTTTAATCAAAATAATAACAAACCTTTTTCTATTTGTTAGAAAACAGTGCGTCGACGTAAGAACTCTCTCCGTTGATATAATACTACCAGCACAAAAAGCACGATATAGTGATTTCTCCAGATCGTATAATTGATATATAAATACCTGAGAATACGAATTTCTTAAATTAAAAAAGTATATTGTCGTTATCTTTATATGATTATGTGCATTTTCGTTAACATACTTTAACATCATAACATAACAAACAAAGTTTAAAATATTATCAATGTGTGTATAATAGCTTATTGTCAACTATTATGATGAAGATAATCATAATAAAGAGTGTATTCCGTCACTCTTATTATGCACTGAGATGAAAAATCCGCTAGTTATAGAGGCAGTTTTACAAAATATAGAGTAGTAGTAGTGCTTAGGTGAAAACAAGGTAACCTTGTAAATTCTACAATAACTAAATAAAAATAAATAAAAACAACGAACAAATATAAATTTCTTCAAGAATTCTTTGTCAAAAAAATTTACTTACATGATGTTTTAGGTCTTCAGCTTTAATCGCTTCCCCTGATTTTCGTATAGATTTTAATCTTATCAAAGGACGCTGAAAAATAAACATTTACTAATACTATTTATGTTTTTTAAATAAATTTTAGGGAAAGGAGTGATGAAAATGAGTCACAAATAGCCACCTATAAACATTGTAGAAAAAAACTGTGTAAGCCACTCTTTATACCATCAATTCTGCACACCGCAGCAGCTATCATCCGATTTAAGATGTTATAGCACTTATGCCTATAATTAAACTGGTTTACTTAACCTTCGAATTGAAACACTGCAGAATTTTTGATGACCAAGTAGGACTGCACAAGGAAAAAACCTAAATAAATAAAAAGAGAAATGACTAAGATCAAATTATTACCTGATCATCAGAATTATTAAGAGTAAACGTAATTGTTGGTAAGGTACTTAATACTATAGTAAGGATAACAATAAAATTTGATAACACTTTTATTTTTTTTGTAGATATATGCGTGAGTACAAATTAACATCGTTATTATGTTACACAATGTTTAATAGTTTTTTTCTGAACAATAATCACATAACACATTTTATTGTTGAAAGAAATCCAAAGAGAATATTATCACTAGGCTTATATCTGTCAGGTAAATTTCTTTTTATACAAAGGTTTAATAGCTTACATACTGCTATAGAAACTTTTTTAAATGTTTTTTATTAATATTGAATTAATACAAATATGAAGATAAAATGATCAACTAATGAGGATACTCAATTTGATTCTCATATTGCTCTTCTCGCTCATTTTCCAAATATTTGGGTAGTTATAGTGTATTGTACAGCACTGAAAGACTCTTAAGGATAGCGGTATGTATGACCTTGAAAATGTACTACCACACTGGTAGTTGGATCGTTGGCCGATGGTAACCAAGGATGCGCTTTAATTAAGCCAAGCCCAATGGCTATAGAACACGTAAATCTTAAACAAAGAATAAATTTATCACCTTCATTTTATAATAATCTAACTAATCATCTGTACAAGGAACTATTGATATACATGTGTTAAATTACCATTAGTATTCTTTAAAGAATCAGTCAGTATACCAACATCTTAGGTATTTATGGATTAGTTTTTAAGTAAATCCGAAAAAATACAATCTTTTTAAACGTAATTTAGTCTATACCCAAAATCTTCCATTTTTTTTACATATTGTATTTATATAAATGGGAAAAGACAAAACAGCTTAGTTAATTAGTAGCCTTTTTCTTCCTCTCAACAAACGAACAATCCGACAAACAAATCTTAACTATTAATAATATTCATTTGATAAATATTAAAAACTTACGAATGTTTTCAATGCTTACGTATTAATTACAATACTATATTTATAAGAGTAGGTATACATAAATGTGTATGATAGTTATAAATATTTATGATTTTATATTCATTTATTTAAATAATTGCAATAAATTTAGTTTTTCTACGTTTATACAAATGTTTTAATTTAATAAGTTCAATAGTGCGTTTAAAGTTCAATAATTATAATAACAAAGTAATGGATCGCATTTGTTAGTACGAAGTTAAACGAGCCAAGAACATATTTGAAAACTGCTACTCGTTTTACTACACTGGTTGTCTGGTTAACTTAGTATGGCTCCAGCGCAGACTGTCTGTGACCAGCCGGTATGGAGGACGCATTTGCACTCGTCGTTTTAACACGTAAGTCTGTTTTTGTTTATAATCATGTATCTTAATGTAGTTGAAATAGAGTCCATAATGAATGATATCCCATAGTGACACGAAATACCGTTTTAACTTTATTCATTGAACCGAATAACACGACCATTGAGACCCCGGTTTGTGTTCTATGGAGCGTTTGCGTTACTTTCACCTATTGAATATAAGTATACAATGGACGAATGGGAATATAGAGAAAAGTTTGTTTAGTGAATGGAGTTAGTTATTTATACGTTAGTTCTGTATCCACGGTTCTAAAAGTTTCGATATCCCAATAATTGATAGAAGATAGTATTATTTATCAATAATAACAAACTCGTTGTGCATGGCTAATTCTTGTGAATTTGTTTAATATTTTCCTCGTACAAAGATATTTAACGTCTTATAGCGTGACTCCATTCAACGCACGTAGTACACATATATTAGTATTTACTTATATCATTGATATAATTGCAGTTTTAAAGCGATTTTAAGATTAAATTAGATGTTTTTTATAATAACTACAAAATCATTATTTAAATCGTATGGATAGAAACAAATACTACGTAGGTACCTACCAATAGTTCACTCAATTTGTTATTATTAAAATATAAACATAACAACATTGGATTCCCTTTTTAGTTCTTGAATAAAGAAAGGCACAAAAATATATCTTTATTTTAATTTAATTATAAAAACCACAAACAAAATCTATAAATCGATCTTAAGCTTTATGTCAGTCCATTGTCTATAAAAGATACAGTAATAAAAATGTTAAAAATGTATAAAGAGGTCTTTCTTAAGAATTTAATATAGATTACTAGTTTTCTTGATCACGTACATCGGAGTCTGTCAGTTGTCACTCGTTTGCAATTACCCCGAAAAACCTCTGGTATTAACTGAGGTAGCTATTTTTTTCATGTGCCCTAAGAGTTACACAATAATTACCACAAGACATACAAGCCTTCAACAAAACAAGGAAACTGTTTATTCAACAACATTATTAGTTTTATCAGTTAGTGTCATTAATCGAATCGATAATTAAAATGTTACGTTGCCGCGCTCACTAGTTTCATCTGTCAAAAAGTCATTAGTCAAATGGACAGAGTACCTAAACTTTAAAATAAAAAAATAACTGTCAAAATATTGTACTAATTTTCGTGCGCAGTAAAGGTTTTTAATAAATGCATTGCATTAACTTGTTGTTACGATTTCCGACATGGCGTAACACAAATACTTGAATTATTTTACAAAAAAAATATTATTTGAATCGTTTGTAATCAACTTGATTTATATAGCGGAGTTATGTTACGAATTAACCTATAATCAAATAGAATATAATGTACATATATCTAAATAACATCTATAGATTGTTTTTTCCTTGAAATCAAAATATTATATGTTATCTAATTTGGCTCTCTCAGGCACTTTTGAATAGTCAATCCAAGACTAAATTAAATTTAAAGTCACTACGATTCGGAATGTAAATGTTATCGACAGAATCGACAAGAACAAGACAACTCAATAGTTATAATAAAATACATTTGATCACTCACTCACACACACAAAATACTCTACGTATTTTGTTTCTTTTTAAATACATTTAAATAAAAATAATTTTGTACTGAATGAAGAATAATGTAAAAGAAGTTTAATTCATTCATTAAATTATAATCATCTGAAAACAATTACTTCGTACCGACAAATTTTGAAACAAACGTGTAGTGAAACTTTAAATGTTGTTACGTCGTAATTATCGTGAATAAAAACGGTATCGCCAAACTGTAGCTGTTATCATCAATCAATCATATTACAATACTCGAAGGACTTGTTTGTGATACAAACAAACTAATGATTATATTGAGCATTTTTTTGGTTTAATTTCTTATTATTTGTTTTAAATTCTCTGAATTCATCAAAATCGTTTGAGTATTTTCGTTCATTAATCACTTGTCATTGTTGCTTAACAATGTAATATACTCGTACTAATTATTCAACTGACTTGTTGGTTTGCGGTTTGCGGCTACTCCCGGGTTCAAACCTTAGAGCGGGCCGGTGAAATTGAGTATAATATTATACAATTGAATTTACATTCGTAATTTACACTAAACGAATGTCAAATAACTTTTATTTTCATGACCAGTAGCATGTTAATATCTAGGTACTTTCCGTAAATTGGCAGGTCAAAATGTATTTGACGTACAAGAAATTGGTAATCTGTTCCATTAATAGTTCCATTACAAATTTACCTTACGTTTACTCCTTATATTGATTAATTAATCGACGACTGTTATCAGGATTGCTGCGATAAAATATGTCCTTTTTTGTAAATGAAATATAATAGTATTTTAAAGTTGAACAAAATCCATAACTTTTTACTTTCCCGTTAGCAGGACAGAATTAACAGCTTCAATCATTATTAATAGTACTAAGACTGAATAATCGCAATACATAATGACTGTTATTTTCAACTTATCTACGACTAATGGTGACTACCCAAGATAAAAATATCCAATTGTTTTATTTTTGTTTGGTGTTCGATAATGATCAGTAGTTAATGGGTTAAATACACTACTTTAAAAGGGCGTTGAATTTAGTTAATAATGAAAAAATAATTGGTTTAATGGTGTGGTATGGAATATTCATGGTTCTTTGCTAAGATAGTACGAACCATATTGAAACAGTCGATCCCAATTCATATTTATGTCAATACTTTAAGTTGACAACAAATGCATTTTTTCAACTGTACAGGGCTTTTTCTTTGGACTTCTCTGCTTTTGTGGTATTTAATTTATAAAAGTCCCGAAATTTATTGCATAATTATCGATTGTGTAGATTTTGCAATGATCCTGAATGACGTCCATAATAGATGAATTAGAATTGGTATATAGTAATAGTAAATAGTAAATGTTATGCGTAATTACATCGATACGATTACGGTCGATTTTTTTGGCGAGTTATAAATAAATATTCTAAACTACCTAGGTTTATCTTAAAATAAATCAGTAAAGGTAAAATTATTTTATTTGACAGACAGCTTGTAGTTTCGACTATAAGCAGTTTTATGAACTAAAAGAATAATAATTAATCTCAATTATAAATTGATATAATTACCTAACCATTGTAAATATTAATACAATATAATCTAATTACTCATTGACATTGAAAAACTTACTTACATTAAAAATGTTGTCTTCCCGTTATGTAAAAATCCGTTAAGTATTTTAATTTACAACATGCAACAAATTATTAACAAAAGCGTTAAATCGATTATAGTAATTCAATATGGTAATTTGGGTAAAATTATTTGCTTGTTTGTTACATAACAAAGTTTTGACGTGAAATCAGCTGTACCAGCTACAGCTGTTTGAAAACTAATGTATTGTAAATGAATAAGTGTCTTAGTACATTAATTGCCAAGCTCATTGCTTATTCCATCAATTATATAGTCTCCATATTCTAGGATAAGTTAATCACAATTGTATATCTGAATAATACCTGGCGTAGGCCTTTTTGCAGGTCCGTCTAGCCCTATATACCCGTAGTATAGCCCGTCAGAGAATTCACAAGTTGGTAGAATAACTACAATAATTTGTATTACTTTTCCTTCGGTTTAAAGGGTTTGGACTGCCGCTGCGATTGTATCCGTATATAGACTAACCGACTGCACAGGAAATATTATAGTTCATAAGTGTATGCGTAAACATAGTTGCACTCTTTATTTTGTCACCCTCATAATCCTATATTCAACACGGCAGGTTGATATAAATGTTTACTGAAGCACAAGATAAAAAATTCGCCCTATTTTCAAACTCCAAATTTGAATTTGTCAAAAGATAATCCAATATTTTTTAATGGTCGTATTAGAATATACAATATATATAGAGCCTTGTCTTGAATAAATTTAAAATAGTGTTTGATGTGAATCATTAAAGTAAAGCATTAAATAATAATAAAAAACCACGAAGAGTCAATTCATTTGATCATGAGACTAGAAAGAATAAAAAAAAACAATACCACATGTGAAGTCATTGAACATTTATTATCTTGCTAAACAAATAGTTGACATTCTTGCATTTTGATTAACGCACCAACCATTCACCGCCATTCAACAGTTCGTTTACGTTTTAAAATACACCCAATCACCTTTGACTTAAGGTATATTTTATAATTTTTACATTGTGTACGTATTTAACTATTTACTATTCCATATCCATATAGAATATCGAGGAATACTTTTTACAGTTCATATTTATTCATTAGTTCTCGCACGATATTTTATTTTATAGTTTTGTTCTTACTGAGAAACAGTTAAAGGCGTTTGTATAAAAATGTTTATGTTAAATGTAATATAAGCATTTTTTTATTATGGAAACAGCTTTATTGTCTATGAACCTTTTTCTGTATTCAGTTACCAGAGGTAAATTATGATGAATACAATCATAATGCCTGCGCCCTGAACATTCTACAATCACTCATTACATCAAATCATATTAAAGTAAACTTTAATATAATAAAGTATTATTGAATCGTCAATATTTTAACTCAAGCGTGAAGATAAGATAACAAACTCGCGAAGTTCCTCTTTTAAAATAAATCTGATTTACAATAGGATTAGTATACACAATTATTGTTCTTGATCAGTCCTGAGTTGGAACTAGAGCTTGAAATGAATTTATCAAGCACCTTATCCATAAAAATTGTACCGTGAATCAACTGCCTCGTTGTTCTTCTAGCTAGCTCATAAGGTCGTAAACCCTTTGGCACAAACTCCAGGACGGGCCCATAAAAAGTTATTAGGTTTTTGTGTAGAAAAATCTTGTTAGAAGCTCGAAGCTTGAAAGTAAAGCCGTTGGTTCGATCTGAACTAACTCCATTTGTATCGGATTGCCGTCTCATTGGATTATGAGATTCAGAGAATATAATATGTACCTATGTTATGCACACACCTTTTTTGAACTATAAAATTTTCTACGCAGTTGACTTTTCTCCTTTGAGATTGAACATGATATGATAGGTCAGGTATCTGTTGTTTTAATATTTTTTTTAATTAATCACTTATTCTAAGACAAAAGTAAATACCGATACAGGCGCTATAGCCACAATCTTTTAAAACATTTTTTGTCTGTACGCACATCATGCGAAAATTTGTATTGAATTTTTCACTTTATTAAATAGAATTTAATGTGTTTCATTGTGGTAATAGATATATACTTTTAGTACCAATATAGCATTTCTTACGTATGTTTTTCGATATAATATAATTTAATAAGTATTTAATGTATGTTTATATATGTTTGGTTTATGCAATAAATAATTAAATCGAAATAAGAAATAAATATCTACAAACCTATGTACCTACATAATATACACTCGTATTTTAAAAATAGGTATTCGTCATTACATTTGTTATAATGCCAACAAAAGTTTATATATTTTTTTATTTAATGAATACTTCATTATAATACAAAGAATTGTAAATAAAATTAACATGTTTTTGTTAGTGCAATTTATTTTTTGAATCAATCAATGAGAGACCAGAAATATTCCTGTCACCGGGCGAGGGACTTGACCTTAGGGAGACCAATTGCAAAAAGCGGACCTTGAAAACCTGTTTAAGTTCCGCTGCAAGATGGGATGGGCAAATAAGAGAAATCAAACACGCCATATTGTTTCATGTATAAACCATTTTTAAGGACTAATACCTCTAGTTTGTTACGGTGAAAAATGGTCATTGGATAAAAATGTTTGGTTTGTTATGTGATAGGGAACTGAGTAATTTATTTATTATTTATGTATATTATCATCTTAATATCGAATATAGTGTATTATGCAGAAAGTATTGCTAAAAATTTTGCCGCTTTTAAAATCCTTCAGAGCTATTCAGTAAGAACAAACATGAAACTCATTGCAGAATACTATAATGACATGTCAGAAAAGGAAGTAATGTTTTTAAATGTCATATAATAATTATAAAATATAAAGGATACACGCACCAAAATAGCTTAGGTAATACTGTAAATCGATTATCAACATTACACAACTGAAACAATAAGTGAGATATTCTAGAATAAAACTTGCGTCAAAGTTTAAGCATATTTTCCAAAACTCAATTTAAAAAGTCAACAGTTAATTCAAATTTTAACTGGCTATTATCCTTCAGTTAAAAAGACTACGTTATCGTTATTATCTTATCATATTTAACAAAATTTGCCTCTAAATTGGTAATATATAAATCATCCAAGCTAATTTTTTTTTTATTTTCAGTGTTACAACTATGTCGAGCAGAAATATCAAATACAGAGTGGTACGCGGCAAATCTTATAAACGACCCGAGCTACACGCCAAAACCCATTACTGAGATATTCACAACTGATTTAAATTTATCACCGAAAATTCCGACGATATCAACACAGACAAATCCTCGAATTATGCCACCTGATACAACCACAACAAGTTCTACTCCTGAAACGACCACATTTGGGAACAGTGAAACAACAACGCAACAAGATCAGCCGCAAAGAATACCATTTCAAATGATAGGACTACCAGGCCCTCGACAACAACAAATAATTACACAAGCAGTAAATGACCCAAAAAATGAGCTGTCTAGCTTTTTATTAATTTTTGATCCGAGGCAACAAACTAGTCAATTATTTCAACAGCCAATAAATACTTCCCCGCCATCGACGACTGTAACTGAATCTACCACACCTGAAACTACTACCAGGTCAATGCAAACTCGAACAACAACAGTACCACCTCAGACTTCAGCTCAAACACAAACAAATATACAAGAAACGACCATTCTGCCAAGAAATATACAGCCACAACCGATTCCTTTGGCACCTGTGGTATCACCAACTTTCGTTCCTGGACGATGGGATATAAGAAACATTATTTATCCAATATCAAACTTTCCAATTAATTCTGGTTGCAACACAACAACAGTACCCAATACAGTTGCTGTTAGTTCGACTATAGCTCCTCAGACCGTTAGGCCAGGATCCGGAAACAGTAATCCTTTTTTGACAGTTCGCTTAAAAACGCCCAAGGGCTCCTTAACAAATATTCGTATTAATCCTACCACAACAAAAAAACCAACAACGACAAGACGAAGGAAATCAAACAAAAAGTCAAACGATTATGAAATATGCTTAAGATCGTGTGATGGCAAAAAGGAGCCGATTTGTAGCAGCCCTATTGGAGTGTTCCCAATTAATCCAGATAGACTGAAGGGCTTCGCGTCGCTGTGTCATATGGCGTGTCATAACTCATTTAGGAAGGACCGTAAGTATAATTACATTAAATGTTAATAAGACAACTGGCACACATTTCGTGTCAAGAAGGAAGTAATAATTACAAAAAAATGAACACCAGAAAATGTAGGTCTACAATAATTAAAATGTATGTATCAATAATCCAAAAACTTTGATAGTAAATTCCCTGCTAGAAATTCTCCACGATGGAGTTATGTTAAATTCTCATGAAAAATAATGTGGAAGGACCAAAAGCAAGGACTATCTATGGAAAATCATATATATTTACATATTTGAAAAAATATGTTAATAATAATTACAAGCAGATGTCAGTCATATACTATGTCATACTATGTCATTATTTATATACTCTATTAAACTGCAATAACCTGTTGGTACAATTAGGTTAAAATGGAACTAGTTATATAAAACTAGTTCATTAGATGATACTTTCTGTAGTAAATACTTGAAGAGTGCACTTTCTCGTTTTCTTCATATTATAGATTTTACAAGTTTTAATAATGTAACATACTGTGTTGACAATTGAAAACAATTTATATAGCAATATAATAATTGCAGATTAATAAACAGCAGTACCAATAGACAACAGTTTCTGTTATTTTTTATATATTATAATCTACTATGCGTTAAAAATTGGTAGGAAGTTATTCCACCAAACTGTTACAATGTGTGTAAGTGGATACACACGTATTATTATTATTTATTCATATTTTATTTGACACAATTTGCAGGTCTCCTCACGATGTGTTCCGTCACGGCCGAGCACGAGAAAATTATAAAGACAACTTAAGCAATATTCTATAAAGATTGAGGCATAAAAAGCTTTTAAAATAAACGGCAATACAGACGATACTTACTAGTATCTAATATTATATTAATATGATCACTATTTTGCACTTTATTTAATATACATATATGTTATCGACAGAATGCATATCTGGCACTACATAATATAGGTTTTTCAATCGGTCGCCTAATTAATGTAAACATTGTCAACCCTTCTTGGAATGCTGATGGGTTTTTTTTCTGCCAACATTAGAGAAATATAAATATTTTACAAAAAACCCCTTAACCGATTCCATAGACCCACATAGTCTACGTAAGATGAAGTTTTTCTAATCTTCTCTAATCGTTAGTATTTTTTTAATGTATTATAAACTTATATTTCAGAAGTCTACGAAAAAGTGACCGAAGGCAGATGTGGGAGGTTACGTACCCGTATTCGACCAGTGGACAAGAACAAATTAAACAGAGACGAGTTAAACAAAGCCACATACACAATACAACATAATGCTCCGGAAACTATCATGGAATTTTCGCCTTTAATACATTAAAATAAGACACATTATACCTTAAGTAATTGTCGAGATTAGTCAAACATCACACGTAAACTAGTCGTGTTTATAGACAGCAGTATACGTTAACCCATTCAATGCGGCAAACGCTTTTAAGACCCCACACTTGCTATAAAACATGAATATTATTACCGGATTAAATGGATCAAATATAAAAACATCCTTTGAAAATATGTCATTTTTTTAAATGATTATGCCAACTGTACTTTAAAATTTTCAAAAAGTATATTTGATGAAATGACTAAGAATAATGAGGTTAAACTTCAATCATTTTTATTTTATAATATAATCATAGTTACTTTTGACTGATCACTCAATTTATACGCATTAATTATTATTTGTTAAGATTTCTATAGTATTACTAACATCAATATGTTATGACTTAAAAGTTTACTTAAACGATTCCGTCCATATCGTAAGTTATTATCGGTTTTATTAATATTAAGTTATATTTTTATGATAACTTTTATATTAATGTGTGACAGAGAAAATGAAAAACTATTAAAATTAAAAAAATATTGTTTATTGATTGTTTTTTTTTCGTCTATATGTAACAAATCTTGTCATACTATTTACAATCCTTATATTACACATTTCAGTCTGATACAAGCAATAATGAGATTACATTAATTAAAAAAGCTACATTAAATTTAACAATTAAATAAATCCATATTGATTTCAGTGAATACTAAGGCCGTGGTTTGTTATTAAAAATCTCTCTCTTTCTATCTTCGAATGTCTCATTGGTCTAATGGCTAGTTTATATGGATCCCGAGGTACTGGCTTCAAATCGCGGGTCGGGCCAATAAAATTAAATTTTAAATTGAATTTTTCTGTTATGAATTTTTCAAAAGCAGCAAAGTTAAGAAGTTGGCCATTAGTACACTCCCGTGCCTCAGAAAGCATATAAACCCTTTGCCTTAACCTTTTCCGGTCGAGTCAGATTCTCGTTCCATTGGATTAAGAAAAGGATAGAGGAACCATTTGCGTCACACACTTGTGCATTATAATATATCCCGCGCTATTTGGCTAGTGTCATCAGAAGATCATTACCACAATATCAAATTACGAAGTTTATATGAAACTTACAATTTATTTATCTTTATTTAAAATGATACAATAACGCAGTTAAAATAAAATAATCAAAATTTATATATCGTCACAATAACGTACATAGATTTAAAAAAAAATTTTGGGACACATATTTACACGTAAGTAACAGCCCGTTATTTTCCAATTACTGGCCATAAGCTTCCTCACCCTTAGACACGTAGATTTTTTGACTATATTTTCCTTAAGGGCCAAGCAGTCATGCACTTGATGAATACAGAGATTAAGCACATGAAAATCTGTGATGTTCAATTGAGATCTACATATTTTAAACATTGGGCTATCTTATCTCTTTATACATTTCCATTGTAAAAGTTGAGTTCTTATAACATACTTTATCTTAATTAAAATATATGAAATTATAACCCTTAAAAACATTTAACTAACAAATTTGATTGGTTAAAAGATTATTATATCAACTGAAAAAAATCAAAATCTTTGTTGAAAATTGCCCTGTTGTTGCGAGCCACCGCCTTGTTGTTGCCCACCGAACATCATTTGCTGTTGTTGATGGAACTCTTGTTGTCCTCCACCGCCCCCGGTGTTTCCTTGGTTTTGACCTGTAACAAAAAATGCAAAAAATATATACATATTTCCTTATATTAATATACATATAGTAATAACGTTATTAAAAAAATCTATTGAGTTGTATAAATTATATTTTTATCAAAACAAATAACGTATCTGCTATACTGGCTCGCTCACCCTTTAACTACAACAAAACAATACTAATTACTTATGTTTGCCGGTAGATAGATATATTAAATCGCGATAGTATGACAATATCCGTTTGCCGTTGTATCACTACATATAATAAAACAATTCTGCGTTTATCTGTCTGTTCGAATACGATCAACTCAAAAACTTATTAAGGATTCACATACGGTTTTCACCAATGGACGGAATGATTTATGATAAAATTTTATGTGTATAATTCATTAATGTTTTGTGTAAATCGGATATAGACAAACAGAGAGACGCAGAGGTTTTTTTTTCAAACCCCCTGAGGATTTTGTTTTATATTACGTTTGATATATTATTCAATAAGACTGTACCTGACATCCTCATTCTTTTAGCGTTGTTAGCAGCATGGTCGTGGTTGTTCGCTTGGACTTGGTTTTGTTGCGTCTGAAAAACAAGGCTCAACATATATTGACATTCTTAAAATACAAATTGATATTATTTTCATTCAATCATACATTCAGACACAAAATTGTGAAAACCCTAAATGTATCTTAAAAAATACATAATAGCACATAAACAAAACTGAATGAATGAACTAAAATTTGAATCTCAACAGACTTCAGTCACTGGAAATGTTCAGAAGGACATCTTCATCATTTTTCAATCTTACCTTGCCATTAGCTATATTTTACTTAATATTCTATAATAATAATAATAATTTTTGAAGTATTCAAAAATAAAATTGGATTTTTTTTTATTGTTTACAGAAAACGAATGTGTGGTTTGAATCTTAAGCGATGATCGTGGGTTCAAGCCTGGGCAAGCACAGCTTAATTTATGTTAATAATTCATCTCGTGCTCGATGGTGAAAGAAACCATTGCGAGGAAACCTGAAAGTGTCTAATTTCACTGAACTTCCACCACATGACTATTCGACCAACCTGTATTAGAGCAGCGTGCTTCAAAACATTTTCCTCACAAAGGAGAGGAGACCTTAGCCCAGCAGTGGGACATTCACAGGCTGTTAATACTTTACTTTACTTTACCGAAAACGACCCCATCTGCCGATAACTCTTATCTGCCAAAGGGGTCTTTTCCGCATTAATTTAATATGAAGAGTAAGTATATTTCGACAATTTTTTTTAAAAATAATATTTATTTCTCACATTGGGCTGTTGTTGTTGTTGATTCTGACGTGCCTTTGACTCTCCCTTGTCTTCTTGGTCATCGTCGGTCAAGAACTCTCGCTTTGGATAGGGTATCGGACAACCAGCGAAAACGTCCTGAAATAAATAATATATAATATAAATTAGTTTTTTTAACTTAAAGTATGGGTAATTATAATTTACTAGCAGCGGTTTCATCCGCGTTAAGCGTTACTGCTACATATTTTTTTTATAAAAATTTTCTTAATAAATAGATTACCAAAATGAAATAAAGAGAAAGTTGCAAGTGCAGTAAAAGCCTGTAAATAGCCAACTGCTGAGCTAAAGTCTCCTCTCCTTATTGAGGATAAGGTTTGAAGTTGTTCCACCATTTTGCTCCAATGTGGGTTGGTGGTTACTGAAACTAAACCCAATACCATTTTTGAAATTGGACTGGTTAGCGCATTAATGTGTTCAAACATAGCATCGATATAGTGAATAGTTTCATTTATCCGTGCAGTGACGGAGAAAGAATACATTTCACTGCCCCTTTCCCATGGGTGTCGTAAGAGGCGACTAAGGGATATCATCTGGTGGTAGGATGATAAACATCCGCCTGGCTTGTTACCACCGTACGCATGGTGAAAATCTCGTGAAGTGGCTTGCAGCCGCGTTTCGAGGTCAGCCAGCGTACAGCCAGTGCCCGAGCGAGCATTGCCGCGATGGGTGTTGGTCCAGTGGAGACGGCGGCTGAACCAATGCCGGGGGAAACACGCCTCCACACTTTGCCCATCCCTATCGTGGCAATACGTCGCTCGCTTCACGTCTCTTTACGAGGCGTGAAGAGGCATCTTGCGGGCCGGCAAGGCGAGGGCGGCTAGTGCAGAATCTTCTTCCAGACTGTACTGGCCGTCCTCGCGTTTGGACTCTACTACCACTTAACATCAGGTGGAGTAGAGTCATTTGCCCACCCGGCAAATATAAAAAAAAAAAAATATTTATTAACAAAAACTACTTTGTGAGTTATTAGCTAAGCTTTGCCATATGCAAATCCTTACACTGGAGTATGATAGCGAACAAAACTTCCATGAGGTGAGATGGTTATACCCCCGTAGCGAGACATTTAAAGATTACTGCACAATTTTACCTGTGTCGGTAAAGGATCTTCAGAAAAGTAAGGATCCTGCATCGCTTGTTCCGAAGTTATTCTTCTATTAGGATCCATTAGTAGGAGTCGTTGCAAAAGACTGAATGCTTTACTGTCCGGCTTTATTTTGTGTCGATCCATGTATTTACTTAATGAGCAATTTTGATAACTGTAATACATATATAGACTTGCTTAGGATTAGGTTATAAGGTCAGTTTCATATTTTAACAAGTGTAAATAATTTTTAGTGCTTTAACATTTTATTTGGTGTTACTAAAACCGTTAAAAATACTAAAAAATAAAACTGTATAATGAACAGACTAAAATTGTTCACAGTCATTAAATTACCAAATTAAAAATTTATATGTTAAAATAATAATGATGATGTCAAAATTCTAATTTTTTTTTCATTGAAAATTATCACATATTATATTTATTTGTTTATATGCTTATCGTTTATTAAATTGGCTAAAGGAGTAAAGATAAACAATCTTAGATTTATATGTTCTATGCAATTTGCTAATACCTCTATGTTATGCACAACAAAAAGTACTAGATATTTTTATTTATAATACAATTATATTTCACTTAACCACTTATGTTCACATTAATTTTACGTCCAAAGTTCTATAACGCCGAAATTCAAACGACTATTTTTCATGAATATATTATGAAGCATAGATGTATTTAGATCTCGACCAATGATCTCATGGTAATGCCATTGGAAGAGGCAATACATCTTCAAATGCTATTATTAGTATATAGCCTATTCCAACCACAAGAGGAGTAAGCCCAAATAAACAATTGACACCAATATCTTTGGTGACCGATATCAATTGACGCGATATCATTGGTCTTGAATAATCTATGCTTCTAATGAAGCCAAGATGGCCCAGTGGTAAGAACGCGTGAATCTTAGCCGATGATCGTGGGTTCAAACCCGGGCAAGCACCACTGAATTTTCATGTGCTTAATTTGGGATAATAATTTATCTCGTGCTTTACGGTGAAGGAAAACATCGTGAGGAAACCTGCATGTGTCTAATTTCACTGAAATTCTGCCACATGGGTATTCCACCAACCCGCACTGGAGCAGCGTGGTGGAATAAGCTCCAAACCTTCTCCTCAAAAAGGGAGAGGCCTTCAGCCCAGCAGTGGGACATTCACAGGCTGTTACGGAATCTATGCTATTCACTATGGATTCGCAAAAACAATGTTTTTAATGTCCGCGAAGTTGTATTCGGAACTTCGAAAGTTAAATTAAAGTGGTCATAACTAGTTAAGTGGAATAGTGTTGTATTATAAATAAAGGTAAATTAATCAATAACTATTTATAGTGCGTAATACGGCAGAACAATTAGAAAATCGCGTGCAATTTGCAAATCTACGGTTTGTTTACCTTTACTTCTACTCTGATTGGAATATGTCGAATGGAATATGGGTATAGATCAAAAAATTATGTCTCATTGGTACTAGACCAATAAGCCAGGTTATAAGGCTGAAAGTCCCAAGAGCACAAATGCCAGGGCAGTCCAAGGGAAGCCCGAAGTTTAAAAATTGACACCAGAGACACATAAGACCATTGATCCTTCACCTGAACTGTCTCTTGTCATGTTAGTTTCAGCTATCAGTTCATAAGAGTTCACTTGTGTTTGCATATGCTGTTCTCAGATGAGAATATCTGCTATGACCAAAATATGACCAAATATTTCCACTTACTTAGATCTTTTGAAATCCTTTACCAATGTCGCATGTTCTGGCATTTTTCTTATATCCTCCCAATCTTTCTCTTGTGGGAAACCCATTACATTGAAAATTCTGTCAAGCTGATCATGGTGATAAGGATTACTGGTTTTGATATCCTCTTGACGACAATGAAATATAGGTTCAGATGTTAATAATTCAGCAAATATACACCCAATTGCCCAAATATCTACAACAGTTAATGTATCATGTTATTTATGTATTTAATAATAATAAAAAAAGTTTATGCACAAAAAATAACACATACAAGGGTACAAATAGATATGCTTATAGACGACTTCAATTGAATTTAAGGCTTAATAGTGATATATATGAGCTATAACTTTAATTATAGTGTACTAATAGAATATAATGCTTTGCTGAATATAGGATTCAGCAAAGCATTATATTCATCAGATAATATTATTACAATTGTACAGAAAGTAAATAATCATAATAATTATAACGTAATAAAAATGTCATTACGTAATGGAAAGAGTATTATTTAATATGTTTAATAAATACTCTCACAATTGAATGGATTTTTTACTTTATTCTTATTTAAGATAGTTTTTTTCTCAATATTGATTCATACGTGATATAGTCTATAGAAATGGCAGGAGTAAAGATAATATGACAGACCGGTAGGCGTGGTTGGTAGATACTTGCTTTTCACGCCAAAGGTTGTGGGTTCGATTCCCACCTAGGATAGACATTTGTGTGCATGAATATGTCTGTCCTGAATTTGGGTGTAATTATCTATATAAGTATGTATTTACAAAAGAAAAGAAGTATACGTAGTATATCAGTTGTCTGGTTTCAATAGTACAAGCTCTGCTTAGTTTGGGATGTGATGGTTGTTCATGAATAATCTCCCAAGATATTATGTTATGTTAATATTCATGTGTTTGAATAAGATTTGTGATAATATTCTTTTTGGATGACAACCAAGTTGTTATCAGAACATTGGAAGCCAAATAAACATTTGAATTCATATATAAATCTAAGGTTTGATTATCTTTAATCCACTTACCTTTCCAATATACTATAAAATGATAGATGTATTAAATGATAAAAAATATATACCAATAGCCTTTGTGTAATGTCTTGCTCCTAATAGCAATTCTGGAGCTCTATACCAAAATGTGACTACTACTGGATCCAAATCAGCCAACGGTTTCAATGGGGCATTGAATAGCCTTGCAAAACCCATATCAGCTATCTTCACTCTGCCTCTCTCTGGCCCCTCACCCATTACAAGTATATTAGCAGGTTTCTAAAATTTTTTTCTTCAATTTGATTTAATCTTATTTTAAAAGATTCCATTTTAAATAAAAGTATTGAAATCTTAAGTTACTTATTATTAAGGTTTCGCACTTACCAAATCTCTATGTAACACCCAATTTGAATGTAAATAATGTATTCCATCTAATATTTGATATAACAAACTTTTTACCATGCCTTTAGGAACCATCACAGACTTTTTATTAGCCTTGGCTGCTCTGTGGAACTTTATTATATGCCATAGATCATGTTCAGCATAGTCGAATAATAACCAAACCTTACGATCAGTGTGAGAAAGAAATACTCGTATAAGATTAATGACATTAGGGTGCTTTAATTCGCGCAGAAGCTGTAAATAAAAAGTTTATTAGACATTTTAAACTACTATTAACATATAAATATATTGCTGATTATAATAAAAACGGATTTTGATAATGTTACCCGTTATAACCTTAGTAATTGTTACATACTTAAAATTAATAATTATAACAGAACCTATATACCGCAATTTCCCTACAAGCTGACATTGAAAGTCCTGTTCCCTCTATTTGCTTTAACGCGTAATCTTTTGTGTCAGAACCATCTTTTCTTCTGGCTTTATAGACATGTCCGTAAGTTCCTCGTCCGACCTTACACCCTTCGTAGTCGAACAAATCTTCCACTTTCGATCTTTCATTTTGTGTTTTTATTTTAAACTCATAATCCATCATTACTGGAGCCATTGTTTTATTATTTTGAAAATTATCACCCATTTTTTATACGTAAATCAAAATACTAAAAATATTTGTTTTTGTACTTGGTGTTTATATTTCAAATAATCATAAATTCATTTTTAAGTCTACTTAATTTAGGAAGACAAATTGAGAAACGGTCGTCTTAACACTAAGCATTAAATTATCTCATAATATCCCAACTCTGACTCTTGTATCTTTGTACTTGGAGATGGCGAAACGTCAAACTTTAAAACTGTCAAGCTCTTAGAGGGTTGCCGCCTCATGTTGTCAACCAAGTTTCATTTATTTATTTAACAATCCAAACATCTAATAACTACAATAAATTGTAGCACTACAAAACTACAAAGTTTATCTAGAGTACCTTTCTGTCTCTGGATTTACATATGATATATTCTAAAATTGTTTTAAGTAATACAACTTCTACTTATACTTAATTATTTCTCGCCTTAATGTGTTATTTAAATTGTTTATTTATTAAGCGAGGTATAATGTAAAACCTGGTACGCTGTCAGTATTTATTGCTAGCTGAAATACTTCAATTTTTTTTTATGTGTCACTCAATGAGTTTTTATTTATATTATGTGGAACATTAATAATTCTGTTTTATAGGTGTTATTTGACAATATTTAAAGATAACTAATACATTTTAGTCCCTACTTCTTATTAATTACGTTGTCATAAAAAGTTTTAAAAGAGAAATTGTCTGTAATTGGCTACTAACTGTATAACTTGTGGCTTTATAACGCTTTCATTATACAAAGATTATGAAATTAATTTTCCGTTTGAATAAATAAATGAGTTTTGTTACTAATTTATATAATAAATAACAATGCGTATTATGTAATAAAAAATCAAAAACAGAAACTGTACAATTTTATAGAATGGTAATACTGTACTTCGCTCGTTTTGATTCCCTCTGTGATTTACCAGTTTATATATGAGAGAATTATCAACCTTTTAAATTAAAAACAATAAGATTATGATAATCTTAATATGCTCATTAGTGATGTTTGTATTGTTTGAACCATAAGTAACTCTTTAGTTGAACGTGTTCATTGGTAAAAGTCAGTTTTATTATAAAATTCATGCAGTGTAATCTAAAATCATGGAATACCAAGATCAAGACATCAATTATGATAATATTATTGAGACTCTCTTGAACACATTCGGTAATGCGCTAAGCAGAGATTGTCTGTTTGCGATTATTCAAGATTGCGGTGGGGATCGTAAGTATAAGCCTACAGAATTTAATATACCTATTCATTTGGTGCATCTTGTTTATTGATTTTTCACACATGCATGTCAATATACATGTACACAATATGTATTGCGCGGCATTATTTCCTAGTGTTTATATATGTCTATAGTATGCTATGTATAGTAATATTATCTAGGTACAACAAATTATACTCTATGCTCTCTCTGTAAAAGACTGAATATCATTGATAGGAAGGTTCATAATTCTTTAATAACATTTCGCCCGGATGATAGCTGTATTGATTGATTTGAGGGGTGCGTTGCATCAATTGCAAGCCATTGGCTTTGTGGTTTTTTTCTGCTTGTATGTAGTCTGTACTCATGTGTTGTATTTAAGTAATTTTAATTACAAATATAACATATTAACTATGTTAAGCATTTATTAAGAAGTTTTATTGTCATAATTAATCATTTAAAGTTTTTCATTGTAGTATGTGATAAACATTTCATATATTTTTATTTTTAAATAACTTATTAAGATAATGTCTTATTATCTTAATACATTTATTAATTTAAAAATATAATATATATGTGAATAGAGCATATAAATGCTTGATTAATACATAGTTAGCCTGAAAGTTATTTATTAATTAAACTTAAAAACAACATTCATTAAAGAAACATCATAACTTTCATTATTCTATTTTTGAGAAACAAAATTGGTTTACGATTAGTTATTGTTTTATTAGTTATTTGTGTTTGTGTGAGTCATTTGTCCAGCGATAGGTGTCGTCCAGATGACATTGTGATGGTGATATATAACTAAATTATTCTATTTTAGTGTTTTTGATTACTTGTCAGAAGGACTTTGTAGTTTATAGACAGGATGTGTATTTTTATACACAAATATTTTGGCACATTTGTGTTACAATTTAACTTCTCTTTGTCGTCCATTCTTGTAGTATAGAATGAAACTAACGAGTCGATGGGAGCCATACTGGTAAAAAAATTAAACTAAGGCTGTATAATTATCTCTTTGCATATTTGATGAATGAGTTATTGTTGAATAAAATCATTAATTTTTGCTTTAACAAATTTATTAATTAAAATGAACAAATATTTAATGTGTTCCTAAGTAATACAATATATCTATTAAATATTTGTGTTTATAAAAATAATTCATGAACTAACTCAATGGAACACTTTCTAGATTGTTGTTAATTAGGTAAATATTTGTTGTTTGTATTTAGCTTTACTTTATGACATACTTTACTTCCATTACTTGTCTTATAATATTTTTTTCTACATAAATATTGATAAATATGGACTTACTTTAAATTAACTTTTTTGATTTCTTTAATTTTATTTAAATAAATTTCAGATAAACAAATATAACCACGCACAAAATAAAAAAAAACTTTTCAATTAAAAATAATTTTATTTTTCAACAGTTGAACAATCTGCGAATGCCATTATAAATATGATGGATTGTAATTTGGAGTCAACAAATAGGACAGGAACAACTGAAAATGTTTTAACAGAAAATATTTGTACAAATCAAATAAACATAAATCAACAAAATGTAACTACAAACAATTCAGATAATGCAACTAAACCAAAGACCCCAAGTTTTACGGTAGATATTCCTAAAAAAACCCAAGATGTGACCTCCTATGCTAGTGCATCGAGAAAACAGTGCCAGCAGGTTCAGCCTCATCAGCCAGCCCCATTTACACGAGATAAAAAAAATAATACTTCATCTCAAAATTTTTGGACAGACCAATTGAAACAAATTTTGTCATACCACAAAGATGGTGCCCGTATTTTGATCATTATGCGAGGATTACCCGGCAGTGGAAAGACATACCTTGCAAGGAAACTTATTGATGCTATTTACTCTGTGCCGAGTGAACAACACTATTCTACTCACATTTTTAGTACAGATGATTATTTTATGCAGAATAAGTTGTATGTATTTGACAAAAATAAACTTCCAGAATATCATGAACGAAACGAGAGAATGGCGAGAAATAGTATGTTAAAAGGAGTCAGCCCGGTAATTATTGATAATACTAATGTCGAATTTTGGGAAATGAAATCTTACGTAAATGAAGGTATTAAAAATGGTTATATAATTGAAGTGGTTGAACCAAATACATCTTGGGCAAGAAATGCAAAGCAACTTCAGAGAAATTGTCTTCATAATGTTTCAATTTATACTATTCAAAGAAAACTGGACACCTACCAAAATGGTGTTACTGGTGCCTTTTTGATAAGATATTTTGGATACTACTATGAATCTAATATGAAACCTCCTGTTTCAAGACTTATCCCTCCTATTGTTCGAGAAATTAAATCGAATATTGCTGTTGAAAATGATAAAAATATTCCTACAAAAATTGCGGAAAATACTAGACAAGAAACTGTCCCGAATAATAGAGATGATATTGCTGATCATACCTTACCATCCTCTTCCTTACCTTCATCTTCTAAAATGATTGAAGCTAACAAAACTAAGAGTCCTGTAAGTACGGAAACAAATGATGCAAAAAATTCATTAGTAAATACTAATTTAACTGAAATGAAAGTAATGTTAGAAGAAATAGAAAAAATAGAGGAAGAGTGGGAAAATGGTGAAGACTGGAACGACAATTCAAAAATAATAGTAAAAGAGAATAAATGTCTTAATTTGAATGAATCGAGGCCTCAAAGAAGTAACTTATCAAAATCTTCTACAAAAGATAAATTGTTACCACCATTGGGAGGATGTCAAGATTGGAGCAAAATTTCGATGTTTCTACCATCTTGGGGTGAAAGTAGCCATTTACCAGAAGAGACAAAAGTAATGGTAGAGAAAAAGTCAAGTTCTACTTGCATTGAATTGGGTGATACTGAAATTTCTGATTTAAAAAATCCTCTTAAAATAATTACAGCCTCTCCCAGAGATATCAATGAATCTTATGTGGAATTGAAAAATACAAAGATTCCAGATAAATGGATGCTCGATAAAAGCACTTCTACCAGTAATAATCAAATTTTAAGTGATGTACCACGGTGTGGAAACGAAGAGAAACATTTTAGTTCGTTTCGCAAATTATTTAAACATATTCCAAGGTCCGATTTACGACATATTTTTGATAATTGTAACGGTGATGTAAATTGGGCTGTCGACATTGTTCTTGATGGTGTGGATAATCAAAAAATAAGCACACGTGATCCTAACGACGTCTCAGACACCGAAGAAGAAGAAGAAAATGAAGTTCTATGCACATGTTTAGCTGCGTACGAAATTTTGCCTGATCATAATGAGTCCTCATCGCCAATTGAACCTGAGCAGAATGCAGTTCCGACTACTTCACCTGTAAATACAAAAAAAGGTAAAAAAGAAATTGTAGTATCGGAGGCAACTATACAATTGAAACGACAAATAGAAGAAAATGTTGTGATACCAGACAACCACTACTCGCAACATTGCTTAAAAATCAGGAAAATTCGGCGCGGTGAATGTATTGTTGAGGAAAATAATGACCAAGAAAATGTAAGTCCTTCGGATAATACAGAGAACCTCGTGGATGATAATAATATTCCGAGTACATCAGGACTATCAGAAGAAAATGTAAACGATGCCATTAAAAATTGTACTAATAAAGACGATGATAGCGAAGCAAGTGAAGAAGAACTGACTACTGAAGATGAACTGGTTAACTTTGGTAATGTTGAAGAGACAATACACATTAACGTAGGACACGTGTTCATACAACAGTTGGATGCATTATTTGGGCGCGGTGATATGGAATATCCACCTTCAATAAAGCCTAGGCTTAATATACGTACTTCGCTTCTGAATGAGATCAACGCTTTATGGATGGAATCCCTAATGTATCAATTCGAAGAAAGTTCTAAACAAACAGATTTAATGATTAAACAGGACGAAGAATTTGCGAGGTTTTATATTTCTTTTAATTTTGTGTTTCATTTATGATTTAAAAAAAATTGCTATTAACGTATTCAATAGGTTAAATTAATGTTTATTTATATTTTAGGGCATTATTGTTAAAAGAAGAGGAGTTATTAAGAGAAGGAAGAGAACCTGAGATACCGGATTTTAAGGAAATTATGGATATGGATTTTGCGCTTACGTTGTATTATAAAGATGTAGATGAATGGCGTAACCATGAACCTGGTGACTTAGCAGCTAGGCTTTCAAGAGACAAGTTGTATAACTTATTCCCGGAGTTACCCAATGATTTACTATCCGAGGTGCTTATGGCTCATGACAACAATTTTCAAAACACTGTTGAGGTATTAAATATACTCTTTGATATTTTATTAATAAAAACTTAAACTACAAAAAAATAATGTCATTTACAAAATTGTCATACTTCAGGTACTTTTAATCTCTACGGGACGAGACCATATTCTTGACAAAAAAAATGGTATCAGCAAATTCGTTATGGAGAAGGAAATAGAGAGACAAGAGAAAATTCTTGAAAAAGAAAAAAAGGTGAGATATTTGTCTTAATTATAATTATAGTACACCACTACAGTAACTTATTAAACGAAATACATAAACTTGTTTACACTTCATGTCATTCTGTGTTCATTGAAATTTCTTTGAATTTCCTTGAATTTAATGTACTATCTTTATTAGGAAATATTTTTATATGTTGATTAAAACATATTTCAATGTAAAAATAAAACAAAGTTGTGCTCGTTTTAAAAAAAAACTGAAATTATATGTGGATCAAGTGTTACATGAAACAGGTGATCTAGAACGTACATAAGGCTTTTAATTGATCGTAAATAACTATTTTAGAACCTATATTATATATATTATTCTAAGTATTATAGACCTTAGTGAGAGATTTGGGAATGCAATTAATTGATAAGCACATATTTCATATAGTGCACTTCTGGAAGCGCTCATTTTGTATCTCACTCATGAATTGCTGAAAACCGACTTATATTAATACCTTATTTTAATGATATCTAGAAAACGATCGTGAGATCGTGTTCGAGATTGTTTTTCTTATTCGTAGGGTAACTCTACTTGTCACAATCGTATATATAATACGAAATTAATTTCAGGAACTGTCTCATGTCGAATGGCCTTTGCTGCCGACTCTGGAGAAGGTTGATATGGAAACGGTGCAGATGTATCGCGACCAGGCCGACAATCATTTGGCAAGACGAAACCTGTTAGTGCTTTTTTTTTTGTAAATTTCTCATTAATCTGCCACAAAGTAAATTATACAATATATTTATGTGTATACTCTCGAATTCTTTTGTCTCGCGAAGAACAAGAAGGAGTATTCAAAGCTGACTGCCAACCTTTGCTAGTCGGGGTGGCACTCGAAGAAGAAGATGTGTATACAGTTTTTTTTGTCAAGCCCATTAGGTTAAGTACTACCCACTCATCATATATTCAACCGCTAAATTGCAGTACTTAGCGTTGTTTTGTACCGGTTTGAAAGGTGCGAGAGTAAGTATCACTACAGGTATAAGGGATATAATATCTTAGTTCCCAATGTTGGTGGCGTTTGACGTAAGAGTTGGTTAACATTTCTCACAGTGCCAATGTCTATGTTGGTGACGTATTACCACCAGGTGATCAGTCTTCCTTTCTTATCCAAAATTATGTTTATCCATATTTATGTTTAGATACTATGGTTGTATTTTAATTTGTTACATGCAAATAGACAAATGAGTAACTCTTCCCATCTATTATATTAGTTTGATAAGATTGTGTCGTGTAGTATTATCGTATCGTTTAATTTCTAGAAACTATCAAAAGGCTCAAGATTACATACGAAGAGGAATGACTCAAGTGGCTACATATTATTCAGACTACGCGTCGTATCACACTAAGAAATATGAACAAGCTAACAGCTTGGCGGCTGCCACTCTTATGCAGGTATGTATTTCTATCGACCCGTTTTCTAGTGTAAAATTGAGGCCAATCATATAGCTCACTTATATCTTTTTTTACATATACTATGATTGAGTGTTTTTATGCGTTTTTTCCAAACATCTTGTAATATACCAGTAACTAGGAAAAACCAAGCGTGGAACCAACCAACCAACTTGGTTTGCAAAACCAACCGTGGAAATCAGCTCGTGACGGACATCCTTCAAATCTTAACGTACATAATTTAACGTAATAGGTATTGTACCTATTTGAATTATAGATTTTAATTAACTAACAGCGGTAGTCTGAACTCACAAGTAGTTAAAAAACTTAAAAAGAGGCAGTTATTTCGAAATCACAGACAAACACCTTAATTTTATTTATATACATAAAGGCTCGTTAAAATGAATATGTTATTGTATGACAAAGAAATAAATAAAAGTTATCGTTGTCTATGCTAATATTAAAAATGCGAAAGTAGTTCTGTACGTGTCTGTCTGTTACGCTTTCACAGCTATACCCCCGATAAAGCTTGCACCCTAAGGAAGGACGTAGACTATTTTTATACCTAACACTCACCCCTTCCCAACACGCGGGCGAAAACTAATTTTTATCTATAGAATGAAGATATATGCTGCCGAGGACGTTTTTGTAGATGTTTTTGTTTTTCTTCAATAATTATGGTATTGTTTGCTTAAAAAGGCGTAACCAGCTATTAGTAAATAGTCATGTTAATACTATAAATCCTCTGTTAAAATTATTATATAAAAGTTCACCATCGTTATATATAATATTCGTTTTTTTTTTGAATCCGGAAAATGAAATGTTACCACTTCAAAATATTATCAGTATGATAAATATATAATAGATTTTCATATATAGTTTAAATATTATAAACATTCATTATTCACATGAATATAAAAGATTTTCAATAATTAATTTAAATGCCAGTTCGTCAGTGTTGTCAGTAATATTATTTCAAATTAATTTATTCATTGTAGAAACATTAATGTTACTGATTGATATAGTCAAAGTACAATAAGTTTCATCAGTAAGTTTAATAATTACATACCAGTAGTATTTAAGAAAGTACAGCGGAGTCGGCTTTGTCGGTTTTGTACGGTCAGCAAATATATAAATATATTTTTTTTAAATATGAATGAAATGTAATTTTAATCATAAATTTCGTTGGCTTCCGATTCAGTTTCTTTTTTAGATAAATATTTGTAAAAAAATTACGAAAAATCTTTAGTTTGAGAAGTCATAGGCTTACCTCGATTATAATTATGACACCGGATCAGCTTTTAAGTATCAATTTTAATGTCAAATAACAACAACGAATGGCCCAAATCAAACAATGAATTTAATTAATAAAAAAAGAATAATAAACAAAAGGGCATGACAATTCCAACGCTACTTACAAGTGACTGATGCCAGAGTGCGAAGCACGTGGTATCCAGCGCAAACTAGTTTATTCCGCTTTTAGTTGCTGTGTATTACACCACTACAAACGCAAAAAAGTTTTCAAGCCGATTTATCTGTACGGTCTTTTACGTGAACTTGTACTTAACAGTCTGCAGTAAAATATATAATCTAACAAAGACAGTATCAATTTTTTTCAATAAAATATTGATTTTTTATGCAGTATGCCGCCGTTACGTTGTGCGAGTGAGAAGGCATGTTAGGCGCCACCATTTTATTATATAATTATATCTCAAAGTAATTCATAAGGAAACCTGTAATATCAAATATTTTCTTTTAGACAATTTTATCATTTTGGCATTCATCTTTATAGGAAATACATTTTTTGGGAAGTTTTAGGACTATTTGTTGTAATGTATTTCTGTACATCGCTTATAAATAGTATAGTATAGGAAGAATGATCGTATATTTAAAATATCCTTATTTTAAAATTGAGTTTTTACGAGTTTGAGTTTTAGTTTTTATTGAGTTTTTTAAACTTAGTAAAGTTATAACATTTTTTTTTATAGCTGCACGCATCGAACTGCGCAGATAACGCAACAATCGACCTACATTACCTTCGAGTAGGGGAAGCAAAGGAATCCCTCGATTTATTCCTCGACACCCATATCCAGAAACTGAAAGAAACTCAAGATAGAACTGGCGTTAGATCGCACACCCTGTTCTTCATAACAGGACGTGGTCTGCACAGCAACGGCAAACCACGAGTCAAGCCAGCTGTCATGAAGAGACTCCAGGAACGAGGTTTGAGGTAAGTTTAAGACTTTCAGAACTACGAACTGTTTATATTTATAATAATGACTATATCGAAAAGTTTCAAACATTTTCCTTCATAGTGCGTTTTGAATGAAATATTAAAATTAACTATTATATATATTATATTATATACTAAGGTGTACTAATGATTGCAATTCAGAAAGTCACCCACAATTTTGGTTGATAACTTTGACAAAAAAGTATTTATTATCAACAAAATATGTCTTTTATATAAGCGATATAATTGGTTAAATTAATTTCATAACTTATTAAAGTCTAGATAAGTTTACTTCTATTTGCTTGTGTGCTACTCTACATGTATGAATATTATATATATTTACTAAACATTTCATATTAATTTATGAAAGTAATGTATAAAACTCTAGGTAATTGTGTTTTGGTGAAAGCGATGTGCTTAGAGATTTCGAATCGTGTTTTTTTTTCGTTGGGATTTATATAAACATTAAAGTAGTTACAACTAATAAAACAAAAATATTACGTACGTACATTAAATCTTTCGAATAATGTATATTTCGCAAAAATCTCGGGAAGTATGATGGAAACTAAAATGATTATTACTAAAATTCTAGCCGAGGCCGAACAGGCCGTTGTTATAAAAAAAAATAACACGGCCTGTATTATTTATCTATTTAACTATCCAATAACATATATTAACTATTTTCATATTAAACAACTTTTATTTATTTATTTTTGTGATATATGTGAGCATATATGTGATGAGTACCCAGACGGACTTTCAGTAAGCAACTGAAATGGCAGCTTACTGCGTTGTTATCAACTCATACGTTTCATTCCCACGGCTTGCCATCATGTATACCATTTTGAACACAAACGTTTCCCTATTTATATATTTAAATTATTAGTATAAATGTTATACAAATAAATCAGCTGTGCTCTGCTACTTCGCCTGCGTTAAATTATATGTATTTAAAATTCATTGCGATATTGGTTGATGATCATGGTTGCTGCGCTGCTTCTTAGTCCCGTAGCGTATCCCGTGATTGCTTTTGATCTTATCCAACTTCCAGGGTACCTCTATTATTAGTATTTAACAAATAGATAAATATGTTACTTGACTTCATATAATATAAGCGTCTCTCTAAAGTAAGTGTCGCATTTATAGTATTTAAAATTAGCACGATCAGCCATACGGTCAATTCTTGTTTTTATAACTAAGCTCACTTGTCGAAGCGAATATTGGTCGCATATTTTTTTTTTATAAATTTTGTGTGAAAATCGATAAGAGGTACCAATCGAAAGTAGCCTTGGTGCAATAGCCATGAATATATTATGAAGTGCTAGCCGCTCGCTTTGCTGGACTTAAATTATACTTTAGTAACGATCGATTTCTTTATAAGTACATTTATTAAGAACGTTCTTCTATCGAAAGCACTATTAAAACAGCTTTGCCTTGGTGATTTAAACGAAAAACAGTACGATAGGTCGATGATTATTTAGGCATTCTGATATGTATTGAGTGTCGTAGGGTTAGACGAATGAGGTTATAATAAATCTTTTATCTATTAAATCGCTATAACCTTTTTCACGTATCTTTTTTCGTTATCTATAGTTCTTGAGATGAAGTAATGATAAAATCATTTGAACATCTTGAATATTCAATAACAATAAATTAGGTACAAAATTAAAAATAACTATATATTATTAAAATGTAAATTAAATTAGTCTATTCGTTTTCTGTTTTCCAAAATTTTCTTTCATTTTCTGTATGTATTCGAAAAACTTTATGAAGGTCTTAAGAGCAATTTTGAAAAATATCATATTATTATATTTATAGTTTTTTTATATTGCATAGGACTTTGTCAGTCATTTTGTTTTCGACCAATATCACGAGCCAATTTCAGTTGTGACTGACGTTGCAGCTATATAAATATAAAAGTTAAATAACCGGGCAAAGTTCACTATTCTAGGAAAATGTTTTGGTGTTTATTCAAACACTGTTTCATCGTTGGGACACAATAATGATTATATGGTGTATTGACTATTCGTTCGCTATATTATAATTATAATAAGAAAATATCAGCTTATTACATTTGCTTTTTTTTTATTTGCAGCTTTTACGAACGCAATCCCGGCTTGCTCACTGCCAAGGTCTGCGCGGAAGACAAGCTGTCCTACCAAATCGCTTAGGATCAGTTGAAATCGTCCAGACACGGGCGATTTCAACAAGACATTTGACAGTTCGAGACGACTCCTCAATTTCCCCCCGGTCACCCCTGTCACAATAACAATGTGGTTTATGTACACTATCCCATGTACCCGTGGCCCACGTTCCAGGTCTACAAAATGGTCTATATTGACTCGATTACGGGCCCGCGAGCGACCATGTTTTTTTACAGACATTACATATATTTTGGATAGTGTGTATCAAAAATTACATTGTGGATTTATGGTTACGCCATTAAAAAGAATTAGTTGTACCAAGAACTTCTCCACGGCAATTGGACGTGTTACGTTTTAAGGGAATGTCTTCAAATTGTGCTGTGACGGAACTCTTGATGTGACTTTAGTTAAAAATTGTCTTGTATAGTGTTTGTTTATAGGAGTTAGATTTTAAGGATCTTCACGTGTATTTCATTTGATTTTATCACGCCTGTTATAATTCGATTTTTAAATTGTTATTTTTTTTTTAAGGATTACATTTAAGAAAATCAAAAATGTTTCGTTAAATCACTTCTATTTAGTTTATTTATTCGAGTTATTCTATCGATAAATGTTTTATGAATAGATCATTGTATATATACCATACCATACCATTTATAACTAAATATTGTTAAATTTTTAACAATTTACATTCACGTTTTTCAACGTTATAAGGTGTTTTCGCCAAGCTTGGAAAGCTTATTTATAATCCTTAATTGGATTATGTGACTGTACACGAGATGTGATTAAGAAATTGTTATAAAACGTTTATAACAAATTTACCCTTTACTTGAACAAAAGTAAAATGTTAATACGGATTTGCTGTAACTAGCACAATCTATTTTTGGAAATTTATTACGATCGCCACGGACAAGGTCCTAGAGATAAACAAAATCTTGAGACTGATTAAGCGAAGTTATTACGATTGATTTTCATTTTGAATAACAGAAATATTAAAGTTTTAATTAAATTATACAAACTAAAACGCAGTATTCTAAATATAAAAGTAACATTTTAATCAACGATTCGAAAAATTTAATAACATTTGAAAAAAATTAAAATTTAGAATTAATATCACTTTAATATATCATTCATTAAAATGTAGCATTGTAAATAATTAATTAGAACTCTTTTAAAAATGTGTAAGTTGCAATAAGTATTTCGCATTTCCTATCTTAGTTCGACACAGACTCAAAACCGTAACAAATTAAGGTCGCTATATGTAATATTAATAATTATTTTGCTCAATTTATTTACCGGTTAATTTTATTTATAAAACAAACTAATAACTATTTAACGAATTTATATAAGTAAGTACATAAAGTTTATTTTTATTTTTATAAATTAACTAAACATTCTACGAATTCCAACAAGAAGCTATCATATCAATTGAATGTAAATGAAATATATAATTTTTTAATATTTATTGTAATAATATAATAGTAATAAATAATTAAAAGTTACATATTTGCTTCATATATGCTTTAGTATACGCACAAAATCTTGGAACTTGCCAACTACAAGATAATAGTAACTATATGTATATAGATTTAAGCTAAACAGTTTAATTATTCTAACAAATCTTATAATCGTTTCTCGAGTTTTTGCACAAACACGATGTCACGTGATGTCTCGTGGCCCACGTGCCCATAGGATAAAGCGGAACTGTCTCGGGTTGCAGCGCGTGGCGAATGCCTTTAAAATTTCTAATAAAAAGATATGAGTCCGTCATTTTCGTTTTTTATGTAGCGCAAATTACAATTTTGATATTTTTATTGATTTCCGTTTAAAGCTTAGGGATGGTTTTTCTGTGATTAGAACAGGGTCTTATTTTATTTATCAGTCAGCTTGAAGTTAATTTTAGATTCACACGTTGTGCCATTTGCGTTTCTGTAAATTTTGAGTCATATATTAAAATAAAATAGGCTCTAAATATATTATAAATTAAAACGACATATTCGATTTAATTGATACTTTGATAAACCTAAGTACAAAGTTTCGTATATAACCGCTTATAATATTTTATTACAATTATATTTTCTGTCATATACACTACAAAGAATATTAATTAATTTTCCTTACAATTTACATACCTCAAATCATCAGCCTTTAAACTTAACGTCCTTCATTTGTAAATATGTCCTATGATAAGTGTAACTTTAGGTTCGTCCTATATTCAGATAAATTCAATTTTTTTCTATTTCTTATATAGTGTTTAGTAAGTTAAAAGATCCAAGTAATTTTTTCTCTCTTACACTTTACACTACAAATGAATATATTTATAACTTTTGTACATAGATTTCATCACTGAAAATATTTCTACATTAATAAGAATTCCTATACTTATGGACGATACAGTGTCTATCGATAATATATTACTACTAATGATATATATTTAAAAATACCTAAGAATTATACATAAATTTAAGTGTGTATTAAAATGACTGTTTGAGTTAACATCTAATAAAAATGTATGTATAGTATGTATGTGTACCAGTTAGGTACTAAATTATTGTGCAAAGACAAATGCACAATACGGAGCCCTTAGACGAAAATCATAGACGGCAATTATATATATTTTATTTTACAAATAGTCTGTCATCTTGTTTGAGACAGGATGATTGACTATTTTTAAAATAAAATTTCTATAGGTACCAAATGTACTAAGTACTAAATTAGGTACTGAATCCTGGTCCATATTTTAATAGGGATGTGTCACATTGCACAGTCATTCTGATGGACACAAATTTAATAGAGCATTTCAAGACATATGCTGCTATAATTAAATAAAAAAAAAAAAACGGATTGACAATCGATTAATTCAGAGTGCACTTAATTTGACAATATCATATGCAGTGCACAGGTGGTAAATCTTTAAGATTAAAAACCTCGAACGAATTACTTATATACAATGAAATCGTATCCAAAGACATGAGATTTGGATAGAATATTAAGGAACGTACGTTACAAGTTTACTTTACGTATTGAACTTGATGTATGATATACACATGTGTGTGTAGCGAAACGATGCGTTTTATACGAATTGGGAACGTTTCACTGATTAAATGATACGGAAAAAAATATAACATTGTTTCGACTCTGTTGTCAATTAGAAATAAGGCTTCAATGGTAACATTGCTTTTATGTGCTTTCTAGTAATTATTAAATATTTGATTCAATATGATTGATGTCGTATAAGTAGAATAGTTATAGATCGACCGATTTTTGAAAGACTGAGAAATCGATTGATCGCTTATTAAAACGAAAACTGTTTTTTTAACATCGATTCGTATTTTTAATATTATTAAAACATACCTTCGATGGAAAATACAGTAATGCTTCCTTGGACTTGAAGTATTTAATGTTCCACGTGTTACTTTCACTGTACGTCAAGTATTTACGAGACATTAGTATTAAATAAAAATTTCTTTGTCTTTTCTATCTTTCTCAAACTATATTTTCTCTCTCTCTCTCATAATATTGATAATCGTCAGCTTTAATCAAATACATACATGGTCAATTATCATATAATTTTTTTTATAAAACCGAAACCGAAAGTCGAAACCTCAACACTAATAATACTAAACCATAGGTGTTCCGTCACTTTATTTGTCGAGGAATGCTCGACATGGTGATTGCGTCCGTAGTTTTTCCGAAATATGTACAGGATTCCTTTATAAATACCAAAATGAAATCGGAATATTAAATAATGTTAGTATAGAAATGTAAAATGCAAAATACTGTTTCTCATTCTCGAGGCTTATTAAAGCTGTTCATGTTCGCATTTCGCATTTGTTGCTAACTTTTCAATAGTATCCAACACCAGTATTTCAAAAAACACGTGGAACTGGGACTAGTAACTGAGCTCGTTGCGTGTCATTATCTTGCAAACATTAATGTTGTATCAGTCTTCATATAAGTTAAAACATA
This sequence comes from Nymphalis urticae, assembly GCA_905147175.2. Classification (NCBI taxonomy): domain Eukaryota; kingdom Metazoa; phylum Arthropoda; class Insecta; order Lepidoptera; family Nymphalidae; genus Nymphalis; species Nymphalis urticae. The sequence continues at coordinate 3,872,060 of LR989994.1, read as the reverse complement.
GCCTGTCTTTCAGAAACCGGTCTTACGTGTTTCGTAGTTGATTTTGCGAAGTGTCCTTCTACATTTAAGTGTCAATCTTTAGAGTTATGGATGAAAGATAAAAGTAAATTGTAAGGATATGACAAATTTTAAAAATGGAATGCAATCAGTTCCCTCGTGCACCAAGGTCCTTTGCATTACCTATAAATCGATACAAGCAATGAATATTACCTATGTAATTGGTATGAGTAAATATTATTGTTGTTGGCAATACCCACTGACATGACAATGTTTACTCTAAAGGCTATTATAAAAAAGTATAACAATTCCTAAAACTTATGCTTGTTAAATTTAAATCGTTATTATTAAATCCATTTGTGATTGAAAATAAAATGTAATTTAATTTATAGAATTCATTAAAAAAAACTTTTTGATTGTAACACAGTAGTTAATCATTTTTAATGTAGTCCAAGATTCAAATTAGTGTAATGTTCGTTGCTAGTATCAAAATATTACCAGCTCACTATAAAAATGTTTTGTTTTAAAAGAGCGGTCCAAAAGAGATGTTCGATATTTTTTTAGATTTTTGGCAATTATGGCTTATTTGGCCAACTATACTTCTTAATTATTGTCAATTTATACGGGTTTATATACAAAGACATTAATTTTATACAATTTTTTAAAAAATTGGTATGGTTAATTAGGATTCAGGGTAAATTATTAAAAGCGCTGTCTCATTATATGATTCAGTTTTTATAAGAATGTTATTTTCACCTCACATTGTTACTAACAAAACCTATTCGATATATCAAAATCATTTTTATAACTATAAATAAATCTTGCCTATAGATATAAATATTTGGAGGGCGGACGTTGTTGGTATCGCGTTTTGGCCGTGTATCGAGGTCGCGTTAAAAAATAATGTCGTTCGATACACAGCGAATACGGAAGTAATTCGGTGACGTGTAATTGTCTTATGTCAATAGTAATAATTGTCAGTTACGTTTCTGTGAGGAGCGAGGTCGCGCGAAGTTTCCCTAAATGGTTATACGAAACAGTATTGGGGAATTATTGATATTTAAAAAATATTGCAACATGAAGCGGGACTGTTGAATGGATATTCTTTGCATTTTTCGTAGTTTACCTAAGTAGTACGTAGCCGCTGTCCCCACTGCTTTATCGTTGTTTAAATGTTGTAATTTTAGGATATATTCTGAACATTTATCGTCTTGTTGATATTTCTTGGCATGTTTATTTGTCATATTTAATCTAAATATGATTATCGAAAATAATATATGATCGAATCAGTATTCCGACATATCTATGATGAAAATAAGTGGTCTTTGTATATCATGTGCCAAAAAGTATGAACAAATGTAGGTAAGTTTTTAAATGTTGTGTGTAGTAGGAAACGGTAATTAACCATTATATGTGTTACGATTCGTTCTACTGGTACTATTTAAAGATTCAATATATATAGATGTTTAACATCTTAGTTCTCGGTATGTGGTATAAGGAATGGATGTATTTGAAAATTAGACGGAAACAGGAAGTACGGATATGGAGTCCTTATTTAATTTATAATAATATGAATTAGCTTATTAGTTGCACATTATTGCGCGTCTCCACTTGAATACTTGGCAACTCTGTGTTTGCAATTTCGTCTAGAATACAACATTGTATTAATATTTGTTGACAAGTTGATTGTGAAAACATTTGCGCCAAACACAAAAGTTGCTAATATACACTCCGTGGAGATGCCTAACGTCTCAGTGAATACTGCAAACCGCGTTGATTAGTTACCTTTAATATAACATTAGCCTTTTAAGCATTTTACAAAACTTTGTGACGTAGTTCACGTAGCGTGTACCGTTTTGACCACCGGACATTATAGAATTACCATTTAAAAAAAATATCATTATATTAATTAGCTTAAGTCTTGAGTATTGTTTATTTTGCATATTAAAACGTGATGCACGATATTGTACGAAATGTTGGTGCTTTATAAATAATTTTAAGAGTTTATTTTTTATTATCTATAAACTGTGTGTGACACATTAAAGCTTTGTATTAAGATTTACTTGTAATATTTAATAAGGAATTGAGGAGTGTTGATGAGGATTTGGAAAAGTTGAAATGTAAAGATTGTTTTGTTTGTATTTTCTGTTTAAATTTGGAATTAGTTTTATTTAAATGACGTATTTGTTTAACGGCTATACCTATAAATGTTATTTTGAGGTTGATTCATGTAAACACCCTCTAAACAACATTTATAAATAAGGCGATAAATGTATAATTATAAAATTAATAGTTCGAACAATTTGTTTAGTCTTAAACGATCGATCAAATTACATGGGGAAGTTTTACTTGGTAATACATTGTATATGTTATAAGCCAAAAATTACACATTTATCTTTTAACAAAAAGTAGTAAATACGGCTCTCTCTCATTTGAAATTCATAATTTTCGACTTCGGTTATCTATGGTCGGAAGTCACCTGAAATCACATCATTTATTTTGATATTTGAATAAAAACAAATTGTCCACAAATATACGCCTTTCTAGTATAAAAACTATTTAAATAATTTGTTTTTTTCTTTCACCATATCTTGTTTTCATCTTAGAAAATAACTTCGAAACTTCTGTTTAAACCCAGAAACAGATAAAACTAAACAAAACTGAATATCAGAAAATTAAACTTATATACAAGAACTTCCCCTTTGATGATCGTATCAATCGTCTAGCAGTTCCAAGAAAGCATTATGGCTTATTCGGTCTACTTTATGTATGTAGTCGAGTAAAACATACTTAAACGTAGATGAATAATAATACTATTAATATATCGACGTTATACCAAAGCAGTGCAAACGAGTGATGTATATATCTATGCTCTATTTAAAATGGAAATAAAAATTGTACTTTTAGTACGATTTTACGATACTGCTTTCATTAGAGCACAGATAATAAAAAAAATTGTGAAAATTCTATACGAATTTTAACATATAATTCTGCGTTACATTTTTGTTGATTTGTATCTGCATAATTCCACATAAGTTAAAAAATATTTTTTGTTTGTTACGTATTTCAAGCTTGGTCTCATAAATTCAATGTTTAATATATAATTATTGTCAATTAAAAGACAAATAAAATAGATGTTGTGATACTGTGTAAATGTTGTTTCTTTTATGTAAACATAATCAAGATTAATATATTTAATATATTACGCACGGGTAATTCATATTTCTTTTTTTTAAATGTTGTTCGTAAAGCTGCTTGACGCAGTTTCACTCGCGTGAAATATCCACCCCAACAGGGCTACCATGCGTGATGTTATATAGTTTTTAATCTTCTCAATAAATTGGCTATGAATCGCAAATACATTAATCATATCGGACTTGTCGGTCCTGCGATTAGTGCGTTCAAACAAACGAAGTTTATACTTCAGCTTTATATGTCAGTATTTATAATCATATATCGTGTCAAGCTATCTCCGCCCATATCGAGTCAGTATTATATCCATTGCTAATACATACTGAACGACCTACGCTTTTTTGTATAAGGACTGATGCTGTATTAAATTGAATTTAGTTAAAGTAGCTGTCATTTTTTTCACTTTGTTTAACTTCAAGTGAACACATTGCCTGTACTAGATGCCTGAGATAGACAGAATTAAACATGCACGTATTTGTATGTACAAGAGAGATCTGCTTAATAAAAAAAGATATTATTTTTATATATGTAGATTTTTTTAGTATGCTTAATCTCAAATTCTACTTTTATAAGTAAGATTATAACAAACATAAGTACGCTTACTGATAATTATATGTCTCATTTTTTGTATTAATAATTACTTTTGCGTCTACGACAAACTGATTTAAATACGAAACAAAATTACTAAGCACGATAAATAATATTGAACCTGCAACATATGTAATATGTTAACAACATTTTTATATTGGTGTAATTTTAACAATTTCTCTGTGTCGTGAGTCACATTTTAGTCATGGTTATTAATAATAATAATATCCTGGGACATTATTCACACACAGCCAACTGATCCCAAACTAAGCAGAGCTTGTACTATGGAAAGCAGACTACATATACTACTTTTCTTTTGTAAATACATACTTATATAGATAATTACACACAGACTCAGAACAAACAGACATGTTCACACAAATGTCACACACAAATATTGTTTAACTATTGTGCTGTATGGATAGGGTGGTTGTTAATAAATAAAAGAGCGAATATAACTAGTCAGTAATAAACATCATATTAACCAATAAGATAGAAAAACAATACGCATACCATAAATCTGTAATTCGTATAACCTCATGGGATTTTTCAAAAACAACATATCGTAAGTATATTTTTTTAAATATTTGCATCTAAAAAATTATAAACACAACTTGATTATTTATGTAATAAGAATGACAGTTGAATTGACAGTTTGTCGTGACAGGTGCATTGTTTTGCGTTCTACAGCCAAGTTTATAATTGCAATTTTTGCAACGTATGAATGAAGCGAAGGAATCTGCAAAAACTGTGAGTAAAATAGTTTCGCTGTTACTAATATTATTCTTTTAATATCTTGTTTTTTTTTATTTTATTAAATAATACTACACTAATGATCGATTAAATTTTTCAGGAAGCTGTAACGAAGATCCGAAGCTAAAGGTATTTGATTTTTTTTTAAAAAGGTCTTTTTAGCTACGGTCGAAGGGAAATTCATAACTGCTGCTAATTTGTTATGATGTCTGTATTTATTTTATTGCTAACATTAAAATATCACGCTTTAAATTAAAATAAGAACTATTACATTTTCCTTAGTAATAAAAATGTTTAAATTGTTTATAACGAACCACTTAGATCCTGGGTGTCCAGCCGTTTCAACAGTTGGATCAAATTTCAGAAATAATATTTTAGACTCGCGCGGTTACTTAAGCAATCGACCGTTATAAAGCTCCGACCACATTATCTATTTCTAGTGGGCAACATTGTGAAACAACCTTTGTGTGATATAAAAAGAAAAAAAATCGAAGAATATAAAATGTGGCCGTGATTCAATTATACATGTTTATATTCATGACACATTTCAAAATATTTTTCAAAATCACGGTAAAAAAAGAAAACGACAGTTTTCTGACTTTTATGTTATAACATAATACGAATATATCGTGTTATAGTTTTTCTTATCCATTTAGATTGACCCGTCTTAGTTTTTTTATAATATCGGTAGGTGGGCGGGCGAATGGACCACTTGATGGTAAGCAGTCACAGCTGCACATAGACTGGCGCCGTACGAAATATTAACCATTACCGAACATAGCCAATGAGCCACCAACCTCTGGAACTCAAAAGTTATGTTCCTTGCGTATGAGGTTTCATTGACTCACACAACCGAAAGACCAGAATACTGAGTATTTCAAGTATGACTTGCTGGAAGCCCTACCACCGAGTAAAAAATACAATGTTCTTCTCGTACTTTACTACCTGCATATCTTCATCTCACACTATTTCAAAAGCCACCCATAATTTAGATAATGGCTTACCTTACTGGCTTACCTTATACTTTTGTTATATGTGATGTCGCATTATATACTAATTTTCATAAATCTGCCATACCTTTTTTAACAGTTTAGGGGGAATTGTTAAATAAGTTGCCTTTTGTTTCGCCATACCAAAATCAGCCGTAAAAACGTAACAAACATAATTTCGCATTTATACATACATATATATTAGTTACGAGTTTGATAAATAGGCCAGATATTGAAATATATTTTAAAAACAGTTTCAATGAGATATAAGGATAGTACACAAAAACAACTGATATTTAAAACCGGTTCGATATGGTTTTGGATAAGTGCTTTAATTATTTTTATAAGCTTGAGGCTGAAAGCACATTTACTGGCCGGATAACGCTTTATTCAATTTAGCTTACAATTTATTGCGAAACCAATATTTCTCTTGGTATAAACAAAATCAACTAATGAGCTTCAATGTTACTGAACGCTGATAATAAATTAGCTGATGTTTTTAAACAGGCAAATGGCCATATGGACCTATAAGTATGTGGTCAATTTTACCCAGTGCAACTACATTAATGCTACAAGCATTAATTATGCTGGTTCATTCATGTTCCTTGTTATATTAAAGAATAACACAATCAAAAAATCTTACCCATTTGTTATATTAATAATATAACTGCTACTGTCTGCTATATTTCTAGAACCGTTATACTTATATCATGACAATAAGCAGACCGGGGACCTAGCGTGAATTTTGAATATTATACTGTACAGAACCTGTAGCAAGTATTTCTTGTTCGTGACTTTCATTTGTTTCTAGAATTTGGTCAATGACCTTTAGACAGACAGTCAGACGTCCTGGTAATGATTACAAAATAATATTGTGATGTAGCCGGTCCTTTCAAAAATATAGAACAACAGCGTTAATAAAAGCCGGTCTTATCTAATTAAAGCAGATTATATTTTTAACTAACAATTAAATTAAAATTGCAACTTAACGACACTAAATATTTCACAATAAATTTTACAAAAACAAAAATTTTTGAAAAGTTCAGATACACTAATTTTAAATAAAAAACAGTTTTAATGATAAATAAAAAACAAATAAAAAAATAATCTTAGAGTATTTTATAACACATAGAAACACAACTTATAAAAATCTATTAAGCTAGTGGCTTTGTTCTGTATAATGTTTTATACTTAGTATAAATGTTGTGTTATGGTCAGGCCCGTGATTAGAGATCCAAGGCCCTAAGACACACTAGGAAGCGGTCAGTGTAAAATTATATTATTTTTGGCTAGGTGGGCCCCTAAATCGGGCCTTAAAGGCCTTAAAGGCCTAGGCATAAATGCGGGACTGGCTACGGTACTTGGCAAATACAATTAATAAGGATATTAAAGTCACTGTACAATAAATTCTTTGCTCACATCGATGGTAAGTCAAGTGGTAGGTCCGTGTAATAGGAAATATTCTAAATCGTTTAATTATCTATCCTATAAGGTTAATGTCCTCGAGGTTCCAGATTCCGGGTCGGACCAATAAGGATGTCATTGGGATTTTGCGTCACTAACAGGACGGAATTAGGAAATTGGTAGTAATAAACTTCCGTCTTAGTTTAGTTTAGTTTATTACTAGCTAGCCTGTGTTTACTGTTTAAAAAAATATGTATATATTTTATATCTTTATGTTCTTAGTCTAACGCATAATAATAATAAAGTCAATTTTAAATGTATTTCCTTTAAATTTATTTTTTATACAAATAAGTTATTTCAATGCAGTAATAAAACATGCGGATAATATGCTTAAATCCAATTAACTAGAAAGGTAGCAAAAGTAGGTATTACAACAACAATAAATTGCCTCAGGATATTTATTATAACTCTGAAACAAAATACTGGCAATATCTAAAAGTCAAGGTTTTAAAATACTTTTACAAAACCAAATTAAATTTAATTATTTACTTATGAGAAAGTATAATAAAAATAACAGCTAGTTTTTATTGCACGGCTGGACGAAGGCCTCTTATAGTTTGGAGCTTATTGAAACACGCGACTCTAATGGCGATGGCTAAATACAAATGTGGCAGAATTCATAGGACAAATGCAGGATTCCTCAAGATGTTTTCTTTCACCGCCTAGCACGAGATGAACTTATAAGTACCCTGTGAGGCTTACCCGAGCCAATAAAGTTCACGCATGTCAAGTCTTGTAGTCTAAATTAAAGCGGGTGAAACTGCGAATCGCAACTAATACAATATTATTATATACCAGAACCTATTTCGGAACGTTTTGCTTCTTCTGGTATAACTTTACGTACATACCTATATTTGCTTAGTAGTCAGTTAGGTATTACAAAAAATAACCCTTCTTATTTATAAGTAGGCCCGGTCTTAGAGATCCAAGACTCCTAGGTACATTGACATTTTAGGCCCCCCATTCCGAAGCGGTTAATGTAAAATTATACTGGCGGTGCCCCTTTACCTTGTAGGCCTAGGCATAAATCCGGGGCTGTTTATTAATATAGATTCATGAAATCAAATATTGTGCCGAGTTATTGAGAAATGTGCTTAATGACAATAAGTTCAATTATTACAGTATGAGCACGATTTTGCGTAATTTATTCTAAAGAGAAGCTGGGTTCGCATTAACATTATTAATGTAACTACGAAGTATAGACAGGTGTAGACAATGTAAATTATTCACAGACCATATTCACGGTGGTAAATTCTCAATCTTTTCTAGCAAATATGGCTGATATTTAAAATTAAATATATCTGGTATATCTAATATTTTCATAGAATATATTTTTGTTTAATTGTGTTTAATCCACATTATTTTGTTATAAAATAAACTAAAACATATGACTGTAACTGTTATTAAAATGTCACATTTTTTTTACATAAAGTTTTATCATTGAAATTTCAAAATGAAATATAAAGCAAATATAGATTGATAGATTATTCCGTTTGCTTGTGCCCAACTTTAATAAACAATTTAATTAAAGTTACGAATTAAAATTAACCGAAACGTAAAAAAAAACTCACTCACCTTTATCTAATTTTGAAATATTTTAACATTTGTATAATTATAGCTAACATATTTTTTATAATATTACTCGCGTATTTATTTTCTATAATAGCACAAATATTATTTTTATATTCGGATTACGATTACGGCCTCGTTATGAAACTGATGATCTACACAGATATAATATGAAACATTAACAAATATACCTACTGTATATCACATTTATTACTAACAAAATTACTTGTATTTTTTTACGAATACTATATGGATCCAAGGTCTGAAATTAACATAATATTTTATTTGAATTTCTTTTAAATTTTATTTTGAAGGAAAAATATTAAACTAATAAATAATTATAATAATGTAAAAATATAAATATCGCACAGGATTTATAAAAAACACTAGAAACCAGATACGAAAACAGATAATATTTTACACAAAAAATTCTCACAAAATTAAGAGAACAAAAAAAAAATTGGTTAAAAAATGATTTTACAAAATACATGAATGGCTTTTATAATGTTTCTATTATATGTGATTAATAAAATTATTTTTAGCAATATCTATGCTCAAGGCTGCTTTGCCCTATGCTAAGTTTGCGTTGTACAAACGGAACACAATTAAAATCGAAAGGCTATCACTGAGTCACCGCCTTAGCTTATGTTGGCGAGTCAGAACTTGTTTACCTTGGCAATGAAAGTGAATTGGATTATATGAAGCAAACTTTGTATAAAAACCAGAGCACTCCTCTAGAAATTATTCAGTTGCCAGCATAACCAGAATAAACATGTACGCTAAGGTGTGTTAAAATTTTGGTTATTATAATATAAGTAATTTATAAATTATATTTTTCAATTAATGTCATATTAACTATACAAAAAATTATTTTTTATATATTTCAGTTGATCGTCGCTCTTTGCGCCCTAGGCGTTGCCCACGGCAGTGGCCTCTTGGCCGCCGCTCCAGTAGCGTACAGCAGCCACGCTATCGCTGCTCCCGCTATTGTCACTAAGACCATCAGCCCCGCTGTCTCTTCAGTGTCTTCCTACTCGACCCACACAGCGCACGCCGCACCTATCGCCACCTATGCCGCTGCCCCTGCCATCGCTACATCCTACGCTGCCGCACCAGCCATCGCTACATCCTACGCCGCTCCCGTAGTGACCAAGACCATCTCGCCAGCCACTACCTCCTACTCTTCTTACTCTACCCAAACCGCTCACGGCTCTCCCGTCGCGACCTACGCCGCTCCCGCAGTCGCCGTACACTCCGCCCCCGCTGTGGCCGTAGCTGCCGCCCCCGCTGTGTCTTCTTACTCTTCCTACTCCACCCAGACCGCTCATGGAGCTAGAGCGTACGCCTCTCCCGCGTATGCCTCATACGCCGCTGGACCCGCGTACGCCTCATACGCCGCTGGACCCGCGTACGCCACATACGCCGCTGGACCCGCATACGCTTCATACGCCGCTGCTCCCGCATATGCCTCATACGCCGCACCTGCATACTCTTCTTACAAAACCTATGCTGCACCCGCCATCTCCGCGTACGCTGCACCTGCCTACTCCACCTATGCTGCGGCTGCTCCCGTCCTCAGATCAGCTGTGTCGTACTCTGCTGCACCCGCCGTGTCTCACATTGCCTACAAAGCTCACGGTGCTAACTATGCCTGGTAAACTGAATCAATTGTTGTACCTGTAAATATGTAATTAACGAATAAAATGACTTGCTAATGAGATTTTTTCTTTTACTTAAAAAATTGTAATAAATACTCTATCCATAATATATCAAATATATTTAAAAGTGGATAAGTACAGTGATAAGGTACTTAAAATTTAATTGAAGCTGGTATTTTAGGTGAAATTACAAGTTACGTAAAATATTAATATAACTCTGACTTAATGATAGCCTAATGGATTTTGCCTTTTATTGAACTTGTTTCTCATAAATACGCAGTAGGTAATTTTTGTTTAAACTATAATTATTATTAATATTGAAAACATAACAAATTTGCGAAATTAATATTGTACACTAACAATTATTTAATACTAATTATTTTCATATTAATACTTTTTTGATCAGGAAAAAGCATAGCTAAATACGAACGAACATAATGAATACTCGAGTGTACAAAGGACCTTATAGACCTTAAGAGATCTCTTAGATAGTTAATCATTACACACTTAATTCGGTATATTCTTGTATAAATCATTATAATACGAAGAACTAAGTTTTGTTTGATAGATTGTTCTTTCATTTTATAAAAAAAGCACTTCATATATAAGATTTATAGATCTCGCAAAGATTACAGTGACGTCCCCGTCACAGAATATAATATTATATACTTTATACATAGATAAACGTTTATTATGTTTAAAAATATGGGTATAATTAATTAAGTATATGGTAAAATAATATTTGTCACGGGTATACTACGGTATATTTACGTTTTTTTGTCACTCAGTATTTATTTGAAATATTTTTCAAAATAAATGACATATTTAATATTTCAATTTACGTTGTAAATAAAGAATATTTATTAAACTTTGCAATTCGAACAATTACAATGAAATACTACAGAAATTTATATGATTAAACATATTAGAGAGCAGAGAGATGCTTTGGTGTGATACTAATTTTGTTAAAAACTTTTCTGATGGTAAATGTTTATACATATTATAGGTTGGATGGTATCGTTTTATTTCCGAGATTATCTCAAGGAAAAAACCTTTTTCTTATTTTATTTTGAACGTTCGAATGTGAAAGTTTCAATATAAAATATCTAAAAGTCTAAGTTTCTACAGACTTCATCTTGTAAAGTCGGCAAAGTTTGTTTCTGTGCTATTTAGAATCTATATAGTAAAGTGTTTGTAAGTTGTTCTTTGAAATCCCTGAGTCGAATATCGCGACTAAAAGCGATTTACACATTAGATCCAAAGTCGATAATTAAGTTGAAATCGCTAAATAAGATTATTTTATTGGACTATCACAAAGAACACAAGATTTACATAAAATTAAATTTAGATTTATTTCTGTTCGCTTCATAAAAAAAGTACGTAAAAATACATGAAATTACTTAAAGTCCTTTGAAATGGGACAATGCTGATAGTGTGGTCAAACTTTTTGACTTTAAAATTGAATAACTTTTGAGGGTTAGAATAATTCTAATGTCGTAAGCCGTGACGGCACACTCTTGTGTGCCGTCCTCGGTCTTGCCCCCTCTCCGCAACAACTACTACTTTGTCTCTGCGTGGCGCATATTCTCCGTTAGTCTTTACTATTTTTATATATTATTAATTTTACTTCATATTTTTTATTGTTTGTATTATTGTAATAATTCTTTCAACTATAAATGTCTATGTTGTACCTAATTGTTGAGATTATCATATATAACATAAAAAATAAATAAGTTAACATTAATATATTGTTAGCATTTTATTGTTTGCCTATATCGGTCGGTTGGATATGACAGATAATAAAATTACATCTGGCCATTAACTGTCATTACGCAAGAAGACAACTGTCATGGTAGCGGTTTTTAAGAAAATGGTGGATCTAAGAAATAAATTATTTTTGGAATAAGATTATATCGGAGAATAAAAAACATTATATTAACAACGGTGTCTTATTTCTGACCAGCTTAAAATATGTTATAATATGTAGTGTAATCGTTCAAATAAAATATACTTATCGAATATAGGTTCTTATTTGGTATCACTGAAGTTAAATAAAAACTTTCAATCTGTGAAATTTAATTAAGCAATGCTACGTCACTTGGCATCCTTTCATTTTCATTTACGAGAAACGAACGTTAAATTGACCATTCATTATATCGACACGTTCCCTTTTTATAGACTATCAATGGAATCTATTCACTGTGGTAATAGTAACTCTTCTTAATTGACATGCTTATACGATATGCTGGTCACCTGCGCAGAAGATAACCATTAAACTGCACAAATTTGCACAGACACAAAAGCACTCTCTATTTTCGCACACTTGTAATCCAATAGAACATCAACCCGACACTAGATAAGTTAGATAGATTATCAAGTCTTAAGCATGGTACTAACACTCATTGGTTTCGTGGCTCACTATAAGGCCGCAGAGCCCAAGGTCCTTGATCAAACTCTAGGCCGGGTCAATAAGAATTTATTGTTTTTTTTCTCGAAAACTTCTAGAAATGATATTATCAAATTATTATTATCAATAATGACGTAGAGTTTATCCGCAAGGTGAATTACAAGTGCCTGAGCAAACATTTACTTCTGCGCCCTTCATAATCCCTGTTGTATTTTGAACGACAGCGGCTTCTGATAATTACCACAGTCGTTGTTCATAAATTTAAACTTTATCTCTTGCTCTTTGAGAAAAAATAAACACGTAAAAAAATCTGCGTGTATCGAAATAAATTCTGGCGTATGTTTCCACTGACTAACCTGCAGTGGACAAACGGAGTAGGCTCTTTTCTCCTTTACTGCTGTAAAGGCGGCAAAGAGAAATTAGTTTACTTTATTTTAGATATATCGGTATTTTAGATACAAGATTTTTAAGCAAAATGTGTAATGTATCTACAATAAAATATAAATTATGAATATTTTATAAATTATCATCATAAAATCATTATCAGATATATATATATATATATATATATATAAATTACTTTATTGAATAATGTTGAATATTAAAGATTATACGTAGCCTACATAGACTTAATAATCCTGAATCAGTTTTTTTATTATAGAAAAAAAAAATCTTATACGGAATGTTTGGCACATTAAGTATAAATTAAATGAATAATTCACTAGCATAACTAACATTTTAATTTTAATAATTTTATTTAATTTTGTAATATAATAAAAATAATTTTATTTAAAAACCATCATAATAGATTAGAAACAAAATGTGAACAATAATAACTGCTATAGTGTAAAACTGTAATGCAGCTATTAACGCCCGCCAACAAAGAGACAATTCTCTATTTTGTAAAACATTTGAGTTGCACAAAATAAAAAGTAAATAAATTGTGTTCCACTTAATCATACGACCTACGAGTATATGACAACACCTATAAATATGTATGTACGTCAACTGGAAGTGTGTTTATTGCAGGTATTTTTTCAAAGCTTTCATATAAATAGTTGCATGCAGCGATATTAAATATCGCATTTAGGGGATATTTTTAATAAATTTGGCATATTTCCAATGTCAATTAAATTGTTCAAGACTTTATTTTATAGAAAAAGTAGGCGGATGGGAAAATCGGCCAGCCGATGGTAAGTGGTCACCACTGCTCATAGATGTTGGCATTTTAAGAAATATAAACCATCCCTTACATCTCCACTGCGCCACTAACTTTGGAAACTAAGATGTTACGTCACTCACACAAAAATAGACACAACAATACTAAGTATTGCTGTTTTGCATTAGAATATCTGATGAGTGGGTGGTACTTACCCAGATAGCGTAAAGACCGTATAAAGAATATAGGTTTTGTTGGGTGTTTAAAAGATTGATAAAATAATTATTTAATGAAATTATATGTAACGGTTTTTCTTTGAATGTATTCAATTTTGTTATGACCGCCTTAGCTTGATTTTTATTCACCGCCTCAGCTTATGTTAGCGAGTCAGAACTTGTTTACCTTGGCAATGAAAGTGAATTGGATTATATGAAGCAAACTTTGTATAAAAACCAGAGCACTCCTCTAGAAATTATTCAGTTGCCAGCATAACCAGAATAAACATGTACGCTAAGGTGTGTTAAAATTTTGGTTATTATAATATAAGTAATTAATAAATTACATTTTTTCAATTAATGTCAAATTAACTGTACAACAATCTAATTATTTTCAAATATTTCAGTTGATCGTCGCTCTTTGCGCCCTAGGCGTTGCCCACGGCAGTGGCCTCTTGGCCGCCGCTCCAGTAGCGTACAGCAGCCACGCTATCGCGGCTCCCGCTATTGTCACTAAGACCATCAGCCCCGCTGTCTCTTCAGTGTCTTCCTACTCGACCCACACAGCGCACGCCGCACCTATCGCCACCTATGCCGCCGCCCCTGCCATCGCTACATCCTACGCTGCTGCACCAGCCATCGCTACATCCTACGCTGCCGCACCAGCCATCGCTACATCCTACGCCGCTCCCGTAGTGACCAAGACCATCTCGCCAGCCACTACCTCCTACTCTTCTTACTCGACCCAAACCGCTCACGGCTCTCCCGTCGCGACCTACGCCGCTCCCGCCGTCGCCGTACACTCCGCCCCCGCTGTGGCCGTAGCTGCCGCCCCCGCTGTGTCTTCTTACTCTTCTTACTCCACTCAGACCGCTCATGGAGCTAGAGCGTACGCCACTCCCGCGTATGCCTCATATGCCGCTGGACCCGCGTACGCCTCATACGCCGCTGGACCCGCGTACGCCTCATACGCCGCTGCTCCCGCATATGCCTCATACGCCGCCGGCCCAGCCATCACCTCATACGCCGCACCTGCGTACTCTTCTTACAAAACCTATGCTGCCCCCGCCATCTCCGCGTACGCTGCACCTGCCTACTCCACCTATGCTGCGGCCGCTCCCGTCCTCAGATCAGCTGTGTCGTACTCTGCTGCACCTGCCGTGTCTCACATTGCCTACAAAGCTCACGGTGCCAACTATGCCTGGTAAACTGAATCAAATGTTGTACCTGTAAATATGTAATTAACGAATAAAATGACTTGCTAATGAGATTTTTTCTTTTATTTTAAATATTTGTAATAAACATTCTATCCATAACATATAAAACATAATAAAATGTAGAAAAGTACAGTGATAAGGTATTTAAAATTTAATTGAAGCTGGTAATTTAGGTGAAATTACGCAAATTAAGAAAAATCTAATATATCAAAATCACGGTGTTTGTGGTCGAAATCCTCCGAAAAGGCACGCACAATTTTTATGAAATTTGTTATGTATATTTTGGGAGGTATAAGAGTAGGCCGTAAAGTATATTTCATACCGCTAGCTGATAGGGGTGTCTCTATCCAGATTTTTTTTTCTATTTATTATATTTTATTTAAGCATAAAAAATACATATAACCCCAAATTTTCACCCTCCTAACCCATCATCCGATTTTGTAATCACGTTTTTTGTATTTTCGTGTGAACAATATCAAAATAATTACTTATAGTGAACCTCTTCGAACTTTCGTCTACGTCAATCACGAGAAGCGTCGCGTCATTTTGACATTAAAAAAAATTTCAAAATATTTAACGATTTATTGAATTGATAAGAAATATAAACGTGTTTATGATATTGAAAAGGTTGGTAAAATACTAAAAGATCACATATATTATCGGTATACCGTTTTTATCAGTAAAACCAACAATTTGGTCTATTTGTGTGTGTGTATGTGTGTTACAGTGAAAAATGCCAGCAAGACCCATTTGGGTCGTCGAACTTATAAAGCATCAAGCATGCGTAATAATAGAGCAGAAAGAACAGACGAACAAATCCAACAAATAAAACGAAAATGTGCGTGTGAGCATTTCACTATTAACCGGTTTGCTCATCGGCACGTATCCAGTAGCAAGGCTGTTCCTGAAGTCTATTCCCAAACGAAGAAATATCGTAAAGGACTTATTTCGTCCCCGGGTCTCTTCTTCCCCAACCGTACATTGTTTTTTTGTTATCGTTTTAATTTACACGGGACTTATATCGTGTCTTCATCGCAATTTTATGGAGGAAAGACATGAAACCGAAATTGTAGCAAGTGTAAATAATGAAACCTTGAAGTTAATAATTCATGGAATTTAATTCAAGTATACATACATTACATACATTCAATATACACATGATTTGAGTGCTTACTATTGACAGTATAATCAGAGAAATGATAGTATAATCATATATATCATTTTTTTTTTTTTTTTTAGCCTATTGGGCGTGTTATAAATTGTACTCACTTTTATTATTTGGTAATTATATCTTCGTTTACCTTTTACTGCAATGACTGTAACGTTTGTGTTGGCAGCATATGTACAAGGCGTAGACTGAAAAGCAGCCTAGCTGAGACTACGACCTTTTCACCAAATCATCAAATATCATATTGTTAACTCTTCTTTTTATGGTTTTGTAACTTAATTTTGTCTTTTTTCTTTTTGGTGAATAAAGTTACTTATTATTATTATTATATGCTCGGCGTCAAAAATACAATCGAAATAAAAAAAATCAATGACCATTATTTATCAAGTAATTATAATAATAATTAATTTATAGTATAAAGTATACTTGAAATTAAATATTGTTTTGATTGTTTAAAACTTTTAAAGACATTTTTGATGTTTAATTTATTGTGGAAGGGTTTAATTTTCTTTGACAATATTCAAAATAAAATCCGTTAGAATTAATATCATTATTCTGAATCAAATTTAATTATTTAATGCAATAAGTAAAACTTAATTCCATTTGAATTATGTTAGCAGCGCCACCTTTAAACAGACTATGTTTGTTTATATAGTTTGTGTAAAATAAATCATCTCGAGTTGTATAAAATATTAAACTATATTTCAAAAAATATTCAGCAGTAATTCGATGTGTCTGTTTTAATAGAAACTGTTTGTTGCTAATAATTGAATCGATTGAAAGGCAATAAAAAGACGCGGTTGCCTCACTGGAATTATAAAAGGATTAATTTAAATTAATATCTTAGGAGTCACAGCAAAATTAAAATTCTCGCGCAAGAAGAAAAATTATGGTGATGGCCAACGATGTGACTGTGAAATAGCCAGCACAAAGATTATGTTCTATTCGTATGTACTATGTTTATCCCATATTCTACCGCCAAACACGCATATTTAGTATTGTTGTGTTCCGGTTGTTGTTTAAAGGGCGATGGAGCAACTACAGGCACAAGGGACAATTTAGTTCCCAAGGTTGGTGGCGCATTCGCGATATAAGCAATGGTTAATATTTTTGTAGTGCCAATGTATATGGGTGACCATTTATCAATATTATAAAGAAAACAAATAACGGACCACTTTTTCAAAAGTTCTGTCTCATAATGTGGGACGAATGTACGATGAGCCACCACTCACACACAAAATCCATAGACATAACCTAACTGTAACTGTGATTGTAACAGCCTGTTAATGTCCCACTGCTGGGCTAAGGCCTCCTCTCCCTTTTGAGGAGAAGGTTTGGAGCTTATTCCACCACGCTGCTCCAATGCGGGTTGGTGGAATACACATGTGGCAGAACTTCAATGAAATTAGACACATGCAGGTTTCCTCATGATGTTTTCCTTCACCGTAAAGCACGAGATGAATTATAATACAAATTAAGCACATGAAAATTCAGTGGTGTATGCCCGGGTTTGAACCCACGATCATCGGTTAAGATTCACGCGTTCTAACCACTTGGCCATCTCGGCTTTTTTTAGACATAACCTAAGAAAACAGTAATGAATAAACGCATGAAAAAATTCGCAGGGTGGTGCTTTATACACATATGTATAATGACAATCAATAAGTCACAAGGCCAAACCTTGTCCGTTTGTGGCTTTGATTTGGGCACACCATGTTTATCACACGGAAAAGTATACGTGCCATCGAGCCATCGAGCTTATTTGTGTTGGCTAAAGGCGGACTGACAAAAAATATCGTACACTCAATTGCTCTTCGAAATTAATTAACTGCCTTAGGATAAAAATATATTACTTTTTTCACTTTACATTTAACTTTTAATCAAACAATAAATATGTCCATTCCATTAAAGAAATACATTGAATTGAGAAAATGAATGTTTGGTGTGTTTTTTTTGTTTTTTTTTCGCCGGTTATCTTTTACAGCACAGTATTCCTTTCTCTGTCATAGATCCCATCCCCACACACTTACAATAAATTCGTTACTTTTTATTTAAAATCCAAAATATTTAGTAGATATAATTTTTATGGCAGAACAACGTTTGCCGGGTCAGCGTAAAATGTAATATAACGATGACTTAATGACAGCCTGGATAACTGGATTTAGTTTTATATTGAACTCGTTTCTAATAAATATGCAGTAGGTATTTGTTGTTTTTTATAATTACATCTTATTAATATTAAATCAAAACAAATTTCTGAACTGAATATTGTACACCAACAATTATTTAATACTAATAATTTTCATATTAAGACGTAGATCATACTATGATTTTTTATTTATAATTGCACTTTTCTGAATAAAAAAAAGGAAATGAAAATAAGAACGAACAACTTTACAGAGATTAAGATAGTTAATCTTTACATACTTATTTCGGTATATTCTTATATAAATCATTCATATTACGAAGAGCTAAGTTTCCTTCGATAGATTCTTCTTTCATTTTATAAAAAAAGAACTTTATATGTTAGATTTGTAGACCTCGCAAAGATTACAGTGAAGTCCTTGTCACAGAATATAATATTATATACTTTATAGATGATTTTTTAACTATTTTATTAATAGTATTGAATTTTACCATTCTTTTTTCTAGGTATTTTTTGTTTGATCTCGTAAGCTTAAATTATACGTAGCCTACATAGATCTAATGATCGTGAATCAGTTTTTTTAATGTAGAACAAAATTTATCTAATATGAAATGTTTGGCGCATTAAGTATAAATTAAATGAATAATTCACTAACATTTTAACTTTAATAATTTTATTTAATTTAAAATATAATAATAATAATTTTTATTTAAAAACCATCATAATAGATCAGACACAAAATGTGAACGATAATAACTGCTATAGTGTAAAACTGTAATGCAGCTATTAACGCCCGCCAACAAAGAGACAATTTGAGTTGCAAAAAATAAATAAATATAATATAATTACACTATTTATTATACCTATAATAATTGTGTTCCACTTAATCATACGACCTACGAGTATATGACAACACCCATAATTCTGTATGTACGTCAACTGGAAATGTGTTTATTGCAGGTATTTTTTCAAAGCTTTCATATAAATAGTTGCATGCAGCGATATTAAATATCACATTTAGTGGATATTTTTAATAAATTTGGCATTTTTCCAATGTCAATTAAATTTTTTATATAGTTGTAATGGAATAGGCGTTTGTCTTCCATCTCACCTGATGGAAAGTGTAGATGAAGACGAAGGTACACGGTACACGCCCATCCAAAAGAAACCTGTTCACTCTACTCTTAAAGGCTCCAGAGTTCAACTTATCAGGAAAAGTAGACCCAGGCAGGTCGTTCCAAATCTTGGCGACTCTCACCAAAAACGAGCTGTCAAACCGTTTAGTTCGACTTTTGGGTATGTCAACAACGTATGGATGAAACTTTTGCCTGCGCCTAGTAGTCCGATAAAGGAATGGAGATGGCTCAATCAAAAGATTGAAAGAAGAAAAGAGCCTTGGAGCACTCTCCAAAGTGTGTCCTATAAAAAACCGATAAGCTGGCAACTCGACGACATTGCTCAAGGGTGTGTAGTCTGCTATTTGAGAGCTTTTCGTTGTTGATTAACCTACGGGCTCTTCGGTCGACTGAGTCCAAAGCTTCCAGATGATATTTGGCTGCACCGTCCAAGAGGTGACTGCAGTACTCCATGCAGGATCGAACTTGGGCAGTATAAAGATTAAGCAGGTTTTATTGGATGTTTAAAAAGATTGGTAGAATAATTGTTTAATTAAATTATATGTAATGGTTTTTCTTTGAATGTATTCAATTTAAATCATAAATATCATGAGAATTTGTTATTATTAAAAGTTATGTTATTTATCGAGGAACACTCGATAAGTTCTGGGAAGACTATGGTTCATTATTATAACAAGTACGATACCTTACTATATTGTAAACAGTTTTATGAGGAAATTCTTAAAACTGAAATAAAATTTCATTTGACTTTAAGGTAAGTAAATATTTTCTTCCTAATTAAATGAAGTAATTAGGAAGAAAATATTTATTTACCTGTTATTAATCAATTATTAACAACAAAGGCTAATTGAAAGTCAATCTTTGAGTCGCACCATATATGCACTTACCCAACGCGTATTGATTACCTTGGCAATGAAAGTAAGGCGAAATGATATTGCGCGAGAAATTTAGTATAAAAACCAGAGCGATCTGCACAGTAATTATTCAACAAGCAAATTTACAATCATAAACATGTTCGCCAAGGTGTGTCTCCTTTAATTTATTATATGTCGCATTATTCTGTATTTTGAATATATTTTTAGTGTAATTTAAATTTAAGTTCATTTTAATATTTTGGAGTCGGTATGGCCCTGTATGTGGATCTTCGTAAATCGGCAAGCATCACTATGTTTTCATGTATTAATACATGATACTTGGGTGGTTATAATTAACCTTCTAGTGACCGGTGAAGAAAAATATCATGAGAAATTCTGCGTGTCATGGATAAAATACTGCGCCCAATGTTGCCATTGTAACAGCCTGGAATATAATCTACTCATCTTTAAAAGGAAACGAGTCCTTTGTCCAGTACTGGCAAATTTATTGGTTACTTTTTACGCAAATTGTCAAATGTTCAAATGTCAAATGTTTTTCTTTTATTTTTTCAGTTGGTAGTCTCACTTTGCGTTATGGGCGTTGCCCACGGCAGTGGCCTCTTGGCGGCCGCTCCAGTAGCGTACAGCAGCCACGCTATCGCGGCTCCCGCTATTGTCACTAAGACCATCAGCCCCGCTGTCTCTTCAGTGTCTTCCTACTCGACCCACACAGCGCACGCTGCACCTATTGCCACTTATGCCGCTGCCCCTGCCATCGCTACATCCTACGCTGCTGCACCAGCCATCGCTACATCCTACGCTGCCGCACCAGCCATCGCTACATCCTACGCCGCTCCCGTAGTGACCAAGACCATCTCGCCAGCCACTACCTCCTACTCTTCTTACTCGACCCAAACCGCTCATGGCTCTCCCGTCGCGACCTACGCCGCTCCCGCAGTCGCCGTACACTCCGCCCCCGCTGTGGCCGTAGCTGCCGCCCCCGCTGTGTCTTCTTACTCTTCCTACTCCACCCAGACCGCTCATGGAGCTAGAGCGTACGCCGCTCCCGCGTATGCTTCCTACGCTGCTGGACCTGCGTATGCCTCCTACGCCGCTGCTCCTGCGTATTCTTCCTACGCTGCTGGACCCGCGTACGCCTCATACGCCGCCGCACCCGCATACACCTCTTATACCAAGACCTACTCTGCCCCTGCAGTAGCCTCATACGCTAGGACCTACGCCGCACCAGCCATCGCCTCATACTCAAGCAACTATGCTGCTCCTGCTTACGCGACCTACGCTGCGGCTGCCCCAGTCTTGAAATCCACCGTGTCATACTCTGCTGCTCCCGCAGTATCTCACATCTCTTACAACGCCCATGGAGCTAACTACGCTTGGTGATCTAAGTTATAGTTATCGTTGTATAAAGATATGGAAATGGAAAAAAAAACAATAAATAGTTGCAAAAGTCCTTTACTTCTTTAATTTAAAACACCCTTTATTTCTTATTCAAAACTGACCATAAAAGTATGATATCAGTATAGTACAATACAGCCTTTTTAATATTTCATAAGACAAAGCTCGGCTGCAAGACATCCAATTTGGCTTTTATGAGTGCCTTGTAGCGAAACGTAAGCATAATTTATGATAATACACTCGTATATTAAAACAGCCAATATATTCGTAGTAACTAATTTTTATTGAATTTTTTTTTCTTGAAAATATTTTATAGTATTTACATATAACAAAAAATATTCATAAATCATAATTGTTAGACGCCACCACCTACGTCACCTTTTATTAATTGTTAGAAAACTAAGAGACATTTATTGAATAACATTTATAGCTAGCAATCAGTATAATGTAGTTGTTCGTTAAATGAACATTTTTTAGTCTGTTTTTACCAAATTTAATCAAAAACAAATTTGCTTATAGAATTATTGGTATTTAAAAAATATATTATAGTAAGATAATATACGATAAATAAGATACCTTATATCTTAATCAACTATTCTATCATAGAATAATTTCCTTTTTGTTGTAAATTAAATAAGTAACAAAGTAAAATTACATTTTAGTGTGAAACCAATAATGGCTTAATAATTGTGTCGCAATAACGTACAAAATTACTTGTTCACATCTTTTAATTAACTCGAATAGCTGCTATTAATTCGGTTTATATTACCTCTATAACATTATAAAACTTTATTTTAAATATAATATATTAATCTTACGAACTATGAACAAATGATATTGTAATTGTAAATAACGTCCATAAATATTGCAAAGCTGGACAAAGGTCACATTTCCTGTTAAGGAGAAACATTCACGGTGTATTCCACAACGATGATCTTATATGGATTGGCGGAAAAAATGAAATGACACAATTGTCGTTTGCGTATGTTTTTCTTTTTGTGTTGTTTTTTTTTTGAAAGTGATTTTTTAATTTGATAATCTATTCATTATAGATTTGGCTTTAAGAAATATAGTTAGTGAATACTAATCAACCGTAGCTTGGATTGCCGTCTCGTGAGATTATAATAGTGAGCGCACACTCATATTTTTTTGCGCCGTTCTGGCCTTGTCCTTGAGATAGGATGCCGTGGCAGAAATTCCCTTAAGAGGACATGCTTCTTAGATTAATTACAATATCACGTAGTGAAAGCTGAAAAAATACCTTAATTCAGTTACAATTCGTTTTAAGACCACTGTCCTTTAAAAGCGGTAGCTTATAGAAATCTATAGCCAGTCATGATTTACATAATATTATTTATGATTCTCTATTTTTTTAAAGAATAAAACATCATTGAAATCGCTACAACTGAATCTGTTTGCTATAGATAGCTTATGTTTTAAGGTTCCTATTATGAACATAAAAACCTTAACGGCTTTTGAAAGTATTTTTTAACATTGATAAAATTTACTGTCCAGCCATTATCAATTGCACTTATTTATAACTAACTGTTTAACTTGACTAACTAATTAAAGCTTGCAATATCAACAACATAGTCATAGTATTAATTTGTGAGTTACCGTTGCATATTCATTTATTCAAATAGTTCAGCAATGCTCTAATTTGAGAGCTGTTTGAACATTTTTATTATCAGATGTTAAGCGTTTTTTATAGCAAATATTCGAATTAATAATTCTAATTTCAAAATAATCAACATTTGTTAATGCTAACTATGTTTCGTTACTAAGTAATCTGCGATAGTGCATTTGTTCATATTTGGTGCAAATGTATGTGTGAGCTGAGACCAGAGTGTATGCATTATGTATTAAAACATAAAATTGCTTTTGAAATGACGCAATTGCAATTTAAAATTTCATATCAACTGGGTCGTAGACTTGCAAGGTAAAAGGTTTTTGGACACCGTTTAATTAATACACCTATATCTCAACTTTTATTTATTTCTTTGTTAATTTTATTAATATATGTAATAAAGCTCAGAATTCATGTTTGTATTTAACTTTTCATTACACTATATGTAATTCAATAAAAGGTATTACAAAACAACGAAACACATTTCATGCTTTTGACAGTCACATGGCTCGAATTTTATTCAGAACGAACTCTCGGTGAAGAAAGTGTTCCCATCGTTTTTAAACGGTTAAAAGTCTTAATTACAAACTTGATAATTATTATTATATAATTATTTATTTATTTATTTATTTATTTATTTATTTGGTAATCCAACAGTTTTTATACATAAGTTGATATATTGACTATTATATAACATATAATTAAAACCAAAATAGGATTACACAGGTAAATTAAACATATTAATAACTAGAAGACGGTAGTAAAAGTAAAACTGTTTACGGGTGGGAATCCAATATGTGCGTGTATGTGTGTGAGTGTGTGTGGTGTGTGTGTGTGTGGGTGTGTGTGTGTGTGTGTGTGTGTGTGTGTTATAATGAATTTTTATCTTTTTTAATTATAGCTTTTTTAAAAGCTAGTTTTGACATGCTGAACAGATCTATTTCTGAGTATTTTGAATTATATGTGTGGACCATGCGATTAAGGACAGAGTTGTGTGCATAATTAGTGTTTAGCTCAGGCGTGTGGAATAGTGCTGTGTGACGTGTGCGGCGATTAGGAACTCTTAAATACAGAACGCTCAATAAATCGTTGCAATCTATATCTCCGGTTATTATTGCATGTAGCATATACATATCGTAATGTCGTCGTCTCGTTTCTAATGTTTCAATATTATATTGTTTACATATATCAACATAATCGTTAAATTCTTTGAAGTCCTTGAAGCAAAGAAATTTTATGAACTTTTTTTGTATTCTCTCCAGTTTTTCTTTGTAAGTTATATAATTCGGAGACCATATACTACAACCGTATTCTAGAATACAACGTACATAAGTAAAATATAAAATTTTTATGCATTCAATATTATTAAAAGATTGACATATACGTTTAATATAGCCTAATTGCTTATATGCCTTATCAGTAATGAGTTCTATATGCTCTGCCATCAATAATTTAGAGTCTAATTGAATTCCAAGGTCACGCACTGATTTAACTTCTTGTATCGGCTTGTTATCAATATTATAGTTATATTCAATATTTTTATACTTCCTAGAAAATGTTATTTTTACTGTTTTTTTAATATTAATCGTTATTTTATTTTTTTCGAAGTAATGTGAAAGATTATCAAGGTCACGTTGCAATTCAATGCAGTCAGATGTGCTACTTATTACTTTATAAATTTTTTTATCATCTGCGAATAGTAAAAAACGGGAGTGCTTAAAACAATTAAATATATCATACAAGTATACGTTATACAGTAACGGACCTAATAGTGATCCCTGTGGGACCCCTGAAGTTGCGTATATGAAGTCACTACGAGCACTACCTATAACAACTGCTTGCTGCCTTTTTGATATATAGGAACAAAACCACCTATGCAAGTTACCTTTGATTCCAAGTTCTTGAAGCTTTTGCATTAGTATATCATGGTCTACTCTGTCAAACGCCTTTTGAAAGTCGGTATATATTACATCTACTTGCTCTCTATTGTCCATTGCCATGTAAACAAAATTAGTAAATAGTGATAAGTTTGTTACCGTTGATCGTTTTTCCATAAAGCCATGTTGTTGTACGGGTATTGAGTTATGGATAATAGGTACGATCGCCTTATAAACAATTCTTTCAAAGATTTTACTTAGTGTATTCAATATGGAAATGGGTCTATAATTTTCTATTTTATTCCTTGGTCCTGATTTATGGATTGGTATGATTAGTGCTTCCTTCCATTTCGTTGGAAAAGCGCTAAATACATTGACAGACTTATTATATATTATTGACAGTGGCTCTGCCAGTGCTTTAGCACATTTACTGTAGAATATGGCTGGGATTCTGTCACATCCTGCTCCTTTTTTTATATCCAGGTCTTTAAGTATATTATAAACTAATTCTTTGTCAATGTTGAGGTTACAAATAGTATCATTTGTATTAAGCTCTTGGATTTGTGTGCTGTAAGCATTACCATTACGCTTGGCGAAAACACTTTCGAAGAACTCACAGAATCCCGTGCATATTTCTGTAGGACTATTGAATTGACGATCTCCTAAGGAAAGAGAGCTCGGATAGCCGTTCTTACAGTTTCGTAAGTATTTTTGGTACCACCATAATCGTGTTGGATCCTTTTTGATGTTCTCCTGCATTTTTGTTTGAAATTGTTTGTAATACTTATTTTGAGCTTTCTTTTGTCTGAATCGTAATAGCGAAAATTCATCATAATCACGTGGATTTTTAGATAATTTCCAACGTGCATGAGCTTTAAGTTTGTCTCGAATTATATGTATTAGGGATTTGCTATACCAAATGGGGTAGTGGTTAAGATATTTGCCTGTGGTATTTGGTACATATTCGTCTATTATTTTGTTGATAATGGTATAGAAGTTGTTAACTATGTCATCAATAGAATTTCCGTTTAGAATAGATTGCCAGTCTAACTTAATAAGAGTATCATTAATAGCATTAAAATCCGCTTTTTGGAAATTTAATTTACTTAAAGGAGGTACATTAAGTTCTCTTAATAGAAAATCTGAGGCATCAATTTCGAGACTGGGGTGATATTTATCTTCAGCAACTAAGTTTTGATTCGACCTTTGAACATCTAGATAAGTATTTCCAAAAACTAAGTCCAAAATGTTGTTACTACAATTTGATATTTTGTTAAATTGTGTCAAGTTCAAACCGCTGCAGGTTTCAATAAAATTAGTTGTTTATTAATATTTTAATCAATTATATTAATTAACTTTTTGTCCTGTATATACTACACGTAATGGGAGGTAAAAAAACTGTTTTAAAAAATATGTCAAAAATTTCCAAAAATATAGATAGAAAACCTTTAAATAATTAATTTATGTATTTTTTTATAAATTACTTAAGTAAACGTTACCGTTTTTTGTAAGTGAAGTTAAATTACCCATTGTATTGTACATAAAATAATGTCCTATTGTAATTTATTTGGGGATATTTTAGTAGAAAATTATGTCTTTTATTTATTACGTACACGGTTTTCATAAAAGCGTGTGAATGAATATAAAATCTCATACATTATATGAAGGTTCTGAAAATTATATAATTTATGTCAATTAAATTAGTTATTTGTTTGTGATGCCGTTCAATATTTCGAAAAAACATGATAGAAGTTGCTAATCAAAAATTTTCTATTCAATAAAATGTAAATCTGGAAAGTTTTATTCAAGTGGTGTCGTTTTTCTTCTATTTGTGAACAAAGTGGCGCGTTATAGCGGGAATACATTAAAAGTAATAATAATAATAATGTCCTCCAGACCGATTTCGTCCACGGCGGCCAATCTCAAGAGAGATTAGCCGCAGGAGATATTATAGTGCACAAGTGTGTGCGCAAACACACCTGTGTTAGGGAATAGAGAGTGCACCTGCGCTCTCTATTCCCTAACTCACATAATCCGATGGGACGGCAATCCGACACGACCGGAAAGAGTTCAGGCGCAGGACCAACGGCTTTACGTGCTTTCCGAGGCACGGGAGTGAACACACTTCAAACTTCCAGACTCCGGGCTGCTACTGAGAATTTTCTGACAGAAAAACCCAATAACATTTTGTTGGCCCGACCTGGGAATTGAACCCAGGACCTCCGGGTCTGCGGCCTTACATCACACCACTAGACCAACGAGGCATTAAAAGTAATATATGTGTTGAATCAAGTAACCGAAACGTAAGATTAAGTTTTTTCGCCTCGCAAAGTTCAAACGAATTTTAGTCCCAGATGGGTTTTTTACATAAAATAACTCTGTAATGTTATTTTGATGACGAGTATTTAGTTGATATACAAATTTCTTTTTCAACTGTTGTTGTAAAACATCTTCTATGTAAAATACAAATAAATATGAATTATATAAAAACAGATGAATCAAAATAATTGTCTTAATGGACAATTATTTGATTTTATTGATTAAAGATTTTGTCACGACTTAAGAAATCGTACTATTTCGCTGCAGTGAATTAATTTCTAGTACACATACTTTTAGGTGGTCTGGGTGTAGTTGTGCCCTGACATTGTTAATATTGGACAGGAGCTTAGGTTGATAATTGCTTATGTATCTAACTAAAATAATCCTTGTTGCAAGTCTAGTAAAATATATTTTGCAATATCATAGGACATAGCTTCGTATTGCATTAAGCTTCTGTAAGAATTACGTACCAGTTTGTTCAGTGTAGTATAAAAGTGAATGCATGTGTTTTTGAAGTTACTCTTTAAACATAATCTACTACCCTAACATGTATTCCAAGGTACGAATATTTTTAAAATTGTCAAAAGAAGGAATTTGTTTTTATCCGTTATATTACTTATATCTTACAAGTACTAAGTAAACTTAAAAGGTTATATGATTTTTATAATTTTTAATGTTTTTTATTCCAGGTCATTATCTTCCTCTGTGCCGCGGGCATTGCTTCCGCTGGTAACCTACTGCATGCGGCACCCGTGGCATACAGCGCACCCGCCACTTCTGTTTCTTACTCTACCACCACTACATCCCACGCGGCTCCAGTAGCAGCTTACGCTGCGGCTCCAGTAGCGACATATGCCACCGCTCCTGTCGCTACGTACGCTGCCGCACCTGTGGCCACATATGCCGCGGCTCCTGTTGCGTCTTACGCAGCGCCGGTTGTCACTAAGGCAGTTGCCGCACCTATCGCTACATACGCCACTGCCCCCGCTGCCGCGGTCTCCTACCAATCGGTGTCTACCCACACTAGCCCAGTAGCATATGCTGCTGCTGCACCTGTTATCGCAAAATCCTATGCTGCTCCTCTCGTAGCAAGAACTTATGCGGCTCCTGTACTCTCAAGGTCGTATGCTGCTCCCGTTGTTACTAGGACATACGCTGCCGCAGCTCCCGTTATAACTCGGACATACGCTGCTGCTGCTCCCGTTGTAGCAAGAACTTATTCGGTGCCAACTATTTCAAGTTACGCTCCCGTGGCGCGCTCTTATGCTCCAGCTCTATCGTACGCCTCACTGGCTACTCACGCAGCACCAGTAGCCACGTATGCTGCGGCTCCTTCTATCTCATATGCCGCTGCGGCCCCTGCCATCTCATATACCGCTGCTGCCCCTGCTATTTCATATGCCGCTGCTCCTGCTCTTTCCTACGGCTACGGAGGCGGCCACGGATGGTAAACTACCGAATAAGCAAAGTTTTTGTAAATATATACCAATTGTTATATGTCTATCTAATTAAATTTAAAAGTGTTGATTAATTATTAATAATGTTATGGGCAACCATTTTAAAATTAAATAAACAAAAATTAATTTCATACAAACTTACGTTTTATTCGTCCCTTTTAGATTTCCTTTAAAATTCGTTATACAACTCAAAAACGTATACGAGTACACAATGATTATATTTAAAAGTCATATTTGCTTTTTTTAAGTAAGTAGTCATTGTTAATAACAACAACGCGTAAAACATTGTATACGTGAGCTTTTCCTATTATTTATACTTTAATAGCTTATTTTCACTAACAATTCATCATTTACGGGGCTTTGTGCAAGCTCGTCTGGGTACTTACCACCCACCCATCAGATATTCTACCACAAAACAGCAGTACTTGGTATTGTTGTGTTCCGGTTTGAATGGTGAGTGAGCCAGTGTAATTACAGGCACAAGGGACATAAAATCTTAGTTCCCAAGGTTGGTGGCGTATTGGCGAAGTAAGCGATGGTTAAAATTTCTTACAATGCCAATGTATTGATTGGACATTGACAGAAATTTTCAATGACTGCACAGATGTCATATAATGCTACTAATTAATTATGTAACTAACAAAACGATTTAATACTAACGACGACAGAAAATATTAATGTTTTAAATTATAAGTTTACAAATTATTTTCAAAGTAATTATGCAAAATAGAAATATGATAAATTATAATTTATAAATCCTTATAAAAAGAGAAAACAATATATGTATTTTTAATATCTATGATTTATTTTGTTTAGAGTATTCAATGTTCCGAAGGTATTAAAATGTCCCTTTGGGTATAAGGTTTATTCCTCCAGGCTTATACAATGCGGGATGATACATGTGGCAGCATTTCAGTGAATTTAGATACATACAGGTTTCCTGGCGATGTTTTTTTCCGTCGTAGAGCACGAGATGAATTATAAATACAAAAGTATTTAAAGAAGATAATTATATATTTTTTCAGGGCCAATAACTATTTTTTAATTTTTGAAGATTAAATTAAATTATTAAACATTTTTGTAATTATTTTATTATACAAGTTAACTTATAAATTAAACAATCTATATTAATATGGAATTTTTATATAAAAAAATACTTATTTTATGATATAATTAATTAAATTATATACAAAAGAGCTACATACTACATACAGCTATGAGTAAGACGGCATTGAAATCACATCGGAAATATATACGCACGGTCTTTTGACAATTTAATATAGGTCATATTTAATATCTAGCATAACCCGTGGTTTCGCCAGCGTGGAATTCAATTTGTAAATAATGTACAATTTTAATGTGCCATGCCTATTTGAATACATAATAATATACATGGCACAAAATATTTACATTATTAGGTGGCAACGGTACAAATAAAATAAAATAAAATGATTGTTTTGGTTTTGGTAACTCGCAAATAGCCATATTACTGAAAAAGCGGCAGTTATTTTCAAATCACAGACGGACAGTTTAATTAAATAAATAAAGCTTATCTAGCTGCAGCGTCTCTTTATCTCTAAATTGCTCCATATATGGACTAAGTAACGTTTTGGGTGCAATAAGCTTGACCGAATCTCATAAAAAAGTCTTTAAAATACAAAGAAATATACGTGACATAACTTTAAAAGTAAAAGTAAGTGCAATTCATTCTGGTTATTATGAATTACGAAAGTCGAGTACAAGTCTGATACAAATTGAATGAATATTTTCGGTAGAGACGAGCCTTGACATTGAAACAGAAGCGCCTTCGGCGACGAGCTGTGTATTGGGCACATCGCAAATGTCAATACCAGTTCACAACCATATAAAAGCATCTGCTAATGTCTCGAATATCATTCCAACGCAACAACGGAACAATTAAACATGTACTCCAAGGTACGAACATGTTTACCATAAAGTGCTTAAGTTTTTTTTTGTGATTTAAATTACTAAAAAGGTTTTACTATTTATAATTTAACACTAATATTTTGGTGTCATGTGTTATTTTTTTACCAGGTGATCGTCTTCTTGTGCGCCGCTGGCATCGCATCTGCTGGAAACCTCCTTCACGCCGCACCGCTTGCTTACAGCGCTCCGGTTTCCTCTGTGTCCTACTCTTCACAAACAACATCCCATGGTAGCCCGGTTGCTACTTACGCAGCTCACTCCGCACCTGCATTCACTACCTACTCTGCCGCTCCAGTAGTGAAGGCAATTTCACCAGCTGTTTCATACTCTGCTCCTGTTGCGTATGCAGCCAGCCCCTACACTACCTATGCAGCTTCACCCGCTGTTTCTTACTCCTCATTAGCACATTCCGGTCCCGTCACATACTCTGCTGGCCCAATTGTAACAAAGACCTTATCTGCTCCTGCTGTGTCCTACTCTTCGGTCGCAAATCACGTTTCACCCGTGACCTACTCTGCCAGCCCCATTGTGGCCAAGACTTACGCAGCTCCCGCCTACACTACCTACGCCGCTGCCGCTCCTGCCATTTCTTCGTACGCTACCGCTCCCGTTCTCAAGTCTGCCATCTCATACTCATCCGCCCCAGCCGTGTCTCACGTCACCTACACTGGATTAGGAGCTAGCTACGGCTGGTAAATAAAACAAAAAAAAATGTGAATATGTACATATAATCAATTGTTTTGTATAAATTATTAAAATGTAAATAATTATAAACAATCAATAAAAACGATAAAAGCACTCAATTACTTTATTTTTCATTATAATATATATATATCTTAGTTTTAGTCAACTCTAAGAATCATTCAAATACACAAAATACATATATCTAAATATTTGTCCTTTGCCAAGTCACGAATAAATTAGAATGCTTAACATATTTCAGCATCGCTTAATTTATTATATAAAACAATATAGTTGTATATATAAATATATATATATATATATATATATATTTTACCGTTAGTAGGCAAGCGCTTGACCGTTGACTTGCCTGATCTTAAGCATAGTCACGGTCTAGGTTGGAGCGCGCCTGCCCAGAAGGAACCCGTTTACCCTGGATTTGAACACACCTACATTGTAACTATAGCCATTAGGGCTATTATTATATTATCATACTATAAAATTTACATATAAATACATATATATAAATTGTATAGTATGATAATATAATAATATAGTATAATTATAATGTTACACATAACATATAAATATTCAACAAAAGCCATATATTAACTAATTGAAAAACATCTCTCATTAAACATACTTTTACTTTATATAATAAAATATATATTACACCATTTTTACATTCATTATATTGTTTAAGCATGAAAGTCCATTCGTGACTAAAGAACAAGTTTATTTTTTATAAACATTGCAGCTTATAACTGATTATATTATCTAAACTAAGCTTCACTAAAAACCCAAAATCATATTGTATAAAAAAGAACTAAAATAATATATATAGCCTTATACTTAAGAGCTCTTTGTCTGACAGGATTTTAACGGGTATTTTATAACAAAGCTTAGAAAATAGAACGCAATCTCGAAGGCAAGCATTTCTAAACATAATGTTATACTTTTATATCGAATATAATAAATTAGCATCATATAATAATAAATATATAAATAAACACAAAAAAGAGGAGAGGAGGCCTATAGCCCAGCAGTGGGACTTTCACAGGCTGTTACAATTACAAAAGCAATATATTTACGATACAAATAATAAAAAAAGTCACTAGTATAATTATTATTAAAATGACTAATCAATTAAAAAAAATCATAAAATTAATAAATATTAAACCAGAGATGTTGTAGTTTTTGAAGGTATACTTTCATTATATATCTATGTAAATTAGTTAATAATATTCCAGTAATACATTATAAATATATAACCAAATATTTACATTAAATGATGTTGTAAATAAGTTATTCTACAAAAATTTCTCGTAAACGTATACAGATAGTATCAAATCTATCGAGAAGATTATTTGTGAAGGTTTCTTAACAAATAAATCACATATATCAATGTATGAACGTGCTTACTTAATTAATTCCAACAATTGATCAATATCATTATTTTCACATATACTGTTAAGTAGGCTTATATTATGTTGAAAGTAATTCACACTTTTTTTTTTCAGCCTTTTGCCGTCCACTGCTGGACGAAAGCCTCCCCCATAGAACGCCAATTCACACTTAGTGCTTCTTCATTCCTAAAGGTTCGCCCGTTCGCGTTTTTAAATCCTTTATAGATAGCTATTGTCAGGTGAAACAACGTTTGCTCCACGCCTCGCGGTACGCGCTGCCGTACGCACTAGCGAGGAGTACGGGGGGAAGATTACCTTCGCCCCCTGACGAGAGCTCCGCCGATCCACGAGCGGAGCACAGCAAGAGTTACAACAAGACAACCGTACATAATGACCGTACATAATGACGAGTGAAGAAAAATTACTTATAGTAGTTTTAATTTTTACTATGTATGAATGCAATTTCGATTGTGATACTACCTACAAATACTTGCAAAAACAAACGTGCATTGACATCAAACTGGGAGACTGCATCAAGATGTCAACAAAAGCATGGCCAAGACATTTTAGGAGATTGAAATGTTTAAATAAAAAAAAACTATGTTTAACAGGAAGTCAAATGCGTGTCATGCGATTCTAATCTTTACTGTTTAATATTAAAACTCAAATAGTTGCGTCACATTTGTTTAAAAATCAAGTTACAAGATTTAACCGACACACTAACACGTAAGGTTAAATAAAAGCTTGTCAAAAAACATGAGACAAGATGTGTAGCAGGACATGGGCGGATATACATATGTAGTTTGATTAACTCGATATTTATTATTATATTGTAATATATGTTTAAATTTATTAATTGTTATATAATATTAAAAGAAAAGAAAACAATCAGCGGAAACTTTTATTATTATTAAAGTCCAATCAATACATTGGCATTGTAAGAAATTTAGTCCATCCATAGAATAGTCCATCTTAAGTATTATGTTTTAGGTAGTGTTAATAATTGTGGGGGTGGGTATTTTTAAGTTAATTTTAAACATAAACTTATGAAATTTACACAGTTCAAAATTGAATTACAAATAGTACGAAAAATAAATAAATAAAAACAAAATATGAAAATACAATAAAAAATATGGCTGATCAATTAAGGTTAAGTTAAATAATACAATAAAACAAATAATCTTCTCGATAGATTTGATACTCCGATTCAAATCGAGTTAAAATATTTTTATTCAATACACGTACATACATATTTATATAGGTTTACGAGAACGTTTTGTAGAATAACTTATTGACAACATCATTTAATGTAAATATTTGGTCATTTATATAATATATTACGTATCCATATCGAACGTCTATGTAAACGATGTCACAGAACAACTTATATTTTCCCTTATCAATTAAAAGTTTATCTCGCCTGAATAGCCTGTTATTTTGTTCAGTCTGCGAAGTGATGATAGTCATTTTATAATTGATAATCGTGTGTATTAAAGTATTTATTTATATATTTATTATTATATGATGCTAATTTATTATATTCGATATAAAAGTATAACATTATGTTTAGAAATGCTTGCCTTCGAGATTGCGTTCTATTTTCTAAGCTTTGTTAAAATACCCGTTAAAATCCTGTCAGACAAAGATCTCGTAAGTATAAGGCTTGGTGCCTATTCCACCACACTGCTGCACTGCGTCCTTCAGGATATACATGTCGCAGAATCCGCTGAAGACTAAATAAGTTTTAAGCTCAAATCGAGCATATATATTTTTTGGTCCTTAGCCGGATTTGAGCTGATAGTTACGCCTGTTTCAATAAATATTATTTCAGTTCTTTTTTATACAATATGATGAAGGGTTTTTAGTGAAGTTTAGTTTATATAATAAAATCAGTTTTAAGCTGCAATGTTTATAAAAAATAAACTTGTTCTTTAGTCACGAATGGACTTTCATGCTTAAACAATATAATGAATGTAAAAATGGTGTAATATATATTTTATTATATAAAGTAAAAGTATGTTTAATGAGAGATGTTTTTCAATTAGTTAATATATGGCTTTTGTTGTATATTAATATGTTATGTGTAACATTATAATTATACTGTATTATTATATTATCATACTATACAATTTATATATGTTTATTTATATATAAATTTTATAGTATGATACTATAATAATAGCCCTAATGGCTATAGTTACAATGTAGGTGTGTTCAATTCCAGGGTAAACGGGTTCCTTCTGGGCAGGCGCGCTCCATCCTAGACCGTGACTATGCTTAAGATCAGGCAAGTCAACGGTCAAGCGCTTGCCTATTAACGGTAAAAAAATATATATACTATTATATATATTGTTTTATATAATAAATTAAGCAATGCTGAAAGGGCAATCAATATGTTAAGCATTCTAATTTATTCGTGACTTGGCAAAAGGACAAATATTTAGATATATATGTATTTTGTGTATTTGAATGATTCTTAGAGTTGACTAAAACTAAGATATATATGTATATATATATATAAATAAAATAATTGAGTGCTTTTATCGTTTTTATTGATTGTTTATAATTATTTACATTTTAATAATTTATACAAAACAATTTATTATATGTACATATTCACATTTTTTTGTTTTATTTACCAGCCGTAGCTAGCTCCTAAGCCAGTGTAGGTGACGTGAGACACGGCTGGGGCGGATGAGTATGAGATGGCAGACTTGAGAACGGGAGCGGTAGCGTACGAAGAAATGGCAGGAGCGGCAGCGGCGTAGGTAGTGTAGGCGGGAGCTGCATAAGTCTTGGCCACAATGGGGCTGGCAGAGTAGGTCACGGGTGAAACGTGATTTGCGACCGAAGAGTAGGACACAGCAGGAGCAGATAAGGTCTTTGTTACAATTGGACCAGCAGAGTATGTGACGGGACCGGAATGGGCTAATGAGGAGTAAGAAACAGCGGGTGAAGCTGCATAGGTAGTGTAGGGGCTGGCTGCATACGCAACAGGAGCAGAGTATGAAACAGCTGGTGAAATTGTCTTCACTACTGGAGCGGCAGAGTAGGTAGTGAATGCAGGTGCGGAGTGAGCTGCGTAAGTAGCAACCGGGCTACCATGGGATGTTGTTTGTGAAGAGTAGGACACAGAGGAAACCGGAGCGCTGTAAGCAAGCGGTGCGGCGTGAAGGAGGTTGCCAGCAGATGCGATGCCAGCGGCGCACAAGAAGACGATCACCTAGTAAAAAAATAACACATGTCACCAAAATATTACTGTTAAGTTATAAATAATAAAACATTTCTAGTAATTTAAATCACAAAAAAAAACTTAAGCACTTTATGGTAAACATGTTCGTACCTTGGAGTACATGTTTAATTGTTCCGTCGTTGCGTTGGAATGATATTCGAGACATTAGCAGATGCTTTTATATGGTTGTGAACTGGTATTGACATTTGCGATGTGCCCAATACACAGCTCGTCGCCGAAGGCGCTTCTGTTTCAATGTCAAGGCTCGTCTCTACCGAAAATATTCATTCAACTTGTATCAGACTTGTACTCGGCTTTCGTAATTCATAATAACCAGAATGAATTGCACTTACTTTTACTTTTAAAGTTATGTCACGTATATTTGTTTGTATTTTAAAGATTTTTTTATGAGATTCGGTCAAGCTTATTGTACCCAAAACGTTACTTAGTCCATATATGGAGCAATTTAGAGACAAAGAGACAATAGCGTGACATGCAGCTAGATACTATACACTTTATCTATAAAAATTAAATGAATTGAATTGTCCGTCTGTGATTTGAAAATAACTGCCGCTTTTTCAGTAATATATATGGCTATTTGCGAGTTACCAAAACCAAAACAATCATTTTATTTTATTTTATTTGTAACGTTGCCACCTAATAATGTAAATATTTTGTGCCATGTATATTATTATGTATTCAAATAGGCATGGCACATTAAAATTGTACATTACTTACAAATTGAATTCCACGCTGG
Organism: Nymphalis urticae; assembly: GCA_905147175.2. NCBI lineage: Eukaryota > Metazoa > Arthropoda > Insecta > Lepidoptera > Nymphalidae > Nymphalis > Nymphalis urticae. The sequence continues at coordinate 3,834,829 of LR989994.1, read as the reverse complement.
TGAAACCACGGGTTATGCTAGATATTAAATATGACCTATATTAAATTGTCAAAAGACCGTGCGTATATATTTCCGATTTGATTTCAATGCACAACGCGAGGCTTTATTGGCACTTACTTACTCATAGCTGGTCTTTTTTTGTATATAATTTAATTAATTATTTAATAAAATAAGTATTTTAATATAAAAATTCAATATTAATAAGATTGTTTAATTTATAAGTTAACTTGTATAATAAAATAATTACAAAAATGTTTAATAATTTATTTATCTTCAACAATTAAAAAATAGTTATTGGCCCTGAAAAAATATATAATTATCTTCTTTAAATACTTTTGTATTTATAATTCATCTCGTGCTCTACGACGGAGGAAAACATCCTCAGGAAACCTGTATGTATCTAAATTCACTGAAATGCTGCCACGTGTATCATCCCGCATTGTATCAGCTTGGAGGAATAAACCTTAAGGAAGTATTCAATGTTGTATTAAAATGTCCCTTTGGGGACATTTTAATACTTTCAGAACATTGAATACTCTAAACAAATTAAATCATAGATATTTAAAAATATATATTGTTTTCTCTTTTTATAAGGATTTATAAATTATAATTTATCATATTTCTATTTAGCATAATTACTTTGAAAATAATTTATGATATAAGTTCATTTAGAACATTAATATTTTCTGTCGTCGTTAGTATTAAATCGTTTTGTTAGTTACATAATTCATTAGTATCATTATATGACATCTGTGCAGTCAACTGAAAATTTGTTTGCGGCTATTGGGTCTGTGGCTCCTTATTCAGTGACGGATCGATAAACGGCTCATGGTAGCTCATGATAGTTTGTTAAACAACATTGTTTCATTGTCGATTCGTCTCTGTATATTTTTTTTATTAATGTCAGGCTTACATTAGTTTTTAAGGAATCAGAGGATTTATGTTAATTAAAAATACTTAAATATTAAAATATATATATATTAAAATCGATTTTATTTAAATAATTGAAATAAACTTGATATTAAGATAGTCTTGTAGAAATATTTCTTAAATAATATAATTTGTTCTACTTTTTTATATTGTTGGGTTTAAGCTATATCATCGTTTAGCGTTTAGCAGCGAAACTGTGGTGCTGTCAATGTTTTAGACTATAGAATTTGAGACGAGAGCGAAAGCAGACTTTTTTTGCTATGTCACTCTGGCGGAACGTCAAATGGACAGCCATATATCGTGGTTGGACGACATCGAGGGATCGCCGTTAATTTTAATTACGTTTGAATTATAACATAAGATGGATTTACCTAATGGAAGAAGATTTACCTAATGTATCTACATAACAAGAACAACAATATATATATATATATATGTTATCATGTACCGAAGACATGTTGTCCTTGCCTTTATTGTATCTTCAGTTTATATTTTGTGCACCTGCTTATTTTAAACGCAGCATCACAATAAAAATTATCGAATTATTTTTATCTTAATGAAATTTTTGATACCTAGGCTGGTCTGGATGGTGTTTGGTTAGCCTGCCCATTATCATTGTGGTTTAGCATATTGCCATTTTTATTTCCTACATATATATATAAAATATGATAATTACGAGTAATTAACTACTAAGTAAGAAAGAATTTAAATGAATTATCTAATGAATAAGATCAATAAAGCGCTCTTCTGTAGGAAGTTTATATAGTCCTTGATAACTGTTTGAAATATCATTTACGTTATGTCATGTCAGACACGTGTATAGTTTGCCACTGTTATACTTATGTGTTGTTGTTATCTCAATATTTTTTATAATAGGCATTTATTTATTTAATTCCAAAGACTAATATTTATAGAAAGCAAACTAACTATTTATAAATATTAAACTATAATACACAGTCAATTCATGTAATTTTTGTCATAAATAACTAAGAAATATAATAATGTAATTTCAATAAAATATAATATTAAGTATTATAATTTAATTAATAAGTACCACTTTTGTAAAATATTTCCATCTCTTTTTATCGTAATTGAAAAACAAATTAGAATAGCATTTCAGAGACAGCGGAGCATTTAGACATAAAACATTTGGATATAATTATTTGATATTGGAGCATTTGAATATGAAACGTGGTACTCAATCAAAAGTCGCAGATTCAAATGTAATATATGTAGTGTGTAATGTAAATAAATATATTATTATCTAATGTAGGTGTTACGTTAACGTTAACGTTATTAAAGTTCCGCTAACGAAGAATATAATGAAAAACAATAGGTAACGCTTAAAATATTTTATTATTAATCAATCATCATTTACCATCCGTAGCTCGCTCCCAAACCGGTGTAGGTTACATGAGACACGGCCGGGGCTGCGGAGTAAGTGACGGCGGACTTCAGAACTGGGGCTGTGGCGTAAGTGGAGATTGCTGGTGCGGAAGCGGCGTACGTGGCTACGGCAGGAGCTGCGTAAGTCTTAGTCACAACTGGGCTGGAGGCGTAGGTCAGAGGTGACGAGTAGGTTCTGCTCAGAATAGGACCAGATGCATATGCAACGGGGGAGGCATGAGCTACTGAAGAGTAAGACACAGCGGGAGATGCAGCATAAGTGGCAACTGCTGGTCTTGCTGCATACGCAATAGGAGAGGCGTGGGCAAGTGATGAATAGGCGATTGAAGGCGCGGAATGAGTTGAGATGGTGTGGTAAGATACAGCTGGAGATATTGTTTTAGCGACAACTGGGGCGGCAGCGTATGTGGCGATGGGGGCAGCGTGGCCTGTCGTTTGTGAAGAGTAGGACACGGAGGAAACAGGAGCGCTGTACGTCAAGGGCGCGGCATGAAGAAGGTTGCCGGCAGAGGCGATGCCAGCAGCGCACAAGAAGATTACTACCTGGAGATAAAATATATATGTTATATAAAATCAAAAAGCTCATAGGAGAAACATTTTATTTAAAAAAAGTTATTGTCCATGAGACGTAATTCAAAAGTTTCCCTACAACATTTCAAGTCACAATCACGATTCACAAAACCATTTTACAATAACGATTAATTAAATTTGAGAACCGTGCATTACTATAATGTTAAATATTGGATTATTCTTATTCGTACCTTTGAGTACATGTTTGTTTGTTTCAGTTGTTGTCGCTGGAATGAATTTCGTATCAATTGCAAGATGCTTTTATATGGTTAGTAAGAACTGGTATTAACATTGTTTATTCACAACTCGACCCATCGCTGCAGGCGCTTTAATTTCAGTGTCAAGGCCAAATTACGCCTCCGGAAATTATAACAATAAATCACCCATCACCCACATTGAAGTGTATAATTAATATCAAGTATTTTTGTATTCCATTTTTTAAAATCAAATTGAAATATCATTAAAATAAAATAAATGTTTTAGGTAATATTTTATGTTTTTTTTTAACTATGAATACATTAATTTGTGTATGACTTTTTAACATTTTTTTTTTTAATATTAGTGAAGGTTCTGTTACATGTAATTAATTAAAAAAAGAATGGGATAAGCGCTATCTATTACCACAACTCTAATGTTAATACTTGTACAGTTTATTTCCGGTTGAATGCCTATTTACATCCTTAAATAAAATAAAATAAAACCTATGTAATTTAATCGTTGATAAATTGAATTATTGTGCTTCGGTTATCCTCGGTAGAAACATTCCGAATCGGAGGTGGTTTTTTGCTTGCAGGAAGCTACTTGAATAAATTATATTTTGATTTGATTTCAAACATCTTATGTCTAATAACAGCGGTATTGAGTGTAAATAAAAGCTACTTAATGTTTCAATGCTTGCACTGACAAATATGCGAAATCATACAAATCAAAATCAATAAATTCTTATTAATAAATAAATTAGAATCATGGTCATCTACGAATTAAAAAAAAGCTCTGTATTATTTTTCCTCGTTATTCTATGAGGACACTTTAATATAAATTTGTTTATATAACAGTTTGTGTTTGTCTGCACTTGTCTATTTGTTACCGAACTTCTTTCACGAAGAGTCGTCTGAGAGAGATTGCTATAAGCGATAAGACCGCCTTTGCGTACAATTTATTCCTTATATTAGTTTTTTTCTTGTTATTCTGAGTTATTTGTTATTTACATGATGTGTAATTTTATATAATTATTAGATTAATTAAACTCCATACGGATTTACGGTTCCATACGGAACATCCATGACGGATTACCATAAAAATTGGTTATTTTTTTCATGGAGAGAGTTTTAATACTGTCCACTTAAGCAAAAGTAGTAACAATTACTTGCCGCTAGATGGCTAGCATTAGACTTTTACAAAATCAACTTCAATCAACTTTTACAATTTTTTTTTAAAGTGTACATATAATTAATAATTGGTTTTCAGACAATGGGATCGTTATGATGATGAGAATAATTAACTACATTATTATTATTTTTTTCAAAGTATTTTTTGCGCAAGGTTATATTTTAGGTTGTAGGTTGCACATCACTAGGTTGGAATTTATATAATGCTATAAATTCCAACCTAGTGATGTGCATACGCTGCCTCCTAATTAGTAATGGCATCAGAACAGCGATTCAACTCGTTGAAATATATTAAATTAATTTAACATGCAGCTTAGATACTGTATCGATCCAAGATAAAAAGAATTTTCATACCTAACACTTAACAATTTTTTACATATAAAGATAAATATTAAAATAAACAAATATTTACATATAATGAAGCTCTCTTAGCAGCTTTGCTCCCGTTATCTATCAATCTCTAGCTAGGTACGAGTAGTAAAATCGACCATCGATGTAGCTGACATAATTTTTCTTTACTATTATTCTTCGATTTATTTATATATACAATATACAAATACATTTTAATCTAAATGGTAACCAACTTTCATTGGTTGCTTAACATAATAATTACCGAGGTGATTTTTGGTGGAATTCATATGAGATGGAAATTGACGTATTAAGCAGTTTGAAGACTTAGTACAGAGTAATGTTTTTAAACGATTTTATATTTTTTACCTTTCCTACTAGTAGTAGTATTTCAATTAAAACAAATGATAAAAAAAATATCTCTTCCTCCTTCCTAAGCCGTTCAAGTAATGTCGACCTATGTTTGTATATTAACAGTTAAGTAATACATATACTATGGTTATATATGTATATACATATATATGGTATGGTTTTTATTTAGACGCAGAAATTATATATACTATATAGTTAGTGTTATAATTGTTTTATTATAAAACAATAATCAATGTTTTTATTTTTGACACAATAAAGAAATGTTTTAGTTCATCTACGATGTGAAACTTGTATCATTTTAATGTACAAGATTTTAAAGTTTTTCAATTATTATTATGTAATTAACATTAATATTTGAAATTAATATAACTACGACTTTTATTCAAGTTATTCATAAATTTATATTACAGAAAATATTTAAAAATCTAATTATTTATAAAAATAATCTTTCTTAGTATATTTCGGTGTAAAATAAAAATAAAATAGATTTTTTAAATTTTATTCGCGTTGTATAAAAATAAATATACAAATGACATAAAACTAAATTTGTACACAATGGTTAAGTGATCACCAGCCGTGACCGGCAAGACCGCCGTAAGCGTACGCAGGCGCAGCTGAGTATGTGACTGCTGATTTGTACACAGGGGCCGAAGCGTAAGTCGCAACTGGAGCAGCATGGGCGGCGTAACTAAGAGGAGCAGAGTATGAAACCGCTGGGGCAGCATAGCTCTTTACGATCGGGGCAGACGCATAGGTGGAGTAGGACGGGGCGGCGTAAGAAATAGCGGGAGCCGCATAACTCTTGTAGACTGGAGCTGCCGCGTAAGTGGCAGCGTAGCTGGGAGCAGCGTATGTAGCGTAGGTCTTAGCTACCACAGGAGTAGCGTGGGCGGTGTGGGTAGAGTATGACGAGACTGTGGACACAGCGGGTGCAACAGCTTTCACGACGGGAGCGGAGTATGCCACAGCGGGAGCGGCGTATGTTGAAATGGCAGGAGCGGCATAGCTCTTGATGACGGGGGCTGCTGCGTATGTAGCGTATGAGGCGACAGGGGCAGCGGCGTATGACGCTACGGGGGCGGCGGCGTATGTGGCAACGGGAGCGGCGTACGAAGCCCCGTAAGTGGCTCCGTATAAGCCTCCAGCGCGGGCGGTCGCAACCGCGCACAGGAATACTACAAGCTAAAAAGATAAAAAATATTTCATATATTACATATTAAAATTTAACAATAATTTAATTTAAACAATTTTATTTCTTAAAAATAAAGTATTTGATGAACTTTTTATGAAAAAGGTAATTTTCTTTTAATGAATATTACACTTATTTAATAATAAATGAATATTTATCTAAACATATATTTTTACCTTGGCTGTCATTTTGTGATATTAAACTCAGTACGGCAAGTGATACGGTAAGTGTGTAGGCGCGTACTTTTATACCATTCTCGTTAGGTATCCCCGTGCGCCAGCGCAGCTTGTTTCGCTCTAGGCCTTACGTTAGAACCCTATTACGGATGTTAAGATTTTATTAGTCATTGAATTGTATTTAATCTAAGATAACCTATATTTTTGTATTTACTTATTTAAAAGAATAGAATAATAATTTTAATAATATTTTTTATTCTTTTTTAAAAGTGTCATTAGTTTTAATGTTTTAAGTGGATCAACAAAGTTTTTCAAAATGTTTTTAAAAATCTTTATAAAAAAAACATTTATACAACAATGTACATAATGTTTTTTTTAAAAATAATTATTAGTTTTGTTTCACAATGTAGGTTACATTATTATAGAGAATTTACTAACATTCCAATTCGTTGCCTAATTTTCGAATTCAGTGATTTCCGTAATTGAATTTTTGGGTATTCGTTGATCTAGAAAAATCACGTAGTGAAATGTTTGTTTTATTCATTCACTATTTTGTATTAAACTAAGTAATAGATCTAAATTGAATCAGAATATTTCTTGTGATAGTTATTGCATATTGAAAATGTTACGTATATTCATTCAATCAATTGTTTTATCTTTTTAATTAATTTATTAATAGAAATAAGGACCATTATTATAAACATTGCACACTCAAAGTAACCATTATTAAACATTTATTAATTTATAACATTTTTCATTCATATTATAATAAGACATTTCTATAATATTTAATTGTGTATATAATGTCGATATACTTAATTAGGTACAACAGTTCTGTACAATAATTATAAAAAAATATATAAATTGTCATATAATATGCATGCATCGCGTGTTTTTTATTTGGCAAATTTTATAACTACTATGAAAATAATTAGAAAATTCAAAATATTGTTTAAGCTGGTATCACTGGTTATATGGCTCAATTACATTATGTAAGCTCCTAACAAACTATAAATCGATCAAGATCATGTACAGTCATTTGGGTCCGGCTGAATTTACGCGATACATATGCGTTAGAATACGTAATTCAGTACAGATAACCACGAATGTGGTAATCACTCTTGACGTGATAGAAATAATGGCTATTTTAGCTTAAAAATAAATTGACCACCGTACGGAGACAAGCCTCATTTGAGTTGTGTAAATGTACCCATGTGGCGCTTTTGTTTAAGGGTTTAAACCTAGTTACTGATATTCTTTTTAAATTTAAAATATTGTTTAGGATTTTTTTTAATTAATTATTAATTTTATCTACACACTTTTGTGTCCGAGACATTTTTCGAGTATAATTCAAATTGTATTGAATTGTAATGCATTCCTTTAATTAAATTGTGTGATTTCATAACTATTTATATATTTATCTTTTATTATATTCATTTTCATATATAATCACACATGGTACTATTCTTTTATATTTTTACTTTATTGTAAGCCATGGATCCCGCACCGCGGAGTAATATTAACTTATGCAACGTAGCCCTCGGTTCCTTATCAGTGTCTCGAAGACCACGATGTTCTATAAAGCCATTTTGATGCTAAATAGTATTAATTTGTTTAAAAAATACTTTAATTAAGAATGCAATAAGTACGTTTTTCTTGATTACAATATATAAAAAATAGTTTTGTTAGTGCAATTAAAATAGGATAATTTATTATTTGAGATATTATTACAAATTTAAGTTTTATTTATCAGTAATGTATTATGTATCACTAGATAATTATATACACACATACCGTATCTCCGTATGTCTATTACATACATATACATATTGCTAAAAGGTTATGTACAAGAATGTTTTAATAACTAATATAAAATAGATTATTTAACCTAATTTAAAAAAAAAACCTAGGTTGAAAAGAATTTCCGAATATTGAATTCAAATGAATTGTGTACTACGCCTTATTCACATGTTACATTTTGCAATCCTGGACAGGTCAATCGTGCCGCCTCGCCCCATACAGCCTAAACTAGACTAGGTATTCGATATTGCATTAAAACTCACGGAGTCCATAATGTTGGTAACTTTTCTTTGTTTGACATAAACAACTCGTTTGACAATACCCCGATTCGACATATAGAGTAGCTTAGTGTCAACTCATTTTAAGCCTTATTTATTAAGATGAAGGTATTATTTTGTGCGTTTAAAATTTGGCACGTGTTGACAAGACAATACATTAAGACGAACGTGAGTAAAATTTTTTCTAAGGCCGTTTGTTCATACTTTATGCAACGATGAGTTATAGTTATTTTTGTTGCCTTAAAAGTAAAATTTTTTTATTTACACATATTATAAGTGTAATTTTTTATGTTTAGAATGAGTTAGAATAAAGAAAAAAATTGATGCTATTTTCGCATTTTATTAATACAAATAAATGGAAATGGAACTTTGTCATTTTAGAATAATTGCCTCTTTTTAATTTAATATGAATATTTGCGAGTTCAAAATCAATTTGTCATTTTTATTTTTGTCAGTCTCTTTGTTCGGGGTAATCTTCAAAAGGGCTAAAAATTATAAATACAAATAATGTTTTAATTAATTACTAATCCAAGGTATCGTTTAGTCTGTGTTTCATCAAAATCGATTGAGTCTATCAAAAGTTATAATAACTAAAACTATATATAATATAAATTTAAAATGTCTGCCGGTGATTTCAAATTAACTGCTTTTTTATAAGATAATATGCTTTTGTGATTTACCCAAACATATTTTTTTAAAATTTACTTTACCAAGCTGCTCTTACCTAATAATATTGTATTTCATGTATAATTTAAATGGGTTTGTATATGACATTGAAGGTTCCTTGTCACAAACTTAATTCCACGCTGGTGACGCCGCGGGTTTTGCTAGTTCGCAATAAAATACACTCATAAGAAGAATTATATAATTTTGTTATATGATAATTATCTTAAATAAGCACTTTACATAGCGGTATAATAATTTATACTTAATTAAACTGTCAGTCGCGCATACCATAAAAACTAAATATTTTAAGCATTTACCACGTATATGTTGTACCGTGACCTCTGAATGTCATGTGAGACACTGCTGGAGCTTCTGCGTAAGATAAGCTAGATTTAATTGCTTCATTTTGTATCGGCGTATAAGAATTATACGTCAGCACAGGTAATTTTGAGTTACTTGTTTGTAAATTTGATGAGGTATATACAGGATTATATGCAAGTTGAGCCCCAACTGAATCTGGATGTTGCGAATCAAACGAAAATCGATGCTTATCTACGAAGTTGACTTCGGATTCTTGAGACGATACATCTTTTTCGTATATCGGAGCGGGTTCTGCATTTGCCTTGTAATTTGGTGGGCTACTGATAGAAGGGTAAGCAGATGGCACTGATGCTTCAGGTGTAAAGTGAGTACCGATGGGACCAGCTTTGACAACTGCCAAGCAGACCAAGAATACCGTTAGCTGTAATAAAAAAAAACAATTATAACATTTTTTATTCATATTCAAATTATTTACATAATAGTTTAGTTTTAGTAGTAGTTGTATTTATACTGGATATGCTTAAAACTTTTACCCTTTCAATCATTTTCGTCGTGTCATTTATCAGAATCAAAAGTATTGAATGTGAGTATTTTTGTACATGTCTGGCTTTTATACATTGTAACTGTATGAAATTAATCCAGTCTTCAATCAACTTCACCATTTTCTGTAAGTTTAATGGGCCATATTTTAAAACCTGTCACCGGACCTTAAACTCTGTAACCTTTACTTGAATCAACATGCTTCCCAAAAATGTAAAAGCGGTCTTGCTATAAGATTTTGGAACTCGTTTTAAGTATCAAGAGTAATCTTTTATCTCGGCCATGGAAGATGACTTTTCATCTTTTCAGTGTGTGCGTATACGCAAGACGAAGACGATAATTGGATTAAATACTCCTTTGTATAACTTGGACAATGACAATAATTGTGAGTATGAACTTATCGTTGAAAAATGAATTATTTAGTAAACTAGTGGTAGTCTAAAGCGATATAAAGATATGATACTGGTTCTTACGCAAGAGTTTAGAGAATTGCTCCGTGCGTTTTGCACTTGCGATATGTCTATGAACTGAATAAAGTATTAGCATCCGTTAGCATATTAGATAGGCGTGTGGGAGTAACCTAAATGGAAAATTAGATAGAAACAGGTTCTGAATTTTGGTACCGATGATTCATATGGTGTATGCCACTTTGTCAATCTAAACAAATTTAATTAACAAGATTACAATGTAAAGCCTAATCTAACGAATAAACAAGACAATTGTGTTTGTATTATATAAATAAATATCTGTATTGCAGACTCTTCTCTAAGAATAATACAGATAAAGCTGTCAAGTTTAAATTAAACATTACATAATTTATAATTTCTGAAATAAGCAATTAAAATATAATAAATATATTTATATTACAGTTGTATGTAGCCTTTTCTTTTTTTAATACTGTTTACTTATTCGAGTTATGCACAAAATATTCTGCCAATATTAAACAAACTTCGCGTTGTTGAATTTGTTGACCTATGCTAAAGGCAAAGGTGTTTATTATAGTTCTCCTTAATATATAATTAAAAAAAAAAAGTTTATATATTGGGGTCTTATAATATGCTATAAGCTAGCATATTATAATACCAGGTTAAGATCCCTCTGTGAAGCATTAACGTTAATCGCGCGTCAAGCCGCGCGGAAAGGCTAGTTATGAATAAATATTCTGTTTCCAATGTAAACATAAATTTTGATATAGCGTTATTGTTTAATTAAATGATAAAGCTAGGCCTAGAGCGATCCCTTGTTACATAATCACATTTATACATAAGACTCTGATAAAGCAATGAAAGTTTAATGCGGTTCAGTTCTTCAACGCATCAATAAAACATGGAATGGTAAGTGCCAGCCGATGTCGAATCACAACGAGTTTTTTTACGTCGAATCTTACTGAGACAAAGTAATTGCGTTTTTTGATATAGAATATATGGATATACTTGTTACTGCTACTTAATCAGTCAGTTAAAGGTTTTCATTTAGCTTGTAACGTTGATTACATACAATTTTTTTTTGTTTGTATTAACGATAAATAGTTAAATTATTTTAGACGTAGTTTGTAATTATTAGTATATTCTAATTTGAAAAGTTTATTTGGTTCGATTTGGTATTTAATTTGCATTACAGCAAAGTTTTTCAAATACCCAACCGTAACAAAATTGAACATTTAATTAAATAGCAACGGAATCAAAGTCGTTTCTGAGATTCATCGCAACAAAGGGACAGACATACTGAAGAATGTCATTATCCCATTTATTTGGGGTCAACGAAATATATCTTTTTCTTTTATCAATCTAAACTCTAATTATGACCAACCTCTTATTAAAAGTTATCATATGATATATGAAATACAATAAATTCTTCAAATTATACATATGTAATTGTATTTTATACAACTAGTAGATATACTGTGGGCTAATATTTGATAATGAAGATGGCCTTGGCCAAGCTATTACTTCGCAGAATAATGATGTACGAATCTTATTTTAGATACATTTAAGGTACTTGTGAAACATTTACACTGAATTGAAATAATTACGATACAATCTACTTTAATATATTAACCTAATTACGCAAAAATGCACTTTACTGTATATACTTAGAAGGAGCAAATAATAAAATTCCAGTAATACCATTTTATATATTTTGATATGACGTTAATATTATTTATTACTTAGCGTTTATTTTAAAACACGTATTTACCTAATCATAGAAATACTTTTACTGTTATCTATTTATATTTTTTATTCATAATTAAGTATTTTAGCAATCAATATCGAGCAATATCGGTCAATGCCATTGATCAATATAAACACGTAGAAAAGTATTTTAAACCAATTACAACTAAGCAAAAAAACAATATTTTTAAAGTTACATATTAAAACAATAGTCTTATTTTTTTTTAAATTGGAAGGCATTCAGTCAAATGAGCCTCTTGATGATTTTGTAAGAAATATAACCTTATCTATACATATAATATTATAATTCCTAACATCAACAATGTACCGTCATAACATCTTAGTTTCCAAGGTTAGCGGCGCATTGGCGATGTAAGCGATGGTTAACATTTCTTACAATGCCAATGTATGGGCGTTGGTGACCACTTACCATCAGGTGGCCCATATGCTCGCCTAACTATTCTATAAAAAAAAAAACATATTATTTCCCCTGAGCCTGTAATTACACTGGCTCGATAAAGCTGGAAAACATTACGAATTATTACTGGTCTGTGGTAGAATATTTTACGAGAGTTTACCTAACCTAACTGTCCTTCAACCGGGGCAAGTCCTTTTCAAACATCTTCAACAATTACCATCATAATTTACGTAAAACATTAGTAATTTATACGCTTAAACCTTTCTCATGGATCACTCTGGTAAAAACGTATGGAAATCCGTTCGTTAGGTTCAAGTTCCTTGCGTTCAGACATACTTACACTTCTGGTGGACTTCGTTTTATAATATGGCTTAATCGAAGAATGAATTCATCAAAAGAGAAAAAATATTAAACGCTCGTTAACATTCAGAGGAATCTATGGTATGATATATAAAAATATCGATACGAGTAATAAATATAAAATATAATGGACTATTAAATAATGTCATATATGATTCCTATTCGAATGACATATATAACCTTAACCTTTTTATGACAAATTGTGTGTCGGTCATATCACAACATTGTAGCTTAGAATCAATCTGTTGTAACAGACTGCTGTATATATGAATAGCTTAATGACATGGTAGTCAAAACAGTAAGCCTTGTGAGTATAATTTTATTTTGTCTCCATTGTTAAGTAGTGTTTTCAAGAACAATGAACAATTTTTTTTTCTTATATTAAGTAGTTGAAGTATCATTGAATAGTCGTTTTAATGTACTTTTAATTTGTTATACATGTTGTATTCTGTTCGTTTGTCATGTAAACATTTTATCAAACAATAACTATAATTTGGACTAAGCAGAAAAGTTATATGACTTGACAAATTTTCGGGAGCATCGAGACTATTTTTTGTCGATTTTTTTAAGCTAACCTTTGATTGAGAACCGATAGGACCAAGTGGATAAAACAAGCTGATTTTAACTGAAGATCGCAAGTTCAATGACAAATACCATTGATTTGTAATTTGTGTATAAACACATTGTCCTCATAGCTCTCCATTATATTTGCTTAACGGTCAAATACGAGATTTAACATAAAATGTGATCATAACTAAACAATAAAATAAACTATATAATATAATTACATAGAAGTTACAAAAAAGCGGTTATTGTTCAGCAATTAGCAATGACATTATAATTTATAGAATTAATTCATTTTTACATTCAAAACTATATTTATATTAGTAGCAGTGTCCATATACTAAGAAACAGTACATAATATAATACTCGTAATAAAAAGTGCGATAATATTAATGGCCTGTACGTGACCTTAATTGCTGCTGCTCTTCCTTTTGTTAATGATTTAATTATATTTTTAAATATGACAATGAAAATTACCTTATCTTATACAATAGTATTACAGTGTTTATTTATTTAATAATTATAATAAGGAAGAGCTTTGAAGAATAGACCGTAGTGACGTCAGTGCTCCATCCTGAGACAATGCGGCGTGTTTTACGCAATACAGTTCAGATTGGATTACGAAATTTATTATTTGAACGGTACTATAAATTAATAATTCAATTAATCGATGATTCATTTATCATCTTATTGAGGAAGAACTCTTGAAAGGCTATTTATTATTTAATAATATTAAATAGTACGAAAATTCGCTTATTTTTCTTGTATTGTATCTTTGTTTCGTTTGATAATTCGATTTTGTATAATAAATGTTTCCTAAAAGTATTGAGATCTCTTCCTGTGTTCCTTTTAATTTCGTTTTCATTTATTTACTTAACATTATTCCTATCGAGGAATGTTTATACATTATTTAAAAGCGTGTAAATTGTATTTTCCTTAAATAAAACCCAATTTCGTTATAAACCATGGTTTTTCTGATGAAGTAGTTCAAGTTATTTTTTTGGCAAGTCGCCTAAGTTTGCGGCTCTCTCAAAATACTTATTTAAAAAAAAATTAATATGTTAAGCGAAATACTATGAAACGCAGATTCACATTATGATAAAAGTTAACAAATTATTTATGATGATTTTGAAATAACAACAAGGCCAATTTAGCTAAATACTTATTATTGCAAATTCTAAGAATTGTATAATAATTACATTTGTTCTGTAAAAAAGTGCACCCAGCTATTTTATATTGTTGCTATTTGAATTATACTGGCTTATATTATTTTATTTTTCATTATATTTGAATTTTTATTTAACAAAATCCGAGATAGCTCAGTGGTTAGAACGCGTGAATCTTAACCGATGATCACGGATTCAAACCCAGGCAAGCATCACTAAATTTTCATGTGCTTACTTAGTGTTTATAATTCATGTTGTGATTGGTGATATAAGAAAACATCGTGAGGAGAGATGATCCTCATGAGTCTAATTTCACTGAAATTCTAAATCTTTGTATTCCACCAAACTGCATTGGAGCAGCGTGGTGGAATAAGCTCTAAACCTTCTCTCAAAAAGGGAGAGGAGGCCTTAGCCCAGCAGTGGGATATTCACAGACTGCTACTGTTTATTTTCAAATAAATACGAAATACATCTGTGGCACCTTCAATAAAATTTATTGCCCTGATTTATTGACTTATTCAGTTGAGATATTTCGCTTTATTACTTATTGCTTCAGAATAAATTTTGATTCCTGGCCTATAAAGCCTTCTTGTAACGTTATGATTAGAACGATTTGTATGTTTTTATAAAGATATAGATTCTTAATAATGCAATCATTAACTTTTATATTTTTTACTAGTTGTGTATCAGTCGCGTTCAGAACCCCTTAATTTGTGTAGTATAAAGTCTTACTATATTTCTTTACAGTTTTAATAATATTTATTTTTATCTCTTTTAATTTAATAACTTGATACTTTATGTTTATTTAAATTATATATAGTTGAAAGTCAAATATCGTATTAATTTTGATGCTATCTTTTCATCACTTGTGCATTTAAATGTCTATGTGTGCTGCTATGCTAATAAGAGCATGTTACGAAACAGCGCAGTGTAGAGGCGGTTTTATAATCTGTGAACAGTTACTCTGATTCTCATCGCAAAGGTCCTGTTGACATTTTAGCGGCCTTCAAACTGTATGTGGGTCATTGTAACACACTTATTTTTTAAATCTTTGCCAAATTGCATTGAATAGAATGGAAGGACATCGGTTAGCACGGCGATTATTTAAGAAAGTTTTCTACATATTCTGTATTGTAAAACAAATTAATATAATAAAAATTTTAAAACATAATTTGCTTGTGCTCTTATTTCAATTATAGCCAATAATAGTATTTTTTTATTATTTTGATTATAATTTTGTATACATCGTGCATACAAAATCACCTAATTAATAATTTGACAAAGTGAGTGCGTTATGTTATATTGCACACCATTAAATGTATTTATCTCTAGTTCTTTAACTATTTATATCTATACTAAAAGTATAAAGGCGGAAGTACCTCTATCTGTCTGTTATTTTATTTATCTAATAATTATATTTCTAATAATTTCCAGCGTCTTGTGTAATTGCCAAAGGACAATCATTTAGACGGCGTGTTTTTGCTATAAATTTGTGATGTGTATTTTGTTTTAATTTTGTATTTTATAAAAATGTCTGTACATAGCATATCGTTTTTTTATTTTAAAATATTTTGTTATACCTTCCTTTCTTATATTACATTTTTACCTAATACCCGTTCCTCTCCCCCTAAGACGCGGGCGAAGCCGTGGGCGTATACTAGTTAATATTATATCCCTTGAGTGTCTGCACCGTCAAGCTCTTCTTCACTTAAAGAGCAAGATACGGAACATCAATAATAACTCAATTCCTCTGCGTATTAGCAGATCTTATATCTATTAATAATAATAACTGTTATAAATATATATCTGAAGGGTTTATTTATTTCAATACATTAATTTTATCATCAGTCTGATTTAAATTGCATGTAGGTTTGTTTGTAGAGATTGTATATTTTTTAAAATTTATGCAATCTTAATTGTATCAACCATGTCTAAAATTAGAAACGACACCAATTTCATTGACACTAAGGTGAGATAATTAATAAAAATATAATTAATTAACGTGTAACGGTCCCCTCATTGCATTTAAGAGATGATTATGTAATCATTGACATAATTTCGCGGCCACTATATATTTTATTTAATTAGTTTTTTTCTTGTATATATGTATATACTGACAACAAAAAATCTAATTAAATTTATTAAGGCCAAAGGATATCCTATAAGTAAATATATTTATCGGCAGCATCTTAATTAGTTCGTATAAAATAATAATATATTTATAGTTTGTGTTGTAGGCGGAAATAACACAATATTATATATTTGGCGAGTATGTATTTAATAACCTGCTCTTATGTATTACCGGTCCGATTCGGTTGACCATTTATTGAGGATTTTTTTATAACCGACTTAATCTCTGTCGTCTGTATATATTTTCACAACCAAAATAGTGCTCAGCAGTTTGGCGAATCGTATTCTTAATTAGTTAATCAACACTTGATCAACGCGTGCTCATCTTGTGCATAATAATAATTAAACCGAATTCAAAAAATTTTAAAAATGCACTTGATTTTTTTAAATTTACAGAATAGGTAGGCGGGCGAGCATATGTTTCACCTGATGGCAAGTGGTCGTCAACGCCCATAGACATTGGCATTGCAAGAAATGTCAACCATCACTGCGCCAATGCGCCACCAACCTTGGGAACCAAGATCTAATGTCCCCTGCATCTGTAATTACACTGGCTCACTCACCATTCGAACCGGAACACAATAATACCAAGTACTGCTGTTTTGTGGTAGAATATCTGATGAGTGGGTGGCATCTATCCAAACGAGCTTGCACTAAGCCCTAGCTTGGTGGTAGGCCACCAGTAAGTAAGATCGTTATCAAATTGGATTTATTGTTAGCTTTGTAGTTGTAGTTTTTTGAGTCGGTGTCCAGCCCAAATGATGTATTACTAAGTTTATTTTAGCAAAGTAAACGAGTTCATTTAGTAAAGTCAATTAGTTCTTACAAATTGTAGTATTGATAATAACTTTGATAACTTGCGAGTGGCTGACTAACCTGGTGTTTAAATGTAAGCATAAGTTTGATATTACTCAAAGTTTTAAACTCAAATCTTCTAAAACAAAATCCAATTAGGTTATTTTTTACTTTTTAATATATGTTAAAATTGGTTTAATTTTATTTTCTAATATTGTTCTAGTTACACACAGTAGCGAGTAATAATTCATTACAATATATTTTTTTGGAACGTAAAGAGTATAGGTTTTCTTATTAGAGAGAAAACATTAAGGCGTTGCAATTTGTAATTTAAAACCAAGTAAATTACAAAATAATCATAGTGATCTATCCTCCTATACATATATTTGCTAATATAATAAATATTAGCTTAGCTTTATCATCAACGGGATTAGAGCCGAGGTGGTCCAGTTGTTAGAACTGAAACTAAATCGATTATCACGGATTCAAATTCAGGTATGGATCATTGTATTTTTATGTGCATTATTTGTGCTTATAATTCATATGAATGAAACCTGCATGAGTCTATTTTTATTGAAATTAATTTTACGTTGCTGAAACTTGTTAAATATGTTACTAGTTATGATAAATCAATGCTTTCACTCGTTTATGGAAACCGTAGGCCTCGTGTTATATCAAGGAGTCCTCGATAAATAAAATAAGTAATACAGGTATAAACATTAATAATAAAATGTAGTTATTTTTAAATTTACAAAGCGTATATGCTTGTGTGGTTGTACTTCGCATAGCGCATCGCCTTGAGCTATATTTATGTACAGTAAACAAACACAAGCTGTAAATAACTTAACAAAGATTGTTTTTTCAATATAAAATGCCTCAATTGTAATTTTGAATATAAAAAAATGTTTTCGATGATGATATATATAGGAGAATAGAGAGCAGTTGTATGGGTGAGAATTGTTTTGTCTCTCTCGCTGAACTCAATAAAACACGTTGACGTGACATGTATATTAATCGCCTGTCCTGATGTTACTCCCGATACTGTTCTGACAACTTGTCATGTTAATTACATTTGCTAATAGTCGTATGTATGTATGAACAAATCTTTCTAGGACGCGTCTACTCATAAGTAGTTCTATTACATATATAAAAGTGTCACTCATTATGTATTGAATGACATGATTAATTGCTTAGTATAATTAGTACAGTCACCATTAAATTATACGATAAAAAATATTAAAGGTCTATATACGACCTTTGTGTGTTAAGTTTAAAATTCATTTAGTCCCTGTTTACATACTTTTAAAGCGATATAAAAGTGTTTTGTAAAATTACCTGAGTAAACGACCTTTGTTATTTAAAACTACATGCAACACTAATAACAGATTGCTATTGAAATATTTCCTTTACTCGGTCTATATTTGGAAAGTTTTCGCTTTGAGTTCCGGGGGGTTCGATTGTATGTTTTTTAAAAGATACCTGAGTAACTTATACATAAGTATTTATAGTCAAAATTTTATATCATGTTTAAAATAAACATGAGCGCCACGTGGCCGAATTTGGACCACGACAGCGAATCAGAAAGCCTAACAAACTGCGCAGGACGTTTTATTATGCACAAGTGTGTGCGTAAATACAATCGTACTCTCTGTTTCTTTAATCTCAGTCCGTTGGCACGGACGGAATCTTATACGATCGGAGATCGATCGGGGGCAGGATTAACGGCTTAAATAGTTTCTGGGGCTTGTTCTGTACTACACTGTCAACTTCCTAACCTCGGGCTTTTATTGACAATTTCTTGATAGAAAAACTCAATACTTTCTTACTGGCCCGACGCCGGATTTGAACCCGAACCTCGGCATCTGCAGCCATATCAGCTATTTACTAGATCAATAAGGTACTTTATTGCCTCAACATCAAATTAATTTATCTGACATATTTAATTAAATGCGTAAATATATGATAATATCATAACGTAATTATTAAAATCGGTTCAAATATTTACCGTAATAAAACCGAAGCAAAACACAGCATTCACTCAATAAAACCACTTTTAGTTTGTATTTAAGCAATTTATCTGTGATGATATTTCGAAATATTAATTTATACAAAGCTAAACTAGAATTCCTTAGTTAGTCGGAGTCATTAAAACTTTTATTAAATGGAAATTCCAAAATTGAAGAATTTATCCTTGAATTAATCTTCGGTTTAACTTCTCAATGTTTCCGTTAGACAATGATGATAAGATGAGAAAGTTAAGTTGTATTGTTTAACTTCAATAATTATGTAGATATATTGTTATTTTTCTTTAATATAATATTATATTCTCATTTATATTATAAGGTATTATAAAATACATACTGAAAAATATGCGGATTAAAATTTGAAATAATAGAATTATATAATAAATTATAATACATATAGATTATTCAACTATGTTTCAAAAATATATAATCCTTAGGAAGGAAGCGTCTGCCAGTTTTAATGTTCACATATTTGACATATGTATATGTATTGTGTTATATCACTTAAACGTTACATATCACACTCAAATTTGACCTTAACATTTATCTCTCATATTGTCCAAAGAAGTTTCACATCAATAATATTTTAATACCCCTTGGAGGGAAATTAAAGGTTACGGTGGTATTTCTGAACGGAAAATAATCAAATTTAGGGGACATTGTAGACAAGTGCGTGCGAAATAACAGATGCATTCCTTTTCCCTTACTCTTATGATCAGTTACGATCAGGGAGAGAGACAGAGCTTAAGTGCAGAACCAAAGGCTTTGAAGCTGAAACTGTGAGTAACTTACCAACTTACAAACATCGAACTCCTTAGATTCTTGTTAGAAAAAAAACCGTTACTTTTATAGGTCCAATCCGGAGTTTAAAACCATAACCTTGGGGTCCGTAGCCTTGAAAGATAGCTACTGGACCAAAGAGGCAAAAAAAAAATTAAAACGGCAGCCAGTTCGTATACATTACTACGAACTAAGTACCATTAGATTACACCAAACTTACTTAATGACGGAACGATGAAATAATGAACTTATTTATTGAATACTGCAAAAATATTATATTTATTGAAGAAATTAAAAATACCAAGTATTACATATAAAAAAAAACAACATTGAAATGATTAAATTTATAAAATAAAAAAGCATGGTACTTTTTTGTATTTCTTTCCTCGTGAATTAACAATCTCAGAGTAATTTAATGAGCATTTTTATTTGTTGTTGGCAGAAGTTGCAGTCAATTAGCAATAAAAACTACAATTTTCTGGCCGCGAATAATCCTAATTTAGTATCAACATAACAAAGATTTAATTTGAAACATGAAAACAAAGAAATACAAATTTTCAGACATTATTATTGTGCCGTGTAAAGATTTCATAAATTTATTTGTGGTCAAATTATATGCTCGAGTAATTAAATAAGAAATTGTTACATGCGATTAAATAAAGTTACAGAATAATTTAAATTGTATGTAATAGAATAATAGCCAACCCCGCGGGTTAGTAGTAGTTATTTATATATACTAACTACTAGTTTTCGCGCGCGGCTTCGCATATATATTAGGTGTTAGGACTAAAAAAGATTGACTATGTGATTTAAGCTTCCGTACCGTAACCGTAGCAGCCTGTGAATGTCCCACTGCTGGGCTAACGGCCTTCTCTCCCTTTTTGAGGAGAAGGTTTGGAGCTTATTCCACCAGCTGCTACAGTGTGGGTTGGTGGAATACACATGTGGCAGAATTTCAGTGAAATTAGACACATGCAGGTTTCCTGACGATGTTTTCCTTCACCGTAAAGCACGAGATGAATTATTATCCTAAATTAAGCTCATGAAAATTCAGTGGTGCTTGTCCGGTCTTGAACCCATGATCATCGGTTAAGATTCACGCGTTCTTACCACTGGGCCATCTCGGCTTATTTAAGCTTGCTTCATACCAAATTTCATCAAAATCGATTCAATTATTCAACCGTGATAGCTTAACACACAGACAAAGCTTCTTTCGCATTTATAATATAATTATAAATTGACATGAAGATCGGACGAACGATATAGAAGTTGATGCAGCATTATCTACTGGCTTGTTACAACAAAGTGGATAGCATCAAAAGTATTAAAAAATACATATACACATGTGCCAACTTTAAATGGCGTGGAAGTTTATTAATCTTAAACAAACATCAATTTTTATGTATAAGGCATATAATAAAATTCCTTGTTTTCAAGTAATTACTAATATTCCCCTTTTCCTCTCCAACTAAGCGGAAAACTTGTGTTAGAAGTGGGGACGACAAAAGCCCAGGGGGGTGAGGATCGACTTTCGTAATTAAAGATTTTATAAACTTATTAATAGTAAAAAAAACTGCTCTAACAACTAGAATAGGTGTAATATAAGTAAAGCAAAGGTGTGAGCTACTAGAATAGGTGTAATATTAGTCTTTGAAAATCTCAATTTTAAGTACTGGCCAGTGTGAATACCAATGTCTTTCACTCCATTTAGAATTCCAAATTCAAATTAGTTTTAAATTATAGCTCTGACATTTCTATGAAAGTAAACAGTTGTTCACTTATTTTCCCATCGCTCGATATTTCTTTGAAGTCATCCTTTTTGTAACTATGGAAAAATCTAAATTTCATATGTGCAATGAAAATCATAATATACCTTATTTAAATAGGCACTTATAAGCATTCTTAAAAAGTAATTTTACAGGATCATACTTAATGTAAAACTACATCGTTCAGTTAGGAATGTAAATTCTACCGAGACGAACCGCCAAGAACGTAAGAAGTTACTTATTTCTACCAATTAAATAACACAGGTATGTTGATAACTCTAATTAAAAAGTATATTATTATAATATAAAATAATTTAAGTAACATGTTTAGAATGTTTTAACGTACGAAATCAGATAAGTGATGAATGATGAAACATTTCTAAATATACAGTTAAATGTGTTGAGGTCTAATTATATTTTATTTTATCTAAATCTACAAATTTTTTTTACACAATTAGGCACTTAGTGTCCTACTTCTTATTTATTTCTATTTTTCTTGCAAATTACAGATGATAGTGAATCATAATATTATAGCCGAATAGCCGAGACAGCCTAGTGGTTACAACGCGTGAATCATTTCGTTTTAGTGTTTGTAATTAACGAAATATATGATTATACAAACATGATCTTTGCTTTTTATGTATTTAAGAAAGGTAGACGAGAAAAATTATTATTATACCGTTAATAAGTGCACATCTTTACTCATAAAGAGCGTCAATGCGTTGCCACTTACACTAGCTCAGTTCCCAAGTGTGTGTGCAGACACAGTTGAACTCTTTATTCCCTCACTCTCATAGTCCGGTGGGATAATAGTCCAACACTACAGGAGAGAGATCAAACGACAAATGGTGTCAAGTGTTTTCCGAGAACGAGAATGTAATTTTACCAATTTCCTCAATTTAGACTACCATCGCAAATTTGTTGTCAGATAAAATTATTATTGTTCAGATTCTGCAGCCATACACGCAGGACCTCCGGATCTGCAGCTAGACCAACGAGGCAGTCAGTACATGCTAGCTACTGGAACAACGAAGCATAAAACATCTGTAGATAAAGATAATTACTTATTGAAACTACACCAACATAAATTAGACGTTTTGTTCACAAAGACTCCTAACGAATTCAACTTATAGAAGAAAAAGAAAAAGAGTGATTAAAAAAATCGAAAGAAATTTCTTAATCAAACTTTTCTTTAACTCGAAACACGAATTTATTTTCCTCAGAATCCGAGTAAATTGACTTGGTTTTGGTTTTATTAAGTGGGTGAATGAGAAAATAACGTATTTTTATCAAGTTAAAGTTATGCTGAATAATTAGTTGTATGTCTTAACTAAATATTATCTGTTTTATTAGCTTTACTTTATATCTTCAATAAAGATATTTATTACGAGCATTGCATTTTACTTGGTAGTAAGTATTTGTTCAAGCCCGCCTGGAGAGGCATCAACAACTTATCACATATTCGACCACCAAATCAGAATACAACAATACTAAATATGTGGGTGATAATTAACTAGACAAGCTTTTATAGAGTAGGAAAGCGGACGAGCATATGGGCCACCTGATGGTAAGTGGTCACCAACGCCCTTAGACATTGGCTCTGCAAGAAATGTTAACCATCGCTTACATAGCCAATGCGCCACCAACCTTGGAACCTAAGATTTTATGTTATATGTCTTGTGCCTGTTATTACACTGGCTCACTCACCCTTCAAACCGGAACACAACAATACCAAGCACTGCTGTTTTGCGGTAGAATATCTGATGAGTGGGTGGTACCTACCCAGACGAGCTTGCACAAAGCCACCAAGTAAAATATCATTAACTCTTATCATTTTTTTTCACTAAACCACTATTTGTATTAATGTAATTATAGTTAATTAATTTTATCAATATCATCAAGATAATAATTATTATTAATCATGAAGTTGGCAACAGAAGTGAATGTTGCAAGGCAGACTCAATGTTCGTTCAATGACCGCTATGATCACCTCGAGCAATGAAATCAATCAATCTATTTCGGTTATACTATAGAAAACATTATCTAATATAATATAATTTTAATTAATAAAGAGGTTATTTATTTCATTTTCATGAGTTAATTGAGGCTTAGAATTTGAATATTGAAATTAAAATGAAGGAGATTTATGATGGGTACGGAGCGTGAAGGAATGTATTATATATTTCCTTTGAAATTAGTGGATCTAATATGTAATGCCCTGAAAAATGTTCCACTTAAACGGCTCTTAAAGAGAAGGTTTAGAGTTTATTCTACTACGCGGTTCTAATGTAAGGCAAGATGTGTATCTTGCCTTACATTAGATTGAAATCCTGCCACGTGTGTACGTGGCAGGATTTCATCTTTGATGCGTGATTCCTCATAATGTCCCTGAACATGAGATGACTTATAAACACAAATTAAGCATGTAAAAAATAAGTTGCAATTGCACGCATCTGATCTATTTCAGACGTTTCAGATTTATTGCAATATAAAAAATAAAATTTTGTCAAAAGGAAGGTAGACTTGGTAGTCCAAAGACATTGCAAGTAAGAAGTGTAAACCGTTCAATGGTTTGATAAATATGATGATGCATGATGTCTATGTTTTAATTTTTAATAATAACAATTAAAAGTACATTGATATTTTTAATGACCTTTTATCTCAAGTGACCCACGCTGGGGCAGCTGACATTATTTTTATAACATTCATTAAATTAATTGTCACTAAATCTATTTAAGATCTGTATAATAAAGTATAAGTAGTATATTTTTTTGCACTACGTGATAATTTACTTAAATTAATGAATTCAGAATTCAGTATTTTTTTTTTAAATTATAACAGTGACAGGTTTTGATGTAATCCACATATCTGTAATAACACTGGCTGTTTAGACGGGTTTACACAACGGCCTATACTGAATACAAAATACAAAACTGTATTTATCAATGAAATGCTTTAATCTAGTTAGTTTGTTTCTTTTCATTAATTATCATATTGCTGTTAAAATCGTCGTTCCAGTAAACATTTGTTTATCGTACAATTGTAACTCTATAGGTGTCGACTGAACGCTTGATATCGCCTACTCGACATTTAATGGAATGCGTGGGTGATAATAACAAAATTTAAGTATCATCGTGTTATCGAAATGCTTTTCCATTTGAGGTTTTTATTGATACTATTATTATTATTATTTTATTAAACAATTAAGATTTCAGATCAAGTCATAGCTATAATAATGTCCTCCAGACCGATTTCGGCCACGGCGGCCATCTAAGAGAGATTAGCCAACTACGCATTATAGTGCACAACAAGATATTATAGTGCACAAGTGTGTGCGCAAACACAGGTGCACTCTCTATTCCTTAACTCTCATAATCCGATGGCTCGGCAATCCGACATAACCAACGGCTTTACGTGATTTCCGAGGCACGGGAGTGTACACACTTCCAACTTCCAGACTCCGGGCTGCTACTGAAAATTTTCTGACAGAAAAACCCAATTTTTATTGGCCCAACCTGGGAATTGAGCCCAGGACCTCGGGGCCTGCGGCCTTACATCAAACCACTAGACCAACGAGGCAGTCATAGGTACATAAATGTATCTATTACAGACAATGAACTTGATTAATAAAAAAACAGACCATAACGAACATTTTAATCCTTAAGCTTTATAAAAAAGCCGTTTTATACAAAATGAATGATTCTTTCACAAACACTCAATTAAATGATGCTAATGATTCACTATTGCAATATACTGAATTTTAAAGTTTAATTTATTTACAAACTATTTTCTTAACAAATTAAACCAATATAATTATTAAGTCAATTGCTTGTCAAATCATATTTTATGAAATTCTAAACTGGTCTGGTATACTATTTATTTATAGATTCAGTAATTTGTACAAAGATGAAAATATGATTCATAATATTGCCAATAGTTGGTTGTGAAATAAATATTTTTCAGTTGTTTATTATCAAATGGAAGGACCATTTGATATTCAACAACTTTCATAGACTGACTACATGCCTGCATGCAAAATTGTATTATTTAAATAAACGAATGTTATAATGAAAATTTAAACAAACTAATGTAATAATGAAGTAGTTAATTTTATTATATTGTGTAATATTAAAAAGGCGTAAGTGAAATTTAGCGGATACAAAAATACTTGTAATGCCAAAGATTGTGTGAGAAATTGGTTTAAACGTTTTTGTGAAAACTGTAATGGCGGCAACACTTTTTGCCGCACTTGTGAAGTCCATGCTTTGCAAGTCTGAAGCGAGCCTAAAATAAAGTAAATGTTTGAAAATGACATAAGCAGTGAAAATAGTTGGGAGGTTTTTATTCAACACAATCATGCAGGCTCCTTCATGACATTATCTGCCACCGTTATATGACCCACGAAGACGAATATGAATAAATATTCAGAGATGTTTGACTGGGTTTGAACCCGCGATCTTGGACACACGTGTTCTAACCACCCGGCCAATTCGGTTCTACTGTGTTGATGCTTTTTTTAATTTTGTTATTATACTCGTAAAAGTCTTACGGTAACAGCCTGTAAATATCCCACTGCTGGGCAAAGGCCTCTTCTCCCTTTTTGAGGAGAAGGTTTTGGAGCTTATTCCACCACGCTGCTCCAATGCGGATTGGTGGAATACACATGTGGCAGAATTTCAGTGAAATTAGACACATGCAGGTTTCCTCACGATGTTTTCCTTCACCGAAAAGCACGAGATGAATTATAATCACAAATTAAGCACATGAAAAACTTCAGTGGTGCTTGCCCGGGTTTGAACCCACGATCATCGATTAATATTCACGCGGTCTTACCACTGGGCCATCTCGGCTTCGTTAAAGTCTTATCACTTAGTAATTTATTATAATTACATTAAATATAATACTTTATCAAGATACATTTTTATAAAACAATATTAGAACCTTGAATCTAAAATTATGAAGAATTATCGCAACAAATTTTAAAATTCTTTCCACAAGCTAGCGCATTTATTAATAAGTTACAATGTTTTAATAAACGCTCCGAGTAATTAATTTTAACTTTAATGTTATAACATTTTCAAACACGCCTGGTATCGCGGGAATGTTCTAAAAAATAATTCGCGAGTTTTCAATTGATAATTTGACACCAATAAATTCATACCATTTTATTACATAATGTCATAATACATTAAAAGGCATTCTATACGAGTTTATATAGATAATAAAAAAGCACAGACTTGGTTTTTGATTATAAGTTTTACCAAATGATATTTTATGCATTTTATTTAGTAAAATAGTATGGTCTAAGTTTTTTGCCAGTTCTTCTCAATAGGATCTACAATCTTGATCGAAATGAGAACGAAGGATTAAATTGTGAAATAACGATTCAAAAATAGGTATACAATACCAAATATATTTTAATTTTATTACAGATATATTTTGATATGATTACATAATATTAATCATTATAAACCTCTATTTTTAATTAACCTTTAAGGTTGAAATTATAAGTGCTATTATTGAATGAATAAATTAGCAGCCATACTTGTATTCATGTAGATTCAAAATAGTATTTAGTATTAGCCCTTCTAGATTTCCGTATTGCTATTGCAAGCAATATAATAACTTTCCGGGCATAATTTAAACTATTATATGTTTGCGTAAGAAACATATTTCTATCTAAGGACTATTAAAATAAGTTATATAAAAGGTTTTTTTTTAAATAGGTATAAATGTTATGTAACAAGAATACAATTGTGTGTTAATTTATTGTCGATAATGTGAATGGATTTTAGTTCGATGTTTAATTTGAAATAGGTTACTTCACACCTACTATTTAGTGTTCAAGATTTCTGAGTTGAATTAGTTAATAATTGCACACAGAAGGGGTAATCACGGGGATTGCAACCATCTGGACAGATTTTCAACCGTTTTCAAGTCGGTTTATAAATTTTTGTTAATTTAAACTATTCTTGTTTCCATTTTAAGTTTTCATTTGTTTTCAATTTTTGCTGTTCAAATGTCTGTCAAGTAAAATCGAACCGTATACACCAGTTGTCACAATCTTATCATATGTAATTATTGTCTAATTTGAAATAATTTTAAAAAATAAGGCATAATAAAAGGCATTCTATACGAGTTAATTTTAGGTAAATGTGTTTTTTTTTTAATTTAGTGATTGCGTCATAAAAATATTTTGATATAAGTTTTTAAGCGTAAAATAATTAACGTTATGATTAAATGGAACGTAATAATTAGCATGTATAATTTAAATAAAATTAAGCCGATAATTATATTTTTTCTGTTTATCTTAAAATAATTTTACTTCAAATACCAATTACTTCAACTACAAAATTAAATGTGTATAGTAATAGTTGCCAAGTCAATAGCAACGAATCAAAAATTTCGTCACTGGTATTTATCATCATGACGTTTAAGTGTACCGCAGGTTTCGCAAGGTGGGCATGGTCGTGCGTAGATACATACGCGTTTATCTGGATCTAGATCAGACTTTTGTGGCGAAAGGTCAATAAACCCACGTTGTGAAACACGAGCTAACTGTGAAATTGATCGGGATAGCGTATCGAAAGTGCATTACAAAAGAACCGAGTACTTAAACGATTAGGCATTGCGATATATTATGCATTATCTAGATTTTATAAATATAGGTTCGAATGCTTTGAATTTTACTTCGGATAAAACTTATGTAAGATTTCTTGCGCATTAATAGTTGGTTTGTTACTTTATCAAAAGGGCGAAGTTGAATCAATATGAAAGTAGATTGTCTTGACCAATAAGTAAAAGTTATACTTTTTGTTTTAAAGTCTCAATATTATTATTGACAAAAAAGTTGCTCTCCTAAATAATAATAATAATAATAATAATAATAACCCCCCCGGGGATCACCTTGCCGTGGTGGGGGGGCTTACGGGTAGCTGGTACTGGTTCTTGTGGTCCTATCATCTTGACCAATACACATTTTCACATAGCCATACATCTTGGCAAACACCTACCCAAACTAACGATCCCAAACCCGACCCAATCTTGTCATTGGAGATTAACATGGAACGCAGTAATAAAAGATATAGTTTACGGTCGCTGCCCGGGGGTCGCCGGGGCGCATCTGGAGCCGACGCTGGATGTCACAGCATGCGATCCGTTGGCGATGGGGGACTGAACAGGCGGGTTCCCCTCGAAGAATATGTTACAGCCGACCAATCACCCTCACCTTCATCGACTTCACTTTCAAATCACTCACTTTCTTCAAACTTCCCATCACCTTCTTCAACTGCAACTCTCTTCGAGTCACCAAGCTCTTCACCACCATCACGATGTTCATCCCATATTTCAATGCCAACAGCTGTTGCGCAGGAGGCATGTGCCATCAATGCTGCGCCCAGCGCTGGTACTTCTCGTGTGCGAAATAAATGGTCTCAAGATATGAACCGCTTTATATGGCACACATATTTACTAATTACTAATTGCGAAACAACACAAATGAATAATTATTTACAACTATTGCACGAGCAGTTTAATCAGAAATTCCCCAATATGCAAGTATCGCGACAACGTGTAGGAGATCAACGACGTGCTATTCTCAGGCGCAAATTACTACCACAGAACGTTTTAGATGAGATAAGAAATGAAGTGGCAGATAAAATACAGGCAGAGGGAGAAATAGCAGATATTCCACTCAGACAATCTTCTCAGTCCGAACACCTAGCCTCACAGATAAACTCAAACAGTAATAAACGAATGAAATGGTCCAATGTAATCAATGAAGATATAGTCCGATGTTATTTTGAATCAACAAACCTAGAAAGAAATAAAACAGCTTATCGGAAAAAGTTATTTGAGCTCGTTGTAGACAAACATCCACACCTTTCACATCTTTCAGAACAGAGAATTGCAGATCAGCGAAGAGTAATATTTTTCAATAATTTGGTTAATAAAGATAAGATAGAAGAAATTAAAATAGAAATAAACAAAAAACTACAAAATGCAATAAATCAATCTAAACACAACATACCTATAGAATCAAATATAGCTTCAACAGACTCAAATCACAGCCAGCCCGAAACCATTTTAGGTACCGGTATATCTTTGACTGAAAATGAAAGTGATAGTATTTTCTTAGAAAATAGTAAATTAACACCCAACTTTATCGAAATAGAGTTTAATAACGCAATAAATAGGTTTAAAGATATGCATCCAGAAGAAAGACCATATATTCCAAAACAAAAAACTTCTCGTAAATTTGCTACTATTACACGAACATTGAATAATGAAATTCTCCCGAAACATTTAAATAGCAACATAGATTTTAAATATTTACATGCACTAATTTACTCAGCAGCTTATACAACAGCTGTCTGTAATGGTACAATTTTTAGAGTAAACAATGATACAGTTCAAAATAAATACCTTAAAAAACCGACATGGCAAAGAAGAATTGAAAAAAGAATTGAAAAGTATAGACTAGAAATCGGAAGATTAACCCAATATATTGCAGGTAATAGAAACCAGAAAGTAATCAAAACCGTAGAAGATATTAAAGTAAAGTATAAAACCCATAGTCAATACGAGGAACCAAATATTGAATTAGAACATTTTCTTGACACATTAAAACAAAAATTAAATACTGCATCTAAAAGACTTAAACGATACTTAACATGTACAAATAGAAAACAACAAAATTTTACATTCACAAACAATGAAAGAACATTTTACAGAAACTTAGGAACACATAATCAGAACACTTTAACTCAAAACACTGAATACACCACACCACAAAAACTTCACGAATTTTGGGCGGGTATTTGGTCAAATCCAGTCCAACATAATGCAAACGCCAACTGGCTTCAGAAAATCGGAGATAGTACGCATATAGAGCAAATGAATTTTAAAGACATACCAATAGAAACGTTCACTCAGATTATCAAACGCACACATAACTGGAAAGCTCCTGGTACTGATAACATACATAATTTTTGGCTTAAGAAACTCACTTGCATCCATCCATACATCCATAATCACATATGTCAATTCATCAAATCACCAGAAACTACACCAAAGTTTTTAACAACTGGAATTACCTACATGCTCCCTAAAGAATCAGATCTTAAAAATCCTGCAAATTATAGACCAATCACATGTTTACAAACAATATATAAGATAATTACAGGATGTATTAGCGAAATCATTTATCAGCACTTAGAAGCATATAACATTTTAGCAGAACAACAAAAAGGTTGTAGGAAAAATAGTCAAGGATGTAAAGAACAATTAGTTATAGATACAATAGTAATGAAACAGGCACTGACCAGCAAACGAAATATCTACACAATGTATGTCGATTATAAGAAGGCATTTGATTCGGTACCTCACAGTTGGCTTCTACATGTACTTCAACTTTATAAGATCGACCCAGTACTTATAAATTTTTTTAGTTGTATAATGCCACAGTGGCAAACCACACTTAAAGTCTATCAGAATAACACATCAATTACTACTGATCCGATTAAAATACAAAGAGGAATATTTCAAGGAGATGCACTTAGTCCCTTATGGTTTTGTATGGCACTCAACCCCCTTTCCGATTTACTTAATAATACTAATGCTGGTTTCAAGCTGAAACACAATGGCACACACTGTCTTATTTCCCATTTAATGTATATGGACGATATAAAGATCTATGGAACAACTAAAGCCGAGCTTATAAAACTAACAGACGTCACACAATCTTTTTCTACGGACATACAAATGCACTTTGGGGTTGATAAATGTAAAACGCATTCAATAAATAGGGGGAAAACGGAAACAAATACATATATGTTAGAAACGGGAGAACTAATAGAAGCAATGGATGAAATGAGCACTTATAAATATTTAGGATTTCACCAGTCTAAGCAAATAAAACATAAACAAATAAAAAAAGAATTGATACAGAAGTTTAAAATAAGGTTAAATCAAATATTAAAAACACATTTAAATTCACGTAACAGCACAAAAGCAATTAATACCTATGCAATACCATTACTCACATATTCCTTTGGAATTATAAATTGGTCTAAAACTGATCTACAAAAACTACAGCGAATAATAAACACGCATATGACCACACACAGGAAACATCACCCCAAAAGTTGTACACAGAGACTCACACTACCACGCGGTGAAGGAGGAAGAGGTTTAATTGATATACATAATTTGCACAATAGTCTCATAGCTAAGCTGAGAAAGTTCTTTCATGATAAGGCAGAAAGTACTTCCATCCATAAATACATAACTGAAATTGATAAAAAATTCACTCCACTTAACCTACATAATAGAAATAAACAATCAAGCGAACAAATAATTAGTAAAGAACAAAAAATTAGTATGTGGTCACAAAAGTCATTGCATGGAAGACATCGAGCCGACTTGAGCCAAGCACATGTCGACATGGAAGCGTCGAACGAGTGGCTGCGGCGTGGTGAGTTATTTCCTGAGACAGAGGCTTTTATGATAGCTATACAAGACCAAGTAATAAACACCCGAAACTATCAGAAACATATTATTCGCACAGCTAATTTCCCGACTGATTTATGTAGACGTTGCCAAAGCAGTTCAGAAACGATTCAACACATAACCGGTGCTTGCAAGTCAATCGTCCAAACTGATTATAAGCACAGGCATGACCAAGTAGCAGCAATAATTCACCAAAACTTAGCCCATCAATATAAATTCATAACAAAAAAAGTAGCTTATTATAAATACCAACCCCGTAAAGTCCTAGAAAATAATAATTATAAAATCTACTGGGATAGAACGATCATCACCGACCAAACCATACATTATAATAGACCGGATATAACAGTGGTAGACAAAAACAACAAAATAGTTTATATAGTCGATATTGCAGTATGTAACACACACAACCTACTCAGTACACACAATGAAAAAGTAATAAAATACATAGAATTGGCTACTGAAATTAAAAAACAATGGTCAATAAACACAGTGAAAATTTTACCGATCATTCTCTCCACTACAGGCGTTATCCCAAAAACACTCAAGACTAATCTCAATATTCTCCAAATGTCCAAGTCCACTCTCGCACTTTTACAAAAAGCAGTCATACTGAACACTACACGTCTTACTCGAAAGTTCCTCACATCACCATTGTCAATTTAATATTAAACAAACCTATCACGCTTGGTCATGGCCCGCGTGATAGTTAAATTACCCCTTTTAAAAGGGAGTTAAAAAAAAAGATATATATAATAATAATAATAATAATAAGTAACTTTATTCACCAAAAAGAAACAAAGACAAAATTAAGGTACAAAACCATAAAAAAAAGAGTTAACAATATGATATTTGATGATTTGGTGAAAAGGTCGTAGTCTCAGCTAGGCTGCTTTTCAGTCTACGCCTTGTACATATGCTGCCAACACAAACGTTACAGTTATTGCAGTAACATAGGTTATTATCGTATTCAGTCTTAGCGGCCGATAAGCCGAGATGGCCCAGTGGTAAGAACGTGAATCTTAACCGATGATCGTGGGTTCAAACCCGGGCAAGCACTACTGAAGTTTTTTCATGTGCTTAATTTGTGATTATAATTCATCTCGTGCTTTTCGGTGTAGGTAAACATCGTGAGGAAACCTGCATGTGTCTAATTTCACTGAAATCTGCCACATGTGTATTCCACCAATCCGCATTGGAGCAGCGTGGTGGAATAAGCTCCAAAGCCTTCTCCTCAAAAATGGAGAAGAGGTCTTAGCCCAGCAGTGGGACATTTACAGGCTGTTACCAGTCTTAGCGGGATGTTAAAGATTATTAGGAGAAATTGGGATAACATTGCAAACTTTTAATGGTTGTATTAAATAATTATTGATTTATATTGAGAATTTAAATTTAGGATATTAAAATATCTAATCATATTGTAATTTCAGATTTATTATTACAAATACCCATATTTACAATAAAAACAATTTACAAACATGGGGTCAATTTTATATGCAAATAATACAAAAACGTGACTGGTTTCATTCACAACCGATGCTATAAAGATGATTCAATCGCATCAGTGATGTAATATTATGCAGTTGTTCCAAGATGCGCGGGCGCAGACGCGCTGTCTTTAGTGGCTTACTGGTCATTGGCATTTGTCTAGAAGTTCAAGGTTAAAAGCTCATCTTCATTTTGTGTACATATTTGCTATGAATGATAAAATATATTTATATTTGATGGATATGGCATCCTTAATAATATTATAACGGTAAAAGTATGTTTGTTCGATTTTATATTTTACGCGGTAATGGAAGCGAACGGCTGACCTGACAAGAATAGGTATAAATTTGCAATTTATTAGTTGAATTCAAAAACGTACCAAATCTATCTACAACGTTTTGTACTCTACATAAGATTGTGTATTGTTATTGTAGTTTTGTGTTTTTACTATAATGTACTACAAATAATAATTTATATTACATAATTTATTGTAGGTATAAATAGCCATTTTTACAGCTTACGAACATTTACATTAATATCAATCAATTATGAAATAAACCGAAAAACTAATTTTGTTAAAATAAAAGTAAATCAAGTTCGCATTAGCGAATGAAAAAAAAACGAACTTGTGTCAATAAATATCGAAATATGGCGGACGCTTCTATGGGATGGGAAAAGTCGGGTATTCTTGTCGATGTTTGACGCTTTGCAACACAATGACAATATACCAGGTTGCGGTACGTATCATTCTACTCACCACCCTGACTGATAGCACTATACGAACGTCTTGCGTAACCAAACCATATATGGCAAGTATATATGCACATATATTTGAACAGAACGCTCCGGGATTAGTTATTTGACTGGGATATTGCAGCGGAAGAAACTGCGCTTATTTGTTGCACTTTATGACAAACCTGCAGTTCGCGTTCCATGTCGCAGTTGTCTCTAAGATTCTTCCAAAATATGTGACTGACGTTATTGATCACTAGCATCCTCTGGATCTCCATACTTTTCGTAAGCACTGGACAGACACTGTTGTGTCATTTGACAAACTTAAAAGCCATCTGTTAGGAATATGTCAGTCATTTTATGTCAGTTAACTCAGTGACAATATTGTATAGTTGAATAAATAAAGACTAAAGACAAATAATAACAATAATACACCAACATTCTAGAAAACTCAGGTCTAAGAAAGAGTGATCAGGGAGAGAATATCACCATATTATCGGCTACCACCAGCGTAAACTAAATTGTTGATTCAAACGCTGTGTGCATGGCAATCGATTTTGGTGCTCTGCTTCTCTATCAAGCCATTTACATACGTACATGTTGAAAAGGTCCGACGATGTCAACCCGCCCAAACGTACACCACATTCTAACCTATTTTCGTCAGAAAGCGTATCAGACGTCAATTTGTTTTTTTTTGCCATATCATTTGTAATGCCACACGGTAATTTATATTCACAAAGTTTTGACTACAGTGAATTATATTGTTAGGTCAAAGACTTAGGTCCAGCAACATTTTTTTTAAAGTCGAATTTGTTAACATTGACATTACAACTACGTGCGTTAAACATCAGTTATATAACTTATATAATTAAAAAGATACCGAGTGATTCAATTTATTATATTCATACAAATTGCCACATCCATTAAAATATAAATATACCTATGCATGTTTCATGTTGAGTTTAATATCCATTATTTATTTCCACGATTGTTTCTATCACGATATTCGCAGTTCAAGGTGATTTTTACTCATGATTTTAATTATTTGAATTTATTAAACGGTCACTGACATGTTTTGAGTGTTTTACATAGAAAGCTACAAACGCGTGTTTAGGTTGATGTTTTAGTTTTTATCTCTTTCTAACAACTTAAAATAAATATGTACTATCTACTAAAAAAAATGTATCTAATCTATGTACTATATATCAATATCGCTGTACACATATATAATAGGAGCTCATATAATTATTTATATGATTATTGACATAACTTCATTCATCATCATTCATCTTAATTTGATTCCATAGGACTGTCAAGTTTATGAAAAGCTTTAAGTGTACTCGTACGTTGATCGTTCTCTGGTAGATCGTTACGTAATTACCACTAAAGCGAACGCTTTAAAATAGTTACGCTTGCATTTAATGTTTGCCGAAAATGCGTTTATTTCTCGTTCATTAGACTGAATAAGAGCATGGATATCGATGGTGGCAACCAGCCAGTTATCCGAAGATATTAATTCTCAAATGCATTTCAAGGTTATCGAATAAATGCAACCATTGAATTCAACTATTAATTGATAAAACTAGAAGCTGGCATGATTTTTTATTAATTTTATAACAAAAATACCCTTAGCGCTTCTTATCTTCTAAAGCCTAATAGCCGGCAGTAACCAAAATATATTCTTAACTGATGCTTGCGCAAATAAATGTTCACATATTAATGCTATATCATACATGTGATCATGGGCTCTTGATTTATTTAATAGGTACATGTAATTTATATTATTATGAATGTGATTTTCTCCACGAAAGCCTTATTATGGCTTTCGTGGAGAAAATCACATTTTGAGATTAATTTTATCAAATTGTTCTTCAAGTTTAATTAATTCTTCAATTTGCAAAAGTAGTTATATAGTCTAAATAGAAAAAGGCCCAGTGTATATTCCTGCCTCCTTTCGAAGCAATTGTATTTTAGCCAAATTTAAATCACTGCTTACATTAGAATCCGTTGAATGTTTAATGGAACGCTATAAATAACAGGTAAAATGATTTTTTAAACCTAACCTTTTAGACAGTCGTCCTTTCGCACATTGAGGACATGTTAAGAGGTCCGTCCGGTATAATCATGTCATAATTGTTTTAATTTTATTCATATAAATATAAATTACATAATTGTAAGCCTTCTAGAGAACTAGTAGTAATACTAACATAGTCATGTTTTGTGACACACTTAGGTATCCTTTTTACTCTTGTATAAATATTAATATTTTTTTCCTTGTTTCCTTTTAAGTATTGCATGTATAAAATAAGACTTAGTTATATTGAAAGTTCATTTTATTTCGAAACAAGCACTCTGTTAGTAAAGTTGCAGAATATTTTTATCTTTATCTAGAATAAAATAATATAATAAATGAAAGTGTAATGACATCGAGAAAATGTTCTCGCTAAATTACTATAATTATAGCTATTCTAAAGCGAAAAAAACGGCTAATAATGAGCTGGATTCGAGTACTGAAGATTCCGTTGCAACTCTGTAATTGTTATTACGCCTACTATCATAATAATGATCATTGTTACTTATATTCTGTTAGTAATATATGTATTAGCTTTATTATTTTTAACTGGAAAATGCTTGTATCCAGGGATAAAAACTGATAGACGAGCAATACCGCTTGGACAGACAGACGGGCTGACGACGTATTACGCTCGCTTAGCGTTTCAGCCTTTGGACAAGGAGTCCTAGAAAAATGAGCAGAATTTAGCAAGAACTAATGCTAGAGAATCCAGAGATTACAAGTTACTTTGAATACTTAAAAGATAATTAATTTGAAAATTCTGTGCCAAGGTGACTCAAGTGTAATTACGCTGTCTTTACAAAAAAAATATGTTTATTTTTTGTATAATTATTTGACAATTTTATATATATAATATAAGAAATTGCTACAGTAGAGCATTTTTAAAGAATATAATTGTGAAATATAGGCAGTTTTAGTGGTTATCATATAAATAGTTTCGGTGTTAAATAATATTTAAAATAAATGTATCTGCAACTATTTTTATTATGTTTGTGGCATACAAACAAACAGCTTACTAACTATTGTCATTGTATTATTATAATAAATAATTTAGTACTATATTAGTATAGTTATTATTAAATTTATATCTGAATGTATTTCTATTTGAACATAAAAATAGAAAAAAATATTGATAATAATCAGAAAATCTATATACAATTGAATTAGTTATATCTATCATCACGGTGTACCAAGGGTACGCTTATCTATAGTAATCTTGTACCATAGTCATGATCATAATAAATTATACCCATAATGACAATAGCCGGTGATAATCCGTAGGCACTGTGTTGCAACTGATTCGTGTTTAAGGCCGCGCTGAAATGTTAACTGGTCAAGTTTGCTTGATGGATCATTACCAACTTGTGTAATACATAGATTATAGTTTTCAACATTAAGTATCTAGATTTCCTCTTAATTGGAGCGGTGGGAACGGATTTTATAACGATTTGCAATTTCATTCTCTTGATAACGTAGTGCTGACCCTGTTCTTAATAAATTCTCCGAACACCGGAAACGAACTAAGACTTATATTTGTTTCGTAATAAAAATTACATCTGTTAAAACATATAGGTTTTTTATTATTTGAAAAATATGTTAAATGTGTCTATTTTCGATCAGTATCAGATTTAAATATTGCAATAAATTAAATAAATTTGACAATCATTGTATACGTATAAAGAAACTATTTTGTTCTAAATAATTAATAAATAAAATCGTTTTATCGATTACTTAAAAGTATTCGATAATATCTATATATAATAAATCGCCTTTCTATCTAATTACTTGCTTTATCCCGAACGGACCAGTAAATCGAGGCCTTATTGAGGTAATAGGGTGGAGCAAGAGACAGTCCGTTACAGCAAATATTTAAGAGCCCAGTTTCTAAATGTCACAAACCAACAGCGATCTCATTATGAAATCATGGATATAAATTGTATATATAACTTAATGTAATTGAGATGTTGATATTTAAATATATTTCAAGAACGT
The DNA here is from genome assembly GCA_905147175.2 of Nymphalis urticae. Classification (NCBI taxonomy): domain Eukaryota; kingdom Metazoa; phylum Arthropoda; class Insecta; order Lepidoptera; family Nymphalidae; genus Nymphalis; species Nymphalis urticae. The sequence continues at coordinate 3,795,875 of LR989994.1, read as the reverse complement.
ATTGGCTATAAATAGATAAAAAAACTCGCATATAAATATTCTTAATACGTATTACATTAAAACATAAAATATATCATGTTTTATTACTTTTATTATATCATGTTTATATATGTAGGCGGAGCGAGCATATGGGCCACCTGTTGGTAAGTGGTTACCAATACCCATAGATTAACTAACTAAGATGTTATGTCCCTTGTGCCTGTAATTACACTTCTACCTTCCATGGGTGGAAAGAAAGGGATGGCACTTTTGGCATACACACTTGATATCTTGGCTGATTTATATATATACATATTGTTATAGATACTTATAGATTAATAAGACAAAATGCTAAAAAAATATGTATCATATTAAAAATTGACTTCGTAAATATGCCTGAATGTACGCTTCAATTAAAAACTTAATAATATTTATATATAATAAAAACTTAATAAAATTGAGATGTCAAGTTGTTATCAGTAATCAACTTAGTTATTAAGAATTTCGTTCTCTTTTTAAGTCAATTGATAATTGGTATACTGTTACTTAACCGATGACATATGAGACAACTGATCGTGCCGATATTCAAATCATGTGTAATCAACGGATTTGGCTCAACGCCAATACTTAAATGTCAAATGTTGGCGAAGCAGGTTTTTATGGTTTCCGCTTCCGTTCACAGAATCCTTGTTTTGATAGTAACAGGTAGGGCGCCATAAAATATTATATTTACCCATTTTATTTAGGTCGCCGAAACCTATAAGTTTTATGCCCTTTATTTATTGTTATGTGAAATCCATGGCTATTTGTAGCATGTTGAATTGGTTGTTTTGCTATCAGGAAAGCAACCGTGAAACCTGAATCGTGCGCTGTGAAAACGTACAAGAAAATATATACTGGGAAAACTGGACTAAATAAAGTAATATGGAGAGGAAAAGCATTAATGGAACGGAAAATTATATTTACTAAATAAAGGTCGGTGTAAAAGTCAATTCAAGCACCTTTTTATATTTTAACATAAATGAATACAGTTTATAACATGTAAGTATATTAGGTATTATAAAAATTCTAAGAAAATTTTGTTGGTATATACAAATGATCCCTAACATGATGGTACATAATACACATACAAGAATAAAACCAAACATATTATATTATATTTCAAATAGTTCTATAAAGCCTAGTGACTAGTAAGTGTGACTAGTAAAATGTGAAGCTCAACTGAAGTTTGTGGGTTCAAGTCAGAGCAAGCACCACTAAGCTTTAACGTGCTTAATTTGTATTTATAATTCATCTCGTCATCGTGATATAAAAACTGCATGTGTCACCGTCGGTGGGCTCCAAACCTTCTCCTCAAGGTCATAAGGTTTACCCAACAGTTACTACTTGATTTCGAGAAAAGTAACCCATGTATAGGGAACTTGTGTAGCACTGAAGAGAAACGTCAGTTCACCTAAGCGTTGCACTTAAATTTGACCTTGAAATTCTGTAATCGCGTCCATTGAAGTTTGATTTCAAAAAATTATCTATTCTACTTGTCTTTCTAAAAAAGGCTAATTTACTTTTTAAATTACGAGCACATGTGTATGTCTAAGATAAAATGAATTTCACTTAACTTATATAATTACTTATAAGAAATTAATAATTCTACCACATCGTCGATTAAATCTCTAATTGATTTAATGTGACACGTAACTATTACAAATAAAGTACATCCGCCGTAAATGTCAATGCTCATATATGTATATATGTACATACCTAGTATATGAATAACTAGATAGTAAAACAATTCGAATTAGATCATAAACTCTCTTAATAAATGTTGTAAATACGGAAACAGATATCCATAAACCTCACTAATTAGCTCTATGGTTAGTACAAATATTTGTCATCACGGAATTTGCAACCGCGATTCTATTCCAGAACACAGTCATGTCACCGCACCTACATCTAAGTATATAATGGTATATGATTTACGTTTCTGCAAATGAGTTAATATTTATATGTCCATATTTTAAGCTGTGTCTAAGCGAGTTATGATATTTTGACCATAAGGCTTAAGGCATTGTAGGTCACACGTGTTGTTAATATGCAACTGCATTGCCACTGGATATACCACGGACGCCCACTCACTTATAACGATTACATTTTGCATAGCTTTAACTTTTATATAAACAAATACTATCCACGATAAATATTTCGTTAAAATAGTTTTCATTGATCTTAATTAGTTTTATAAATATCACTAAATTTATTTAAATTTTATTTTTATCGCTTATTTATACATATAACCTTTTTTGGCTTATGATTCATACAATAATTAATCTCACTTTTGTTCGTTGACTTTTTGACATAGGTCGTGCTTATGGAGTGAAAAGTTGAGGAGATACATCTCATATGGGACAACAATCGAAAATTTGTCTACCGAAATGTGAAATAAGGTTTCCATAAATTTCCAGAATATTACTAATGTAGCTAGGTATTAAATAAAATTAGCATTTATGCATTTATTGATTGAGATTTATAAATTTGACTAAAATAATAATTAGTCCAGCAGCACCATCTATATTTCAATTTTTTTTTTATGTTATAGGTAAGCGGACGCGTAAATGGGTCACCTGATGTTAAGTGATCACCACCGCCCATTGATTGATAAACATTGGTAATACAAAACTATTAACCATTTTTTACATCGCCAACGCGCCACCAACCTTGGGAACGAAGATGTTAAGTCCCTTGTGCATCTAATTACACTGGCTCACGCCCTTCAAACCCGAACGCAACAATACTGTGTATTGGTGTTTAGCAGAAAAATATCAGATGTGTGGTTAGTTCATACCCAGACGGGCTTACACAAAGCCGTACCACGTAGTATATACAAAGATTAACTTTAAGGTTAACTGGCACAAAGAAACAAATTGGTGTAAAGAAATTTAGGTTCTATGAGTAAAAAAATAAGGTTCACAATAATTATATACTTATATTGCTTATTGCTATTTCTAAAATAACATTATCGAAACATTTTAACAATACAAACATTATTGTTTATCAGCTTTTGCAATTTAAACAGTAGCAAAATTAATAGAGTACATCAAATAAAACATAGCATTAACTATGAGTTAATTAAATTATTTATTAGATACATAATATTTGTACAATTAGGAAAACAGTAATTTGTTATTCATCGAATTAATACAGCGGCCTAATGAAACTTTAGCGATTGCTTTCAATCATTTGGCACTATTGTAATTTACTTAATATTTAATAAAATATTTTAGCCGTATAAAATATAATCTTATTATATTGATTACAAATAAAAAATCCTTGTAACTTTCTTGCAAAATTAAAAAAAAGCAGCACACAATACTAGATCTATGCAGTTGTAACGATGCAGATATATGATATCGATATGTATAAATAAATATCGATATCGCCAATATCTGCTGAATTAAAATATTAAACTTGAATCTTAAACCTTAAAAAAGTCAGTATCATTTACATTTTTTATTGTTTGGAAAATTATCTTGAGTAACACAAAGTTGTTGCTAATAATAATAATCTTTAGGATACACTTTTGTGCTGGAAGGTAACATTCGATTCACTTCAACGCCTTTATTAAAATCCAAATCTGATCCACTTTCCATATAAGTAAATGTATAATCACCAACTGTCGTTTGTAGGTGGCGGTGGAGGTCTGGAAAATGAATTACTTAGTATTACACTAGTTCTATGTAATTATATGACATAAAGTGCATTTGCTTCGTTGATCTAGTGGTCAGTTTATACGGCTGCAGATCTTGAGGTTCTGGGTTCAAAGATTGGAAAAGATTAATATAAAGTTTATGGTGTTTTGTTAAAACATTCTTAGTTTAAGAAGTGATTAACATTATTATCATTGCCCGTACATCGGAGAGTTCTGCGCCTAAACTCTCTCTGGTCGTGTCGGATTGCCATCCCGTCGGATTATGAGAATGAGGGAATAGAGAGTACAGCCATACTTGCGCTGCTTGATTTATACTTGAGCTTTGTAATTTCCTGTGCGCTTGGCTAACTTAATGGCTACTTAATTTTCGTTGCTAAAGATGAGGTTTTTTTTAATTATGTAAATAATTTATCGTTTCTATTATATTTTATTATTTTTCCTATTAAGTGTATTTATGTAAAATAATTCTCGTAAAACTAAGAAAATTTTATTTAAATTATAAATAAATCGTACACGAAATTATATTTCACAAATGAAGGCGTATAAGTATTTCTGCAGATTTAATAAATAACAGAATATGTTGTTGGTTTAACAAATATTTCAACCCTACCAAATAATATCAAGTGGCAATTCATTTTACGAGTAGGCTATTTAACACTTAATAAATTTACAAAATTCCTTAATAAAATTAATGTTTTTTGTGAATGAATACTTTTCGTGTTACGTGTACAATAATAATACTTTACGTTTTTGATGCAAATTACCTACTTTTCTGATATACTAAGACGCAAACTATATTAGAAAAAGTAATATTTTATGTATATAATATATAACCATGTAGATTTTGTCATATATTTACAAAGTAACACAAACAAAACCTCACGGACAAAGAGCCGGAGATACAACTATCAATAAAGATATTTATTAAATTAACTTTATTCAATGCTATTGTAAATATTTAAATTAAAAGGTAAATTATTTACGTCATATTATAGTACATAACTCAGCGGTTTACCGCATGAAATATATACTACACATTTCCTATCTTATGTGTACAATATAAAGTACCTATAGTAACTATATATCTCAACAGCTTATATCAGACACTTGTCTGCATGTGTTTGTAATATGCGGTTTCATGATCTAATATTTACATGAAATAGGCATTTTGAATAATTTAAATATTACATAATATGCTATATACTTTAAGAGCATTTCTACAATCGGTGTTTTTAAGAAATAGTTATATTATATAATAGAAAAATATTATAAATAGTAAATATATAGACGAGAATAGTACTAAGAAACAGTTGTAGTTGTTATATCGGGAAAACTATTAGGAAGTTATTTCAAAGTCAGTTTGGATAAGCAATTTGTTTATTATATATTTTTTTCATAATTCAATAGCATTACTTAAATATTGAATTGTGGAAGGTAGGTTAATATTTGACTAACCCTGGGGTGGTCCAATTGGCGTCGTCACATGGTGCAGTTGCAGGTGTTCCAGGCTCCTGTCTGTTTGAATTAAATATGTCGTATCAAAAACAAAACATACAGCTGAATATTAAATCATAAGATAATTTCTATGGATACACAAAAGCAATAGTACCTCACTTCCGAGCAGAGTTCCCTGCTTAGAAAATGTGAATTTCAACCGAAGATTGTGATTCAAATCCCGGGCAAGCACAACCAATATAACAATAAACCAACATATTATCATTGTAACTAATTTAAATTACTTATGAATTCTAGTATGATTCAAAAGTGCTTGTACCAAAATTGTTTTTTTAATGCAAATGGATTGTAAGTGGTCCATTATATCACCAATGCACCACCAACCTTGGAAACTAAGATGTTATTACCCTTGTGCAAGCTACACTACTATGTATTGCTGTTTGGCGGTAGAGCATGTGATGAGTGTGTGGTACCTCCCAAAACGGGCTTGCACAAAGGCCTACCAAAGTTAACATACATATACTGGAAATATAAATTGCATTTGTTTTTTCTTTGTTACAGATACTCTTTTGGCTGAAATAATAAATAAATAATAATGTAATATTTTGTTTAGCAAAATCGTCTATCTGTATATTGTGTATCACATTAATGTAGGCGTTAGTTCCATGGCTATAATAATATATATTCAGAGAAGGATTTACAACTTTATATTCACTCATAGGCTCAACCAAATAGTCTCTTATAACAGCGATTACTGATCTAAAAATATAATATTAATAATAACCAGACGAGTACATTTAAAAAAAAAACATATTCAATCCACACATACCCTAAGCTTGCCAGTGACAATGTTTCCAGTGTCCTCAGCTTCTTGCTGTACGCTCTCCATAGTTTCACGCATAATGGAGTGAAAACAGTGCACCAAACTAACCCTAGAAGAAATCCACAGAGCCACCAGCCGTTCTGAAACAATAATTCGTTAAAAAATATTATTTACAATTTGATATTTACTACTAAAATTGCTTTGATCTTGTAATCTTTATAACAATAAAAATATTGAAAAGTAGGAAAGAAGTTTTCTTTAATATTAAATACTTGATCTTACTATAGCATGTTGTTAATTCTTTTTTATTTAGTCGCTTATATCTCAGAGGTACATTAATTTGAAGGAAAATTTCCAACCGTAAGAGTGGAATGACTGACCGAATGACTGAATAGTAGAAAATTGTACACTTGTTCAATGTATTTCATATTATTGCCGTTATTTGTGTCTGAAAAACATTTGTTAGATAGAAAAACATAATTAAGGGTGGAAGACCATTTCAATGAAACTATTAAAAAAACTGCAATAGTTTTATTTATTTAAAAAAAAAGAATGTTAAGAAACTAGTTTTAAGAACATTTAAAAATAAATACTAACAATGGCACTAAGGATTAGTATTTTCTTCCTTTGTATTTTAGGTTTCACCATAGCTTATATTTATATATTATTTTAAATTATATCCCTACGTTTTTGATTTCATTACTATGAATGCCAACAATGTCATTGTTTGTAGAATATGATTATAAAGCAAGGTTTTTTAAACAATACTAGTTTTGCAATACGAGAATAAATGAATCGTTTTATACGGTACAACAAAGGTGCCCAAATAACCATTTCAAATTGCGTTAAATGCAGATAATTATGACGTTTTCATTTTCACACATATTACGTTATGAAATATTAATAATATCATTTAAATAGACAGCTTAATGTTCCTTTTGTCTGTATTATATAATAGTATTTAAAAAACAATTGACTGGAAAAATCCTTATAAATAAATGTGATGTGAAGGTTTTTGTAGTAGGATGTATTAGTAATTCTATTTCTTGTGAGACTCGCTTATTTCACGCAAATTTTGCTAACAATAAAAGTTTGAATTCGATTTAAAAATGGAATTAGGATTGTGAAATACATTGATTGTTGGTCTAGTGGTTATATTATAAGAGTGAAGCTCACGAGGTTTTGGGTCCAAGCTCCGAGTCGAGCCATTAAAAAGTTATTGACTTTTTCTCTCGAGAAATTCTCTGTAGCAGTCCGATGGCTGGAAGTAGACAATGTTGTCTATGTGATATGAGTGACAGAATAGAGAGTGACTCACTTATACTTGAGTACACAGATGTGTATAATACTTTCCAAAATCTGCTAGACATCATTGTACTTGATATTAAAAATGAATAACAACCCACAACGTTTTATCGGTTTTAAAGGTTCTATATACTCGTCCAACAAAAATCAAAACATTATAGGGAAATCGCACTGCCAGCGTAAGGAGTTTTACAGTTTTTAGTGTTTATAGTGTCAATATAAATTTAATGAACAAACTAATGCAACTGGTGAGCGAATGAAAAAAAAACCACATTTCGTCAAAGTAGAATCACCTTACCAAAGCTGAAACGTATTTGGTGCATAGCAACGTTCTGATGGCCGCAAACACAGCAAACAACGGTCCGCAGCGCGCCGCGTGCTCATTCACAGCGTCGATCGCATGCGTACGCCAGCCGGCTGCATGTGCTATCAGCCGTGACACGAAGATTGATAACTTCTGTAAAATATATAAATTTAAACTAATCACATTTAGTTATAAATTTGAGAAAATCAACTATAACAAATATATACTAATTACTGAGACGTTTTATGAAAATTATTATAGATTATAGTTTTAAAATGAGGATAAACTATATGATATATATTCTTAGAGAATAGGTTATTGAGTCAACGAAGTCAAAGATAAAATAGTGGATCCCGGCGCGTGCCAAGAAACGTTAAAACATAACAAATAAACGAAACTGTATGTACGTAAGATTTGCAGATCTCCTAAATGACTACGGATGAATCTGTTTAGCTTCAAATCCATCATATTGATATCCAAACATTACTTATGTTAAAAAATGGAAAAATTAAAAAATTGCATTTGACATCAGGATCAGTTTGGATTGATACTGATAGATTATTTGTATATAAATATATTAGAGAAAGAGCCCTTGTAAGAGAAAAGAAAATAATAACCGCAATGTCCTATTGCTGAGCTAAAGCCTATTTTCCTCATAAGGTAAGGTCTCCAGATAGGACTTGGAACATTTTACATCTGGCAGCACTTTATCCGATTCACGGAAGTTTCCTTCATCGCTGAGTAAGAGTACACAACAAAGTTGAATACACAAAAATGAAGCACATGAAACTCAGTTTGAACCTGCAGTCTTAGGTTAATAACCTCCACTATAATATATAACAAAAAGAAGGATGAAAAGCATACATTTATGACAGTCAATTAAAAAATACTTTCTCCTTACTTTGGAAAACAGTATGTTCGACGTTAAGTCCCAAGTGTGACTATTTATTTTATCTTATTTTCGATAAAATAAATCGGTACAATAGCCATTTTCAAATGGAATTTATGAACGCACTAATAAAAAGAATATACGCGTCAAATATATAATCTTCTTTTATACTAAATATTTTTTTATGATACTTCTTAACATATTTTAACCAGCTTTCCTATGATGAGAGACTTATTAAAATCGGTTAAGTAGTAGTCTATAGATTACAAAAAAAACTAATCTTTCCTCTTTGTTAGTATAGACATAAATATCAAATTATTTAAAAAATGCGTTTCATTTAATCATTTTTAGCAGATATTGTAACATATAAATTCATGAACGTAAATTTATATTCATATTTAACAATAATATTGAATAAAAATAATGTTTATCTAAGTAGGATTTATTTTTAGAATTGTATGTTATGCTTGCCTGGGTATGAACCTACAGTCTTTAGTTAGACCACTGGCCTATCTCAACACATTCCATATTAAGCGTAAAGGAATTAAAAGTCAAAACAGTGTTTATTAATGAGCTGCACGTATCAGCCTAATTGTTTTGTATGTTCTCTGTTTATTTGTGGTTTGGACGTGACGGGATAAAGTGCCAAAATGCTTAATTAAAATACAACAATCATGTAGTACAAAATAATATAACATGCAGTTCATTATACAGTATACAACTAAATGTGTAATCCTTGTCGAATTAACGCCGACAAAATCATAATATTGTTAAAGTTTAAGTTGTTTCAAATGCGTCGTTAGGTTTGTGGCCAGCGCATAAGACTATAGATTTCGACTTCCTGGGTTAATATTTGAGGTGTAACCAGTAGAAAGTCCTATTGGAATAGCATAGTCAAAAAATAGATAATTCACCAAACTAATGGCTAGTCTTTCTTGATTCGGTTTAAAGAAACTTTATTATTTCAGTCATTATTAAACTTTGAATAAAAATGAAGTTTATAACTTCAATTTTTAGCATACGATTTGAAATAATAAATTAATTATTGATTAACCTTCTGAGCTATAACGTCTCCTTGGTTGTCGATGTAGAATTGCGCTGTGTGAATGTGACTTAGAGATATGTTCAGTTTTCGACGAAATGGCATCATTTGCAGTTCAAGTTCCGTCAATTTGAAGACCAACTCGGTTCTCAGCTGCTCCAACGGTTTTATATTTGATAGATGAAGCCTTTGTGTTCTTGTCGCTAAAAATAAAAAAATGCCATTCAACTGTTATTCTATGTTAACATATATTATGTATTGCACATATGGATATAATATTTATCCATATGAATATATGGATAAATATTTGTAAATTTTGCCATATGTGTGACGTCATTTGGCGTTTACGTCTGTTTAGAATGAAACAAAATTCAAAGTAAAAATTATGATTGCAAATCAAAGAATTTCAAAAAAAAAAAGGAAAAATATGGTCCCATTATTTTATATCTATCATCTAATTACAATTTATGTCATAATATATGTTTAAAAAATGAAATATTGTCAATCGAAAGACAATATTAAATGATACTGCTAGACTGTATATACTGTATGACTGTAATATTAATGTTGCTAGTTATTGTGTTAAAACTTTACTGTAGAGAAAATAAGTTACATCAATTTAAATATCCACTACCATACAAATAATTAAAAAGTAATTTAGTTATTTAACCTTAATTCAATGGAAACTTTACGTCTTGTCTAATAAAACCAGGGTGGTTTTTATTAGGTCCATACAAGTAATTTATATCCAGAGTGGAGAATATAAGACGACCTTTAGTAAAGCTTTCGACTTAGATTGGGGTAAAAACGGGAAGTTCGTATAAAGACGGAGGCGTAACTTCAAGTTCACCCTTAAGAGATCGTAAGAGCCTCTTTATTGGATGAACTGACTATATATTAAGGAGTTTGTAAGCTAATCAAATTTTTGTATAATTAAAAAGGCAAGCGTCTTTTTGTTTTGTATTCGATGGTTAGTTAAACTATGGGAAGTAAGCATTAAAATTTGTTGGTTTGAAAAGCTTAAGAACATAACATGTATGTAGGATCGTAATTTATTCAACCTATGATGGCATGTCTCAACGTTTGCTTTAAATATTATGTTTCATTACTCTGTATTATAATACAATTTCGTAAAAATAAAATGCCGCAGAGAATTTTTCCAATAAATAATTTACACGCTTATGTTATAAAAGTATTCAAAGACAAGACAAATTATATCTACTGTACAAGACTATATAGATGGTTAAAAGTCTTGTTTGATATCCTGTATAAAAATCAACAATTAGTTGTTGATATTGAAGCATAAATTTAATTGTATAATTATGACGTATATAATGTGTTTTATAAAAAAGGTAAGTTTTTTGCCAGTTTTAATGTACTCAGGAAATACATTCCGCGCAATGGTAGCTTTACAATAAATTTAATCTTGTAAATAACGATTCTATAAGTCCTCGTGAAAACCTACTCTTTTCCACTTCTTTTTGATTAATCTAATTTTATTTTGTTAATATACATACCTAAGGTCTCTAACCTTCCCGCAGTATTCAAATCGGATACTTGTACTGCAACATTTTCTAACTGGTCAACGAAGGATGGTAAATCCTTACCCACCACTGGTCCATTGAATTCCATTCTTAAATATTTAAAAACAACTAACATTAAAAAAAGGAACTGAGATATTCGATATTCAAAATTAAACGAGTGATTTAATAAGCAGTTATTTCATTTTGGAAATAAAGCAATCAGCATCGCTATTTTGTAACAACTCACTACGTTATAGTCGTACTATAGTCAATTTCGCATATCAATGTCAATTATATTTCACAATCGTCTACGGAAGTGAGTTTTCTCACAGAATAGTTCAACTGAAACGATTAATTTTAATCTTACCTATATTTTGTCAAATTGACATCGGAGACAAAGAGTATTCGATTCAGGAACTTATTGAAATTATCCGATATTGTCTTCAGAAAGCCAACATCGATAGTAGTTGATAATCTTTTCAAATCATCTTGAAGCTCGTCCCATTCAAAGTAAGACGTTTCTTTGTTCACATCTAATATTTTTTCTAATTGAAAAACGCTGTACGCTGGCTCATTCTTTTCACATTCTCTGAACAAAAAATGAAATGTATATGACATGAATTCACTTTTAGATATCATTTTAGCTTTAATGATTAATTACTGGAGCCTTGTAGTAAAAGAAAACAACTTTAAAACGGAAGAAGGAAGTTTTGTCACTACGTACTTATTATATTTTCATATATTTTTAAAAATAATTAAAAACATTTCTTATTCGAATATATTTTGTTTCGTATAATATAATTTGCTTTTTGGTGTCTAAAAAATAACTTACGAACATAAAAGTATTACGTAAAATAATACGAGATTTTACCTTAAGATGTCTTTGACAGATACTTCGATGGTTACATTGTCTAAATCTTTGAATAAAACATCGAAAATACCCTCGTTATCTGATAACAAAGGTGACGGCTTATCTAAAAGCGTCGATAAAGTCTTGTAATGTTGTGTGTCCCACAAAATTTGGCATGCATATACCTGAAACAATAGCTGATTTGAAAAAATAAAAAAAAGTTTATGAATAAATGACATCATTTTAATTACTTTACTTGGTAGTGGTGGTGGTTTACTTTGTGCAAGTCCGTCTGGGTAGGTGCCATCCACTCATATTACATATTCTACCGCCAAACAGCAAAACTTAATATTGCTACGTTCCGGTTTGAAAGGGTGAGTGAGCCAACGAAACTACAGACACAAGGGCCATAACATTTTAGATCTCAAGAATGGTTAATATTTCTTGCAGTGCCAATGTCTATGGGTGGTGCTTACTAAACATAATGTGGTTCTTTTTCCAGCCCAGCTCATATAAAATAAATAATAATAAATTCTTAATAATTTAAAATTAAAAGTACAACACACACCTCGTCGAGTAATATTACTGTGCATATTAACAGCGAATAGCCTATTATAAAAGACTGAGCAAACAACATTAAATTGAAATTGCTAATAAACAACACGCAGGCGTCAAGCATGTTAAGGTAAGTTAAATTAAATTATTTTGAGATGAAAATTAAAAATAAATATACCAAGTGGTTTAGCTTATAAATTAAAATGTCACGCTTAACCTTTTATCATTTAATTGTTGCTTTTTTTAGTAACTTGTATGAACAATAATTTATGTTTGCCATAAATTGTTGTTCATATCAGATTTTAAAGTTCCCATGATTTTCTTCTTACCCTTAGAACAAAGTTGATACAATTTCTATGACTTATTTTACTATAAAAACTCAAAATATGGTAATGTACCTCAACATGACCCGCGATGAGAAAAGTCGCACATATTAAGCTCCATAATACTATAGAAGTGATGCAAATGCAGAACGAAGAGCTGAAACAAAACACTTAAATTATGAAAAAAATATTAACATATATTTTCTATCATTATTACTACAAATAAATTTTTCGGCTATTTAGAACCTAATAAGGTTCTATAATCATTTAAAAGCATTTGTGGTTTCTCCTTAAATTCCATTTTAAATTTTCAACTCTTAAACTTGAGGCAAGAACAAAATTTTGTTTTTGTTTTCAAGTAGACGATTTTCTAATTGCGTTGAGTCGTTTCTATGTCTATAAGAAAGTAGTAACTTGGACTTATAATTACTCACACTTGTAATGTCCTTTTTGCGTGGATTTTTGCATTTCCACATCCACAAAACATCGCAAATAAAACGAGCGTCATTACGAAACTGAGGGACACGTTGCAAGCTGTAAATTTAAAAAATATATTTACAGATCACATTATTCGATTGTCAAATTTTTTTTTCAGCGACATAATTATAATAGGTGAATAATGTAAGTTTTGTTAGTTTGATAAAATAACTAATAACCCGATATATATATATTTGACGTTTTAGAAGATTTTAAAATTATGGTATCTTACATAGTGCAAGCTAATAGGTACTCAATTAGTAATACATACTAGCAAAAGAGACTCACCTAACAATATTATCCATCTCCATAGATCATACTTGTGCACTCTGTCCAACCCAGTGTCGAACTGTCTCGCGAGGCTATGCAAAGCTGACGTGAGATGGCGCACTATATCGCTCAACACTCTTGCCGAATTATGAACAGACTGTCTTCGGTTTTCTATATCTTGCAGGATATCTTTATGAAGGAATTTTAAAATTAATAAAAAAAAAATCGTTTATAAACTGTAATGCAATAATGCAATGTAAGTAATTGAAATCAAAGTTCTGCAAGCATTACACATTTAAATTATTGTTAGTAATAAATTAAATGCGCATTGTAAACCTCTTATACTAATGACTACATTAATAGTTGAGCGCTACGGGTTTTAATCATCGTGGAATCCTTTTTCTCAACTTTTTTAATTGCATTGCATTCTTTTCTCAAATCAACATACTTTATATTAATCAACATACTTACATAAGCTATTGTATTATTAATAGATATAAATTAAATTTGTAATCTACGTTGACAAATGTAATTATAAAAACTACATTTAAAATATTTGATTTTAACTATTACACATGTAAAGGATCTTTACCTGCTCTGACGAGTTCCGTTTGCGAATATATAGCAGAAGGCAGGGTACGGAACTCTTTTCTAGCAGCGGATATGGCCTGAGTAAGGTTAATGACTCCAAGATCTTTCAATTCAAGTAACTGGTGCTCTTGAAGTATCTGTTAAAATAGTTAAGTATTTGTTTGAATTACATCTAAACGATATACGTTACAACGCATAACTACACAAATTATTGTTTCATTGTTAATATTTGATGATTATGATTATTTTAAAGTGGTTTCGGTTGGTTAAAAAAACAGATTAAAACCCTTAGTTGAATTTTTAATCCATTTTATTAGCTTAAAAGATTAGTTTATAGATTGCCTGTCAATTCTAGATCAAAACAAATTCTTAATATTGGTAAATAAGCATTATTCCTATTGTAATACTTACTGAGTCAAATTTCATCATAATATGCAAGGAATTAGTATTAAGCGTATCACACAGAGGAGCATCTCTTTCAACGCAGTTTTTCTTCAAACTATCTAGTTGTTGAGCCAAGTCTTTAATTTTATCTGAAGTTGCTATTGCTAACAGACCAGCTTTGTGACATATATCACGCAATGATGACACTTTCATAGATAAATCCTCACTCTCTGGAATAAAGGACAAACTTTAATGAAAATAAGGCCCAGAAACCGAGGATTATCTTATATCTTAACGTAATGCTCAATAAAGCGTGAGTGTCTAGTGGTATGTCCATATTGTATTGTTGGCGAATGAGTATTGTTTGACGTGCTTATCCAACCACTAGTAAGGTATATCTTTTATTAAGAAAAGTGTGTATAAACTAATGTGATAAACCATATGGAGTATGACGTATTATTCAAAAATGCAGCTGAAATCGCAAAGAATATACTCTTAATTTATTTCAATGTTATTTATACTGATGGTAGCGCTTTGAGCAAGGTCGTCTGGGTAGATACCACCTACTCATCAATGTTCTATAGCAAAACATATTAAGTATTATGAATGCAGTTATTTTCAGGTATACATTGAAAACAATATCTCATAGAATAGCTTTTAAATAATTAACATTAAAGCTGGTCTTCGTCTTCATGTTAGGTACCTGTTATTATATCTGCTAGTGAATCAAGAACTAGATCAATGCCACTCTCCGAAGCTATTGCCTGCTGTATCGGTTGTCCAAGAAGCGTCTCTGCCTCTAAAATAAGTTTAAAGAATTTCAATATTAACTTGCCTATTAGAACGAAATAACAATTTTCTTAATTTTATATATATTCGGTAATGTAAGAAGATAACATTCTACTATTTTTCGATTAATTAGGTTATTTAATAGAAATGTGCAAAATTTGCAAGATCCACAAATATGGGTCCAGTTGATAAATATCATTAAAATTGAGGTACAGAATTTTGATATATTTATTTCTAAGAAACTTAATAACATATGTATTTATAAAAAAATCTTATACTCTATAAAACGCTTTATAAAAATGTAATACTTAAGATAATTTTCACAGTAAGTAACAGTATGGCTGCCGTTGCCAAAATAATTACGACAACAATATTATTAAGAAAAACCAAATAAGTCATTTTGTGAAATATATTTTGAACGACTTGATATTGGGAGATGTTTTTTAACTAAAGAGTACAATAAAGTCCTCTTACGATATAATGTAACCTGCCATCAGTGAATTCTTCCCGGAAATTCAAGGTTTGCCCTACCCTATTACTTCATAAAATGTGCGTAAAAATTTGCGGGATGAATTTGTTAGGTAGAAGAAATATATTTTCCTTAAGATTTTACTTATTTGTATAATTATTTTAACTGATATACTGACAAAACCTTCTTAATTGTTATGAATTGAAAAGTAGACTAATAAATTATGAAAATATACAATAGTTGTGTTTTAAAGTGAGAGCTAATACTGGACACTGGCAAGAACACATACAATTTAACCCAAGATTGTGGCGTCAAACTCAGACAATCACCACTGTGCTTTCATGTTTCTAATTTGTGTTTATAATTCATTTGTCCGTGAAAATGGACAAAAAACAAAAATAAATAATAATACAAAGAGAAACATATTTACTTACACAATGTACAATTACGACATTAAGGCAATCAACATAAAGCAGCGTGGTGAAATAAGCTTCACCCTTCTTTTTAAGAGAGAAGTAAGTGACCAATATACATTTATTGTATGTTATATGACATTTACTGACTATTCTTCATACAAGATATTATAAGTTTCATATTCCTTTTTATAACTAACCTCTTAAATCCTCTTTATAAGCGTAATATACCATATCTACAGGTGGAACAAGGCTGTGGTGTAATTCTTGCGCAGCTGTCGAAAGCCAAGATGCTATATCTGCGCATGCGCAACTAATGATATTTCTGCTCTCAGCTACAGCCAGCCGTGACTGTTCATTACTTAAAACCATTCCTGATATGAGGAAACTAAAAAAGTACAATTTAAAAAAAAAAACATTATAATAATTTGCAGACTTATTAAAACCATTAGATAATTTAAATCACATATAGAGGTATAATTTATACTTTATTAAAAATATTATTAGAAGTAAATCCCGGTTACACTGTCTGTATTTCATATCAATCCATTTCGTTCAGCCGTTACGTAATGATAGAGTAACAAACATTCATCGAAACAAAGTTATACATTTGGAATAACAAATGCTATTCGAATTTTGAAATAAACAACTCCAAAGATATATGGCCAATAACAAAGACAAATCGAAAAATAATACATACAAAGCATATATGCAAATATATTTTAAAAAATGTATCGTGTTCAACGCAATCGTTTGACAAATCGAAGGTACTTTTATCATTTCAAGATTGCCTTATGTTAAAAACAAATCCCGTTCCATAAATATAAATATATAAAAATGTATAAAACTGCTACATTTTAGTACATGAAATCATAGGCAATCAGCGAGAATGCATTAAATTTACCTGTTTCAACGCTATGACAAGGTCTCTGAAGGATAGCTACAAGTAACTCATGAGTTCTTTTTGCCAACAATGTTATACTGTTAACAACATCGAAACGTTTTTTTTAAATACGCCCTTTTAAAATAAATCTATTTTTAAATAAATCAAACAGCAATATATTAAATTCATCTATGTTGATGCACTATCAGTATATTAAGGATTAAGTCATCTCGTTATTAGTTTTTTGACGAGTTTATAACTAGAGGGTACTCTCTCTATTCAGTCAGTCTATTTCTAATATTCTTTTTTTAAACACTTCACGTGCTTACTTTAGTGTGTGTTCCTGTTTTTATTTTGTTTTTTGTATTAATTTTACAGATAATTTTACTACATTTTAGTTTAGGATAGCACAACACAATTAAGTCTTACTCTGCACTGCTTCTAGTTTTACTGTGCGTTGTAAGATTAAAATCAGTTCACAACATAGTTTTAAAACAAGGCTTGGGGGTGTAATTATTATGAAATAAAAATTACTAAGACGGTAACAGTGGATTTTTATAGTTTCTTATTACTTAACATAATGACATATTTATTTATCGATTGGTAGATATTATTAGGAACTATAAATGAAGCTACTAATTAGTTTATCATTTTATGACTTTCTTTTTATGCCGCTTACATAACAAATGTGTGAATTTGTGAATGCGAAAGTGATACTTTATTGTCACCATTCTCATATAACTGCGTTAAAACCTTTAGTCAAGAGTCCGCACTTGGTAATATCGCTAGGACCGTCATTAACGGTGTAATGCTTTGCGTTCCCGAGATTTCTACCTGCTTCCAATAGTCTTGAGAGCTCTTAATTGGATCGGCGGCGGTTTGGGAATAGAAAGTCTAATGGTATCTTATTTACTTCATGAACATTCTCCTCTATTTGTTTTGAAGTTCTTTTATTTTTGCGGCAAATTGTATAAAGGTTTGTAGACACTATTATTAATTCTTACTGGTAAATAAACTTTATACGTGACGTCATGACTATGTTAACGATAATTTTTAAAATTATTCGAAAATATAAATACACAACCATACTTACCAGCTAATAAGTAGGAACAGGAAAGTGAAGATAACTATAATTTTGCTATGGCAGTCTCTCCTCTCTGGCTCCAGAAATAGAGTTCCAGATTCGATTTCGTCGGTGCATTTTGATTTTGAGAATAATGATATTAAACTTAATATGAAGAGATACAGAGGAATAATCAGAGCGAAAATTCCAAATATAATTATGAACACCAAAAACGAAGACTCCACCTTTATTGACTGTAAAAAAGTTAGACAAATTAAATAGTCATTTATAAAAGAAAAATAGATCTTATTAGTTTTTAGTGATATATTTAGCTGTGGCGGATTTCTATCCTTTGGATTATATAAAAAAAAATTAAGAATTATGATAATGTCGTGATTTTTAAAATATATGTATAATCATAAAACACATCTGTATGTGTGAAGAAAATTTATCATAACGTCGTATAATATATATATTACGGAACGTGTATTTGAATTTCATTTATCAGGCTTAACGAAAAAAATCTCGAATCAACAAGTTTGATTAACGGCTATGAAAATATATAAAGATATTATATGAAAATATTCTATAAATAAAATGAAATAATAAATCTATTGCCGAGTTGAGTTGAAAACATGTGCATGTACAATATGCTTGTGTTTTGACAAACGTTACAATTCTATGGCTTTAATACATGTACACTTAAAACCAATGCAATCTTTGGGTGGTCATCAAAAATTTAATGAAAAATATCCAAGAATAGCAATAAAATTATATTAACGGCTTGACTTATAGCACCTTATAGTAATATAGTAGGTATAAAGAAACCTCTTTTTAAAGGTTAAGCTTTAGTTCTTTTTTTAAATTATTAAAATAAAAAGAACTGTAGTAATCAATGTGACAGCTATGGATCATTTTCTAGTTAAAGTTGCCAGGATGTCTTTAAATATTTATAATTTCAAAACAGTTGAAAACTACTTTTTGATTGGACTCGTTAGTCTAGTTAGATTAATTTAGCTTAGCTTATAAGGCTGTAGATCAAAAAAGAGTTATTGAGTGTTTTTTTTAACTTTATTGTTCCAAAGAATTGTAGGGTAAAAAAGGCGCAATTAACGCCATCTAGGTATTATCTGCCAGGCTATCTTTTGGCTAAGCAGATTGTCTCGAAATTTGGAAGTTGATCTTACTTATTTTCTTAGTCTTTTTTTCCTTTGTTTATTGCATTATTTTTGACGCACCCGACTCTGTTAGGTTGTGGTTAATACGTAAAAATCTTACAAATTTCTTACTAGATAACAGTAATTATCTGTCGGTCAAATAAAATGTTAACGCATGAACATTAATCCAAGGCGAACAATTACACCCCTCATAATATAAATAGATTGTTATGTCACAAGCAGACATTGGTCATAATGTGAAGTATCCATATCAACGATGACCAGATCTTGCTAGATGAGCGATAAGCTCATTTGTTAATGAGATACAATCTCATTACCCTGAGTATTTGCTCTGATAACATTTTGTATTTGTGTAAAAAACTGCGGCACTTGGGATCTAATGGATTAAGTTCGGTATGTCTATTTCCGGTGTGTATATCTGCAATTCACTCTTTTCACTGATTTATTTATGCTTATTTTTTATTTTTGAACAAATATAAAATAATACACTAACTAGTTTTCGCGCGCGGCTTCGCATATATATTAGGTGTTAGGACTAAAAAAGATTGACTATGTCCTTCCTTGTGATTTAAGCTTCCGTACCGTAACCGTATCAGCCTGTGAATGTCCCACTGCTGGGCTAAAGGCCTCCTCTCCCTTTTTGAGGAGAAGGTTTGGAGCTTATTCCACCACGCTGTTCACGTTAAAGATACACGTTTAAGACTTATTATTATTTATTATAAATAAATTATTGACTGACAAAAAAATATTAAAAAGTATCATTCGCCCGCTTCAAGCTTGCTTCGAACTAAATTTCATTAAAATCGGTTCGGTAGATTACCCGTGAAAGCGTACCAGATAGACACACAGACACAGATATTGGTATATATTATATTTGGAAAATAAATAGGACATTTAAATCTGAATGTTCATATTTCCTATATCTCTGATATTACTGAACCTAAGCTTTTGAAAATAAAAAACGGAATATAACGGGTAACTTAAAAAAAAACCTAAATTTATAAATTCATCGAGTGACGGAATAGTAAGGTCCGATCCGCACTTTAAAAGTTTTGATTTGTACATTTTAAAAAAATTGATTTCAACGTCACCTATTTGTAAATTTATGCTATGAAAAATATATAAATTTGCAATTTCCAATCCAATTACCATATTTTGAAATTGCAAGTTCGTATAGGTTTTCCATAAATTTTCAATAATGATTATGGTCGAACTCAGGCAACGAAGCAAACACTAGTTTAAATTGAACCTGTAACATATCAATTTCAAATGTATTTAATAAAGGAACTTAATTAAAATAACTCCTACTTGAATAAAATATTTCGATTTTTGACTAGAATATCAAGGATTTTATAATAATCCCGCGACAGATATAACAAACAGCTGTAGTAAGCCATTGTAACTATAGGCACAAGGGTCATAACGTCTATAGGCGGAGAAGACTCATCAGGTGACCCATTTGCTGGTCTGTCTATATATAATATATATTCTATAAAAATATATTTCTAGATCGATTCAATTAGCTCACGCAATAAAACAAATCATGTAGTTGACAAGGAGGTATGAGGAGAGAAAAAGGCGGTAATGAATTAACAAAAACTTAATTCGAAGGCCAGGTACAATCTCCTTTGATTGTAATTCGCAGTTTATGCTGGTATTATCACAAGTTTATTATTACATTTTCTTGGCAACATTAACCTCCATTTTGGCGCTATCGACTTACAGGAAACGATCCTTTTAAAATGTCAATGTCGGCGTGTGGATCTCTTTTGTTAAATCGTTGTACAGCTTTGTAACGTAAGCATATTACTGAAAGCCATTAAGCAGAAGATATGAACTCATTTTGGAAATTTTGAAAATAATTCTGTGACTGAATTTGAATCAAATTCTATACTCTATCCTCACTTCGGAAAGAAGAAATATTTTTATATACAAATAATTCTTTTAAACATTTTATGGAACTACAAATCCGGATAAGTTAATATTATTATTAAAGCTTAAAGAAATTGCTTCTCCAAAACCACCAAGATTGCTTTGAATTACATCTTGACGCGAAAACCGATGCGAGAGAGTTCCGTACCGAGCTTTCGCGCTTAAAATATTTTGCATAAAAATAATCCTATGATATCCTTAATACTATTAAATTTATAAAGTCAACATCTCTGTATCAAAATCAGTATATGATCGGCAACAGATACAACCAACCGCCTTTCAAACTATTTTTTAGTTTTCAATATTTTTTTAAGTAACTAAAATGTTGTTACAGAAATGGTTATTTTTAATAGTGCTCTTTGTTATATTTAGTTGTGGTGATTCGAAAATAGCTCGTAAGTATACAAAAATTATACATATAATATTTAAATGTTATCCATTAATAATTAAGGTAATTTTATAATTTGTTAATTGAAAAATAATAGCGATTTATCTAAAAGAGGTAAAAGGTATTCTTTATTCATTAATTTCTTTCTTTACTAACTTTTCGTCTTCGTATTTTGGTTTAATTTTTTGTATTATAATAGATGGTTTATAGTTCCGTGAAGTTTTTATTATTAATGAATTTTATTTACTATTTAATAAGGCAAGCATACTGTTCCGATACTGAGTAGAAAATTCCAGAAGTTCAAGTTTGTTTTTAATATGGGTTATAGCGATTTAAATTAGTTTTTAACTAATAAGAACGAATGGCTTACTGAGAGTACAAAGACATTATTTTCTCTTTGAGTTTGTTATTTTAGAGCAAGTTTTTATTAAATAAGACAATGATAAATAAATCTAACTACATAAAAGCTTAACTTTACCTTTTTATATAAACACATTAGGCATATTTTTTTGAAAATTAAAATTTTAACCTTTAATTCACAATAAAAAATATTACGATTCAAAAAATTACGTTAATTAATATATTAATTTAGGCTTATATATAGACAAAGAAATAATTAAAAAAAAGAATTATTACACTACAAAACCAAATAAAATAAGCTCAAAAATAATTCTTTACAAGGAACAAATATTTTTAATAATAAAACATAAATAAATATGAATAATAAATATGAATAATAAAAAAAATATTAAGGAGTTTGTTCCTCAAAATGAAGAGCTTATTTATTTTAGTAATATGTTTTTTTAACATATGTAAACATATGGGGATATATATATTTTTCATTGTAAATAGGTTGGCAGACTGTCAAATGGCTTGCCTGAATTTAAGTGGTCACCATAGCTATGCTATGCTATGCTATATACTTTGGCACTGCAAGAAATGTTAACCAACCCTTACATCGCCAATGCGCCATTAATCTTGAGAACTAATATTATGTCCCTTGAGCCTTTAGTAACACGCTCATTAATAATAACAGATAATGTTATCTGGCGGTAGAATTTGAGTGGTGTTGAGTGAACGATCCCTAACCAAGCGGGCTTGTTCAAAGCCCTACCACCAAAAATGTAGCGTTGTTATTAATGTTATTTATTAATACTAAAGTATCTTTCAGCGGATTACATAGTACTTTGCCCGGGACTAAAATCAGAATGTCTGAAGAAAAGTATACAGGAAACAATACCACATTTCGCTAAAGGACTGCCAACTTTAGGAATTAATGCAACAGATCCTTTCTACAAGAATACAATCGAATGGGATCTGCCTGGTAAAATAAAAGTTAAAATGACTGATGTAGTTATGACTGGAGTAAGGAATTGCGTAGTAGATTCAGTTGCGTGAGTTAAAATAGTTTTTGGTTTATATTATTGCTATATGCCTATTTATTACACCGTTAAGAAATACCCGGTAACAGCCCACAAGTTTTTATTGTGGTTGTGTTAATTAATTTCAGGCATAAATGTAAGCTTAACTAAAATGTTGTGAGCTTATTCAACGTTTGGAAATTTTAAATTTGGAAA
This sequence comes from Nymphalis urticae, assembly GCA_905147175.2. Taxonomy (NCBI): domain Eukaryota; kingdom Metazoa; phylum Arthropoda; class Insecta; order Lepidoptera; family Nymphalidae; genus Nymphalis; species Nymphalis urticae. The sequence goes on along the minus strand of LR989994.1, from coordinate 3,772,710 downwards.
TTTTGTGCTTAAGAATATTTGCTTAATATAATTTATCAGGAGAATGATCGAAATATAGACATTTCTGATACTCTAAACTACTTCACCGATTTAGTAATATTTTTATAATACATAACATTTTATATGAGATGGTGGTTAATAGTTATGCTAGGAGCTATCCAATGATAATTAATAATTTATGATACATAAATGTATTATATATTCGTAGGCAAAGCTGTAACGTAGTTAGGTATTTTATTTATATCATTAGGTATTATTAAATATAATTTAAAATCGCGTGTTTGTTATTTATTGGCCACAAGGCCAATTATTAAATCGACGATAATTTTCATTGTAAAATGTTTTTCGACATCTACGTATTAATAAATTGATATAAAAATGTTTAATATATAAATTACAAACTAATGTTTCAGGTTCAAAGGACTTGATGCTTATTTCAATACGACTTGTAGCTTGCTCCTAGAAGGTAAATACAAGGCCACTGGTCAGATATTGATCTTTTCATTAAATGGGGATGGAGATGCCAAAATAACAACTCGTAAGTGTTTGACAAATACTTAATAAATTCATTTGATAAAAATTAATAAAGTAAATGTGAAAGTGAGTTTATTTGTAACGCTTTCACGTCTTAACTAGTCTTCACCGATTATTTAAATTCATCAAAGTTTGCGTAGCCGTTATCAGGAACACCGAAAACGTCATAATAATATGGTTCATAGCAACTTTAATTAATTAAAGTAAACTTTAATTGTTTTTAATAAGAGTGTTGCCTAGTATTAACTTATGTATTTTTTTTTAATGTGATCATTGTATTTTAGCCAGTATGACGTTAAGTTTTATATGCAAGTTTGAAGACAGAAGTCGCAATGGAGTTGTCTACCGCGAAATTAAAAACTACAAAGTTGTGTATAATTACAATAAAAAGGTCGACTTCTTAATTACAAATCTCTTTAAAGGGAACCCTGAAATTAGTAAGTAAATTGTATAAATATTATAGTTAGTTTATTTAAGTAAATTATACGATTAAATATAGTTAAAATTACGTGTTCTCGAAATTACGCGTTGTCAAATTCGATCATTTATTATTTATGCAACCTTGGCACAGCCTTTCAATTGGTAACTTATACTAATTGAAATGCTGTGCTAATGTAACTTATTTTCATTATATTTTTTTTTATAAAATGTAATTTATTGCACACTTGCTGACACGCCTGGAGACAATAAGCCTCTCCTTCGGACTTGAGATCAATAGAGTCAAAACCAAGATGATGATCGTGGACCGTGCCGAACTGCATCGCCCAGATATATCTATGATTGGCAACTGTGAAGTAGTCCAAAGCTACGTGTACCTCGGCTCCACAATCACGAACACGGGTGGATGTGACGACGAGATTCGAAGGAGATGTGCTATCACAAGGTCTGCTGTTGATAAGCTAAAAAAAGTCTGGTGCAACCGCAATATAACAAAAGCCACCAAAGTCCGCCTGATGAGAAGCCTAGTCTTCCCTATATTTCTTTACGGCGCAGAAACATGGACGGTTCGACAGAAAGACCGACGCAAAATTGACGCACTCGAAATGTGGTGTTGGCGGCGATTGCTGCGGATCCCTTGGACAGCATTTCGGACTAACATCTCGATCTTGGAGGAACTAAAAATCAAAAAAAGACTATCGTCGACTGTGCAAACACGAATTCTCAAATACTTCGGACACATTGTTCGAAATGAACACTCCATGGAACGACTCGTTGTCCAAGGGTAAGTGGAAGGCAAGCGGTCGCGCGGTCGAGTACCCAAGCGTTGGACAGACATTATAAAAGCTACAACACAGACCTCCATAGTCCAATGTTTTAGAGATGCTGAAGACCGCATCAAAAACGATGCATCATCGTCAACCACGACCACTCTGTCAAGAGCGAACGACTGATACGACGACGTAATTTATTTTATTTTTTAATATTTCAGGTCAAGAAATACTGAAATTCATGAATCAGAACTGGCAACTTATGATAAATGAGTTCGGCAAGACACTTATTGAAACGCTAATAAATTCTGTGATGGATTCTGTCAAGAAGTTCTTTCGTTCAGTTCCACGAGATGAGATAATAATTCCTTAATATGAATGAAAAATAATATTAATACATATAGTGTTTATACTTTAATAAGCAATATAGAACGTGCAACCGACACTATATGGAAAAGAGCGATACCTCTATTTCATCAATAAAAACTTCACTTTATTAGCTTCACTTTTTACTAATTTTGCTTTATTTTAAGTGATAATGCTTCAATATACACTTCTTTCTAGTAGGAACCAACGCTGTAGTTAAAATTTATGAAAAACTGATTACGATCAGGACAACTGACCATGAACGATATGCGCGTTCTATAAAGCTTTATGCTCTGTGTATTACTATATATTAAAATTATTATAAAAATCAGTGTTTTACTCAATTGGATTAGCCTAAAAGTGAAGTCAAAATACTAAATTCATATAATAATAAGAACCTAAAAAAGTTCTTTAAAAAAAAGTATTATCTAGCGAATTAGACAATACGCATGTATAACGCACACATTGATAATTTGTATTGACGTATATCGGTATACAATGCCACATGTTTTGGTGAGAAAATTAGGTCAAGATGCACACTAAAACATGTATTGGGTCAATGTGCTCATTAATACTTATAACGTTGCGAACATTTTGTGGGACTACGTAAAGTATCTTAATAATGCTAATGCTATACTAGTATCTTAATAAAAACGTGTTGAAATGATATGAGATGAGGCTAGTAAATAGAATATCGCGGGGTGAAATCCGGGCAAGCACTACTGAGTTTTCAAAATAAATTAAAATTAAAGTCGCAATGAATACATTATTAGAAATAAATACATTTTAGTTTATTTATAATGAGCAGTTTTAAAATTTAATATTTCTTCTTACATAATAAAGAAGACCTATTTAAAATGTACTTAAATTAGGTGTGTAACTTTAATATTACATGCAGATATAGTATACATGAAATTTAAAAAAACCGTTTTATTATATTACATTATATTGGTAAACTACAATACATTTCTGTACAAAAACGATAGTTGTTTTTAGTTTCCATTATTTGTTGAGTACAATAGTATGGGCTCTGGGCAGTGTGCCCGCTTGCTAAAAGCATTTGAAGTTCAGTTTTCTTTTTGTTAAAAGTTAAAACTTAAAAGTCTTAAGAAAATTCAACCACAAGTGATCTTACAAATATAAGTATGAGTTATATAGTCAAATATTGTCAAGATAAAATTATGAGTTTATTATGCAAGGGGTATAGCGGGTTCAATAGTTAAGTAGAATAAAGTTTTCACTTGCTTAATTTGTGTTTATTTCAACCCGTGCTCGACGGTAAAGGCATGTAGCCTGAAGAAACCTGTATATATCTGATGCAAAACTATGTGCATCCACCAATCCGCATTGGAGCAGCGTGGTGAATTATATCTTCATAAGAAAACGAGCCAATTAGCAGTGGGACTTTTATAAGCTGTTGCTGTACTTACACAACATATTTTAATTATAATAGCTCTTTTTAATAGCGAATGTTATTAACATTAATATAAGTATATAACACATAATCTACCTTTAGAAATGAATATGGGAACGCCGATTTACCCATTACGATCTCCTTGACAAGACCTGAGAATTAATAAAATGTTGTAAATTTTATAAAAATTTAAATTAAATTTTATAAAAAAATTATTTATAAAAACTTACCAACTGGATAGTCGAATAAATTGATCACTGAAAAGAACTTGGACATAAATGTAAACGGATAAAATCCCTCTTCTAATTTAAATTTTGGTATTAAATAAGTTTGCTTTTGAGGTAAACTACTGAATTTAATATTACTTCTGTCTTTTGTTATCTCTACATAAAAGTCATCTCTTTTGGTCTCTTTTATGTAATTTATAGAATTTTCCGTCACGATATCAAGCGTTACGTTAATTTGTTCAGTAAATTCTTTTAGTATGTCCTTTGTAATCGGTATAAATGGTATTGTATTTTTTGTACTTGATAATAAAGTATCTTTTGGTGAAACGTCAGGATCTTCATTGTTCGCAGTTCTAAATACATTGAATTTTTCGAGCCATGCGCTTAAAGCGGATGTGCCGCTACCATTTAAAGAATTTCTTTTATTTAAAATATTTCTGTAGCTTTTAATATTTTCAATGTCAATATTTCTTGAATTTTCTATATCGGTATACGATTTTGCGCCAATGTCAGTTGTATCCGTATTATCTCTATAAACATTCTCAAAACAATTGTCCCAAACTAAATTTAAAGATTCTTTTGAATTATAAACTTTATCATCTTCCAATTCACTTTTCTTTCCATCTTGAAAATTCCCGTTAAATAAAAGTGATTCACTGTTTCCTCCGTCTCGAGCATTTCTCATTTTTTCACCGACGTTCGTTTCCCCAATCGGATGGAATGTTGAAATTGCTCGGAAATTTTCTTCTTGTACATCGAGAGAGTAACTTGGTACATTTGTATCGAAGACATTCAGATTGCTTCCGGGAGAGACCACGGGCGTCTCTTCCGACGTCGAACGGATTTGTTGGATTTGCAAGGCAAAAACCGTAGCAAAGGCACTCGGCTCTAACGTCTTTACCTCTGTCGGCAAGTCGCAGTTCGTTCGTGATATAACAAGATTTGTTTGTAAGATTATTAAAACAAGTGTAAACACTGACTTTTTACTCATTATAATATGATATATTTCTATATTTTCTGTTCACGTCGTATAATTGATAATATCGACGAAGTACTGCGGTGCGGGGCATTGAACAGAGGATTTGTAGCACTTAGCAGTCTGCCGTACTCCACTTACGGGATTATGAGAAGTGTAATCAAATACAAAATATTACGTTAAAATAAAATATTTTAGAAATATTCCATATATTTCTAACCAAACATTACATTAACATTTCTAAATAAACATGTTTTTATTTTATTTAGAATACACATGGACTTTTTTGTTTAAATATTGATATTAAATAAAACTAATTAAAGCGATTATCGTAATTTATCTAAAATATATTTTTTTTTAAGTTCAATAGATATAAAAGCATATCTAAAACGAATCTCAAAACTTTTATAATTTTATTACTAATTGATTTGTTTTCCATTAATGATTTGTTTCCGTTTATATATTTTTAGGATTACACAAATACATCATACAACAATTTACGCGTTAATTAATTGTTCTTATGGAAATAAAAATAAACATATTTTTATAACGAAATTTATAAATAAAGGACGGGAAATTTCGGGGTGTAGTATGTATATTATCCATTACAAACTTTCTTGATTTTATGTATTAATTACGTAATTATAAAATCTTTAATTAAAATAATAGATTTAACTGCTCATCATATTGAAACGACGCCACAAATCGTTAAGCCTCTCAAAATCTGCGGAAACTTCTTAGTTAGTGTTTAATCTGACATTTGACCAACAAACCACCAGAGGTTTAAGAAACTTAAGAACTTTTTAACCGAATACGTAAAGTTTTAACACCTTTGAAAATCATTCTCAAGTAATATTATTTAATGACTTAAACGTGTTGAGTAATTTCTTATTGATTAAACTAGAACTAAATTTAACAAGTATTATAATTAAATTTTAACGAGTTGGAATTTGCCCAGTGGCTGTACTTAAATCTTAACAATAGATTGGGATTTCAAACTCGGAAAAATACCACGGGCAAATTTTTTATGTACTTAAATGGGTTAATAATTCATCTTGTGCTCGGTGGTAAAGGAAAACGTCGTGAAAACTGCCTGCATGAGTCAGATAAATTTTGCTAAATGTATGTCAAGAGAGGTCATTGTCCAACATTTTTTGTTTTTCGTTAGTTTTTATTTGAATGTCAAGTTAGCCCATAATTGATATATATTTTGTTACACTATTTTTATATAAACAACAATACGTTTACTTCCTAATTAATATAATAATTTAAAAAAAAAACATAGGGGCAGTTACTGACTGTTAATATTCTAAATACTTAAAATATATATGTTGTTATATGTTTTAAATTAAAATTTGTATGATGCATCTTTAGTTAGTTTTATTTAACTTATTACTTACGATCAGATCCGCTTTAAAAGCATAATTTACCATATCCATAACAGGTAGTACCATGCTATGGTATAATTCCTGCACTGCGGTCGAACCATCACGACCATAGTCAATTGCTAGTCGCTATACATTTTTTTAATAGACAAATATTGTTAATAAGGATTTTGCAGGCAGTACATTTAAGACAGTCTTTTCACATTTGTGCCCAATACGTATCGAATTCTATATCTTACACGTACGTTACCTCCTTGAATAATTCATTGCACTATTCAGACGCGATGTCGTATTGAAATTTATTCCTACAAAACGCTGCATTACGTCAATTTACATTTCAGTTTTACGTTCATTTTAGAGTTAAAGTATATGAAAACATGAAATACTTTGACAAAATTTAAAAATTTAAAACTTACGTTCGTCACGTACGTTATGTCCAAATATTTATTGATTTATCCGCTTTACGCGTATTCTGCCCACGTGACAGCAATTTGAATATCGTAAGCAAAGCGCTTTAGGTCATCATTTCTAAGAATTTTCAATCTAAGAAAGAGGAATAGCATAAGAATCTGTTAACTGTTCAAAGAAATAACGACCCTAAATTCAAAGGTATAAATAGTTACAATTTCTCCTTTCCTGTGGCAACGGAATGAGGGCACGTGACCGTTAAGGTATGTATGTGTGTTATGTCAACATACTGCTTTTCTTTTGGCAAGATTTTCTGAGATTTTTTAAGCTAAATTGACTAGTCGCAGGTGGTTGAAGAGAAACAGGTCAGCGGGTCTCGGCGGCATGTCATGTTCATGTGTCACCAGGGTCGCATACAAGTGGATTTCTTACAAGAAAAAAGTCAAATACGTACTTATGTGTATTTATATTACTCACATTTTTAAATTTCTTCGAAATTCGTTCAGAAATTTCAAATGACATTCGTTTATGAAATACAAAAAAGGTTTTAAAACATATAAAACAGACACTGAGAAATTGTAAATAAAAAAATTCGTGTTCTTAATTATTTCAACTACGTTATTTAAAAATCCCGCCCTGGCACATATTTCTATTAATTACCGTGACAACTAGGGCGTGGCACCTATCTCACGCTAGCCGAAGTCTACCTATTGCACGCTCTAAACGTAATGAACAAGAATTGATTAAAAGTTTAAATAAAAACCTTATAATCTTGCTACCTCGTACAAAATTTGAATTTAAATTTGAAATTATTATTGTAATATTGTCTTTTTTAATGAAGTCTATGAAGAAATTAATTTTAATCAATGATATGAAACCAAAATTAACAAAAAAATAATTCATCATCATGATATCAGCCGGGTAAAGTCCACTGTTGGTCAAAGCTCTCCCCCAAAGATTTCCAGCATCCAACGGATTCTCACGACCCTTGAAATATCATCGGTCCACCTTGTAAGGGGCCTGTCCACGCTGCGCCTTTCGGTTCGTGGTCGCACACGAGAACCTTTCTGCCCCAGCGGCCGTCAGTTCTGCAAACGAAGTGCTCTGCCGAAGCCACATCTACATCATCACGCAATTCTTAAAAAAAAAATGTAAAAAGAAGTGTCAACATTGTTTTGCAATCAATATCAATACAAAGACGTAATCAGGTAAATTGTAAATCGTCTAAATTTATTAAAACCTTAGCAATTTCAGAGATTCGTTAAGAGCTAACGAAATCGTAGCTTAGGGTTACCGTGAGAATAAATTGAGCCCCTTTTTTAAAAGTTTAAAATTAATCATTCGTTGTAAACTTATTTATGATACTTGTGCACTGTAAATATATTGGATAGTCGTATCAAAGACTTGTAAAGAGAAATCTGCTTGGAACATTAGTGCTTAACTAAACGACAACCCTACATTGGATGCGCTTAGAAATGACCGAAGATTTATAGGCAATTTCCTTTAATATCTCAGCTTTAACTTAGTTTCAAAGATTTAATTTTGAGTGTCGAGTAACTCTATTAATTTCAAGATGGACCTTTTGATGAAATATCTGCAATCAGTAAAAGGAATTGAAGGCACGTTACTTTTTATTGACTTATTTCGTTAACTCAATAATGCTACAAAGATGTATGTATTCTCATAGCTTGATATTGATTTTCTAATTCTTATTATTACTTTTTAAAGTATTCGATAAATTGTCGTCGAAACTTATAAATATGGCTCGAATGAATTTATAGACGGCATGAGAACTTATTTGAAAACTTTTTCTAAACGCGTCTGTTGGGAAAACTACTGGCTTTTGGCTGCATTGCAAAGCTCTAGTTGTATAAAAAAAAAATTTGTTTGATTCGTTTTTAATTGGATTTATTTATGGTGGAATTTTGTGACAAATCAATACATGACGTGTATTAATAATAAATCATATAATAATGAATATTAACCTTCGTTTAATTATATTTTCAGATAGTTGGTGAAAAAAGTATTAGTAGTTAGTTAAATTGGCTTATCAGGACATATCACTGTTTACGCTGACGTATTTTTTATTTTGGCTGAAAAATAAAAGAAAAAGAAGAAATTGCTCAACAAGACCTAAATAAATATAACGGGGTATTATTTACCGAAAAATACAAAAGAGTGTGGAAGTATTTTTTATTTTTACTTTTAGTAAAACGTACATGAATAAAACTCTATATTTACATAAATATTTAAATTTTAATGTTACTAAATTAATGAAGCACATGTGTATTTTTAGGGGTCATTATAGGCATGTACTTGTACCACGGTAGAATGCGCAAGCGATCCCATGGCGCTCTTAGTTAAGACGGAAATGGTTCCGCCGGTTTTTTAGTGGGTATTCCGATGTTTGGGGCGAACTCAGCGCCTTGGACTATTCACACTGTTCCCGTAGGGGAAACGCGTAATGCAAAACGCATCCAGCGTTAAAAATAGGCATACTAAAGGTTACCTATATAATTTAGTATACATTGTATAAGTGAACTGTAAGGTTCTTAATGAGTAAGAAAGCTCTTTAACCTAAAAAACAATCTGGCTTTAAGGTAGGCATCACTAAATAGTTAATTTTGTGATCGACATTTGCGTAAAACCAACGTCAGGGAAAGTGACAGACAACGTTTTAAAATTCACAGAAATAATTAAAAAGGGCTTAGAAATGTAATCACTGGTATAAATAATCAAAAACAAAAATGTTATTAACATTGTAATGAAAAATTACTTCATTAATCACTCGGGAAATGTTGACAATCGGCTTATGATGAATATTATATCACCATAACTGGGTTGCGTGTATTCTTGAAATGTTATAATTATTATGATCATTGTCGCATTATGTTCGAATTTTTACACTTCACGCCGGTATTCTGCGTTTCAAGTTTGTTTTTACACTGAATCGAGTGATTTTCTTTATAATTAATTTATACTTATTCCCACCATTACCGTATAGGAAGAACCCTGCCTGCAGTGGTGAGTGCATACCTTGCTCTTGAAAAATCAGCAATGGAGGCCGGTCTTCAAGTTAACATGGCCAAGACTAAGTACCTGAAGGCGTCAAGAGACCAGCAAGCTCCCCCACAAGGAATCAACATTGGCAATAACACCTTCGCTAGCGTCAATGAATTCGTATATCTTGGGTCCTTAGTAACCGATAAGAACGATATATCTTCGGATATCAGCAGGAGAATAAATGCAGCTAACAAGTGCTACTTCGGCCTGTTAAGATACTTTCGCTCGAAACTTCTCTCAAGAAGCATAAAATTTCTGCTGTACAAAACCTTACTAAGGCCCATACTCACATACGATTCTGAATGTTAAGTGTTGAGCAAAAAAGACGAAAATTCCTTGTTGGTATTTGAGCGCAAAATACTAAGGCGCATCTTCGGACCTGTGGTAGGAAATGAGAGGTTGTACAATTGTACGATGAACCTAACGTCATTAGGACCATAAAGATCGGACGCCTATGATGGGCAGGGCACGCAGTACGAATGGACGAGGCTAGAGTACGCAAACGCCTCCTGGAATGCCGGCCGGAGGGTCGCAGAAGTAGAGGCAGCTGGCCCAAGCTCAGACGGTTAGACGGCGTCGAACAGGACACCAAGATCTTAGGGGTGACCAGCTGGAGAACGAAAGCCACAAATAGATCGGACTGGAGAGATTTACTGGACCAAGCTGAGCCCCCCCGCAGCTGTAAAGCCTCAGATGATGAAGATGATTCATAATGATAACATATTATTTCATAGTAAAAATAAGGCAGCTTTTCGTGGCGCATGTTATCGGTAAAAATAAGTTTTATCTATGATAAATCAATGAAATAATTTAAAAGCAATTATTTTTCTTGAGTTTTTATTGAGTTCATGGTTATCCCATAAATCAATTATATCAAGATTCTTCAAAGAAATCCCGAAGCTATTGATGGTGGTATTGCTCGAAATGCACACGAAATACAATTAGGAAGTCAAACACTAAGGCTGCTAGTGGTTCAAACTAGATTTAATTACAGTTTCATGGCACTTAAGGGTTTCATCGGAAGTGCTCTTGCTGGATATTGTGCTTCCACATCCTAATCTAATTTATTAATTTGTTATAAAAATGTATATGAAGATATAAATTGTAATGAATACCATTTTTAACAATTGTATACTATATAAAATATAGCGCTTGGAAGATTTTTCTGTTAATACTTAATTTATTATTTTTCTTAAAATCTATTTAGCGTATTGCCACACAATATTTTCCACAGTTTTTTTTGATAAATATTAAATTTAAAAAGTTTTCATTAGAACTTCATTCTACGAACAATCGCGATCGCAATTGTAATCCATTTCAAATTAAAATTCCAAAAAGGGTACAATGATACAAAACAAAATTCCAAAATAAATAAATTTATCATTATTATCTTAATGCTAAATGGTTTTAATATTAATAATAGAATGTAACATAAATCATATTTAAGGCAGTAAATAACAGCAGATTCGAGTCATCTTGTCAAAAGTATTAAAGGTTTTAAACATACAAAACTTACGCCATAAATAACATAACAATGATATATAACTTTAGAATTAATTTGTACCTGTTTAAAAGTTATATTATTGAAAAGAGTTATAGAATGATGAATGGTAAATTGTTTTACAATTTTACGATGGAAATTGAAATAAAGAACGGTTTTTTTTTCTATATTCATACAAAAGTCACTTATATTATGGATATATTTGGAACATATATTGATATACATGTAACTTCCATATTATTTTACCTTTTATAAAATCGTAGAGTTATTCTGTAAAAATAAACTCAAGGCTCACTGAAGTATTAGAAAGTGGTTTTTGCATTATAATCGTAACATTTAAAGGACATACGTTTCAAAACATACTGAAATTTTAGCCCTAAAGACATAAAATAGGATTTTTAATAAGAGACCAAGTATTTAAGAGTAAATATTTTAAGCAAATAAATACGAAAATTGTCATAACAATTTGTACGTACTTACATAAGTAGAATACTATACATAATTTTTTTATAGTAGTTTTAAATATAAGAAGATTTTTTTTATTTTTATGTATGATGTGTTCTTCTTTAAGTAATTGTGACACTTAGAATTAAATTTACTTTTATTATATTATATTATTTTAACGCACACTGATTCGTACATTGTTGAAGAACCAAATAAATAAATAGATTAATAAGATAGCGTATATCGGCAAATCGGCTTACAACATTTCAGAAGTTATTGTTAACAAGATTGGTTGTTATGTCCTTTTTGCCTGTACTTACACTGGCTCACTCATCCTTCAAACCGGAAAATAACAATACTAAGTCTTGCTGTTTGGCGGTACAACTCTGATGAGTAATTGTGCAACCAACTAAACCAAGTGAATAATAAATTAAAAAAAAATATATGACTTCTGTTATTGTTATAACTTAAATAAACTGAGTTAAATATCAATTACACACATTTATAGTATACGTAATACAAAAGTGAAGAAAAATAATTATAATGATGTGACGAATTTAGATGAAATATCATCATTATCTATAAAAGCATTTTACCGCTGAAAGAGAGAAAGATTGGTTCACGTATACATCATTAAGAATCGACGTTGACAGAATGCGAATATCCCATGTCCTCGGCAACGATACCTATCTGTTCTTGTCTATATTTTATGAATCACGGACACTCTTTCATTGAGAGGATACGGCGTTCCAAAATCGAACCATTTATAAAAAAAAAAAACATATTATTATTTTAATAATGCTTCAATATTCTCTAAATTTATGTTAATAAAAGTTTAAGATGCACAAGTTTTATGCATCTTATGGTTGATGTACGGCTTGAGAACGTCGTAAATATTGAAATTTAGTTTTATGAAAATATTTGGGATCTTAAACCTGAATAGCATTTTAATAGAATAAACTTATCAAAATATTATTTTAAATACATAAGTGTTTACCTGGGTGACGTCACGTCAATCAATGATAGTTGCTAGTATAATATATATATATATATATATATATATATATATATATATATATATATATATATATAATGATAAATTTTAATATTGCTAGTACTTGTACTTTAATTTTAAATCCTCAATTATATCTCGTGTACAACACACGTGTATGAAGCCCATGTAATGAAGTGTTTTTCGTGTAGTTTATGTTTACAGGCTTCATGGAACTAACGACTGCCAAATAATTTTAATACTCACCACTTTAAGAACGATACTATTTAATCATTATATTTCTAGGGTCTTATTTTTATACCTATGTAAATATAACAGTAAAAAAAGTTTAACTAACTTAAAGTATCTCGATAGCGCCTATAATTATTATGTTAGCAATTAAAGCGTAAGGTGATTTGGAATACTTTTATTAACAACCTTATACAAGTTTCTTTTTTTTTGTGACAGTGAGAGTATTTAAATAGGCCTGACTCGGAATTTGAATGGGGAAATACGAAAAAAATATTATATATATATACATACCAACAAGGCAGTTTATCAATTAATTCATAAAGGCGAGCATTGTCGGAAGTCGCTTGATGTTTTTATTATTACGATCGATGTGACAGCTTAGAATCATCTAAGCTGTTTATGTTTATCAATTAAATGGAACGTGTTCCTACATTGATTTAACACTTGGGTCAATGTTATCCGTGCTTAAAAACTAAATACGTATATTAAAGTATCATTTCTGTAGAAAATGGTCTTGCGTGACTGCTAACTCTAAGATTTATCCAGGACTTGTTTTTCCCTAGACACAGCAATCATTGCTCAACTGTAATCAGGTGATTAGTTTTAGTAATCCCAGTTACGCTTTGGTCATTAGGCACAGTCAGGGGTTGTATTTAAAGATGTGGCTATGAATTAATTTATATATATATATATAAATTACTTTAATTATGGCAGTTACATTACCTTCTATTTTAAATAGAACTCCCGTTTTTAAGCATTAATATGCTGATGTAAATTATCGATAATCTGTGATAGTTTATATTTAATTTGTAAATAATAGAATCGACTATCAAAATTTATTTTGGAATCGATAATTTAATTTAAAATAACAACCGGTTCGAAATGCAGATTCTACAGAGAAATGCAGTCAAGAAACTTAGTAGTTGCTATAAAATCCTAAATAATTTTGTTAATTATAATATACAAGTAAATAAATATGTGATCTGTATGAAAATCAACAAATACCTACTTACTATACGCTTATCATCTAGACGTAATATTTGAAATGTACATATAGCTATATTGATTTAGTCATATATATTAAACCTGCCTCCGTCAAATTAAATTAAAATTTGGTATATGCGAAAACAATCAAAATAAACTCTATTCACTTACAAGAAATTTAAACATAATATTAACAACTAAACATTATTTTTCTATAGTGGATAATTTTCAATATCCCACCAAGTTCGACCTGGTTACTGAGCATTGAACTATCATTACAAATAACGCGTATTATGATCATTTGCAAATTATAATATATAATATTACAAAGCAACATGACTTGAACCGAGATGACTCCAGTTTTTAGCCCAAGGTACTCCGCTAATGACGCTATGCGTCTGAGATCTTCAATCTTTCATACGATACAAGTTGCATCGTTCAAAGGTTTTTAGGTTTATATTTTTATTTTATTTCTCGTAGACTTGTTAATCAAGGTTTCGATAATAATACTACGATTACCTTGACTCAATTATTCCTGTCCAGAAATGGATGTATTTATTAAAATCGCTGTTATAATTACAGTCTTATTTTATGAATGTATACAAACAGTTCACCAATTACGTTTTAAAATTACATGAACTAGACTTATAATTGACTTAGGATAAAATATATTTTATTGCAGCTCTTTAATGTATATTGTCAAATAATAGCGCTGCAATTTATAAAAAAAGAATACTATAATATGCACATGGATGTCTCTATAACTGAAATGTATGTATGAATGTCTATAAGATTCGAAATACTAGAATATATTCGAAATCTCATTTTGACAGTGACAGTGACTGTGATTTTGATTTCAACTATGTGCACTTATCTTACTTGTCAAGAATGCTAGTAGCACCACAACCACAAATTATACTCATGTGTATGTATGTAAATTCTAAAAAATACTGGCGTTGCGTGCTTGTGTTCAAAAGGTGAGTCGCCTAAATATCTTCTATTTTATGTAAAAGCTGAATATATGTCATGTGCAAAATATATTGAAATTGTCACGTTATAGGGAAGAGGCTAAGGACATGAGTGATTGCAAAAAGCAGCAGCAAAATCATAGAACTTGGTGGATTTGTGTTAGCATCAACTGACTGGGATAGTCAGATACTCTATGGTTGTATTCCAGTCACTAACACAACAGTAATTCACCCTTCAAGGGTGAGCCAGTAAAACTACAGGCAATGTTTTTCTTTTCATGGATTTTTTTGTAATTACACTGTTTTTGCGGTAGAACATCTGACAATTAGAGCTGGCACAATGTCCTACCACCAGTAAAATATTTCTTACAGTGGCAATGTGTATGGGCTGTGCCACTAACCATCATCTGGCCCATTGCCCCGTCTGCCTACTACTACTAATATTACTATTTTATACAAAATAAATATCCTGTCTATGCATTAAAAGTATTCACGAAATCAAAATATTACTATATCTTTAATAAATTCTAATGAAATGAACTTATTTTTCTTTTCTGTAACTATTTACTCCAATAAAGACTAAACTTTTTGGAGACTTCATCATAATTATTACATTTAAAACGTAAAAAATGTAAAATGAATAATGTTATAATTTTATTTGATCGTGAATTATATAAGAAGTGAAGCGATACGATTATAAGGGTTTTGCGCTTATATCTCGGTCAAGGCTCTCGAGCGAGAAATAAAATTTTAAATTCTAAAATTCTGAATAAGATATGATTTTAAATATATTTATATTCATTTAAATTACGATACATTTTACATAACATTAATTTTGTTACGTTATTACGTGATATAATTTTAGTTTGAATGATAATTATGTAATTTAAATTGCTCGGCGTAAATAAAAAAACACCTCATTAAGTTGCCGATGCTTAATAAAATTATGATCTTTTTAATTTTTTTGTTTTTATTCTGTATTTATGTATGTTAGTGCGTTGCTAAGCCATTCATCCTCAGCTAAACTTTGAGTTGAGTTGTTTTGAACGAAGATTCTTGGTTCGAAAAACAAGAATTTTTCTTTGTGAGTTTGTCCTTCACTATAAACATTCTATGTAGACCGTTGACCCGTGACCTGTGCGAAGCTGGGATGGAAAGTATAATATAATAATGTATAAGTAGCTTCACTATGTAATCAACTATGTCACAATACTAATTAAATTAGATACAGCACATGTAGTTCAAGGTTCTAAATGTCGGAAGGCTTGTTTTGCTTAGTGATAACTAATCAAGTTAAAAGTTTCTGGTGTTGATGTAGGCGTTAATGTAATAATCGAATTTGTCACTCCGGCTCTTTACAGTGTGATTTTTTTTCCATCGACCTACTTTCTTCGGATATAAAACAGATTTTAAGACTTAGTGAATTTTATAATATTTTGTATATTATAACTATTTCATAACTTTGACAGCTATGAAATAGTCATAATATACAACTTGACATAATTCCGACTTAATATGGACCTAAGCTAATAGACTTTATTCATTTTGAGAAATAGCTCATGTTTTTATTACCTTTTTAAGTTGTTAATACATAGTATAATTATAATTTAATAATGATAATTAAAACTATCATTAATCTGGCTTACGTTACCCTATGTATTAAAATGCCCAATTGCCAGTACGTCATATTACTGCATAAATACATTTCAAATGTATTATGTAATAAGAACACCATCTCGTGTGATTTACTAAAGAAGCCCGACAAGCGTCCATCGTTGCCTACTCCACGTTTTATAATACATTTCGCTCGCCTATTTTATTAAAAGAAACATGAGTGAAAATTTTTTTTAGTTATTTCATGCATTTTATTTTCTGCGAAATATATATATATATATATATATAATATACTAGAAGAATTATCTTCAAGAATATACTTTACTACTACTACAGCTTAATTTATTCGTATAATTTGTGCAGTGTGCGATCAAAATGAATAAACGAATATATGTATACAGATATCGTCCTTAGCAGATTTTAGATTAATTATTGATTGGAACCCTTCAGTTCATGTTAAAGATTGCTATTTTAAATACGATACTGTTAAGCTTGTGTAAAATTTATCTTATTACGAGTAAATCATTAAAATACTTTTAACACAGGTCTCTCTAGGTTAGTTAGACGGTCTGGGAGCGTGAGGAGGTTGTCACCACTCCGCCGAAGAAAACCGCGGTTATGTGCACCATTCTCTGTTCTCCAGGTTTATCTGTCCCCGTAAACCTTGACGATGAATAATAAATAAATAACAGGTTTTTTAACAACTCAAGTTTCATAGTGAGCCTTTGAGTTATTAATGTTTTTATTGTTGCATTCTGATTAGATCATTTATTTAAGTAATATAATAAATTATAAATTAGAATGATATCTATTAAATATATTATAACTGTCACTTCGATAATGCAATGACAATTCTTAACTTTTCATTCTCCGAGCCATTGGACAATACGCTAGGGTTTGGTTAGTTGAACAAGTTCATTCAAGTTGTTACGTCCACAAGACGATGGTTTTCGAATAAGCTGATTCTTGTTCAGGGTCTGATCTAACTGTTTAATTTAATCAAACAAGATAATATTAAATTTATTATTCAACACATATAAATGTATTACTTATAGTGTCATTTTGGGATAGTCTTGAGATTTACGAGAATATTTTATAACTTACGTGTGAAATAGAAACGGAACTCAGTGCCACGGAATATTCACATTCGCTGGTCTATTATATTTTTTAAGAAAATGTTGTATGAGTATTTTATGTTACTATTAACGTTTATTTAATTATTCAACATATTTTAAAACTGTGACGATATATTGCGTGATTTTCTTTCTGAGTTTTTAATACTAAAATAAGTATTTGTTATTTATTTAGATCAATACTGCTTTACAAATAAATTGCATTGAAGCTGACGCTAATTTTTTTTTGGTTACGAGTACACTTTGGTTACGAGAACTTTCTCGGCGCGCAAATACACACATACATGCTTGCATACATACATAAGGGCACGCACACACACGAACTGGTGGTAGGGCTTTGTACAAGCTCGTCTGGTTAGGTATTATCCAATCATCAGATATTCTACCGTAAAACAGCAGTACTAGGTATTGTTGTATTCCGTTTTGAAGGGTGTGAGCCAGTATAATTAGAGGCACAAGGAACATCATCTTAGTTCCCAAGGCTGGTTGGCGATGTAAGTGATGGTTAACATTTCTGACATTTCCAATGTCTATGGGCGTTGGTGACCACTAACCATCAGGTACCACAGGTGTACCTATACTCGTCTTCTTAGTTTAAAATGTTGATAAAATTACATAATAATGTCGGTAAAATTTGTTTGTAGATTATGTATCATATAAATAATGTAAATCCACACAGTGGTTTTTTTTAATAATACATTTTTTGAATTTTTTTTTTTGTGCAATTTGTTCAATGAATAAAATTAGTATGATTCGTCACGTTTACATTTTATTGTATATACTATGTATATTACGTATTTTTATTAGTATTGTTATTATTAATATTGTTATTAGTGGTCCTATTGCTTTGAGTAAATCTATTTGTGTGTGTCCCACTTAGTTAGTTATTCTACCGTTAAAGAACGAATTTAAATTATCTACATCAATCAATCTATCAAGCTAAAGTTAAAATCTTTAGTTAAAAATTTACTGGCAGATTTACTTTAGTTATTTTATTTACTACTCAGTAGGATTATTCTTTTTTTTAACAATTGTTGTTTCTTTGCGCCTGATTAAGAACAATCTTTGAGACTAAGCGTCTAGACTCTAGTATAATGGGCCTTAAGCACGGAAAAAGCGCTTAGCAATAGCACTTGCCAAAAAATTAAAATTAAAAATATGTAACCTACTCCGTACCACCAACAAATAAAACATTGGTATATCGTTTACAAAATGAGAGTCAAAATAGTCTGGGTTAATTGCATAGAATTCAGATCCTATGCCAGATATATTTCATGAAATATTTCATAAAATAAAATAGAAGATGTATTTCAGAATTGTTATGAAGTGGTTTGTACATCACTTATTTCGAAGTCAAGTTTGCACGTTTGAGGCAAAATATTGGAAGTTTGAAAGGAATATTCAAGCGAATATATTTTCAGAGATAATGATGCGGGTGACATCGATTTATGGTATATAGGACATGTATATTGAAATGTCATGTGCACTCTCATCTAAAAATTATAATGAAGACGTCAACATCGAAAACAGATATTTTACATTTATTGATAACATTCTAATATTAATCTAAAGTATATTTTTTGGTTTAATACATTAACATCAAAAAGATACAAATCGTCAAAAGAGAACTAAGTATAACAGGCATTGTATATTTAGAGATTTCTTCCATATATTCCATATTTGAACATTTTGTTTTTTTACTATCTGTGGTTATTAAAAAACTACATATATTTCGTGTGATCACTGTATAGAAGTATGCGGATTTTATAAACTTGTGCACAGGTATGTTTCAAAACACAAGTGCACTTTATATTTTCTTACTCTCAAAATCCGATAGAATGCCAAACCCAACACGACCAGAAATAATTCAGGCTCCAGAGTTCTGACTTCTACTGAGAATTATTCGATAGAAAAAATTAACATTCTCACCGGGATTGATCCGGAGTTTTAACTCCGCACCTCGAGGTCTGTTAGCTTTATAAGCTATCCACTAGACTAACGAGAAACTCTCACTCTCTTCATATAAATGATATTAACGTAAAAAGTGAACGCTTTAGTCGAGTTTCTGTTCAATTGGCAGTGACTTGGAAAAGGCGTGTCTAGATCTTGTCTAACTGTGACTGATGATTGTTTGAACAAGACATATTGGTTACCACGACTACCACTGTTTTACCCACGAATGAACTTTTGATTTATTTTCGATAACATATTTTGCTCAGAATAAAAATCTTCAAGGTTTTATTTTTTAAGCCGCAAATATACGTAAAAATATTTTATATAAGCATATATATGTACAAATATTTTATACTTGCCTAACTAGTGCTGATGAATAATTATTTTTTGTACATCTTTACCTTATACATAAAAAAATGTCTGTTTTTGTTCGAATATCTATTAATTTATACAATAACTTTACATATTGCTTATATACATAGCTTTAAAATTTAATTCAAATATTACAAATTTAATTTATGGACGAAATATTTATGCCTTCTGTTACTAATAGTTGCTGGCCACGACATCAACCGCGGCTCCTAATGTTGTCGAGATCGTGTAGTGGAAAATTAACGTTTAGCTTATTAGGTGTGTTTATGTTAAAAATATATGATTCTTACATTATAATGCAAGAATATCAATAATAATATAATAATCGAAGTCATCAAATACATTGAGCTTAAAATAATAGTAGCCATTACAGGGTCCCACTATCCACCTTTTGGCTTAGGAAGTATAAAGTATCCTGTGCACATTTGCTAAACAGTAACCTTTAAAAGACCGAAATACTTAACGTCAATGTTTTAAATTATATGTTCTAAGTTAATCGATCGAAAAAACTTATCTTACTAAAGTTGAATATAAAGAATCAAGAGTAAATTTACAGAAAAATAAAAATTCGAGGCACGGTCGCAAGAAACCTTAAATCACTTTAATCGACCTACATTCACCTGCTTAGTGAATCAAGTGGCAGAGCTGCATCAAGGCTTCCAATGCGGAATGGCAATCCTTTCCTTTTAAACTTATTAACTTACCGAGAGTCATATATAAATAAAATCATTTCTTACAATATTACCAAAAGCCACAGAATAAATCTTAACTTCACCTATGAGTTCATTACAATTATAAAATTAGGTAAAATCATGCAACTGATTTTTAAACTACCTACTAGGAATTTCACTCAATAAATTTCTGACATTTTCGACGCTGGTGACAACCTAGTATACAAAATCGACGATCTAAATAATATATTTTTTTATTGTGAAATAATTAATTTAAATTACTATTTTTATATTTTTAATAAAATTATTACTTGTGAATAAAAAAAAAACTACAGTGTAATTTATTTATGGTGTAACTATTTATTGCACATTTTATTTGTTACAGAACCAAATAATTGGTGAATTAAATTCAATACTTATATTTTAGTTTTCAATTAAATACATATTTCTTAAAACCAACTACATTATAATAAAAGAATATGTCCTAAATTATGTCGGTATAGGAACGTTTATGAGTTCTTCGTAAGGAACAACTAAGAAGAACTTTTCAATAGTCCGTATCGCTAAATCAACAGCATAATCAACAAAAGGCTTCCCGAATTCTTCTGCTACCGTCTTCCAGTTTTCATTTAAGAACTTTAATACTGTTTCACCTGATAAAAGAAAATATTTAATGAGTATTATTGAAGCTATTAAGGTTAAAACAGAGTTTTATTAATTTAAGTACACATGCTAAGCTGACCGGCTGGTAAATGTATGTCACTTGAACATTTTGATATGTTATTTGCCATAATGTATTGCCACTTTCAATCATAGCATCGCAGTTTTTATTTTCTTAGCATATTTTTTTCTGAATAGTAAAATTTACTTGTTATACCAAGACTGAGTAAAAAAGAGGATTATTGCTTGATGGTATTTTATAACAAATCTAGGTAGATTGCCTTGTATTAAAAATACCAGTAAATTAAAGGATTTATGCAATTCAATTAATGTAAATATGAAAAAAAAAACATTTTATGCGGTAAAATATAAATGTCAATCAAAAATAAAATAGCAATAAATGTTTAAGATCAGTAAAAGGTCATTCATTGTATTAGTAAGGTCACAGGTCAATCAAAATTGACGCCATTGATGACGTAATGCATCATTAACGATTATAATACTCGTTTTAAATATATATTTTTGTATATAATTTTTTTGTATTTAATACAAGGCAAATTTCTAGATAAACATAGAAGGTTTATTATAATATTAATAGAGATATACGATACAAAACAGTCTGACTTTAAAAAAAAACTTTTCTACATTTTATAAGGAACATAATTTCTTAGATATTGAAATGATTTGAATTTTGATCTCGTAGAAAAAGGTGTAACAAAATATTAAGCCTTTGTTACCGTTTTATTGTGGTCTTTAGTTTGAAAACGTATTTTGTAAAATAAAAATATTAAAATACATAAAATGTGGTGATATTATCGTTGTTGTTAATATTAATCTGATCAGACAACATAACTAACACATGCTAAATATCATAATAAAATTCGTTTTAAACGTGTAAGACACAAAATATATGTTCATATTTGGAACGTATTTTAAGCGGAATCTAGGGTCTATTTACCTAATACCCATTAAAGATTGCAAGTTTTAAGGGCATAGGCACAAAATGGGCTAAAATTTATGCTTTTCTGTCAAAGAATTCTCAGTAACAGACCTGAAAAGGGAAATTACCAGTGGTACAAGCGTGCGACTCAAGTTTGACCTAAACAAAATTATAACATAAAAATATACTTACTTAATTCCTGACTTTCTTTAAAAAGATTTTTTAGATCGAACATGATACGGTCGCCGTAGTCAAATGAATATTTGTAGTTTTTTAGGGCGAAATGATTGACTCCCTTTTCATCTTTGATGTACTTTGTGTTGATGTCAACTTTCATTCTGAGGTTAACTGGAATTAATTTAAATCAAAATAATATGATGTTCTATGTTATTTTGTATTTATCAATAATATAATATATATGGTCAATTTAATTTTAATTTCTCTTAATTAATTTATTAAATAGGGTGTACCTTTGACTACCTTTAATTTGAATGAAGACACTCCTCCATGATGATAAAATGAATGTGGAATACGATTCGGTACTATAGAAGGTCATATCATTTTATAACAATCATAACACAAACTGATCACTAAATCTTGTAAAAGAAATAGTTTCCTATAAATAATTTAAAATAAGAACACACTACAATAAGTGCTAGTGTCTGCATGTACAATTGTATTTCGCTTTTTTTGCAATAAAAAATAAATTTAATATTCTCACCTAATTTAACTTTAGCGTCACCTTCACCATTGATTGGGAAAAGCAAGATTTTCCCAACAGCATCATATTGTCCTTTGATGGTTAAGTTACAGTGGAACTCCAATACGAAATGTCTTTTCTCCAACTCCGATCTGAAAGTTATATAAAGTGTATTCATTACTTTTATTATAAATAATACTAGTTTTCACACGCGGCTATTTTCGCTAGCTATATTTAGGTGTAAGGTAACAAAATTGACTATGTCCTGGGGTTCATTGGGATTCAAGGTTGTATCATACCAAATTTTATCAAATTCAAAATGTGGTTTAGCCAAACATACAGAGCTGCTTTCCCATTTAAAATATTAGTATACATATATAAATTATAATGAATATGTTAAATACACATTAAATACAACGGATGTGAAAATATTAGCAAAGTTAACTTTGTTGAAATACTTTATAAAAATATAGAACAGCCTACTGCGCAGACGATAATCTAGTTCTTAATTGTGTGCGCAAACACATGTAGACTGCACATGCACTGCACATCCCGTCACTAATAATCCGATTGGACGGCAGCCTGGCATGATGAAGAGAGCTTAGACGCAGGAATTATAGACTTTACATGCTTTCGGAAGAGTGTTCACACATTCAGATTCCAAACATCGGGCGACTACTGAGAATTTATTTGCTGAAAATTTCTGGTCTTATCGAATTCAGATCGGGGATTAACTCCGGATCTCGTGATCTGAAGCGTTATAAATTACGAACCAGACCAAATAGAAAATCAAATACATAAAGAAATAATTATTGAAGAATATGTATATAAATACATTGGAAAATATGGTCATGGAATATTATGGTATGGATTAATAATTCAATATACATATTAAAATAATATAAAAAAAATATATTTAACATTCGATTAAAAAAGAAAATATAATTTTTTCTGAGTAATCTAGAAAAGCCAAAACCATTCAAATGAATGTATATTCAATAGAAGTTTTACAAACGTAATTTTTTAAGCTTGAATCATAACCGGTTTCCTCTTATATATTATTATTGCTTATTACCTTGCTAAGGTCAAGAACGGTTACATAGTTATTAAGTAACGTACAATTAATATGAAACGTGGTAGCTATAAACATGTAAATATATTTACTTAACCCCTTGAATTTATACATAACTATAGATTTAAGTTCCGAAGATAATGCCTTTAATTAGAAATGCAATTAATTGTAATTGTAATAAAATATAATTAAAATACTAATTAAATAACTAATAATTTCATGTTATAGATTTCATTTATTATTAAGCCATTTATAAAAAAATAAACGATAGAGTACTATGTCATGATTGTTATAATATTTGTTATCTTAATTATGAGCTAACCAGCTCATAATCAGCATATCTCAAGGTCGGGAAGAAATGGCTGTCAATAAATTTTACATTGCCTGCAATGCTATTCTGTAAGAGCCCACTTCATTATACCCCTGAAATGTTGACAACCGACTAATTGGATTTTTGCTATTTTGGTGCGAGTATTTTTTAAATGTTATTATTATCGTAAATGTCACATATTTTCTGACATTCCACGACCGTTTAGCGATGAGTATCGAGTGTGTTCTGTTAAAGAATAGCAAATGCTGCTGAATTCGACAGTCAGGGCGTCACGGTAGGCGCAAGCGAACTCGTGATGCCCCTGAACAGACGAAGAGGATACCGCTGTTTTTTTAAGTGGGTATTCTGACGCCTTCAGCGCTCGTGTGACCCACATATTGTGAAAGGCGTAAACATGTTGTTCCAGCGACAAAAAAAAAACTAGCTACAGAATTAAAAAATTGGAAGTGTTGCACTCCCTCAGAAATCACGTATAAATCTCGATTCTGCATCTGATCTCTTTCCGGTCGTGTTGGATTGCTATTCCATTGTGTGGGATTTTGAGAGCGAGGGAATTGATAGAATTGGAGCACATACTTGCGCATGCGCAATTTGCCGCAGAGATTGGACGCAATTGCCGTTCGGGCGGGAGTTTTTTTAATTTTATTAGTTTTATTTAAACACTAAACAAATTCTCATAAATAATAAATTACCTTTCTTTTTTTACCTACATAGTACCACGAGTATTACAGGTAGCTTATTACAGATAGGAGGTACTTACTTTCAGTTATATATATATATATCTTTTTTTAATATATTACGACTATTAATATATTATAATGACAGATTGTGTAATAATTTAATATTATTCTCCACATTAAATATATGTTATAAACAAAATAAATTACAATAAAGAAATATATAACTAAGTATTATGATCCATCATAATAATTCACCAATCCAAACTTGATAAATGATAATCTATTAAAATTGATTGATGTATTTTTAAATACATATTTAATAATTAAAGTACATTAAAAACCAATTTAAAATAAATGTTGTTTATTACCTAATGGTCTTGAGTCATATTTTAATAATGAATACAAAAATAGTTAATGCCTTACAATGCTTTTTATATTATCTCTCATATGCTCTCTTATCAAGTTGAACGGTATAAAAGTTGCAAAGTTGTAACAAAATGCATTGTATATCTTCACCATGAAAAATTAAATGCACGTGCCAATTTTGGGGAAAAGGTTTGTAAAGCTATTAGTGTCTAATTTATAATAACAAACACAAATTACCATTATTATATTTACTATTAAGATATTAACATTTGTGAATAAAATTTGCTTATTTTGGATATTTTTTTATGAAGTTTGTATTTAGAATAGATTATTTTGAAGATAATATAAATTATTATGTACGTAAAGATTTTTTGAACTGAATGGATGTAAGCTAACTTAAACGTGATTATATCTAAAACTCTTATAATTACGTTAATCTGAGCAAAAATAGAGTACCAGTTCTATGCCTACATTCGTTAAACTGTGAATTGAATTGTGATTGAACTGTGAATTGAATTGAAGAGTGGTTGAATAAAAAACAGTAGTAACCAGTAAAAGCAGTGTGAACGAAGTTCAATCAGTTGGCCTATTCTGTAAAAATAATCTCGAAATTCACCGCAGTAAATGTCAGAAAGTGATTTGTGATATTGACCATAATAAATAATTATAACATTTCAAGAATCAAAATAAATATATCATCATAAGTCGGTTGTGGGCATTTCATGGGTGAGTTATGAAGCGATTTCTTACAAAATCACACTACAGTTTCACTGCAGATTTTTTAGATAGAAATTCAAACACTTTTTTTTTGCGTCTATCTGAGGCAACGTATCTTTCTATGTTATATGTAGTAGGTTTTAATGTGCTTCTTGTAATAATAATTACTAAAAAATATACGGCTTTCCTTTTTTAAACAAGTGAGAAATAAACTGAAGTTCCAATTAGCAGATATAATTCACAATATAATAAAACTCGAACGGAACAGTATCTTAAGCTTAAAGATGTCTTGAAACGATGTCTTGAATTCGAGTGGATTGTCCAGTTTAATTACTTTATTATTTTATGTTTTGTAGAAAATTTCATAATTAATAATAGTTCAATTGCGATCCTAGTATTTTGACATGATACTTGATAAAAAATACTTCTATATGCCAACAGCAATACATGTCAGATATTTCACTTTCCATTATAATAAATTAAAAGTTAATTAACAACATTCAGAGATAAAAACCTTTTACAAATAAAATCTTTTAAGAAATAGATGCTCAAAAGCGAGTGGTTAGTATTTAACAATTTCTATGTATGACATATAAATTTATTTGTAAATAGTTTATGTATAGAGTAACTACCGGTTGTCTTGGCGGTTTTTCTCGGTAGTAAAGTACATTGAATTTAAGCATGTATAATACGAATCTAAAAATTAAACTAAAAATTAATATTTTGCGAATTGTTTTCCATGTCTCATTATTTTTATTATTAATGTTATACGCGTTTATAGTCATGAATTGTCAAAATCGATTTACGCCAGTAATCAGCCACGGTGACCAGCTGTGTCAATCCATCAAAATTTGACCAGCGACTGATTGACTTCAATCAGTAACTTAAATGCGTATAAACAGGCCGCTGAGTATTGTATCGATGATGCATGAATGATTATGCTGAATTATAAAACCGTACTATAAAATGTAATACTGCATTTTAATTTATGTATTCTACATTACTTAAATAGGAACTTGACTGCTTTGCTGGTGCAATTGTTAACTTATAATTTCATAATTTCTGGGTTAGAAACTCGGATCGGATTCGGCAGTAGCAGCCCATCCGGACTGTAGAAAATAACTGTCTTACAACACTCCCGTGAATCGGAAAGCACGCTAAGCTTGGATTTGCACTTGATCTTTTCAGATTGTGACGGATTACCGTCGCATCTTCAGTGAAATATTTTGTTTTATCGAGAAATAACATTATAATAACTTACATAACGTTGTCAACGATGCACTTCCTGAAACCTGTTACTTTTCCTTGATAGAACGTCACTTTGAGACCATTTAGAGGTATCGATAGTTTCTCTATAACAAAAGGGTCTAAAGATGGAACGCCGAGATGAGGAATTCCCTTTACAAATTCAGGGATGGCATCTTGTGTTGATTTCACCAAACATTCTCTTGTGGTCGCGTTGCAGGGATGGATGAAGTCGGCTGTAATGAAAATATTTGTTATATTACAAGTCAATTTTACATGCAAATATTTCTATCACAAAATCTATGGTAACCACTAAACTTCGACAAATGTTTTTAAAAATATATGTATCATATGTATATAGAATGCTTGTGTTTATAGGAATAGTGACCCCATTATTAGATTTTACACTTTTATAGGAAAAAAAGTGTTTATATAAGAAATAATCGGAAATGAATTTTGTAAACAGTATGAAGACGGTAGACGGCAGGTGTATTTTATTTTAATTATCAAGTTTGTTATGTTTTCGTCAGTCGTGTGTTAATTGCAATTTGTTTGACTGAATAGAAATGGCTTACTTGACGATCAGATAATATAAAGCTAGAATATTATTAGTATACATATCAATTAGTGTGTATAAATTAGATATTTGATGATGATAGATTTTGTTATGATTTAGTAGTTTATTTTGAGATTGATAAAAAAATATAAAATACTTATGTTTTATAAAACATGCTGTTGAGTATTAAAAAATATATATTTAAAAATCTGTTATATTACAGTGGATATAATCTTAACTGAGGAGATTTTTTAATTCAGGCAAGTAATACTGAATTTTCATGGGCTTAATTTGTGATTTCACTTAATACTAGATGCTCCAAAATGTGGTTCAGTAGTGCGGTAAATTGAACTCCGAATCATTTCCCGTAAAAGGTGAAAATATATTTGCCCATTTCACTATTCCCCATTTATTAAGCCCATAGGTTGTTTTTATTTCTACAACTACCTTCTTAGCACTGTGCCAATTTTGGCTCAGCTATACAAGGCTGACTTTATATAGTTCGAGACAAGGTTTGACATTATGCCATATTTGGTTATAATTGTAAGATAAGGTGATTATCATAAGTGGACTTTATTAAAAGCCTGTTAAAAGGATTACAGCACAGAATATTAATTATAATATGCAATCTCGTGTAAGCCGCGCGGTATATTGTTCATGATACGAGAAAATCTTCGGGTTTGTGGACGGCGCTTCGTGCAATTCCCTGTAATTGCATTTCAGATCCTCAGCAGACGATACAAAGATAGTCTCAATAGCTATCTATGAAAATAAAGCCTAGTTGATTGATGAACAAAACTGAGATTGTTGTATATCGGTACTATGATTACTTGAATTTACACATTTTTATATTTTTGTCATATTTATAAATTGGATTGCCTCATGATAAGAATACGTGAATCTTAGGCGATGATTGCGTGTACAAACCCAGGCAAGCACCACTGAATTTTCATGTGTAAGCTCATTGGAGCTTATCTCGTGCGCGTCGATGAAGAAAAACATCGTGTGAAAACATCAACACGCATTTGAGCAGTATAGTAGAATAAGCTCGAAGCCTTCTCGTAATATATTTAAAGGTATTACTACTTTGTAGCTACATAATATTCCAATTTTTTAAAGTTATTACAAATATTGTTCATCACATTCAGTCGCTTGTGACCTTTTGAATAAGCGATTTGTATTTGTTCTTCGACTTAATCAAGGCTTAAGACTAAAAAAGTAAATATAAATTAATATCTACCTGAGAACATTAAAATCAATGACGTAACAATCGTAAATATTTACATAAACATTTATATCCAGTTGTTTCTTGTAATATTTACTGTTGACATTGTCGACTGTGTGTCTAACACATTAATAAAATCCTTAAAGACTAAACATGAATAACATTAAGTTTGTCATCGAGCTGTTTTGATACATGTTTTAATATAAACGGTATTCTGGATTAAAAATTATAAATTCCATAGGAAATATAATGCGACTCGAATTTTGTAACGAAACGATTCATCTTGTCTACTACGGCAAGTAGTATCAAACGTATAAAAAGTGTAAAATAAATTGGGATGTTTGTCAATTATATTCTATCGATAAGCGTTTGAATTTACGCCTTAATCTTAAATAATTATTCGTTTCATTTTAGCAGCCCTTACATCTTGTTGACCTCGCATAGTTATCTCCTCGTTGATAAAGCACAAACTTGTAGTTAAGACGACATCTTCAATAAAACATGCAAGAAATGTTTATAATCTTAGTTGAATTAGTTTCTCTTCCTTTCCATTTATAAAGAAGTCTTTTAACAAATAATATTACCATAGTCAATTAAAAAAAAATATTTATTTTGTGTAAATCGTGATCATCCTTTTGTTTTCTATATCACAGTAAAACAAATAACAAATTTGACAAAATTTTACTTTTCATCGACTGGCGTCGAACTATTTCTAAATAATTTGAAAAAAATATGGATATGGTTTGAGATTATTACGTACGCTTTAGATTATAAATTTAAAAAAATATTAGAACACATATTTTCGAAAACCGAATGAAAAATAATCCTTAAAAAATTTTTTTCTATAAATTTAAGGCTTTCAAAAAATGACACACAGTAGAATCTCTGTAAGTCGAACTTGAACGGAGAAGAACTTTAGCTCATGTTATATGTTCGACTTGTAGAGTTTAAGATTTATTTTAACAAATTTTGAGTTATCATTTCATAGAATTGATTTATTGTACTAAATTTAATTGTAGCGACTAATTATTTTGACTTATAGAGTGATCAGATTTCAAGCAATGGATATTTTGAGGCTTAAACGAAAGGAACCACAACATTTTTTCGAGTTTGGTAGATTTTCGACTTATCGAGGTTTATATATACCAAGAATTGGTGATTAATTTAAATTTAAAATAACTTTTTTTGTATATTAAAGTCTTATAAGGTGGCCTTTTGAACAAAATATATAGATTTTGATCTAAGACTAGTTCTTTTAAAAACATTAATCTATGTTTGAATAAAAAAGCTAGCTTGGCGAGGAATAAAATTAATGAGCACTACATGAGCAGATAGATAACTTGAATAATAATATTTGCTTCTAAATCTAATAGAATTATAAATATACGTTTATGTAATTTTATAATTTTACTTTTCTTAAACAGCACGCCGTCGTAATCGAAATTCTAGTTAAAATGCCGTTTAACTAGAATTTCGATTAGGCCCGGTAGGCCTTTCAAAGGTCAACTTTTGTTAATTATGGCATATTTTAGCTAAAAAATTACAAATATTCACAACACACACGACATTTCGTATTTATGATATTAGTACGATTATTATTATTCTAGTTATAAAAAAGAGATAGATATACTGAATTATTGTAATGCTATAAATCACAGATAAACTCTTCAATTGTATTTAATTATAAAGATTGTAATTCAATTAACACCTTAATACTGGTTTTAATTCGATAATAAGCCAACTAGCCTTTACACTTGTTTTTTGTGTTATTACGTGAATTATTAACAAGATATTGTTAAGGAAATAAACATTTAATGATAACTTAATTTAGTTTATTATATGCGGACATCATACTTTTTTGATATATCAATAAAAACTTTATATTATTTTATAATTATTTATCTTGCCTTTACAATCTAAAACCTGCTTTTAATTAATATTAAGTCTTATTTTATTAACAAAAAATTATCCGTGCACGGTAACATGCGCATGTTATCATTAACTTATAATTAAATTCAGATTAATTTTCACTTTGCATTCCCGTTTCAAATATTTTGTAATATTACTAGTGATGTTTTCGATAGCTTAACTGTTTGGTTAGTATGAATTCAAATGTTCTTTAACAAATTGACTATTTAGCGTATAAAAAATATTAATTCAATTGAAGTGTTTCCTGAGATTAGTGCGTTCAATATAAAATATCTTCAATTTTATAATATAGTCTATTTCATATAAGTTATTTATTATAAAAAAAACTATGTTACGTTTTTAACATTATTTTACTTAGTGTTAAAAATTTTAATTTGCAATTGACACATACGTCGCGAATATCGAGTATGCATGAAATAATTTTGAAAATGGATATTTCCAGACATTCTTTCATTTATTTTTTATTTAATTATTTCAAATAGATGACATATGGCAAATTGTATGCGGTAACCATCGCTGAAAGACATAGGCACTGTAAGAAATATTAACCTCACATGCGCGCCACCGACTTGGGAAATAATAACTTCTTCTCCTGCCTTAAAACGTATAAAGCTTAACGAAACTAATAAATAACTTAAATACCAATAGTATTCATACATGCATTCAAGTTTTAATATTTAATTAATTGTATAAACACTACTTAACTACTTAACTAAACACTACTTAACTACACTAAGAGTTATAACAAAAACACTAAATTCAAGCTTGTCAAATTAATAGTCTAAATTTATACAACACGCAAAAATCTTTTTCGAAACGCGATGGATTTTCTTTATATAGATAGAGATTTATTTTGTGCAAAAATAAAAAAAAGCAATCAATGTTTTTTATTTAAAAATTAATTAAAGATAAAATTTTAATACGATAAAATAATAAAATAATATAAATTATAACATTTCTTTAAAATTAAATATAACCTTTATATTTAATACAAAAATATATACAATACTTACGCGCCAACTTCGCGTTGCCTAACCCGCAGAAACAGAACACAACACACAATACAATTTCGAAGATCGCTCTCAAAATCATCATTGCTTATTTAATTCGTCTCCGCTACAGTGGATTCACCTCTACACCGGTCGCGAAGCAAATAACTGCTATATATCGTCTAACTGATAGATATTAAACTTTCAACCTGACATTGTAGCCGACCGGTTATAAGTGGACCTTAACGCCAAATAAAAATAAGACTATACAAAAAATGAGACTTTTGTTAAAAAGCGAACGACCATGGAAACTGACAATTAGTATAGAAGAGGAAATCATTGAATTTTATAGTTCTACAATTAAATTATTAACACAGATTTTTAAAATAAAAAAGACATTTGAGACATGCATTTAACTTTTTGTTATTCACTGCAGCTGGTAAGGATGGCAATTAAACGTGCACTCATTGCACCGTTATTCTGTTGGTTTCATTATTAGTACTTAAAATGTCTAGTTAAGTTACTAGAGAATGCAATTCCCGTGTTTCTGTGTTCAAATTTCAGGAAGCTATTGCAATTTTTATTAAGTTAAGAAATTCTTAATTTTTACTACCAGTTAGGAAATTGGCAGTCATTGAACAAATTGTTTTGGATAACACATAGAGCCTGTGCCTGTTCATTATCATTATTTTAAATTTCCAAGCCATTGATAATTAGAGATACGGTTTTCGCACTATAATAATTTTACCAGTTTAGCTGACTGACTATTCCTTGAAGTTTTCTCTTGTCGCCGGAATTCGGTTAGCAGGACATCAATGTATAGACTGTAAATCAATGGAACAAGATTAGAATATAATCACGATATTCATATATTTACCACCTAATAAATTAAAATTTGAAGAAGTATATACAACCACATATATTTGACAACTTTTATTAAGGAATAATTAGACGTAATTACAATTATATTACAAGAATCATAAATGATCATTAAATTTTAATATTGGATGTTTTATTGCAGAATGCTTTTCAATATCACCCAATCCGAAATATTTAATTATATAATTAATAGACGTACAAAAAGATGGACTTTTTTG
This sequence comes from Nymphalis urticae, assembly GCA_905147175.2. NCBI lineage: Eukaryota > Metazoa > Arthropoda > Insecta > Lepidoptera > Nymphalidae > Nymphalis > Nymphalis urticae. Next base: position 3,739,739 of record LR989994.1, on the reverse strand, counting down.
TCTATCAAAATGGTAAAACAAATTCTTATATAGCCGCGGTAGTCATTTATCTTCTCGTTTTATATATTAACGAGTTTTATAAAGTGTAAAACATATGAAAAATAAAAATAAAATAAATCAATCACTGCATTAATTATGAATGTTATATAATTCAAGCTCTGTTTGTGTTTGTATCTGTGCTCTTAAATAAACGGTAAGCCATTTATGTAAATAATACATACCAAATTTTTTAAATTAATATTTAATTGAAAATAAAACATTTATTCAAGCATACATTACCTAACTAGTCGATGACAACTTCATTTTACAGTATCATCAATATCTTGACTGATTTTATCAACGCTCAGCTCAAACGATAATACGAAAAGACTTCTAGTCTTCAAGTAGTTTTGAAATTTTTTGAGGACCAAGTAAATGAGATGTATGATGATGATGATGATATAAAGAATATTGTGAAATATTTTCTAATACTTCAATTCCTGGGTATTACTTGCGCGTGTCATACAGTGAGTTATAGTATAGTATATAGTATTTGAAGTAAAGATGAAATTTAGTGCAGTGACTGTTACCCGACAAAAGATTTCTGTAAGCACTTTATCACATAGTCAAATTTTGTTCAATATTGAAATCACACACTATTATTCGTAACCTTTACTAAGTATTTATAACTGCGTATAAGAAAAAATTATTCGGTATCGAACATACATTCGTTCAATAATTTATAACGATTTTTATAAAACATTGATTTGTAATTAATAAAAAAGACGTTTATTTGATTTCAGTATAATCGACCTTTAATTAAGAAATAGTTTTATTGTAATTACAGAGTACGAAAAAGTTCAAGCACAACTATTCAAGAGATGCTGTCTCTCTCCATACTTAATTTCGCCTTTCTTACAATTATAATATATATATATATATATATATATATATATACATTTATTAATATATATAAATAGTAAATTATTTACATAATTTATCTTGAGCTCCAAATAATAGACCTACTACCGACCTTCGACCTTTTTACTAACTACGTCGAGTGTGTGTGTGTGCTTTGTGCCTTCACATGAGTTTGTATGATAATGATAATATTGATTTAAATACAATGATAATACTAATTCGAAACCAAAAATTGCACGTAATAGCAACCGTCCTTACCAATAAATGTTGTGTAGCGGGTGATTAGTTAAACAAGGTCGTGTATTCTTCTTTAGAATGTCAAATCAATAATGATAGAAGAAGAGAAATAAGTATTTAAGCTGCTGGGCAAGGTTTATAACTGAGCACGTAAATTTACATCTAAATTTTTTTTGTCATATATGATTCAACGTAATTTGTTTAGCATTGATCGTTGCTTAGTAGAGTGGATACTAAACTATAAATACGTTTGTAATATCCTTCCTTTTGTCTAATCATTAAAAGGTGCTAAATGGACATGACATGATAAAAACAACAAATTATGTTTTGTGATTCAATTACGTTACAAAAAATACATTATACAATGCATTAATTATAAAATGATTTAATCTATAGATCTAGTATGAGAAGTGTTAATTTATTTTAATGATGATGGCCTTGGTGTGTTAGCTTTAAAGTCTTTGACCTCTAATAAGTAATATTTTCGATACGAAATTATACAAAATTTTAAATTAAATTTGATTTTATACACAATTTGTTTTTTAAATATGTTTCATATTAAAAATTCATTTCCTAGTTATTTATGTAATTGGGAGATTCCTTTATACAACTAACATCGTTGTTAAAAAAAGAAGCGCGCTAATTTCAAACCGCCATTTTGTTTGTGGACAGAAAGGTAAAGTAATTAATTAATTTGTCTTTTTAAGATTTTAAGAGTGAGTAATTTACATCAAGGGGTAAGGGGGAGAACGACAATACCACCTAGTCGGCCCCAAACGCCAACCTCACCTGCCCGTGGTGCCTCCTGCTAGATAACTGACGAGGCCCTGGTGACCGAGCTGTGGCGATATAACCACTAACACCTGGCTGGATAACCTGACAGAAGAGGTTTCAGCAGCCTGGGGACACAAATAATCTCCAAAAGGAATGGTGCACCAATCCTTTGGTGGTACCAATCCTTTGCTTTGCCTTCTGCAGAAGGCAAGGGGAAACCACAGCAACTATCCTTTTCAAGAAAGTCGACATGAAAGTACGAACAGAGAGATTACGATTGCCATGCGACCCGCGTAGGAACTGGCACCGTTCTGCGTCCGGGGCAGGCGGTGTGAAATATGTTACCGGCTCCGGGGCAGCAGGGAACCAGGCTCCCCATGGAAATTTAGTGACTGGAACGTATGTCAAGCTACGCCAAATCCAGACGATAGGAACATGGAATGTGCGCGGACTACTCAGCCCTGGGAAATTTACTATCTTGGAAAAGGAGATAGACAGATGCGGTCTTAACATCTGTGGACTCAGTGAAAACCACTGGAAGGGCAACGGCTACTTAGTCACTGATTCCCACGCCGTATACTTTTCTGGAAATGACACCAGCAGCCAGAATGGAGTAGCTCTAAACAAAATAAAAACTTCCATTGCCAAAGTACCCAATAGAGAAGCTCTAATAATACTGGGCGACTTCAATGCCAAAATTGGAGAAAATTTTCACCAGCCTGGACATTGTGTCGGCAAATTTGGACTTGGAGCACGCAACGAAAGAGGAAAACGTCTCATACAGTTTGCAAATGAAAATGACCTGGTGATAGCCAATAGCCTTTTCCAGCACCATCCTCGCAGGCTATAGCCTTCCACTTGGACATCGCCAGATGGTAAATATCGCAATCAAATAGATTATATTCTAATCAGATCGCGATGGAAAACATCAATTAGAAATGCCCATACACTACCCGGGGCGGATTGTGGATCTGACCACCAACTTCTAATTTCAAAGTTTAAATTAAAGTTAAAAGCGGCTCGAAGTCACCAAAAACAGAGAGAAATTGAAGTTCAGGACAACTTAAAGTTTTATGCTGCTGCAAAACACAACTGGGTAGAGTGGGCTAATGCAGACTTTACAGAGGAGACGCCTGAGAGGTTGTGGGACCAAACCAAAAAACTAATAATAGAGTCTGCTTCGGTGTCGGGATCATCAACTGCAACATACAAGCGACAACACTGGATTTCAGATAATACCTTAGAACAAGTCGAACGGAGACGTACGCTAAAGTCAACAGGTGCAGGCGTTAGTGACTTGAACAAACTGTCAGCACAAATTCAAGCAGGATGCAGGAAGGATTATAATGCCTATCTTTGCAAAATATGTAAGGAAGTCGATGCTCATGAAAATAGACACGAGTCAAGGGATCTCTACCATAAAAAATGAAAGCCACAGGAAGAGATGCTATACCGATCGAAACTATTAGAGCCTCAGGCGACATAGGTGTCAATATCTTCCACAACATATGCAACAAGATATGGTATTCAGGAACATGGCCAACAGAATGGTCTCACACGGTTTTCATTCCTCTGCACAAGAAGGGTTCAACTAAGGAGTGTAGCAACTACCGCCTTATAGCCCTAATATCTCATGCTAGTAAAATCCTGCTACACATATTCAAGCCGGTTTTGTAAAAGGAAGGGGTACACGTGAGCAGATCCTCATTGTTCGCCAGATAATAGAGAAGGTACGAGAGTTTAACAAGCCTACTTATATTTGCTTTGTTGACTTCTCAAAGGCATTTGACTCAGTAAAATGGTCTAAACTATGGAGGGTATTGCTGGACATGGGTACACCGAAACACTTAGTTCATCTTCTTAGGCGTCTTTACGAAGATGGGACTGCATCCGTGCGGTCGGATGATGTTTTATCTGAAGATTTTCATCCCAGCGCTGGAATCCGGCAAGGATGCATAATATCACCGCTCTTGTTCAATGCTTACACAGAACTGGTAATGCGCATTGCGCTTATGGACTGGAATGACGTTGTGTCAGTTGGTGGGTGCAAAGTTACAAATTTGCGCTATGACACGACCTTGTTTGCGTCTGACGCGGTTCATATGGAAGAATTGCTTCTTAAAATGGAGCGCGTATGCCAAGAATTCGGATTAAAGCTTAACCGCAGTAAGACGAAGATGATGATCGTAGACCGGGTGAAAAACAACTCACCGGAGATCACTCAGATTACGAACTGTAAGGTCGTCCAATCCTATATGTATCTCGGAGCTTTAATATCGAATAATGGCGGATGCGTAGATGAGGTCAAGCGACGTATGGCAATTACGAGAACTGGCGAGGCTGAAGAAAATATGGAGAAACAGAAACAATACCAAAGCAACAAAGATCCGGCTCGTACAAACGCTTGTTTTCCCCATATTTCTATACGCTACAGAGACGTGGACTCTGCGGCAGCTCGAAAAAAAAGAAGATCGATGCTCTGGAGATGTGGTGCTGGAGACGAATGCTAAGAGTTTCGTGGACCGAATTTCGCACCAATATCTCCATTCTTCAAGAACTCGGCATCAAACAGCGTCTTTCGGCGCTACTTCAAAAGCGCATACTAACATTTTTCGGACACGTCTCCTGGCAAGGAAATCACTCCATAGAGCGCCTTGTCATTCAAGGCAAGGTAGATGGCACCAGACCACGTGGAAGGACGCCAATGCAATGGACCGACCAAATAAAAACAACTGTTGGTGGTCCTTTGCATGAATGTACCAGGCTCACCTACGACCTCACTAACAGGGACATATGGCGAAGGCTCGTGAGGCGAATAACATCTGCGCCGAATAACTTATAATACTTTATGGCGACCACGACCGCTCTGACAAGAGTTTCCCGACGAAGAAGAAGAATTTACATTAATTTGTCCGATTTTGTGTTCTATTTTTAAATAGACCAATTTTTATAAATTCAGTTTCACTTCTGGATGCTATTGTAAGTATATATCATAATACTTTGATTAATCTACATTGATCTAAATGCTCGGCTAAACATATAAATTGATTGCATGTTCATAAAGAATATATCAAAAATATATAATTATTATTAACTATTGTTATTTACTTACCCCGAGTTCCTAATACTTTAACATTACTTTTTAATATACAATTAAATACTATAGTTATATCAATTCGTTTTATTATATACTCGAACGTATCAGCTGTAATCATTATTTATTAAGATTCATGTCACGAACATATGTAGTGAATGAATTTTGCATAATGCATTAGATTCGACTACATTTTTGCAATACACGAATATTGTACACAATTGCTTCGTTTAGATCATATTTACCATTTATCCGATAATGTATATAATGTTAATATGTAATGATAAAAACAAAACTTGATAAAAAACAGTATTTTGAGTATATTGTATTTTATATAAAAAAAATGAACTAAATACCTTTTTTTATTATAATTAAAAAATAATAATGCTGACGAGAAAATGAGCGACATACTGTTTACAATGTTCGCTGATTTTATATTACACCATTCGAACCAACTATTTATTATATACACAACAATACTATTATACTACCAAGCGACCAACATCAGTATGGTGATATAATAAGTGCCCACCCAATATATTTTTTATTTAATAAAAACTTCATTACCTACAAGTGCAAACTCGTAACTCGCAAACACGATTATGAAATGTCATTAAAATGTGACATTGACTCAGTAATCCTTATAATTATTAATTATAACGATACGACCAACAAAATAGTGTGTTTCTGTAAGTTGGTTTTTAACATTTCACAAGTATGAGAAACATAGGGAGTTCATAGTGATACCAACGCTTTTTGACTTGAGGCTAATTAAAACTTATAACAGTGAAGACTTTTAGTAGTTCAGGAATACGGCTAAACGTCATTGAATATGTTTCGATTCGATTGCGATACTGACAATTTGTTAGTAGAATTGTCCCTACTCATAGTCAAACTGTTCGATATTTTTACAATTCTGTTTACAAAAACATTGCGTCGATATATGTATATATCAATAGACACTTAAATTTTCTCAATGCAAATGCTTACTTACTCTCTGTGCGGCGTCTTGTAATGCTGGAAGAAAACATTTACTCACTTTTTATTATTATTTTGGGTGCGAAAATCATGAACATTTTCTTTTCATCGACTCGTGACATCGACTCATGTCTTCTGACGATCATGAGATGCGAGATGCGTTCCTCCACCGCTTATACTCACCTCGTTCACCCCGTATATGTATTTATTATATGATATGATCTTTTCTTGTAAAAATATTAATAGCAAATTTATTTCGTGTATCTCGGACATGACTCTAACGATTTGGTTCGAAAATTGTGTTAAGATAATGTTTTGATTTTTATTTTTATCGACACAATTTTTCACAATAAAAGAAAAAGTAATTTATAACCCAGCATAGATCAGTAGTACAGGTAAATTAAATAATATATAAATTATAGAATTCTACATGCAAATCATTATTTTAGTTATTGAATGTTTAGAGTGACATATTTTAATAATTTAGAGAACATATCAGTACACTTACACGAGCTAATGGTTCATTAAATATAGATACCAGCTAATTGGTAATTGCCTTACTTAATGGCGAACTATTATGTAATAAAATTAAGATGATTTCATTAACATTAATATTTGAAATATTATAATTTTTGTGTTTATACTATTCAATAAAAAAATTAAAAATACAATTTTGAATTAGGTTTTATATATTATGTTATTGTTTTCTGTAAATGTTAACTCTTATATTTAAAAAAAAGTTTATAATAACCTTTTTATTTGTTAACTTATACTTTATTGTAGAACATGTATATACGACATAAGTGTAACAGAAAAAATTGGTCTGCAAAGTCGGTCTTATCACTTACAACGATCTCTCACGGACAATCTTTGGTGAAAGAAGTTTTGTAAGAGGACAGGTAAGTAAGTGCATTCAAATATCGAGAGAAAAAAGCTACCATTTTATTTTAAGTTCATGACAATAAACGTTGTTTTTTTCTAAAATACACTACTATTTTAGAAAACTCTTTCAGTGGATGTTCATATTATATGCTACATGCTATTATGCTATTTTTTATCGCTAATTTTACTTGATGGTAATATTTTTTTATAAATGTCGCCAGATTTATTTCCAGTCTCTGTTTACAAAGGGAAAAACAAGTTATACACAAAAATACATTTTAAAAATAAAGAGCACTAGTTGCTCTATATTTTATTTCCAAGAATTTCATATAAAACTACCAGGCCCTAAAACGGCATTTGGCAAATATCGTAGTCAAAAAAGTTTTAGATACCAAATGTTTTCGGCAAAGTAGATTTGTGTCCTAAGATATACAAGCTAGTGCGATTCATATTTTTCGAAACGAACGAATTTTTTTTTACACTTCTTTAAAAACAAATGGCGCGTGGGATTTTAAATTAGATCTTCATCACGGTGGAAGCACGGAAACGGAATGGCTTCATGGTGCTAGGGGTTAGTGTATATAGGTATAAAACATTGAAATAAAGGTGTTAAACAGTGATGTTCAGTGACAATGATAGGCATAAGGAACATAACATCTTAGACCTAAGACTGGCAAGGCATTGACAAAATCAGTAATGTAAAATACGTAGTAAAAGTGCCAACAGATAAAAACAAAAATTATATATTCTCTAAGGAGCTGGCGAACAATATTACTGTGACTAATATGATTTACTTATGTGGCAGTAAAAGTTAAGGACCGCGTTTGCCACTTTAGAGCCCTGCACAGTCAAACGAAAGCGCTTTGAATTTGTGAAAAGTTGTTAAGGTTTTTATTTATATATATTATGAGCATATCTGGCAGACCTGAACTGTACCGGCCTTTGCGTTGTCATTTTACAGCGCCTCAAAAATGTTAAAAAAGTGATGCTATATAATTTGCTCATATCTGCCTCTTGTTTTTTTATTATTACTTATAAAAACGAATATTTAAAAAAAAAACGTTTAAAAAAAAACGAATTGGAGATCTATAAAAGGAGATATTCAATTGTAATACGGAACATTATATTGTAAGCTATCGTAGTGTAAGGATCAACTGGAATAATAATTTACACTGTTTTATACTTTCCATGGTTCCAGGACTTTTCACATATTAAACTAAATTGCGATTATGTTCGATATATATTTTATTCATTTTGTGTAGGTAAGATGAGGAGCATATGGGCCACCTGATGGTCTGTGTTCACCAACTCCCATAGACATTGGCATTGTAATAAATGTTAACCACAGCTTACATCGCCAATGTGCCACCAAACACAACAATACCAAATACTGCTGTTTTGCGGTAGAAAATCTGATGAGTGGGTGGTACCCAGACGATCTTGAAAAAAGCCCTACCACCAATAAAAATTAGCTGTCTAGTCACTGTAATAATTAGTAGACGATAAAACATGAGGAAACAAAAACATCAAAGCTGAATAAAAGTGCACCTACATCTTGTTTAAGCCGTTAAAAATAAGGGAAAACAAAACTTTTCATTTTTGATGTCGACTTTACAGACTTACTTAAGCATGAGTCAATTATTCTGTTGGTGGTCCTACAGTTTTTTATTTATTTATGAGTAATTGCCTATTTTTTCTTATGTATGTTGTTAAATTTCTTAAAACTTTATAAGAGTATTTTTCCTTTAAAATATAATATAATTTTGCTATATATTATTTGTTTTGCCAAATATTATAATGATAATATGAAAAACCTATTTTTTATTTATTAATTTTTGTCTATTTTTTTTATATAAATTACTAGTTCACCCGCGACTTTTTCGACCCGACGACCCGAAATAGAGTCTGCTTTGGTGTCGGGATCATCAACTGCAACATACAAGCGACAACACTGGATTTCAGATAATACCTTAGAACTAGTCGAACGGAGACGTACGCTAAAGTCAACAGGTGCAGGCGTTAGTGACTTGAACAAAACTTTATAAGAGTATTTTTTCTTTAAAATATAATATAATTTTGCTATATATTATTTGTGTTGCCAAATATTATAATAATAATATGAAAAACCTATTTTTTATTTATTAATTTTTGTCTATTTTTTTATATAAATTACTAGTTCACCCGCGACTTTTTCGACCCGACGTATAAAATGGGTCCTTCCTTTAGCTTGCATCATACCAAATACAATCGGTTGAGCTGTTAAGCCGTGATAGCGTAACAGATAGACAAATAGATAGACAGAGTTACTTTCCCATTTATAATATAAGTATAGATTATATTATCATCAATTCCGATGTTTATCATCTGTCAGGCGTCTCGTGACGGCCACATTTATTTATACGCTTCTAAGTACTGTAGAATAGTATGGTGGTGGCATATTTTGTATTTTTTTGACGTGAAAAACTAGTGGCTTGTGTGTAAGAGCGAATCGTATTCCGTGACGGCAAATGGCTTGGGGCTCTCTCATACCGTCATGTCTCCTCTTCGCCACCACTCTCTACTACTACTACTAAGCTGTGTGAGGTTGGCGCGTATACTATATACTTCATTGTTATATATATATTTGATGGTTTTTAAGATAAATTTCGATATTTCAAATTTGCCGTGTGGGTATGGGGTCGGCTGCTTTTATTTAAAATATTTAATGTATTAGATTTTAAAACGTATTCTACGTCTTTAAATAAAACAGTGCTATTTTAGCAGTACAATTGATTATTATTATACAGATTACGATTTTAATATGTATATTTTTATAGGAGTCTACTAAATAAGTCCTAATAAACAAATTAGATAAATTATAGCTATTACAATTTTTATTAATCATGTACATCTTTTATATTGAATATTATATATGTGTTTCTATTATCTATGTAGTATCGTTACTTGTTTACAAATATTGTTCGACTCGAGTTAAACGTACTTGCTATACATTATAAACTAGCTAATGTTACAAAGTCATACAAATAACTTAAGAAATTTGAATTTATAAGATTAAACTTTAATTAACGACTTCCAGTTATATATTTAATTTGGTTTTTAATTTCGAGTTTAACCATGATTACTAAAGAATTAGTAAAATAAAAATAACAATTGATTACGTAAGAAAACTTAAAAGACCTAATCCGACAACAGCTGCTGAGGTTCTATTCTGCAAGAACCTACTTCGTATCACACTCGTGACGTGTAGAAAACCTACGCACAATGCCACGCTATTTTGATTCATGTATCCTTCGAACGTTATAATTATTATAATCAATATCGCGTATCACTTTATTACATTGCACGATTGTGTTTAGCGGTGAATTCCGAGTATTTTCTTAAACAATACCTCTATAATGTAAGTAGTCGTAAGACATAACATAATACAGGTAACAATAGAACAAAATTACACTACAATCAAAGCGCTTGATTGTGATAACCATTAAGGGATAATTGGATCAATTATTGATTCAATTAAATTTATTAGTTATCAATACAGACTCGAACCACGTTACAGAACAGCTAATCAGGACTTCCAAGCATATAACATATATTGTAACAAAATATAATATTTACACAATAAAAATTACATCTTCAACAAGTCTAAAATCACAGTTTAATATGACAGCTACTTTTTAAATGAAATTTGTGTATGTTATAATTCATTTAGAGTTCCAGGTGCAACATAGGAGTCGAAGCCCCTTCATTATTTTTCAAATAAATTGAATATTTTGTTCCAATCTTATACTTATTTCAATAATTTATTGCGGGATGATTTTTTTTAACAAACATAATTATGTAGAATTATAATTGTATTGCACTTTATTTTCATACATAATTGAAATTGAAAAACTTATGACAAATATATGAATAAAAATTGTTATGTATTTTTTATGTATTTCTATTGCGGGGTCTACTCTCTTATCAAGGTCCCGGCGTTGTAACCCCGGTTGTCTTCCCCAAAATTTGGACCTGGTTACAATTTTGAAAATGTCACAATTTATAACAACACAATAAAAGTGTTCAATATACAAGTATTGACCAATTATTTAAGTGTAATCTCATATCAAATATGGAGGTGGTTAGTACTTACTAGCTAAATAAATTAAAGTTAATACATCAAATACTTAAAAGAAAAATAATCATTATTTTGTCATACATTAGTACTTTGGTAAAGGTACGTGAAGTAATTCGTCGTAAGGGACAGCGTTAAAGAATTTTTTAGCCGTTTCTATGGTGACGTTCATTGCGTAGTCTACAACAGGTTGGCCAAACTCTTCAGTCACCACTCTCCAGTTTTCGTTTAGGAATTGTAATACTGTATTACCTGGAACATAATGAAAAGTATATTAGACTATCACTTTATTAATGATTATGCTTACCAATAAGAATAAATGCCGCGCATATTTAACGAGTCATTTTATAATCGATCGTTCTTTAATAACTAGCTATTAATTTTTTTTATGCGACTTCGAAATTTAGAAAACGTCTTTGTAGAGACGCTTTCGAAAAAGTGAGGTGAAGGAGTAATGTAGAGAGAAAGCTAAACAAACCATAGATTTACGTATTGAATGTTACTTGATTGATATATCTTTATTTATAATATAACAATATGCGTCGTGACGACGACTTGACGAGTTCCAGCCTGGAAGCTGGAAGCTTTCTATCAGGCTACAGCACCGTGGACCACATCCATACTGTTCGGCAGATTGTGCAGAAGACCGAAGAATACAATCAGCTGCTGTGTATGGCATTTGTACACTACGAGAAAGCCTTTGACTCCATCGAAACCTGCGCAGTGCTCGACTCATTGCAGAGATATCATATCGATTGGAGATGTATCAAGGTACTGAGATGTCTGTACAACGCCGCTACAATGACAGTTCATATCCAGGACTGTAAGACGAAGGCGATCCAACTGCGTAGAGGGGTGAGACAGGGGGTTGTAATATCCCCGAAACTGTTCACCAACACGTTGGAAGACGTTTTCAAGATGCTGGTTTGGACTGAGTATGGAGTCAATGTAAACGGTCTCGGTATGAACTTGGACAAGACCAAGCTCATGTTCAATAGGCATGTCGTGCCGGGATTGATATACGTCGAAGGAAAATCTCTCGAAGTTGTTAGTGAATATACCTACCTAGGACAGATCATACAAGTCGGAACAACTTCGAGAAGGAAGCCGATCGAAGAATTCGCTTGGGATGCTGCCCAGCATTTGGCAACCTTCGTCAAGTCCTCAAGTCTTCTATACCGTCTTATGCGTCTTAACTGCCATGACATACGGTACCGAAACGTGGACACTAACTGCGGCACTAGTCCACAAATTTAAAGTCGCTCAGCATGCTAAGGAGCGAGTTATGTTCGGAGTATCTTTGAAGCATAAGATCAGAAATGAGATTATCCGGAAAAGTACCGGAGTCACCGACATAGCTTGCAAAATTAGCAGGCTGAAGTGGAATTGGGCTGGTCGCGTATGTTTTAGGACTAATGGCCGTTGGAGCAAACGAGTCCTAGAGTGGAGACCGCGGATCGGTAAACGCAGCGTAGGACGCCCTACAGCCAGGTGGACGGATGACCTTAAGAAGATAGCGGGCACCGACTGGATGCCGAGAACCGGGAGCTTTGGCGCACCTTGGGAGAGGCCTATGTTCAGCAGTAGACAATGATTGGCTGTTTATATGATATATGATATAATATGCGACTTAATTCGTTATATCCATTTTAATTTAAAACGGTGGTAGGGCTCTAGGACAGGGACTACCCACTCAACAGATAGATAGAAGCAGAATCAAATCTGTACATTAGTTTAATCGTGATTTGATGAATCGTGAGGTTTACATAGTGATTGGCAAAAGCAAAGAATGCCAATCAACCTTTCAAAATATGCATTCTCCTCGTGAATGGCGGCAACAAGGGTTATAAAAAGTACATAAATACGAAAAATTTACTATAATAAATAAAAAAGAATATAATATTTCATCTTATTAAAGCTCCAAGCCTCCTTTCGCGGAGATTAGTAGCTTATTCTAACACGATTCTTCAAAGTGGGTTGATCGATACACAAGTAACGCCTCACACGTGTAGTTTGTTGTGTTTTTTCACAATATTTTCCTTCACTTTTCTATCATTACAGTCTAAATCCAGACAGGAAAATTAACTTTAAGCTGAAATGACTTTACATCTACTCATACATCACATAGCCGTTATTATTAATTTTAAGCTTAGTGCTTTAGCACAATCTAAACCGTTTGTGTATCATCTCACATAACGTATAGAAAATCGCGGCAAATTTGATCGAATAATCTTTACATTTAAAATTAGAAGATCAAATATATTTAAAGTAAATTGGACGTCTTGATAGACTTATGAGATCGACGTAGACAAACCCGTACATCAAAAACTGATTTATGTATCAGTCCTCTATTACCTTGCGTATCTTAAAGTAACAGCCTGTGAATGTCCCACTGCTGGGCTAAAGGCCTCCTCTCCCTTTTTTGAGGAGAAGGTTTGGAGCTTATTCCACCACGCTGCTCCAATGCGGGTTGGTGGAATACACATGTGGCAGAATTTCAGTGAAATTAGACACATGCAGGTTTCCTCACGATGTTTTCCTTCACCGTAAAGCACGAGATGAATTATAATCACAAATTAAGCACATGAAAATTCAGTGGTGCTTGCCCGGGTTTGAACAAACGATCATCGGTTAAGATTCACGCGTTCTTACCACTGGGCCATCTCGGCTTTTTCTTCTTCTCTTAAAGTAACTCTATCTTAAAGTAACTCGATATAATTTTCAAATCAATTGGTATCTGAAGCAAAATTTCTATTATCTTTGCCATTTAAATGTTATTCCATTGAATTGTATTGCGACCGATAGTAATTAAACATCGTATAAAATGTTATAGTACCTACATTGTGTATAATGCGCCTTATTGTGAGCAATATCGTAGCTTTGATTTATTAAAAAAACACTTTTTAGGGACTTTTTTTATTTCATTACATTTCGTTCGCCTAACAAATTGAAAAATAAAACATAAGGGTTTGATAGAACCATTGAGTGCCTTGTACATCCTGAGTTTTTAACTTTCATATGAATTAATTAGTACCAAAGCTGTGGAAACTTCAGTAAGGACTCTGAAACTCGTTTGCGGGAACTGCGCAATGCATAATTTTGTCAGTCGTAGACTTCATTTGTAGCAATTCAACCACACTTTAAATTTTTAACGAACGTTCTTACTTATAGTCAACTGCGAAATGGACCAGTTCATAGAAACGAAGATCTAAATCGAGGATCGTGGATACAAATTCGAGAAGAACCACTGGGCTTAATCTGTTTAATTTGTACTCTTTAATTGATCTTTTTTTATAGTAGTTTAAATTCTACCAGTTTTATTTTATTAATCAATCCGAACTGGAGGTACGCTGTATAATGAGCTAAAAGTTCAAGTTTCTCTTTAACCATAGATAATGTCATCCCATCATCATATCGAGCTATTACTTACTTATATAGTTTGTTTATTATCATTTATTCTTAGTTCTGTGTGAAGTTTAAAATCACTTAGCACTTAGAAGATATAACTAAAAATATGTACATATATGTTGAAATATTTAGTTTTGTAAATTAACAGAATAAGGTTCTTAAGCATAAGAAGTATTTTCTAAGTGACATCTTCTCGTTAAACTAAATAATACACGTAAAAAGCAATCACAATTGCAGATAAATAATAAAACACGTTTGTTTTTTTTTAAATATGTAGACAGACTGATAATACTTATGCATGTTATTATACTGGCTCAAGCACTCTTCAAATCGGAATACAACATTACTTAGTAGTGCTCTTTGTTTAATTATATATTAATAATAATAATAATGTCCTTTCTAAGAGAGATTAGCTTACTGCGCAGGAGATGTATAGATTATAGTGCACAAGTGTGTGCGCAAACACAGGTACACTCTCTTTTCCCTAACTCTCGTAATTCGATGGATCAGCAATATATAGATAGGACTGGAAAGAGTTCAGGCGCAAGACCAACGTCTTTACGTGCTTTCCAAGGCATGGGATTGTGCACATTTCCAACTTCCAGATTCCGGGCTGCTACTAAAAAAAATCTGACAGAAAAACCCAATAACTTTTTATTGACTCGACCTGAGAATTCCTCCTGAGACCTCCGAGTCTGTGGCCCTACATATAGTCACTAGACCAACGAGAAAGTCAATTATATATTATATATAATAAATAACATAAACTATAAATCTATGTAAACCATACAAACGCTTCCTCTCCAAAAAATTTTCTTTCCTTATTATCTATCATAACGACTTCAAATAACATAAAATTATATTAGTACTCACTCAATTCCGGGTTCCCTTTGAATAGGTTATTGATCGTGTAATGAACTCTGTCACCATAATCGAAAGTGTATTTGTAATTTTTTATACCAAAGTGGTCTCGGCCTTCCGCATCCTTAAAGTACTTGGTCTTTATGTTCAGTTTTATGACAGAGTTAACTGTAAAACGAAGGGAAATAAGTCGTAAAAACTTTATTATCTGCTTGTAATATTTACGTTATTTTTCACATGTGAACTTTGTTCTATTTTTAAATCTTTGTTTATTTTACAAATGTTGCAATCTTTCATTTCGATTCCTCGCATTATTGTTATAGCAAATCTTAAGTAAGATGAAATTGCTATAATCTTTTTAAAAGAGGTAAGTTAACGTACAAGCTATTATTTTTAGGGACTATGCCACTTTGTTTGCTCCGGCTTTGCCTGCTTTTTATGCCAGCGATAATTTAGTTCCGCGTATTATATAAATGATAATTTGAATGAGTTGACTATGATGTCTAAGCATTAAAGTACATTTTATTTGTTACCTATTTTGATTTTGGAATCTCCTTCGCCGTTAATTGGGAATAATAGAAGTCTCCCAACAGCTGTGTATTTTCCTTTAATGGTTATGTTACATTTTATCTCAAGAACGAATATATTATTTTCCAGGTAAGCTCTGAAACATAAAAACACGGATTAAATATTTAATTGGTGGTAGGACTTTTGGTGTTAGGGTTGTGCAAGCTCGTCTGGGTAGGTACCATCCACTCATGAGATATTCTACCGCAAAACAGCAGTACTTGGTATTGTTGTGTACCAGTTTGAAGGGAGCTAGTGTAATTACAGGCAGAAGGGACATAACATCTTAGTTCCCAAGGTCGATGGAGCATTGGCGATTTTCATAAAAAAAATTATAGAGCAGCATAAATTTGCATGAGTACTGCAGAGGCATGTATCTATATTGTTTTTAATAGTAATGATAAACTATATAACCATTTTTTTAAAGAATGCTAATCACTTAAAATTCTTAAGAGTTTAAAGACAACGCAGATACTTAAAATAAAGAATACAATCTAGAAAATACAATTAAAGTAAAATATAAGCCTCCAAAGTAGTATGTATCAAACATAAATCCTCTTACTTTTTTTCAATTTCAAATCCCAGTTTATATTATATACCAAAATATCAGTTTATTTATATTCTCACATATGATAAACAACGAAAATGCTGATATATTTTAATAGGATAAATAAATTTATTCTTTGTTTGTGTTGATTTTATCGCAACGCGCAAGTAACGCGTTCACAACAAAAATAAAGTAAATATTTTCGATTTTATCATAATCCCGTGAGAATATAAACTTAATAGCTTACTATAATACATTATATATGTAATCTGTTTCAAAGAATAATGGCTCAAATTCAAGGTTTCTTAGGAAACAGTGAAGGCAGTATTTCGTAACAAACTGATATATCTTCATATTTTCGTCACGTATGAGTAAAAACGTAAAAAACTACGTTATAATGAGATATTACGATGTAATAAATTTTTTTAGTTACGTTTATAATACGTTCATAATACTGAACATGTAAATTGATGAAAAAAAAATGATATTTATTTCTTTCAACACAAATGAAAACTTTACCGAAAAGAAATAATATAAAACCGTTCAA
The DNA here is from genome assembly GCA_905147175.2 of Nymphalis urticae. Taxonomy (NCBI): domain Eukaryota; kingdom Metazoa; phylum Arthropoda; class Insecta; order Lepidoptera; family Nymphalidae; genus Nymphalis; species Nymphalis urticae. The sequence continues at coordinate 3,722,830 of LR989994.1, read as the reverse complement.
CAAAGTACACAGTCCTTTGTGAGAGACTGGTATCCATTCTAGTTTAACTGTTTTAGAGATTACCAGGTTCCCACTCGCACGGACCGATGCAATGTTCGTATTACAATTGACTAAATTTAAATTTACGAATTTTAAACATCATATCATATAATATAATACATTATTAAACGTTTCAAATATCAAGTAATTTAAGAAAAAGACGAACTATTAAGTCTTTTGCGGGTTGTTTTCGGTAGAATTAACATTAATTAAACTAACCTAATTCGAGATGGCCTAGTGGTTAGAACGCGTGAATCTTAACCGATGATCGTAGGTTCAAACCCGGATAAGCATCACTGAATATTCGTGTGCTTAATTTGTGATTATAATTTATCTCGTGCTTGATGGTGAAAGAAAACATCGTGAGGAAACCTGCATATGTCTAATTTTATTGAAATTCTGCCTCATGTGTTTTCTACTAACCTTCTCCTTAAAACGGAGAGGAGGCCTTAGCCCAGCAGTAGGAAATTAAAAGGCTGTTACTGTACTGTATACTAACCTAGCTGTTATAGATTAACTATAATCCTGTCAAATGTGGATTCAAAAGCTCTCGAAGCGTATAATTTTTATTATACGCTAATAGTAATATTTAAATATACGAGTATAACACGCAATTAGGTGATCTAAAAAAAATTAAAATTGTTTATTGTAATATAAAAAATAAAAATAAAACTTTTGTGTAAATTTAAACCGAACTACTCATATAAAATACTCGTTCCGGAAGTAACTTGATCGCCTTCCCGTTGTTGTAAATAAATAAAATATAATTATAAACAAAAATGTTTAAAAAAAAACTATTATCCTTCTGAGTTTCTTTCGCCGGTTCTTCTCAGGTCTGAACTATCATTTCCATACCGGTGTAGTGTTAATAGTGTAATGCTTCTATAGAGGTATTGAGGTATTTTTTCTGCATGGCTGGAAATTTGGTACCATTTGGTGCTTAGTTCAACAACAGTATCTTTGATTATAAGTATGACAGAGTCATTATTTTTATGACTCCATATTTAACTTGAATGACATTAAACATATATATCATATGCAAAATATACGTTCTAAATTAATTCAATCTAAAAATATGTTATTTTGTGCATTTTAGAGACAACAGCTCGTCATAACATTCATTTATAACTGTTATATTATTGAGTTTTTATAATAAACCTGCACTTACTGCACGTTTAACACCTGACATTTGCGCAGTCCTGTGACCTTTCCGTCCAAAAATGTGACTTTTACACCAGGTAATTGTATTGGTAACTCGTCAATGATGAAGGGGTCCAAGGCCGGTACTCCCAAGAGCGGCAACCCTCTGGCAAATTCCGGGATTGCATCTTGCGTTGCCTGAACTAAACAGGTTGATTCGGTATTGTTGCAAGGATGAATAAAATCAGCTGCAAATAAAATAAATATTACAGAATCAAATTTTTATCGACAGGAAAAATATTTTTTATTGCTTCGACGAGCCAAACTTTTAATCAATTAATTCACAGCTTTGCACGATAGAGCAAAATAAATATAATATGTATTAATTAAAATAAAATTATATAAAATGTATTTTTTTACACGCAAAATATAAGTACACAAAATATTAAAAAACAAAGTGCCTATCATGTGACAAGAGTGAAATAGTTTTTGCGTCTAGAATATTATGTCAATTATTTTTTACAAATAAAATCATTGACGAATTTTATTTATGATCCGTTTTGAATAAGTTGTATTTCAAATTAGAGATGTTTATTTCTGTCACTAACATATAATAAGAAAAACATGATAGATTAAAAGCGAGAATTATAATTAAGAAACGCTCTTAAGCGGGACTATAATCGAGATAAGTTTTAACGTTGCAAGTAACACTTACAACATAAGTCATTTGTTTCAAATATTACAATCTTCATTAAGCCCGAGAATAATATGTTTCTTTGTGTTGATAGACGTGTCATTTTTTCTACATTAAAAAATCAAATCCGCTACAATTCCTTATGAAATTTTAAGTGTCGCAATTATCTATCTGAATATAATCGTAACTCGTATTGTACCTACAAGTGTGTTTGTGTCAACAACAACAATATATTATATGGCATAATTTGTGAATTGGAAAATTATTATTGATACTAAGATTCAGCATATTAACATGACTATAAATGAGGCTAATAATAATATTTTAGTCAAACTGGCTTTTAAATAATGTGGTAATTTTAACTTATTGTATAACAATTATCTTTATTTTAAAAAGGTAATCTGAAAAATAAAAATATTATCAGTTTTATGAATGTTCATAGTCAGATTTCAAATTGAAACGATTTTATAATGTACGACTTTTATATAGAAAATGTTACATAAACAAATCAGTCGTGTCTGATTAATTTCCCTAATAGGTAATGTGACACATTTCTACAAAAAAACATCCTTTTATAAAAATATACAATCACAAACAATAGAAATAGTCATTTTTCGAACTTTAACTTTTTTTTAAAAACGTCATTATTCCTATCAAACACACTTGTGTTCGCGTGTTGTACGGGTTGCAAATGACACAGTGACGTTTTTAAACAGTCAAAATGACACTTGTGACATTTTAGTAACCAAGACCTTAAATTTTATGAATTTGAATTTAATACATTTTTCCTCTAAAAATACAGTTGATAATTAACCGATTTATTCATTAATTGTGTTTCGAAACAAATTGAAGATTTAAGCGACGATATCGGAATTTGGCATTAATTGTCTTAGTGTATCAGTAAAAGGCATACCGAATACTTTCGGAAGTCGAATTATATGGTAATTTCACGGCACTTCCACAACTCCCAATTTGTTCTTACGGTTAAGGAACATTTTGATTATTTCGTTGTCCTAATTCGAACTATATTATATACTGTACTGTACTTTATTATATGTGTAAGTGTTTTAATAGATTGCACTGACTACTGTAAGCAAAACGTGGTCTTGTGACACGAATTGTTAACGATAATATAAAGTTTAGTAAGTCAACATCGCGCCACTATGTTAGGCAATTACAAATTTCGCTTTAAACGCACGCGATCTGTTAAGGCATTTATTTGCACTTCATATATTACAAATATGTAACGTTATAACTCATTATGAAACATTGTTTTTTCAAAAATACAAAATAAATAGTTGTAAAAATTACTGTTTGATATAATTTAAAACAATCCTGTAATTTCTTAATATGAGAAAAACTGTCTGTGTTTTATTTTATCACAGACAGTTTTTCTCATTAGATTATAATTAGGTAAATATATTTATAAGCATGAATGCTTGGAGGCACATTGATTACGTTTAATTTGAAAAGTTTATAACAAGTTTATAAACAAATAAAACGTGTTCTAACTTGAGGAGCTAAACATTTTGTACACATGCCTTTAGGGCGTATAAACAACAAAAACATGAAGTATTAGTTACTTCATGAAATATAAAACAAGCTAATGAGTTATTACAAAGGGTTAAGATTTTTTGAAAGTTAGAATAGAAAATAATAATAATTGGTGAGAAGAATCTCAGGGCTTGGCCAATTGAAAACACAAGTTTGAATCTGATCTCTGGGTCAATATCGAAAACGGCTATTACCAGTGATCTTTATCGCTTGTGATCTAGTCATATTTGGATCCACATGTGGCAAATTCATCAGGATGAACTCCTTCATCGCTGAGCACGATGATATTTATAAGCACATGAAAACTCAGTTATGTTTGCCCAGGTTCAAACTCTCAATATTCGGTTAAGCTTCACGTGTTCTATCTTCCCATAGGGGCCAAATTCTACTAAGCTATAAGGATAACGATACGACTATTCTATATTTATTATGATCGGAATCGAATCGATATGATGTTAACATATACCGTTATGTCAAAACCAAACTTAATTTTCAAGCTTATGCCAATAGTCGATAATTAAATTAAAGAATAAGAAATCGGATAAACGGCAACGATCACGCTTCCATTCGGTTGCGATAATTTGACATTTTGTAGAATAACAATTATCACAACACAGTAAAATAATCGTAATGTTGACATGGCCTTAAATGTAATGTCATTTTGCGTGAGTGTCCGTATCGCTAGCAAGCAACATGACATATAGGATGACACGCCGGTGTTGCATTGTACCTATTATTTCGGAACTTGTTGGGTCATGTTTATTACATCTCAAGGATGGTATGATTTTACATGCGATATTTTTAATGTTCAAGTAGTATTTGCAAGGTTACATACACTTCTGTTGTTATATTTTATTTAATGAAGTGCAATTTAAGTAGCAAACTTTTTATAATTTGAGCGAATATTTATGGTTAAATAACGGTTTAAATAAAAATAATATTTAGGCAGGCTACATTTATTAATAGAACTAATAACAGTTTTGTTCTCGAAATAAAAAAAAAACATTCATAAAATATTTTATATTTATCACAGTGATTTCCCTCATATTTTTTTTAAATAGAAAATGAAAGAAATAAAGAACTTGATGGCGCTAGCTATTCGAAAAGTATCTATACAAAATTTTAAATGACTGTGACGTTTGGTACTCACAGGTTTTTGGTAAAATTGTTACGCCAGAAAGGTAAGGTATAGGTAAGGTCGAGATAATCATCTTAATAGATAGAAATATATTTTGAAAACTTATACTCGGAAACGTTTGAATATGTATAAAAAACTGAAATTTCGTCAAGAATGTTAAAGCATGAAATATGATAGAAAATAATTATAAGCTATACCTTTTAATTAGTATGTACTAATAATTGATTATTACAATTATTTTATAAATCATTTGAATAAAATTATAACTTTGATTAATGAAATATTTGATTCAGCTTATAATAATAATAAATATGCACCTACCTATGTCATTCACAAAATAAAATTTAAAAAAAGAAAATATACGTTGAATGTTAGGAAAAGAAAAAATATTGTTTGTGTCTTACAAACAAAATACCTATATTAATAAATCTACTATACTTTATTTCAAAACCACGAATCAATTAAATTTTAAACCATTTTACGGAATTAAAAAGAAAACCTTCATAATTAGAAACTAAACAGAATATAACTTACGCGCGAGTCGGGCTGAGGAGTTGTTTACGAAGGCCAGCGCAATCGCCACTATAGTGAAAACTGTAACATGTCTCTCACACATTTTTATTTTTTATGCACAATCCAATCCAATCCAATGAGTCTTTGAGTCCTGAACAATGCGTCGTCCGATCGAAGACCTACGGGCGCACTGACGGGTGACCTTCGTTAACGTTTGTACTTCTTATGTAAATTGAAACGAGTTCTTTCTCATTTTAGGTTGCATAAATTCGGATAGCTCTTTGCCAATGTGAAGCCTGCTTTTCACGCAACGCTGCCCGCTAATCCGTTTTAAAATGCGATTTTAGTGAGCGCACGCTATGTGTTGGTCGGTGTGCATTCAAAAATGGGCCGATTCGAACACGCAGCTACGTCGATCGCAGCGTAGTGTAACAACTGAATTGGTACGTCACGTTGCTACTGATTCCATTTCACTTTTACTATAATCTTAAAATTTAAGGAAGGATATTTATACCGCCAAAGGTTATCCTTAATGTTAATATTTTTATTTTTATTTACCGGTTTATAAAGAATGAAAGTGAGAACAATACTTCCTAAGTTCAATGACCTCAATCTTTGAAATAGTTTAATTGTTATATTAAATATGTATTCGGGTTTGGCACAAGATATTTAATTGTATTTTTACATTTGTAAAATATTTACATTACCACTAATTAAAGTATTTTGTATTTGTAGATACTCGGTAATTAACGATTTAACCTTGCTTTCATTCTCCCTCTTTAATAGAGTACTAAACTTGCACCATAATACATGGTTTTGTTTGTTTCATTAACGTTAACATATAACACATTAAAAAAACCCTTGTTTGTTTTCAAGTCAAATCGATGTTTAGTTATTCTAATACAAAATATATTTATGTAAAAAAAAAGAAAAACAATTTGTCGAATTTGATATAAAGTCAATTATTAAGCCTGGCCACTATTATATAAACTCTAAGGAATTTATTTTTCACGTTTTTTTTTCATCAGTCGAAAGCCCTAGTTTGACGAACACATTTCCTGATAACATTTTCGAAATAATACGTAGGTACTAGTCAAGGTATTTGAAAGTAAAATATTTATGTTGTTTATTCTACATCCTCACGGTTGTTATCCTTATAGTATTTAATAAACATTATTATTTTCAATTGAAAATTGTTTATAAGTACGAAATATAGAAATTATTTTAATTTATATTTAGTTACAATCCTAAGCAACTAGAAAAGTATACATTAAAGCTTCCATTTATTATAACAAGTTTTCCTTGATTTAATTTATATTCTTACTAATTTTATAAATGCGAAAGTGAATTTGTTTATTTATTTGTATGCTTGTTATGCTTACGTCATAACTATTCAATCGATGTTCATGAAATGTTGCATACACGTTATCAGGAAGGAGTTTATAATAAACAGCGAAGGAAATTTAAAAAATCCCTGAGTCCGTCATGGATTTTGACATACATATATAATTCGTTGTGGGAATAATTACTGGGTGTTGATTATAAATGAATTTATTTAACACCTTTGTATAGCTCGACTTCTTTGTGAAACCGTTGATATATTAGAAAACTGAGAGGCGAGTTTATTTTCGGTCAAGGTCGTTTTGCAAAGAGCTGTCGGCGAGCGAGACGAGCGAGTTGCTGACTTTGAGGTTTTAGAAAAGTATCACTGCTTTTTCTTAACTAAAAACCATCTGTAAAGTACTTCAGATCTTCTACGACGCTAGAGTTAAGTGTTCTCGTTGATGACAACAAAGTACACTTCTAATGATGCAACATCAACACCGGTCACTAGTTATCTATACAAAATTCAAAATCTGTATCGATCAAAGCAGCACTTCATTATTCGTTGATAAACATATCTTCGCTTTGTGAAGACTTGGTGCTAACAAACAGCGTGTAAAAAATCAATAAAAATTAATTTAGGTTGTTACTAAAATATTTTTTTTTGTATATATAGATATAGCAGACATTTTTATCGTGTTTAGAGTCGAAGATTGTTCGTGATAAGCATTTATTAAACTATCAATATATTGGTTTCCCTTTAGTTGTTTTTCGTATGGGTGTTCCACGTCCCTGCAGCTCCTCGGTTCACTGGTCCGCTCTGTGTAAAAAATAGTTTCTATGTTATGAAAAATAGTAGTATGTAACTGGTATGTATTACTTAATAACCAACCGTTGTACAGAGTCGGAATGTTTTTGTCTCCTAATTGTGAATGTAAAGTAAGAGTAATCGGTGATAGAACTGATACAGTAATACCCCAATTCCACTATACGAAATTATTAAAAAAACCGATAAAAAGACTTCACTCTAATGGAACTCTATACTTTATTGTACACTATAAAGATTAAAAAAGTTACAAAACATGGATACAACTTAAGTATGAGTAGCTTACAACTTTGGCGACCTTATACATAGCGATCTCTTCCAGGCAACCAACGGCGTAAATAATTACTCATGCTATAACACTATAGGTATATCATTAAAGTGATTAGACAGATATTATAAGACTGTACATATCTTCCATTGATTTATATGAGTTCTTTTTCTGAGTTCTGGAAGAAATTATTTCATTAGATAAGCATGCATTTTATACTTCTTTTTCTTTATTTTTTTTTTTGTATCTATTGCATTTTACTTGTGGTGGATGTAATAAAATGTTAAATACAAAATAAAACATCTTAAACAATAACACGGGTACTGCATTTAAGAACTCTTGACATTCATTCGTAGTGTATTCGTAATTGTTCATTATATATTGCAACATATAAATTCACATAAAATGTTCTGTAATAAACAAATAATAATAATGTCTTCACATTAATGTTAAGCTTAGGTCACGGTCTTATTAAGCCCAACTAATTGCTGTCTCCAATTACATAGACTAACGTTAACCTAATGGAATTTGCTAGAAAGAACGTCCTACTTATATTTCCTAAGAAGTTGATAGCGGGTTGTTTATATTTTGTTTATAGGCTAATAAAGTAAATACTTGACTAGTATTTATTAATATATCGAACTATTAATATTTTATGTGTGTATGGTGGTTCGTTTTTGGGAAAAATCAATCGCAAACGGATTATATGAATATAATTATGTATATGTAAATCATCAACTTACCTAGATCATCCCGTTCGATATGTCATTCCTTCAAGAACCCTAAGACGAGTAAATTTGATAAAATATTTTTTGTGTTAATAATTAACTTCAACTAAGTGATCTATCAGTTCTTTTTAGTATAACGTGACAAAAAATGTATACGATATTAAGATTAGATTAATGTAATGCGTTACACGTTAAAAGTCCTCCAGACCGAATTCGGCCACGGTGGCCAATCTCAAGAGAGATTCGCCAACTACGCAGGACATATTATAGTGCATAAGTGTATGCGCAGACACAGGTGCACTCTCTATTCCCTAACTCTCATAATCCGACGGGATGGCAACCTGACGCGACTGGAAAGAGATCAGGCGCAGGACCAACGGCTTTGCCTGCTTTTCGAGGTACGGGAGTATACACATTTACAACTTCTAGACTTCGGGCTGCTACTGAGAATTTTCTGACAAAAAAACCCGATAACTTTTTAATGTCCCGATCTGGGTTATAAACCCAGGACCTCCGGGCCTGCGGCCTTACATCGAATCAAACTATATTATTATAATTTTTTGTGTATACTTTTTTACACAACAAAATGAAATTGCACAAATGTTTTACGCTACTGTATTTTCAAAGGTTGGACACCTTTGAACCAAATGGAAAAAGTGTTTGAAAAATTTTCTGTTGTGTGATAGTTGTACAATTTGAAATTTCTCGTAATAAATATAAAAAAAGTCAATTAATTAAAACTTTGACAAATTGGTCAAACACAATCAAATTTCCATTTAAAGTTTCTTACATATTTCATTTACTTACTTAATTATTAAAATATATAAACAATTCCATCTGTAATTTAAAAAAAAACAGTCAAATTAAATGATGAATATATCACACACAGAGGCACAATTTAACACGCGTAGACACACAAAACACTACAAATGTCCAACAAAAAACATCACTCTAAAGTTTCAGCTTTTTCTTTCAGCCACTTGCATGCAGTTTTGTAAAAAAAGTGCCTTGTATTGATTTTATCATCTTAATTAAAAAAATAGTATAAAATAAATGGCAGCCAAAAAGTTACATAAGAACTATTAATTTTACACACATAAAAACATTTGAGACGAAATTTAACGCAATAAATATAAATACAATGAATGTTAAAGTATGCTTAAAAATAAATTTAAGGAATTAATTACTAAACTTTATTTCCTGATATATTTTTCGTATGTTTATGTAAATCGGCGAGTGAATATTTTATAATATTAATTCGTGAGACTTTATGCATTTTAATGGCATATTTTGTTCCTATATCATATTTTATCACCAAAGATATAAAATATTATATATTAATTTACATAATATATGTACAGCTTAAGATAATTGATCATTTCCTGATCCCTTATATTAACATGAGAACCAAGAGGTACAAAGGATAATACCTACTTGAGTAAATAAGTAGTTCTGTAATTATACAGTCCTATAATACAGTTATGATCATCAGATTAACGGTCTAGTTAACACGGCCTGACTACACAATAATCGTTATCCGGTAATCAGGTATTAGAAGGGAGGTAAATAACGAAACGTATTGAATTTAAAAATACTTTAACTAATTACATTCTTGGAATAGAATGGTAGATTTTGGGGAAAAAGGCCAACATGCATGTAATATAATATAATATAATGTAACCAGCAATAATTACATAAATTTGTCGGTTAATGAAATGTCATTGATTTTTTCTTTTAAGAAATTTTCCGGTAGCCTGGAATGTCGAAGATGGCTGTTAGTCCGCTTCTCAGAAAGCAAGTAGACTTTTGCAATAACTTCATAACGTCAAATGAAATGTAGATGTAGAGAACAAACTGCACGGTACTCAGTAGTTTGAATAATTATAATACGCAATTACTCTTTTTATCTAAACAAATTATATACTATGTCAACTGTTCATAATGTAATAAAATATTCATTAATCGATATAATATTATTTGTGTAAAAAGTGTAAAAAGTGACAAATAATCGCAACTTTAAAAAATATTTTTAAATAAAATAGATAGATGGCCGGGCTAACAGCTACTCGTTGGTCACTACTTTAAGAAATAATGACAATTACCGAGCATAAAAATAATAAGTATTGCTGTTTGGCGGTAGAATATCTAATGAGCCCAGAATACCAGTGTCTGGACCACGACATTTCCTTTTTTTATTATTTATGTTACTTTATTTGAAATATTGTATTGTTTTAAAATCGCCACAACCTACAATTTAATTCGTAAGATTATTCATAGATTGTACAAACACAATTTATGCTAAATATACTAAATACGTCAAAAAAATAAAAATATTAAGTAATAATAGATTTTTAGCCTTCAAATTATTGGTTTGGACGATTTGTTTTTGCGTGTACGTTTTCGATATTTTCGCCGATTGCAATCCTATAACATTCTATAAAATTATTTATATTATACATACAATAATAACATCTCTTTATTACTGAAAAATACAAACTAATTAAAAACACGAAAAATAAAAATGTAATTTTTTAAAAGACTTATTATAATTTATACTAGTTTTGGCCCGTGTGTTTCGGTGAGTAGGTGTTATTTTTAATAAAAAATTGGCATATGTACTTCCTTGAGGTTCTAGTTTACTTCATACCAAATTTTATCAAAATCGGTTCAGTGATTTAGCCGTGAAAATCTAACAAACATTAGTATAGATATTAAAAGAATAAATCTTAAATAAAAAACAAAAAGTGTTATTTTATTATGCTTTATACATTACGCTAAGTGAAAACTATGTCTAATTTCACCAAATGTCATTATACAATTTCCTTGATTTTTCTCCATCCACCTATGGAAAGTGTTTGCAATTGCCCCACTTTCCTCTATTCACTATTTCAACACGGTCAGAGAACTAGTTTGTTAAGTAATAGGCAAACAAACTTAGCAATTACAACTAATGTTTCTATTAATTCTGTATTGACATACTGAATACCTATACCTGCTTCATTGTTCATTTAAAATCTTACTCATTGTAATAAATTGCACAATTAACTGAATATAAATTTATTCTAATAAAAAATATAATTACCAAAATAATTATTATATATTATGAAAAATGTTTTATTATTTTTATTGTTAGTTACACAATTATACTTAATTACAACTTAACCATAGTAATTAAAGACACAAGATACATACACGTACCATCTTCGATTCACTGTTTAGCGAGCATGACGCTGTAGTGGTTTGTCTAGTGACCCTTTTATGATCTATCAAATGGTGCGCCATCGCCAGACTTGCTAGAGGTATAACAGAATATATTCATTAATTTAAAATAAATAAGAATTTATTATAAATATGACACATTATTATTTATAATATTTTTATTTTTATTTTTACAAACTAAATTTAGATTGAAAGTATTTTTCGACAGGACTTGCCTTAATCTTTTTGTTGGTATGCATTTTTATATATTTACAGAACAGTGAATTCAAGTAAATGCATTAGATTAAGAATTTATTTGGATTGCATCAAATCAAATGTAGGTAAGCTTGACAAGGCTTTTACATGACACAATATTTATATTTATACATCATAGCGGAAAATGTTGTAGGATCTCGTTTTGTAGTCAGAATATACCAATTTTTGGATTTTAAATGTTATGATTGTAATTACATATTAAATTGGCTCACACACCTTTCAAATTTGAACACAGTAATACTAAATTTAACTGTGGACTGACTGGTAAATGGATGATGCCAAAACGTACATTTTTGTCAAGCAAAGAATAAGCGCCTACAACTTTTAAAAGAGCAATAATGTCATTCAGTATTTTTGCCATTACACTATAAATATATGTTTAAAATTAATTAGAATTTTAATTATAGATGTGAGTAATATAATGCAGCAAAAGCTTAGAGTTAAATTGTTAGGATGAAATTTTTTTGTTATCTTTATTACATGGCTTGTATGATGACAATTTTGTGTTAGTTAAAATTATTCCAAATTATTTAAATAACTACTTATGTATATGATAGGATATAACTCTCTCGCTATTGTTATGTTCCAGAAATTAGAATAAATTAAATTTAGAAATGTCTATACTGAAATGATAAAAACATTTAATACCATTTGATTTGAAAAAATAGTCTTCCGTTAAGATTGGCATTTTCTATCTATTAGACCATATATACTTTCCCCGTTAGTAAAATTGAAACTATAAACTACTACTGTTATATAAATATAAGTAACAGTAACAAAAACAGCCTGTTAATGTCCCACTGCTGGGTTAAGGCCTCTCCTTTTTAGGATAAGGTTTAGAGCTTATTCCACCACGCTGCTCCAATGCGGGTTGGTAGAATACACATGTGGCATAATTTCAATGAAATTAGATACATGCAGGTTTCCTCACGATGTTTTCCTTCACCGTCAAGCATGAGATGAATTATAATCACAAATTAAGCACTTGAAAATTCAGTGGTGCTTTCCCGAGTTTGAACCCACGATCATCGGTTAAGATTCACGCGTTCTAACCACTAGGCCATCTCGGCTTTTATAAATATAAGTAGGTAATATAAATGAAATCATTATTTTGATCCTCCATACATTTTTTGTTTATCGTTTAACATAAATAAGAAATAGAGGACGCTTAAAGAGGTAAAATCCAATATTCAAATAACTAAAATAAAACTTTGTAATAACATTATCTTATACCGTGTATTGTTTGGTATTAACAATTGTCAAAAATCTAATTAAATTCCTCTATAGTTTACATTCTAATTTTAGTATTGTATTGTAGTGGATCTTTAAATCTACAAGCTCGGAAATTTAGCATGAAATGGTTTAAATGTCAACATACTTATCTACTAGAGAATAATAATGTCCTCCAGACCGATTTCGGCCACGGCGGCTAATCTAAAGAGAGAGTAGTCAACTACGCAGGAGATATTATAGTGCACAAGTGCGTGCACTCTCTATTCCTTAACTCTTATAATCCGATGAGACGGCAATCCGACACGACCGGAAAGAGATCAGGCGCAGGACCAACGGTTTTGCGTGCTTTCCGAGGCACGGGAGTGAACACACTTTCAACTTCCAGACTCCGGGCTGCTACTGAGAATTTTCTGACAGAAAAACCCAAATAACGTTTTATTGGCCCGACCTGGGAATTGAACCCAGGACCTCCGAGTCTGCGGCCTTATATTAAGCCACTAGACCAACGAGGCAGATAACTACTAGAGAATAGATTAGTGGTGGTACGTGGTATATTTAGTGGTGTTATGATTACTGGCTTTGTGTAAGCTCGTCTGGGTAGGTACCGCCCATTCATCAGATATTCAACCGCAAAACAGCAGTACTTGATATTTTTGTGTTCCGGTTAGAAGCGTGAGTGAGCCAGTGTAATTGCAGGCACAAGGGACATCAAATTTTAGTTCCTAAGGTTGGTGGCGCATTGGCTATGTAAGCGATGGTTGACATTTTTTACAATGCCAATGTCTAAGGGCGTTGGTGACCACTTATAATCAGATGCTCATCCGCCTTCCTATACTATAAAAGAAGGATAGTGCACCTGTGTTAGCGCGCACACTTGTGCATTGTAATATCTCCTGCGCAATTGGCTAATCACCTTTGAGATTGGCCGGCGAGGCCGAAATCGGTCTGGAGGACATTATTATTATTATACTGTGTGTCGAGTCACCTCAAGTATAATTATTAGGTCATGGATGGATACAGCTTCAAAGTTGATTTCAAATAATCAAATATTTTAGTAAAAGCTGATGTAATTGGTTACATGAAGAGGCTTTTAACCTACAATAGCTTTGCAACCATTTTTCCAATGATTTAAATAATTAGTATCACCTAACTACATTTATTACATTACATCTGAATATCTGTTTCTAGCCTATACTAATATTGACTTTTTGTGATGACTTGCTGGTTTTTCTATGGAATGATTAAAACTACACTACTTACACCTAATTTTATAGCTGTTACTAAAAATGGACAGGCTAAATCATTTGAGGTTAAATAATATTTAAAGGTATTGTGAAACGAATCAAACATAATATAATGCCATCTTTTTGCCGTTTCAATAGGTACTATAATATTTTATTAAGATATTTTTAAATCCCTTAACAGCAGGTGGATTCTATTTTTAAACAAAATATGTTATTGTAATAACCTTATGCTTTTAAAAAGTCACAATCAATAACTTTGACGTGGAAGTCATTGACTTGAGCATTTTTTTTAAATAGTCTGTTGTTAGGTTTTTTATATTTGTAACATGTGTTTGTGTGGTACTAATATGAGAAATATTCTTTGTTTTCTTTTTATTCCGGGTTGATAAAAAACTACTAATCCATTTGATATTATGGGACTTTTAATTGATGATAGGTTATAGTTTAAAAGTCCGGGTTCCAAACGAATGCTGCCAAAGTAGTCCAGTCACTTTAGCATAAGTATAGGATCAACCTCGGAATGAAAGATAATGAGCTGGATTTTCGTATATACCTTCATTTTGGCGTTCTAAAAGTTGTCTCAAAAGTCCCATAAAATCTCGTGTCTAAGTTATTCAAGGCGAAAGGAAAAAAAACAGTTTTTCGCAATTATCTCGTTATCTATTGCTCCAATGAGGCTCAACTGTTTTTGCGATAGAGGGAGGAGACACTATTGATTCGCGAAAAAATGGCGCTTTTAATATCCGAGAAATTTTAATCAGAACTTTGGAAGTTAAATTAAAGTGTTTATAACTAATTAAGTGGAATAGTGTTGTATTATAAATAAAGGTAAATTAATCAAGACCTGATTGTAGTGTATAAATCAGAAGTATTAGCAAATCGCATGGAATGTGTAAATCTAAGGTTTGTGTATCTCCTCCTTCAATTGGAAGAGGGTATACATGCATATTTGAGTTATAAAAAATCTTTCTCTAATATTAGCTACTTTTAAAGTTACTGCTCCTGTGAGTCATTGCATACTTTAGTAGATTATAAGTCTATAAAATTTCATAATAAATTGGCTTTTATATTTTTAAATCATTCTAGTAAATACTGAGAACAGCATCTTCAAACAAGCAACCTTTACAAATTTATGATATTATTATAGATGGTATATTCGATCGTTCTGTTTTGAATTATGTTAAGCCAGTTTATAAATTTTCATAATAATTGTATTCTCGTGTTTTTGTATTAGGTCATCACGACGCTTAAGAATAAATCTTGTAATATAGATGAAGAAATAGCCTAGCCTTTCTTAATATTTAAATACAAGGACTAGCCACCTGCCCAAAATATGTTACTTATTCTACAAGCAGTCTAGCTGCACACGATATGCCCTCACCATTAAAAATCGATAGGACAACAATCCTACACGATCAGGGAGCTCCTTAAAAATATTTATATATAATATATTCATATGTTTGGTACGAGACAGGGGTTAGAACACGTGAATCATCACGTGAAGATCATGGGTTCAAATCTAGGCCAGCACCGCTGCACTTTCGAGTGCTTAATTTATGTTTATAATTAATCTCGTGCTCCTGCCTGCTTATGTCGAATACAAATCAGCCACATGTATTTGACCAACCCGCAATGGAGCAGTGTGATGAAATAAGCTCCTCAAAAAGGCCCCTTCTTCTTTTTTTCACCCAGCAAAGGGACATTTGTAGGCTTTATTTTGCTTACTTTATTTTTGATGAAGTACTAAATGAATATGTAATATATAATGTATAAGATAATGTATAAGATAATTTTGCGTCATATTTTTGAATCGTCGATCCCACAGTCGCTTAAGACCAGGGTCTTTAATCAGTGCGTCCTACCTGTGATGACTTACGGTGCCGAAACGTGGACACTCACCGTAGGACTGGTCCACAAATTTAAGGTCGCTCAGCGAGCGATGGAACGCGCGATGCTTGGGGTTTCTCTGGGCGATAGAATCCGAAATGAGGACATTCGCCAGAGAACTAAAGTCACCGACATCGCGCGGAGAATTAGCTCGCTGAAGTGGAAGTGGGCTGGTCATGTCTCCAGACGCATTGACGGCCGATGGAGCCGACACGTGTTAGAGTGGAGACCGCGCTTAGGCAAACGTAGTGTAGGGCGCCCTGTGACAAGATGGACCGACGATTTGAAGAAGGTGGCAGGCACGGGATGGATGCGGACTGCCCAAGATCGGGATGGTTGGCGTTCTATGGGGGAGGCTTTCGTCCAGCAGTGGACGGCAAAAGGCTGAATTCAATGTATAAGAACAATACAATTAGCACAATTAGCTTAAAACAAGTGTGCTTTAAGCATCGTTTTCTTAATTCGGAGTCCCCATTTTTGGCTCAGGTAATATTAATTAGTACCTGAATTTGCAAATATAATGCCAACTATTTGTTTACTGTTTTTCAAAAAAAATATTAACTTGATACACGTAGGTAGATGTTAAAAACTGGTTTTCGGTTATGAGTTTTTTGCAACAATTTTTGCGCATATATATAAAAGTGTTTGCGAACATCAAGATTATTCAGTTTAGATACAAGAACACAAAATGTTCTCACTACGATATATCCTGTTCGCGTGTTTACCGCTGATTTTTACAGAGGCGTCGTACGGTAAGACATAATTTTAGTACTACTTTTTTAATATAACTTTTAATAATACTTATTATGAAACAGGAATACTTAAACAAGAAACAAACAAACAAGAAAGTTATACTTAACATATTTAATTCAAAGTATATGATATAGGATTCATATATTTGTCTAAAAATAAAAATTTACTAATATTATTAGTTAATAATTTATAAATAAAATACGTATAATAACCTTTTTTTAAAATAAAAATAATGTTTAAGATGTGTAACATTTTACTAATTTGAAATATTCCGAATTTTCATTGAATTCTTTTTATTACAGTTTTCAATCATTCACCATGCAGCATTAAAGATAATGATTGTATGATAGATTTATTTCAAAAAGTCTTCCATGACCTTGGAGAAAACGGTATCGCAGATATAAATTTACAACCTATAGATCCAATGAAAATAAGCGATCTCTCAATAAAAGTTTTGGATGATCTGATTATTGTTATAAAGGATGGAGTCGTAAAGGGATTCAAAAATTGCAAAGTCAATAGTTTTAAGTAAGTTATTATTTTAGTTGATCATTTAAATAAAATAAGGTCATTAAACATTATTAGTATTTCACATTGATATGCATTGTGTATACACAAAGCTCAGATTCGATTTGGGCATCAAATCCGAGTAGCCACGGCTGACTTTTCATATAATAAGCTTGCTTTTTTAAAAGTCATCTCATGCTTGGTGAACGAAAACATGCATATTTTTAATGAAATTCTGCCAAATTGCGTAGTGGAATTCATGTTCTGTAAGTGGAAAAAACAAAAAAAGAAAACTTCAAATTGTCATAAAAAAGGTCTAACCCCAATCAAACTTAAAAAACATTCTTTGTTACTCGTTAAAAGTGTGAAAGTGGCATTTTTCTTTCTTTTATATTTTGAATACAATTTAAAATTTAATACAATCGATTTTATGTCCGAAGTGTTAATAAAGCTAGTGGAATTACAGTGAATTAAAAAAATTCAATTTTTAAATATGATACTTAGGTTGTGTAATAAAATTGATTCCTATTATTCACTAGAATATTGTGCTGTTTTGTGTATGTAGGTATGTATTAAATAACGTTGAAAATTTTCGGAAACACAATCATATCAGTGAGACATTAATAGTGAGGAGTATGTATACTTTTTATAACAGAACTTTGGCGTAATAAAATAAGTATTATAATAAAAAACAGCCAATGTTAATTATAGATGTCTATAAAAATCTTAAAATTTTAGAAAACTATTCTCAACAGCTCAAATAAACAAGTAAAAATTAACAATGTAATCATATTTTTATAATATATATAACAAAAAATATATTTTTGTATTACGTATTAAATTATAATATGTATTTTAATTTATTGATTAATTATTTTTAGTATCGACTTAGACAAACAATTGGCAATTCAAGAAGTCGCCTGTGAAGTTTTGACGATCAAAGGTCATTTCGCTATCGAAGGCTCGAATCCACTACTACAAAGTTTGTTTGGAACCACTTCAATAAAAGCAGAAGGAAAAACAAAGATAAAACTGGGTATGTTTCTGCTTATAACACTCATAACAAATGTAAAAAGTGTTGTGTAAAGCATTTTTAAATAAACATTATTGGCCTTATGTACAAACGTTGCTTAGCGACTGTTTAATTAAAAAGTTAAATCCTTTCTTTTTGTAATTAACGATTTGAAATTTGAAAAAATAAATACATATCATTGTTTAACTAATTACTTGCTGAATAAAGTTTATGCACACACGGCCATAAGAAAGTGATCCACACTTGTAATAAATTGTTATGACATTTGTCTTGAATAAAATATATACGATACTAAGTTCATACAAAGAAGACTAATAGCTTTTTAGGCTAATTAATCTAGTATATGTAGTTCTTCTCGATCTCGTGATGAGTTTAAGCGATAGTTTGTATTTAACATTATGGATTAGCATTATCAAATATATAATAATTATTCTATAATATGATCGTCATCTTGCCACATCTGATGTCATAAAATGAGGTGTGCAGTGATCTTTATACGTTTCGTCATATTGTATTTTATTTATGTTTTTATATATATGTATGTTGAATGTTTTATTATCCACAGAGATAAAACTGGGTTATATATGTATATATATTAATACATTTCTAAGGGCCCTGCAGACAATAAAACGATTTTGATATTCATCGCTATAGCTTGTCCAAATTCAAAGAGTGCTTATGTGTGTTTTGCTTATAGTGCATCAGTGATCTTCTAAAATTGAAGAAGCATACTACTTGCATTGATTAATTTTAAAAATGTATATTTAATGACCAAACCTGGGCTAGCATCACATGATTATCATTTACTTAATCTTTGCTTAAAACTCATATGATCTTACATAGTGATCATGGCTGAGACATTGGAAGACCTCGGCACTATGCTCGTTGAGCTTAGCAGGATCACTTAATAAGTGGGTTTAAAATGATTTGGATAAGATGCATGTATGAAGCACCTACTCAAGTAAAGGTTAAAAATTCTGCACTCGAAGTTGTAGACTACTATGTTTACCTAGGTCAGACCATCGAACTAGGATGGTCGACTTCAAGAAAGATTTCAATCTTCCAATCTAACTCGGCTAGGCAGCATTCGGGAAGCCACGCAATATTCTTCTCATCTCAAAAAGTCTTCGACCAGTGTGTGTTGCCTGTGATGACTTATAGATTAGAGACGTGGTCGCTTACTATGGGCCTCTTAGGAAAGTTTAAGGTCACTCAAAAAACAATGGAGAGAGCTATGCTCGGAGTTTCTTTGCGAGATCGAATCGAAAATGATGAAATCCGCAGGTGAATCAAAGTAACCGACATAGCCCAAATAATTGTTAAATTGACAATGGCAGTTGCAGTGGGCGGGGAACATCGCTCGCAGAACTGATGGCCATCGGAACAGAAAGGTTCTCGAGTGGCAACCACGAATCGGAAGATGAAGCGTGGCCTCTACAAGGTGGACCCATGATATTGCAAGGGTCGCAGGAAGCCGTTAAATGCTTTGATCAGCAGTGGACGTTTTCCGGCTGACATGATGATGATAATGAATTCATATGATTTTGGCGTTGAAAAAATACTATGAACTGTTCATACGCATTCGTTTCTGAAATACCTTATAACATGATAAATTATTTTGTTATAACGAAAATCATTAATAATACAATTAAGCTATTACACTTCGTCAGTATTTTTATATATTAAATTTAAAAAAGCCAACTTACTCCATTCTTTAATATCTCGCATTCTATTATAAGTCATTAAGCATAATTTAATTTACTAGCTGGTAGGGCTTTGTGCAAGTCGGTCGGGGTAGGTACCACCCACTCATCGGATACTCTGTCGTGAAGCACTGATATTTAGTATTGATGCGTTACGGTTTGAAGCGTGAGCCAGTGTAACTACAGGTACAAGGGACATAATATCTTCGTTTCCAAGGTTTGTGGCGCATTGATGGTATAAGGAATAGTTAATATTTTTAACATCGCCAATGGCTATGGTGGTGGTGATCAATTAACATCAGGTGGCCCATTTGTCCGTCCGCCTACTTATGAACAACGTAAAAAACACAACTATTTTACTGATATATGTTTATTATTAGTTATGTAATATTATTTTTTTACAGAAAAAATAACATTTGGGCTTGAGGTACCGGTTACGGTAATCATAAAAGATGGCAATACATATTTCAAAGTTTTGACTAATAAGCCTAAATACACTTACAATATAGAGAAGATGACATTCGAAGCCAAAAATTTTGTCATTGAAAAAAATGATCTAAGTAAGTGATATATACTTTATGTAACGCTTCAAAGTAATTTGGAATCACAATATACAAAAAAATAATATAATTGCCTACAGACACCTTTTGAGATTTCATTTGCCTATTTTCAGCTGTGTAACTCATCTCGTGATTGGTAAAGGAAAACTATAATAGGCAGGAATTCAGTAGACCAGTCTGTAGGTAATGGTGATCTATAACTTTGGTACATTCTACATACCAAGTAATAATTATCGGAGCTCTACCTATACATGAACTTGTATAATTAACATAAAAACAATGTCGATTTTTTTGTCTGATTGATTATAAGTTTGTTATAATGTGCAGACAATAAACATTAGAATAACTTGTGATTGGTCTTAATATTAACATATTTTTTTAACAGGTCAAATAGTGACGATGTATGTGAACGAGAACTGGAAAACCCTATTAAAGACGTACGGAAAAGAAATCATGGACAAAGCCATGTATATTGTATTTGACGTCATCCATAAATTCTACGACTTTATCGATACTAAGAAATTAATCAAGGAAGATCTGACACCTTACATTCACAATTAAGATACTTAGGATGTATTGTGTAATGCGAATAAAAATAATATTGAATTTTGTTATTATCTACAAGTTCATATTAAAAGTCTGTTAAAGCATGTATTTTTTTTTAAATCAAAAATTCCTTAGACGTTATAGAAGTTTATATATAGATTACATAAAGAAAAAAAGGACCCAGATTTGTAACAAGCACTTTAAAATTACCAGCGTTTTTTGCTAACTACTAAATCAATAAAGTATTCATAGAATATACTTGTAACTATACAAATCGATCTGGGTAGGTACCACCCACTCATCGGATACTCTAAATGCTAAGTAATGAAAACAAAATAGCCTTATGATTATACATAGTTATAATTAAAACCATTGGTCAGTAATTTTACAGGATATTATAATCGGTATATAAAAAAAAAACGTGGGGCATTTAGATGTAACGATGTACATCATAATTATGATTGTTTTTTTCAGTAATTTACTCGGTACTAAGCTACAATTTGCAATTTAAGATCTTCATATAATCATTTTAAAATAGTATACTTAACTAATTAATTTTTATTATCAAGGTAAGAAAAAAAATCTATTTTTATAATTTAAATTTATGTTTTTTGAAAACACAATATTAAAAACGGAAAACATTTGAATTTTCAGTTATGGAAGTAACATATCAAATAATTTTAACGAGATATTTAAAATGTTCTGATAAGATTTTTCTCCGAGCGTACTTAGTGGACTCCCAATTACCTAAAACATTTTATTTTCAGCTTTTTGCCGTCCACTGCTGGACGAAGGCCTCCCCCATAGAACGCCACACCGTTCATCCTAAAACATATTGCTCTGCCAAAAACCTATTACATGCTTAATATCAGTAAAATGATTTTTTTTAATTCACCCAATTAAAAAAATATACAATTTCGTCTATCTATCATAATGTTAATTTCATTGAATAAAAAAAAAAACATAAAACCACCGAGAACTATAAATTTTATTATAGGTAGATATTATTCGATTAAAGAATTATTATTATATAATATTAATTATCTGCTTCTTCCTTCCTTATGAAGTATGTTTCTTTTCTACTAAATTTTAATATATACTGTTTTATAAAACATATGATTATATAGTACTGGTAGACAATGAACTTTAGTATACCATTAAATGATTATTAAATTATGTCATTGAAGGAAAATAACAACAAAAGTATGTAATTGGTACGCATAATAAACGCGTAGAATAATTGGTCATGGCCTCTGACCATACGAAGCTGACGTAGGACATTTAGATCTAAAAAACGATTAGAATTATTATTACGACTCAACACTGAAAAGAGAATATATCCGATTCATACTATTTTTTGTATCCACTACAATTAATACTACAATTAAAACTATACGGGCTTCACGGGCACGGGCTATACGGGCGTGTTAAGTAAATGGACAATTTTACGCCATTGAGCATGGGAAGGCTCGCTTAATAATGATTAAATAATAACATAATATTTTAAATATTTATTTCTAAACTAATTTAACTGTGATAAATACATGTACTAGTACCTATTTTTCACACAGTGTTAGCCATCAGAAAGGTATTTGTGCCCTTCGGATGGAATGAATCTAGGTTATGTGGGTTTTCCGTTCCCTTACTGCGATAGAGGACGACCGTCTCAGGGCCATCTGAAATAGCATACGCGAGACCTGTACCTCACGCACCTGCAGCCCCTGGATTATGCCTTTTTCATCATCCTCAATTTTTAAGCCGGCTGGGGAAGGGCAGCTACGTCGTCGTTATCTCTGCTGAGTGAGGTGGCCCGTTCCCGTTGCCGATCAGACAGTCACATAGAAGGAAGAATTAGCCTACGGCCCTCCATGTTAATTCTTTGCGGACCATCACCGACACAATACTCGTAGAGAAAAGTCCACTCCAACCTCGTGGACCAGAATCTGCCTCTACGTTCCACGCGGGACACGCATCCAGCATTTGCTGGGTGGTATCCTGGTCTGCAATACAGTGGTGGTACATCGTCGAAGCTTCGTGTCCGGTCTTACAGAGGTGTTCTCCAAAACAATCATAACCTTACCTGCGTAAGTTAGAAAGGTGACTCGTCAGTTTTATTGCTCATCCAGGCCTTGAAAGCGCAAGACGACGCATATAACGATTCTTGCTGAGACGGCCGCACCAAATGAGATGATCATTATTTAGATGTGAGCGAGTTGTTAATTAGTTATAATTTCGTAAGAATTAAGTTTTTATTGAGTAATTTTTATATTTAAAATGTGGTAATGAGCATAAACAAAAACTTAATATCATTTATAAATATGTAATGTATATATGTATGTATGTATGTAGTTTAAGTAAAAATGGTATTTATGTTTGTATACGTGTAACGAATTTAGATTCGTTTGCTAGTAGGACCTGTAAATTTTGTCTTGTAAATTAAGAAGAATTTATTAGTTATATTGTAGAATATTTTGGTGTACTTTTTTGTGCAACAAAAGAGTCAAAATAGAAATACAGTTATAAACAAAAACAAACTTATTCTTCAATACATAAGGTGGTTTTATCGTTACCTGAGATCACTTTCAGGCAATCTTTGAATAAAGGCGATGGTTGATAAAGCAGTAGTTCTTGAAAGAATTATATAAAAAAATAAGAATAACTATTGCGCTTCTTGTTTCGAACCAGTAGTAGCATTACCTTAAGCCTAAATCTTACAAAATAACGATTAAAAAGTGCTTTTATGAGCGCTTTTGTGATAAATAAAGTAATTTTGATATAAAAAATAAACTCTTTTTTTTCCTTTATCGATAAATAATAGAGAAAATTATTATTTGGATAAAATATTCGGTGTTATAGAAAAATAAGATAGATCACGAATAGATTGATAATATGTATAATGAATAATAGATTGGACTAGAAAGTTTTACTGAAACAGGCTAAGGCTGTAACGCCTCAGATGATGAGAAAAGTAAGATATTTTATAATAAAGTACCTCTGCAATGTTTTTTGTTTTATAGATAACTAGTTTTCACTCGCGGGTTAGCCCGCGTGTAAGGGTTAAGTAATATTTAGTATAACTGTTATTTAATATAAGTTTTACCATATGTAATTCTCTGAAACCCTGACATCGTGTATGCGAAATTTCATGATGATCAGCTTAGTAATTAAGACATGAACGCGTAACATACAAACGAATAAACAAATAAACTTACTCACACAAACTCAATCACGAAGGATGAAGTGGCGGAAATTTGTTAGTATGTATAATATAATACTGGTCGCTTCGAACAATTTTAAGAAAAAAAAATCCGTATAATTACTTCATAATTATTAATTCACAGATATTGTTTCAGGGATACAATAATAATGAAAACCGGTTTAATTTTTTTTTTTCATTTTTTGTTAAATAAATATGGATATATATATCAGTGTTGGTTAGTTTTAGTTCATAGTCTTCATAGTTGTGGTAATTAAACAGTAACCATGTTTTCAAAATGGGCTATACTTGTTACGTGTGCAGTTATAAGCGCTTGCGATGCCTCTTATGGTAAGTGTTATTTAATATTCAAAAATTAGTTAATAAAACTTACTAACATTTCTTGATAAATAAGATAATGGTGAATGTTGTGTGATTAATTAATTATTCCTTTATATGCTCGAAAATAAGTAACTTTTCTATACGTTCAATACATTATTAATATACCATAATGGTATAAAGAGAATTAAGTATATCATACATAGTTATCTCTTATGATTACTCTATAATTACTTTTGTAAGGTAAATAAAAAATAATACAAAATATAGTACATATAAAGTTGATCACACTCGTACAAAAACAAGAATTATAGAATAGAAATATCAAGGACTAATTTATTTATTCGAATGAACAACATAAATAACAGTATACATGTAAAATAAAATGATTAATTTGATATAATGATTGCATTTATAATTACTGGTAATTACGACATGCTTTCGTTAAGTTTTTTTAGGTGACATTTAAAAAAAAAACAATAGCATATTTCTAATACGGGACATTTTATTATTAACCTTATTACAATATTTTTCCAACTCAATGTGTGGTTATCGTGCTTTGTTTGGAAAAACTGAGTAAAAAAAAAACAAACTAAAAATTGATAAAAATAATCATTAAGAATGATATTTTTTTATATACTTGCGTTTTACTTAGTTTAGAAAAGATGAGGACTATAAATATATACTTAGTTATATTTTTTATTAAATTTGAAGTAGGAAGGTAAGGAAGGTAATAGACCACCTGATGGTTAGTAGTCAAGTGTCCCTGCCCATAGCCCTTATATTGCCAATGTGTAACCAACCTTGTGAAAAATATTGTTATATACCTCGTTGATATTATCCTTGGTAGTTAGTAGTCACTCATTCACCCTTCCATTAGATCACAACAATTTACTAAATGATGAGTGTGCAGTATCTTCCCAGACGGACACAAAGCCCTACCACCAAGTAAACTTACTAATAATATTAATCGAATTTATTTAATAATTTTAGTGGACTCGTTGTCGAAATGTTCTTCCAACGACGAACAATGCCTTAAGGAAACTATATCTAAAATTTTAAAGCTTACTAGCGAATCTGGCGCTAAAGAAATCGATGTACCCGCTCTTGATCCCATGATTCTAAAAAATATAGAAATCTCAATAATCAACTTATTAAATATCACATTGGAAGAAGCACAGTTAAAAGGAATCAAAGACTGCGAGGTGAACAGCATGCAGTAAGTGTATACAGAAATTATACTTTATAATCGTAATATAAAGATTAAACTGCCTCGTTGGTGTGCGCAAACAAAGGTTTTATTAGGTGACACATTTGTTTGCGTAAACACTTGTGCACTATAATTTATCTCCTGCGCAGTTGGCTAATTTCTCTTGAGATTGGCCACCGTTACCGAAATCGGTCTGGAGGACATTATTATAAAGCTTGCAATTTTATTTGTTAAAATTACCGATCCGATTGATAAAGAATTTTGTTAAAATAGTAAATACAATTTTAATTCGGTTGAGACATGTAATGAACAAGAAAAATATGACATAACAAAAGAATTAACAAAATAAAATTATAATTTTTCTTAAACTTAATACAAACTCTTTACAAACTGTTTATAATATAAAAATGAAATTTCTTTCTTATTTGTAAAGTGCTATACATAACTTTTTATACATGCGTATTTTTACTAAACGTCATTTATAAATCGATATAATAAATGCTGAGGATATGGAAAAATTAAGAACTCATAGTTTAGTCATTTATTTCTTACTCAGTAGCACGTTTTTTATAGAAAAAAAAGGAAGGCGGACAAGCATATGGGCCACCTGATGGTAAATGGTCACCAAACGCCCTTGGACATTGGTACTGTAAGAAATGTTAACCATCACTTACATCGCCAATGCGCTACCAACCTTGGGACCTAAGATTTTATGTCCCTTGTGCCTGTAATTACACTGGCTCACTCACCCTTCAAATCAGAACACAACAATACCAAGTATTGCTGTTTTGCGGTAGAATATCTGATGAGAGGGTGGCACCTACCCAGACGAGCTTGCACAAAGCTCTACCACCAGTAGAGTTTAATCCTTATTAAAATTTATAGCATTATCTTAAGCATTTTTTGTTAATTAATATTTCCGTGAACATTTCAGAACATTAGTGCGTAATATACCTAATAAAAAAATATTTTTATAGTAACGTAACACGATACGTGCAGTAAGATAATATAACAGATTGTTTTGTAACAATTATTTTATAATAACATTTATTTACATTGAAGCCTTAAAGTGAGTGATAAGACCGCCCTTTGCACGCATCGTTTTTCTTTTTTTTACCTGTGTTAGTAATCACGACCGTGACTGCAAAGCTAATAAAATTTAAATACTGCATTTCCATGTTACATCGCAAAAACGATTCTCAGGGCGAAAATTTGCTCTACTACTCACTCACCAGTGGAGGCAATAAAAGCTGTTAATATTAATCAAAAATCAAATATAATATTTTATTCTTTTATTTTTGGACTTCTTTTAACCTTGGGACAGCTCTTATTTTGCGAATTCGCCAAACAATTTACAAAAATAGACTTTGTCCTTGGAGTCAATTTACTAAATCAATAATATTTATAATGCTACGTTATGTAAACGTCATACATAATTGAAAGGAGCAGACGGATTTAATACAGTAAAAGAATATGTACAGTAAAATTTAGAAATTTCACAATTCACAATTTTATCAATAGTTTGACAGAATTATTTCGTTAACAATCACTTAATGTATTTTTGTCATAACAATGTTACTACAATATAGATCACTAATGTTTATTTATTTGGATCCCCAACAAAAGTAAAGCGTAAAATTTATGAAGATTTTAATAATCTGTTTGTATTGAGATAAATATTTAATTCATGTATTGCATTTTCTTCAGCAATGACTTCGCAAAAGGAGAGATGAATTTGGAAGTAACTTGTAATGTTGAACTTAAGGGAAAGTTCAGTGTATCTGAAACAAGTCCATTCCTCCAGAGTTTCCTTGGAAGTAATCCAGTTACAATCGATGGAAATTCAAAAATTCAACTAGGTTAGTGATAATGAATGAAGGCGTCACTCTTTTCATTCAGCATAATACTATTATGTGTGCTACCAACTCTTATAAATCTGAGGCGAACTAGCCCAGTGGTTATAACAAGTGAATCTTAATCGATTATTGCGGATTCAAATCCAGGCAACACAATTAATTTTTACTAGTGCTTAATTTAAATATCTCATGCTCGGAGGTGAAGGAAAGCATCTTGATAAAACTGTCTCGAATGAAAATTTGTCTCATCCACCAACCCACATTGTAGCAGAGTAGTAGAATAAGCTCCAAACCTTCTCCTTAAAAAGAAAGAATAAACCAGACCACGAGATATGAAGGTATCCCAGGAGTGAGCCAGATATATCGCATGAAACTCCAATGCTTATTAAAATGTTGATCATAAATATCTATCAAAGCATCTCACGGTTGTGTAATCAATTTGCTTCTTGTTAGAACAATCATAATAAAGTTATCTAATATTTCAGAGAAACTTCATATTAATATGCAATTCTTCTACCACTTTATTAAGAAGAACGATGGAAATATATATTTTAAGAGTCATTTAGACGATTTCCACTACGAATATGACATTGGTAACGCCAAACTGTCAGCTGACAAGATACTGTTGGGAGGGAAAGATGCCAGTAAGTATTATATGGAGTCATAATTATTCACATGTATGTATTTCGGTTGTACTTCAATGTCTTACTGACCTTTGATTTAATTATACATTTATTAATTTTATTCTCATCTTAAAAATAAAGAAGTATCATTTAATTTTTGTTGTTAGATGAATATATACCTATAACTTTAGCACCTATCATTTTGCAGTAAGCAGTAATATAATATAATATATGATATAGTATAATAACAAGTATATAACGCAACAATTGCGCATATTTTTCCACATTTAATTATATTAATTCGACATGTCATGAGTTACGATCTATAAATATAGTAGAACTTTAAATGTATTAAATATATTCTACTATTTATGAACCTAACAAATTGATATAATGTTCATCACATTATTATTCAAGTATAAATGAAGCTATGACAATGCAATAACTAAAAAAAAGGTTGGATTAACCCGCATAAAATAATTTTAAGCATTATATTATCACAGTAATTGCTACAAGGCAAGCATACAAGGAAAAAAACTTATCTCACTAGCGGAAATCTTTAGTTGGTCAGGATAAAAATACTGCTGTGTCACAGATTTA
This sequence comes from Nymphalis urticae, assembly GCA_905147175.2. Taxonomy (NCBI): domain Eukaryota; kingdom Metazoa; phylum Arthropoda; class Insecta; order Lepidoptera; family Nymphalidae; genus Nymphalis; species Nymphalis urticae. The sequence goes on along the minus strand of LR989994.1, from coordinate 3,693,843 downwards.
CAGCTTATAATTTATACTAAAATTAATCATTATTCATAAATACTTGTTCTGTTTATAATTGTGGCCGCGTAAAACAGTAGCAAAACTTAAGGAAACATTTAGGACTTCAAAAGCAATTTATTTGACAAAAGACCGAATCAATATGAAGTATTTATATCAGCATACCTTCATTAGCCCAACCCAGGAAGATGTGAAATATAGTTAACCATTGGGTTGAGAAAGCGATAATTATAATACATGTTTTTTTGTTTCTTTTCAGCGCAACTCGTCGTAGACTTATTCAATCAAAACTGGAAGTATATTTGGAAGACATTTGGAAAAAGCGTTTTCGATGTGGTTGTCCCGATTTTGAATGATATTTTATATCGTTTCCTCGAAAATGTACCAGCGAACTCTTATTTTAGCGACGACCTTACGCCATACGTGAAAAATGAATAATTTAATAAAATATTATGACTGTAAGGTTTATGATTTTAAATAAATATGATCAGCTGAATCATAAATGTTTATTATTTTCAATATCCTGCCTCTAACAAATCTATATTCAATATTTAAAGCTGATTTTTTTTATTTGTTTATTATAATATTGGCATTCTAAGAATTATAAACAATTCCTTATATCACCAAAGCGTCACCGTTCTTGGGAACTAAGAACTTATTTACCTTGTACATATAATCCCACTAGTTCACTCATTCTTCTTGTTCTGAAATGTTTACATGCATTATAGCCTATGCTTTATAGCAAAACAACAAAAAAAAAATGGAAGAATTTTAGGAACAGCCTCTAGAGGCCAGCCTAAGAGGCTATTAGCCTTAAGCCTCTGCCAAAAATTGTATTTGATTTTGTATGTCTAAATCTAAAACCCATTCCTAGTTAAAAATAAAATATTGTATATTAAGTATATTATATTTTCAAGCATTGGGTTTGATGTCTGACACAATTATCCTTGTTTCTTATTTATTAGTTGATGATTATTTCAATCGAATATGGGCACTGCGCAGACACTTGATGAAATTGACAAGAGCAAGATGCAAAAAATATACATTTATAAAAATAATTATGTATTTGCTTATTGGACACTTACCTCACAGAAATATAGTCAAAAGAAACCCTTTCATATTTCTTTCGAGATAAAAAAAACTTCATTGATAAGTATCGAAAGCTTTCACAAGTGAACAGTGACCTTCAGAGACTAATAAGATTGTATCTGCGCTGCGCTGCGTTATTAGCAACGTATGCTGTTCTATTTTATCAGCTTAGAATTTAGCTTTTAGTTGCAATTATTAGAGGTTGAATTATAAGGAAGCCTAGCACAGTAAGTTGGTGGTCAGTCACTACGGACTATTATTGGTGGCTGACCACAAATAATGGCTGACCATTATGGATTATTATTATCGGCCTGGTATGTTCCTTTGCTGGACAAATATCTCTCTATTCACTTTTCAAAACTCCCTATTTTTTGCAATACAATTAAAAGCATATCTATGCAATTTTTGAACCAACAATAATGAATAAAGTATGTTTAATAATAATTTGGTTATATTATATTCCTAGTCTTAAAGTTTTGATGATAGCAAATCATACGAAGGTCTTCAGTTAGTTAAAATTTAATTTCAATTTATTAATTGAGTTTAAATATTCCGTGTTAAAATCATAAATTATAAAGGTAAACTATTTTTTAAATAATGTTAGCCAGCTGTTAATTAGTTGTAATTTAGTAAGAATTAAGTTTTTATTGAGTATTTTTTATATTTAAAATGTAGTGTAAGTAATGACCATAAACGAAAACTTAATATCATTTATAAATATATAATTTAATTAAAAATTGTGTTTATGTTTGTATACAAGTATACGTGTAACGAAAATAGATTCGTTTGCTAATAGGACCTGTAACTCTTGTCTTGTAAATTAAGAAGAATTTATTAGTTATATTTTAGAATATTTTGGTATAAACCGAAAGAGTAAAAATAGAAATACAGTTATAAACAAAAACAAACTTAATCTTCAATACATAAGGTGGTTTTATCGTTCCCAGAGATCTTTTTCAGGCAATCTTTGAATAAAGGCGATGGTTGATAAAGCAGTAAGCAAGTGTGTCAAAAATTATAACATGAAGTGTATTTTCTTATTTATATAATAAAGTAAGAATAACTATTGTGTTTCTTGTTTCGAACAGTAGCAGCATTACCTTATTTATTTATTTATTTAAAAACTTTTTGCCCACCACATTGTATAGTTTGACAAAAGGCGGACTTAATGCCTAAAGGCATTCTCTACCAGTCAACCTTTAGGCTAAGCGGAAATTCGTGAAGGCGGTAATTAATAATCAAAAATATACTTACATACAAATATCTATTATAATATATTACATATGAATATCTCGTCTCCGTGAGCATATCTTGTCAGAAAATTGCTAGTTCTCTACATCTTTGACATCTATAATGCATTATTATTCATATATATGTATGTACGTATGTATGTTTGTGTATATACATATACATATGATGAGAAAAATAAGATATTTTATGATAAAGTACATCTGCAATGTTTTCTGTTTTATAGATAACTAGTTTCCACTCGCGGGTTAGCCCGCGTGTAAGGGTTAAGTAATATTTAGTATAACTGTTATTTTATACAAGTTTTACCATATGTAATTCTCTGAAACCCTGACATCGTGTATGCGAAATTTCATGATAATCAGCATAGTAATTAAGACTTGAACGCGTAACATACAAACGAATAAACAAATAAACTTACTCACACAAACTCAATCACGAAGGATAAAGTGGCGGAAATTTGTTAGTATGTATAATATAATACCCTGTCGCTTCGAACAATTTTAAGAAAAAAAACCCGTATAATTACTTCATAATTATTAATTCACAGATATTGTTTCAGGGATACAATAATAATGAAAACCGGTTTAATTTTTTTTTTTCATTTTTTGTTAAATAAATGTGGATATATATATCAGTGTTGGTTAGTTTTAGTTCATAATCTTCCTAGTTGTGGTAATTAAACAGTAACTATGTTTTCGAAATGGGCTATACTTGTTACGTGTGCAGTTATAAGCGCTTGCGATGCCTCTTATGGTAAGTGTTATTTAATATTCAAAAATTAGTTAATAAAATACTAACATTTCTTGATAAATAAGATAATGGTGAATGTTGTGTGATAAATTAATTATTCCTTTATATGCTCGAAATTAAGTAACTTTTATATTACGTTCAAAACATTATTAATATACCATAATGGTATAAAGAGAAATAAGTATATCATACATACTTATCTCTTATGATTACTCTATAATTACTTTTGTAAGGTAAATAAAAAATAATATCAAATATAGTACATATAAAGTCGATCACACTCGTACAAAAACAATAATTATAGAATAGAAATATCAAGTACTAATTTATTTATTTGAATGAACAACATAAATAACACTATACATGTAAAATAAAATGATTGATTTGATATAATGATTGCATTTATAATTACTGGTAATTACGACATGCTTTCGTTAAGTTTTTTTAAGTGAAATTAAAAAAAAAAACAGTAGCATATTTCTATTACGGGACATTTTATTATTAACCTTATTACAATATTTTTCCAACTCAATTTGTGGTCTTCATGCTTTGTTTGAAAAAACTGAGTAAAAAAAAAAACAAACAAAAAATTGATAAAAATAATCATTAAGAATGATATTTTTTTATATACTTGCGTTTTACTTAGTTTAGAAAAGATGAGGACTAGAAATATATACTTAGTTATATTTTTTATTAAATTTGAAGTAGGAAGGTAAGGAAGGTAATAGACCGCCTGATGGTTAGTAGTCAAGTGCCCCTGCCCATAGCCCTTATATTGCCAATGTGTAACCAACCTTGTGAAAAATATTGTTATATACCTCGTTGATATTATCCTTGGTAGTTAGTAGTCGCTCATTCACCCTTCCATTAGATCACAACAATTTACTAAATGATGAGTGTGCAGTATCTTCCCAGACGGACACAAAGCCCTACCACCAATTAAACTTACTAATAATATTAATCGAATCTATTTAATAATTTTAGTGGACTCATTGTCGAAATGTTCTTCCAACGACAAACAATGCATTAAGGAAACTATATATAAAATTTTAAAGCTTACTAGCGAATCTGGCGCTAAAGAAATCAATGTACCCGCTCTTGATCCCATGATTCTAAAAAATATAGAAGTCTCAATAATCAACTTATTAAATATCACATTGGAAGAAGCACAGTTAAAAGGAATCAAAGACTGCGAGGTGAACAGCTTGGAGTAAGTGTATACAGAAATTATACTTTATAATCGTAATATAAAGATTAAACTGCCTCGTTGGTGTGCGGAAACAAAGGTTTTACTAGGTGACACCTTTGTTTGCGTAAACACTTGTGCACTATAATTTATCTCCTGCGCAGTTGGCTAATTTTGAGATTGGCCACCGTTACCGATCGGTCTGGAGGACATTACTATAAAGCTTGCAATTTTATTTGTTAAAATTACCGATCCGATTGATAAAGAATTTTGTTAAAATAGTAAATACAATTTAAATTCGGTTGAGACATGTAATGAACAAGAAAAATATGACATAACAAAAGAATTAACAAAATAAAATTATAATTTTTCTTAAACTTAATACAAACTCTTTACAAACTGTTTATAATATAAAAATGAAATTCCTTTCTTATTTGTAAAGTGCTATACATAACTTTTTATACATGCGTATTTTTACTAAACGGCATTTATAAATCGATATAATAAATGCTGAGGATATGAAAAAATTAAGAACTCATAGTTTAGTCATTTATTTCTTACTCAGTAGCACTTTTTTTATAGAAAAAAAAGGAAGGCGGACAAGCATATGGGCCACCTGATGGTAAATGGTCACCAAACGCCCTTGGACATTGGTACTGTAAGAAATGTTAAGCATCACTTACATCGCCAATGCGCTACCAACCTTGGGACCTAAGATTTTATGTCCCTTGTGCCTGTATTTACACTGGCTCACTCACCCTTCAAATCAGAACACAACAATACCAAGTATTGCTGTTTTGCGGTAGAATATCTGATGAGTGGGTGGTACCTACCCAGACGAGCTTGCACAAAGCTCTAACACCAGTAGAGCTTAATCCTTATTAAAATTTATAGCATATTTATCTTAAGCATTTTTTGTTAATTAATATTTCCGTGAACATTTTAGAACATTAGTGCGTAATATACCTAATAAAAAAATATTTTTATAACAACATAACACGATACGTGCAGTAAGATAATATAACAGATTGTTTTGTAACAATTATTTTATAATAACATTTATTTACATTGAAGCCTTAAAGTGAGTGATAAGACCGCCCTTTGCACGCATCGTTTTTCTTTTTTTTACCTGTGTTAGTAATCACGACCGTGACTGCAAAGCTAATAAAATTTAAATACTGCATTTCCATGTTACATCGCAAAAACGATTCTCAGGGCGAAAATTTGCTCTACTACTCACTCACCAGTGGAGGCAATAAAAGCTGTTAATATTAATCAAAAATCAAATATAATATTTTATTCTTTTAATTTTGGACTTCTTTTAACCTTGGGACAGCTTTAAATTTTGCGAATTCGCCAAACAATTTACAAAAATAGACTTTGTCCTTGGAGTCAATTTACTAAATCAATAATATTTATAATGCTACGTTATGTAAACGTGATACATAATTGAAAGGAGCAGACGAATTTAATAAAGTAAAAGAATATGTACAGTTAATTTTAGAAATTTCACAATTCACAATTTTATCAATAGTTTGAAAGAATTATTTCGTTAACAATCACTTAATGTATTTTTGTCATAACAATATTACTACAATATAGATCACTAATGTTTATTTATTTGGATCTCCGACAAAAGTAAAGCGTAAAATTTATGAAGATTTTAATAATCTGTTTGTATTGAGATAAATATTTAATTCATGTATTGCATTTTCTTCAGCAATGACTTCGCAAAAGGAGAGATGAATTTGGAAGTAACTTGTAATGTTGAACTTAAGGGAAAGTTCAGTGTATCTGAAACAAGTCCATTCCTCCAGAGTTTCCTTGGAAGTAATCCAGTTACAATCGATGGAAATTCAAAAATTCAACTAGGTTAGTGATAATGAATGAAGGCGTCACTCTTTTCTTTCAGCATAATACTATTATGTGTGCTACCAACTCTTATAAATCTGAGGCGAACTAGCCCAGTGGTTATAACAAGTGAATCTTAATCGATTATTGCGGATTCAAATCCAGGCAACACAATTAATTTTTACTAGTGCTTAATTTAAATATCTCATGCTCGGAGGTGAAGGAAAGCATCTTGATAAAACTGTCTCGAATGAAAATTTGTCTCATCCACCAACCCACATTGTAGCAGAGTAGTAGAATAAGCTCCAAACCTTCTCCTTAAAAAGAAAGAATAAACCAGACCACGAGATATGAAGGTATCCCAGGAGTGAGCCAGATATATCGCATGAAACTCCAATGCTTATTAAAATGTTGATCATAAATATCTATCAAAGCATCTCACGGTTGTGTAATCAATTTGCTTCTTTTTAGAACAATCATAATAAAGTTATCTAATATTTCAGAGAAACTTCATATTAATATGCAATTCTTCTACCACTTTATTAAGAAGGACGATGGAAATATATATTTTAAGAGTCATTTAGACGATTTCCACTACGAATATGACATTGGTAACGCCAAACTGTCAGCTGACAAGATACTTTTGGGAGGGAAAGATGCCAGTAAGTATTATATGGAGTCATAATTATTCACATGTATGTATTTCGGTTGTACTTCAATGTCTTACTGACCTTTGATTTAATTATGCATTTATTAACTTTATTCTCATCTTAAAAATAAAGAAGTATCATTTAATTTTTGTTGTTAGATGAATATATACCTATAACTTTAGCACCTATCATTTTGCAGTAAGCAGTGATATAAAGTATAATAACAAGTATATAACGCAACAATTGCGCATTATTTTCCACATTTAATTATATTATTTCGACATATCATGAGTTACGATCTATAAATATAGTAGAACTTTAAATGTATTAAATATATTCTACTATTTATGAACCTAAAAAATTGATATAATGTTCATCACATTATTATTCAAGTATAAATAAAGCTATGACTATGCAATAACTAAAAAAAAGGTTGGATTAAACAGCATAAAATAATTTTAAGCATTATATTATCACAGTAATTGCTACAAGGCAAGCATACAAGGAAAAAAACTTATCTCACTAGCGGAAATCTTTAGTTGGTCAGGATAAAAATACTGCTGTGTCACAGATTTACAGCTTATAATTTATACTAAAATTAATCATTATTCATAAATACTTGTTCTGTTTATAATTGTGGCCGCGTAAAACAGTAGCAAAACTTAAGGAAACATTTAGGACTTCAAAAGCAATTTATTTGACAAAAGACCGAATCAATATGAAGTATTTATATCAGCATACCTTCATTAGCACAACCCAGGAAGATGTGAAATATAGTTAACCATTGGGTTGAGAAAGCGATAAAAAAACATTAATTGATTAATTGTTATAATAATTAAACCTACGTATCTGACCACAAAGTCACCACTATGAATCACATAAATATTGGTGTTGATTTCTTATTTTTTATCATCACTGAATATTGCACGGCATTGTTTCAATAATTACTATGCTAATTATTTTATTGAAGAATAAAGTTATCACTTTTTTATTTGTTTAATTTAAATGAGACTAACTTTATAATAATATTAACATAATGTTGTAATTATTTACAGTTAATTTATATACAATAAAACACATATATTAATTATTATTATAATTGAATTGCCTGCTATCATTAAAAATACAATTTATACTTTAACTAGCTGACCCGGTGAACTTTGTTCCACCTTAAAGGCAATATCACATTATCACATTTTTTAAATTTTTAACTTAGTGTAATTGTAAATAAAAAAGATATAATTATTCAATTATTCTTTATTTGCCATTTATAGTAGCACCTTGTGATAAACGATATTTTTTGTTTTTTCATTAGGCGCGAAAACAAATAACGCGGAAGGTCTTCCGACACGTGAACATGCCACATATAATTGGCCATAGGAAAAACATGGGTGTTCGAGATTAAGACCACAAACTTTCAACGATTGGCCTTGTGACTTATTTACAGTCATGGCGAATGCTAGACGGATCGGAAATTGAAGCCGTTTAAACTGAAATGGCATGTCGGTTGGGATCATCGGGATCCTCGGAATGAGAACTTCCTCACCTTTGAATTTTTCTTTGAGAATTGTGGCGTAAATCAAATTGTTTATCAATTTACTTACCACCAAACGTGTTCCGTTGCACAATTTTGGTTGGTTTAAGTTTCGAAGCATGATTACTATAGAACCAATCTTTAGTCGTAAATTGTGCGGTGGTAAGCCAGGTACATCCAAGGAGTTTAAAAATTCAATGGGATAGTTGGTGGCATCATCTTCATTTGTTAGACAGTCAATAGATTTGAAAGAATGCAGAATCTTCTTCCAGACTGTACTGGCCGTCCTCGCGTTTGGACTCTACTACCACTTAACATCAGGTGGAGTAGAGTCATTTGCCCACCCGGCAAATATAAAAAAAAAAAAAAAAGTGTACCAATGATGTCATCCTGAATTATGTAATTTAAGTCATCTACATCTTTATTCTTAGCTGCCAAAATTGCTCGCTCACTCAACCATTCATTATTTTTGAGGTTAGTCATGATGTTTGGGAATACTTTGTTGATGAGTTCGTATTTTGATGAGACAAAGTTACAAAAATTCGGAGGAAATGAAATCAATCCGCTCGATTCGTCGACGGGTACTCGACCATTGCCGATAGTTAGCAATTGCTCAGAGAAATCTTCAGCAGATGTATCGTTCAGCAATGCAACTCTCATGTTTGTTGTTAGCTGAAGTTTCTTAACATAGCGCCATAGATTCGATGATTTAAGGCAAGCGTTTATTTCGTCAGCAGCAGTCGATCTGGGAATTACTGGCAATGTTTGGTGGAAATCACCAGACAGTAAAATCATTGCTCCTCCAAAACATCTCGAGTCATTACGTAGATCTTTCAACGTTCGGTTAAGTGTTTCCAATGCACGTTTGTGCGCCATTGTGCATTCGTCCCAGATGATGATCTTCGATTCTAATAAAACTTTGGCCGTAGCGGAGCGCTTTGTAATGTTGCATGTTGGTTCTTCAATAGATTGAAGATTTAACGGCAATTTCAATGCAGAATGTGCCGTACGACATCCTTCTAGCAATGTGGCTGCTATACCAGAAGAAGCAACTGCAACCGCAATGTTGGATCTTGCACGAACAGTGGCTAAAACTACTGACATGAGGAATGTCTTACCAGTTCCACCAGGGGCATCCAGGAAATATAAACCACCGTTTCCATCATCAATTGCCTTCATTATTGTATCATAAACTTCTTTTTGTTGGGGATTCATCAGGGGTACATTCGTTTGAACTACTAAATCTAATTCCTGGTGATCATATTCAGGTTCCCGTTCCAATTCTCGATTAAATGCGTCATTCATTTCACAATTTGGCGCTGGCATTCCTAACCTGACTAATAAACTACCGCACATGAGATAACACATGTCTTCGATCAAGAGCAAGGCCCGATTATGTATCTCTTCATTCATTTCAAGATCGGAATTGCCTGAACTGACACGAATTTGATGTAAAATATCTTCTGCCATATTGTCCTTGTATTTGTGCCACAGGTTAGATGGGTTCGATGGAAAGCATGTCGAAATGATGATAGCAAATAATGTACGTATCTGACTTGGAGATGCAGAGATAATGGCTTCAACGATTGTAGTATCCCAATGGGTATCGTTTTCTAGTAACTTGAGTTCTTCACATGCAGCACGATATGTTGGAAATATTGTACCATTAACAGTCCGTAATGACTCAAATGACGTTGGCCCATGCACATTAACCAACAACAATCGCAAATAGAAGCATTCATCATTCTTAGGATGAACTGTATATATACGACCAAGAGCATCAGTGGAACGCACATCCCAAACACTGTAAAACATCATGCTGTAATGAAAATTATGATATTGATACTCACCATTCAATGGATTTATCATTTTGATATTAAAATAATATCCATCTTCTCCATTCCAAAAAATTAGCGGGTATTGTAATGTGTCATATGAACGATGTGTTTCAGATATTTGTTGCAGTTGTCCAGTATCGCGACGTTTAAGCACAATATCTCGTGATTCCAAATTTTCACCAACAATCAGAATGGCAACTTCATCTATTGTTGGAGCGTTAAATGTGCGCTCGTGTGTTCCAGATGGTCGTTTATCCGCTCTGATCACAACTTTGTAGTCATCATTTGGCATGCGCTCCAATGCACTCTTGAACAACCTGACCAACGCATGATGTTCTTGAAGCAGTTGTTGCAGATCTTAAAGAATTGCTCTTTTCGTTGCTGTATTGATCTCTTGACGTCGATCAAGTTGTTCCTCTGTGTTGCCCATGAAGTATATTTGTAAAAATTTATGCTGTCCATCATCGAGAGGTTGCAATGATCCAATTCGATGGTGAATCTGTCCTTGTATCTACAAAATAAAAAACAGTCATTATTACTTTACAAAAACTACAGGAATAAATACAATATGTTATTATTCTACTGTATTGTGTATAAGTACAAAAACAAATAAATACCTTGAATATTAATTTTAGCTTAAATAACACACGCGATTAAGTCCCGTAATACTAAAATCAATATGAGTGACAATCATGAAGGTTTAAATAAATATAAATACCTTGAATGTCGGATTAAATCCTCGTTCTTCAATAATGTCTGCCCCAAATGATTGATGAACATTTGGAAACAACTATTGTATTTTTGAGTGTTTCCAAGAAAATGACGGGATTCGTGTGTTTCGCCACGAAGCAATGAATTTAATGGCTCAGGTGGCGGAGTCAATAATGGCAATTTCACTTCGCCATTAAGGCAGCACAATCCTGGCCGTTCTCCGGAAAACTTTAATGCGCCACAATACTCGCAAACAACGTCCATTGGCCCAATGCGAACGTATTGATACGCTGCCCGATTCAAATCAGTATTTGATGAATTTCTTCTTGTGCTTCGTAAATTATCTAGCTGTTGATCTCTGAGGTTTGCTCGACGATTTCGCATTGCCAACCGAGCCGTTTCACGGGCTGCCTCTCATTGCTCTTGTGAGTGAGAAGCACGTAGTCGAGCCATACTAAGGCGGCGCTCTTCACGTGCATTTTCTTGCTCTTCTTCAGTGCTTTCATTCGCAATGTTTCGAATTACTCTTGCATTACGGCTTTGTCGAGAAAGATTTGATCGTCTTGGTCTCGGCAAGGTATTTTTATTGATGATAAATGGCACAGCAATACGATATTAAAAAAAATTAAATTAGAAGTTGAAGTTCGCTTTTCTTTCTTTTTATTAGAAACTTTAAACAGGCACAGAGTGTTTATATTCCTTGTTTTATACGAATTAATCAACCGGCAAGACTTTTTTTTTAAATATTCTCAGCTGTCAGTGGCTTTTTGTTATATACTACCGGACTTTTTTAAAAATATGCTCAGCTGTCAGTTGCGTTTTGTTATTACATGTCAGTTGCGTTTTGTTATACCACATTTTATGTCACATCACACGGGAACGACGGGAACGGGATAAAAAGTATTCTATGTCCTTCTCCCAGTTCTTAGCTACCTCCCTACCAATTTTCAGTCAAATTGGTTCAGCCGTTCTTGAGTTATAAATAGTGTAACTAACACGACTTTCTTTTATATATATAGATTATTATATTACATGTTTTTTTGTTTCTTTTCAGCGCAACTCGTCGTAGACTTATTCAATCAAAACTGGAAGTATATTTGGAAGACATTTGGAAAAAGCGTTTTCGATGTGGTTGTCCCGATTTTGAATGATATTTTATATCGTTTCCTCGAAAATGTACCAGCGAACTCTTATTTTAGCGACGACCTTACGCCATACGTGAAAAATGAATAATTTAATAAAATATTATGACTGTAAGGTTTATGATTTTAAATAAATATGATCAGCTGAATCATAAATGTTTATTATTTTCAATATCCTGCCTCTAACAAATCTATATTCAATATTTAAAGCTGATTTTTTTTATTTGTTTATTATAATATTGGCATTCTAAGAATTATAAACAATTCCTTATATCACCAAAGCGTCACCGTTCTTGGGAACTAAGAACTTATTTCCCTTGTACATATAATCCCACTAGTTCACTCATTCTTCTTGTTCTGAAATGTTTATATGCATTATAGCCTGATAGCATGACTTGCTTATATACTATGCTTTGATAGCAAAACAACAAAAAAAAATGGAAGAATTTTAGGAACAGCCTCTAGAGGCCAGCCTAAGAGGCTATTAGCCTTAAGCCTCTGCCAAAAATTGTATTTGATTTTGTATGTCTAAATCTAAATCCCATTCCTAGTTAAAAATAAAATATTGTATATTAAGTATATTATATTTTCAAGCATTGGGTTTGATGTCTGACACAATTATCCTTGTTTCTTATTTATTAGTTGATGATTATTTCAATCGAATATGGGCACTGCGCAGACACTTGATGAATTTGACAAGAGCAAGATGCAAAAAATATACATTTATAAAAATAATTATGTATTTGCTTATTGGACACTTACCTCACAAAAATATAGTCAAAAGAAACCTTTTCATATTTCTTTCGAGATAAAAAAAACTTCATTGATAAGTATCGAAAGCTTTCACAAGTGAAGAGTGACCTTGAGAGACTAATAAGATTGTGTCTGCGCTAGTACCTATTATTAGCAACGTATGCTGTTCTATTTTATCAGCTTAGAATTTAGCTTTTAGTTGCAATTATTAGAGGTTGAATTATAAGGAAGCCTAACACAGTAAGTTGGTGGTCAGTCACTACGGACTATTATTGGTGGCTGACCACCAATAATGGCTGACCATTATGGATTATTATTATCGGCCTGGTATGTTCCTTTGCTGGACAAATATCTCTCTATTCTTTTCAAAACTCCCTATTTTTTGCAATACAATTAAAAGCATATCTATGCAATTTTTGAACCAACAATAATGAATAAAGTATGTTTAATAATAATTTGGTTATATTATATTCGGTCTTAAAGTTTTGATGATAGCAAATCATACAAAGGTCTTCAGTTAGTTAAAATTTAATTTCAATATATTAATTGAGTTTAAATATTCCGTGTTAAAATCATAAATTATAAAGGTAAACTATTTTAAAAAAAATGTTAGCCAGCTGTTAATTAGTTGTAATTTAGTAAGAATTACGTTTTTATTGAGTATTTTTTAAATTTAAAATGTAGTAATGACCATAAACGAAAACTTAATATCATTTATAAATATATAATTTAATTAAAATTTGTGTTTATGTTTGTATACAAGTATACGTGTAACGAAAATAGATTCGTTTGCTAATAGGACCTGTAACTCTTGTCTTGTAAATTAAGAAGAATTTATTAGTTATATTTTAGAATATTTTGGTATAAACCGAAAGAGTAAAAATAGAAATACAGTTTTCAATACATAAGGTGGTTTTATCGTTCCCAGAGATCTTTTTCAGGCAATCTTTGAATAAAGGCGATGGTTGATAAAGCAGTAAGGAAGTGTTTCAAAAATTATAACATGAAGTGTATTTTCTTAATAAGATTTATATAATAAAGTAAGAATAACTATTGCGTTTCTTGTTTCGAACAGTAGTAGCATTACCTTATTTATTTATTTATTTAAAAACTTTTTGCCCACCTCATTGTGTAGTTTGACAAAAGGCGGACTTAATGCCTAAAGGCATTCTCTACCAGGCAATCTTTAGGCTAAGCGGAAATTCGTGAAGGCGGTAATTAATAATCAAAAATATACTTACATACAAATATCTATTATAATATATTACATATGAATATCTCGTCTCCGTGTGCATATCTTGTCAGAAAATTCCTAGTTCTCTACATCTTTGACATCTATAATGCATTATTATTCATATATATGTATGTACGTATGTATGTTTGTGTATATACATATACATATGATGAGAAAAATAAGATATTTTATAATAAAGTACATCTGCAATGTTTTTTGTTTTATAGATAACTAGTTTCCACTCGCGGTTTAGCCCGCGTGTAAGGGTTAAGTAATATTTAGTATAACTGTTATTTAATACAAGTTTTACCATATGTGATTCTCTGAAACCCTGACATCGTGTATGCGAAATTTCATGATGATCAGCTTAGTAATTAAGACATGAACGCGTAACATACAAACGAATAAATACACAAACTTACTCACACAAACTCAATCACGAAGGATGAAGTGGCGGAAATTTGTTAGTATGTATAATATAATAATAGTCGCTTCGAACAATTTTAAGAAAAAAAACCCGTATAATTACTTCATAATTATTAATTCACAGATATTGTTTCAGGGATACAATAATAATTAAAACTAGTTTTATTTTCAGTTTTTGTTAAAGAAATGTGGATATATATATCAGTGTTGGTTAGTTTTAGTTCATAGTATTCATAGTTGTGGTAATTAAACAGTAACCATGTTTTCAAAATGGGCTATACTTGTTACGTGTGCAGTTATAAGCGCTTGCGATGCCTTTTATTGTAAGTGTTATTTAATATTCAAAAATTAGTTAATAAAATACTAACATTTCTTGATAAATAAGATAATGGTGAATGTTGTGTGATTAATTAATTATTCCTTTATATGCTCGAAAATAAGTAACTTTTCTATACGTTCAATACATTATTAATATACCATAATGGTATAAAGAGAATTAAGTATATCATACATACTTATCTCTTATGATTACTCTATAATTACTTTTGTAAGGTAAATAAAAAATAATACAAAATATAGTACATATAAAGTTGATCACACTCGTACAAAAACAAGAATTATAGAATAGAAATATCAAGGACTAATTTATTTATTCGAATGAACAACATAAATAACAGTATACATGTAAAATAAAATGATTAATTTGATATGATGATTGCATTTCTAATTACTGGTAATAACGACATGCTTTCGTTAAGTTTTTTTAGGTGAAATTAAAAAAAAAACAGTAGCATATTTCTATTACGGGACATTTTATTATTAAACTTATTACAATATTTTTCCAACTCAATTTGTGGTCTTCATGCTTTGTTTGAAAAAACTGAGTAAAAAAAAAAACAAACAAAAAATTGATAAAAGTAATCATTAAGAATGATATTTTTTATATACTTGCGTTTTACTTAGTTTAGAAAAGATGAGGACTATAAATATATACTTAGGTATATTTTTTATTAAATTTGAAGTAGGAAGGTAAGGAAGGTAATAGACCACCTGATGGTTAGTAGTCAAGTGCCCCTGCCCATAGCCCTTATATTGCCAATGTGTAACCAACCTTGTGAAAAATATTGTTATATACCTCGTTGATATCATCCTTGGTAGTTAGTAGTCACTCATTCACCCTTCCATTAGATCACAACAATTTACTAAATGATGAGTGTGCAGTATCTTCCCAGACGGACACAAAGCCCTACCACCAAGTAAACTTACTAATAATATTAATCGAATTTGTTTAATAATTTTAGTGGACTCATTGTTGAAATGTTCTTCCAACGACGAACAATGCCTTAAGGAAACTATATCTAAAATTTTAAAGCTTACTGGCGAATCTGGCGCTAAAGAAATCGATGTACCCGCTCTTGATCCCATGATTCTAAAAAATATAGAAGTCTCAATAATCAACTTATTAAATATTACATTGGAAGAAGCACAGTTAAAAGGAATCAAAGACTGCGAGGTGAACAGCATGCAGTAAGTGTATACAGAAATTATACTTTATAATCGTAATATAAAGATTAAACTGCCTCGTTGGTGTGCGCAAACAAAGGTTTTACTAGGTGACACCTTTGTTTGCGTAAACACTTGTGCACTATAATTTATCTCCTGCGCAGTTGGCTAATTTCTCTTGAGATTGGCCACCGTTACCGAAATCGGTCTGGAGGACATTATTATAAAGCTTGCAATTTTATTTGTTAAAATTACCGATCCGATTGATAAAGAATTTTGTTAAAATAGTAAATACAATTTTAATTCGGTTGAGACATGTAATGAACAAGAAAAATATGACATAACAAAAGAATTAACAAAATAAAATTATAATTTTTCTTAAACTTAATACAAACTCTTTACAAACTGTTTATAATATAAAAATGAAATTTCTTTCTTATTTGTAAAGTGCTATACATAACTTTTTATACATGCGTATTTTTACTAAACGTCATTTATAAATCGATATAATAAATGCTGAGGATATGGAAAAATTAAGAACTCATAGTTTAGTCATTTATTTCTTACTCAGTAGCACGTTTTTTATAGAAAAAAAAGGAAGGCGGACAAGCATATGGGCCACCTGATGGTAAATGGTCACCAAACGCCCTTGGACATTGGTACTGTAAGAAATGTTAACCATCACTTACATCGCCAATGCGCTACCAACCTTGGGACCTAAGATTTTATGTCCCTTGTGCCTGTAATTACACTGGCTCACTCACCCTTCAAATCAGAACACAACAATACCAAGTATTGCTGTTTTGCGGTAGAATATCTGATGAGTGGGTGGCACCTACCCAGACGAGCTTGCACAAAGCTCTACCACCAGTAGAGTTTAATCCTTATTAAAATTTATAGCATATTTATCTTAAGCATTTTTTGTTAATTAATATTTCCGTGAACATTTCAGAACATTAGTGCGTAATATACCTAATAAAAAAATATTTTTATAACAACGTAACACGATACGTGCAGTAAGATAATATAACAGATTGTTTTGTAACAATTATTTTATAATAACATTTATTTACATTGAAGCCTTAAAGTGAGTGATAAGACCGCCCTTTGCACGCATCGTTTTTCTTTTTTTTACCTGTGTTAGTCTTTTCTTTTTTTCGTTGTGAGTATGCAATAAAGTTGTCTAATAATAATAATTATATATATTATATATTACATATCAAATTTAAAAAAAAAGCTACTGTACAAATCACGACCGTGACTGCAAAGCTAATAAAATTTAAATACTGCATTACCATGTTACATCGCAAAAACGATTCTCAGGGCGAAAATTTGCTCTACTACTCACTCACCAGTGGAGACAATAAAAGCTGTTAATATTAATCAAAAATCAAATATAATATTTTATTCTTTTATTTTTGGACTTCTTTTAACCTTGGGACAGCTCTTATTTTGCGAATTCGCCAAACAATTTACAAAAATAGACTTTGTCCTTGGAGTCAATTTACTAAATCAATAATATTTATAATGCTACGTTATGTAAACGTCATACATAATTGAAAGGAGCAGACGGATTTAATACAGTAAAAGAATATGTACAGTAAAATTTAGAAATTTCACAATTCACAATTTTATCAATAGTTTGACAGAATTATTTCGTTAACAATCACTTAATGTATTTTTGTCATAACAATATTACTACAATATAGATCACTAATGTTTATTTATTTGGATCTCCAACAAAAGTAAAGCGTAAAATTTATGAAGATTTTAATAATCTGTTTGTATTGAGATAAATATTTAATTCATGTATTGCATTTTCTTCAGCAATGACTTCGCAAAAGGAGAGATGAATTTGGAAGTAACTTGTAATGTTGAACTTAAGGGAAAGTTCAGTGTATCGGAAACAAGCCCATTCCTCCAGAGTTTCCTTGGAAGTAATCCAGTTACAATCGATGGAAATTCAAAAATTCAACTAGGTTAGTGATAATGAATGAAGGCGTCACTCTTTTCATTCAGCATAATACTATTATGTGTGCTACCAACTCTTATAAATCTGAGGCGAACTAGCCCAGTGGTTATAACAAGCGAATCTTAATCGATTATTGCGGATTCAAATCCAGGCAACATAATTAATTTTTACTAGTGCTTAATTTAAATATCTCATGCTCGGAGGTGAAGGAAAGCATCTTGATAAAACTGTCTCGAATGAAAATTTGTCTCATCCACCAACCCACATTGTAGCAGAGTAGTAGAATAAGCTCCAAACCTTCTCCTTAAAAAGAAAGAATAAACCAGACCACGAGATATGAAGGTATCCCAAGAGTGAGCCAGATATATCGCATGAAACTCCAATGCTTATTAAAATGTTGATCATAAATATCTATCAAAGCATCTCACGGTTGTGTAATCAATTTGCTTCTTGTTAGAACAATCATAATAAAGTTATCTAATATTTCAGAGAAACTTCATATTAATATGCAATTCTTCTACCACTTTATTAAGAAGGACGATGGAAATATATATTTTAAGAGTCATTTAGACGATTTCCACTACGAATATGACATTGGTAACGCCAAACTGTCAGCTGACAAGATACTGTTGGGAGGGAAAGATGCCAGTAAGTATTATATGGAGTCATAATTATTCACCTGTATGTATTTCGGTTATACTTCAATGTCTTACTGACCTTTGATTTAATTATGCATTTATTAACTTTATTCTCATCTTAAAAATAAAGAAGTATCATTTAATTTTTGTTGTTAGATGAATATATACCTATAACTTTAGCACCTAACATTTTGCAGTAAGCAGTGATATAAAGTATAATAACAAGTATATAACGCAACAATTGCGCATATTTTTCCACATTTAATTATATTAATTCGACATATCATGAGTTACGGTCTATAAATATAGTAGAACTTTAAATGTATTAAATATATTCTACTATTTATGAACCTAACAAATTGATATAATGTTCATCACATTATTATTCAAGTATAAATGAAGCTATGACAATGCAATATTTAAAAAAAAGGTTGGATTAAACAGCATAAAATAATTTTAAGCATTATATTATCACAGTAATTGCTACAAGGCAAGCATACAAGGAAAAAAACTTATCTCACGAGCGGAAATCTTTAGTTGGTCAGGATAAAAATACTGCTGTGTCACAGATTTACAGCTTATAATTTATACTAAAATTAATCATCATTCATAAATACTTGTTCTGTTTATAATTGTGGCCGCGTAAAACAGTAGCAAAACTTAAGGAAACATTTAGGACTTCAAAAGCAATTTATTTGACAAAAGACCGAATCAATATGAAGTATTTATATCAGCATACCTTCATTAGCCCAACCCAGGAAGATGTGAAATATAGTTAACTATTGGGTTGAGAAAGCGATAAAAAAACATTAATTTATTAATCGTTATAATTATTAAACCTACGTATCTGACCACAAAGTCACCACTATGAATCACATAAATATTGGTGTTGATTTCTTATTTTTTATCATCACTGAATATTGCACGGCATTGTTTCAATAATTACTATGCTAATTATTTTATTGAAGAATAAAGTTATCACTTTTTTATTTGTTTAATTTAAATGAGACTAACTTTATAATAATATTAACATAATGTTGTAATTATTTACAGTTAATTTATATAGAATAAAACACATATATTAATTATTATTATAATTGAATTGCCTGCTATCATTTAAAATGCAATTTATACTTTAATTATTATATTACATGTTTTTTTGTTTCTTTTCAGCGCAACTCGTCGTAGACTTATTCAATCAAAACTGGAAGTATATTTGGAAGACATTTGGAAAAAGCGTTTTCGATGTGGTTGTCCCGATTTTGAATGATATTTTATATCGTTTCCTCGAAAATGTACCAGCGAACTCTTATTTTAGCGACGACCTTACGCCATACGTGAAAAATGAATAATTTAATAAAATATTATGACTGTAAGGTTTATGATTTTAAATAAATATGATCAGCTGAATCATAAATGTTTATTATTTTCAATATCCTGCCTCTAACAAATCTATATTCAATATTTAAAGCTGATTTTTTTTATTTGTTTATTATAATATTGGCATTCTAAGAATTATAAACAATTCCTTATATCACCAAAGCGTCACCGTTCTTGGGAACTAAGAACTTATTTCCCTTGTACATATAATCCCACTAGTTCACTCATTCTTCTTGTTCTGAAATGTTTATATGCATTATAGCCTGATAGCATGACTTGCTTATATACTATGCTTTGATAGCAAAACAACAAAAAAAAATGGAAGAATTTTAGGAACAGCCTCTAGAGGCCAGCCTAAGAGGCTATTAGCCTTAAGCCTCTGCCAAAAATTGTATTTGATTTTGTATGTCTAAATCTAAATCCCATTCCTAGTTAAAAATAAAATATTGTATATTAAGTATATTATATTTTCAAGCATTGGGTTTGATGTCTGACACAATTATCCTTGTTTCTTATTTATTAGTTGATGATTATTTCAATCGAATATGGGCACTGCGCAGACACTTGATGAATTTGACAAGAGCAAGATGCAAAAAATATACATTTATAAAAATAATTATGTATTTGCTTATTGGACACTTACCTCACAGAAATATAGTCAAAAGAAACCTTTTCATATTTCTTTCGAGATAAAAAAAACTTCATTGATAAGTATCGAAAGCTTTCACAAGTGAAGAGTGACCTTGAGAGACTAATAAGATTGTATCTGCGCTAGTACCTATTATTAGCAACGTATGCTGTTCTATTTTATCAGCTTAGAATTTAGCTTTTAGTTGCAATTATTAGAGGTTGAATTATAAGGAAGCCTAGCACAGTAAGTTGGTGGTCAGTCACTACGGACTATTATTGGTGGCTGACCACCAATAATGGCTGACCATTATGGATTATTATTATCGGCCTGGTATGTTCCTTTGCTGGACAAATATCTCTCTATTCACTTTTCAAAACTCCCTATTTTTTGGAATACAATTAAAAGCATATCTATGCAATTTTTGAACCAACAATAATGAATAAAGTATGTTTAATAATAATTTGGTTATATTATATTCGTAGTCTTAAAGTTTTGATGATAGCAAATCATACGAAGGTCTTCAGTTAGTTAAAATTTAATTTCAATATATTAATTGAGTTTAAATATTCCGTGTTAAAATCATAAATTATAAAGGTTAACTATTTTTTAAATAATGTTAGCTAGTTTGTTAATTAGTTGTAATTTAGTAAGAATTAAGTTTTTATTGAGTATTTTTTATATTTAAAATGTAGTAATGACCACAAACGAAAACTTAATATCATTTATAAATATATAATTTAATTAAAAATTGTGTTTATGTTTGTATACAAGTATACGTGTAACGAAAATAGATTCGTTTGCTAATAGGACCTGTAACTCTTGTCTTGTAAATTAAGAAGAATTTATTAGTTATATTATAGAATATTTTGGTATAAACCGAAAGAGTAAAAATAGAAATACAGTTATAAACAAAAACAAACTTAATCTTCAATACATAAGGTGGTTTCATCGTTCCCACAGATCTTTTTCAGGCAATCTTTGAATAAAGGTGATGGTTGATAAAGCAGTAAGGAAGTGTTTCAAAAATTATAACATGAAGTGTATTTTCTTAATAAGATTTATATAATAAAGTAAGAATAACTATTGCGTTTCTTGTTTCGAACAGTAGTAGCATTACCTTATTTATTTATTTATTTAAAAACTTTTTGCCCACCACATTGTGTAGTTTGACAAAAGGCGGACTTAATGCCTAAAGGCATTCTCTACCAGTCAACCTTTAGGCTAAGCGGAAATTCGTGAAGGCGGTAATTAATAATCAAAAATATACTTACATACAAATATCTATTATAATATATTACATATGAATATCTCGTCTCCGTGAGCATATCTTGTCAGAAAATTCCTAGTTCTCTACATCTTTGACATCTATAATGCATTATTATTCATGTGTATATATGTATGTACGTATGTATGTTTGTGTATATACATATACATATGATAAGAAAAATAAGATATTTTATAATAAAGTACATCTGCAATGTTTTCTGTTTTATAGATAACTAGTTTCCACTCGCGGTTTAGCCCGCGTGTAAGGGTTAAGTAATATTTAGTATAACTGTTATTTAATACAAGTTTTACCATATGTAATTCTCTAAAACCCTGACATCGTGTATGCGAAATTTCATGATGATCAGCTTAGTAATTAAGACATGAACGCGTAACATACAAACGAATAAATAAACAAACTTACTCACACAAACTCAATCACGAAGGATGAAGTGACGGAAATTTGTTAGTATGTATAATATAATAATGGTCGCTTCGAACAATTTTAAGAAAAAAAACCCGTATAATTACTTCATAATTATTAATTCACAGATATTGTTTCAGGGATACAATTATAATTAAAACCGGTTTTATTTTCAGTTTTTGTTAAATAAATGTGGATATATATATCAGTGTTGGTTAGTTTTAGTTCATAGTATTCATAGTTGTGGTAATTAAACAGTAACCATGTTTTCAAAATGGGCTATACTTGTTACGTGTGCAGTTATAAGCGCTTGCGATGCCTTTTATTGTAAGTGTTATTTAATATTCAAAAATTAGTTAATAAAATACTAACATTTCTTGATAAATAAGATAATGGTGAATGTTGTGTGATTAATTAATTATTCCTTTATATGCTCGAAAATAAGTAACTTTTCTATACGTTCAATACATTATTAATATACCATAATGGTATAAAGAGAATTAAGTATATCATACATACTTATCTCTTATGATTACTCTATAATTACTTTTGTAAGGTAAATAAAAAATAATACAAAATATAGTACATATAAAGTTGATCACACTCGTACAAAAACAAGAATTATAGAATAGAAATATCAAGGACTAATTTATTTATTCGAATGAACAACATAAATAACAGTATACATGTAAAATAAAATGATTAATTTCATATGATGATTGCATTTCTAATTACTGGTAATAACGACATGCTTTCGTTACGTTTTATAAGTGACATTTAAAAAAAAATCAATAGCATATTTCTATTATGGGACATTTTATTATTAACCTTATTAAAATATTTTTCCATCTCAACTCGTTGTAATGTGTGGTCGACTTATGCAACTCTTAATTACGTAAATATAACTTGTTTTCCTTCATGCTTTGTTTGAAAAAACTTAGTAAAAATGTGTGTAGCCAATGTGTAACCAACCTTGTGAAAAATATTGTTATTCTTACCTCATTGTTATTATCCTTGGTAGTTAGTAGTCACTCATTCACCCTTCCATTAGATCACAACAATTTACTAAATGATGAGTGTGCAGTATCTTCCCAGACGGACACAAAGCCCTACCACCAAATGAACTTACTAATAATATTAATCGAATTTATTTAATAATTTTAGTGGACTCATTGTCGAAATGTTCTTCCAACGACGAACAATGCCTTAAGGAAACTATATCTAAAATTTTAAAGCTTACTAGCGAATCTGGCGCTAAAGAAATCAATGTACCCGCTCTTGATCCCATGATTCTAAAAAATATAGGAGTCTCAATAATGAACTTATTAAATATCACATTGGAAGAAGCACAGTTAAAAGGAATCAAAGACTGCGAGGTAAACAGCATGCAGTAAGTGTATACAGAATTTGTACTTTACAATCGTAATATAAAGATTAAACTGCCTCATTGGTGTGCGCAAACAAAGGTTTCACTAGGTGACACCTTTGTTTGCGTAAACACTTGTGCACTATAATTTATCTCCTGCGCAGTTGGCTAATTTTGAGATTGGCCACCGTTACCGATCGGTCTGGAGGACATTACTATAAAGCTTGCAATTTTATTTGTTAAAATTACCGATCCGATTGATAAAGAATTTTGTTAAAATAGTAAATACAATTTAAATTCGGTTAAGACATGTAATGAACAAGAAAAATATGACATAACAAAAGAATTAACAAAATAAAATTATAATTTTTCTTAAACTTAATACAAACTCTTTACAAACTATTTATAATAGAAAAATGTTTTTTTTTTCTTATTTGTAAAGTGCTATACATAACTTTTTATACATGCGTATTTTTACTAAACGGCATTTATAAATCGATATAATAAATGCTGAGGATATGGAAAAATTAAGAACTCATAGTTTAGTCATTTATTTCTTACTCAGTAGCACTTAATCCTTGTTAAAATTTATATCATATTTATTTTAAGCATTTTTCCTTTATTAATATTTCCGTGAACATTTTAGAACATTAGTGCGTAATATACCTGATAAAAAATATTTTTATAACAACATAACACGATACGTGCAGTAAGATAATATAACAGATTGTTTTGTAACAATTATTTTATAATAACATTTATTTACATTGAAGCCTTAAAGTGAGTGATAAGACCGCCCTTTGCACGCATCATGTTGAGGTCCGCAATTTTGTTTATATAGCATGGCTTTTCTTGAAATTTTGTTTTTCTTTTTCTTTTTTTTACCTGTGTTAGTCTTTTCATTTTTCCTTGTGAGTGTGCAATAAAGTTGTTTAATAATAATTATATATATATATATATATATATATATATATATATATATATTACATACCAAATTTAAAAAAAAAAGCTACTGTACAAATCACGACCGTGACTGAAAAGGTAATAAAATTTAAATACTGCATTTCCGTGTTACTACTACTACTCACTCACCAGTGGAGGCAATAAAAGCTGTGTAAATTAAATGTGTTAATTAAATCAAAAAGCAAATATAATATTTTATTCTTTTAATTCTGGACTTCTTTTAACCTTGGGACAGCTCTAATTTTGCGAATTCGCCAAAAAATTTACAAAAATATACTGTCCTTGGAGTCAATTTACTAAATCATTAATATTTATAATGCTACGTTATGTAAACGTCATAAATAATTGAAAGGAGCAGACGGATTTAATACAGTAAAAGAATATGTACAGTAAAATTTAGAAATTTCACAATTCACAATTTTATCAATAGTTTGACAGAATTATTTCGTTAACAATCACTTAATGTATTTTTGTCATAACAATATTACTACAATATAGATCACTAATGTTTATTTATTTGGATCTCCAACAGTTGTACATAGCACACATTAAAAACACGCTTTACATTAACTTACACCATTCCTTAACACAATTACAAAAAAGGTAACAAAATATACAAATACAAAAAATATAATCAGAAATCAGAAATGATCTTATATTCGTTTGCAATAAGTAAACATGTTTGTAATTCTTATGTGATTTTCATGATTCAACTACTTAAGCAATGAAGAATGAAATTAATCCTCTCTTTAAAAAGTAAAGCGTAAAATTTATGAAGATTTTAATAATCTGTTTTTATTGAGATAAATATTTAATTCATGTATTGCATTTTCTTCAGCAATGACTTCGCAAAAGGAGAGACGAATTTGGAACTAACTTGTGATGTTGAACTTGAGGGAAAGTTCAGTGTATCGGAAACAAGCCCATTCCTCCAGAGTTTCCTTGGAAGTAATCCAATTACAATCGATGGAAATTCAAAAATGCAACTAGGTTAGTGATAATAAATGAAGGCGTCACTCTTTTCATTCAGCATAATACTATTATGTGTGCTACCAACTCTTATAAATCTGAGGCGAACTAGCCCAGTGGTTATAACAAGTGAATCTCAATAGATTATTGCGGATTCAAATCCAGGCAACACAATTAATTTTTATTAGTGCTTAATTTATATATCTCATGCTCGGAGTTGAAGGAAACATCGTGATAAAACTGTCTCGAATGAAAATTTGTCTCATCCACCAACCCACATTGTAGCAGAGTAGTAGAATAAGCTCCAAACCTTCTCCTTAAAAAGAAAGAATAAACCAGACCACGAGATATGAAGGTATCCCAGGAGTGAGCCAGATATATCGTATGAAACTCCAATGCTTATTAAAATGTTGATCATAAATATCTATCAAAGCATCTCACGGTTGTGTAATCAATTTGCTTCTTGTTAGAACAATCATAATAAAGTTATCTAATATTTCAGAGAAACTTCATATTAATATGCAATTCTTCTACCACTTTATTAAGAAGGACGATGGAAATATATATTTTAAGAGTCATTTAGACGATTTCCACTACGAATATGACATTGGTAACGCCAAACTGTCAGCTGACAAGATACTGTTGGGAGGGAAAGATGCCAGTAAGTATTATATGGAGTCATAATTATTCACCTGTATGTATTTCGGTTATACTTCAATGTCTTACTGACCTTTGATTTAATTATGCATTTATTAATTTAATTCTCATTTAAAAAATAAAGATGTATCATTCGTCAAGTATAATGTTCAAAACCTTGACATAACTTGAACGCGTTTGGCAAAAAAATAATAGTCGTAACGCTAATGTTTTCTTGCTCGTATTTCTGAAAATAAAACAATGCATTTATAATTTAAAGACGGCATGTTTTTTGCTTAAGTATAGTTCAGAAAAATATGTTATATGTATAATTTAATTCTTGTTATGTTATATGAATATATATAACTTTAGCACCTATCATTTTGCAGTAAGCAGTGATATAAATTTACTTTACTTTGCGCATATTTTTCCACATTTAATTATATTAATTCGAAATGTCATGAGTTACGATCTATAAATATAGTAGAACTTTAAATGTATTAAATATATTCTACTATTTATGAACCTAACAAATTGATATAATGTTCATCACATTATTATTCAAGTATAAACGAAGCCATGACAATGCAATAACTAAAAAAAGGTCGGATTAAACCGCGTAAAATTATTTTAAACATTATATTACCACAGTAATTGCTACTAGGCAAGCATACAAGGAAAACACTTATCTCACTAGCGGAGATTTGTTGGTCAGGATAAAAATACTGCTGTGTCACAGATTTACAGCTTATAATTTATACTAAAATTAATCATTATTCATAAATACTTGTTATGTTTATAATTGTTGCCGCGTAAAACAGTAGCAAAACTTAAGGAAACATTTAGGAGTTTAAAAGCAATTTATTTGACAAAAGACCGAATCAATATGAAGTATTTATATAAAAAACCTTCGTTAGCACAGCCCAGGAAGATGTGAAATATAGTTAACCATTGGGTTGAGACAGCGATAAAAAAACCTTAATTTGTTAATTGATATAATAATTAAACCTACGTATCTGACCACTAAGTCACCACTATGAATCACATAAATACCCAGTGTTTTAATAAATAAAATAACTTATTAATTAATGATCAATTAATATTAAAAAAATGGATGCTAAACGACTTTTCATCCCTTGATAGCTCAGCGTTTTTTTAAGTCGTTTAAAAAATGAGAATTAGCGTTCTCGAATTGTTAAATTTATAATATTCGGCAACTTAATACTTTTTATTATCCTTGCAAACGTTGAACAGATTGCAAGCTAATGGTAAAAAAAGATCGAAAGTGATAAAAGTATTTAATATTGGTTTTCGATTTCTCGTTTCTTTCTCATCACTGAATATTGCACGGCATTGTTTCAATAATTACTATGCTAATTATTTTATTTAAGAATAAACTTATCACTTTTTAATTGTTTAATTCAAATGAGACTAACTTTATAATAATATTAACATAATGTTGTAATTATTTACAGTTAATTTATATAGAATAAAACACATATATTAATTATTATTATAATTGAATTGCCTGCTATCATTTAAAATGCAATTTATACTTTAATTATTATATTACATGTTTTTTTTGTTTCTTTTCAGCTGAACTCGTCGTAGACTTATTCAATAAAAACTGGAAGTATATTTGGCAGACATTTGGAAAAAGCATTTTCAACGTGGTTGTCCCGATTTTCAATGATATTTTACATCGTTTCTTCGATACTGTACCAGCGAAATCTTATTTTAGCGACGACCTTACGCCATACGTGAAAAATGTATAATTTAATAAAATATTATGACTGTAAGGTTTATGATTTTAAATAAATATGATCACCTGAATCATAAATGTTTATTATTTTCAATATCCTGCCTCTAACAAATCTGTAGTCAATATTTAAAGCTGATTTTTATATTTGTTTATTATAATATTGGCATTCTAAGAATTATTAACAATTCCTTATATCATCAATGTGTCACCGTTCTTGGGAACTAAGAACTTATTTCCCTTGTACATATAATCCCACTAGCTCACTCATTCTTCATGTTCTGAAATGTTTATATGCATTATAGCCTATTCTTTGATAGCAAAACAACAACAAAAATTGGAAGAATTTTAGAAACAGCCTCTTAGCCTTAAATAAAAATAAAAAAGCCTCTGCCAAAAATTGTATTTGATTTTGTAATCTAAATCCCATTCCTAGTTAAAAATAGAATATTGTATATTAAGTATATTATATTTTCAAGCATTGGGTTGGTTGGGAACTTATTTCCCTTGTACATATTATCCCACTAGCTCACTCATTCTTCATGTTCTGAAATGTTTATATGCATTATAGCCTATGCTTTGATAGCAAAACAACAAAAAAAATTTGGAAGAATTTTAGGAACAGCCTCTTAGCCATAAATAAAAATTAAAAAAGCCTCTGCCAAAAATTGTATTTGATTTTGTATGTCTAAATCTAAATCCCATTCCTAGTTAAAAATAGAATATTGTATATTAAGTATATTATATTTTCAAGCATTGGGTTTGATGCCTGATACAATTATCCTTGTTTCATAAATCAGTCGCTGCAGCGCTGTTGAGATGAGAGAAATATGGAAAAATATTGTTTGTTAACAGTGCTTTCTGTTAATTATCATAATAAATATCAGAAGAACTATACCATATTATTTAGAATAATTTATGAAATATGTGCCAAATGAAAAAAAAAATTAATACAATTCTGTCGGTCTTTGTAAATAGAAAAAACATAAGCAGAAATCGCGTCGCGAGAGAGGCGTCTAAGAGACGCGCGGGTGAAACCTAAAATTTTACTAGTTTTAGGCTCGCTCTTAAGAGAGTACTTTTGTCAAGAAATTATGCATCTAAACCACTCGTTTGATGACGGAACATAAACCAATTCGCATGAGTTATTCCAAGGAGGTTTAGTGTCAGGCACGTGTAAGTCTGACAAATCCTATTTCATATCGATGATTATTTCAATCGAATATGGGCACTGCGCAGACACTTGATGAATTTGACAAGAGCAAGATGCAAAAAATATACATTTATAAAAATAATTATGTATTTGCTTATTGGACACTTACCTCACAGAAATATAGTCAAAAGAAACCCTTTCATAGATCTTTCGAGATAAAAAAACTTCATTGATAAGTATCGAAAGATTCCACAAGTGAAGAGTGACCTTCAGAGACTAATAAGATTGTATCTGCGCTAGAATCTATTATTAGCAACGTATGCTGTTCTATTTTATCAGCTTATAATTTAGCTTTTAGTTGCAATTATTAGAGGTTGAATTATAAGGAAGCCTTGCTGTGCTGTAAGATAGTGGTCAGTCACTACGGACTATTATTGGTAGTCAGCCATTATGGATTATTATTATCGGCCTGGTAAGTCCCTTTGCTGGGCAAATATATCTCTATTCACTTTTCAAAACTCCCTATTTTTTGCAATACAATTAAAAGATTATTCATGCAATTTTTTAATCAACAATAATGAATAAAGTATATTTAATAATAATTTGGCAATATTATATTCGTAGTCTTAATGTTTTGATGATAACAAATCATATGAAGATCTTGAGTTAGTTAAAATTAAATTTCAATATATTAATTTAGTTTAAATGTTCCGTGTTAAAATCATAAATTATAAAGGTAAAGTATTTTTTAAATAATGTTAGTCGTGACGTTTATTCTTCACAAATAACTTTTTTTCTGATCTCGCGATCGTTTCCAATGTTGACAAAGGAAACACTCGAAGCACTCGTAGTTACCGTCCCGTACAATGTTTTATAAATGTGAATATTTGTTCCGTAACATTATACGATTCTTAGCGTCAGATTATTATATGTATTGAAAAATGTACTACTATTATGTTTTCTATTTACGTATTCTATTTACAGTTACACTGTACAACTTACTTTATAGCTACATAGTATGTTTTTTATTTGGAAACATTCTAAACGTTACAAGACTATAAAATTTTTCAACACTATGATAAAGATAATTAAAGTTAATCATTAAAAGCGAGAACTTTTTAATAAAATACCATGTTGCCAATCCGCATAATGTTGCCAATAAAAATATAAAATTAGGATAGGGGAAAAATAAAATATGCAAATTAGGATTTAGGTATGATGTTTGTACATAAGTTTATTCATGACATTAATATTTTCTAAATTATTATCGTATTCCATGTATGGAAGGAACCCTAGGATAAATCATGAAAGATAAGGGTTGGTAAAGGTTTCTCTTTTATTTAAATATAACAAAACGTTCTTATAAAAAAAATGGGCTTATATTAAAATCAATATATCTATATTTCGTTACTAACATAAGGTATGTAAAACTCGGCACTAAAGTCGCGGGAAAAGTATATTGTATTCTCATGTATTTACTTGTGTGAAATACTCGACACGAAAGAAAAACTGCCCGAGGCCGTGTTGAATAATTGCACTGAATTTTCACATTGTTTATTTGCACGTTTGAGAGGAATAAAAACTAAAAATAAACTGAAAGACATTATCACACTTGTTTATTTAATTTTATACGGAAAAGTATAACATAGGTCTTTAGAGTTTATTTAAAAGATAATATTATAATAATTATATAATACATACAAGTTGTTTTTTTATAACCTTGTGATTAGCTGTCTCGGTTACCGTCGTTTCTTATAATTAGTATTTAATTATCGACGATCAGTGCAATGTAAAATCAGGCTATTCTGTAATATCAATAACGTTTCAGGACGTATAAAGTATACATCATTATTAAGAAATACATACATATATGTGTAGACATTACTAACTAAATATTTTCTTTCGTAAATAACCATTGTTGGCGTATTTATTTATTTAATTATGACTCATTCGAATACAGAAACTTTAGTTTTATTGAATCAGGTTTGACATAGCACATAATTATATTATTTATAAAATTCTTTAAATTAAAAATAACGTTTTCGGTACTATAACATTGGATTTAAGTACAAATTTCATATTTATATTTAATGCTATAGGCAGACGGACGAGCAAATGGGCCACCTGATAGTAAGTGGAGTGGAGTAGACATTGGCGAGGTAAGAAATACTAACCATTACTTACCTCGCCAATGTGCCACCGACCTTGGAAATTGAGATTTTATATCCCTTGTTGCTGTAGTTACACTGGCTCACTCACTCTTAAAACCGGAACTCAACAATACTAAGTACTTCTGTTTAGCGGCAGAATATGATGAGTGGGTGGTACCTATCTAGATTAGCTTGCACGAAGCCCTACCACCAGTGAAAAATAATAGAATAGTAAACATACAACAATAACAACAACAACAATACTACATTTAAACAAAATATGATATTTATTTACATAAACTATTCTGGTATGGAAATTATATTTTAAATGAATATTATAAAATTATAAATTTTCACTGAGACATTTGACGAAAAGCTAATTGTAACAAATGAAAGAGATTCCTTGACAACCAAGTTGCTATTTTCAATGGGACTCGCAATAAGGATAAGATTTGACGTCTGAAAGTTATGACTTTACAAAGCATTAGTAAATACATTTGGTAAATAAATATTTACAACACACTTTAATTGCCTTATAAATATTCAATATTATATGATAATCGAATTATATGTAATTAAATTCATGTAAATAATTGATTTTATATTTAATAATAATAATAAAAATAACCCCCCCCAGGGGACCACCTTGCCGTGGTGGGGGGGCTTATGAGAAGACATGAAAGGTCTCTTGGACTTGACCTTACCCTGTTAAATAAGTAGAACAGGAGATACATAAAATTTAATAGCCACTTAAACCTTGGCTACGTCATTCTCAACTAACGGTCCCAAACACAAACCCAAATGGAGA
The DNA here is from genome assembly GCA_905147175.2 of Nymphalis urticae. Taxonomy (NCBI): domain Eukaryota; kingdom Metazoa; phylum Arthropoda; class Insecta; order Lepidoptera; family Nymphalidae; genus Nymphalis; species Nymphalis urticae. The sequence continues at coordinate 3,661,810 of LR989994.1, read as the reverse complement.
TGAATAAAAAAAGGATACAATTTACGGCCGCTTCCCGGGGTGCGCCGGGGCGCATCTGGAGCCGATGCTGAATGCTACAGCATGCGAACCATCGGTGGTGAGGAGCTGAGCAGGCGGGCACTCACCAGTAAAAATATTACAGCCGGTCGTTGTGAGCTGAACAGGCGGACTCACAACGTAGAAGTTACAGCCGACCCCTTGGGCGATGATACAAATTTACTAATTTTATCTACGCCTACGACTTGCTCCCACTATGACAATGTGACCCTAGCAGAAGATAAAAAGGACTTCGATTTGCTTAGTGAAATAATTTCATCGACATCGTCACCATTGAATTCATATGAATCACCCATTTCATCTCCACTCTCATGCCATATTTCACCAAACACCATTTCACCTACGTCTGTGGATGTTGTGCAGGAGGCACTTGCCATTGAACCTGCACCCACCACAGACACAAGCCGTGCGCGCAAAAGATGGTCGAAAGAGATGAATGAGTTCATCTGGCGCACGTACCTCATAGCCACAAAATTATCTACAAGCAAAATATACCTTGATCATTTACACCACGAATTTTCAAGGAAATTCCCACAGATGCAGGCATCCAGACAGAGATTAGGTGACCAATGCCGAGCTATTGTAAGAAATAAATTACTCTCCCAAGAAACATTAGACCAAATAAAAAAAGAAGTTACTGTTTATCTACTGCAAACCAACAACCAGGACACAGTACAGAACATACAAACTTATCCAAACATACAGACACACAAACACTGTCATCAAGGGGTACGGCAGAGAAGAAGATGTAGATCCCTGAGTACAACGAAACTATTATTAGAAACTACTATAAAATTACAGAGCTAGAAGAAAATAGATCAGCTTACTGTCAACCCCTTTATCAAGCAGTAATTGCAGAACACCCAGAATTGTCAGAAGTAAGTGAACAGAGAATATCAGACCAGCTACGAGTCATACTTAATAATAAAATGATTAGTGATGAAAAACAAAAGAATCCGTGAAGAGATATCGAACGATCTTTGTGTGCGCCGTAACCGTTTAGAACTTACTTCACAACACGCAATGCTATCACAAAATACAACACCCGTACAAGCATCTAACCACGACGGAGAAAATAACAATCACACACATCTGTTCACCCCATCAACACAAACACATGCTCTATCAGACATCGCTGGAAATAATGAACTGAACCAAACTACTTACTATCCTGACGTGGAAAAAATTAAGGAACAATATAACATTACAGTACAAAAATTTCAAAACACCAACCCGGTTGCCCGACCCTACATACCAAAACAAAACACCTCATGAAAATTAGCTAGAATTGTTAATATCATTAACACCGAAATAATGCCGCAACAAATTTCAGCAGAACAAGATTTTCAGACCACTCATGCCATAATCTATTGTGCAGCATACACAGCAGCTGTTTGCAATGGAACTAAGATTAAGGATACCACCCCTCAACTTAACAAACAACTGAAAAAAGAACCTGCATGGCAGAAAAGGTTACAGAAAAAGATACAAGATCTTAGAAGAGACATTGGAAGACTCACAGAATATAACAATGGCAATAGGAGCAATAGGCTTATATTATTAGTGAAAAAGATAAAAAATAAACACCGGATACACTTACAGCATGAAGAACCTAACACAAACAATGAACATTTTCTTGACACCCTCAAACAAAAACTAAATGCCTCATCTAGTAGGTTGAAAAGATATTTAAATTGCACTCTTAGAAAGTCACAGAATACTCACTTTTCGAACAATGAGAAACATTTTTATAGAACTTTGTCATCTGTCTCACAACACAACACACGCACAGATAATCAAGATTTACCATCACTACCAACCAACACAATACATAGTTACTGGTCTAGCGTATGGCCTGATCCAGTAAATCACAATAAAGACGCTGCGTGGTTAGACCCGGAAGAAATTAATTCAATCAAGCCTATGAATTTCAACCATATACCTTTTGACATATCTTGCGAGTACTAAATAAGACCCACAACTGGAAAGCACCTGGAAGTGACTGTGTACACAATTATTGGTACAAAAAATTTACATCAGTCCATACATTACTCCACATCTACATCAATGACTTTATTCAAACACCTAACATAATGCCACACTTCGTCACACAGGGCCTCACGTACATGATACCGAAAGACACTGACCATCAAAATCCAGCTAAATATCGTCCAATTACCTGCCTACAGTGCAGTGAAAACGCTGGTCTGAGGATGAACATATCAAAAACGAAGATCATGGTATTGTCTAAACACAGCTTCGATGATATTGCTATCATTGTAGCAGGCCAAAAAATTGAGAGAGTGCGCAAGTACAAATATCTAGGGACATGGCTTAATGACACTTGGAGCTGTGAACAGGAGGTAAAGACTCGCATTGAAATAGCTCGAAGTGCCTTCTGCACGTTAAAAAAAGTACTCTGCAATCGCAGACTTAAGATCCCTGTGCGCATACGACTCCTACATTGTTACATCTGGCCTATACTTCTTTACGGATGCGAGGCGTGGACAATTAAAGAAGACCTCAAAAAACGTATAGAAGCTTTCGAGATGTGGGCATATAGACGTATGTTGGCCATAAGTTGGACTCAAAAGGTCTCGAACGTGGAAACCGGCAACTTTTGGAGACTGTCAAGAAGAGAAAAATTGCATATCTCGGACACGTGTTTAGGCATGAAAAATATGAACTTTTGCAACTCATTATGATGGGAAAAGTTGCCGGAAGGAGAGCTGTTGGGCGCAGAAAAAAGTCTTGGCTGTGCAACATCCGAGAATGGACGGGAATTGCGAGTGCTGCCGATCTCTTTCGCCTCGCGAAGAATAGGAAGGAATATTCCAAGCTGACTGCCAACCTTCGCTAGTCGGAGTGGCACTCGAAGAAGAAGAACCTGCCTACAAACCATTTATAAAATACTTACAGGATGTATTGCTGAAATCCTACACGAACATGTTGCAACTAACAATATTCTTGCCGAAGAACAAAAAGGATGCCGAAAAAGTAGACAAGGTTGCAAGGAACAGCTTGTAATAGACACAATAGCCATGAAACACGCTACATCTAGGAAAAAAAATATTAATACCATGTATATAGATTATAGAAAAGCTTTTGACTCCGTACCACATAGTTGGCTTCTTTACGTACTACAATACTATAAAGTTCACCCACAGCTTATTTATTTTCTTGAAAGCTCTATGTAAAACTGGAAAACAAAGCTTAAAATCGCAGGACAGGTTAAAAGCGAAACGGCTGAAATCCCAATACGCCGTGGTATCTTTCAAGGAGACGCCCTTAGCCCGCTGTGGTTTTGTCTTGCGCTAAACCGTCTCTCCCATATGCTGAACAAATCAAATCACGGTTACTCTATCACCACACCAAATACAGAAACTACTCTCACATACCTCATGTACATGGATGACATCAAATTATACAGTAGCACAATAGCATCATTACATCACCTTGCAGATATCACCCAAACTTTCTCAAACGACATTCACATGGAGTTCGGGATAGACAAGTGTAAGACATTTTCGGTCAAAAATGGTAAAATCATCCCAAATAGCTACATCTTAGAATCAGGAGAGATTATTGAACCTCTAGAACCGTACACTACCTACAAATACTTAGGTTTTGAACAAGCTAAGCAGATTGATCAAAAAGGAGCAAAAGATAGTCTTAAAACTAAATTCAGACATCGTTTAAATATTCTAGTCTCAACTCAACTCCCGTAATTTGTTTAAAGCAATAAATAGTTACGCGATTCCGGTGCTTACTTATTCTTTTGGCATAATTAAATGGTCTCAATGTGAACTCCTCAACATTCAACGTATCATTAACACTTCTCTAACTGCCCACCGAAAACACCATCCTAGATCTTGCGTACAGAGAATGACCCTGTCCAGAGGTGAAGGCGGACGAGGCTTAATAGACGTAGTCAACCAACACAATAAACAAATCATATCTCTTAGACACTATTTTTATCAACGCTCGGAACACTCTACACTGCATAAAACAGTAACACTCGCAGACAAACACTTCACCCCGCTAAACCTTAAAGATCAAAACCCACAAAGAAATGAACGTATTACCGACATTAATGAAAAAACTGCCTCATGGAAACAGAAATCCCTTCAAGGAAGACATCGCCATCACTTACAGCAATCATATGTTGACAAAGCAGCGTCAAACGCTTGGCTGAGGCGTGGTGATCTTTTCCCTGAAACTGAAGCCTTTATGTTGGCAATTCAGGACCAGGTCATCGACACCCGAAACTACCAGAAACACATAATACGCACACTTAATATCCAATCAGATTCATGCCGGCACTGTCATTCTAATCCCGAAACCATTCAACACATAACATCCGCCTGTAAAGCCAACACGACCAAATGAGCGCCATCATACATCAACATCTCGCACATAAACTTAATTTTATAAAAAAGAAGATTCCATATTATAAATACAAACCTAACACTATACTAGAAAATAATAGTTACAGGATATATTGGGACAGAACTATAATCACAGATAAAACAATACATTTCAATAGACCCGATATCACATTTTATGACAAAATTAACAAAACTATTTATCTTATTGATATAGCTATTCCTAACACCCATAACATACAGTCGACAATTTCGGAAAAGGTCACCAAATACCAAGATCTAGCAATTGAATTGAAACGTCAGTGGCGAGCAAACACCATCCATATTATTCCCATTGTCATATCATCAACTGGAGTCGTACCTAAAAGCCTACAACGTAGTCTTGATATGTTACAGGTTCCTCAACACACTCATAATTTACTCCAAAAGGCAATCATCCTGAACACATGCCGCCTCACTCGCAAGTTCCTTACGACTTCATCCATTTCATCTTCTTATATGATCACCTAGCCCCTACTCGCGCTTGGCTACGGCCCGTGTGTTTAGGTTTTTATTACCTCATACGAGGGAAAATGTAAAATAAAAATATGAAAAATATAATAATAATAATAATAAGTAACTTTATTCACCAAAAAGAAACAAAGACAAAATTAAGGTACAAAACCATAAAAAAGAATTAACAATATGATATTTGATGATTTGGTGAAAAGGTCGTAGTCTCAGCTAGGCTGCTTTTCAGTCTATGCCTTGTACATATGCTGCCAACACAAACATTACAGTCATTGCAGTAAAAGGTAAACGAAGATATAATTACTAAATATAAAAAATGAATACAATTTATAACACGCCATATAGGCTAAAATAAAAAACAGGAATCATTACTAAAACAGAGAGGTTTGCTTTTTTTTTTAATTCTAGTAAAAGGAAAATATTTCATATTGAATAAAAATAATGATATTTAAAATGTATAAGTAACTAGCGATATATATTTTAATAAATTACAATCAAAATAATAATTAAGTATATAAAGTTTATTTACACACATTTGTCCAGACACATATTTACTTGTATTCAGAGCCGTCTGGTCCTTAGGTTCAAGGTTTCTGACTTAATAGTTATTATACTGCTAATATCAACACTTCGTAAGACAGTAAAAACAATCTTTATAAAAAAAAAAAACATCCGGACGTCCGAGATTTTTGGAATGGAACATCGAAATTGATGGATAATGAAAGCAATTAATAAGTCGGAGCAAAATAAATAACAAAATAGAGTTTAAATAATATATTTTTTTAGTATTATTATAGTTATATAATACAGCAACGATATTTTTATAGTATACGTGCCACACGGGAGTAGAGAGCTGCAGTGAAGAGAGGATATGATGAAGACAGGCGGCATTCCAGCCTGCTAGCCGGCTAGTAGTAGTAGTCGGGGGTAAGTAATGAATGTTTCACATCAAAAATAAGGACTTATATGTTATATTCTTGTTCCTGCTTTTACACTGCTTTGTTAGTCTTGTTAGCTTATAAGGTAAAGGATCCTGAGGTTCTGAGTAAAAAAAGTCATATTCCACTGGAAACCTGGAGGTTGGGATTTGGTAGTGTTTACACTAGGTAAACATGTAAAGGCATAAAACGGTATAAAAAGGCTTAACAATCTCCGGACATGGCATACGGCATAAAACGTCTTAACAATCTCCGGACGTGTCATTGTCATCTGTGCTCTCATAGTTGAAATTTGTCAGGAGTACATTATTTTCAATAGGCATGATGACAGTATTAAAGAATTAAAAAATAAATGATTTTAGAGAAGAAACTATTTTAAAAGGATTCTAGATTCTATTAAAAATGATCCCATTTTAATATACACATTGGGATTAAAAGATTTTTAATAAAATAAAAGTATAAAATTCTGCAATCGGCCATTTTATTTGAAACTCCAACCAGAGCGAATGACGTCACGCCTCTTTATTTATAACCGTTTCTCTTGAACAGTTGTTGTTACGCGTTTCAAAATTCATTTTGCATCGTATTGCACGTTGTTAAACTTTGGATTTTTTTTTAACCTTAGGAAATACGCAATACTTTCTGCCTTTCTTCGTTGAGTATAGTCACAATACAACGTTTACTGTCGTTTTCTGAGGCGTGACGTCACGTCAGGCGCCATGACACCTGCGGGTGTTTTCGAGCGAAATTCAAAATAGGTAAATATAAATGCAATTATTTGCGTAAGCAGTTAGTTTACTACTGAAATAAAATTATTTTCAGTAACAGTAGACGTGTACTTACATTATAGAAGGTTATTTCAAAATCAGTCAACATGCCTATTGTACTGGTAAAAAAACTCTCATACATTTTTGGCCATAGAATAAATTATGATGATATCCAACCAGACTATCTTACTCAGTCTACCAAGTATTTATTTGGCTTATGGAACACATCTGCCTAAATCACTTGAACTATTACTAAAGGGATGCCAATAGACTACTCATTCTCTGCTTACTTATTGTCAAAAGAAAATTTGAAAAAAAAACTTTCATAATGAATCTCCTGTCGGTTCAATTATATTATGAACTATGCTTGCGACGTCCTGAGTCACGGACAATTAGCTAGGGCCTCTTAATTACGAATTATATTATGATGCCTTGCGTTAAAGGGCGCCGAAATAATTAGGCACGGAGATGAATCATCGGCTACAAAGGGTGTAATGGAGTGAGAAAGCAGTCTGGAATTAAATTGGTGACGCAGATGAATTTGACTGAATTAGAGATGACTGAAATATATTTACCGAATAATAGACTAATGAAATAACTTTGCCCTTTTGATATTTTTTTTATATTAAAATAATCTATACATATATACATAGATTATAAAAAATCACGGAGTAGGTGTTTGTTAATTTTCATGCTAAATACATAATAATTTAACTGTTTTAATTTATTCCCTACTTAAATGGGAAGCAAATAGTAACTATTAAGTTTCTTTCCGGTTTTTGTCGATAAAATATATTTTGCGTTAGGTGTCATGACAAATTAAAAGTGTTTATAAGAGCCTACTTTTGCATAATATATTTAAAATGTATCTTTCTTTTAGTTTCGTTAATATCAAACCTAAAATTTATATCCAATTCATTCTCACTGTGGAAAATAAAATACAATGTCACGTAGAACGACGCAAACACATCTATTATTCATCATTATACATAATATATAAATTATATAAGTGTTTGAAGTCTTCGTCATGATTTAAATGCGGTCAAAGGTCGATGCATTCGTAAATAACTGGTTACAGTGCTCTTGGGGCTAATTATAATTTGTTTCAAGGTTAGGTTTTACGTAGGTATGTACACTAATCGTGACTACATTAGTCGTCACAGCTTATAAATACTTTACCACTTTTCTATAAAGATATTATTGAACCCGTTTTTTTTTTAATTTAAAATAATTTGACATACTGGCAAATGGTACCTGTATAGTGGCTAACACCGTCATTTCGTCGTCAAAACGCTACCAACATTGGTAACTAAGATGTTATGTCCTTTGTTAGTTATACTGGCTCTCTCACCCTCCATACCGGATCACGACAATACTAAGTATTGCTGTTTGGCACTGGATTTTATGATAAGTGTGTTATATCAACGTACACGGTCATGCACAAAATACATTGTATTCCTTCTGTTTATGACTTCACGCAAATATGAACGTGATATAAAAAAAACTTGAGCAACTAGAAACTCATTTTAATAATATGAATCTAATAAAAAATAATAATCACCATCAATACAAAAAAGTATGACTATGATGTCGAGTGGAAAATTCTCTTGGAACGAATGCGTTGTATTTATAATGTTATTCATATAAACAAATAACGTTATTTTTTAAAATAAATATTTTGATAACATATAGGGCATAATATATTTTATTGTTTCTTTTATTTAAATATTTTTAAAGCATTTCAATGAAACATAATTTGTGGTAACATATGGTAACATTAACATGTGGTAATATTTTTCAAATTTTTGTACTTAATTAAATTCAGCAAACAAATTAACTTTATTTTTGATTACGTATAAATACTTGTGCAATTTAACACTTGATGTTGTGATGCCTGACAAGTTTTTTGTAGTGCAGTGCTGCAGAAACAGCTCGAAGGATTAATTATGTGTACGGCGCTGGAGTCGCAAAATAATGCACGGTACGTTTTTGGTTTCACCGTTTTCGTTCTGGAAATTTCGACCTTTAGAACCAACATAGATGCGGCAGTCCAAACCGCCTTCAAAGAGTTTATTGATTCTCGCCCCCATGTTTTTTTTAGTAAAGGGATCAATAAACTACCTATGAGATGGCAATGTTCATAGATAATAACGGTGCATACTTTGATTAATTGAAACCTGACATTATATTTCTCCCGTACAAAACGCCAATTCAATATGTAAGGACCTAATACAATTCTATTCTATTTAAGTACTTTTAACCTATATATATATATATGGACATATAGTCTATATATATACAGTATACATGTATATATACTGATTTTAAAATAGGAGAATATATCGATAAAAACAAATCATTTGCCGATTAACAAATTTAAATGAATTCCATTTCTTTTTTTTAATAAATGACCTAAATTCGATGTTTGTTCACAAAAAAACGATATATTTATGATTCGATGTGGCGCCAGAAGCGTTTTGCGAGGAGATAACAATAAATCGAACAATTTACGATTTCGGAATTGGCCGTATCAACGACCGAATATTTGTTGCGATAAAACTTTGTTCGTACATTTTACTAATTGAGTATTAAATTATATTTTTCAATTTCAATTTATTTATTTGAAAGGGGAATGAAAGCGTTGCTACGAGCGGAATAATAGGCTGTTGCGATTTTGTGTTCATTTGGGCTATGGATAAGAGATGATAGACCTTTAATTTATTAATCTTATAAAACTATAATTCAAAAATGCTACAAGTGCCTACTTAAACAAAGTAAATTTTTATTTTTTATGTCAAAACTTTTTATTTCTGTCTGTTGTTATTTCTGTATAGAAACTTTTAGTTTTTTAAGTTCAAACGGTTGACCCCGCACCTTATATCCCAGTCTTATCGGAGTGCTGTTTCATTAGATTAAATTTATAAATGTATTTAACTGTATAAATACCGCAATGATTACAAAATTAAAAAAGAGGACTATTTTATAATACTGGAGTAATCGTTGTCACCGCTAGACAAAATCGAAACAAAAGTGAGCGAGAAATGTTCAGCCGAAATGTAATTTAGCTGAGATAAGAGCGAACAATGTGCCCGTCGCGGATGAAGCAGATACGATTACCTGAGATGAAACTGTAATGCTGTTTGAAAGTTGCTGGACACACAAAGTGAGCACAATACCGAAGTTACATTTGCTGCTTGAACAAACAATTTATTACTTCGTTTAAATTTCGTTGCGACATTTTTATAAATAAATATATCTCATATTATATCATTTATTTCTACAAATACATTCAATGGAATATAACATTACATTTTTAATCCGAATTCGCCTTCGTATGTTGACAAACAATCAACTTAATAACAACAGAATTAGCAACGGTTCTGCTTGAGGTAAGCAAACCGGAAAAAGTGCACATACACATAAAAATTTATATAGTTATTATATAAAACTATTCACCATAGTCGGGTGATCAAACAATTTGGTGTAAAACAATAATAAAAGTGCCCATCGTGAGTAAAATAGATGTGATAATCTAATACGAAGTAATAACATTTAAAAGTTAGCCGGGGACAAAGTAAGACCAATATCGAAGTTATATTTGTCCCTCGAGCGAATTTTCGAGACAAATAGATTAATTTATGAGAATTATGTAAGATGTATTTTATATTATTTATCGACAAATTATTGAATATACATAATATATATAATCTAATAGATTTGTGATTAAATATGTATATTATTTTTTGAATACAAGAACTAGAACGATATTATTGCAAGGGCCGTTAGTTTATTATAAATCTAGCCAGATTCACGTTACGATCGGATAAATACGCCGTCCACAATTTGTCAACAAAATGTCAACAAATTATAATTATAAGGACAAATTACTGTTAATTATATATGAAAATATTGTTATCTTTATATACATTATAATAGAATTTCACAGACAAGTTTTGAAATGGTAATAATTCATATTGTGGAGTAACACACATAATATTTTCTATCCCCGGATATAAGATGAAAGAGGGTTAAAAAGACATAGTTAAAAAATGTCTCTATTTATCACATATGTGTGCGATTTATAGTTCCTAATACCATAAATATATATTTTTTATTTCTAATAGGAAGGTAGACTAATAGTCACCACTGGACGTTGGTGATTACTTACCATCAGCTAGCCCTTCATAACTTGGCACTGTACGAAATACTAACTATGCCTTACATCCTCAATGCGCCACCATCCTTGAAACTAAGATGATATGTTCCTTGTGCTTGTAGTTACACTGGGTTACTCATCTTTTAAATCAAAACACAACAATACTAAGTATTGCTTTAAGGTGATTATTATGTGATGAGTGGGTGGTACCTAACCAGAGGGAGCGTGTACAAGCCCTTACCACTTACCTTGCCTTACTATTAGGCAGTAAAGATGCCTTCAGGTAGGAAAATATTAAAGTTCCGTTCATAATATTTCTGTGGTTAATTTACTTAAATTTAGACAAATTAAATTACAGATTCAAATATAAAACCAGAGGTGTAAGAACCGTCTCAATTATAATGTCTAATCAGATGATAATGAGGTGAAAATGTAATGTTAACTCTGCGTAAGACTAATAAAAGTAAAACGCTCCGGTTTGTAAAGCTTAGTACATTATCTTGTTATAATTCTATCTGGTATATAGCGACAAAAAATATTAATAGGATACTATAATTGTCTTATAAGAATTATTCATTTTAAATAGATACAAATAAAATTTGATCATGACCGCGTGGAATGGTGGCAAGAATGGTTCCATCTTGAATCGCAATTCCGATCCTCTAAGTGACAAATGAAACAGACGTCCAGTAATCAGTAGAGGCAATAAGACAAGATAATATAATTTTTAGGTTTTGGTACTATTACTATTTTTATGTATATATGTTATATATTCTATATATATTCTAGATACATTATTAATTATATATTATATTTTTATATACATTATTCATTATATATCATCAACACATTGCTAACACAAGGAACGAAGACGTCATGTTCCGGATCCGGAGCTCCTGGGTTCAAACCCCAGGTCGGGGCAAAAAATTTATTAACTTCTTCTGTCGAAGAATTTTAGTAGCGGCCCGTTTTCTGGAAGTTGGAAGCTTGTACATACCCGTGCCACAAAGCCATTGCAACTGCTGTAACATACTGCAAGCTCGTAAAGCCATTGTACTGCTTTAGCTCCTAAACTTTTCCCAGTCACGTCGGATTACCATCCCATTATATTATAGAATTGACGGAATAGAGAGTGCATTTGTGATTGTGTGTGCACTTTTCAAATTGTCATCGTCAGTCGTTATTTATGCCGACGAGCTTTTATAAAAATTATGGACATGAAGATAAAGTTTAATTGGTGTTTATAACATATTTTTACAAACATAATTGATTCTTGGTCATCATAATACATAAAAAACACATAAAACATTTAATCCACTCTTGTCATATCAATAGTCTAAAATAAAAGCGAGTTAAGCTGCAAAGCGCAGCTACTTATAAATATTATAGTAAAAAATCCTCTGAAACCTGTATCTTCTGGTATAAATTGGATGTATATTTGTTTGTAGTTTTTTGTCTACTCCTTTATTATTAAATATAGATGTGGCCATTAAATTTATTTCCACGTAGATACTATTAAACTGTCACGTTTTACAAAGGAATTATGTTTAAAAAAACACCAAGTATAAATTCAACGAATGCTTTGAAAGACATAACAAAATTTTAACGGGGAGACTTTATCTCGCACCACGTCGGTTAGCACGCTCAACGTTCTCTGTAAATTAAGCTACCTATGTCCAGCTGTCCGTCGTGATAAAACTACTGATTCGATGTTCCTAGTTAGTATAGCACCATCTGTAGTAGATTTTTAACTCATAACTGCGTAACATTTATAAACTTTATTTAAAGGCACTATAAAATACGTGCATTTCGATCCAGTACAACTACTACGGTAAAAGGAGGTAAATTTCAATTAAATAAATAAATATCAACAAAACATTAGTACTAATTATTTATTTTTATAAGAAATGAAATAAAATGTATTCTCAGTGTTTTCAGTTTAGAAAATACAGGAAAATAGGAAGAACACATTACCTAGCCATCTGTTATAGATTTATTAAACAGCCGAATATTCGACGAGGCGATAACAACACCTTACATCTCACTAAAATGTTGAAAACTGACAACGTTGATACGTCATGATGATATTGATGCGTGAATATTTTAAATGTTATAAGATTTTTTTTTAAAGACCGAGTCGTATACCACATTCGAATTTTCACGATCGTGTTATGAGATTGAGTTTGGTTTGAGATTGGTTTTATAAAATAGGTCTACTGATTATATTGATGTATTTAGTAAAATTATCATTATACGTTAAGGTATCATAATAAATGGCATATTTTTATATCAACAAAGTTTTATATGTATATAATTAAAAATTTAGCAAATAGCTAAATAATATTACAAAGGAAATAATAAAATAATAAAGGTCGTCCTCTTGTCTTTAAAGAAGTTTATATAATATAAACTAGCACTTCCGTATTGTATGCCATTCCATTGAATACAGAAAAAAATTTTTGAACTTACATATAAAGCATTCATTATATAATAAATAATTAATTGTTAATAAAATAATATTTTACTTATCTTATAAAATTATAATTAACTTAAGCATTAAAGCATTAAGCAAGATAAAGGAAATAATAAAAAATTTAATAATACGAACACAGTGCTACCAAGATTTTGTATTATATCTTGAAGTTTAAATAATTTATCAAAAAAATATGAGTAAGTATATAATTTCCTTTAAATAAATGAGTACTTACTTATGTATTTATAGCAAGCAATTTTTAATAGACCGTATATATCTTGATTTATTGTTAATCAAAGGTCAATAGAATATTGCGACAAGCTTATAGTCGAAGCCAATGAATAAATTTCACTACAGCTCATTCAAACGCGGCTTCAAGAAGGTCTTTAAGGATAGCGTAGTGTAGGAGTTGCGACGCTTATATTTTTCAAGTGGTGAACAAACCACCTCGAGGCATAAAAACAATTTACCCTTGTAAGCCCAGCTGTATGATGGTAAGGCAGCAAAGGATCTTACTCCTGTGTTTTTAGACGACTATTTCCATCTTAAAGGACGGGTTGGTTTGGCAAAGAGAATGCGTATAAGGCTTGGTCTCGACTGGCGTTAATTAATACTTCACGAAAGCTATGGCACTTACCAAATTGTTTTCCTTATAAGAAATTGTATCTGCGAAGATTAAGATAGAATGCGTTAATATAATTATCGGCTTTCCAATAAATCATATATATATATATATATATATATATATATTTTATAAATAACAAATATATTTTTTTATCATTTTATAATAGTAAATAATTTGATGCGGGCAGCGCAAGACCGGCTAAAATGGAAATCCTTGGGGGAGGCCTTTGTCCAGCAGTGGACGTCTTTCGGCTGAGAGATAAGATGATGAGATGAAATAATTTGTGACGGGATTTTTAATTTCACGAGGTTTTGTCATTTCATTAAAAAAGATAATTAAAGATAAATAAAGAAGTAATATACTAAGTGAGTTCTTAGAGCTCACTAATCACAATAGCACTTCTGCTCCAGCCACATTTCACTATTTTTTGCACGACCAATGACAAGTTACTCGGGAACATCTGTTTCATTCTAATTAATGATATTACCACACGAAGACAATTAAATATAGTGCTGTCGACACAAGACACCATCTATCTGACAATTCACTCATTAATACATCGAGATGGCCCAGTTAGTAACCGAAGATTGGAAGTTCAAATCCGGGCAAGTAGTACCGAATTTTCAGGTACTTAATTCTTGATATCCACCAAACCGTATCGGAGCCGTATGATGGAATAAATTAAAAGCCTTCTCAAGTTGGTCTTAGCCCAACAATGGGTCATTTTCAATATTAAAGTCAAAACATTGTACGGGCTGTTACTTTAAATTTATTTCAAAAGGTATTTGAGTTATTGACTCTCAAAATATAAAGTAATAGATAGTTAATGAATTAACAATAAACACAACTTTTAGTTGAGTTTCGATCGTTAGCGTAATAGTAGTTGCTTTGTATTGGTAGTGTTAGGCACTTAATAACCTTAAGAGTAAAAGACCAATATTTATTACTGAGAAGCGAGACAACCAATATAGAAGATAAGTACCTCTCCTTAGTGAAGGAGTACCTTTTGATTAAAATCAATACGGTCAGATAAGGAGCTGTTGTAACTTGATTTAAGTTTAATCGATATGTAATCAATTTCGCAAATATTTATGGTGTAATGAATGAAAATATATCGTTAAATAAATAATTATTTACGATCTTTTTTAATTATAAAAAAATGAGAAAGAGGTCCATATTCCGAAGGAAGAAGAAAAACATCAGCCTGACCGTATTACGGCCTCTGTAGCCAATCTTAATACTTAGCTAGCTGAGAAGGAAATAATTTCTCACAGCCTCTTTGGATTGCAATCCGACACGATAGAAGATAAATCAGGTGAGGTACCAACGGCTTGTACGGGCGCTTGCTTGTACGGCGTTGTACGGGGCACGGAGAATTGGCACTCTATAAACTCGGAGTTTCCTATTGAATTTGTCTTGACAGAAAACTCCAACAACTTTATACTTCTACCCAATTTCTACCCGGTCACGTATTTGTAATCAGCTCTTTTGTTAAAATGCACAGAGTAAATAAATGCAATTAGAAGTTGGAATAAAAATATTATGTTAAATCTGAATTTCTGTGGCACTATAAGATTAATAAAATGGAAAATCATTCAATTCATTTAAACTATTGACAAAGTCTATATTTATTCTACACGATTTTTACCGTTTATTTATTATGTTGAATTCATGGCAATATTCCCAAAAAATAAAGTAAAATAGGAAAAAAAATTTCCGCGTAAACTCAGTACACCGTGAAGATAGGATATTCGCTCGGGAAAATCCTTTTCTGTATAGGTTTTTCAGAACACTTGTGAGTCTGGGATAAAATTGTTTGACGTACCTATAAAGATTTAACTTCGATGTACATTCTGTAGGCGATGAACAATAAAAGGATATGTATTATATACCTTTTGAATGTTGTAAATACCAGCGTACTCTAGTTTTTTTTAATGAAAATTTGTAAATAATTTCTAAAGAGATAGATGAATTGTAACTGTAAAATAGTTAAATCTCTTTATGTGCCAAAATTTGTAAGGATATTTTTTATTTTTATTTTATGAAGGCAGAGAAATGTTCGCCCGTAAACCAATGTCTCCTGTCCGGGCAAGATAGACGGATAGATAATAGGAGGTATGCTTATATATTATTGCTATGGATTGCACACTATTGAGGCATGTCATATTACAACAGACATCGCAAAAGAGGTCATTTATCTGCATTATTTAATAAAATTCACTTAAAAAGTTGTTACTAAAAAGGTTGTTCTTTTTTACGTTGGCAGTTTAATAATTTTATAAATTAAAGATATTTTTCGTTGAAAAGGTTAAATATTTTAATTTGTTCGTTTTAAGTTAGTTTTCTTATTTTTATACATTTTACATAAAATTGAGAGAGATATGATGGTGTAGGCCACTTACCATCCCTTGGATATTCTGGCGGATATGGGTGCAAGGGTCTATCACCAAACCCGTCAGTATAGTGGAATCGCGCCCCCTCTGAGTGCGCTCGAGGCGTTGAAGCAGCGGGAACACTGGAGGGCTCTTGCGACGTGGCGGTACGCGCGCAAACGCGTCGTTGGAGCGATCCTGCCAGCCTTCGAAGCCTGGATGAGATGAAAGCGACGAGTCACCTTCCGACTTACGCAGGTAATGACCGGTCACGGTTGTTTTGGAGAATATCTGTTTAAGATCGGACACGAATCGTCGGCGATGTGCCACCACTTCGGTGCGGACCGGGACACCAATGCTAAGCTTTCCACTGCGTGAAAAAAAATGGCCACTTACCATTCTAGTACTTACTCTGAACCGAGGGGCGTGACGGTAGGATCTACAAAAGTGATCCCGTGACGCCCCCTAGAAGAGACGGAGTTGGTACCGGTTTTTAGCGAGTAATCCGGCGCCCTCAGCGCCGGTGAGGGAGAAACGCGTAAATGCATTTTTCCAGTGAAAAAAAGATTAAAACTTTCCATAGACACAAAAATTGAAAAAAACAATTCAATACATCGCGTTGGCTCTCGGTACTATAATAGCTTCACCATTCATATGTATATATTTTAAGTCTACTTCGTAACGTAATCTTACAGTGCCCATGCTGTTGGTAGTGATGACCAATTACCATCAGAGGGTACGTTTAACCGCAAATCTATTTTATAAAAAAAAAAACAAAATTTCTGTATAATATGTTCATCAATATATTGTAATCTGACAACGATGAGGCTAACGACTTTCCAGAGAATCACATGAAGCTGCATCCGCATAATAGTTTCTTCCGCAAAACGCCTCAAGGTATAAAAACAATTTGCTGCTGCAACTATTTTAGACCAACTATCCATGAAATTACTACGCAATGCAATGTTAAAGACTTTAATGAATAAAGTATGACTTTTGAACTAAAACTTTATTCACAACTAGCGCAGAATATGTTATATTATGTTGCAATTAACATTTCATAGCAGAAAGAAAGATATAGGTCGTACATGTACTGCAGATAGTATAGAAACCTTCTACTCGAAAAAGTACCAACCTATATACTTACATCAATTTATATATGATTGTTATAATTTTTGCAGACTGCACACTGTTCCTAGGATTTTTTTGGTAAGCATTCGGATTAACAGTGAAGAATTCCTGAAGAACCCTTGCTTTATGATTCGAGACATCTACATATTTCCACCTCAAAGCTACCTGGCGGCTGTGAAGGAAATGCAGAAGGGAAAATATTTTTAAAATATACTTACACATTTAAGCTTGCATCGACTGTTGGTAAAAAAAATTACTTTTAACAATAATCATGATTATAATGGGCCATAAAAACATTAATACGTATTGTTTTTACGTTTTAATTGACCCATAATCTCCTACGATAATATTCACATCTCCGAATCGAACAGACTTACAATACGTCGAATAATATAAATTCAGAACTAACGGTCAAGACTTGTATTAAGTTACTATGTTGTACATTAAATACTTTTATTAATTCACGCATTCTAGCCACTGGTTAGAACAGTGGTCAGTTTTTAAATATTAGCTATAATTATTTACGAAAAGTAATCTTATTGAATAATTACTAATATTTAAGATTTTTAACGATTTAAAATTTAATTACTTATGTTTTAGAATAAAAATAAATTTAAATTTTATATCATATAAAGACTGTTAATTCAATCTGATCCTTACTTCATAAATATTCATAACAATTTTATTATTAACAGAGCCAAGGTGGAAAAATCCAAAAAAACGGGCTTTACTTTAAAAATTATATTTGTCATAGTGTTTCTGTTCGGCAAAATGCCTTCGAATGACGTTATTATTAATTTAACATCTGCTATGCTTCCCATAAACGGGGCCTTTTTTATAAAAAAGTTGAAAAAGATAAACCTAAATAACTTCTACATATTAAACCTAATAAACCTAAATAACCTACTACATATTTGTTTTTTTACTATTTTGTTATTGATTTTTGTATTAAATATTATTCATAACTTATGTTAGACGGCTTTTGACTGAACTGACATTGTATTCAATAAATATGATTGGTCAGTTTCGTAAATATTTATATTTCAAATGTTTATCCCAACATGCTCATGTCATGGCAGGAGGGTGTCACCTCCCACTTCGCTAGCCCGTGCAGGTACCGTATAGCGACCGTGTTCGGTAAGTATCTGCGTCAGCCTGAATGTGAGTGTACCGTGACTTCATACCACCCAACTACTCAACTGGAGGCGGACTGCTTCCACCGTCGCCAGGTCAGACCTGCGAATCAGAGGGTTAGAGCCCTGACTTGCTCTACCTCTGCCGACCCTGGATTGACGCTGCTTGTCCTCGCTTCCTCCCGGAACCGATGCACTTACGCAAGCATCTCCACCTGAAGTTGCCAGGGTGGATCGCTCGCGAGAAGCTTCAACAACTCCATACTTACGTTCCGCTCTCACCGCTAACGTAACTCCACCCAAATGTGTGCACTGTACAGAGCCATAGAACGCACCATGCCAGCTTATAAATGCCGTCAGGGTGTTTCCGACCCTCCCACATTGGGTAGGAGGCGGCCCAGGGTGGCAGTGGAGCTTATGAGCTTGAGGCGCCATTTATTGGTCCCAGCAGGACACTATACTTCTTAAATTTTATTAAAATCCAACACGACTTATCAGTAATTAAGAGCTAAACAAAACATTACTAATGCTTATACAAACTCATCTTAATAAAATTAATAGTAGAAAAGATTAAAACTTATAAATATTTAGTTCGATTAAACAAAAATGTTAACATTTTGTGTTGTTTTTTTACAAAGATGAGTATGTTTCTTACTGCAAGATATTCTTCTTCAAGCACGGATCACGAAAATATAAAACAAACAATTTCGGTTATTGTTCGCTCTTTTATAAAACTTGGCATGAGTAAACAAACGCAATACGGTGAGATAAGTTCGGTATTGCTCGAAATATCTACGAAATGAAAGCTTGCTTGCGGCTAGTTTGGCGTTATTCGTCCAGACTGAGGATGACACTGATATGTCAACGTGATAATATCAGACCCTAATAAAGTAAAAGAAATGGTATTCCAACGCTCTTATCACTATCGTTAATCATTGTGCATCTAAGATTAATATATGCCAATCAAAAACAAGAATAAAGTTATAAAGAAAACTAAAAAAAAGTAATGACATTTGAATAGGTTTTGAAATTGAATGCGTTTTAAGACGAGTTGGTTCAATGTTTGAAATAAACAAAGCCACACTAACACTTTCTATGTTCTATAACAATATCAAGCAATTCAGTCTTATGCATATATTCTGAATTATGCTTATACTCTATATAGGCACATATCAAACAAATTTCAATATATATATTATTAATAATTAATCAATTCATTAATTATTGGTTATAATTATACAGACCGATTAACTCTAAAGTTAAACAAAAAAATAAAGCAAAAATACTTGAAATCGTTGCTATTATCTATAGAAAAAGATAAAGAAATACTATATCCAATCTTGAAAACTATAAAATGAACACTTATAAAGTCTATAAACTTGAGATTTTTTTCATTTGACCTTGAAATTTTATAAGGGAATATTATGTAAAAAGGTAAAAATTACGTGTTTAGTGATTTATCTATTTAGTGATTTAACTATTGAATTGTTACAGGCGTTTTTTCAACTTCAACTTCATATCACAAAGAATGCACAAAGATTGAAAGATTTTGGTAGGTCAAGAATCTCGTCACACGCATCAGTATTAAGCATTATTTTGTCATTGTGTCATTGTTTTGCAATTTTCAGTGTCAGCGGCTTGTTCACAGCAGGATGAAATAATTATTTTGATTTACTTTAAAGCATTGATAAATATTTCAGAGATGTAGTTACACGGCATATGAGAAATAAAAATTGTTAACGTGTTTTTGCATCTATAAAAATATTGTAACAAAATATATACCAAATTAAAATAAAATAAAAAAATTCTAATTGATGAAAACAAAAAAAAAAATCATCTTTAAATTAAATAACATAACAAATTACTGATTTTGATATCAATAACAAAAATAAAAGTTAAGATAACTTAAATAACTTAATTCGTCATATCAAAATCTAATATGTAAATTACCAAAAACTAATGTAAAATTTCAATTTCATTCATTGTTTTGAAATTAATTTCATGATTATTTCATTATATTATCGATGTTCCGAACCGGAAGAAATACTAATTAATTTATTTTAAGTATTTATACTACAAATTTAATTAATACTTTTCGTATTCATTTATAAGACAACATAATCTTTAAACAAGATGTATCTAGTTTTTTATTTCTTTTTTGGGAATGAAATAAAGTAATTTCTTCATTAATAAGGGAAACGAAATAGAAATGGTTAAGCGACTACAGCGCCACACGTGTTGTTCGCAACTATTCCCTTGTCATCGATATCCGAAATGACCGGTCGATATTTTACGCGCTCTCAAAAAAAAAAAAACTGTAATCTGTGTTCTCTGTGATTTTTTATCATAATATATTTAAGTGTGGACAACTCTCCCTGGTTCCTTCATTAACTGGTAACCTATAGAAGACGTATAAATAGAAGGACCAATTCCCTATTGTACGTTACACTTCAATATTTTCATATTACCTACTTTTTTAAATTAAAGTACACATGAATGTTAAAAGTAACTGAATCCCATATCATAATTAAAGCTTTCTTAGAAATCGCACCATGGCTGTGAAAGAAATGCCCGGGTGTTAAATCGTCTAATTGCTACCAAAGAGATGCCTGCATTGTACTTGCAGTTTCATTTTGATAACAGAAAATAATTGTCTCTAAATTTTATTAATCCCGAAATTATTTTAATTTAATTTTGATAAAAATCGTGTTATAACATATATTCTATATTTATAAGTAAGCAATTTATGTATTATAAGTCTAATTGGTTTTTAGTATTATTTATTTGGTTGTTTGTAAATTCTTAAAATATTTAATAGCACGAAATAAAAAATGTGAATTTTACCATATAAGCCACTATTGATTTTTATTGAAGTACCCAACAAAATAAATTAATATAGAAATGTACTGAAATGGATAATGAACAATTAAAAACCAAATAAGTATATTTCATTGAAAACTACGAGTGCAAAGTACTTGAATAGAAGACTACAGACTGTAAGAGTACGATTAAGAAATGTACCGATAGGTTTCTTATAATGTTGTTTTCGTGTTATAATTGTCTAATTAAAACTTAGTTTTAAGTATGAATGCCTGATGAAAACTAGTTTCTGAAAGTTATCCTTGTTATAGTTCTACTAAGAGCAAAGTTATTTCTTTCACGACGACATTTATTTACAAATAAATGTTATATTATCAATTAATATTACTTTTTTTCAGTTTTTCATGTTATTAATATTAATTGTGCATTAAACATATTTTCATATTGAATAATTGAATATATTTGTAAGTACATTGAAAGTCATACCAATGTCGCACATATTGTCGCCTTTGTAATGAATTTTTAACCAGTTCTAGCCAACCGATTGACTTGAATATTTTACACATATTTTTAATCTAAAAAAGCATTAATATTAAATTTCAGCTTAATTAAGTTTTTTTTTAAATTAAACTTCAGTATAATATTCTTCAATTCCATTTATGTTCATTAATTATGTTATAATTATTTCGTCAGACATTCTTTCAACGAAATGAAAACATGAAACAATATCCAGACCTATTAAAAACCTCAGATGAATAATGGCACAGATAATAAATTGCCGCTTTCAAGAATCCAAGTAAAAGTTTGTCAACCTTTTGGATAATATTGGTTTGTCTGACTTCGATTTGCAACTTAAATTTTATTCCTGTAAATAAAACTGCAAAATTTGTATTATTTTTTATTTGATTAGAGGTAGTGCTTTGTGGTGATTGGTACCTATCACATATTCCACTACCAAACAGCAATAAGTATTGCATTAGGTATTTAATATCAATGTTGTATTCTGGTATGAAAGGTGAGTGAGCCAGTGTAGCTACAAACACACAATATAACAATACAATAATTGATCTTACTCGTAGTTCTCAAGGATGGTGATGATCACTCACCATCAGGTGCATTTGCCAGTCTAGTCTATCGTCAATAAAAGAAAAAGAAAATAATCATATTTTTATGTTTATTTCTTTCAAACATTTTAGTTATAATTGTAAGACTAAGTCAGATTGTAATATATAATAATATATGTGCTACGAATTAATATTGAATATTACTGGAGAGTATCTGTCATTTTTTATATTAATCAATAATAATCTATATTTTAATCTGGCAACAAGAAGATTGACAGATACTCTTTATGGCGGGAAACTGATAGACTTGAATTATATTTACGAACATTGCGGATTGCGAGTTGAGATCTAGTTTTTACATAATATATGTACTAGTAAAGGTATCTTAATTGTGAGTTTATTATATTAGTTTTTTAAATTTTGCCGCTTTCATTCGTCACATCGGTTCACTGTGTATCTCTTTACTTCAATTGCTTGTTTTTTGTCGTTTTCTTTTCATAATTTTTATCGAAAGCTGAGTTTTATAGTAAGTATGTTAACAATCAATTATTTACTATCAAAATGTTTAGATATATCTAAGACTTATGATTGTTGATACCTTGAATGTAATACACAAAAAAGTTTTTGTGAAATTAAAAAGTAAATTGAATTGAAAACTAAGAAATTATACGTTATATGACAATATTGATATTTTATTTTCTATTTTAAGGGACATAACATCTAAGTTTCAAGGTTGGTGCCGTATTGGCGATATAAGCGATGGTTAACATTTCTTACAATGACAATTTCTATGGGCGTTGGTGACTACTTACCTATGACCCATATGCTCGTCCGACTGCCTATACTATATAAAAAAAAGATTATGAGTGGTTTGCATTCGAATTCCAACTATTTAGCAAGTCGTCTGTTTTGATGAAAGAGGGTAAGGAGAAATGCCACTAGATATTTTCCGTCATTCCACGCGTTATGATTTGTATAGCTCACGTTTTTCTCAGCGTATAGTAGCTAAAAGCTTCCTGGTTCAAACCCCAAGTCGGGCCAATAAATTCTCAGTGACAGTCTGGAGTCTCGAAGTGTGTGTGTACCTAGGATAGCACGTAAAGCCCTCCTGAACGAAACAAGTTTTTATTTTTTAATTACTTACAAGTTAAGATTCATAAGCTTCAAAACATTCTCCTCAAACAGGGAGAGGAGGCCTTAGCCCAGCAGTGGGACATTTACAGGCGGTTACGAGTTGCTGACAAAATTCTTGTTGACATAAATGTGAACAATATTCTGCAATGTTAAATGAATAAGATAACATTAATAAGCAAAATGCAATAAATAGTCTATAAACAATTTTCGAAAATATTGTCGTATGATATCTCTCAGCCGTATTAACTTGGGTCTGGCGCACCTGAACGCTCGAAATTCCTACGCCGGCCTCGTAGAGTTGCTGCCGGTCTTAACTAGATTGATTGATCTTTCCTTTCCTTGCCCTATTACAAAATCCCTTTAAAGATTAATTTTCGTTTAAAAATATCAAAAATTGCAATTTTACTCAATTAAAAAAGATACCTGAACAGACGGATAACGAATTACGAAACCATCCCGTCTTTCCTTCATTTCCATTTTACTTCAACGAAATGATAAATAAAAGCCATCTTTATTGCTTTAAGTGTAATGACGATATCTTCAAGGAAGCCATTAGCAGCTAATGTGACACCAGATCATTTATTCTAAGAGTAATGGTTGTATCGCGAGGGCTTGAATATATAATAATGCTTTTTAACATAAAATATTATATCATTCAATTCAATGAGTGAAATTGCATTGATATTTAAATATAAATTTGTGATAAAGTTTATCACATTATTAAGAAAGGTTTATATATAATTTTTATTTATTCTCATATCATCAATTAGTTCTGATATGTCTAATTATTATATGCATTATCCCAACTAGCGCAGGTCCATTATAATGAAATAAATAAAAAATATATAGAAAAGTAATTTAGGATGGATGGGGGAGACAAAATATGGAGACTGATATTTTGTTTTAGATTTTTATATATTAATTAGGTTCAGTCATTAATTATCAAATTAGTGAACTTCTCTGAACATAATTACGACGGAATACATGTATACCACTGTAACGATAGATGTCGATAAGTTTTTCTTTTATCAATCAATCAACAGAGAATCGTTTGCTGAACATAGGCCTCTCCCGCATCCAGTCGGTTCCCACCAACTTCTTAAGGTCATCGGTCCACCTGGCTAGAGGGCGCCCTACGCTACGTTTGCCGATCCGCGGTCTCCACTATAAGTTGTTCTTAATATTAAAATATACTACTTTCTTCTAGCCAGTTACTGGCTAGTCACTGGCAATAAAAAATTCAAATATTTTTTTCCGCCCTCGATATTAAGACTTGTTTATAATAATGAGCCTATATTAATTGTTGTTTGGTAAAAGTTATCATACCATACCAATAAACAACATATCTATCGGGACGCTTACATAATTTATATTATAAAGCTCAATTATTTGTTTGAACGCTTAGAAAACGACCTATTTAATAATAATATTTGCATTAGATTAGTCAATTTATTGAGCAACGTTATAAGGCTATATAAAATCACGACACATACAATCCACGGGGACGAAGCGGTAACGTTTGTGGCGGTTGAAGCCGTGTGGTGCAGCTAAATGCAGTAAATAAATATCAAAATATATGAAACAAAGTCTATTCACGGATGATCGTTTAATTTAAAATAAATATTTTGAGAGTCACTTCGATGACAGGACGACGGGGGTCGATCCTAAATTGTCTACGTGATTGATTCGTTTTCGGTGTTATAAATTCTCAATTAATTTTGTTTAAACGCTTTCACTACATTCTTTCTATCTGCTGTCCAAAATTAATAACTTACATTTTTTTATTAATATTCTTCCTTTTTTTATATAAAGAATATTTATTGTAACCTTGTTCCTTAATCATATATTCTATTGCTTTACAATCTTTCAATAGAAAATTAAGATATACGTTTGTTGCGAGTTGAGTCGTATTTACTGACATAATTTTTAACCTACTTTAAAACATGAACAGTTATATGTTTTACACCTAAGTTTTTTATGATTTAGTTAAATTTGAATTCCATTAAGATACCTAAGTAACAAATATATTACACATAAATTACCACCGACTAAATAACGTTTTATATATGAGCCCATATAAGTATATGTATTAATATTACTATGTGGTCTATTGCGAGGCTAAGGCAGGAAGCCTTCCACTGTGCTTTAGAATGTTTGTTTGAGAAGCTTATACCAACACGCTGATTGGAAGAGTATTATTTTGTCGTACGTAAAATACAATTCTTTTTTTATTAATATAATTTTATATATTTTGATTAAAATACTTTATAAAATAAATAAATAGAATTGTACGAATGTTACACATATCATAATTAAATATGTTATTGTAAAACAGTTTTATTGCTGTAAACAATTTGTTTGTAACAGTTACATATCTCTCCTGATTTGCTACCGAGTCCAGTAATGTCTCCGCTTGTACTGTGCTTAAATATTTTGTTATTATATGCTATAAAATATTTTTGCTCGAATATTTATTTAAATATCACATATAATATGAAAGAGTAGCGTAAATGCTTTTAAAAATAACATCATATGCTTAAATCTTGCTCTTTATTAATATGGTACTTATTTTTTGTGACAAATTATTGGACTTCAAGTTTTTAGGTGAGTGGGCAAATTGAACTCCTAATGGTAAGGGGGATGTAAGAGAGATTAACCATTCCTTACATTGCACATGCACCACCAACCTATCAACTAAGATGTTATGTCCCTTGTGCGTGTAGTTACACTCCACCACACGAACCTTTAGGCTCACTCACCGAGAACTCAGCGGTAGAATATTTGATAAGTTTACTACCCACCAACTTACCCAGGCGGGCTTACATAAAACTACTACGAAAAGTGCTTAAATAATTTTGGTAGTAATAGTTCTTCGGGAAATAAAAGGAAGGATTATTAATATTGTTCTATTTCGAATCAAAAATACATTCGTTTTTAACAGCTGGATAAACAAACATTATTTAAATTCAAACATTCAATTGTTTTATTAACGATTGCATAAATCAAAATTATTTAATTATTTTTATCTTAAAAAAACGCAATTACAATCGATTACTAAAATTGATAATTGCCTCTACAATAATAGATAATAATTGATATAAAACATTTAAGTTGAGCTGTTTGCATTATAATAGACTATAAAAATAACGTAAATTTTACTTTACATATTAATAAAATAATAATTTTTTAATGTTCATGTTTAATATATTTTCTTAGGTAATTAGAAATACCAAGAAATCTTCTCCGTTGTATCATACTAGTTGTCAAAATTTAAATGACAAAACAAATACAATAGAAACAAATTCACATTTGACCTCAATTTATACAAAATATTTTTAAAAAGCATTTTAATAGATATAATAAATATTAAACATACATATTGATAAAAAATACACTATATACCAAATATTATATAGAATCAATTTAAAATAAAAATAAAAATTCTTATGCTTTTAAAATTTCTGAAATAAAAAAATAATATATTATTTTTAAACATTTCTATTTCAATTAGCAACTAATTTGGCTCTTTAAAGGCATGTCAAGAAAATTATTTCTAAACATCTCAAATATATATTCAGCTGCTGCGTCTATAAAAATCGGTGAATATCGTTCTGTGATAAATTTCCAATTGTAGTTCAAGAGATGATGCATTCTGTCACCTAAAAAGTAAATAATGTAGCTTATTTTTTACTATATTATTATCAGTATATGGGGTTTTAAGTCGCACAGAAAAATAGAAAAAAATCTATTTTTGAATTAGTCATAACTAACAGTAAACAAAAAAACAAGGTGTCACTTAGACCATAAACCGCATAGTACAGCTGGCTATGGAGACTATGATGTAAGATCTTATATACCTGGTGCTTGTAATTACACAGGCTCACTTACCTTTTAAACTGGAACACAATAATACGAAGAAATAATGATTATCAATATCTTATATAATAAGTGAGAGTGGGAGAAGTGGGAGTTTCCCATACTGATGGGTTTGCAGTCTTTTCACGAGTGAAATATAATTATTATAAGATAAATAGAAAATATTATATATATCAACTCACTTGATTCCTTATCTCCAAAGTAAAGATTGGTCAAAGTAAAGTTAGCACCATCTCTTACGTCGTAAAAGTAATGGTAGTTCCTAAGATTTATAAACTGTTGACCATACTCTTCCTGAATATCAAACGGCATGATCATACCGAATTGAATATTATCTGAAATGTGAATATGAAATAGTTTTATGCAATATTTCAATGTTAAATATAAATTGCTTACTGCTCATTGATGAAAAAAACGCCGTAATATACGTTCTCTAACCAATAGCTACTTAAATATGTAGTATCGAAAAAGAAAAGAAATGTGTATTACATATATCTTAACCTAACAAATTACATTTCAAACGAATACAGGCAGAGGTTTACCAGTCCCTGTTATGGTTTATGGTTTAAGAATTTATTTCTCAAAAAAAGAATACAATTTATTTTAAATATTTGAGAAAACAAGATGAACATACTTAAATTTTATATATACAAAATACGGACGGTACGCAAAAATAAAGAACAACAATTAGACTTTTCACTCAAAATAATGTGGATATGACAAAAACAAGATGCAATATTACGTATCGTTTGTGTTATAGCAATTGGGTAGCAATTGATATTTTTTTCTTTAGCTAATTTACACCTTAAAATTTTGTAAGAAAAATACAATAATCAAAAAAAAGGTAGAAAATTAGATAATGTTAAATGAAACTCTTAAAACTATTTTATAAGAAACGCAACTGTTACCAGGGAGTGCCATGCGTCTCCGACGTACGTGTCTTCGCTGCAAATAACTTAATCCTATAGGTAGCAGAGCGACAATCAGCGCGCTTTACATTTACGCGTATGCGTTTTTAAACGACGTCTACATGATCATCATCATATGATCACGTACACGTGATGACTCTATGGTGATGATCATGTAGATCTGAGCTCAACTTACATTGGAATTATCTCAATCTCTAAAACTGACCATTTTTTAACTTTGTTTTGTTCCTATAAACTTTCAATCATCATCATTTTTAGCATTTTTATTTATAAGCCGATTGAAAAAAAAAACAAACACTAAATTTTTAGTTAAGTTTGCCACAATAGATTAATAAAAACCAGTTAAGCTTTTTCTAAGATTAGCGTACACGAACGCACAAAAATTCTATCTTCTATATCTTCCATGTACAGACAGCAATCAGTTGTTACCATTTTTATTATATGCATATGTATTTCGGATGACAATAATTTGGTACCTTTCAAAGCTATTAGTAAAATTATCTATTGTTGGTACGAGTCCCATTGGCAGAAGTATTTTTTTGTTGTTGTAAAGTGCAGTAATTTATTTCAATACTAAATTGATTTCTTTGAAAAACTTACTGAAATATGAAGTACAGGAACCTGCACCGCTAATAGGTAGTGAAAATAATAATCCATCTGTCATGTATTGACCCGTAACCATCATATCCGTATGGAAGGTTAAGTGTGTTATATTAGAGTTGAAATTAAATCTGAAAAATAATTTGACATCATTGAAATCCTCACGATTTCCTATTCATTTATCTATTATAGATGGCGTCCACATAAATTTTAACTATAAGTTACTGTACTCTAGTCAAACTGAAAGAAAACCTCTTTCCACAAATCGTAGAAGCATCTTCTGGTTACTCTAAAGAAGACTTTTACCGTTGCGTCAATTTTATTTATTTATAGCAATGTGTTAAACAGGCGATGAGCCGAGATGGCCAAGTGGTAAGACGCGTGAATCTTAAGCGATGATCGTGGGTTCAAACCCGGGCAAGCACCACTGAATTTTCATGTGCTTAATTTGTAATTATAATTCATCTCGTGCTTTACGGTGAAGGAAAACATCGTGAGGAAACCTGCATGTGTCTAATTTCACTGAAATTCTGTCACATGTATATTCCACCAACCCGCATTGGAGCAGCGTGGTGGAATAAGCTCCAAACCTTCTCCTCCAAAAGAGGAGAGGAGGCCTTTAGCCCAGCAGTAGGACATTCACAGGTTGTTACGGTTAAACAGGTAATATCTTGTATCTGAAATTACACTTCAAACTACAAAGGAGCAATCCATAGCAATGATGATTGTAGATGACTAATGTTTTCATGCAAACTAGACAGAACTAGCTAAAACCTATCTAGTAGACTAATAAAATAATAATAGATTTTTAGACCAGTTACACTTATCTAGATAAATATCAATGCTCAATAACCTGTCCTCAACGACCATCTTTATTCATTCCAATTCATCGCTATGTTGTATTTAACACTTTGTAAATCAATAGAATATAATATATTAAATAATATAGGTTATATTTGAAATTTAACTTACCCATAGTCTTCTAAAACTGCATTATTTAGGCCGCTATATTCTAGGTTTGTTGTATTGTATCTCCATCCATCCTTGTTCAAATCGATTGGCTTTACTCGAATAGTGTCAAATTGTGGAGAATTGTTTGAAGCCTCATCAGCGACTTCAGATCTTCTACTAAATATGTTAAAGAAATTTTGGTTCTGAAGGAAACAAGTCAAAGGCACTGTACCTAAAATAATTAATCGATATTTATAACCTGGAACTGGAATACTGGAACCATATAGTTTTTAGACATTTCGTGAATTTATTATGACACTCGATGCTTTAACTATATAAGTTTAATTTTTATTTATAATATAAAACTATATAGAGTTTTTAAATCCAAGAGTCATTATTAATAGCTAAATTCTCAGAGCAACTTACCTGCTGCCAAGGTACCTGAAACTTGGAGTCCAACAAATGCGAAATATAACAAACAACCCCTGACTGCCATGATGTCCAATTCGTAAAGTGTGCATTTGCAATTCCCGTTTGCCTTTTATACATATTCTGCTATTTACCAATTAACATTTACAGTAAAATCTTGTTTTTTTTCATTGTTGTTAATATATTTGTGATGGATTCCGTACACATTTTATATATTTCTGATTTTATTTTTGTTGTAGCATAATTGAAAGAACAGAATTAAAAATAAAGTTAAATTTGAACATTTAATGTTGAACATGATTACGAATGAGATTAAAGATTTATTTTCAAATATATAGGGACTTTGTCAAATTGATTACGCGAAGAATATGACCATCTTATAGTGTACTCACATCACATCTTATGTATACTTATAAATTACCTTGAAGAAAATATTATAATTTGCAAAACTGTAATAAATTGGTAACTATAACTGTAGTTGTACTGATCCTTTTTGAATGCATATATTGCGGATGCAATATTTAAATTCTTGACCATGTTACATATACCCATAATATTAGACAGCATAGTAGAACAATTTCTTCTCTAAGCCTTCTTCTTCTCTCAAATACGAGGTTACTTTACAAGCTTAAAGAACACTGTCAGATTCCCGATAAACTGATATACAAGTTATAAATTATATGAAGAACACTATAACACTGCAATAACATAAATAAGTAACCCTTAAGAATTTTACGTGGTAGAAAACAGCGTTTTTATATTTGCTTCAGGATTTACAAAATCATCAATATTTATTATAAAATAAAGAATATTCATGCTATTGGCGTTTACATTCAAATGCTTGTTTAATTACAATTTAGAAACAGTTAGAATGTAAATTTTTGAATTCAATCTATTTATATGAAAGAATTACTGACTCACTGACTCACATAAAACAGCACAGCCCAAACTACTGGGGCTAGCACCATGAATATTTACGTACGGGTACTTTTTTAACCAGTAGGTTAGCACTAAGGAAGGATTTTGGAAAATGGAACCCCAAAGACAGTGGAAGAAAGTTTGTATAAAAATAAGAAATTGGTATTTAGCAATTCTCAATTATGACGTGAAAGAAGCCGTGGGTAAAGCGCTAGTTTATCTATAAGGGCAAATATATACAAATGGCTTATTATGTGCTGATACAGAATGCACTTCAATCGCGCGGGAACGTGTTCTTATCTGTAATTACCGTACCGATGCAAATTCCCATTGTATGTATCTTATTTTTGTCCCGTTTAAAATAATTAATTGTTGTTAGCTTGTATAAAGTATTTCTATCGTCTTATCGCATAGCCAAACGAGTTGTTCAGTTTATTTTTTTTTAAACTAGCTGCGCAACCTATAAAGAGAGGGGAATATATCACAAAGAAGTGGTTTTTTTATCATGGTAAATGCTTATCAACATTGGTGAATTAAGATTCAAGGTCACTCGTCCGTTTTGGTTTTAGAAAAGCCATTTTTGCTGAAACCAATAAAATAATGAAAATTAACTATTTATGTTTACGGCAAAGATCGTTTAGAAAACGGCCAATTAAAAAAATATATTCACGTTAGTTTAGTCAATTCATTGAGAAAGTTTATAGACTATATAATATCACGACACATACAATCCACGGGGACGAAGCAACAATATTTGTCGCGGTTGAAGCTGCACGGTGCAGCTAGTGCTAAATAAATATGAAAATACATGAAACAAAGCTTATTCGAGCCGAATTATTCCGCATTTGGCGGATGATCAATTAATTTAAAATAATTAATTTGAGTGCCACCTCGATGACAGTACGTATGGAAGTTGGGGTGTACACACTTCCAACTTCCAGACTCCGGTCAGCTACTGAGAAATTTTCGGCAGAAAAACCCAATAACCCCGGACCTCTGGGCCTGTGGCCTTACATCTAGCCACTAGACCTACACGAGGCAGTTATGTTACACTACTCGTAATTATTATTATTTATATTGCCAAAAAACTTTTACTACAGTTTTTTATTTGAATTTCAAATTATTCATTTTTATAAATATTCACTGATATGCAAAATTACAACAGAATAAAAATTCATATTAAAATATAATTTTATTAGAAAACCTTAATCAATGTTGCATACCATTTTGTCGTTCGCAACGAAAATATTCATATTATTTATTTATTTTTAATTAATTTTTAAGATTTTGATTAAAATACTTTATAAAATAAGTAAATAGAAATATATTAATTTTATTATGATTAAAGTTTTGATTCTGTAAACAGTTTTAACGAGTTACATAGATAGGACAT
This sequence comes from Nymphalis urticae, assembly GCA_905147175.2. Lineage (NCBI taxonomy): Eukaryota > Metazoa > Arthropoda > Insecta > Lepidoptera > Nymphalidae > Nymphalis > Nymphalis urticae. The sequence goes on along the minus strand of LR989994.1, from coordinate 3,629,149 downwards.
CATCTGATTTGCTCTTAAATAATATAATTAAATTTGTAACAACACAGTCAGTACCGGGCACAGCAATCTCTCCGCCTCTATTGTATTCATATATATTATATATTTTTTAGATTAAATTTTTTATCTCTCATAAAATATCAAAAAGTAGCGCAATATTTTTAAATATAACATAATATGCTTAAATCTTGCTTTTCATTAATATGTTATATTTTTTGTGACAAATGAATTGACCTAAAGTTTTTGTTAATAAAATATATAGGTGGATGGGCAACTGGATCTCTTGATGGTAAGTGGTCACCACCGCCCATAGAATTTAGGACCGGAAGAAATATTAAGCTTTCCTTACATTGCCAATACGCCACCAACTTTGGGAACTAAGATGTTATGGCCCTTATGGCTGTAGTTACACTCCGCCACGCAGAGCCTGTAGTCTCACTCATCCTACAAACTGGAATACAAAAATACTACTATGTAGTGTTGGTGGGTTGTTACCCACCGACCTACCCTGAAGCGCTTACATAAAACCACTATGAAAAAAGCTATTAATATAAGTAAATTTTAATTTTTAGACGACGTTAAAATTTAGTTAAAATTTAGGAATTAATTTCTTAGGCAAATAAAAGAAGAGATTATTAATATTGTTTTATTTTGAGTCAAAAATATGTTACTTTTTAAAAAAAGACTAAAAACCCACAAACAAAAAACTAACTTTCTAATTGAAAAAATAAAAAACACAACACAGTAAAAATTCGTATGTCTACTAAATTTTAAAACATTTAATTATTTCGTTAACGATAATTGTACAAATCAAAATGAATTAATTATTATTATCGTTAAAAATTGCAATTACAATTGATTCCTAAAATTGATAATTGCTTCTACAATAATAGATGTTAATTGCTATAATATTTAAGTATAGCCCTTTGCATTATAAAAGACTGGTCATACAAAATAGAAAAAACTGAGTATTGTATATATGGACATAGGTACAATAGTACATACCCCTAAAGATAAAAGTGGTTATACTTTTACGTCCCAAGTTCTAAAAATCTAAGAATTTAAAAACGGCTTGTCATATTAACTATTAAAACAAAATATATCCCAAAACACAAAATTTTAGTAGCGGTTCAAAATTTCCATACAAGGCCGCGGTTTATATTTTTTTAGGGTTTACTTTGAAATACTAAGCAAGTATACCTTCTGTATATAAAACAAAAACAATAGAAGCAAATTGACATTGAACAAAATTTATATAAACATGTTTATAAAATAATTATAATAAATATAATGAATATTAAACATGAATATTGATAATTGCACGCTAAATTACAAAAAATATGGAATAACTAAATTAAATAACAATTTAGCATACATTTAGAAACAAGTTCTTAGAATAATAATTAATACATTATTCTTAAACATTTCTAACTAGCAACCAAGTTGGCCCTTTAAAGGCATGTTAAGCATATTATTTCTAAACACATGAAATATATATTCAGCAGCCGCGTCTATAAAAATCGGTGAATATCTTTGTGTGATGAATTTCCAATTGTGGTTCATGAGATGATGCATTCTGGCACCTGAAAAGAAAGTAGCTTACACTACAATTTACAATTAGAGGGATTTTAAGTCTTACAGATAAAAAAAATCTACTTTTGAATATAGATTGAATAAACATAGTAACTAATTGTTATTTGTGATTTTATGTTTTATATATAATATGCTATAATGGCGAGTATTTTGGTATATAAATTGCTCATGTTTTATTGATTTAATACAGTCAATAAAAGTCCTACGTTGCGTTACTTCGAGTTTGTAAAAATAAAAAAGGTGTCTCTGTGGTTGATATAAAAACCACATAAACATATTCTGGAAACAAAAAAGGCATCCAGGGCTTTGCATTAATGCAGGAGACAGTTTTGTAAATGTAAAAAATAAAATAGGTCTACTAAGTAATTTGCTGATGATTCTAGTGAACAAAAAAAATGTGTCACGCGATGGCAAGTCACTTAGGCCATAGATCGCATAACTATGAAACTATGATTTAAGATGTTATATGCCTTATATCTGTAATTACAATGGCATACTTACCCCTCAAACTGGAACACAGCTATACGAAGAAATCATGTTTGTCGATAGTATAAGGGATAAGTGGGAGGTTCCCACATAGAAGCGTTTGCAGCCTTTCCACAAGTGATATAATTATTATAGCATATATAGAAAATATTATATATATCAACTTACTTAAATGCTTATCTCCAAAGTAAAGATTGGTTAATGTAATTTTAGCATCATCTCTTACGTCGTAAAAGTAACGGTAGTACCTAAGATTTATAAACTCTTGACCATACTCTTCTACAACATTAAACGGCATGATCATGCCGAATTGAATATTTTCTGAAATTTGAATATTATTAAATATTTGTATGCAATATTTCAATGTGAAATATAAAGTGTTGGCTATAAATAATGACCTATTACTCCGTTGTTAGTTATAGCATGTACATATATGTGACTGAATTTCTTCAGACACACGCAGGTTTTCTGACAATTTCTTTGTATTGATTTTAAGATGAATTGTTATATATCTCGAAAAAATCTATCAGAACATAATTAAATAGGTAATCTTATCCACTTGGTAATTTTGCAATGTACATAATTATATGCTCCTACATTTATTTGTAACTAACTTCGTCAGTATGTTAAATAATTAGGAAGTCGATTTTAACCTACTGACTTATTGGTATATGAATATATATATGATATGAAAAAATAGCAAGTATAAATAAATACTACCGATGACAATAATTCAGCACTCTTTCAAAGCCGTTACATAATTCTCCATTTATTGTACGAATTTTTTTGTAAAGTGCACACAACGAGGTTAATTTAAGCCTACTGATTTGTTATATTTATAATATATGTTATATTTATATGAACATATAAGATATAAAAAATAGCAAGTAGACAATACTACGGATGAGAATAATTAGTCTCTTTCAAAAACACTACAAAATATATTTATTACTTGTAAAAGTCCCATAAAATATATTGCCAATGTAGTAAGTATATAAGTTTTTTTTTTTTTTTGTAAAGTGCAATTTATTTAATTACTAAATTGATTTGAAATTGAATTGAAATTTATTTGTAAAACTTACTCAGATACACTATACAGGAACCTGTACCGCAAATAGGAAGTGAAAATAAATATCCATCTGTCCTGTATTGACACGTGACCATCATATCCGCATGGAAGGTTAAGTGCAAAATATTCGAGTCGAAATCGAATCTGAAATATAATTTGACATCATTCAAATCTTTCACGTATTCCTATTCATTCATCTATTCTAGTATTTGTCTACATACATTTTAATTATAAGTTACTTCGGTCTGTTCATTATAAATGAAAAGGAAATTATAACCTACACGCCTGATTCCACAAATCATAGGAAACATCTTCTGGTTATTTTAAAGAATACTTATGCTGTAACGTCAATTTAATTTATTTATATCAGGATATTAAACGTATAAATGTATTACCCAAGATCTTATGTATCGTATATACTGTATCTGAAATAACACTTCAAATTGCAAAGGAACAATACAAAGCACTGATGTGTTATAGTAGATGGCTAACGTTTTCAAGCAATCAAGACGAAACTAACAATACCTGTAGTGGACTAATATAATATATTAATAATATATAATAACAGCAGATTTTTAGACTAATGCCTTCTATCTAGATAATTATTAATGTTATAACTGGTCCTCATTCACCTACTTTATTAATTCGAATTCACATATTTGAAATTTTACTTACCCATAGTCTTCTAAAACTGCATTATTCAGGCCGCTATATTCTAGGTTTGTTGTATTAAATATCCATCCATCCTTGTTCAAATCAATTGCCTTTACTCGAATAGTGTCAAATTGTGGGGGATGTTTTGAAGCCGCATGTGTTAAAGAAGTAACTTCAGCTCTTCTACTAAATATGTTAAAGAAATTTTGGTTCTGAAGGAAACAAGACAAAGGCACTGTACCTAAAAGAATTAATCAATATTTATATTCCTTGATTCTTGTACACAAATATTGTAACTCCATATTTATTAGACATATAGTGAATTTAGTATAACACTCGATGTTTTAACTGTTAAAGCTTAACTTTTATTTAAAATATAAAACTAAACATAAAGGTTTTGATTCCAAGAGTCATTATTAATAGCTAGATTGCCGGAGCAACTTACCTGCTACCGAGGTACTTGAAACTTGGAGTTGGAGTCCAACAAATGCGAAATATAACAAACAACCCCTGACTGCCATGATGTCCAATTCATAAAGTGTGCATTTGCAATTCCCGTTTGCCTTTTATACATATTCTGCTATTTACCAAGTACAGTCAAAACTTATGTTTTTTTTTCATTGTTGTTAAAATATTTGTGGTGGATTCCGTACACATTTTAAATATTTCGTGGTTTTTCTTTTTGTTATAGTAAAATTTAAATAACAGTGATGAAATTAGGTAAATTTGGATTATTTAATTTAAATTAGGTATATTTTGAGGAACATAAATAGAAAAAACTTGATCAAATTCGTAACTATAACGTACTATAATTGTATTTGTGACTGATCCTTTTTGGACTCATAAGTTACTCGAAGAATTATTGAACAAGAATTCAAGAAATTTTATTTTAACGGTCAATTAAGTTATTATCTATTATTTTCTCTGTGTAGCATTGGGCTGGAGCACTGAATCGAATATTCAGTAAAATATTTTTTTTATGTAAAAGGGGGCAAACGAGTACGTGGTTCATCTGATAGGCATTGACTACAACCGCCAATGGACCATCGTACACCTGACTGAACCACCTGCAGGTGTTCACCTGCCCCCTGCTTAGTAGGGACAGGCTAGAGAGTAGAACCCATACCAGGAGGCCCTGGACGATTCGTGGCAGGGTTTCAGGGACACCGCAGCTTTTACAGAGCCGAGAAAGACCTCTAACTCCGGCCCTCGTTTGGGGGAGAAGTACGTTTTCACAATTATGTACTCTCCCTACCCCGCTACTACGTAGCCCGAGCCCCGCTCAATGAGTGAGGACCCGTTCTATTCCAAAATAGGATCGCCACGTTGCCGTCCAAGTCCCCTATCCCTTGAGGTAGGGGAGGGACGAAATAGGGCCCTCAGGCTACAGCCAGAGCAAACCGACCTGACTTTGACGTTCGTCTGGAGGAAGCTTTGTTCGTCTCTCATGATGAAATGACAGATTTTTCCTCTGCTTGTTGCTGTCCGACGTGTTTAGTCGTCTGGGTGCCTGAGACTACTTCTTATATTATTTATGTTCAGTTATGTTCAAGATAACTTATTTGCTTTTAATTTTCAAGTACAACTTTGTTCTTATCTACGTTGTAATTTCCGCTTAAAGAGAAATGTCATAAATATAAAATTACTTTCATATTCAGATCGTTCTGATGAATTGCGTTGAAAATATGACAATTGCGAAATTAGATTTACATTTTCTTTTGTCAATTCTCTTGCGATGACGCAAAATTTTCAAGTATGCAAATACATACATATGTAAAACCATCCTTCTTACATAAAAATTTAGTAATGAAGTCAACATTTTATTTGTCATCTCACGTGTAGAACTTCTCCATCAGCTGAGTTAAATGCTGCTTAAAATAGATTTCCATCTGCTTGATTATTATTTTTAATGTGGCAAATTATTCAAGTCAATAAGTCAGAAAAATTGAGGTACAAGTTACTTCGCTGGAATAGTGTACAATGGTGTAAGCAGGTACAGCATTGGTGATTAAATTCATTAGAAAAAATGTACTAGCCTATCCCACTACTTGCATCACCTAGCACGAGGTTAATTACTAACACGTAGTGGTTGCCCAGATTTAAAATCAAAATAATTTATTTTAGACACAAGACAGACTCAGCTCTTGCCAAACTCAGACATAGAATTGTCTTCACCTCCTAAATAATGAATGCAACAATGAACTGTATAATAGCATGATTTAAAAAGTCTATCCATATTATTTTAAAATAATAAAGTCATATTTCCGGTAGCCTGAAATTTATAGCATTAAAGTCAGGAAGAAGATTAGGAATAGGAATGATATTAGAATGGAAGTAGAATTGAAAAGATGCAGCCGTTCGGGCCGACGAGGCGTGAAAGAGATATAAGGAATAGAATTTTAAATGAGGACATTAAGGTTTAACGTGTCCATCCAATAAAAACGAGACTAGCTAGCATTTAGGGGATTTCATTCGATTTTTTTTGTACGTTTGCAGCGTGACCTGTTTTATATATATTTGCCTTTATTAAATGTGGAACCCGTTTACTTAGTGATTTTTATAATGATTTTCTTTCTTATTTCGGAATTTCTGATCGAATACGTAAGGTAACATTACTAAGTTTTCTTTTGCTTAATTTGTGTTATAATAACAAAGTTCATTTCGTGCTCGACGTTGAAGAAAACCTATGTGACTCCACCACCAATCCACTTTGGAGCAGAATTCTAAAATACATTTAAATTTTTAGATGCAATAGTCATCATAAATGAGCTTTACAATCGCCAGTTTGATCGTTACACATTTCAAATATTTGTTTTGGCTAAATGGGTATTTGCCGTCGTTTAGGTGTTTGCGTGTATTGGGACACGACGATTTCTACTATATGTAATTGATGAGTCAATTAACAATTAGTGTTAAACTGAGCATGCATTTAATAACACGTTCAATATTCATATTAAAATAGTTCGTGAACGTTTTTTAATCACTACAATTGCGTTAATAACAACAAGTTCGCATTAGTATTAGTACTTAATTAGGGAAGTTGAAAGTTTATTTAGCGAATAATTAATTAATTTTTTTAGAATCATCCATATGAATCCACGTCTGAAGTAAAGTTTGTTCATTTTTTAAGGATTTTTTATTTATATTATGTAGAACAGTAACATACTTGTGAATAAATAATGACTAATTTTATGCTAGTGAAAATAATTAGTTTTCATTTTAAATCCATCAGAATTGCCACAAACAAAGAAATTTCCCTTTGCTTTTTTCTGCAATCTGCAGTCAGCGAAGTACTTTTTTCTTCAATTACTATTGGCTATCTACCCAGCTATTATCGACTTTTCGCGTTATTTTGTTTCAGCATTGAAATCATTAAACATAATTTTTGGAACTATTTTAAAGTAACTACGATAATAATTGTATTATTACGATGTATTTGACGTACGTATAAAGATTTAGTTTATGTACATTCTGTATGCGACGGACAAGCAAAGGAAACGTAGTATATATCTTTAAATGTTATAAAAACCGGGTTTTTTATTGAATATTTGTAAACGATTTCTTAACGGAGCGATAAATTCTTACAGTAAAATACTTAAATATATTTATGTGCTTAAAATTGAAAGGATATATTATTTTTATTATTACACGAAGACAGTGAAGACTTCGTCCATAAATCCAGTGTCTTCTGTCCCGGCAAGAGTATATGTTTATTGATGTTAGTATATTTTTTGTGCCTGTAATTAAACTATCTTGTTTGCTCTTCTTCAAGTAAAATTATCCCTTTACAGTTTTCAATATGTCCAGTTTATTATAAGCTAACGGTTATTATAATTCTACGACAACATAAAAAGTGTTAAATATTTTAATTTGTTCATTTTAAATTGGGGCCAACTACTGGGCAACAACTTGGACATGGCTACAACGTGGACATGTGATGGTGTAGGCTTACCATAAGTGGCCTACACTATCACATTAGTTGCTTAAACCTTCCATAGACATTGGCATTGTAAATAACATGAACAATTCATTACTTCGCGTTGTCAGTACGATAGTAACTTCTCCAAACATACCTATTTTTTTTGAGTCTATCCGTTTGGGTAGGTACCGCTTACTTTTCAGATACTCTACCGCTAAACAACAATACTTAGTAGTATTGTATTTCGGCTTGAAGGGTTAGTGAGTGTAGGTTGGCGGCGTATGGCGATGTAAGGAATCGTTTATATTTCTTATAGTGCCCATGCTGGGGGCGTTGGTAACCCTCAGGTGGCCTATTTTTAAAACACAAATTTCCTGTATCATATGTTCATCAATATATCGTGGTCTAACAATGCAATATCAAAAATTTTAATAAAGAGAATAATAAAGATTGGAGAATAATAAGAAAGAATAATAAGAAGAATTAAGCATGACTTTTATATTATAAATTTATTCACAATTAGCGCAGAATATGTTATTTTACATTGCAATTAACATTTCATACAAGAGTACATTTAAATAAAATCTTTGTTATGACTTAAAAATTCAAATACACTTACATATTTTCTAATAGTATTTTATTGTAACTATTATTTGTTTTCTACGTATTTCACATTACTCTTAATTTAAATTTTATATTTTTATTTGATGAAATACATTAATCCTCAGTGGCGATAAGTATTAACTACATTTAGGTATCAAGATGGAAATAGGTTTTTTAAAAAGATAAATCAAAACAACTATACAACAATAAAGTAAACGTATATCGACACATACAATTTAGACAGAAAAATAGAACAAAAGAATAAAAACTGAGTAACTGAAATATTATTTATAAGATATCCTCCACCGCCGAGAGTCCAAGTTCAAATGTAAAATCTAGTGCCTGCCGGTGTCTGCGCTCGCCCGCTTGCGTTCCCTCGAACCGAAATTACGCCACTCTGACGTCACAGTTAAAGACACGCCCCCCTGGGGCCTATCTTTTAGCTAACTCTACATTATTTTGAAATTAATTTCCATAATAAAATTGCAAGCATAAACAAGACATATATATACTGCAGATAGTATAGAAACCTCTTTTTAAAAAAGTACCAACCCATATACTAATATCAACATATATAAGTTTATATATGAACTCGACCTCATACGGGTAAAATAAGGATTTTATCCCGTGAATAGTTTAATCAATAAAGTATAATAATTCGCTAATAGATCTTTTCGCCCATACAGTAAAGTGCTAGGGGCATATAATAATATATATACATAAAACACCACCCTGCGTATTTTTCATGCGTCTATTCATTATTGTTTTCTTAGGTTCTGTCTACGGCTTCTATGCGTGAGTGGCTCATCGTAAATGCGTCTCACATTATAAGACAGATCTTTTGAAAAAGGTGACCTGCCATTTGGTTTCCTTTAATATTGGTAAATGGTCAACATTAGCACAATATAAAATATTTACCATCCTTTACATCACCAATGCGCCACCAACCTTGGCAACTAAATTGTTTATTGGGCTTGGATATGTAATAAACATGGTAAATACGAATGGAACTTGCGAAATCTTTTCGCCAGCTCCTTCCGCATTGTTGACCACCACCAAAAGGTTTATTTCTTGCGCGACAATTTCAATGTTGCCGAAACCCCTAATATGTTAATTAAAATTAAGCATATATTTTAATGTTCAAATTTCAAAAGGGCACCGCAGCCGCTAATTTTTTCTATAGCGGCTTAAAATTTTAAATAATAAAATGAATATTTAAATAAAGAACGTACTATTCCAATGTTTCTAGTTTACAAATAATAAAAGGTGTAAAAAAATAGACTAAAGCGTTGTACTATTCAATCCCGATATCCGTGGTTGCTCACACCGAGGCATTTTTCTTATTTTTTGCGTTATTATACCAGCTCTAACTTCTAAGCAAAGGTTCGATCCGAATAGTTTAAAGAGAAATGTGTATAATTAACCTTTATTATGAAGCAATTTAATTGCATAAGGATTAGTATCATGATACGAATGTCATCATTTTTCGATAAAATACCCGTGTTTTTAATGAATAATTTGAACAAAGACAGTTAACAACACCTACATAAACAATACTTATTTATTTATTTAAAAAGTTATAAGAATAATAAGTATAAACACAAATTAAGCACATCAAATTTAAGTAGTGCTTGCCCAGGCTTGAACTCTTCGGTTTAAGTTCACTTTTTGTAACAAACAAATAACATAACTTTTAAATCTTTTTTTCGTAAATATTTAACTAAAGATTCATATTTCAAATATTTATCCCACCATGCTCCTCCAATGTTAATTTTCTCTATTTATTTTCTCACAATATTTTGCTCCATCAGACCTCTTATCAAACTAATTACTGGCCGCCTCGTGGTACTTGTATGACATCCGATCTAATGATCTTCAAATAAGTTCCAGGTTTTTTATTTAATGAGCCACCTCAGCTCCATAAAAAAACTATTTATTCAAGTAATACCCTAAGCTATTTAGGGTATAACTTGAATAAAAATATTTGTCATTAATTATTTTATCTAACAGTTATTTTGAAAAGTCATATAGTTTAAAATGAGCTTTATCGTTAAATGGCAAAGTCTAAATTAAACTACGAAAGGATTAACGATCTCTGACAATTAAACAGAAGTAACTACATCGCCATTTATTGGTCCCAGCAGAATACTGTGATTCTTAAATGTAACTAAAATCCAACACGACATAGATTATTATCAAGATATGCAAAACCACTAATTACGAGCTACACAAAATATAACTAATGATTATAACACTTATTTTCATAAAATAAATAAATAAAAAATTATAATTTATAAATGGTTTCAAAATATTTAATTTGATTAAACAAAAATTTCATTGACATGTCATTTTGGGTTTTTCTTTACAAAAAGGACTTTGTTTCTTTCTGTAAAATATTCTTCTTCAAGCGTTGAAACATCATGAAAATACAAAACAAACAATTTCGGGTATTGTTCGCTCTTTTATAAAACTTGGCATGAGTGAACAACGCGTCACTGCCATGCAAATACGATGAGATAAAATTCGGTATTGCACGAAATATCTACGAAATGGAAGCTTGCTTGCGGCTAGGTTGGCGTTACTCGTCCAAACTGCGGATGACACTGATATGTCAACGTGATAATATCGGACCCTAATAAAGTAAAAGAAATGATATTCCAACGCTGCTATCACTATCGTTAATCATTGTACATTTAAGATTAATTTATTATTGCTTTTTGTTTTTTCTGATATCATCATAATTGTTCATTGCTTATTTGATTTTATTATTGAATATTTTTAAAATACACATTCATGTTTAAAGTAACTAAATCCCATGTCTTAATTAAAGTTTTCTTAGATATCGCAGCATGGCTGTGAAATAAATGACCGGGTGTTAAATCGTCGCTAATTGCTACCATAGAGATGCCTGCATTGCACTTGCAGTTACATTTTGATAACAGAAAATAATTGTCTCTAAATTTTCTTTTTTTAATTGTTAATTCTGATAAAATCGTGTTAAAGTTAGCGGATATTTTTTATAAAAGGGCATGAGTGCTTACTGGAGTAAGATGGATTACGCCTGTAATCGATTCAGAATTGAAATCTTCATTATTTTCTTAAGATTCATCGAAATATAGGCTGTTTGTCTATCGTATTTAAATTCACTTCGGAAATTTATAATACGCTATGCTATATTTTTATTGAGGCGAAATAAACAACATTAAATTTAATAGAATAATGAGAATTAATAGCACATAAAGGATAATATGATGTAATAACATAAATGGGAATTATTTATTAAAATATCTTACAATTCTTCATCATACTTCTTTTTCCTTTAATTGTTTCGTAATTATGTCCTTCTAACTGAACGACGCACACAAGGTACAAGGTAAAAGTATGTACGCAAAACACACATACTTTTTGTTCTCTCATTGTCATAATCCGATGGGACTGCAAAAATTGCACGAACTTTTATATATATATATTCTATTTAGTTTGTTTAGTTAATTATCACTTTATAAAATATAGTGTAATGTATTATGTGTATTTTTCTATGCAATTGTCGTTTTACCCATAATATATTATATATTTACAATTAAAACAGCCATTAATGTATTATAAATCAAACTGATTTTTAGTATTATTTCTGTTGGTTGTTCTTACATAGTATAAATTTAATAGGATTTTTTAATTTAACTTTATCTTGTTAAAAGATTCAATAGGATGAAATTAAAATTGAAACTTTTGTACATATAAGCCATTTTTTGCCCTATAAAATAAATTAATATAAAAATATACTGAAATGGATAATAAATAATTAGGTACTTGAATATAAGACTACAGACTGAAAGAGAACGGACCAAGAATTGTACCGATTGGTTTCTTGTAATATTGTGTTCGTGTTATAATTTTCTAATTAAAACTTGGTTTTAAGTATGAATGCCACTTCAAATTAGTTTCTGAAAGTTATCCATTTGCTATAGTTCTAGTAAGAGCAGTTTTTTTCTTTCTCGACGACATTATTTACAAATTATTTGCTAAGTGTAATGACGATATCTTCAAGGAAACTGTTAGCAGCTAATGTGACACCAGATCATTTATTCTAAGAGTAATATATGTATCACGGGGGCCTTAATATATAGTAATGCTTTTTAATATAAGTTATTATATTATTAGTTATTTAAATATTAATATGTGATAAAATTTATCACATTATTAAAAAAGGTGCAAATATATATATTAAAATAATATATATATAATAAGCTGACGAAAGACGAAAGCTTCCCCCATAGAACGCCAACCACCCCGATCTTGGGCAGCCCGCATCCATCCTGTACCTGCCACCTTTTTCAAATCGTAAATACATATCATAAAGATCATCAATTAAAATTTGCACCAAAATATATTGAGTCCCACTAGCGCAGACACAGATAATGTGATGTTAAGTTTTTAATTTTCATATAATAATTACGTTCACTTATTAATCATCAACATCGTGAAATGCTAGTTTTATATTATCGATAACTTTTTACCTACTTGCAAAACATTTTTTTTTTTGCCTTCCATGTTAATACTTGCTTATAATAATGAGTCTATATTAATTGTTGTGTGGCAAAAGTAGCTCCGATGTCCCGTCCCGCCTTTGTCTTACCATACCAACAAACAACATTTCTATTGGGATGCTCACATTGGATTATTTATATTTTAAAACCATATCAATGGTCTGTATGTTTGAATGCTTAGAAAATATCCGATTTAGAAATATTTTAGATTAGGAAATTTGTTGAGAAAGGTATATAACATCACGACACTTAAAATCCACGGGGGCTCAGCAGTAAAGTTTGACGCGGTTGAAGCCGCACGGTGCAGCTAGTACTAAATAAATATGAAAATATATGAAACAAAGCCTATTCGTGGATGATCGTTTAATTTAAAAAATATATTTTGAGAGTCACCCCGATGAAAGGACGACGGTGTCGATCTTAAATTGTCTACGTGATTGATTAGTTTTCGGTGTTATAAATTCTCAGTTAATTTGGTTTAAAATGATTTCACTGTAATCTTTCCATCCGCTGTCCAAAATTAATAACTTACATTTTTTTATTAATATTCTTCCTTCTTTTATATTTTTTGTAATCTAGTTCCTTGAAAGCATATATTTTATTTGTTTAAAGCAATGCTAGATTAAATTCTAGTCGAATAATGTTTCTCACATCACTTTTAATCTACTTTAAAACATGAAGAGTTATATGGTTTAGACAATATTTTTTCATAATTTGAATGATTAAATCTTTATTCTATTAAGGTAGGTCCCTACATAATCAAATATATTTTTCTATGACGTAAAATTAGGAAATTAGAGATAAATAAGAATCAATAATCTTTAGAAAATAAATTATTAAAATTCAGTAGAAACGCCACGCATGAACTGACACCGACTGAACAACTTTTAATAAATGAGTTATTATAAATATTTTTTGGAAGTGTGTTAACCGACACGACGTTTCCCACGATGTTTGTCTTCACCACTAACCACGTGAAGAATACACAAAAAATTATACATTAATATTCAATTGAGCTTGTCCGGGTTTGAACACAGAACAGAAGCAGAGTTGGTTATACAGATAAATTATTTGTATTTAATAGAAAAATATATCTATACAACTTTGTCCGTGAGTATATAATAATATAGAAAATATTACTTTACGTAACAGCTGAAAAAATATTACAACTTTAATATAATAATAATTAAGAGTAGATGAAATACTTCCAATAATAAATTCTCATGAAGTGAAAAAGAGAAAATGGCATAAAGAAACTCTTTGTTGAACTGCGATCTGTAGATATCACAGCTGTAAAATTGTAGACACTACTTCTTATTCTTGCAATAAATATAATTTAGGTATTACGCTTGTGTGTCTTTTACATTTATTCATGTAATTTGCATATTTCTTTTGTGTGTCTTGTAAATGTTACACTTTACACGAAATATTTTTATTTTTAAACTTTTACTACTTTATATATTTAAATTTCAAATTATTATTTGGTTTAAATGTTCAATATATAATGTGAAAACATACAACTACTATACATACTACGATACGAAAAGTCACCTTGAACTTCATGACATTCAAAATAACAGCAGAATGAAATTAATACTAAAACATAATACATATATGTAATGTATTATGTAAATACAAAATGTTGCATATTATTTTGCCGTACGTATCATAAGTTAATATTAGTTATTTTAATAATATAATCTTAAATGTTTGATTAAAATAGAATATAAGAATTATATATAACATAATTAAATATATTATTATTGCATTTTTATTGCTGTATTAGTCTTAACGAGTTAAATACATACCTTTCCTGATATGCATAGATAAAATTAAATTTGTAACAACACAGTCAGTACCGAGCCTAGTAATCTCTCCGCCTGGACTGTGCTATGTGAGATACGAATTTTTCTCTCGAATATTTATTATATTATTATTTGCGATATTTATATCGCATAAAATATCAAAGCATTTACGTAGAGTAAATTGCATTTGCATTATTTGCACTTGCATTTTATTAATATGGTACTTATCTTTGTGACAAATAAATTGACCAAAAGTTTTTTTTTTAACAAAATAGATAAGTGGATGGGCAAATAGATCTCTTGATGATATGTGGTCACCACCGCCCATAGACATTGGCATCGTAAGAAATATTAACCATACCTTACATCACCAATGCGCCACCAACCTTGGGATTTAAGATGTCATATCTCTTGTGCCTGTAGTTACACTCCGCTATACAAAACCTATAGGCACACTCATCCTACAAACCGGAATACAAGAAAACTAGTTATAGCTATTTAGTGGTACAATATCTGATGAATGGGTGGTATCTACCCAGCGAGCTTGCATAACACCATACCACAAAGTAAACAGCTATCAATATAAGTAAATATGAATTTTTAAACGTCCTTGATTGTAATAATTAAGGTGGTAAATGTTCTTAGGGAAATAAAAAGAGGGATTATTAATATTATTTTATTTCAAGTAAAAAATAAGTTAATGTTTTAGTATAGCTGTTTACATTATTAAATACTATGGTCACTCTTAATTAAAAGAGACAAAATTGCGTATTATACGTAATATAACGTAAATTCTACTTTAAATATTGATTTGTCTTCAATATCTTGTATTGATTTTTTTATATATGGTATTAGTTTTTAAAAATTTTTTTAGGTCATTTGAAATACCTTTTCTGTCGTATGATTGTCAATTTGACATTTGACCATAATTTATATAAACATGTTTTCAAAATCATTAAAATAAATATGACGCATATTAATAATTAACGGCTAATAAAATAATAATTAATATTAAAAACTAGCAACTAATTTGGCCCTTTAAAGGCATGTCACGCATGTTGTTTCTAAGCATTTCAAACATTTGTTCGGCTGCTGCGTCTATAAAAATCGGTGAATAGTGTTCTGTGATAAATTTCCAATTGTAGTTCATGAGATGATGGATTCTGTCACCTAAAAAGAAAATAATGTAGCTTATTTTTTTACAATCATCACAATTTATCAGTATAGGGGTTTTTAATCGCACAAAAAAAAGATAAAAATCTACTTTTGAATTATTTATAACTATGGGAAGGTGTCACTTAGGCCGTAGACCGTATAGTAAAGCTAGCTATGAAAACTGTGATGTAAGATCTTATATACCTTGTGACTGTAATTACACTGGCTTACTTTCAAATTGGAACACAGCAATATGAAGAATTACTGTTTGTCGATAGGATAAGGGATAAGTGGGAGGTTCCCATACAGATGGGTTTGCAGCAGTCATACATAATAATTATAAGATGAATAGAAAAAAACGTTATATATATCAACTCACTTGATTCCCTGTCTCCAAAGTAAAGATTGGTCAAAGTAAAGTTAGCACCATCTCTTACGTCGTAAAAGTAATGGTAGTTCCTAAGATTTATAAACTGTTGACCATACTCTTCCTGAACATTAAACGGCATGATCATACCGAATTGAATATTATCTGAAAATTGGATATTATTAAAAAGTGTGTGTGACAAGTACCCTGTGTGGTAAATTCAAATAAATTGTTAATATCCCATTAAAAACTCTATCAGAACTAAGTTTTATAAGTGTGTATTTTGAAAGTTAAATTTATCCACTTGGTAATTTTGCAATGTACGTAATTATATGCTTCTACACTTGTTTTGTTACTAATTACGTCAACATGTAAAATATTTTAAAGGAAGTCGATTTTAACCTACTGACTTATAGGTATATGAATATATATGATATAAAAAAATTGCAAGTATAAATAAATACTTCGGATGACAATAATTCGGAACTCTTTCAAAGCTATTGGATAATTATCTATTTTTTGTACGAGTTTTCTTGTAAAATGCAATTAATTTCAATACTAAATTAATGTATTTGGAAAACTTACTAAGATACACAATACAGGAACCTGCACCGCTAATAGGTAGTGAAAATAATAATCCATCTGTCATGTATTGACAGGTAACCAACATATCCGTATGGAAGGTTAAGTGTGTTATATTAGAGTTGAAATTAAATCTGAAAAATAATTTGGCATCATTGAAATCCTCCATGAATTCCTATTCATTCATCTATTCTAGTAGGCGTCTACACAAAATTTAGCTACAAGTCACTACGATGCGCTCAGTATAAATGTAACCAATTTATAACCTACACGCCTGTTTCCACAATTTGTAGAAAGTATCTTCTAGTTATTATAAAGAAGACTTTTGTCGATGCATCAATTTTATTTATTTAAAGCAGTGTGTTAAACAGGTTATGTAATATATGTATTATCTTAAGATCTTATGTATCTTATATATTGTACCTATAATTACACTTTAAATTCCAAAACAGCAATACATAGCACTGATTTATTAGATGGCTTATATTTTCATGCAACCAAGGCGAAACTAGCAATAACCGTCGTTACGTCTCTTGGACTAATATAGATTCTTAGACCAATGTCTTCTATCTAGATAAATATGAATGCTATAAGCAATCCTCTTTGACCATCTTTATTCATTCTAATTCATATATATTCAACTATGTTGTATTTTACACCATGTAAATCAATAGAAAATAATATATTGATCTATAATATAAATTTGACTTACCCAAAGTCATCTAAAACTGCATTATTTAGGCCGCTATATTCTAGGTCTGTTGTATTGTATCTCCATCCATCCTTGTTCAAATCAATTCCTTTTACGCGCATAGTATCAAATTGTGGAGGAGTTGTTGAAGCCCCATAAGAAGTAACTTCAGTTCTTCTACTAAATATGTTAAAGAAATTTTGGTTCTGAAGGAAGCAAGTCAAAGGCACTGTACCTAAAAGAATTAATCGATATTTATTATATGATTCTTGTACACAAATATTGGAACTATATATTTATTAGACATATAGTGAATTTATTATAACATCCATGCTTTAAATATTTAAATTTAATTTTTATTAAGAATATATAACGGAGTATAGAATTTTTGATTCCAAGGGTCACTATTAAGCTAGATTCTCGGAACAACATACCTGCTGCCAGGGCACTTGAAACTTGGAGTCCAACAAATGCGAAATATAACAAACAACCCCTGACCGCCATGATGTCCAATTTGTAAAGTGTGCATTTACGATTCCCGTTTGCCTTTTATACATTTATTGCTATTTACCAAGTATAGTCAAATCTTGTGTTTTTTTTTCATTGATTTTAATATACTTTTGATGGATTCCGTACACATTTTATATATTTATTTGTTTTTCTTTTTGTCGTAGTAAAAATGAAATGAAGTAACAGCCTACGTATATCCCACTGCTGGGCTAAGGCCTTCTTTCCCTGTTTGAGGAGAAGGTTTGGAACTATTCCACCACGCTGCTCCATAGCGGGTTGGTGGAATATACATGTGGCAGAATTTTAGTGAAATTAGACACATGCAGGTTTTCCCACGCTGTTTTCCTTCACAGTAAAGCACGAGATGAATTATAATCACACATGAAAATTCAATGGTTCTTGCCCGGGTTTGAAACCAAGATCATCGGTTAAGATTCAAGCATTCTTACCATTGGGCCATTTCGGCTTTTTCGGCAATATTGAAATAATTAAAATTAATAAATTATGTAAACGTTAATAACTAATATTTTGAAGAAAATAATATAAACAAACTGGAACAAATTGATAACTATAATGTGCTATAACTCTAATTTTGACTGATATTCTTTTTTGCACTCGTATATTACTCGAAGAATTAATGAGCAATATTATTATTTTATTTACAAAATTATTACGTTTTATTGTTATAGGTCAACTATGTAAATATCTACTAATTCATGCGTGTAGCAGCCAGCTGGAATAGGCTTTGAATCTTCTTCCAGAAAATGAAAGAGAAATTCATAATTCATTCATTCAGAAGAAATTTTAGCATTAGGACGTTAACGGTCGGTTGCTTTACTTTACTTTTGAACCAGCTTTTTCCGGCGATATTTCTGAACCGATATGACTTTAAAACCTTCAAGACATAGAACCTTTCCAGTGTTGCAAATTTAAATGGGCGGTGTTAATCACTTTCTATCAGTTGCACCTGATTGCCGCGTCTTAAATAAAAAAATCTTTTAATCTATAGATTATTTTAATAATAGGTAGTAAATCTTTTAATTTTAATGTGAAGCTAAGGAACTAAAATTTTGTTTTTGTATCCATTATAAATTATTTTGTAAACAATTTATCATAATTATTTACTTTAACTTTTACTTGACCCGTATTTGACAGTATAGTGGACCTTCAAGTCTTTTTCTTCTCACAAAAAAGAGGTTTAAAGAACACTGATAGTTTTAGTGGCACACTGCTGGCACACGCACATACTATAAAAATGCTACATAAAACGCCTATACACAAATTAAATACAATACAAATTAAAAGCAACCTTTAAGGATTTTACTTGATACAAATCGCGTTTTCGCATTAACTTAAGGATTTATAAAATCATCAATATTTATTACAAAATAAAGAATATTCATACTATGGACTTTTACATTCAAGTGCTTGTTTAATTTCAATTTAAAAACAATTAAAATGTAAATTTTTTAGTAGTTGTAGTAGTTTGCAGTAGTTTGGTCCGTGCGTTTTTTTCACAGTCAGTCAGTCAGTGTATCATATTGTTAGCATTTTATTGATTGCCTGTATCGGTCGGTTGGATATGACTGATAATAAAATTACATCTGTCCATTAGCTGTCATTACGGAAGAAGACAACTGTCATGGTAGCGGTTTTAAGAAAATGAAGTATCTAAGAAATTAATTATTTTTGGAATAAGATTATGTCGAAGAGTAAATAACATTATATTGACAACGATGTCTTATTTCGGACCAGCTGGGATAACTTTATCTCGGTGAACACCTGGACGCCCTATTAAAAGGTATTGTATTGTTTTTAATAATAATTATTATTATAATGAAATAATGAAACAATCATTTTATCTTGTTGTAGAAACTTAATTTTATTATGCTTTATTTAATTTTTTCGTTATGATTTTTTTTTGTTAACAACAACAATTACACGTCTGCGATGAAAAAGATTTTTTTTTATTAATTGCATTTCAAACGAGTTGGTGTTAACCTATATGTTGCAAATATTAACTTTATTTTATTGTATCACGTCACATTTTTTTTGCACTTAAGTTGAACAAATATAGCTATTTTTGCTTGTCCAATGTGACAGGGTATAATTTTAAAAATCGCGCCGGTATAACTCATTCCGATGTTTCGTCTATAACGAAACCAGTACCGTGGACCCGAATTACCCATACTGGTAGGCACTTCGAAGTTCTTAGTGTTAACACTAACACTAAGAACTAAGTAACTTAGTGTTAACACTAACACTAAGAACTAAGTAACTTAGTGTTAACACTAAGAACTTCGAAGTGCCCTTATTCTCAAAATTCAGAACAAAGTGTTCTTCCAAGTAGTGGTGAATTTTTAACCCTAAAATTGAGCCTCGCCCTTTAAATCAGCGTGAACTGAATGATGTGATGAATATTGGGTTGCCAAAAAATGCTGCTAAACGTCTCGGTTCTTACCAAAAAAAAAAACAATTTATTAAATGCTCAGACGACATTTGCGTCAATACCTGTAGCTTATTCAGTGTATCTTAAACATGGAAAGTGTTTTGGACAAAAAGAATCGAACACAAGTGGTTAATTTGCGGTGACTTAAAAATCATTTGCATGCTTCTTGGGAAGCAGAAAGGTTATACAAAATTCCCTTGTTATATTTGTGAATGGGTAAGCAGAGCAAGACAATTACTTTGGGTAAAATCAGACTGGCAAATTAGAACAAAATTAGAAGTTGGGAAAAAAATGTCATCAACCCGAATTTGATAGACCCCGATAAAGTGCTGCTTCCACCACTTCATATCAAACTTGGTTTGATGAAACAGTTTTTTTTTATGTAATATAAAACATCCTGATTATAAAAATATTATCCAGGATATGTTAAATGCCTATAAAAACTTAGGCTGTAACATAAGCTTAAAAATTCATTTTTTGAAATCAGACATTGATTGTGTCCCTAAAAATCTGGGTGACTTTAGCTAGGACCAGGGTAAGCAGTTGCATCAAGATGTTAAAGATATAGAGAAGGTATACAGGTCGTTGATATGTTACTATGATGGCAGGCTATTGTTGGATGGATTGTATAGAGATGAAGCAAAAACTCATAAAAGAAAATTAACCGCAGATAAAAAAAATCAACGTAATTATTAATTGATCTGTTTAAAATTTACTTTTGTTATTTAATTTAATAGCCAGAAACATAATAAAAATGAAAATCTTAAATAATTTTCATTCATTTTATCAAATGTTTGCTCCATGCATTTTTAATCAAAAAGCTATATCATCTGAATCTTGTAAATTTTACGTAGTATATATCATGTGCCTACTGTTTTATATTACTTTTAGAACATTTATAAGAACTTAAATAAGTTTTGAAAATAAAAAAAAAACCTTTGAAAAATTATTTTCGCAGACCTGTGTTATTTACATTATATTTACATTTTTACGTAACTGCATACTATATTTAGAAATAATCTTTCTAAGAAACAGTTACTGGTTGTTTACTTTTGCTTTCAGTTAAAACCAACCACAGTTATATGGGTAGAGATCGAAGATATCGTAAGCATAGAAGGGACTATGGAAGTTCCAGTAGAGAACCCGACTTTTCGCCAGGGAGACGAAGTAAGAGATCTCGAAAGCAACACACAACAACCCCGTATGCTACGTAAGGAGGATGTATGAACAATTCGTAATGATGGAAATGCTGAGTTCTATCATGCTATGAATGTCATACCTGAATTTGCTCCTAGCAAAAGAAAGCAAACTGTAAATATGTGGCTACTAAAAGTTAACGAGTATGCAAAGATTTACAATTGGTCTAAATATAAAATTGTTCATTATGCTCTACCTAAGCTTGTTGGGTTAAAAACGCTATTGATTGTATTCTTTATGGCATCGATGATAGATCGGTAAATACTAATGCAGAAGCAGCTAAATATACTGAATGGGTTAAATTGTTAGTTTTTCTTAGGTATGTAAAATCATCTAAAAGAATTGAAAGGTTTGGCAGCGTCTTGCAGCTTAGCGCTTCCGACAATAAGAGAAATAATAAAGTGCAAAAAGATAGTTATTTTGAGAGTAGATACAAATTCAAATGATGCTAATTTTTTCAAGCGATTTAAGGCAAATGGCACTAAATTTCTATATTATATTATATAAGATTTCTATATAGGAATTGGTAGTCAATGTATGTGGTTAAGCGAGTCTGTAGCAAAATCTTTAGTGGTAAGAATATTACTTGATGATTTCAGGATTAAGACATTCATTTCTCAAAAAAAGAAAAAAAACAATTCACTTAATATGGGAAATACGCGTTAATCATGTAAGTTAATACAAAAAATTATGAAACAAGTGGGTATTAGTAAATTCATAAACTAGTTTGTTATAATTTAACATTGTTGTAGGTGGGTAAAAGGATAAAAGTAAGGTTACTATTACGTATCGTTTACATGGCAAGTCTGCGGCTATTACATATTTATTTTTATTTATTTATATTGTGAATATTACAAAAGAGTTACACCTGATATATACACATACATGTTTATATATCAGGTGTAACTATTAGTTACTAGCTGACCCGTGCCCACTTCGTTGGACGGTAAACATTTTTATTTGTGATCGATTGGCCGAACATTATTGTGTAACAACATATTGTCGCGCGTATTTGATATTTTAAATTATCTCTTAAACTATGCAACGAACTAATAAACTGTAAAAAAAATAATTTTATCTAAATAAAATTTCCTTGGTAATGAAAAAACTGTCTAATATAATTGGAATATCACTCAATACACTACGACACGGACCCGGTTCCATACCTATGTCGTATTATCTCTTTAACCATTGGTCCGAATTATATGCAGTAAAAGGAAAAAGTATTTTTTTTGAACACTTGAGACGATAAGTTTTCATTTGATAATTCATAATTGTTGATAATATGACCAATACACATGATCTAACGATTTCAATAAATTTTTTTATATAAAAAACTACTTTTTGTGACTTAAATATAAAAGTTACACATATGCTGTCGCTCAATTTTTTGTAGGCAGTATCAAGCTCTAAAACTTTTCTCTAGAACTCAATTATATATCTCTCATCGTTAAGGCCGTGTTCGTAAGAAATGTTTTCGTTCGACAACTTTTTCTCCGAGTTACTTTGCAAATCCTACTGCTACGAAAGTTTTTTTTTAATTTTTCGGGTAATATATAGTCTATGACACTCACAAATGATGAGGCTTTCTATTGGTAAAATAATTTTCAAAATCGGTTAAGTAGATCCAGAGATTATCCCCTACAACCTCATAAACTTTACCTTTTTATAATATTAGTATAGACATAGATACACATTTTATTATATAAGGTAAAGGAAGGTTTTTTTTATATAAGGTAAAGGACTGGATGTCTTTAATATTGTTAGGTAATTTCTTATATAGTTCTGCTCCTTCGTATAATATATTTTTTCTTCCGTAGTTAGTTCGGGGCGATCTTAAACAAATATTGTTCTAACGTCTAGTTATACGTTTTTGTCTTTATCCTTTTCTTGTAAGTGTTAATTTGGTTTGAATATTTTTATTTAATAATTTATGTCTTAATATGCATATTTTATATTTATACATTTGTGATAGTGTCATTAATTTAGTTTCCTTGTAGATCTTCTCCATCGGAGTTAGGTAGTGGAATGGAATAATCGTTTGACTTTTATTTTGACACGTTTCAATTTGTTTTAAGTGTGTTTAAGCTGCAGTACCCCACACTTCTATTAGGTATTTTAGATGGATTTTTAGCATAGGGTTGTATATTATGTATCTAACAGATGTCGGTAAGCATCGAACTATCTCTCGAAGCACTCCCATGATAATTTAGATTTAGATTTACCAGTGTTTGAACTTTCTACCGTAGGTAGGTTAGAGGGTTTGGACTTTCTACCGTATCCTGTATAGGAAAGTGCAAAATAAGTCTAGATGTCGATAAAGCCAAGGCTGTTGTAGAAGCGTTGATTAGATTTATATTAACAGTTCCATTGATGGTTGGTCAGATTTTTACGGAACAACAACACATTGTTGTGAAAAACAGGAACTAAAATTAATAATTGCCCAAAAGAAGTCCAAATTGTGTAGTTTATTGTTTTTTTTTTACAGCTGAATCCATTTTTATTAATGTTATACGAAAGTTTGTGTCCGTTCTGATTTCATTTATGGCGGGGATACATTTAAAGAGCCTATGTCTATGCCTATGAATAGAATATGAAATATTACCCATTGTTACCAACTTACTTAACGGAAAAGGAGATGTTCTACGTTTTCAATAAAAGAATTGGGATGTATAAATGGAGCTGAGATGGAAATTAAACGATAATACTTCCGTTGCTTACCGTTCCTATAGGATGCCTGAAAAACTTCAACTTGGTTACCAGGCTTCAACTTGGTTACCAGCTGTGGATATGTAGAAGCCACAATGGTAAAAATAAGTTTTATAATGATTATTAAGTTGAAGAGATAATGGGGCTTCAACTTGTTTGCCAGCTGTGCATGTGTAGAAGGTATGGTTACCTATGAATATTGTTAATTGTTATTATTGTAGTATTCATTTTCAACAAATGTGTAATAATAATAATACTTGTAAACCAGTAGCATATTACTCAGTTCATTTTTTTTATTTTCTTTTCATATGTCATAATTTCACGAGACGTGAAAATGTCAAGAAAGGCCTATTGTTAGCATTTTATTAATTGCCTGTATCGGTACTGATAATAATATTACATCTGGCCATTAACTGTCATTACGGAAGAAGACAACTTTCATGGTAGCGGTTTTGAGAAAATGGAGGATCTAAGAAATTAATTATTTTTGGAATAAGATTGTATGGAGAGAGAAAATAACATTATATTGACAACGATGTCTTATTTCGGACCAGCTTAAAATATATACTGGGCATCATGTAATTTTACATACGGGTTTCTTTTACGTAGTAGGTTAGCATTAAGGAAGGATTTTTGAAATGTAGTCCCCAAGGCATGGGATAAAAGTGTGTATGAAAATATGGAATTGTTTTTAGCAATTCTAAATTATGACGCGAGCGAAGCGAAGTAAAGCGCTAGTTTATTTATTGCAAGGGTTTATTTATAAGCCTTTATATAAAATACTTTTTATGTGCTAATACAAAACGCGTGGGAACTTGTTTTTATCTATAATTGGTTGTACTGATGCAAGCTCACGTCATACGTCCTAACGATAAAAACGCAAATAAAAAATATTGAATTGCTTTAACTTGTTTAAAGTATTTCAATCGTCTTATCACATAACCAAATGAATTATTCAGTTTGTTTTATAAGCTAACTGCGTAACATAGAATGAGATATATCACAGATAATTTGTTTTTTTATTATCATTTTAAATGCTTTTCAACCTTGGTGAATTATTTATTACAATAATTTATTAACTCTTACATTTTTTGTCCTATAAAAACCATTCTACATGAAATCAATATTAAACCATTTATGTTTACGGCAAAGATATTAAGTACCATGAAAAATTTTAAACTCTTTTCCGATCAAGCAAAAAGTTCTAAGCGTGTGTTTATTTGATACATAAAGTAATTTTTTATAATAATATTTAAAAAATAGAATTGCAATTCCTTGTTTTTGGTATTACGTATTATTATTATTATTGTTTTCCCCTTTTACTGCCGTGTGTCTACGCTATTTGAGCACAAAATATTCTGCCAATGTCACGTAGAAAATAGATAACACATATGATATGAGATTATTCGGTTTCAAATGGTACATGTTAGTTTTTAATTTGATCTTCGTCAAAAAAGAGATTTTGAACTTGGAGGTATCTTATGCATAACATCGCGATGATATTTTTCGATAATTTGACATAAGATAGCGTCTCGTCTTAAATTAATCAATTCAGCTCGCCTGCCACAAACTATTCGTAGCAAATCATCACTCACTTTGCTACAGGCGGATTCTTTTGAAAGCATTGATTCTATTTTTTCAAACAATGTATTAGCAGCTAATGTAGGTTTGGAAGCATTGAAAACCTGCCAGTCTTTATATAATTATGGCTTCAAAACGTTTTAATTCGTCATTCACGTTAAGCTCAATAAAACCAGGTGTAGTGAAGTATTTCTTTTGTATATCCGTAAAACGTATAGCGTACCAATCATCACAATTAAATCGTTGTAATTCTTTTAACTTTTTGAGATATTTATTTTTCGATTTTGAATATAATAATATTAATAATAAAAATGTCCTCCAGACCGATTTCGACCACGGCGGTCAATCTCAAGAGAGATTAGCCAACTACGCATGAGATATTATAGTGCACAAGTGTGTGCACACAGGTGCACTCTCTATTCCCTAACTCTCATAATCCGATGGGACGGCATTCCGACATAACCTGAAAGAGTTCAGGTGCAGGACCAACGGATTCACGTGCTTTCCGAAGCACGTGAGTGAACACATTTTCAACTTCCAGACTCCGGGCTCTGGCTACTGAAAATTTTCTGATAGGATAACCCAATAAATTTATTGTCCCGACCTGGGAATTGAACCCAGGACCTCTGGGTCTGCGGTCTTACATCAAGCCACTAGACCAACGAGGCAGTCGAGGCAGTATTTTTAATATATATAGGGTCTTTAACAGTAGTGTAACACTCAATTCAGAAATTATATTAAGTTGGTTACTTTTTGTTTCGCTTTCTGTTAGTTGGCGTAAATTTAGATCATTTGATGGAACAGTTAGTGTTTCATTATTAGCGTTATATTACAACTGTTATTCGTGATAAGACTAGTCAAAAAAGCAACTTGTTGAGATAAATAATCAAAATATACATAACTCACAATTTCCGAATACGGTCTAAAGAAAAAGAAAAAATCTTGATCAATTTTGGGAAGCCAGGCGATCAGCAGATCTCACTGAAGTTGCCTCGATATTAGCATCTTTTAAAAGAGATTATACCAAGCCAGCAATTTTTGTTCTGGATGCAGGTTTAGTTAGCTCTACCTCTTGCTGTGATAAACAAAATATTAATATTTTCTCTTCGACTTAAGGACAATTGTAACAATTTTCTTATCTAAAACACAACCTTTAAATTTTTATCAGGGTGTTCTTTAGGCCTCCATCCAGATTGTCTAGATAAAAGTATCAGTTTTTGAACCAAAAGTGGGCCAGAAGGTTATAACAGAATTTTCATCAATTAAAATATTAAGGTCAGTTCGTAAATAAAGTAAGGGCATAAACTCTACGATCTGATGTTGACAATAATAGGATAGCAATATGTCGAGATACCTGATAAAGGTTATTTACATCTGGACTATGAGTACTCATTTATTTCAACAATGTTTTTGGATTCCAAATTGGTGGTTTGATTGTTTTGGCTGGCAACTGATATAGCTTTAACTATATGTTTTATAAAGAAATTTGAAGATAAATCTATATTTGAATTTGAATAGGCAAATGTCATAATAACAGATTTGAAATATTAGATATTTTATTTGTAAATATTTTATTTACAATTTAACTTCAGTATGAAATTCTTCAATTCCATTTATATTCATTATAAACCTTATAATTATTTCCTCTGACATTCTTTCAACGAAATGAAAGCACGAAGCAATATCCAGACCTATCAAAAACCTCAGATGAATAATGGCACAGATAATAAATTGCCGACTTAAAGAAAAATATTGTCAACTTTTTGAAGACTATTATTTGTCTAACTTCGATTTACGATCGATCGAAATAGTTTTAATATAAATGAAAATGCATATTTTATATTACTTTTTTATTTACTTGGTGGTAGGGCTTCGTGCAAGCCCATCAAACATCGATTAAAAAAGCAAAAATTATTGAAGTAGTTAATTAGTAGAAATGTTATATTCCGGTTTTAAACATGGGTTCAATTCTATGTGGTTTTCTATCTAAAGATCTTTCTTTTTAGTAAGTCTAACTTTAAATGTAAAACAAGTTTTTATTTGCTAACTACTTGCAAGCAAAGAAGTTGCAGAAAAAATACTAGTTGACATAAGTGTGACCAGCATTCTGCAATGTATAATGAATAAGATAACATTAATTAAGTTAGTTAGATAAATGTGTTATTATGTGCTATGTGAATTTTTCGCTCGAACATTTATAATATTATTATTTTTATCGCACGAAATATCAAAGAGTAGAGTATATGTTTTCAATAATAACATAATATGCTTGCATTTTATTAATATGGTACTTATTTTTGTGATAAATAAATTTACCTAAAGTTTTTTTTTTTTTTATAAAATAGATAGGTGGATGGGCAAATGGTTTTCTTGATGGTAAGTGGTCACCACCGCCCATAGACATTGACACCGTAAGAAATATTAACCATTTCTTACATCGCCAATGCGCCACCAACCTTTGACATTAAGACGCTATGTCCCTTGTGCCTTTAGTTACACTCCACCACACATAACCCTTTGGCTCACTCATCCTACAAACCGGAATACAACAATACTAGTTATTGCTATTTAGCGGTAGAATATGTGATGAGTGGGTGGTACCTGCCCAGACGGACTTGCATAAAGCCATACCACAAAGAAAACAGCTATCAATAAAAGTAAATATGAATTTTTAACGTCCTTGGCTGTTAATAATTTAGGTGATTATAGTTCTTAGGGAAATAAAAGGAGGGATTATTAATATTATTTTATTTCGTGTCAAAAGTTAATGTAAAAGTAAGTGCAATTTTAATAAAGCTCTTTGCATTATTAAATGCTATGATGGTCATAAGACAGAGAAAAAAATTGCGTATTATACATATAGCGTAAATTCTACTTTAAATATTGATTTGTGTTCAATATCTTGTATTGAGCTTTTTTTTTAATGTTAAAAGTTTTTAATATATTTTTTAGGTCATTTGAAATACCTTTTCTGTTGTATGGTACTAATTGTCTTAATTTAAACGACAAAACGACAACCAATAGAAGCAAATTTATATTTGACTATAATTTATATTTAAACATGTTTTTAAAATCATTAAAATAAATATAACGCATATTTAAAGTGGTTATTGATAATTTCACGCTATGTTCCAAATAATGTAGTATTAATTTAAATTTAAATAACAATTTGCTTAAGCTTTTGAAACTACTTCTGATATTAAAAATTAATATATATATATTTTAAACTAGCAACCAATTTGGTCTTTTAAAGGCATGTCACGCATATTGTTTCTAAACACCTCAAACATTTGTTCAACTGCTGCGTCTAAAAAAATCGGTGAATATCGTTCTATCATAAATTTCCAATTGTAGTTCATGAGATGATGAATTCTGTCACCTAAAAAGAAAATAATGTAACTTATTTTTTACAATCACCACAATTTATCAGTACAGGGGTTTTCAATCGCACAGAAAAAAAGAAAAAAAAAATACTTTCGAATTAGTCATAACATAACAAAAAAAACGTGTCACACGATGAGAAGTTGTCGCTTAGGCCGTAGACGGTATAGTACAACTAGCTATGAAAACCTTGATGTAAGATCTTATATACCTTGTGACTGTAATCACACTTGCTCACTTACCTTTCAAACTGGAACACAGCAATACGAAGAATTAATGTTTGTCGATAGGATAAGGGATAAGTGGGAGGTTCCCATACATTCCCATTGCAGTCTTTTCATAGATCATATATAATTATTATAAGATAAATAGAAAATATTATATATATAAACTCACTTGATTCCTTATCTCCAAAATAAAGATTGGTATGAGTAAAGTTAGCACCATCTCTTACGTCGTAAAAGTAATGGTAGTTCCTAAGATTTATAAACTGTTGACCATTCTCTTCCTGAACATTAAACGGCATGATCATACCGAATTGAATATTACCTGCAAAATTGAATATTATTGTAAAAGTGTAGGCAATATTTCAATGTAAATTACAAAATGTTGACTATAAATAATGTGACAGAATTTCTTCAGATACACGCAGGTCTTTTGACAAGTACCCTGTGTGGTAAATTCAAATAAATTGTTAATATCCCATTAAAAACTCTATCAGAACTAAGTTTTATAAGTGTGTATTTTGAAAGTTAAATTTATACACTTGGTAATTTTGCAATGTACATACGTAATTATATGCTTCTATACTTGTTTCGTTACTAATTACGTCAACATGTAAAATATTTAGGAAGTCGATTTTAACCTACTAACTTATAGGTATATGAATATATATGATATAAAAAAATTGCAAGTATAAATAAATACTTCGGATGACAATAATTCGGAACTCTTTCAAAGCTATTAGATAGTTATCTATTTTTTGTACGAGTTTTCTTGTAAAATGCAATTAATTTCAATACTAAATTAATGTATTTGGAAAACTTACTAAGATACACAATACAGGAACCTGCACCGCTAATTGGTAGTGAAAATAATAATCCATCTGTCATGTATTGACAGGTAACCATCATATCCGTATGGAAGGTTAAGTGTGTTATATTAGAGTTGAAATTAAATCTGAAAAATAATTTAACATCATTGAAATCCTCCATGAATTTCTATTCATTCATCTGTTCTAGTAGGGCGTCTACACAAAATTTAGCTACAAGTCACTACGATGAGCTCAGTATAAATGTAACCAAATTATAACCTACACGCCTGTTTCCACAATTTGTAGAGAGCATCTTCTGGTTATTATAAAGAAGACTTTTGTCGATGCATCAATTTTATTTATTTATAGCAGTGTGTTAAACAGGTTATGTAATATATGTATTTTGTCGTGATCTTATGTATCTTATATATTGTACCTGTAATTACACTTTAAATTCCAAAACAGCAATACATGGCACTGATTTATTAGATGGCTTATATTTTCATGCAACCAAGGCGAAACTAGTAATAACCGTCGTTACGTCTCTTGGACTAATATAGATTCTTAGACCAATGTCTTCTATCTAGATAAATATGAATGCTATAAGCAATCCTCTTTGACCATCTTTATTCATTCTAATTCATATATATTCAACTATGTTGTATTTTACACCATGTAAATCAATAGAAAATAATATATTGATCTATAATATAAATTTGACTTACCCAAAGTCATCTAAAACTGCATTATTTAGGCTGCTATATTCTAGGTTTGTTGTATTGTATCTCCATCCATCCTTGTTCAAATCAATTCCTGTTACGCGCATAGTATCAAATTGTGGAGGAGTTGTTGAAGCCCCATAAGAAGTAACTTCAGTTCTTCTACTAAATATGTTAAAGAAATTTTGGTTCTGAAGGAAACAAGTCAAAGGCACTGTACCTAAAAGAATTAATCGATATTTATTATATGATTCTTGTACACAAATATTGGAACTATATATTTATTAGACATATAGTGAATTTATTATAACACTCGATGCTTTAAATATTTAAGTTTAATTTTTATTAAGAATATATAACGGAGTATAGACTTTTTATTCCAAGGGTCACTATTAAGCTAGATTCTCGGAACAACATACCTGCTGCCAGGGCACTTGAAACTTGGAGTCCAACAAATGCGAAATATAACAAACAACCCCTGACCGCCATGATGTCCAATTTGTAAAGTGTGTATTTAAGATTCCCGTTTGCCTTTTATACATCTATTGCTATTTACCAAGTATAGTCAAATCTTGTGTTTTTTTTTCATTGTTTTTAATATACTTTTGATGGATTCCGTACACATTTTATATATTATTTGTTTTTCTTTTTGTCGTAGTAAAAATGAAATGAAGTAACAGCCTACGTATGTCCCACTGCTGGGCTAAGGCCTTCTTTCCTTGTTTGAGGAGAAGGTTTGGAACACCATGGTTCCACCACGCTGCTCCATAGCGGGTTGGTGGAATATACATGTGGCAGAATTTTAGTGAAATTAGACACATGCAGGTTTTCCCACGCTGTTTTCCTTCACAGTAAAGCACGAGATGAATTATAATCACACATGAGAATTCAATGGTTCTTGCCCGGGTTTGAACCCACGATCATCGGTTAAGATTCAAGCATTCTTACCATTGGGGCATTTCGGCTTTTTCGGCAATATTGAAATAATTAAAATGAATAAATTACGTATGTATGTAATGTAGGTAAACGTTAATAACTAATATTTTTAAGAAAATAATATAAACAAACTGGAACAAATTGATAACTATAAGGTGCTATAACTCT
Organism: Nymphalis urticae; assembly: GCA_905147175.2. Taxonomy (NCBI): domain Eukaryota; kingdom Metazoa; phylum Arthropoda; class Insecta; order Lepidoptera; family Nymphalidae; genus Nymphalis; species Nymphalis urticae. The sequence goes on along the minus strand of LR989994.1, from coordinate 3,596,998 downwards.
AATTTTGACTGATATTCTTTTTTGCACTCGTATATTACTCGAAGAATTAATGAGCAATTTTATTTACAAAATTATTACGTTTTATTGTTATAGGTCAACTATGTAAATATCTACTAATTCATGCGTGTAGCAGCCAGCTGGAATAGGCTTTGAATCTTCTTCCAGAAAATGAAAGAGAAATTCATAATTCATTCATTTAGAAGAAATTTTAGCATTAGGACGTTAACGGATGGTTGTTTTACTTTACTTTTGAACCAGCTTTTGCCGGCGATATTTCTGAACCAATATGACTTTAAAACCTTCAAGACATAGAACCTATAAGCTTCCCAGTGTTGCAAATTTAAATGGGCGGTGTTAATCACTTTCTATCAGTTGCACCTGATTGCCGAGTCTTAAATAAATAAATCTTTTAATCTATAGATTATTTTAATAATAGGTAGTAAATCTTTTAATTTTAATGAGAAGCTAAGGAACTAAAATTTTGTTTTTGTATCCATTATAAATTATTTTGTAAACAATTTATCATAATTATTTACTTTAACTTTTACTTGACCATATACAGGTATTTGACAGCATAGTGGACCTTCAAGAATTTTTCTTCTCACAAAAAAGAGGTTTAAAGAACACTGATAGTTTTAGTGGCACACTGCTGGCATACGCACATACTATAAAAATGCTACATTAAACACCTATACACAAATTAAATACAATACAAATTAAAAGCAACCTTTAAGGATTTTACTTGATACAAAATCGCGTTTTCGCATTAACTTAAGGATTTATAAAATCATCAATATTTATTACAAAATAAAGAATATTCATACTATGGACATTAACATTCAAGTGCTTGTTTAATTTCAATTTAAAAACAATTAAAATGTAAATTTTTTAGTAGTTGTAGTAGTTTGCAGTAGTTTGGGCCGTGCGTTTTTATTACGTCAGTCAGTCAGTTTATCATTTTATTGATATTGTTAGCATTTTATTGATTGCCTGTATCGGTCGGTTAGATATGACTGATAATAATTAATGATATAATTACATCTGGCCATTAACTGTCATTACGGAAGAAGACAACTGTCATGGTAGCGGTTTTAAGAAAATGGAGGATCTAAGAAATTAATTATTTTTGAATTAAGATTATATCGAAGAGTAAATAACATTATATAGACAACGATGTCTTATTTCGGACCAGCTTAAAGGTAAGAAGTGGGATTCCACTGGGATAACTATCTCGGTGAACACCTGGACACCCTATTAAAAGGTATTGTATTGTTTTTAATAATAATTATTATTATAATGAAATAATGAAACAGTCATTTTATCTTGTTGTTGAAACTTAATTTTAATATGCTTTATTTAATTTTTTCGTTATGATTTTTTTTTGTTGTTACATTACACGTCTGCGATGAAAAAGTTTTTTTTTTTTATTAATTGCATGTCAAACGCGTTGGTGTTAACCTATATGTTGCAAATTATTACTTTATTTTATTGTATCACGTCACTTTTTTTTTTGCACTTAAGTTGAACAAATAGCTATTTTTGCTTGTCCAATGTGACAGGGTATAATTTTAAAAATCGCGCCGGTTTAGCTTATTCCGATGTTTCGTCTACAACGAAACCAGTACCGTAGACCCGAATTACCCATACCGTTACCTATTAACACTAAGAACTTCGAAGTGCCCTTATTCTCAAAATTCAGAACAAAGTGTTCTTCCTACTTAAATACTACAAAATAGTTACACCTGATATATACACATACATGTTCATAAATAATACTAGCTGACCGGTGCCCACTTCGTTGGGCGGTAAACATTTTTATTTGTGATCGATTGGCCGAACATTATTATATAGCAACATATTGTCGCGCGTATTTGATATTTTAAATTATCTCTTAAACTATGCAACGAACTAATAAACTGTAAAAATAATAATTTTATCTAAATAAAATTTCCTTGGTAACGAAAAAACTGTCTAATATAATAGGAATATCACTCAATGCATTACGACACAGACCCGGTTCCATACCTATGTCGTATTATCTCTTTAACCATTGGTCCGAATTATATGCAGTAAAAGCAAAAAGTATTTTTTTTAAAACACTTGAGACGATAAGTTTACATTTGATAAGAATTCATAATTGTTGATAATATGACCAATAAACATGATCTAACGATTTCAATTTTTTTTTTAATATAAAAAACTACTTTTTGTGACTTAAATATAAAAGTTACACATATGCTTCGCTCAATTTTTTGTAGGCAGTATCAAGCTCTAAACTTTTCTCTAGAACTCAATCATATATCTCTCATCGTTAAGACCGTGTGCGTAAGAAACGTTTTCGTTCGACCATTTTTTCTCCGAGTTACTTTGCAAATCCCACTACTACGAAAACGTTTTTTTTTTTAATTTTTCGGGTTAATATATAGCCTATGACACTCACAAATGATGCGTCTTTCTATTGGTAAAATAATTTTCAAAATCGGATAAGTAGATCCAGAGATTATCCCCTACAACCTCATAAACTTTACCTCTTTATAATATTAGTATAGATATACACACACACATAGATTATCCTTTTCTTGTAAGTGTTAATTTGGTTTGAATATTTTTATTTAAAAATGTATGTATTAATATGCATGTTTTATATTTATATATTTGTGATAGTGTCATTAATTTAGTTTCCTTCTCCATCGGAGTTACGTATTGGAATGGAATAATCGTTTGACTTTTATTTTGACACGTTTCAATTTGTTTTAAGTGTGTTTAAGCTGCAGTACTTCTATTAGGTATTTTAGATGGATTTTTAGCATAGGTTTGTATATTATGTATCTAACAGATGTCGGTAAACATCGAACTATCCCTCGAAGCGCTCCCATGATAATTTAGATTTAGATTTACCAGTGGAAAGTGCAAAAAAAGTCTAGATGTCGATAAAGCCAAGGCTGTTGTAGAAGCGTTGATAGTGTTAGATTTATATTAACAGTTCCATTGATGGTTGGTCAGAATTTTACGGAACAACAACACATTTTTGTTTTAAAAACAGGAACTAAAATTAATAATTGCCCAAAAGAAGTCCAAATTGTGTAGTTTATTGTTTATTTTACAGCTGAATCCATTTTTATTAATGTTATACGAAAGTTTGTGTCTGTTCTGATTTCATTTATGACGGGGATACATTTAAAGAGCCTATGAATAGAATATGAAATATTACCCATTGTTACCAACTTACTTAACGGAAAAGGAGATGTTCTACGTTTTCAATAAAAGAATTGGGATATATAAATGGACCTGAGATGGATATTAAATAAATTATAAACGATAATACTCCCGTTGCTTACCGTTCCTATAGGATGCCTGAAAAAGAGCGAGAACTAGTTCGAGGCATGGTATTGTTAGGCATTTCTTTTACGGTAATTCTTGATTGTAACTCTCTTAGAGCCAGTTATGAAAAGAAAGATATAAAATGCAAGAATATGACTTTACTAATCAGTACAAGCCTGGAGTAATCATGTTTCATGTAAACGCTTTCGGTAGAAATCCCATACGCAATGAACAAAACCCCATTGATGTTAGAAATATTGACTCGAATTGGATAATTACGGTCCAACAAAACGACCCCGAACTTGAGCAAATTGTTATCATTTTGAAAGATAAGAACTCAGAAAATGATGTAGAGATTAAAAATAATTTCCCTATTAAAAGGGCTTACTGTCTAGAAAGACCGATCAAGGTAATTGGTGGGTGGTGTTTACCAGCTGTGGATATGTAGAGGCCACAATGGTAAAATTAAGTTTTATAATGATTATTAAGTTGAAGACATGAAGGGGCTTCAACTTAGTTACCGGCTGTGGATATGTAGAGGCCACAATGGTAAAGATAAGTTTTATAATGATTATTAAGTTGAAGACATGAAGGGGCTTCAACTTGTTTGCCAGCTGTGCATATGTAGAAGGTATGGTTACCTATGAATATTGTTAATTGTTAATATGGTAGTATTCATTTTCAACAAATGTGTAATAATAATAATACTTGTAAACCAGTAGCATATCACTCAGTTATTTTTTTTTATTTTCTTTTTCATATGTTATAATTTCACGAGACGTGAAAATGTCAGGAAAGGCCGATTGTTAGCATTTTATTGATTGCCTGTATCGGTCGGTTGGATATGACTGATAATCAAATTACATCTGGCCATTAACTGGCATTACGGAAGAAGACAACTGTCATGGTAGCGGTTTTAAGAAAATGGAGAATCTAAGAAATTAATTATTTTTGGAATAAGATTATATCGAGGAGTAAATAACATTATATTGACATCGATGTCTTATTTCGGACCAGCTTAAAATATATACTGGGCATCATGTAATTTTACATACGGGTTTCTTTTACGTAGTAAGTTAGCATTAAGGAAGGATTTTTGAAATGAAAAATAGTCCCCAAGGCATGGGATAAAAGTGTGTATGAAAATATGGAATTGGTTTTAGCAATTCTCAATTATGACGCGAGCGAAGCGAAGTAAAGCGCTAGTTTATTTATTGCAAGGGTTTATTTATAAGCCTTTATATAAAATACTTTTTATGTGCTAATACAAAACGCGTGGGAACTTGTTTTTATCTATAATTGGTTGTACTGATGCAAGCTCACCTCATACGTCCTAACGATAAAAACGCAAATAAAAAATATTTAATTGCTTTTAGCTTGTTTAAAGTATTTCAATCGTCTTACCACATAACCAAATGAATTAATCAGTTTGTTTTATAAGTTAACTGCGTAACATAGAATGAGATATATCACAGATAATTTGTTTTTTTAATCATTTTAAATGCCTTTCCACCTTGGTGAATTATTTATTACAATAATTTATTAACTCACATTTTTTGTCTTATAAAAACCATTTTACATGAAATCAATATTAAACCATTTATGTTTACGGCAAAGATATTGAGAATCATAAAAAAATTTAAACTCTTTTCCGATCAAGCAAAAAGTTCTAAGCGTGTGTTTATTTAATACATAAAGTTATTTTTTATAATAATATTTAAAAAATAGAATTGCAATTCCTTGTTTTTGGTATTACGTATTATTATTATTATTATTGTTTTTCCCCTTTTACTGCCGTGTGTCTACGCTATTTGAGCACAAAATATTCTGCCAATGTCACGTAGAAAATAGATAACACATATGATATGAGATTATTCGGTTTCAAATATTACGTATTATTTGTTTTGTATCAATACAAGTCAAGCTCCGGTTTTTCAGCCCTAAATCAGCTTTTCTTGTTTCCACTTCATTAGTGGCGCTACCTTATTAATCTTTGTTACCTTGGTTTCGCACTGGGTGACGTTTGTCATTATAGCGTCGATTTTTCACGCCGTCATAAGTCAGCTTTTTAAAATTTATTTTTAGTATAATAAATAATAATGTTGAATAAGTAAATAGTCTTAAAAGTTATATTTAGCCTCTTCATTAAAATGGAGAATGAAAAATTAGAATCAGTGAATAGAGTGTCATCGAAGATTCTACATCTAGTAAACAGTTACGTTCCTCAACGGATTTAGACAGCGAAAAAAGTGATAGATACATCTACTGACAGTGATGCTATCCCAATAAAAAGACGAAAGTCAAGAAAAGATTCGGAAACTGTGAGTTATGTATATTTTGATTATTTATCTCAACAAGTTGTTTTTTGACAATTCTTATCACGAGTAACAGTTGTAATATAAAGCTAATAATGAAACACTAACTGTTCCATCAAATGATCTAAATGTACGCCGACTAACAGAAAGCGAAACAAAAAGTAACCAACTTAATATAATTTCTGAATTGAGTGTTACACTACTGTTAAAGACCCCATATATATTAAAAATACTGCCTCGACTGCCTCGTTGGTCTAGTGGCTTGATGTAAGGCCGCAGACCCAGAGGTCCTGGGTTCAATTCCCAGGTCGGGACAATAAAGTTATTGGGTTATCCTATTAGAAAATTCTCAGTAGCCGGAGCCCGGAGTCTGGAAGTTGAAAATGTATTCACTCAGGTGCTTCGGAAAGCACGTGAAGCCGTTGGTCCTGAACCTGAACTCTTTCAGGTTATGTCGGAATGCCGTCCCATCGGATTATGAGAGTTAGGGAATAGAGAGTGCACCTATGTGCACACACATGTGCCCTATAATATCTCATGCGTAGTTGGCTAATCTCTCTTGAGATTGACCGCCGTGGCCGAAATCGGTATGGAGGACATTTTTATGATTAATATTATTATATTCAAAATCGAAAAATAAATATCTCAAAAAGTTAAAAGAATTACAACCATTAAATTGTGATGATTGGTACGCTATACGTTTTACGGATATACAAAAGAAATACTTTACCACCCCTGGTTTTATTGAGCTTAACGTGAATGACGAATTAACACGTTTTGAAGCCATAATGATATAAAGACTGGCAGGTTTTCAATGCTTCCAAACCTACATTAGCTGCTAAAACATTGTTTGAAAAAATAGAATCAATGCTTTCAAAAGAATCCGCCTATAGCCAAAGTGAGTGATGATTTGCTACAAATAGTTTGTGGCAGGCTAGCTGAATTGATTAATTTAAGACGAGACGCTATCTTACGTCAAATTCTCGAAAAATATCAATGTGATGTTATGCATAAGATTTTGAACTTGGAGGTACCAAGTTCAAAATCTCTTTTTTGACGAAGATCAAATTAAAAACTACCATGTACTAGTTGGTAGAAAAATTGATTACATCTGTAAGATCGATGACGCAGTCTTATTTAAAAGAAAACTTTAACCATCATTAACGGTATTAACGGTAAAAAAAAAAAAAAAAAAAAAAAAAAAAAAAAAAAAAAAAAAAAAAACATTAAAAACAGTCTACAAGTAAAAGACCAGACGATAATTTTTATTTTTCGTAAAAATGCTACTACGGAAAGAGGAAAGCATCCTTCTCGTCCATCCCATCAAGGAAACCGAAAAAGGCAGGGCGACAATCGTTTTTAGCAAAAACAAAAAGCCCAATCTTCAACTTAAAACAATTAAACAGAATCATTTCATCTATTCAGTCATTTCCGCATACCCACTTTTCTCCAGCATTAAGATTTAATGATAAAACTGGACTTGAACCTATCGCTCAACAATATCACTGTTTCCTAAGGTTGAATTATCATCACAATTTATACCAGCATCAGCTATATCAAATGACTGGTCTACCATTTGGCCTGTCGTCAGCGCCAAAAACGTTGCCTCTATAGCCAACTGAGTAGCAGAACTGCTGAGAAGTCACGACATCAGGTGCGTAGTTTATTTGACGATTATCTAATAGCAAACCAGTCCAAACATCAATTGCAAGAAGATATAGCTTTCACAATAATGATCATGCAATTACTGGCCTGGTCCATCAATTACAGCAAGTCAGTGCTGACTCCGACACAATGCCTCGAATTTCTCAGCATAATGTGGGACACAAAACGCTACGCAAAGTCCCTGTCGGTGTCGAAGTGTATAACGCTACGCAATGCACTTCGACATCAACAACAAAAATGCAAGTGATCCCTCAAACAGTATCAAACGCTAATGGGGAGATTAAACTTTGCAACATTCGTGACTGTAAGAGGTTGGCTTCACTGTCGAACAATGCAATTTTTCAGTCGACAGTTGCCAAAGAACCCTTCGAACCGTCTAATAAATATCCCTCAACCAGTTCAAGATAGCACAAGAAAAACGTTTTGCAGGACAAATACGCGATACATCACAATGCGTTTTGTCACCATTGGCTTTACAGACTGGGATGGTTATTTCCACCACCAATCCTCATTCCTTCAACACCTGAATCAAGCCAGCGGACAGTACATATTAATCACTGCGATGGAACAAGGTGTTTTTGGAAAGCGGATGTACAACGCAGAACACTACGAGCTTGTTATCCTATTCTTTGAACAGACATTAATAGATTCGAGAACATTATAACACCCACCACAAGTTCAGGACTTGAACCTGGAAGCATGGTTATTTCGGTTGACAAGATTTGTTAACAGACTAGAATAATCAGTAACGGAGCCTACTGATGTCAAGCTGGCGAAGTTCTACTATCAACACCTATAAACCAGCGTGGCATATGTGGAAAAAGGAGTAGTGTGAGTGTCTCATAAAAAACTGTAATGTATGTTCTCTGTGAATTCTATCATCATTTATATAGTTGTGGACGACACTCCTTGGTTTCTTCAGCAACTCATACCTATGGGGGACTAGTACTGGGCCCAGTCAACATAAGCTAGTTGATGCTGTTGAGAGTAGGTGCTTAGGCTCAATTGCCTATTGTACGTTACAATTGAATATTTATATGTTTCCTTTTTTAATTGCTACCATAAAGATGCCTGCATTGCACTTGCAGTTACATTTTGATAACAGAAAATATTTGTCTTTAAATTCTTTTAATCCCGAAATTATTTTTATTTAATTTCGATGAAAATTGATCTAAAGTAAGCGGATATTTTTTAAGAAAAGTGCATGTCATAACTAGAATAAGATAGATTACGTCGGTGATCAATTTGGAAATTAATTCTTCAATATTTTCCTGAGATTCTTTGAAATATAGACAAACAATCGTTTTAAATTTAAAATTTCATTTCATTTAAGTTAGTGAACTATGTTAAACTTAGAGTATGAATATTAAGATATGATTATATTTTTATCGAGAGCATATTTTTATTGAAGCGAAATAAAGAACATAATGTTATTAAAAATAATAACAATTAGTATTTTATAATAATATCATATAAATGGGAATTTACAATATTTTAACATGGACCTCCATAGTTCTTTCGCCTTTAATTGTTTCGTAATTATGTCCTAACTGATTTCGGTCTGACTAACTGTTCGCTAGATATATTATAGCGCACAAGAATGTGCGTAGAACACACAGATACACACTTTTTATACTCTCAGTATCATAATCCGATGGACGGCAAGATTTGCACGTTTTTTTTTTTATTTATGCTATTTAGTTTGTTTTATTGACTTGCATTTTCCGTTTTAACCAAAATATATTGTATACTTGTGTTTTTTTATGTATTAATAATATTATTTATTTATTGATATATGTTATGTGTTCAATACACATTATATATTTACATTTATTTATTAGTTTGTTTAATCATAAATTAATATTAGCTTATTTATTATTAGAGGACCACCTACCTCGTATCCTATGAGTTATCACTTACTCCGTTGGTTGCCTGGAAGAGATCGCTATGTAGCCGAAATTCCGCCGCTATCTATATCGCTATAAGGTCGCCAAAATTGTTTGCTACTTTTATTTAGGCTGTATCCATGTTTTGTATTTTTTCTTCTTTTTGTGATGTACAATAAAGTATAAAAGTAATGTAAAGTAAAAGTATATTGTTTATTTATTAGTAAGACAGTAATTTATGTATTAAAAGCCTGATTGGTTTTTAATATTATTTCTATTGTTTTTTTTTAGTATAAATTGTTAAATTATTTAAATTGAACAATTTAAATATATAAGCCATTATTTTTAATAGTAGTATCCAATAAAATAAATTACTATATACTGAAATAGATAATGAATAATTAAAAACCAAATAAATATATTCAATTGAAAACTACGAGTGCGAAGTACTTGAATAGAAGACTACAGACTGCAAGAGTACGATAAAAAAAGGGTTTCTTGTAATATTGTTTTCGTGTTATAATTAAAACCAAGTTTTGAATGCCAATTCAAATTAGTTTCTGAAAGTTATTCACTTGCTATAGTTCTAGTAAGATCTAAGTTGTTTCTTTAACGACGCCATTTGTTTCCAATTCAATTTTACGTTATCAATATATAAAACGTGTTTTCAGTTTTCCACGCTATTAATATTAATTGTGCATTAAATATATGTTTATATTGTGTATATTTGTAGATACATTTTTAATGTACTTAATGTATATGGCTTTTGCCATATCAATGTTGTACACGTTGTCGTCTTGGTAATTAATTTTTAACCAGTTATATACAATCAATTGACTTAACTTGAAAATTAACAGACAATTCACGTGCTTATAATCTTGCAATAACATTATCTTATACAGAAAATGCATTAATATTAAATATCAGCTTAATTAATTTTATTTACAATTTAACTTCAGTATGAAATTCTTCAATTCCATTTATATTCATTATAAACCTTATAATTATTTTCTCTGACATTCTTTCAACGAAATGAAAGCACGAAGCAATATCCAGACCTATCAAAAACCTCAGATGAATAATGGCACAGATAATAAATTGCCGACTTAAAGAAAAAAATTGTCAACTTTTTGAAGACTATTATTTGTCTAACTTCGATTTACAGTTCCAAATTCCTAACAATTTGAAATAGTATTAATGTAAATGAAAATGCATATTTTATATTACTTTTTTATTTACTTGGTGGTAGGGCTTCGTGCAAGCCCATCAAACATCGATTAAAAAAGCAAAAATTATTGAAGTAGTTAATTAGTAGAAATGTTATATTCCGGTTTTAAACATGGGTTCAATTCTATGTGGTTTTCTATCTAAAGATATTTCTTTTTAGTAAGTCTAACTTTAAATTTAAAACAAGTTTTTATTTGCTAACTACTTGCAAGCAAAGAAGTTGCAGAAAAAATACTAGTTGACATAAGTGTGACCAGCATTCTGCAATGTATAATGAATAAGATAACATTAATTAAGTTAGTTAGATAAATGTGTTATTATGTGCTATATGAATTTTTCGCTCGAACATTTATTATATTATCATTTCCTCGAGCATTTATAATATTATTATTTTTATCGCACGAAATATCAAAGAGTAGAGTATATGTTTTCAATAATAACATAATATGCTTGCGTTTTATTAATATGGTACTTATTTTTGTGATAAATAAATTTACCTAAAGTTTTTTTTTTTTATAAAATAGATAGGTGGATGGGCAAATGGTTCTCTTGATGGTAAGTGGTCACCACCGCTCATAGACATTGACACCGTAAGAAATATTAACCATTTCTTACATCGCCAATGCGCCACCAACCTTTGAAATTAAGATGCTATGTCCCTTGTGCCTGTAGTTACACTCCACCAGACATAACTCTTTGGCTCACTCATCCTACAAACCGGAATACAACAATACTAGTTATTGCTATTTAGCGGTAGAATATATGATGAGTGGGTGGTACCTGCCCAGACGGGCTTGCATAAAGCCATACCACAAAGAAAACAGCAGAAAATCAATAAAAGTAAATATGAATTTTTAACGTCCTTGACTGTTAATAATTTAGGTGATTATAGTTCTTAGGGAAATAAAAGGAGGGATTATTAATATTATTTTATTTCGTGACAAAAGTTAATGTAAAAGTTAGTGTAATTTTAGTATAGCTGTTTGCATTATTAAATGCTATGGTCATAAGACATAGAAAAAAATTGCGTATTATACATATAACGTAAATTCTACTTTAAATATTGATTAGCTTCAATATCTTCTATTGAGCTTTTTTTTTAATGCTAAAAGGTTTTAATTTTTTTTACGTTGAAATACCGTTTCTTGTCTTAATTTAAACGACAAAGCGAATATCAATAGAAGCAAATTTACATTTGACCATAATTTATATTTAAACATGTTTATAAATATGACGCATATTTAAAGTGGTTATTGATAATTTCACGCTATGTTCCAAATAATATAGAATTAATTTAAATTTAAATAACAATTTGCTTAAGCTTTTGAAACTACTTCTGACATTAAAAATTAATATATATACTTTAAACTAGCAACGAATTTGGTCCTTTAAAGGCATGTCACGCATATTGTTTCTAAGCATCTCAAACATTTGTTCAACTGCTGCGTCTATAAAAATCGGTGAATATCGTTCTGTGATAAATTTCCAATTGTAGTTCATGAGATGATGCATCCTGGCACCTAAAAAGAAAATAATGTAGCTCATTCTTTACGATCACCACAATTTATAAGGGTTTTAAGTCGCACAGAAAAAAATCTAATATAGAATTAGTCATAACAGTAAATAAAAAAAATGTGTTACGCGATGGCAAGGTGTCACTTAAGCCATAGGCACTAGAAACTATGATGTAAGATCTTATATTCCTTGTGCCTGTTACTACACTGGCTCACTAACCTTTCAAACTGGAACACCGAAATATAAAAATAATGTTTGTCGATAGGACAAGGGATAAGTGTGAGGTTCCCATTCGGGTGGGTTTGCGGTCTTTTCACAAGTGAAATATAATTACTATATGAAAAATAGAAAATATTATATACATATCAACTCACTTGATTCCTTATCTCCATAGTAAAGATTGGTTAAAGTAAAGTTAGCACCATCTCTTACGTCGTAAAAGTAATGATAGTTCCTAAGATTTATAAACTGTTGACCATACTCTTCTCGCACATTAAACGCCATCTTCATACCGAATTGAACATTATCTGAAATGTGAATATTATTAAAAATTTTAATCAATATTTCAATGTAAAATATAAAATGTTGACTATAAATAATGTCCTCTCCTAATAGTCTTTCAACGCCACCAGTAAAATTATCTATTGCATGTACGAGTTCATAAAATACATTGGCAGAAGTATTTTTTTTGTCGTAAAGTGCAATTTATTTCAATACTTAATAGATTTATTTGGAAAACTTACTGAAATACTCAATACAGGAACCTGCACCACTAATAGGTAGTGAAAATAATAATCCATCTGTTATGTATTGACACGTGACAAACATATCCATATGGAAGGATAAGTGCATAATATTAGAGTTGAAATTAAATCTGAAATATAATTTGACATCATTGAAATGCTCACGATTTCCTATTCACTTATTTCTACTAATATTATAAAGAGTTAAAGTTTGTGAGGTTGTAGGGGTTAGTCCCTGGATATACTTAAACGATTTTGAAAATTATTTTACCAATAGAAAGCCACATCATTTGTGACTGTTATAGGCTATATATAATGGGATTTGGAGTAACGGTCGAACAAAGACGTTTCTTAAAAACACGGCCTTAACGATGAGAGATATATGATTGAGTTCTAGAGAAAAGTTGTATCGTGTCAGCATCTAACTTTTATATTTAAGACCCAACAAGTAGTAAGTTTTTTTTAATAAAAAATCATTAGAATCGTTAGGTCACGTTTATTAGTCATATTATCAACAATTATGAATTCTTATCAAAATAAGTAAACTTTTTGTCTCAAGTATTTAAAACATTTCCCTTTTACTGCATATAATTTGGACCAATGGTTAAAGAGATAATACGACATGGGTATGGAACCATTCCAACCATAAAATTCATGTTTTACAGTTTATTTTTTGGTTGCATAGTTTAAGAGATAATTTAAAACATCAAATATTTACTAATGTACGGCCAATCGATCACAAATAAAAATATTTAAGACCCAACGAAGTGGGCACGGATCAGCTAGTTTATTACAGAAGACGTCCATACAAAATTTAAACTATAAATTATATATACTCTGCTTAAACTGAATGAAAACCAAATTATGACCTACACGCCTGTTTCCACAAATCGTAGGAAGCATCTTCTGGTTATTATTAAGAAGACTTGCCGTTTGGTCAATTTTATTTATTTATAGCAGTATGTTAGACAGGTTATGAAATGTATGTATTATATTAAGATCTTATATATCGTATATCTTGTATCTGACAATTACACTTCAAACTGCAAAGGAACAATTATAGATGTCTGATGTTGTCATGCAACCATGGGGAAACTACCTCTACCTCTACCTCTAGTGGACTAATATACTAATAAAATATTATGTGTTGACAATGTCTACTATCTAGATAATTATCAATGCTATAAAAAATCCTCGTCAACCATCTTTATTCATTGCAATTCATAACTATGTTATATTCTACACTATGTAAATCACTAGAAAATAATATATTAACCTATAAAATAAATTTGACTTACCCAAACTCATCTAAAACTGCACTATTTAGGCCGCTAAATTCTAGGTTTGTTGTATTGATTCTCCAACCATCCTTGTTCATATTAACTGCTTTTACTCGAATAGGATCAAATTGTGAAGGATGTTTTGAAACCCCATAAGGAGTATCTTCACTTTCTCTTCTAAATATGTTAAAGAAATTTTGATTCTGAAGAAAACAAGTCAAAGGCACTGTACCTAAAATAATTGATAATTATTATTATATTCATATCTTACACAAAAATTGGAACTATATATTTATTATACATATAGTAAGTCAGAGCAACTTACCTGCTACCGAGGTAGTTGAAACTTTGAGTTGGAGTAGGAGTCCAACAAATGCGAAATATAACCAACAACCCCTGACTGCCATGATGTCCAATTCGTAAAGTGTGCATTTGCAATTCCCGTTTGCCTTTTATATATCTTCTGCTGTTTACCAAGTACAGTCGAATCTTATGTTTGTTTTTTATTGTTGTTAATATATTTGTGGTGGATTCCGTACAAATTTTATATATTTCTTTGTTTTTATTTTTGTTGTAGTAAAATTGAAATAAGTAGATTAAAATTATGTAAATGTTGATAACCTATATTTTAAAGAAAATAATTTGAAAAAACTGGAACAAATTTGTAACTATAAAGTGCTATAACTGTAATTTTGACTGATATTATTTTTTGACCGATATACTCGAAGAATTCGTGACCGAAATTATTATATAATTTATGAAATTAAAATATTTTATTTTTAAAGACCTTAAAATTAACTTAATTAGTTAATATCTCTTCATGAATTCATGCGTGTTAATATATACTAATTCATGCGTGTTAATATATACTAATTCACGCGTGCAGCAGTCAGGTATTTCAAATTTACAAGTAACTTCCTATCAGGTTAGCCTCTTACCCGATTACCTACTCTTACATGAAAAAAATCTTCAGTTTTACTCATTACGTCATTTACACATCTTGACAGCATAGTGAACCTTCAAGCCTTTTTCTTCTCTCAAAAATGAAGTTATTTTACAAGTGTAAAGAACACTGTCAGTTTCATGGCACACTGATATACAATCACACTCTATAAAAATGCTACATAAAACACTTATAAATGTTTTTATATTTGCTTAAGGATTTACAAAATCATCAATATTTATTATTCGATAAAGAATATTCATGCTATTGAAATTTACATTCAAGAACTTATTTAATTATAATTAAGAGAAATTTAGAATGTATATATATATATATATATATATATATATATATTATATATAATTAATTTACATTCTAAATTACTGATTGACTGAAATATAAATGCAAAAAAACATCTGGGGCTAGCATGGTGTATTTTAGCATACGGGTTTCTTTTACACAGTAGGTTAGCACTAAGGAAGAATTTTTAAAATGTATTCTCCAAGGCATGGGTTGAAAGTTTTTATGAAAATATGGAATTAGTATTTAGCAATTCTCAATTATTACCCGAGCGAAGCCACGTGTAAAGCGCTAGTTTATTTATAAGGGTTTATTTATGATATATAAAGGGTATAAAATATTTTTATGTGCTGACACAAAACGCGTGGGAACTTTTTCCTTTCTATAATTGGTTGTACTGATGCAAGTTCACCTAATACGTGCTATTTTTTTATAGTATAGGTTGGTGGAAAAGAATATGGGCCACCTGATCAACATAATTAACGCCAATAAAAATCAGCATTGTAAGAAATGTAAACCATCGTTTACATTGCCAATGCGCCACTAACATTGGGGAGGAAGATGTTATGTCCCTTGTGCCTGGAATTAAAGTGGCTCACTCACCTATCTGTTCGGAACAGAACAATAACAAGTACGGCTGTTTTGTGGTATAATATCTAATGAGTGGGTGGTACTTACCCAGACGAGCTTGCACAAAGCCCTACCACAAAGAAAACAGCTATCAATAAAAGTAAATATGAATTTTTAAACGTCCTTGGCTGTTAATAATTTAGATGATTATAGTTCTTAGGGAAATAAAAGGAGGGATTATTAATATTATTTTATTTCGTGTCAAAAGTTAATGTAAAAGTAAGTGCAATTTTAGTATAGCTGTTTGCATTATTAAATGCTATGGTCATAAGACAGAGAAAAAAAATTGCGTATTATACATATTACATAAATTCTACTTGAGATATTGATTTGTCTTCAATATCTTATATTGAGCTTTTTTTTAATGATAAAAGTTTTTAAAATATTTTTTTAGGTTATTTGAAATACTTTTCTGATGTATGATACTAATTGTCTCAATTTAAACGACAAAAAAACCAACAGAATCAAATTTACATTTGACCATAATTTATATTTAAAAATGTTCTTAAAATCATTGAAATAAATATGGCGCATATTTAACGTGGTTATTGATAATTTCACGCTATGTTCCAAATAATATAGAATTAATTTAAATTTGAATAACAATTTGCTTAGGCTTTTGAAACTACTTCTGAAATTAAAAAATAAGCAGTTGAACAAATATTTGAGATGTTTGGAAACAATATGCGTGACATATACATTTTAAACTAACAACCAATATGGTCCTTTAAAGGCATGTCTCGCATATTGTTTCTAAACATCTCAAATATTTGTTCAACTGCTGCGTCTAAAAAAATCGGTGAATATCGTTCTGTGATAAATTTCCAATTGTAGTTCATCAGATGATGCATCCTGGCACCTAAAAAGAAAATAATAGCTCATTCTTTATGAACACCAAAATTTATACCATAGAAACTATGATGTAAGATCTTATATTCCTTGTGCCTGTAACTACACTGGCTCACTTACCTTTCAAACTGGAACACAGCAATATAAAAATTAATGTTTGTCGATAGGACAAGGGATAAGTGTGAGGTTCCCATTCAGGTGGGTTTGCGGTCTTTTCACAAGTGAAATATAATTACTATATGAAAAATAGAAAATATTATATACATATCAACTCACTCGATTCCTTATCTCCATAGTAAAGATTGGTTAAAGTAAAGTTAGCACCATCTCTTACGTCGTAATAGAAACGATAGTTCATAAGATTTATAAACTGTTGACCATACTCTTCCCGAACATCAAACGGCATGACCATACCGAATTGAATATTATCTGAAATGTGAATATTATTAAAAAAATTAGTCATTATTTCAATCATCATCATCACCATCATCAACAGCCAATCATTTTGTCCACTGCTGAACATAGGCCTCTCCCAAGGTGCGCCAAAGCTCCCTGTCCTCCGCCTTCCGCATCCAGTCGGTGCCCGCCACCTTCTGAAGGTCATCGGTCCACCTGGCTGGAGGGCGCCCTACGCTGCGTTTGCCGATCCGCGGTCTCCACTCAAAGACTCGTCTGCTCCAACGGCCATCTGTCCTACGACATACGTGACCAGCCCACTGCCACTTCAGCCTACTAATTTTGCAAGCTATGTCGGTGACTCCGGTTCTTTTCCGGATAATCTCATTTCTGATCTTATCCTTCAAAGATACTCCGAGCATAGCTCGCTCCATAGCACGCTGAGCGACTTTGAATTTGTGGATAATCAGTTAGTGTCCACGTTTCGGCACCGTATGTCATGGCAGGTAAGACGCATTGATTGAAGACTTTCGTCTTCAAACATTGCGGTATGGACGACGTGAGGACTTGACGAAAGTTGCCAAATGCTGCCCATCCCAAGCGAATTTTTCGATCGGCTTCTTTCTCGAAGTTGTTCCTACCGACTTGTATAACCTGTCCTAGGTAGGTATATTCCCTAACAACTTCGAGAGGTTTCCCTTCGACGTACATCGGTCCCGGCACAACATGCCTATTGAACATGACCTTGGTCTTGTCCAAGTTCATACCGAGACCGACACGCCAGGAAGATTCACTAAGGCTACGCAGCATTTTGGTTAGTTGTTCCAGCGACTCTGCTATGATGACGATATCATCGGCAAATCGAAGGTGTGAGATGTACTCGCCGTTTACATTGACTCCACATCCAGCCCAATCCAGCGTCTTGAACACGTCTTCCAACGCGTTGGTGAACAGTTTCGGAGATATTACATCCCCCTGTCTCACCCCTCTGCGCAGTTGGATCGCCTTCGTCTTACAGTCCTGGATGTGGACAGTCATTGTAGCGGCGTTGTTTAGACATCTCAGTACCTCGATGTATCTCCAGTCGATATGACATCTCTGCAATGAGTCGAGCACTGCCCAGGTTTCGATGGAGTCGAAGGCTTTCTCGTAGTCCACAAATGCCATACACAGCGGCTGATTGTACTCTTCGGTCTTCTGCACAATCTGCCGAACAGTATGAATGTGGTCCACGGTGCTTTAGCCTGATCGAAAGCCGGCTTGCTCTGGGGGCTGGAACTCGTCAAGTCGTCTGGCGAGACGGTTCGTGACGACTCTTGAGAACAGCTTATACACGTGACTCAGGAGAGAGATTGGTCTGTAGTTTTTCAAGAGGGTTTTATCACCTTTCTTGAAAAACAGTACCACCTCACTCCCGCTCCACGTTTCCGGGGTCTTGCCATGTTGGATGACGGAATTAAAGAGGCTTGCTAGCTCTTTCAGGACCGGAGTCCCGCCTGCCTTAAGCAACTCTGTTGTGATTCCGTCCTCTCCCGGAGCTTTGTTGTTTTTAAGCTGTTCTAGAGCCGCCCTAATCTCGCCTTGGTCAACGACCGGGAGCTCCTCGGAGTAATGGCGCGTAAGAGGGGCACGCTGGTCATCAAGACTGATTCCCACAGGTTTATCCGATCTTGAAGAAAACAACTGCCCATAAAACCTCTCTACTTCTCCGACAATCTCAGGCCTAGAGGTAACGACCCCACCATTTTCAGTTTTAAGTTTTGTCAGACGCGGCCTCCCAAACTTGCGAGCGAACACTTTCGATCACCGATTTTGCTCAATCGCAGCCTTGATGGCACGGGTATTGGAGCATCGGAGATCGCGACGCGTCAGCGTTTTTATTTTTCGGTTTAAGGCCTTATCTGAAAAAAACGATGGTAGTTCTCGTCGTTTCCTCATGAGCTCGAGTGTCTCAGCAGAGAGTTTTGGTGCGTTGTCTCTTTTCTGTGGCGGAAAACACTTGCGGGATGTGTTTTGCAGTATTTTGACCAGCGTGTCGGTTTTCTCATCAATACTGCTTACGGTTTCCAACGCGGTAAATTGATTTTGAAGTTCCATTTGGAACTTTTCGGTGCCTTGAGCAGCTTGGAGCATGGTAGGTCGGAGAGTAGACCTCATCATTCGCGATCTTTCAGCTTTAAAGTCGATATCTAGAGTGCCTCGAACCAAGCGGTGATCACTTCCGGTATTAAACCTGTTGATCACTGAGACATCTCTAAATATGTGCCTTTTATTCGAAATGATAAAATCTATCTCGTTCCTTGTCACGTTATCGGGGCTTCGCCAGGTCCACCTCCTCTGGGGCTTCTTTTGAAAGAAAGAATTCATCAAAAAGCTTCGAGAAAGTTTACCAGCATTTGCCCCCTGTGATTTCTGCAGCCCAAGCCGTAAGGTCCAACTTTCGATTCACCGCTATTATGTACTCCCACTTTAGCATTAAAGTCTCCCATAACAACATTGTAGTGGGCCTTCGAGGTGTTGTTGAGAGCCTTTGCGATGTCCTCGTACATCGCTTCGACCACACCATCAGAGTATGCCGAAGTTGGCGCATATACCTGTACGACCTTCAGAGAGTACCTGTCGGAGAGTTTTAGGACAAGGTACGCTACCCGGTTCGACACACTACTGATTTCCACAATGCTGCTAATGAGATCCTTTTTGACCAGAAAACCGACACCACCCTGGGAGAGGTTATCACCTTCGCGGAAGTAGAGTAAGTTACCGGAATCTAGAGTTATCGTGTCCTCCCCCTGTCTTCGGACTTCAGTTAACCCCAGTATATGCCAGTTTATATGACTTAGCTCTACTTCTAATTCGGCGAGGTGATGGTCCAGCCTTAACGAGCGTCCATTATACGTTGCCATGTTTATGTTTAGCGTTTGCCATGCTACCTTGGTCGGGCTTAGCGGGCTTGCCGGTAACTGGGGGCCTTTTTTTTTGCGCATCTACCATTGGGAAGTTTTGCCCATACTCGCCACGCTGGGCAGGCGTGTTGGCGATCGCAGTAGGGGGTAAGATGCTTATGGGGGGGACGCTGCTGCCCATCTTCCCTTTTCCCTTCCCTCAGTCGCCTCTTACGACACCCACGGGATGAAATTGGGGGAGTACTATTCTAAGCCGGTACTCCACGGCTTCAAAGTAAAATATAAAATTTTGACTATAAATAATGTCCTCTCCTAACAGTCTTTCAACGCCACCAGTAAAATTATCTATTGCATGTACGAGTTTATAAAATACATTGGCAGAAGTATTTTTTTTTTGTCGTAAAGTATAATTTATTTCAATACTTAATAGATTTATTTGGAAAACTTACCGAAATACACAATACAGGAACCTGCACCATAAATAGGTAGTGAAAATAATAATCCATCTGTTATGTACTGACACGTAGCTAACATATCCAAATGGAAGGATAAGTGTATAATATTAGAGTTGAAATTAAATCTGAAAAATCATTTGACATACAAACATCTATACTAATATTATAAAGAAATTAAAATTTGTGAGGCTGTAGGGGGTAGACCCTGGATCTACTTAACCGATTTTGAAAATTATTTTACCAATAGAAAGCCACATCATTTGTGAGTGTTATAGGCTATATATAGTGGGATTTGGAGTAACGGTCGAACAAAAACGTTTCTTAAAAACACGGCTTTAACGATGAGAGATATATGATTGAGTTCTAGAGAAAAGTTGTATCATGTCAGCATGTATCTAACTTTTATAATTAAGACACAACAAGTAGTTTTATTTTTATTTTTATAAAAAATCATTATAATCGTTAGGTCATGTTTATTAGTCAAATTATCAACAATTATGAATTCTTATCAAAAAAGTAAACTTATCGTCTCAAGTATTTAAAACAAAAGACAATTATTTGCAGTAAAAGGTACTACATATAATTTGGACCAATGGTTAAAAGAGATAAGACGACATAGGTATGGAACACCGACCGTGACGTAATGTATTGAGTGATATTTCTATTAGATTTTCTTCATTTACAACACTATTTAAAAATACATTGCTTTATTACCAAGGAAATTTTATTCAGATAAAATTCATGTTTTACAGTTTATTTTTTGGTTGCATAGTTTAAGAGATAATTTAAAATATCAAATATTAACTATTGTACGGCCAATCGATCACAAGTAAAAATATTTAAGACCCAACGAAGTGGGCACGGATCAGCTAGTTTATTATAGAAGACGTCCATACAAATTTAAACTATAAATTATATATACTCTGTTAAGACTGAATGAAAACCAAATTATAACCTACACGCCTGTTTCCACAAATCGTAGGAATTATCTTCTGGTTATTATTAAGAAGACTTGCCGTTGTTCAATTTTATTTATTTAGAACAGTATGTTAAACAGGTTATGTAATGTATGTATTATATTAAAATCTTATATATCGTATATCTTGTATCTGAAATTACAGTTCAAACTGCAAAGGAACAATACATAGCACCGATGTGTTTTAGATGCCTGATGTTTTCATGCAACCAAAGCGAAACTAGCAATAACCCCTACCTCTAGTGGACTAATATAATAATAAAAGATTATTAGACCAATGTCTTCTATCTAGATGAATACCAATGCCATAAACAATCCTCATCGACCATCTGTATTTATTGCAATTCATAACTATTTTATATTCTACACTATGTAAATCAATAGAAAATAATATATTAACCTATAAAATAAATTTGACTTACCCAAACTCATCTAAAACTGCACTATTTAGGCCGCTAAATTCTAGGTTTGTTGTATTGATTCTCCAACCATCCTTGTTCATATTAACTGCTTTTACTCGAATAGGATCAAATTGTGAAGGATGTTTTGAAACCCCATAAGGAGTATCTTCACTTTCTCTTCTAAATATGTTAAAGAAATTTTGATTCTGAAGAAAACAAGTCAAAGGCACTGTACCTAAAATAATTGATAATTATTATTATATTCATATCTTACACAAATATTGGAACTACATATTTCTTATACATATAGTAAGTCAGAGCAACTTACCTGCTACCGAGGTACTTGAAACTTTGAGTTGGAGTAGGAGTCCAACAAATGCGAAATATAACCAACAACCCCTGACTGCCATGATGTCCAATTCGTAAAGTGCGCATTTGCAATTCCCGTTTGCCTTTTATATATCTTCTGCTGTTTACCGAGTACAGTCGAATCTTATGTTTGTTTTTTATTGTTGTTAATATATTTGTGGTGGATTCCGTACACATTTTATATATTTCTTTGTTTTTATTTTTGTTGTAGTAAAATTGAAATAAGTAGATTAAAATTATGTGAATGTTGATAACCTATATTTTAAAGAAAATAATTTGAAAAAACTGGAACAAATTTGTAACTATAAAGTGCTATAACTGTAATTTTGACTGATATTATTTTTTGACCGATATATTACTCGAAGAATTCGTGACCGAAATTATTATATAATTTATGAAATTAAAATATTTTATTTTTAAAGACCTTAAAATTAACTTAATTAGTTAATATCTCTTCATGAATTCATGCGTGTTAATATATACTAATTCATGCGTGTTAATATATACTAATTCACGCGTGCAGCAGTCAGGTATTTCAAATTTACAAGTAACTTCCTATCAGGTTAGCCTCTTACCCGATTACCTACTCTTACATAAAAAAATCTTCAGTTTTACTCATTACGTCATTTACACATCTTGACAGCGTAGTGAACCTTCAAGCCTTTTTCTTCTCTCAAAAATGAAGTTATTTTACAAGTGTAAAGAACACTGTCAGTTTCATGGCACACTGATATACAACCACACTCTATAAAAATGCTACATAAAACACTTACAAATGTTTTTATATTTGCTTAAGGATTTACAAAATCATCAATATTTATTATTCGATAAAGAATATTCATGCTATTGAAATTTACATTCAAGAACTTATTTAATTATAATTAAGAGAAATTTAGAATGTAAATTAATTATATATATAATTGACTATACTGATACTGATACTGATTGACTGAAATATAAACGCAAAAACTTCTGGGGCTAGCGTGGTGTATTTTAGCATACGGGTTTCTTTTACACAGTAGGTTAGCACTAAGGAAGAATTTTTAAAATGTATTCTCCAAGGCATGGGTTGAAAGTTTGTATGAAAATATGGAATTAGTATTTAGCAATTCTCAATTATTACCCGAGCGAAGCCACGTGTACAGCGCTAGTTTATTTATAAGGGTTTATTTATGATATACAGGGTGACTGGTGAATTAGTATCAATACTTAAGGACGTGATATTTGACGACCATATATGACCAAAAAAAAATACATATAACATAAATATTAATAAACTTCTAAGTAAAGTTAACCAAAAGTTATGTAATTAATTACGCGTCATGTGGACACCCTAGCTGCGCTGACGACACAACACAGTTAGGTACATTTAGTTATCGCGCGGTACTTTACCTACGTCCAAACGCCGCCGCGTGTTAACAGGGTAGCAGGCTACCTTTGATAAACAAGCATGATCCAATCCCCCTTCATACTTTAAACCTGGCTTAGAACAGGCAAAAATACCAAAATATTTCACTCGTTTAAGCAACAAATTTGTTGACTAGGTAAATGATATGAACTTGGGACAAAAATTAACTGTTTACCTATCTTGGTATTTCCGGCGTATTTAAAAATGGAATCATACTTATTTACAACGATTGTCAATCATTTAACTACCTATTTACCTACATAACTACACTAACCTTAACAAATGTTCAAAGTGAGCTCCTGCTCGTGTGATACACAGTTCGGCTCGTTTACGCATATTGTCTTTCACACGCTTTAACACGAACGGGTCACTTTACTACTCACAGTACTCACATTATTCTGCATTTGTGTATTGATAAGCCATACCTAATTACTAATTACGGGTCACACTCACACACGAAACATTAGGTATACGCGTAAGATCGATCGCTAGGGGCGCGCGCGCGGGAAGATGGACGAACCTTACGGCGGCGCTCGCCCGACTAACCTACTAACCTACTAATACTAATAAGCCGCGGGGCAGGGGTTGCGGGTGGCAAACACCACGCCGCACGCGCCGCGGAAATATGTCCACACTTTATTTATTTAAAGTAAATTTTTTGTAAATTTGGTCAAAAATTAAGTACCTGTTTTTTTTTACATAATTCGAATGAGAATCATGTACCGATTATGCTCCTAAAATATTGATACTAATTCACCAGTCACCCTGTATAAAGGGTATAAAATATTTTTATGTGCTGACACAAAACGCGTGGGAAGTTTTTCCTTTCTATAATTGGCTGTACTGATGCAAGTTCACCTAATACGTGCTATTTTTTTTATAGTATAGGTTGGTGGAAAAGAATATGGGATCACCTGATCAACATCATTAACGCCAATAAAAATCAGCATTGTAAGAAATGTAAACCATCGTTTACATTGCCAATGCGCCACTAACATCGGGGAGTAAGATGTTATGTCCCTTGTGCCTGGAATTAAAGTGGCTCACTCACCTATCTGTTCGGAACAGAACAATAACAAGTACGGCTGTTTTGTGGTATAATATCTGATGAGTGGGTGGTACTTACCCAGACGAGCTTGCACAAAGCCCTACCACAAAGAAAACAGCTATCAATAAAAGTAAATATGAATTTTTAAACGTCCGTGGCTGTTAATAATTTAGATGATTATAGTTCTTAGGGAAATAAAAGAAGGGATTATTAATATTATTTTATTTCGTGTCAAAAGTTAATGTAAAAGTAAGTGCAATTTTAGTATAGCTGTTTGCATTATTAAATGCTATGGTCATAAGACAGAGAAAAAAAATTGCGTATTATACATATTACATAAATTCTACTTGAGATATTGATTTGTCTTCAATATCTTATATTGAGCTTTTTTTTAATGCTAAAAGTTTTTAAAATATTTTTTTAGGTTATTTGAAATACTTTTCTGATGTATGATACTAATTGTCTCAATTTAAACGACAAAAAAACCAACAGAATCAAATTTACATTTGACCATAATTTATATTTAAAAATGTTCTTAAAATCATTGAAATAAATATGGCGCATATTTAAAGTGGTTATTGATAATTTCACGCTATGTTCCAAATAATATAGAATTAATTTAAATTTGAATAACAATTTGCTTAGGCTTTTGAAACTACTTCTGAAATTAAAAAATAAGCAGTTGAACAAATATATTTTAAACTAACAACCAATATGGTCCTTTAAAGGCATGTCACGCATATTGTTTCTAAACATCTCAAATATTTGTTCAACTGCTGCGTCTAAAAAAATCGGTGAATATCGTTCTGTGATAAATTTCCAATTGTAGTTCATGAGATGATGCATCCTGGCACCTAAAAAGAAAATAATAGCTCATTCTTTATGAACACCAAAATTTATACCATAGAAACTATGATGTAAGATCTTATATTCCTTGTGCCTGTAACTACACTGGCTACAAAGGTAAGTACCTTTCAAACTGGAACACAGCAATATAAAAATTAATGTTTGTCGATAGGACAAGGGATAAGTGTGAGGTTCCCATTCAGGTGGGTTTGCGGTCTTTTCACAAGTGAAATATAATTACTATATGAAAAATATAAAATATTATATACATATCAACTCACTCGATTCCTTATCTCCATAATAAAGATTGGTTAAAGTAAAGTTAGCACCATCTCTTACGTCGTAATAGAAACGATAGTTCATAAGATTTATAAACTGTTGACCATACTCTTCCCGAACATCAAACGGCATGACCATACCGAATTGAATATTATCTGAAATGTGAATATTATTAAAAAAA
Organism: Nymphalis urticae; assembly: GCA_905147175.2. Taxonomy (NCBI): domain Eukaryota; kingdom Metazoa; phylum Arthropoda; class Insecta; order Lepidoptera; family Nymphalidae; genus Nymphalis; species Nymphalis urticae. The sequence goes on along the minus strand of LR989994.1, from coordinate 3,571,062 downwards.
TTAGTCATTATTTCAATCATCATCATCATCATCATCAACAGCCAATCATTTTGTCCACTGCTGAACATAGGCCTCTCCCAAGGTGCGCCAAAGCTCCCTGTCCTCCGCCTTCCGCATCCAGTCGGTGCCCGCCACCTTCTGAAGGTCATCGGTCCACCTGGCTGGAGGGCGCCCTACGCTGCGTTTGCCGATCCGCGGTCTCCACTCTAAGACTCGTCTGCTCCAACGGCCATCTGTCCTACGACATACGTGACCAGCCCACTGCCACTTCAGCCTACTAATTTTGCAAGCTATGTCGGTGACTCCGGTTCTTTTCCGGATAATCTCATTTCTGATCTTATCCTTCAAAGATACTCCGAGCATAGCTCGCTCCATAGCACGCTGAGCGACTTTGAATTTTGGATAATCAGTTAGTGTCCACGTTTCGGCACCGTATGTCATGGCAGGTAAGACGCATTGATTGAAGACTTTCGTCTTCAAACATTGCGGTATGGACGACGTGAGGACTTGACGAAAGTTGCCAAATGCTGCCCATCCCAAGCGAATTCTTCGATCGGCTTCTTTCTCGAAGTTCTTCCTACCGACTTGTATAACCTGTCCTAGGTAGGTATATTCCCTAACAACTTCGAGAGGTTTCCCTTCGACGTACATCGGTCCCGGCACAACATGCCTATTGAACATGACCTTGGTGTTGTCCAAGTTCATACCGAGACCGACACGCCGGGAAGATTCACTAAGGCTACGCAGCATTTTGGTTAGTTGTTCCAGCGACTCTGCTATGATGACGATATCATCGGCAAATCGAAGGTGTGAGATGTACTCGCCGTTTACATTGACTCCACATCCAGCCCAATCCAGCGTCTTGAACACGTCTTCCAACGCGTTGGTGAACAGTTTCGGAGATATTACATCCCCCTGTCTCACCCCTCTGCGCAGTTGGATCGCCTTCGTCTTACAGTCCTGGATGTGGACAGTCATTGTAGCGGCGTTGTATAGACATCTCAGTACCTCGATGTATCTCCAGTCGATATGACATCTCTGCAATGAGGCGAGCACTGCCCAGGTTTCGATGGAGTCGAAGGCTTTCTCGTAGTCCACAAATGCCATACACAGCGGCTGATTGTACTCTTCGATCTTCTGCACAATCTGCCGAACAGTATGAATGTGGTCCACGGTGCTGTAGCCTGGTCGAAAGCCGGCTTGCTTTGGGGGCTAGAACTCGTCAAGTCGTCTGGCGAGACGGTTCGTGACGACTCTTGAGCACAGCTTATACACGTGACTCAGGAGAGAGATTGGTCTGTAGTTTTTCAAGAGGGTTTTATTACCTTTCTTGAAAAACAGTACCACCTCACTCCCGCTCAACGTTTCCGGGGTCTTGCCATGTTGGATGACGGAATTAAAGAGGCTTGCTAGCTCTTTCAGGATCGGAGTCCCGCCTGCCTTAAGCAACTCTGTTGTGATTCCGTCCTCTCCCGGCGCTTTGTTGTTTTTAAGCTGTTCTAGAGCCGCCCTAATCTCGCCTTGGTCAACGACCGGGAGCTCCTCGGAGTAATGGCGCGTAAGAGGGGCGCGCTGGTCATCAAGACTGATTCCCACAGGTTTATCCGATCTTGAAGAAAACAACTGCCCATAAAACCTCTCTACTTCTCCGACAATCTCAGGCCTAGAGGTAACGACCCCACCATTTTCAGTTTTAAGTTTTGTCAGACGCGGCCTCCCAAACTTGCGAGCGAACACTTTCGATCACCGATTTTGCTCAATCGCAGCCTTGATGGCACGGGTATTGGAGCATCGGAGATCGCGACTCGTCAGCGTTTTTAATTTTCGGTTTAAGGCCTTATCTGAAAAAAACGATGGTAGTTCTCGTCGTTTCCTCATGAGCTCGAGTGTCTCAGCAGAGAGTTTTGGTGCGTTGTCTCTTTTCTGTGGCGGAAAACACTTGCGGGATGTGTTTTGCAGTATTTTGACCAGCGTGTCGGTTTTCTCATCAATACTGCTTACTGTTTCCAACGCGGTAAATTGATTTTGAAGTTCCATTTGGAACTTTTCGGTGGCTTGAGCAGCTTGGAGCATGGTAGGTCGGAGAGTAGACCTCATCATTCGCGATCTTTCAGCTTTAAAGTCGATATCTAGAGTGCCTCGAACCAAGCGGTGATCACTTCCGGTATTAAACCTGTTGATCACTGAGACATCTCTAAATATGTGCCTTTTATTCGAAATGATAAAATCTATCTCGTTCCTTGTCACGTTATCGGGGCTTCGCCAGGTCCACCTCCTCTGGGGCTTCTTTTGAAAGAAAGAATTCATCAAAAAGCTTCGAGAAAGTTTACCATCATTTGCCCCCTGTGATTTCTGCAGCCCAAGCCGTAAGGTCCAACTTTCGATTCACCGCTATTATGTACTCCCACTTTAGCATTAAAGTCTCCCATAACAACATTGTAGTGGGCCTTCGAGGTGTTGTTGAGGGCCTTTGCGATGTCCTCGTACATCGCTTCGACCACACCATCAGAGTATGCCGAAGTTGGCGCATATACCTTTACGACCTTCAGAGAGTACCTGTCGGAGAGTTTTAGATCGAGAGATAGATAGAGATAGAGATTTAGATAGCTGCTAATGAGATCCTTTTTGACCAGAAAACCGACACCACCCTGGAGAGGTTATCACCTTCGCGGAAGTAGAGTAAGTTACCGGACTCTAGAGTTATCGTGTCCTCCCCCTGTCTTCGGACTTCAGATAACCCCAGTATATGCTAGTTTATATGACTTAGCTCTACTTCTAATTCGGCGAGGTGATGGTCCAGCCTTAACGAGCGTCCATTATACGTTGCCATGTTTATGTTTAGCGTTTGCCATGCTACCTTGGTCGGGCTTAGCGGGCTTGCCGGTAACTGGGGGCCTTTTTTTTTGCGCATCTACCATTGGGAAGTTTTGCCCATACTCGCCACGCTGGGCAGGCGTGTTGGCGATCGCAGTAGGGGGTAAGATGCTTATGGGGGGGACGCTGCTGCCCATCTTCCCTTTCCCCTTCCCTCAGTCGCCTCTTACGACACCCACGGGATGAAATTGGGGGAGTACTATTCTAAGCCGGTACTCCACGGCTTCAAAGTAATTTTTTTTTTTTTTTTTATATTTCCGGGTGGGCAAATGACTCTACTCCACCTGATGTTAAGTGGTAGTAGAGTCCAAACGCGAGGACGGCCAGTACAGTCTGGAAGAAGATTCTGCACTAGCCGCCCTCGCCTTGCCGGCCCGCAAGATGCCTCTTCACGCCTCGTAAAGAGACGTGAAGCGAGCGACGTATTGCCACGATAGGGATGGGCAAAGTGTGGAGGCGTGTTTCCCCCGGCATTGGTTCAGCCGCCGTCTCCACTGGACCAACACCCATCGCGGCAATGCTCGCTCGGGCACTGGCTGTACGCTGGCTGACCTCGAAACGCGGCTGCAAGCCACTTCACGAGATTTTCACCATGCGTACGGTGGTAACAAGCCAGGCGGATGTTTATCATCCTACCACCAGATGATATCCCTTAGTCGCCTCTTACGACACCCATGGGAAAGGGGCAGTGAAATGTATTCTTTCTCCGTCACTGCACGGATAAATATAAAATTTTGACTATAAATAATGTCCTCTCCTAACAGTCTTTCAACGCCACCAGTAAAATTATCTATTGCATGTACGAGTTTATAAAATACATTGGCAGAAGTATTTTTTTTGTCGTAAAGTATAATTTATTTCAATACTTAATAGATTTATTTGGAAAACTTACCGAAATACACAATACAGGAACCTGCACCATAAATAGGTAGTGAAAATAATAATCCATCTGTTATGTACTGACACGTAGCTAACATATCCAAATGGAAGGATAAGTGTATAATATTAGAGTTGAAATTAAATCTGAAAAATCATTTGACATACAAACGTCTATACTAATATTATAAAAAATTAAAATTTGTGAGGTTGTAGGGGGTAGACCCTGGATCTACTTAACCGATTTTGAAAATTATTTTACCAATAGAAAGCCACATAATTTGTGAGTGTTATAGGCTATATATAGTGAGATTTGGAGTAACGGTCGAACAAAAACGTTTTTTAAAAACACGGCTTTAACGATGAGAGATATATGATTGAGTTCTAGAGAAAAATTGTATCATGTCAGCATGTATCTAACTTTTATAATTAATACACAAGAAGTAGTTTTATTTCTATTTTTATAAAAAATCATTATAATCGTTAGGTCATGTTTATTAGTCATATTATCAACAATTATGAATTCTTATCAAAAAAGTAAACTTATCGTCTCAAGTATTTAAAACAAAAGACAATTATTTGCAGTAAAAGGTACTACATATAATTTGGACCAATGGTTAAAAGAGATAAGACGACATAGGTATGGAACACCGACCGTGACGTAATGTATTGAGTGATATTTCTATTAGATTTTCTTCATTTACAACACTATTTAAAAATACATTGCTTTATTACCAAGGAAATTTTATTCAGATAAAATTCATGTTTAACAGTTTATTTTTTGGTTGCATAGTTTAAGAGATAATTTAAAATATCAAATATTAACTATTGTACGGCCAATCGATCACAAGTAAAAATATTTAAGACCCAACGAAGTGGGCACGGATCAGCTAGTTTATTATAGAAGACGTCCATACAAATTTAAACTATAAATTATATGTACTCTGCTCAGACTGAATGAAAACCAAATTATAACCTACACGCCTGTTTCCACAAATCGTAGGAATTATCTTCTGGTTATTATTAAGAAGACTTGCCGTTGTTCAATTTTATTTATTTACAACAGTATGTTAAACAGGTTATGTAATGTATGTATTATATTAAAATCTTATATATCGTATATCTTGTATCTGAAATTACACTTCAAACTGCAAAGGAACAATACATAGCACCGATGTGTTTTAGATGCCTGATGTTTTCATGCAACCAAAGCGAAACTAGCAATAACCCCTACCTCTAGTGGACTAATATAATAATAAAAGATTATTAGACCAATGTTTTCTATCTAGATGAATACCAATGCCATAAACAATCCTCATCGACCATCTGTATTTATTGCAATTCATAACTATTTTATATTCTACACTATGTAAATCAATAGAAAATAATATATTAACCTATAAAATAAATTTGTCTTACCCAAAGTCATCTAAAACTGCATTATTTAAGCCGCTAAATTCTAGGTTTGTTGTATTGCATCTCCAACCATCCTTGTTCAAATTAACTGCTTTTACTCGAATAGGATCAAATTGTGAAGGATGTTTTAAAGCCCCATAAGGAGTATCTTCACTTCCTCTTCTAAATATGTTAAAGAAATTTTGATTCTGAAGAAAACAAGTCAAAGGCACTGTACCTAAAATAATTGATAATTATTATTATATTCATATCTTACACAAAAATTGGAACTATATATTTATTATACATATAGTAAGTCAAAGCAACTTACCTGCTACCGAAGTACTTGAAACTTTGAGTTGGAGTAGGAGTCCAACAAATGCGAAATATAACCAACAACCCCTGACTGCCATGATGTCCAATTCGTAAAGTGTGCATTTGCAATTCCCGTTTGCCTTTTATATATCTTCTGCTGTTTACCAAGTACAGTCGAATCCTATGTTTGTTTTTTATTGTTGTTAATATATTTTTGTTGGATTCCGTACACATTTTATATATTTCTTTGTTTTTATTTTTATTGTAGTAAAATTGAAATAAGTAGATTAAAATTAGGTAAATGTTGATAACCTATATTTTAAAGAAAATAATTTGAAAAAAACTGGAACAAATTTGTAACTATAAAGTGCTATCTATAACTGTAATTAACTTAATTAGTTAATATCTACTAATTTATGAATTCATGCGTGTTAATATATTCTAATTCACGCGTGCAGCAGTCAGGTCAGGCCCAAACTTCTGGGGCTAGCATGGTGTATTTTAGCATACCAGTAGCACTAAGGAAGAATTTTGGAAATATATTCCCCAAGGCATGGGATGAAAGTTTGAAAATATGGAATTGATAAGTAGTATTTCTCAATTATTACCCGAGCGAAGCCACGTGTAAAGTGCTAATTTATTTATAAGGGTTTATTTATAATATATACAGGGTATAAAATACTTTTTATGTGCTAACACAAAACGCGTGGGAACTTGTTCTTATCTATAATTGGTTGTACTGATGTAAGTTCACCTAATACGTGCTAATTTTTTTATAGTATAGCTTGGTGGAAAAGCATATAGGCCACCCGATCAACATCATTAACGCCAATAAAAATCGGCATTGTAAGAAATGTTAACCATCGTTTACATTGCCAATGCGCCACTAACATTGGGGACTAAGATGTTATGTCCCTTGTGCCTGGAATTACACTGGCTCACTCACCTATCTGATCGAAACAGAACAATACCAAGTACGGCTGTTTTGTGGTAGAATATCTAATGAATGGGTGGTACTTACCCCAACGAGCTTGCACAAAGCCCTACCACCTACACTTATCGATAAAAACGCAAATATTTGCTAATACGATTTTTTTACTGTCATATTTCCAATAAAATTCTCTTGCGATGACCAAAAAATTTCAAGTATGCAATGTATTTGCATTTCAATATTAAAATTCATCCTTCTTACATTAAAAATTATTAATCAAGTACTAACATTTTGTTTTCAGTCTTACGTATAGAACTTCTTTATCAGCTGACCTTTAAGTTACTGTTCCATCTGTTTGAATGTTATTTTTAATGGGCCTAATTATTTATAAATTAAGAAAAGGGGAAGCTTGAAGCTTCACATCATCACACTATTCCAAAGCGGGATGGATGAAACACATTAAGATCAACTTGATCATATAATGTGTCTTCACGATGTCATCATTCGTCCTTATTAACACGTAGTGGTGCTTGCCAAAATTTGAAATCTCTCCGATTTGTTTTCGACAAAGGACAATCTTAGCTCTTGCGAAACATGTACATAAAATGGCTTGAACTTCTTAATAAATAATATATGCAATAATAAACCAGTAAAACCGCAGATATAACAGTAGCATAAAAGCATTAATATAAATTTTCTACCCAGTGTATTCGTTATTTTTCAAATTCAAAACTCAATTTGAATTTGAACTTAATATAATACATAATACATACCGCATAATAGCATAACTTCGAAAGTCTATCTATATTATTTTAAATAATAAAGCCATATTTCCTGTAGCCTGAAATTTATAGCATTAAAGTCAGAAAAAGATTAGGAATAGGGATGATATTAGAATGGAAGTAGAATTGAAAAGATGCAGCCGTTCGGGCCGACAAGGTGTGAAAGATATGCATATAAGGAATATAATTTTAAATGAGGATATTAAGGTTTAACACCTTAATATCCTCATTTTATTAGTGTCCATTCAATAAAAATGAGACTAGCATTTAAGGGACTCCATTTTATTTTTGTACATTTGCAGTGACCTGTATTATAAAATTGCTTTCATAAATCTGGAATTAATTTACTTGTGGTTTTTAAAATGATTTTCTTACGTTTTTCGAAATATCTGATTTCTAATCGAATACGTTAGCTACCATCACTAAATTTCCTTTTGCTTAATTTGTATTATAATAACAAAGTTCGTTTCGTGCTCGACGTTGAAGAAAAACATCGTAAGAAAACTTACGTGACTCGGATCTGGAAAGTCTGCCTCATGTGAAGCCACCAATCCGCTCTGAAGCAGAATTCTGAAATACATTTAATTTTTAGATACAATAGTCATCATAAATGTGCTACCTTTATAATCGTCAGTTTGATCGTGACACATTTTAAATATTTGTTTTGGCTAAATGAGTATTTACCGTCTTGTAGGTGTTTGTATTTGCGTGTATTGGGACACGGCGATTTCAATATGGAACAAAAGAGTTATAAATAATAATTAGTGTTAAACTGCGCGTGCATTTAATAACGTTTTAAATATTCATATGAAAATACTCTATGAATAATTTTAATATTCATGAATAAAATAGTTTTTATTTTAAATACACCAGATTTGGTACAAATAAAGAGAGTTCCTTTTGCTTTTTCCTGCTATCAGCGCTAAAGAAACGCTTATTCTTCAATTACTGTCGGCTATATGCTCAGCTTTTATCGTCTTTTCACGATATTTTGTTAAGGTGCACCACGCATTGAAATAATTTGACATAATTTTATGAACTGTTTTTAAGTAACTATGATAATAATGTTATTATATCATATTTAAAAGACCTCGTATATTTACTTACACATATTTTTTTTTATAGAAAAGGAAGGCAGACGAGCATTTGGGCCGTCTGATGGTAAGTGGTCACCAATGCGCCACCAACTTTGGGAACTAAGATATTATGTCCCTTGTGCCTGTAATTACACTGGCTCACTCACCCTTCAAACCGGAACACAACAATAACAAGTATTGCTGTTTTGCGGTAGAATATCTGATGAGTGGGTGGTACCTACCCATACGAGCTTGCACAAAGCTCTACCACCAGTAATATAATTGTAACGATTCGTACGCTAAAAAAACGAGGTCGTTAGTATATGCCAAACATGGAAATTGGTTATCAAAAGAATGTATTATATAATTCATGTAAACCATAAATTATTATTACTATACTATTACTTACTATACTTTATTTAAGTGTTTTAAATCATTAAAACACTTAAATTATTATTATAATTTTAACTGAGATTATAAATTTTTTATATTGCTTAAATTTTTGACTGCTTGGTATAGGTTGGTCACGAGCTGACTGGTGTGCCTTTCGATTTAGACCGCACGAGTTTTTTCCGTCTACCTACAATTCAATTTTAGTGTCTATATTTTACGGCCACACATTAACACAATAGGATCGTTGTATATATATTCAGTTGTTTGAAACTCAAGCAGTACTGGTTTGTTTTTTGTTTCTAATTTATAAATCGTTTTGTTTAATTAAAAGAAAGGTGGTTAAAAAATTATATATGAAAATAATTGTTAAACATGTGAAAGTTTGAGCGTATAAAAATATCAAATGAATTTATAGTCTTGAAGGATTAGAAAGTGCGAGTGTCAACCGAATTAGGTCACTTACTTTTGGCCTGTAGAGAGGTACTTCAAACCAAGCAAGAGCTCGTATGTTGTTAAAGTGTGTCTGCGTCAAGAACAAACTCAATTTGTACTTTATCTATTTATGTAACGTGAAAAATAGCCTTGGCACCTTTTTGTATGGTAAAATCAAGTTAGTATTGACGAGTGAATTTGAGTATAAATTCAAATTAAATTGAAATATATAATTATAAATATTTTGATATAGCGTTTCAATTTAAAAGTTTGAAGAATTGTTAGTTTTTTATTTAATCTTATCAATTAATAAGGAAACCATTATATTAAGAAAAACATTGACTTGTTAATAAAATATTGTAATAAAATATATAATTATAGGCTAAATTAACTTCAAGAAATAACCAATTCTAATCAGCGAAAACAAAAAAAAAATCTTTATCTTAAATAACAAAATAAATAACTGAATTTTGATTTGATTGATGCATTTGTTTTATCATAAAATCAATTCCTTATTAATATGCCTATACGTGTATGCATATAACTTAGATTAATTCATACATATGTGTGTGTGAGTATTGCGAACATACTTTTGTATTTTTTAAATAAATTAAATTACTCTGTTTTATTTATAAAAATAATCAAGCTAATCAAAAGTAGAAGAAATGCACCTTATATACCAACTTTTCGGCTCGTCTATGAAAATATCGTTAATAGATTTGTTTAGTCTCAATATATTTGTTTGGTGGAAGAATATATAATGCCTGGGTGGTATTTATCCAGTCAGACTTGCACCAAGAACAGAAATTTGAAATGTTTATCTACGATAAAAAAATGATACGTGAAACGGATCGATTGGAAAAATTTGATGATTTACGTGTATTTTGGTGCGCGCTTTACGTTTGGGCTATCTCAAAAACATGCATTACCATATTTATTTATCATCTCGTGCTGGAAATAATGACAGTTCGAACGCGTTGGATCGATTCCAAGTTGGTGATTTATAAATGCATCGGTGCATTACGCGCATCACGATTTTCTGATCTTCAAAACTTATATGATCATATTTGTTTGTCTCGGTTTGCTTTAGGACAAACATATCGAACGGGATAAAACTGTAGAGAAATTATTTTTGTTTTATTTTCATTTCATACTCATATAATTAATACGATGATCAATTAACCGATACAAAAGCGCGCTATCTATTGTACCTTGTAACAACTATATATTTTTAAGATAGTTTATTTAAGAAACAAAATTAAAGAAGTATTAAATATTGACAAAAAGTAGAATAAAAAGCGACTCCTTTACCGATATGCAGCCCAACAAGCCGCATTCGCTCTAAGCCTGTTCCTCAAGGAGACAGAAGGTCCAGCAGTGGAAAATTTACAGGCTTTTAAAAGTAACAAAATAAAGATTTTATGTATTATGAATTGACGAATCACAGTAACAGTAACATAAATATTAAAACCTATGTATATTTATATATTTTTAAATTCATTTTTTTCAGTTTGTACAAAAAACAATATTATAAAACATTTCAATTTAATGGGATAAACGATACTTGAAAGCATTATTATAGAAATTGAATAGGAACTAACGAAGACAAGTATTAGTTTCTATATATAAGATTTTTTTTCTATTTATAGAATAGGTAGACGGCGAGCATATGGGCCACCTGATGGTAAGTGGTCACCAACGCCTATAGACGTTATAAAGAAATGTTAACCAACGCTTACATTGCCAATGTGCCATTAACTTGGGAACTAAAATGTTATGTCCCTTGTGCCTGTAATTATACTGTTGTATTTTGGTTTGAAGGGTAGGTGACCCTTCAAACCAAAATACAACAATATTAAGCACTACTTGCGGTAGAATATCTGATGAGTGGTTGGTACCTATCCAGACGAGCTTGCAAAAAGCTCTATCACCAGTTAATGTAGTGTTTATGTTCTACAAATAAGTATAGTCATTTTGACTTATAAAGACGTGCGCCAGATTACGGACGGACGCCAACCAGCCCACACCGATATATCGTAGGAAGAGTATCATACGTGGAATCGCAGATAAGACCGTAGCGGCACGTAATATAGCTGAAGGGTAATTATTATCTATGAGTATGAGAAACACCTTGATAAAAATAGTGATTGTGACAACAATAATGCTGACTTCACTTTTTTTTTTAAATCACATTAAAAAAGTTTCCTCATACATTATCATTATAAATTATATTTTACTAAACAGCAAGTTAATACGAACTATAATGTACATACTTATACCTACATACATACTTGTGATATCCTCTAATAGTGTCACAATTTTCTAATTAAAACTTTGGTTGCAAATGTTATATTGCCGCCACGAACTAGTTTTATTATACAAGTTATCTGCTTATTATATTATTTACTTCGAGTCTCCTATTTTATAAATTAATATATCACGCTAATAATATTTGTCATTTCAGATTATCAGAGAGAAACGCTGGCGAACAGTTGCGTAAAAAAATTGTTCTTTTAGGATACGAGTTTCCGCCTTCTGTTTTACTCGCGTGGAATAAGGTAATACGGCTTTACCTTGAAAACTAATTAACGTTTATAAGTATATATTATGTAAAATGCCAAGCGATCTCTCCTAACCGACTAATAATATGTTGCCGTACCACTTTTTTACTTGCAGTGTGTTTATTTCAAATATTATATTATATAACGTAATAACTCATTATTCAATGTTGTATATCAGTATCGTATATTTATGTTTTATAAAACTTATACAAAATATTGTAAAAAATATTTATTTTTTAGTTTTCAGTAACATGCTTTGTAATTGAACTCTTATTAAATTAGTTATTGAAGCCGCTTTTTTATTTTTTATTTTACGCCTATTTTAATTTTATTTTACAACAATTTAGAAGAATTGTTTTTTTTTATTTCTGTATTGTCATAATAATTTAAAATTATAATTTTATATACAAAAATAAAGATACAAACCAACAAAACTTACTTCTTCATAATATTAGTAAAATTTTGGTTCTAACCTAACGTGGTCTAGCTTTAGAAAATGTTTCGACGTCTTAGATTTATAAAGGTTAAGGATAAGACTAAAGGCTAATAAATTATTCTAAAACATCTTGAAAGGGTTAAGACAAACTTACGAAACATTTATAAAACGAACGTTTTTCTGAGGATTTACTTTTACTTTAAGGGCATTTAATGGACGCGAGTATAGTTATTTTACAAAACTAACAGCTACATATACAGTATATAAGTAACATGTCCCATAGCTTAAAAAGAGTATTATGTACTAATGTATTTCTGTGGTTTTTTCTATTAAAAATGTCTTAAGTAAATATATGTCTTAACCATTGTAGCCTTAAGTGCCTTGTACTTAGAGTGTACATTTGAAAATAGATATAATTAATTTATGACCTTATTTTTTAAAGTTAAAATAATTTGTAAGATGCGAAAGAGAAACCTTCTCTTAAATAATAATAACGATCTCATGAACCAGTATCTAACAAGAAAAGGAAGGATACGTCAAGGATCTTATTAAAATCATTTCAAAGACGATTCCCTATTCAAAACCGGGATACATCTTGTAATTTATCCCGGTTTAATTAATTAAATTTTGTTTTCATATTGGGCGGATAATCTTAAGGTGTTAATTAAATGTGTTAGTCCCAATTATTTAGTTGCCCGAAGAAATAACTTAGATTATAATCTACTTATAATTATAAGTATATACATAGTATTTTATGTACTAATAATTAATAAAATAAATAATAAATAGTTTTTTTTCATGTAGCATTCGGATTTCTCAAAGATCAAGTAAAACTGTCAAAATTAAATTAAAGTAACTTTATTTAACACGTTAAGTCGTTCGCTCACGTCGTCCTTCGTCAGTTTTGCTCACCTTCATTTGTCCTTCCAACGTCCCTCTTCCGCTCACACACCTCGCTCACACTTCCGTTTCATTGCATTTTTCTAATTTTTTTCATTATTTAAATAATCTTGTCGCCTTACATTACATTCCCATATTCATTTAAAAACTGCTTATCTGAATAACATAAAAGTTTCACAATGACAACTTCCTAACTCTGTGCTGCTTCTGACAATTCTTTGGCAGAATAGCTTAATAGCTTTTTATTATGCCCAAGATTTAAAATCAAAATTGTGGATATATATGTATCTTTACAATCTAAACACTAATGAAGTAGTACAAAAATATCTGTACGATAAAAAAAACTATTATGATGGATGTATGATATAGGTTCATGACGAATATACGCTATATATAATAGTGTGTTTATACATGGTGTATTATTTGAGCTACGGCTTATTACGTCAGCGAAGCCAACTTCGCGAGAAAATTTATTGGTCCGGACGCTTTCTAAACGAACGCTGCCAAAACATAATTCACATGACAATTTTGTATGCAAGATTTGTAGATCTTTAAAACGTCTACAGTGAGTAAAAGTCTTTGGAACCATTATATTCATATTTCGAATTTCAGTGACAGTTATTGCCTCTATGTTAAAAAAAGGTATGTATAACATATGTTTTGTTAATTGAAGTGCAATAAAGAATGATCATCATTCAAGTAATCAAGCAAAGTTAATATTTATAAATTTTCGGCTTATGTGAATTTTTAAAGTTAATTTAGTTTATAACAAAGTAGTATAAGAAGTTGTTTTACTTAAGAACGAGTTTGTTCAGAAACAGTAGTTTTTACTTAATAGTTTCAACACGTAGTTAAGGTTACGTTGGATTGTGAATCTCTCTTAGCACTAAAAGTTGATGCACTGAAGCCGCAAAGCTGAAATTTCGCAAAACGTTTTCTTCATGAACACCTGCATTTAAAAACGAAGGTCTCCTGTACATTTTAAACCTTATATAATAGAAGCTTAATAGTCTTGTAGCTTAAGCTGTGGTAATCAGTTAGCCAGGATATTTCATATATCAAGACCTAAGCTTGCACAGACAAGAATTATTCGAGTTATAGTGAATTTTCGGTTGTTACGAGTTACCAGCAAAAAGAAACGATTCTCTAGCCTTCATTTAACAATGGACTTTGAATTTTGTGATTACACCGATAACACTCACGGTATGGAGTGATTGAAATGTTAAGTTAAGCCTATTTTAATATGAATTTAAATTATCAATTAAAGGCAACAAAATCCTATTAATCTTAAAGAATTTAAATTGATACTTTTATCTCAATATTTAAATTCCTGTAACACACTCACGTGGCTCTACGTAATAAAGTCTATCATCATATTAATATAAACAAATTTATGCCTCAGTAGAATAATAATGACTCCTAAATTGGGGCATCCAATTTTATATCAGACGGTAATTTGCACAGACATCACGTAAAAGAAAAAACGATATTCAATAGGAAAAATAGGGACCATTTCTTGAAAGTAAATTACGAGATACAACCATTAAATTTAATTTTAGCGTTTTAATTATATATCAGAAAATTTCAGTACAATATTTTAATATTTTCATCGTAACCGGAGTCACAGTAGAAGTAGGATTAGGAAGAATTCATGTTAGTAAGCACATGTATGGGGTGGCCCTACAGGTTTGTAACAGAATCAACTATGTAACTCTTTTTTTACGCCTGAATTTCTGAATAAAAGAAAACCAATGACTTTTGTTGCAAGAAAAGCGAATATTAATAATATATTTTTATATTTCATTAATGAAATTATTATTTTCAAAATATTATAATTTTTTTTCAATATATTTATTATAAGCACAATAAGGCGACCTATTTTGAAAGAAATGTAGTGTTCCTATATTTTTTATTTTTTATTGTTAATATTGTTTCAGTCTTAAAATATTGTATAATTTTCCAGGTTCTTACATTTTACGCTTTACAAGTATGAGATCACGCATGAATGCGCGGATTTAACTAAGTGGGGACATGAATAGAATTACCAACCTGGAACGTACTTGAGAATTTTTGTCGCCCTTACGAAAAAAAAAGTTAGAAAGCCACGCGAATTTTCTTTTGAGTTTTTGCCGCGTGAAAGTATTATATAGAATGTATTGTCCAATTATATACTAAGTTTTTGAATATGGTAGACGCTTAACTTATAAATATAAAGTATAATAAATATAATGTACAGTATATAATGAATCTGTCAGTCACTGAAATTAATGAAAGCGTGATTCAGATAAGCCACATATTACGTAAAAACTATAAAAAATACGTCGATTTTCAAAAATAATTTCATCGGATATTCGTTCAAGTTTTTATTTTATTTTAGCGATTTACATCATAAATTAAAAGACTAAATTTGATATGTATTAGTCCCCATAATGTCATTTTCCATATTAATACGTTAACTTTACTCAAGTTCCTGTATTTTAACCATTACAAGAACCGCCGAGGTTAGGAAATGCTAAATTTGTGCATACAGGGGCCCAATCCTACTAATTTATAACGGTTGCGATACGTTCCCGATCCTATTCCTCACAAAAATGAACCTCTGCAGAATCGTAACTGGAATCAAATTCTTTTGATTTATAACGGTTACTATACGTTCCCGATTCTATTCTGATCCAACTTCGACCGGTTCGGTCTGCAACTGATTAAATTAATATTATAATAAAAGTAATCAAACACGAGATAACGATTTCGATGACGTTTATAAAATGTATAAAGGAAGCCAGTCTTTCTACGAAATTGACCATCAGACGATAAATAGTCACCATTGTTCATAGACATAGGCTGTTAATAAAAATGTTAACGTAAAATATTTCTTACAACATCTATGCATCACCAACCATGGCAACTAAGTCTGCATCTGTAAGTATACTGGTTTACTGACCGTTTAAACCAAAACACAACACAACTACAACGTTTAACGGTAGAATAAGTCATGTGTGACTGGTAACTACCCAGTGGTAGCAGGTGGTATATAGAACTTAATTTCTTTATGTTTTTTTCTTAATGTAAAATTCTCAAATAATGTTCAATGCATTCTTTTATTATGATTTTTACTGAGAACGATGTGAATGTTAACAGTTGACGTTATTAATTTAAATAAAAAAATATATTTTCTTCAACTCGATATTCAAGCGATAGTTTAAGTTATTAATAAAAATTCGAAGGTGTCTTTAATATTTTTCCTGCATATAAATATTAAGCAATAGCGTAAGGGAACAAACGTGCTACTTTATTATCATTAGGCACAATAGCAAAGAAAATGTATAATAGTAAATAAGTTTTGTCAATTGGCCACTTGAGTTCTTCTTCTTATCGTAGATCTTTTGTACAAGAAGTGACATTAACAGGTTACTACTGACTGAAATAATATTGTAAGCCTTATAGTTGCTTTTATGCAAATTTAGTTGTTACTAAAGTTTGGAAGTTCGGTTTCGGCCATAAATGTAAATGATAATGTTTTTCATTGTGTAAAGTAAAAAAGGAAGGTGTTTAAAAAAATATATTCTAAAATTAAATGGGTGAAAGTTTATTGTAAATATTATTTTACGTATTATATTAGTAATACAGTCCTGACTTCTGAACTAGTGTACAATAAACCTATTTTAATTCAAACATTGTAGGTTTATCTGTGAATTTATGTCTCTCATATAAATATATGTCTTTTATATTTTAGAAAGAGTTTCATATAGATGCTTGAGCTTAGGTCATTTTTAATAGTATTTTACTTTTTCATGATGAGAGTGATTTAACTAAGTTTTAAGTTTGCCTTTTTTTAGTAGCCATATCCTTTATTTTAAAAATATAGGTATCATCCATCCATAAGTTATTCTTTCGCCAGATATCACTTATTTGTTATACGCTGGCGCTAAGTAGGTATTTACATATATAACAACATATTAATTGCCGGTTTAGGGATGTGGGTATAAGGAATAACTTACTTAAAAGTGGCTCATTTTCGCGTTTACCTTTTCATGCAAAACCATGATACTCAAGAGACCATATTACGATCCGACGAGAGAATAACAGTCGTAAATATCCCACTGCTTGGCTAAAACCCCTTTTCTTTTTAAGAAGGTTTAGAGCTTATTCCACCACGCTGTTTTAATGTGGGTTAGTGGATACACATGGCTGAATTAAATCCGACACAAAGTTTCCAGGCTAGTTTTCCTTTACCAACGAACACGAACTGAATTATAAGCTCAAATTAGACGAGAAGGTTAAATTCTACTTAATACCTACATATATTAAGCTGAATTCGCTCAGAATTAGGACACTCCACAATTAGAGTGCCCTGTGCGTTATGTATATTATAAAGAATATCACAAGTCATTATTATTTAGAAACAGTAAGTTTGTAGGTAACAAGTTAATTTTTTATACTTCATGCCTTTGTCTTAAGATTAATGTACATTTTGCCTTTGATTGAGTTAAGTTTTTAATACTGAATTTGCACACATTAATTAATTTTTTTTTATTACCTGAACTAAAATATTAATATATAATTTATTTAAACATAAACAAAAGATAAGCCTTCTACTACGAATGATGGTCGAAAGTAAACATTAAAATACTCGAAGTCACTTCCCGCCTTTAGCATAATATCGGGTTTAATGTTACCTTTTCAGTCCATTCTATTCAGCTTTCTGGCTTAATTCGTTCCGATTTACCGGCTTTTAACAAACTCATGGAACTAGAAGCTATTAGCCGCTAAGGAAGGAACTTATGTTAAAGTACAACGAGCTCTACATAGCCCTCTTATAATGGTCTGTATCCGTTTAATTAGTAATTTATTAAATCAAAAGTAAAAAATATATTACTTCTATACCGACTGGGTCATCTCGGCTCTTTTAATATTTATATTATTAATATAAGATTAATCGCGAGATGAGGTCTTAGCCCAGCAGTGGGATATTACCAGGCTGTTACATTACTAAGTGGTTAAAACGATATTATTTAAAAAAATAGTCTAAATTATGAATATGTTACAATTACATTTTATAGATAACAATATTTCTAAAAAAGCTGCAAGCTTTAATATAAAAGCTTTTGTTAGCTTTGTTAAACAAAACATGATTGTTCATTGTTGGTTATGTTTCATTAATGACTTCTTTTTTGCTAATTACAAATGGTGTAGTAGATAAAATTATTATCAGCTAAAATTTGAACAATTATTATACTATCATTTATAATTTATCGTGTCAAGGGAAATATCATAAGGACATATATGCGTTAATTGGATGAAATTCTTTTATATGTATAAAAACCCGCACTGAATAGGAAAGTAAGCCATTGTCCAGGAGTGGGACACTTGCGAGCTGTTATGTTCCTTTACCTTTTCTTATTATGTTATTAAAGAAGGTCTTCTTTAAAAATATAGAAACAATTACATGGGGCGTTGAAACCAATGAGATTATTTTTAATCTAACTTAACTATTATTAATGTTACTGAATTTAAAATTTTCTTTAATCAAAGTTTTTCATTCGATCGAACCAATAGTACAGCCGTGGAATCCGCTGTAGTATATTCTAAACGGTATGGCATTGTTTGAGGTTTCATATTTGTGCCGTTTGTAGTAGAAATATTTGAATATTTCGGCCTTTTAGTCACTTTAGTCGACGTTTGAGCTTAACTATGAAATTTGTTAAGTCTGACTTTATTTTACGACACTCTTCCTCGATTTCATTGTATCATGGCTCAGCAGTGAGATGGGTCTGTAATTATTCAGAAGGGTTTCATCACTCTTCTTAAAGAAAAAAAGGTGTAGTGGTGACACCTTTGTGCCATGCCTTTGGCGTTTGACCTTTGGCTATGATGAAGTTAAATAGCCTCTGAAGTGCCCTGAGGATCGGTGTACCACCCGCTTTCAGAAACTCAGCTGTAATACCATCATCACCAGGTGCCTTGTTGTTTTTAAGTTGAGAGCCATTCTAATCTTGGAAAGACTGACGTCTTGAAAATCTTCAGTGTAATGTCATGGTTAGTCTTGCTCTGGGATCTGGGATCTCATGACCTTGAATAATAATTTTACTTTGGAATTTTCGATGATGACGATGTCCTAACGGATTATGGTCATTTTTATGTGTTTTTACAGTGCACAAGTGTGTGCAAAAACACATGTATAGACAAGTGCATCTGTGACTGACTTCTGTTTATGTTAGTGGAAGAATATTACTATTCTATTTCATTTGGATATTCGTCGCAACGGGAACGGGGTCCTATTCTAAAAACCCAATATCCAGGATCTCGGATTCTGGGTCCTTATTTGGTAGCCACTAAACCAAAGTGGTTGTCACAATTTAATAAAATATATATTTTTAATTTAATTATTGTTAAAGATTATAGCATGTCTAAGGTACCTCGACCAGTTAGTATATTGTATCTAACGGGCATATTTATAAGCGTATAAGAGTATATTTGTTGCAACAGCTACTATTAAGGATTTTTTGTTTATTTAGACGTATGGTAGGTGCGGGCAATAAGGCCTGGCGGGTAATAAGGTCGAAGTAACAAATAAAAAATGCTATTTAAAATGATCGTATCCGCTCGAAGTCACCTTTGTAGGTAATTAACCGACTTAGATGTCGCTTCAAATTTGAATTTATTCGTAGGCCTTATTACCCACCCTCCTTTTTTGTACAAACATTTGTCTGTTTTAACCGTTTATTTTATTTGTTTTATAGAATGTTAGAAATGTGAACAAGTAATTATGAATTTGACAAGCCGGTTGGCGTGGTTGATAGATACTTGTCTTTCGCGCCGCAGGTTGTGGGTTCGACTCCCACCCATGGCAAACATTTGTGTGCATGAACATGTCTTTTTGCCCTGAATCTGGTTGTAATTATCTATATAAGTATGTATTTACAAAAAAAAAGTAGTATATGTAGTATATCAGTTGTCTGATTTCCATAGTACGGTCTCTGCTTAGTTTGGGATCAGATAGCCTTGTGTGAAGAATGTCCCTAATATTATATTATAACTGCGTGCTAATTGGTTTATTATTTCTTTTAGTAACTACAACCACATACAAGCATCGTGGTCTGAAAATGATTAGGCATCATGTGGTATCATGAGGAGTGCTTCGACTTGTCACCGGCTGATACAGATGATTTTAAGTGCACAGTTTTTTATGATTCTCAAGGCTTTAACCATTATTATTGTATCCTATTATAATTGATCTCGTTTAGCAAATGTACCAAGTATATTTTGATTATTTAAGTATGTTAAAATTTTAGGCTTTCTTACCCTACCATAGTATAATAAGGCCTACTAATAAAGTTTTTAAAAATGTTTAATTTTGTTTTGTTTACGGCAGTATTTGTCTTTTTTATTTTTTTATTAGTAGAAGTTGACTACAAATTTATTAAAATTAGTTAATTTCGATTAACAGTTTTTAATTTATTAACCGGCCAGTACAGTCGGGAAGAAGGTTCTGCACTAACCGCCCTCGCCTCGCCGGCCCGCAAGATGCCTCTTCACGCCTCGTTTGAAGGAACCCGGGTTGTAAGAGGAGGGGAACACGTGAGCTGGTAAGGAATTCCATTTTTTGAAAGTGTGACAAAGAAAGGAGTTGCCAAATTTCTTTGTGCGTTATGGAATTGATGTCACAGTTAGGTGAGATGTATGTCACTTTATATTAAAAAGATTATATATTTTCCTATTCATTGCATTATAATATATTTAAAGATTATAATGAAGAAGCAAACTTTAAAGCAACTATGAAACAAGCAAGTCCAAGCCTACAGTGCAACTCCTATCTCAGGTAACTGTGTCTGCATTTCCCGAGTAGCATACTTTATTAGGTATTACTGTAACTAAGGTACTTCCTGTAATTTCAATGTTTTCTTTGTATTTTCATACGAGAGTTGCCAATTACAAATTTAGATTTGTTACAAATAAATTTTTAGTCTCATTTGGTGTTAAGTGTAACCTGTCGTTAAAACTTATTAGATAACTACGTTTGTATATTATGCAGAGATGTCTATAAGCTCAGATCAGCTAAGCAAGCTATGGATACTCCGGTTACGGACATTGCTTGCACAATAGTTGGTATTGACTGGTCAGGTACAATATCGAAGAATATATATATTCCAACGTTTGATGTAGTAGCGTACTAGAGCGGAAACCACTGATCAGCACCAGTAGCCTAGGGATTCAGCCAATTAATTAGACAAATCATCCGATGAAGGAAATTATAAGATTGTTTGCGGAAGGAGAAGAAGCAAGAGCTGTGACGAACCATAACAGAGTCTGATGTCTAGTAGTAGATTACAATGCAGGCAATGTTGATAATAATAAAGCTTGTATGCAAACCAGAAAATATTAAGATTTAAAATTTAATCGATAATTCAAATTACTGTATAGGAGGTACAGCTTTTTGCGTTTTCTCAAAATACAGTTTAATTCTGCCTCCGGAATATTGTGCAGACAAAACCATCAACAAACATATACCATTATCATATTGAATGTTATAAAAAAAATAGTTTATAACACGAATGAATATATGTACACTACAATTAGACCACCTAACAATATGTTAAATGCAAAAGCCTGGCATAAAATAAAGTTAATTAAATCTGAAATGTACTTTGGCTTTGAGTTGAGCGCTTAAAGTGGTAATGTGTGAAAATTTTCCGCTCTCTGAGCAAAAACACGCATTCGTATGTTCTTGAAATATTATTGCTTCAAAACAAAAATTTCAACAGTGTATTTTAATTTTATATAACGATATAAGGAGCGGTTAGTGAAAAATAAAATAATTTAATTTTATAATACCTTTAAAAAAAAGTATATATTTGAAGCCTTTTCACATATTTTCACATTATTATGTTGTTAAAAGAATAATGCAATATAAATGTTAAAAAGATATATAAAATACAAAGTTTTTATATATAAATTTTCGTGTACATGCCATTGACTGTTGAGGAGTTCTTTCGTCTGGAGCCAATTCTGAGTCTAGATTGTAGAATCAGATCATGCTTATCATAAAGATGAATTGTCTTCGGAACTTAACCAACATGTAAAATGTCGTCTCCATATAAGAATAAAAAGACGTTTCAATGAAAGAATTAATAATAATAATTTTACAAAATGATTGGTGTTCGCTGTGATTGTGTGCTTATAAATAATGCGGAAAATACCATATCTACATCCTACCATATTCTACTTATTATGTTGTGCATAATCTCCAAATTAAATAAATTTGACTGAACTAAAAATTGTACATCAATATTATAATAGGGTTTTAGTGGTCAATTCGTGACCACGACAAATGCAACTGTAGAAACGACGAGAAAAATAAAAAAGTTGTTGGTTGCCTGGAAGAGATCGCAATGTAACGATAAGATCGCCAATATTGTATGCTAATTTTATTTAGGCTGTATGTTTTGTATTTTTTTTTCTTTGTGGTGTACAATAAAAGTGTAAAGTAAAGTTTTAGTTGTCACTAAAATCCGAATATGATACGTATTTTAAAAGAAATAAAATATTTTGCTATAAATTTCTTATGTATAAAGTAAAAAAAAGATAATATATTTTTTAGACTTTCCTCTACAAATACCAAAGACAAATAGTGTTAAACCATCTAAACTTTAATTAAGATATAATGTTTAAGTAAGTAGGTTTCATTCTTATCTCTAGCAATACCCTTAAGCTATCATTTTAAAAAACATTTTTAGTATTTCCACTTCCTTTCTAAGCGACCTCTTAAATATTTATCGATACAGAGTACGCAACACTTCAATAATATTTTATATATATCTACTTTGCGCAATCGTTAAAATCCTTTCATTGATCGTGCAAGCGGCAATTTGGCCATTATTATGAGATTTAATGTAGAATAATACGGTATTGTGTACTCAATATTATTGTTTGTCAATGCTGATAGCAATTGGCTGTCGTTGGAAAAGGTTAAAGTACTTGTCGGTAAAAAATATAAATTAAAATCAGTTTATATAAGTTTTGTAAATTGCAAACTTTTGATAGCTTAATCAAAAATAATAACAAAACTGTAACAGCTTTGTAATTAAGTCATTAAAATTTGTTCACAAAATATATTATGGAAATAATTGTTGAAATATAGTATATAGTCTTTTAGATGTCAAACACATTATCCAGTGGTTAGAAGATGAGAATCTTAAGCGGTGATTCCTAGTTAAAACCCGGCACGCACCATTAAATTTTCATGTGCTTCATTTGTGTTTATAACTTATCTCGTGCCCTCCGAGCACGAAAGGAAAGCATTCGCGTTTGAAAATCAGCCAAGTATAACCATATAAACGATATATGCGGGTTGCATTAGAACAGAAAAAAATATCCCAAGGTGACATTTTTACTATTATTCTATATTCATTATGAAAAGAAGAACAAGGCACTTTCTGTCACTGATCTTCCACTTCAATATTTAGGAATCTAAAATTATAAATTTGTATATATATTATACCTTGTGGAATAGTGAATGAGCTACTGTAATTACAGGCAAATGTTTGTCAAATAATGCCAATGCTAATGACGACGGTGTCAATTTACTCAGGTGAACCAATTGTCCTTCTATTTCCTTTGCAAATAAAATAAAGATTAAATTTAAATTCGTGAATAAGAATTTTGGTTTGCTGCAATCAGTTATAACTCATTTATTTTTCATACGCTTCAATTACGAAAATGATTGTTTGACGTGAATTGTTTTTGAAGAAAAAGGTGTAATGTTTCGGTTTCACATTTTAAGTTTCACTCAAAAAACTACGCTCGTAGCTATTGCTATTCTTGCTACGTGGTTCCAAGTATTATTTAATTTTACTTACAATCATCACCATATTAATATAACAAATTTGTTTCGTGAAAAACCATTAATATTACTAGTACAAGTAAAACAAAGCAATGCCAGTCTAATGGCTGCCCGGTAATGTCCACACCATCGGTCAATGTCACATCTGTCCGCCTTTTTGTGCACTTTATACATTTACTTTGCGGTGAAAATTTTACTAGATAACCCTGATTTCCAACGAAATTTAGAGCTTTTCTAGCAAACGTGTGTCAAATGAAATGAAATATCTCTTCACTGTTAATGGAAATGGTCATATGTGAAAATTAAGTTACAATTTAATTTTCAAAAAACCGTATGTAACTCGTTTTCTTTTTATTTGTAAATGTATTGCATTAATTAGTTTATTTGTTTGTTTTAATTAAAACAACAAAAGAAATAATACAAAAATTGTAAGTAGTAATAAAAAATATAAGAATATACTGAATATACACGCTTTTGTAAAGTAGCGTAGTTAACATAAAACATCTTGCAGTAACAGTTTATTTTTTTTAATTTTAATATCCGTAGGCAGATCTGTTAATTGGGCTGCCTGGTGGTTAGTGGCCACTGCCGCCTAAAGACATTTGTCATCTAATATTTTAAGTGTGCATGTACTTATTGACTCACTCACATTTTAAACCGGAACACATCAATAGTAAGTATTGCTATTTGGCGACAGATTACGTGACGGTTTAGTGGTACTTACCAAGAGAGGCTTTCACAAGGTCCTACTACCAAGTTAAATATTAGTATATATGCATTAATGTTTCAATTAATATTTACTTTTGATATTCTGTTAAATAATATTATTAATACTATGGATATGTGCATGTATATTTTATATTATTTATGTATCCTGACATTTCGACATTATATAATCTCGTAGAATCAACACGATGGACATGTTTAACTTGTGAAGATAACTCTATACAAGTTTTCAATTTAAAGCCGAGAATTAAGGCCAGTTTTAATTCATTATCGTTAAACCAATATACCGCTTTCAAAAGCATTGTGGTTATTTTTGATAGAGAAAATATTTTAATTAAAAATTTCAATGAAACATACATAAACTATTATAATTTCTGCCACATGTGTATTCCACCAAAACGTATTGGAGCAGCGTGGTGGAATAAGCTCCAAACCTTTTCCTCAAAAAGGAGAGTTGGCCTTAGCCCAACAGTGGGACATTCACAGGCTGTTACGAACTATTATAATAAATTCGAAAGTTCCTCATGAAGTTTTGCATACACTTTTAAAGCGGTAATAGAAAAGGACAAACGGTACATAATAGCCTCCCTCGTCTTATACGCCGAAGCCGCGTGCGGAAACTCGTATTAAATAACTATTATACTAAGTATTACTTAACTATCCTTCCCTTTCAGACTTTATTTGGGTTTAAATTCAAGCTTTCAAGTGATATTTGCAGAAGCTGAAGCTTACGTGATAAATTAAAACTGTATTCCAAATTTCAGCTTTGTAGACTCAGAAGTTTTGGCTGTGTTAGTCAGTAAGGATAAACAATTTTATACATATACATTAAGACAATCTGAAATAATTTTGTAAGTCGCTTGAAATGTGACTACATGACGAAATTTTGTTACTTTTGTATGGATTTTACAATTTGGCAGAGGACGAGCACGGGACACTTGATGGTTACTTCTTTAATAGACATTGCCAATATCAGCGACATTGACCACGCTATATGTGCCAAAAACTGTCAACCATGTAACCTACTTTTTATTTACCTAAACAACAACAATAAAAAGTAAAAACAGCTGTATTATCACGTTTTCACTTGATAAAAGGACAAATGCCTGATGACACTATTGATGCTTTAGCTTTGGTAAGACACATCTGGGTGTTGTTATATACTCATATAAGTCTGCCTCGTTTGTTTAGTGGCTAGCTAGCTAAAAGGCCGCAGATCCGGTCGTCCGAAGTTCAAACCCCAGGTTCGGTTGATATAAAAAGTTATTCTCAAAAATTCTCAGTAGTAGCCCGGAGTCTGGAAGTTGTAAGTGTGTACACTGGCCCGTGCCTCGAAAAGCACGTAAAGCCGTTCGTCCTGCGTCTGAACTCTTTCTGGTCGTGTCGGATTTGCCGTTGCAACAAATTATGGGAGTAACGGAATAGAAAGTGCGTTTGTGTTTGCACACACTTTTGTAACACAATATGTCCTGCGCAGTTGGCGAATCTCCCTCGAGATTGGCCGCCGACGCCACAATCGGTCAGATCGATGTCATCATATACTCATAAAATAATATATTATTTTTTACATATTTAGTATATTATAATTATAGGATATATGTATACATAGGAACACTTTTTTATGTTTATACCTACCAGATTGTTTTTGTACTATACACTAGTATAGTACAAAAACAATCTGGTAGGTCTGGTCCTGTGGTCAAAAACACCTTACTGAAAAATTAATATGCGCATATATAAATGTACATGTGTGGAACCTTTCTTTTATATAGTTTTTTTTTTCAAAAATCTCGTCAATACCTAATTTATTATAATGAATATCAAATGTAAAAACACAAATGAAATTTTATAACCTTCGAACACCTTTAGGATAATATAAATAGATAGAGAGAAAATCATTAATAATTTAATTAATAAAATAAAAAAGGTGTTTCAAGTGTATTTTATGATAAGATGTTGAATTATTACAACGGGAACTGAATTATGTGTTGCAATTTATTTTTAAACAAGTCGACATGACTGCGAACCAAGTTATCTTTGTTCAATAAATAAATTGTCTTCCCACAAACATATAGTTTACTTTGTCACTTATACTTTATTGAACTTTAACGTAACTACATCGTGAGCGTGAATCTCCGCTAACCCTTATTTATGGCTTACAAACGCAAACTTATTACTAAGTTATATTTATGACAACATTTGCCACGTGCTTTGAAATTGATATTCGATATTGATTGCTTCATTAATATGTATTTATTGTATTTCCTTTTACAATACAAAACAGTTGACTACAATATTACCTATTTTAGTTATACATTTAAATTTGAGCTACTTTTAGAGCGAGACGTTTAATGGTTGAATTTAAGTGAATCTTAAGTGAATCTTATCACGTGAATCTCAATTGAAAATTGTGCCCCCGAAAAAGCCCGGGTAAGTACCGTTGAGTTTTCATACGCTCAATTTGATTATAATTTGTTTTGTGATTGGCGTGCATGTGACAGTAAAATTCTGGTATATAAGCAATCTGAAAACGACCATAAAATTATTGTGAAACCTTCTATTTAAGAGCGCGCTTAAGGCAGTACTCCGCACGCGTTTTTATTTCTATCATTATTATAATTTTAACGACCGGCAGGATTGTATTTATTTATTTTTCCTTGTTGTATGATATAATTAATACAAAGCGCTGTCGATATTTTTTTCGTGGTACCTACGTCACAACATCGCCCTAGTGACTGATTTAAAAAACAAGTAGATGTTTTAAGTATGGGTGACATGCTACAGATGTTGTTTTTCGCTAAAAGATAAGTTACTAATGTAAAAAGTTTTTTATTGTTTTTAATAAAACGAAATAGTCTCATAAGAAATCCTGAGAGGCCTTTGCTTGCTTTTTAAATTTATGTATATGAATGAAATATTATAATAACTTGACTTAATTTTGTAGTTAGATCCCTGTCTTAGAAATTTCAGTTACTTGTTATGAACCGTTATTTAAAAACAGTACTCACGTCTGCGTCTTAAATGACCTCTCCGTCTAGAAACTCAATCGCGATTGTGCCAAACATTCAAACACAAAATTTTGCATTAATTATATTGATAAGAGTGAGATAGAACGCTTATTTGTTCAGTCGCTTAAAACATTTCATGATATTTCCGTCTCGGGCTTATGAAGAAGATTTGTTCAAAGAAATCCTGACGTCGTATGCCAGCGGCTCTCAAAGGGTCTATTTACTCGCGAGTGAAACACGGGTTGGTTGACATTGACGGATAGTGTTTGTAGATACGAAGAACTTAGCATGTAAACAGAAGGTTATTTATTTACAAAGTTTTCTAAGACTATATCCCAAGCCTTAGTAGTTTGTCTCATGGGTAACATGTTTTTGTTCTATCGTCTTATTACTACCAGCTTATTATGAGATAATTCGAAGTGATTTTAAGAATATTAGAAAAACTGCTGTACCGTTTATTATACAAGCTTTTATAAGCCGTGTATTTTGTCATTTGAACAGAATAAACTTTCCACTTAACTGATTGAGCTGAATTTCTTCACATATTTTTATTTCACATGTTTTTTCCGTACTAGTTTTAATACTTATGTATTAACAATGTACAAATCAGTCTGACTGCCTTGTTGGTCTAGTGGCTTGATGTAAGGCCTCAGACCCGGAGGTCCTGGGTTTAATCTGTCATGCTTCCACAGCTAAAGCTAAAGTAAGCTTCAACCCCATAGCTACATAAGCTACTTTTATACTTAACGCCTGCACCCCCAACACGTGGGTGGGGCAGAACTAGCTTAACATACCTACATATATGTATAAAATATATTCAAAGATGAATATTTATAACGATAACTTATAATTCTTGTATTAAGTTATCTTAAACATTTTAAATAATAAATACGATTACTCGGCTTACGATTTATTTACAAAAAGTTATACGCTACACGATTTATTATTTTTTTAAACCGTTTTGTACAAACGTCGTATTTCATGAAAGCTACGCTAAAAAAAATTATATCTAGAACGTGGCATAAACGCTCGTCTGTTTATTATTTAGCGGCATTGAGTGTGACGTGACGCAACCGCAATGCCTCTGGCTGCCTTCCATGAAATCTATTCTGAAATTACACTTTGCTTTACAATGCGGTCGACAATATTATTTTAAATACGACGTGTTTTACTCCTCATTCGTTTGGATTTTTACCTCAAATAAATTTAGATTTTTCAAACTACAATGCCTTGTTCATGTGCAAAACATTTTTTTATTTATAAACATAAATATATAAATATATACATGAAACATTAAAACCCAATAGTGCATTTGATGTAATTTAGATGTTTAATTTACTAGGTCACCTCAAC
Source organism: Nymphalis urticae (assembly GCA_905147175.2). Taxonomy (NCBI): domain Eukaryota; kingdom Metazoa; phylum Arthropoda; class Insecta; order Lepidoptera; family Nymphalidae; genus Nymphalis; species Nymphalis urticae. Next base: position 3,542,164 of record LR989994.1, on the reverse strand, counting down.
TCTTAGTACAAATATATATAAAAAAATGTAATAGCCCTATAAATGTCCCACTTCTAGGCTGAAAAGGCTCGGAGCATACTCACCATACTGGTCCAATGTGGGTTGGTGGATAAACGAGGCAGATTTTTATATGACACAAGCAGGTTTTTTAACGATGTTTTTAGACAATGCCGAGTTTTGAACCCACAATATTCGATTACGGTTTTTTTGTTCTAGGCTGAGCTAACTTTCGGGTCTAATATATAGTTAGTATATATAGTGATATTATAATTTCCTTAAATAGTAAAATAAATACTTTTAAAGGTAGATTAATGTATAAAAAAATGTATACTGTATGTAGTCCCAGAAAGAAAAACCATTAATTCAAATAAAATTTAGAACGTGATTAATTCACTTCGTCTTAAACCATTCCATATCATAGAAATAAAAAAAAATAGTCGCCGACTTGAAAGAAAGTAGAAAGATTGTCTTGAATTGCATTAGTGAAGTAATTTTATTTTCAAAGCTCTGGATCCTGCAGCCATTATTAAAGTAGTGCACACATCTATACAATTCGTAACTACGTATATTCTAAATTTGAAACTGTAGGTGTATTACAAACTAGAACATTATCCACAACTTCGTCTTGTCTCGTATCCTGATCAAACATACCAACTATCCGTTGTCACAAGCGACCGATCAATAAGTTTGACAAGACGGTGGTATTATTAAATTTTCATATAATATACACGATCTTACATGTATAACTTAGTCTGGTTTTTGTCAGCTTTTTTATTTTTTATAATATAATTACTTACTTGCAATTTAATTCTTTTATATTTTATTTATCACGGGCACGGTTTCACCAGAATTAAACGTTCACGCCTAACTTTATGGGCTCTATGATTATTCCTCACTCCGTAACAGCCTGTGAATGTCCCACTGCTGGACTAAAGGCCTCCTCTCCCTTTTTGAGGAGAAGGTTTGGAGCTTATTCGTGTTATTCGTACCACGCTGTTCCGTGGGAGCGGGTTGGTGGAATACACATGTGGCAGAATCACAGTGAAATTAGACACATGCAGGTTTCCTCACGATGTTTTCCTTCACCGTAAAGCACGAGATGAATTATTATACCAAATTAAGCACATGAAAATTCAGTGGTGCCTGTCCGGATTTGAACCCACGATCATCGGCTAAGATTCACGCGTTATTACCACTGGGCCATCTCGGCTTCATTCATTCCTCACTACCTTATTAATATTACATATGCGAAAATAAGATTGTTTATTTGTTTCAATATATTTGTTTGTCTATTACGCTTTCAGAAAAAAAAGAAATAGACATATGCGGCCTAGCTGTGGTGGAAGCTAGTAATCCATAATCTTTCTCAAGAATAGAGCTATTACAGTCATTTTTTTTTACAAATGCAACTGTTAGGCCCCAGAGATTCCGCGTTTACAAAAAAAGGAACAAACTTCAGCTTAATTTTATTAGTTTTTTTTTGTATAGTTTTAACAATACAAGTCAATTAGGAAACATCAAAGCTTTGTATTATTGAATGATTGGGACATTGTGCTAGTACAAGCACAGGGGACACAATATCTGAAATCTCGTGGCTTACAAAAAGTTTGCATTGACGTCATAAGAAGTGACTTAAACTTGTTGACATGAATTATAAGAAGTACCTGGACGACTTTAATATAATTAGTTTTAATAATTTATTTTGTATAAAAAAGTGTTCTTACACGATATATAAAGGATGTTTCGTGAATTTTAAATACATTATTCGATACAGTTAAAAAGCGAAACCTTATCTAAATACAATATTTGAACCAAATATATATATATATATATATATATATATATATATATATATATATATATATATATATATATATATATATGTATACAAGACTTAGTTAATTCAAATTAAAAGATATCTGTGGGTGAATGAGATATTTTTCTATTAAGTAACTTCCCATTTCATCCAGAAATTCATCTCAAAGGATACTGCACAGGACATATAATGCTTAAGTGTGCGCGTATAGATGCGCTCTCTGTTCCCTCATCCTCATAATCTAATGGGGTGGCAATCCGACACGACCGAAAAATATTTAGGCCCTACGGCTTTATGTCTTTTCCGAGGATTGAAAAAATACACACTTCCAACTTCCATACTCCAGGCAGCTACTGAGATTCTTCGACAGAAAAACCCAATAAAAATAATTTAATTGGTGGTAAAGATCACTTATTTTTTTAACAGTTCTTGAACTTTTCTACCTTTATAAAAGTTTCTTGGTTTAATGTAGAACGCAAAGAAAGCCGTTCGAACCTTTGCTCCATCTACGCTAAAGATCTTTTAAAATCCCCTACGACGACTTACTAAAAGATACTTTCAGAGAAAAGAGACGAATTTAGGAATTCTACACGGATAGAGCATAACGTATACCGGTAACGTTTATTCAAGTGAACTGACAGAAGATGGAAATGATAAACCTCGATAACTTTAGCTAACTATTGGTTTTGTATTTTTTTATACACAACAAATTATTAAATTAAGTAAATGCGTAAAAAGACGAATATTTACGTATATGCTTGTTAATATTAAGTGAACATCTAATGAGATTAATAGACTTCGACCCCGCTTGGCCAATCACCATGAAAGTTGGCATATGTAATTTTTAGAGTTTTGACATATCGTAATTGTTGTAACTGCCGCTAGTTGGGTCGGCAGCAGATCACCATAGCCGTGACATTAACATGACGGACAGAATAACGTCTGCCAGGTTCTTATAGTAACCAAAAATACTATTTTCATATTCAAGATGACACAATGGCTGCAAGGAGTGAATCTTAATTGATGATCGAAGGTTCAAGCCCAGGGATGCAATATTGAATTTTTGCGTGGTTAATTTGTTTTTATAACTCATGTCGTGCTCGGCGGTGAAGTTAAATATCGTAAAGAAATTTGTCTTATTTCACTAAACTTGTGCCACCACCGGCCATATCCACCAGCCCGCATTGAAGGTTGTAAAACGAGCTAATAACTTAAAGCCTAGATTAATGTACATTAACGAACTATAAATTTTTGTACTTATTTTTGGTTTTGTGGACCACAATGTTACATGAACGGTATATTACTATGTGTATACTGAATTTAAAGTTGCGATTATCCCGTTTTGCTTTGCGATGCTCGACATCTAGTTTATACTTGGGAAGTGAAATGGTAACTTTTCTTGTAGCAAGTTCCTGTGCGCTGGAAAGTTTCTATAACGATTTCAGTACTTCACCTTGTAAGGCATAACATAGTTTTACAGCTACGTATAAAACTGGTCCAGTATCTAAGCGTACTAGTTTTTTTTTAAATTAAAATAACAATTTACATATCATGTGCTTAATTAATAAAGTCCAAATTACCTAGTGGTTAGAACCTGCAAATGTTAATTGAAGATAGCGTGTTCAAACCCAGTCGAATACCAGAAATATTCATGTGCTTAGATTTTGTATTTAATTCATGTCAAGTTCGGTGGTGAAGAAAAAAATCATAACCTTCGTGTATTTAACGAAAATCTGTCTTATATAAACCAAATCACATTTAAGCAGCCAATAACCAACGAAATTTCTTAAACAAAGAGGAGCCGTAGCCCAGCAGAGGGACGCTTACAGGTTTGGTTTTAAGTATTGCTTGAAAAAAATATCCGCTACTGTTTCTACAGGATACATCGTGTTTGCTCAATATGGGAATATAGGACTTTGTCTATTTCTCCGTATCACTAACTTTTCGACATAAATAGAATACTGTTCTTGTATATCGTGCATAGTTATAAAATAATGCATTTACTCTTAAAGTGATTGTGTCAATGAATAGTGAAAAACATAGCTATGATATAAGTTTGGATATGAATATAAGAGTTCAGTTTGTGATAAGTGACGAACAGTTAAGTGTCGATAATGCAATTTTTGTATTAAAATAAATATAAATTTATATTAATATCCGATTTACCTCCATATACTTTTACACATACTGTTTGTATTTCTATACGAGATTCAGAATTTCTCACGAGTTCGTTCAAATAAATCTTCACTCGTCAACAGCTCGGTCTATTTGCGCTGTTTGCAGTACACATTACTAAGCAAAAGGATTTGATAGAGAGCTGGTCATGTAAATATAAAGTACTTCACGTTTAATACGTTTATTTCTATAAGATTTCTCAGTAATCATGTTCTTAATACAAAGATTTTGCAGGATGATCTAGTAATATTTTATAATTTTTATTAATAACACTATAAAGTAAAAACACTATAAAGTAAAAAATATTATTGTTGTAAAGCGGCCGAGTTGAAATTGGTAATTGAACTATACCTTTTTTTATAGAATAGGAAGGCGGACGAGCATATGGGCCACCTGATGGTAAGTGGTTGTTGTATGTTAGCCATCGCTTACATTGCCAATGCGCCACCAACCTTGGGGCCTAAGATTTTATATCCCTTGTGCCTGTAATTATACTGGCTCACTCACCCTTCAAACCGGAACACAACAATACCAAGTACTGCTGTTTTGCGGTAGAATATCTGATGAGTGGTACCTACCCAGACTAGCTTGCACAAAGCTACCACCATTACCTTTGACGAATATCAAAATATAATTTAAGAAAAGGACTTTTTCCTATATTAATTTCTTTATTTGTTTTTACGATGCATAAAATCTTTGATTAATAATATACGTTGATCGAAGCATATTAAGCATAAACTTAACAGTATGTTACTGTGACAATCGCTTGTAATTGTTTGATTTTGATTACTCATTTGAACAGTTATTACGTTTATTCGATCAGTGGAATAATAAGTAATATTTAGAAGGTGTACCATAGTAATTATACTAATTACAACACGTATAAACTACAAAAAATTACGATATACTTATTTTCAAAATATATTATGTCTCTGTAAAGGGGGGATGGGGGGATTGGCAGGTATTAGGTTCGACAAAAAAGCCTGTGTCCTTCCTTGGGGTTCAAGTTTTAAACCAAAATATAAACAAAATATCGATTCAATGGTTTAGCCGTGCAAGCGTAACAGATAGTTTTACTGTCGTATTTATAATATAAATATACTATATATAGGTGTAAAATAACATTTAAAATTTATTTATATAAATATAAAATAAATGGATAACATTATTTGTTTTTTTTTTTCAAACTAAGCCAACGTATAAAAGTAAAAACATCGTACCGACAGGAGTAAAACGAAAGCCCCGATAACTCAGTTTGCGGGCCAACTCGTTAGCGATAACGATTTTGACTCGATTCGTTTGTTTGCGGATCTAGAAAATAACATTTACAGCATTTAACATTATTTTTGATTCGCAATTATTTTTTATTATTATTTAAGTGTTTGACTGCAGTATTAAATTTTTCATCGTCAGTTTAAGTTGAAGTGAAATTGATGATCATAATGTATTTTTAAATGTCTATATTAAAATATGAACTTTCATACACTCACTAAGAGATGCTTAATATTTCTTACAGTATTAATGTCTATGATTGGCGGTGATTACGGGTTACATACCATCAGGAGATTCATCGGCCATACGACAGTCTACCTACCTATTTTAAATAATAATCAGTGTATAGTTTTGATAATGATTATAATATTTGTCTATTATTGTGCCTTTTATTAAGGTTACTGGTGGTAGAGCTTTGTGCAAGCTCGTCTGGGTAGGTACCACCCACTCATCAGACATTCTGCCGCAAAACAGCAGTACTTGGTATTGTTGTGTTCCGGTTTGAAGGGTGGGTGAGCCAGTGCAATTACAGGCACAAGGGACATAAGATCGTAGTTCCCAAGGTTGGTGGCGCATTGGCAATTTAAGCGATGGGCAACATTTCTTACAATGCCAATGTCTAAGGGCGTTGGTGACCACTTACCATCAGGTGGCCCATATGCTCGTCTACCTTCCTTTTCTATAAAAAAAGGTAAACTATCGCAATATAAAAAAAAATACGAATCTGGAACAAAATAAAGAAATAAACAACAGTTATCTCTATATATTTGGTAAAATAATATTAGTATGATAATAAAATAAGTTGTTTTTTTTTAATTCCTTTCAAGTAAATAATATTGCTACTAAAACGCTTCAGGCTCTGTTCCTTCAGAACTGTTTCAGATTTAAACTTTAAAACTTCAACGCTGTTGACATTATTACTTGGAAAATATTTAACTTTAGTTCTCCTTCGGTCTAGACTTCTATCAAAACCGTTTTAATTATGGTCCGTTAAAAGATTTTTTATTGAATTGTGATTTATGAACTGTGATCTTTTCTATATTTATTTAAATATTCATATAGTTATGATTTAGTCTACGGAAAAACAGAATCAATGTAATGGAAGCAATGAAAATGATGTACAATGTGAATGTGTGAAAGTTTCATATTTGAGCAAATACGTGCTATAAGGAAAAATAAATTGTTGCTTTATAATAATATTTTTACACGCGTGGAACAAATTTTGTTAAAAGTTGAGTTATTTTTTTAACTGAATATATGTAGTACATCCTTAAACGTAGACTGGTAGAGAATGTTAACTTTATTGACTGTTTATAATGTGATGCTTTATATGAATGATGTGTTAATCTATAAATAATTTGGTAGACCATTTATCGAATAACTTTTCAACCTCTGTTTAACTGTCTATCTAATGTATCTACTGTTCATTGTCCTACATAAATAAACCGTCGGACTGGAAAAATGAGCACCTGATGGTTGGTGAAATATTAATCATTTTTACATCACCAAGCCAAAAAAAAATGGTCCCATCCAGAAGGAATAAATAAACTTTACTTAAATTGATACTATAATTCTGTATTAATATTGTAATATCAATGCCAATGAAGAAAAGAAAGACTAATATTACAACTAGCTCACAATACAAATGGAGGTAGTATTAATTTACTATTTCTAAGGGCTGCGGTCCGGTAAGCCACTTACCCTAACCCTTCGATCCCGCAACCTTAGGCCTAACCAATTGAAGCGACCAATAGCACCAATTAGTTTTATTTTTTTACTAGTTAAGTCCCTCGGTTTCATTAGCATTACATTTGTTGTATAAAAGAAATAATAAATTGTAAAACATCATAATATTATTGGAAGGAAAACAAAGCTTCTTATATTATTTCAGAGCTTAAAAAATCGCGAAAATAGTTTTAATTAATATAATAAGGTACGTATTTCTATGCCTAATATGTAGTATGTTATAACTTTTTATATAATGACCCTATTTTAACGAAATGAAGAATAAACGGTACCTTCGAATGTTCCATAAAATAATCAATTTATTTACACTAGTAATTTTTACCCATTTTGAAGATTATCTTAGAACAAACAGACAGAAAAATAAGAATAAAAATTCGCCAATAACCGGCATATAAATTTAAAAAGTAATTTAATTTGAAATTATGCACTTGAATTTTATTCATTTTAAATTTTCAATATTATAGATATTTCATTATTATTCATTTCAAAATTAATAAAGTTAGTAACGGAAAGTATGCCTGTTAATGTTCCACTGCTGGACAAAGTCTCCTCTAAAGGGGTTGAGTTGAGAGCTTATCCAACGTGAGTTAGAGATGTTGAAAAAAAACAATTAACAATACACAAGCATGTATAAAAATAATAGCGTCAAAGGAAATGGACTCAACTCAAACCCAAATAATCGTATTCGAGTTTTGATATATTATAAAATAAACATTGATATCAGTAAGCAAAGTACAAACGACGTCTAAAAGAAGCTTTTAAATTTCATACCGTTCTGGGCGTTGAAGTCAAGTTGATAAGATCTTGTGGAGTCGAGTTTCAGACTCTGCAGTGTATATAATTTGAATAGATTTCGAATTGTGTTACTTTATAGAAACATACTCTAAAAGACGTGATTTTTATAATATGCAAAGATTGTAATTTAAAAAAAATCGCCTTGCTATAGCAGTGACTCATTTTTTTTTTTAATTATTCATCAGTTTACGGAAAAGAAGCAATAAATCTCTTCTTTTCGTATTTTTTATATAAGGAACAATAAAAAAATACTACAGATTTCCATACTTTTTACCCATCTCGTATAAATACGTAGAATATAATAAAAACTTCTATCTTTAACGTTACTGGTACTCGCAATGTTCCGGCTACCGTTTTCCTTATCTGACTATGTTACGTCACACTCTTGTCGATGAGGATTCTTAAATCGTTGACTGGTAAAGTTTCGTGCCTGGTCGATTTATAGACGTTAAAGTAATTACTATTTATCAAAATAGTGAAACTAAATCATTTCTTTCTAATTTAGTTAATTCTAATACTCTGTCAAGTAACCCTGTAAAGTCTGAGATTTCAATCAAAATCTATTGGAAACACTGAAATTATCGACAGTTATAGATACGTATGTATATATAATTTTTATTGCATTATTGACCAATAGCGCAAGCTACACTTGCTAAAAGACATCATTGTCTTTTAGCATGTCGTCTGAGGTCTAGGTTAGAGAATGTTTGCTTACGAGATGCCTTTTGTTCCGAATGTAATCAAGTCATATGTGACCATATATATATATATATTTACTTACCATATACAGATTTCCTCACCATGTTTAGTACACCACCAAGCACGAGATAAATAATTTTAAAAACAAATTAAGCAAAAGAAAAGTCACTATTTCTTAGCCGGTTTGAAAACCCACAATCTTCGATTATGATTTGTCTGTTCTAACTAATGAGCCATCTCAGATCATTGTTATCGCCAAATCAGAAATAAATACCTCAGAACTGGAAAGAACTAGTGAAAGAAATCCAGCCAGATTATTTTTTAACAAGCAGAGTGTTCGTTACCCTTAATCGATATTCTTTCTTATTTTCAAAGAACCTAAACAGAGAATATACGAAAAGAAGAACATATGATAGATGTTATGATATCATCCTGGCAACCTTAAGGACTAATCTTACTATATGTATAATTATATCACTATACAATCACAATAGCTTTAAAATTAAAAAAAAAAAAATTTTTCATTATATTTGGGTTAAATAAAACGTAGACTTAAAGCGTAGGAAACAAACGGTAACATTTTCTTTGACTAAGACATCTTGAGTTTCACTTTGCGATTATCGCCTTGAAGCTCAACGTCTATTTCATACTTAGAAAGAAAAATCTCAACTTTTGTTATACCGCGCTCTTATGAGCGCTTACAAGTTTAAAGAAAACACATATTTACACTACTGTGTCTTATAAACATTGCATCATATGATACGCTTTGTATAAACTTATGTACGAGCCTACACACAGACACACATGTATAGTAATTTCTTTTGTAGAAAAGGCAAAAAATTACGAAAATTACATATGTATGTATTCGATTTATCACGTGATATATAATTGACGTATTGTATTGAATAATTTAGACAAAACAAATGACAGAATGTTCGACAAATTCGAAATCTTTGGTTGTCGGATGCACTTTTTTAGACACCCTTCTTTTCGCTGTGTTTTGATTGGATTGAAGTATGAGTCAGTACGATGTTGTCCTAATGGCCATTATGGCGGCCAATATGCTGGCCATTCTCAAGGGTTTCTAGCCAATATAACAACTCAGTTCAGATGATCGGAGGCATATTGTTAAGGAATATGTTTCTACTCACGTGATCTCTTTATTAGCTTTTATGTTTATTGTATGAACACTCAAATGGAGATTTAAAAGTTTTAACATATTCATAAAAAAGTATACTTACTTATTATCAATAATGAAAAGTGACATCAAATTATTAAATCGTCACTAAATAAAATGTAGTCTACTTATATTGCATCAATAAAAAAACTTATTATTTTCTTTTTATCATACTCTTGAAATTATAACATATAAAATTATAATTAATTAAATTTAGAGAACGAACATCTGTTATTTCATATTATGTGCCTTGTCGAAAACACAGCATCGCAATATGAAGAAGCAGTGTCGACTCACCTTTATTGTTGTACTTACTCTCGTGTGTCCTAAGCCGAATCCATAGATGTACATCCTTTACCTTATTTGAAATATCTATGGTCTGTCACCGCAAGGCGGGAACCGGCCTGTCAAAGTCATTGCGTGTGTTACTCGCCGCCAAGTTGTGTACGATTTGAAATTTTTAATAAGTTTTAAGTTATAAGATGAACGAAAACGAGCCGAACGTAGTGATTAATAACGAAAACGGGTCGGACTCAGATTCGTCTGAAAGTTCTTCTCTGACGGAGAGTGAGAGGCCCTCTTTTAAAAGAAGAGATTCTAAAGAGGACCCTCGCTTGGAAGCGCTTATCAATCAGGTAGGATTTTTATCTAACATCTATATGCAGAGTCTCGGCGGCTCTCATAATAACCAATCACAGGTGTCAAATAATCAGTGTTCCAACGAGTCATTTTTAACTCTTCCTCAGGCTGCAGACACATTTCTTAATTTAGGCCAGGTAGCGATTGATATTGATGCAACGAAGTTAATAAAACCAGCTCTTCCGGAAAGAGTTGACAAAATAAAGTTACTTCAAAATTTTGGCTTACCAACCTGGCGTAATGTTAGATACTCTAAGTCATTACAATCTTTTGCTGCCACACCTGGCTTTACTAGCTTAGTAATAAATGATGAATTGTGCCACCTCAGTAAAACAAAGGATTATTTAGTAGGCACTGAGAATGTTATGGCTGCCTTATCAAATGCAATGTTTGAGAGTAATGATTTACTTCGTAGTGGTTTACAGTCAGTAGTTGACTGGGCTTTTAAATCCCCGGAAGAATTAAAAGCATCAACTCTTTTAGAAAAGATTGCCTCTGCTGTTGGTAAAGGTACATCATTTTTTAAAAACTCTGAGGACATACTACAAATTGTATGTGGTAAGCGAGCTGAGTGTATAGAAACTAGAAGGGAGAGGCTAATAAAAGAAGTACCTAACAAGTGCATACAGCTTGCACTTAGAAATATTCCTCCTTCAGAAACTTGTTTATTTGATCAAGTTAAATTAAATACCTTGATTCAGAATTTTGGTGGCCCGCAACAATGGTTGAATTCTCTTGTGTTAACAGAAAAAAATGCAACAACATCATTTAAGAGGAAGAACCCTTCTCACTCAGCCCCAAACTCATTTCCTAGCTCAGTCCCAAAGAGACCTAGATATGAGACTCCTCGGAGGAACTCTAATTTTCAAGGTAATGAGTATAAGACCAGAGGCAAAGGTAAAGGTAGAAGTAAAAAATCCTTTCGTACCTTTGATCAACCGAGACTGTGACATCAAGCAGGGGTTCCGAGGGGGGCAATTAAGAGATTTCAGGAAAAGGTGGGAGGAGCTCGGAGCAACACCTTTTATTCTGAAAGTAATATCGGGGTCTCGGATACCCTTTGTTCAAAGACCTCCCTTAGTATACCCTACGCCAGTAGTAGCTCAAAGTTATGCTACAAAACCGTCTGTACAAATGACCTTACAAATCGAGGAGTTAAAGAAACTTGGAATTTTAGAAAGACCAGTTTCTTTGACTCCCGGTTTCTTCTCCCGGGTATTTCTAGTAAAGAAAAGCGATGGTGGCTTCAGACCCATCTTCGACTTACGCCAGCTAAACAGATTTGTGAAAACAAAACATTTTCAACTTATCAGCCATTCCACCATACCAGATTTTCTTCAACCAGGCGATTGGTTGGTAAAAGCCGACATATCACAGGCTTACTTCCATCTTCCTATTACTGCCTCCCACAGACCATTTCTGCGCCTGTTTTACAAACAGGAAATGCTTCAAATGACCTCACTGCCCTTCGGCCTAGCATCAGCACCCCGGCTTTTCTCAGCAGTCACTTGCTGGGTCGCGGAGACTCTACGCAAGAGAGGGATGCGAGTTGTGGTGTACCTAGACGATTTTCTCTTGGTACATCAGGACCCCTCCAAGTTGGCATCACAGGCCGCGGAGGCTGTGGAGCTTTTGGAGTCCCTAGGATGGAAAATCAATTACATGAAGTCAACGTTGACTCCAGTGAGGTCCCTGGACTTTCTAGGCATAAATTGGGACACAGAGCGGAATATCATGTCTCTTCCGACCAAGAAGCAGGCATCAATTTCTACTGCCTTAACAAACCTGTTAACCAAGAAAGCTTGCAATCTACGACAACTACAATGCCTGCTAGGGCAGTTGAACTTTGCATGCTTCGTGATACCGAGGGGAAGACTTCACTGTCGGCACCTACAGATCTTTTTAAGACAATTCCCTCACAACCTGCCAAAAACAAAGTTATTCTTCCCGCGGAGGGCGATGACGGATTTACAGTGGTGGCTGGGAGCCGCTTATCTAACAACCCCCATTCACTCGATACCCGTATCCCATTTTCTGACCACCGACGCTTCAGACATCGGTTGGGGTGCGGTCCTGGACAGGATGACAATGTCAGGTTCCTGGGCACCTCAGCAGAAACAGTGGCATTGCAACAAAAAAGAGATGTTCGCAGTGCTGTCTGCAGTGAGAGGTCACACGAGGAGTCTCAGAAACTCGCATGTTCTTTTACAGACGGACAACAAAACGATCATTGCGTACATTCGCAAGGAAGGAGGGACTCACTCGATAGGTCTCCTGTCTCTAACATTTCAACTCTTGACTCTTCTAGACAAATGGAACATAGTTCTGTCAGCACAGTATCTTCCAGGCAGGTACAACTCCATAGCAGACAGACTGTCAAGGAGACGTCCAGTACCGGAGTGGCACCTACTACCTCTAGCTATCTCAAAAATTTTCAGAAGATGGGGCAAACCAGACGTAGACCTTTTTGCTTCAAAAAGGTCGGCTATAGTACCAAATTACGTAACTCTCGATTCACGAGACTGTTCCGCGATGTTCGTAGACGCCTTTTCAAGAGACTGGGATTATCGAATGGGATGGATATTTCCTCCCCCAAACCTAATACCAAGGGTACTTTCTCATCTGAACAGGGCGAGAGGCACCTACCTACTAGTAACCCCGAATTGGGATCAACCCTTTTGGAGGGCAGATCTTCAGGCACGAGCTCTGGACGAGCCCATGACAGTGCCCAACTTACGCAAGGTTTTGGTGGACCTGACCACAGGGCGTCCACCTCCACAGATAGACCAGCTAGTTCTGAAGGTTTGGAAAATTGGGGGTGGGCAGACAAAATAGCCACATGGTCTCAGGCCGAAAAAGACCTCATTAAAAGAAGTTGGCGTCGATCTACTCTTGACACATATGAACCAGCTATAAGGAGATGGTTAGCTTGGTGTAATGCTAGTGGATTAGACCCGAAATCACCTAGACCAGAAGACGTAGCTCAATTTCTTGCGGATACTTTTTTAAAGGAAGGTTTAGCATATGGTACAATGTTGGTTCATAAATCAGCAGTGGCAACATTTTGTGGACAAAGTAGTACTATATCTTCTAACTTTATGGTGAAACAAGTTTTGAAGGCCATCAACAATTCTAAACCACCATCATTTAAACCGCCTATTTGGGATGCTAAACAAGTGATAGAATGGCTAAAAAATGACCCCAAGGCTGACTCATTATTTGAAATTGCCAGAAAAACTGCAACAATTTTACTTTTAACATCAGGGCGTAGATTACATGATTTGACATTATTAAAATTATCTAAACATCACTTCATTGACAAGGGGCAAGAGATTTGTTTTTGGCCTGTATTCGGAGCTAAGACTGATAATGGATCCAGACGCCAGTCTGGTTGGAGACTTCTACCCAATCAGGAAATTAATTTATGTCCAGTTCGATGGATACGTCTCTTAATTCAAGCAACTGAAAGTAGACGGACAGAAGATATAGATCATCTGTTTATCACAATAAGAGGTATTCCAAAACCAGCTTCTAGGACTGTGATAGGAGGATGGGTGCGGTCTGTTCTAAAGGATGCAGGAATTGATGCCTCACCTGGTTCATGTCGATCAGCAGTAGCTTCTCTAGCTTGGCTAGAAAATAGACCTGTAGAAGAAATTTTAGAAAGAGGTAACTGGAAGGCCATTGATACCCTAAGAAAGCATTATTGCCGAGAGATTGATACACAGGAACGCAAATTTGACTATAATTTATTTGATAACTTTAAAATAATTTAATGTGATGACTTTATTGTGATTAGATTGATCTCATAAATACTGTATATTAAGAGAATAGGATTAGTTTGTTAATAATTAATATTTATAATTATTTTCAATTATTTAAGAGTTTATTAAGTTTTTTGTTATTTTGTTTATATTGTGCTTCGGAGGCCTATTATGTTATATTTTATACTTCTGTTTTTTATTTCTAATTGCAGTATAATATTCAGTTATTTTGTTATTTTCTGCTGCATTTTGTTAAACCCATTCTGGTTTTTAATATAGTGTATAAAATATTTTCTTTTATATATGTCAAATTTTAGAAAATTAGGTATAGAAATAAGACCTTTTCTGTTTGGTCAATTTAATTTCAATTGCAGGAGAAGAGCAATTATTTATTCATTTTTATAATAGAAGTTATTTTTTAAAGAATAAAGAATTTTAGACTGATCTTAAGTTTGTTAAATTTTTTATTCTTAGTTCTAAGGTTTGATTCAACATTAAGTCTAATTCAACATTGCGTGTGTTTGTTTGTCACCAGCAGATATCAAACACGTCGTCTTCATATTGCGATGCTGTGTTTTCGACAAGGCACATAATATAAACGTTTTACATAACAATAAAACGGTTATTATGTGCCGAAAGAAAACACAGCATCGCAGGAATGCTCTTCCTGGTGAATACTCCAATGACTTTGACAGGCCGGTTCCCGCCTTGCGGTGACAGACCATAGATATTTCAAATAAGGTAAAGGATGTACATCTATGGATTCGGCTTAGGACACACGAGAGTAAGTACAACAATAAAGGTGAGTCGACACTGCTTCTTCATATTGCGATGCTGTGTTTTCTTTCGGCACATAATAACCGTTTTATTGTTATGTAAAACGTTTATATAATCCAAATTAAGTTCGACGAGACGTAACCTCATACCGGCTCCGTTTCCTTAAATCTATTAAATTTAAATGTGGTAAACTTAAGCAATGAGCTACTTGTATTACTTTATATTAACAATATTTGTCTTTAAAAGTTACTCTTATAAATTCAAAATATCAACTTAAATATTAGCTTCTGCTTAAATAAATCTTGAGTTAAGTATCAATTTTAGCCGCACTTATATGTATAGGCCTTACAAAAAAATGGCTCCTCATTTAATAGTTTTTTTTTCACCCTTTTGCCGTCCACTGCTGTACGAAAGCCTCGCCCATAGAACGCCGACCATCCCGATCTTGGGCAGTCCGCATCCATCCCGTACCTGCCACCTTTTTTAAATCGTCGGTCCATCTTGTCACAGGGCGTCCTACATTACGTTTGCCTAAGCGTGGTCTCCACTCTAACACGTGTCGGCTCCATCGGCCATCAATGTGCCTGGAGACATGACCAGCCCACTTCCACTTCAGCGAGCTAATTCTACGCGCGATGTCGGTGACTTTAGTTCTCTGGCGAATGTCCTCATTTCGGATTCTATCGCCCAGAGAAACCCCAAATTGCGCGTTCCATCGCTCGCTGAGCGACCTTAAATTTGTGGACCAGTCCTACGGTGAGTGTCCACGTTTCGGCACCGTAAGTCATTACAGGTAGGAGGCACTGATTAAAGACCCTGGTCTTATGCGACTGTGGGATCGACGATTCAAAAATATGACGCAATTTCCCAAATGCTGCCCAGCCCATGCGTATTCTTCTTTTAGCCTCCTTCTCAAAGTTGTGCCGGCCAAGTTGAATAGTTTGGCCCAGGTAGATATATTCCTGCACAACTTCAAGTGGAGAGCCATTTACGACGACTGGTCCCGGGGATACATGTTGGTTTACCATGATTTTGGTCTTTTCAATGTTCATCCCGAGACCTACTCGTCTTGAAGAATCGCTCAGGTTGTTTAGCATATCTTCCAAATCCTGCAGAGTCTCCGCCATGATGACAATGTCGTCGGCAAATCGCAGGTGTGTAATGTGTTGGCCATTGATATTAATGCCGCGTCCGTTCCAATCGAGCGTCTTGAAGACGTCCTCCAATGCATTGGTAAAAAGTTTCGGTGAGATTACATCTCCCTGTCCTACCCCGCGATGCAATTGGATTGGTCTTGTGCTCTGATCTTGTACTTGGACGGTCATGGTTGCGGCTTCGTACAAACACTTCAACACCTGGACATACCGATAGTCAATTAGGCATCTCTGCATGGATTCCAGAACAGCCCAGGTCTCGATGGTATCGAAGGCTTTTTCGTAGTCCACAAACGCTAGGCATAGAGGCTGATTATATTCCTCGGTCTTCTGTATTATTTGCCTAAGTGTAAGTATGTGGTCTACGGTACTGAAGCCTTTTCGAAACCCAGCCTGCTCAACAGGTTGGAACTCATCGAATTTCCGGGCAAGACGATTCGTGATTACCCTCGAAAACAACTTGTAAACATGGCTTAATAGTGAAATGGGGCGGTAGTTCTTCAGAAGATCTTTATCACCCTTCTTGAAAAACAGTACCACCACACTTCTGCTCCATGTCTTCGGTGTAATACCATTATGGAGGACGGAATTGAAGACGTTAGCCAGTTCTCTCAGAACTGGTGTGCCTCCTCCTATAAGAAGCTCTGAGGTAATTCCGTCATCTCCTGGAGCCTTGTTGTTTCCAAGTTGTCCGAGAGCAATCCTAATCTCGCCCAAATCGATGTCGGGAAGATCGTCTGATAAGTGGTGTGTCAGTCTGGCTCGTGGGTCATCCGCACTGTGGGACTCAGGTGGAGGTACTCGTGATGAGTATAAATCGCCATAGCACTTTTCGACTTCAGCTAGAATCTCTGGTTTTGAGGTGACGGTTGTGCCTTGTGTGGTTCTGAGTTTTGTCAGGTGGCAACAGGAGGTATGTGACTTTGCAAGAACCTTTGAACCCCTATTGAGTGCTATGGCATCTTCAATGTTTCGGGTATTAGCTCGTCTTGTGTCACGCCTTATTAGTTTTTTAACCTTCCTGTTAAGTGCCTGACACTCAGATGGCGTCATATTCTGCTGTTCTCGTCTCCTCGTCATCTCGTTCAGAGTCTCGCCTGAGAGCTTCGACTTACGTCCATTGCTCTTTTGTCGAAAGTAATTTTGGCCCACTTCGCGGATGACACGCACCAGACTATTGGTGGCGTCGTCAATGTCCTGCCTGGTTTCCAACATGGCAAATCGGTTCTGTAGTTCCAACTGGAAGCTTTCGCAACCAGCTTCGACTTGGGGGAGAGTCTAAGAGTCGACTTCATTAATCGCGATCGTTCGATTTGAGTGTTAATATTCAGGGTGCCTCTTACCAGGCGGTGATCACTTCCAGTGTTTACCCTGTTGATCACAGAGACATCCCTGAATATTTGGCGCTTATTGGATAAAATGAAGTCGATCTCATTCATCGCTGTGTTATCGGGGCTTCGCCAGGTCCACTTCCTTTGGGGCTTTTTCTGGAAAAATGAATTCATCAGAAATAATCCCTGAGCCTCAAGGAAGTTTACCAGCATTTGCCCCCGATGATTCCTGCGCCCATAGCCGAATTTTCCTACCCTCGATTCACCATCTTCTTGTACTCCCACTTTGGCATTGAAGTCACCCATAACAATTGTGTAGAAGGTACTGGTACGAGACATAGCTTTCACTATGTCTTCGTTCATGGCTTCGACCTCTTCGTCAGTGTATGTAGACGTTGGGGCATACACTTGTATAACCTTCAAGGCATACCTCTCGGTTATCTTTAAGACAAGGTATGCCACCCTTGCCGACACACTGCCATCCTCCACGACATTGCTTCTGAGTGACTTGTGGATCAAAAAGCCAACGCCACCTTGGGATGGTTGGTGTCCTTCTCGAAAGTAGAGTAAGTGACCGGAATCTAGTGTCATCGTGTCCTCGCCCTGTCTTCGGATTTCTGATAGACCTACTATATCCCCGTTAATACGACTTAACTCTACTTCCAATTCTGTCAGGTGTTCGTCCAGCCGCAGAGAGCGTCCATTATACGTGGCCAGAAACAGTCGCCGTTTGTGGTACCGTTACCATGGCCGGTACCGTGGCCAGGAATAGTGCGATTACCGGGAATTGGGGGCCGTGAATTTGTGTCGTCGCTCATAGGGGGGTTTTTGCCTTAGTCACCGCGCTTGGCAGGCGGGTTGGTGACCGCAGTGGCTGGAATCTTTCACTAATAGCGCTGCTGCCCGCTATCAGGATTAGCATTTTCGGATTCCAGCATTTGTATGGTTATACCGCCACGATTTCGGTCGCCAGAGCCTCGTTCGTTGATTAGCAGGATATACCACGAGCAGGTAAGGTTGACGGTAGGGAGCCTAGGTTGTTGTCGACTCCCCTTACACCCCTAATAATTTAATAGTATAGATTATTTATTAATTATTACATATTTTATTACATTAATTCTCGTCAATCAAGTTTCGTCAATTTGTTTGATGACATATTGAAAAATATTTACTTTATTAAAAGAGGAAAAGTTAATAAAATACTAATTTGAACCGAAATAAAAACATTTAAAGCTAATGGTTATCCTACCCGTGATCTGAGTTTGGAGATGTCAAACTTTAACCGTTTACATGAACGGCAAACTTGAAAAGAAAACTTACCCATAATTTTTCAGAGTTGGTCCGAAGTTTATAGAAAAGTGGATTCTATTTTTAGTCATATCATTTTTAAGATCATATCCTTAGATTCTACAAATTTATTTGAATTGATTTAATGTTTGTATTAGTACAAATGAAAATACCAAGAAATAGTTATTCTTTTTAGTATATTCAAATCTAAAGAAAATTTAGATTAAATTAAATTTGTCTCAAAAATAAAAATTAATTGCTAAATCCAAGATTTTTTAATTTTATCTTCAGTATATTTATTTTCCTTCAGTCAATAACACTTTAAGTAATTTCTTTCGATTAACACTTCACAGTACACAGATACATCTTGCTAAGTACCAAAGATGTGTTACTCTCGACTCTCGGCTTATCCAATTACGTTCCAAGATGCTTGAAGAATACGCACAATGGTCGGTGCTTAAAGAACTGATTGCAAATAAGCAATTTACCTACCAACAGCTATGATTTAATTACTTTATGTAACGATCATGAAAAGACGGTATCATTTATAATATTTTTAAAGATACCATTTTATATCATGTATAAGAATTTAAGATTTATAAAGGTATTCATTTAATGTTTTATAGTAAAAAAAAGCATGCATGTTGTACAAGTTAAGCTAATAACTATAACGTTCTCATTATTTGATCTCTTATACCTAATGACATTCCCAGACTTTTACTTTTATTTTTCTTCTTTAACGATTTGACGACAGTTTTGTTCATTAGCATATTAAATATCGTTAATCATTATCAATTTCATGAGGAATGCATAGCTAAATAGTCATTGGTGCCAAATATATAAGCTGATATGATATTGTTTTGGCAGTCAGCCATATTGTTGACTCGATGAGAATGAGTTTGACTTCAACGATTCAAGACGTAGAAAACAGCATCGCTATTTAAAATGTTATGAAAGTTTCATTTTAAGAGAAATCAGTGCTAATATATTTATTTTAATAATTTTATCGCAGATTATAAACATATAATTAATATTACTTGTTTTGTAACATAAATTTTTCCCGGATAAAATTTATTCATATTTTTGACTGATATTTTGCTCTAATAACATGATTTAGTTAACACTGAAACAACAGACAGTAGAATAATAATAATTATATGATTTGTTTTTTGACATTTAAGATCCTGATAATATTATCGTTATTTTTATCTTATGTTTTTACTTAGATACATATTGTACATGAACATGTAGTTTCGTTAAACATAAAAATAACATCACATATTGTGATTAGTAATACATTTAGTTTTCTAAAGATTCATTATGAACGCATGATAAAATTTATTCAGGCAGACTAAACGAAGCTATTCAGACTTCGGATGCTGTAACGGAAAAGGAACCCGTGCGATAAAGGGTAAGTGCCGTTTAACTTGCACACATTTATTCACATGAATATCATTATTGAATGGAAAAATATAGATACAAGTGAATAGTAAGTAAATACTGTATTTTTATGCGACCGTGCAATACAAGCTAACTGTTCTGCCTTCACAAGGATAGAATTAGAGTGAGCATAATATTTTTTAAGCAAAATGGACCAAAGTGCTAAGATGACCCATAAGATATATGTAATTCGGATGACAATACAATAATATGGTATAATAGTGAATTAATCTGAAGATGGATGGAGCCAGAAGAGAGATTGCGGAACTCTTCAATTGTGTTAATGCCGTCGAGCCTAGGCTCATTTAGTTTATATCTAAGAGTCTCCAATACATCCAATAAATAATCAGTTCACTAAAGTTAAAAAAATAATAGAAAATTTTTATTTACGAAGATAAATGTCTCGATATAGCTATACAAAGGAATATTAATTTTCTTAAGATATTTAGATTAATCGTTCGAGTGAACGGAGCAGACCTAGTTATTGCAATGTTGAAAGTTAATTTCCTTCTTGCCTATATCCTTCGGAAATAGAAAAGGCTTCAGATTTTCCTGCTTCGCTGATTAAGAATTGTATTTCGACGATTAATTTTAACATTAAATTACTGTAACTGTTAATAACTCGATACTTTTATATGTGAAACTAATAATACTAAACAGATTTTATACTCCTTGGGTGTTGCCATAAAAGAAACATCGTAAAGAGTACGGTATATATACATATACAAATAATACTTTGTCTGTCATATAGAAATTCTTAAAATTTTCCTGAAGTGATCTGACATTTAACAAAGAGCATTAAATAGACTGACTATTTTAATTAATTAATTTATTTATTGAGGATCCCCAACAAAGGATACACACTTACTACTCGTAAGTCATTACATCGTGGAATAATATTATAAAATATGTGTGCTCCTTTAATTAAAGAAAACCACAGGAAAGCACATAAATAATGACGAAACAGAAATTAAAGTAAGTGTTACATAGTGGTACTCAGTAAAACATATACTCAGTAGAACATAACATTCGTGGCAGTAAGAATAAGGGGATGTGGTGTCATTGGACGTTAATTGTTATATTATTGGTAATTCAAGTGACTGTTTAATTTAATTTTATATTACACAATATCCGTAACAAATGAAATCAACGGGTTGGATGCATATTTTAATTGTCAAAGGTCTGCCAAGTGCATAGCGTAACGAATTCGTATGCATTTACCAAGTAGTACTGGCTATCTATAGATATCGATTACTTCGAACTAATTAGCCAGTCTTTGGAACCTTGTAATATATTGTAAAATTAAAAAATATTCATTGCTCGAGCTCATAAAATGAGAAAGGTTGTTCTTCCATGTGCTTAATTTGCATTCATAATTCATTTCATGTTAGATGGTGAAAGAAAAAATCTTGAGGAAAATTGCATTTTTTAGATTCGTTGTATTGTATTACGCTAAATAATAAAAAATATTTATTATACTGTGTGAAGAGTTATCTTAGAGGAATTCAGCTACAACACAAACAAAGTCACGATAACCGTTAGTTTTGTATGAGTATTATTGAGTCCCGTTTATGATCTTCAGTTGAAGTTTAATAGCAGCTCGTCCGTATCTGGAAACTATGAGCTCGAAACCTGATAACACTTTGAGGTTACACTGTACGTATAACTCTAGAAAGTATATTTTATTGTTATGTATATTACAGTCCGTGTAAGTTAAGATGTTTCGCCTTTTATTTTGATATTAAGATATTAAGATTAATTTAATATAATTTATATTATACTACTTTTTAAAAAGCGTTGAATAAAATCACATGGTTTGGTTTTTTTTAAAGTAAATACTTAATGTTTAAGTTGGGTTTTATTTTATGTTATGAGTTATGTCATAAATTGTGAGTGATTCATAATACTAATCATTGTACAGGAAACGCTTAATTAAATTTTTTTGGGACACGACGCTTATAGAGGTTATTTAGCTATTGTGTGTGTGTATTATTGTTAAATTTTATGTATATATGTTCATACATATATTATAGGTGTATTTTCTCATGAAAATAATAAATACATATATTATAGGTGTATTTTCTCACTTCCAAATTTTTGTCGCAAGTCGCATTGACCTGATATCATGCTAGGATGCCGCTGGCCTACTTCCTGTGGAAACATCCTGTGCACTATGTCTGTATAGGTTTTAATCGCCATGACGTATAAATATTCAACACCCAAAAGAAATAAAAAAGATAGAAAAATGCTTTCCATGGAAGTGCTATAGCACTAAACAATGTCTCAAAATAAATCGATTTCAAAATATTTACTTGATTTTATATCTTTATACGCCACCATATTAATCTATCAATACGTAAGAAACTTTAATTTTTCAAAACGAATTAACTATTTACCGTAATAAAAAACACTCGAACTTGTTCCTTAAAAGCATTAGGAAATAATAAAAAAATAAATATGGTAAAACAAAATTTGCAAATTAGTAACTGTGATTGTGTTTCCAATAAAGCAAACGTCAAAATACTTGGCTTTAGCTGAGTACTCAACGTCGTACAACTACAGAATAACAAAACGTTGAAGCATAATAATCTCTTGCTTATTTTAAAAATATAAAATAATTTAAGCCAAAATTATAAGAATAGCTGAGAATACTTAACCTAGGCGTAAGAGTCGAAGCGCAGCCAAAAACGTAAAGTTGATTTGTATTTTGTAATAAAATTATACAACGCAGTTCTTACAATACAAGAATTTTTAATTGTGTTAAAAAAATCTATGGAATACTATATATTAGAATAGAACGCTAGCACGTCACTTCGCGTTCGAAGTGTGCAATACTAGTTGCATCTCTAAATTATTATGTTCTAAAAATAATATTTAAAAAAATGAAACCCTTATACGAATAAATTTGATTATCATATAGTATTACCAAATCATAAATGTTTAGCGTAAATAATATCACTCACTCACTATGGGAATTTGAAAATACAACTGCAACTTGCAACTGCGTCTTTTACAAAACATATATGTATATACATATATATATATATATATATATATATATATATATATATATATATATATATATATATACATATATATATATTTAATACGTTATATTTTACATTTTTTTTTATTTCTATTATTACAGAAATTTTAAAATGCTTTATGAAATGTAACACTTTATTAAATAAGTGTACAAAGAAATCATCCAATTCAGCCTCGTTTTAATTCTTTTACGTCAGAAGTATAATCTACATAATCCACACTTTGAAAACATTTATTGTTCGGACACTTAAGCGCCGAGCTCGCCAGATTCATTTCCACGCGAACATATTTTTATTTAATTTATATTTCTTTTATTTTGATATATTTCCGCATATTCACATTTAACATCAAAGTTAATTCTACTTATATTTAAATACAGTTTATGTGTGAATGAGAGTGTATGCTTGTGTACTTGTTTATAAGTCGAAGCGTTAGTATTATGACGCTATCTATGGGAAACGTCAAGCAGTTCTTAATGTTGGACAGTTGGAGTGACAGTTAAAAACAGAAAAAAAAAATCGTTGGAGAATTCGAACTTCAAACGGTCGTATCGAAAATCACCACGTGCCATCGAACTCATCGTGTTTCCGATACAGTAAAGTTAATTCTGTAAAGTTAATTTGCGATCTGTGTACGTTGTCATTTAAACGGACTATTATGTCAAGTGCCAAGAGTGTTAATTTGTATCTTCAGCATGATCGAATAATCGGATAACGAGTCATTAAATCAACTCCCGAGACATATAATAATCTATGCTTATTCTTGCTAGAATATTAGTAACACTAACAAAACTTATCCTTGTTACGTTGTAATTTAAAATATCTTTGTAAAATATTTTATTTTCATTTAAATTAATAATCTGTAAATACCAAACTGGTATAACAAAAGCCTATCTCCTTTTGAGAAGAAGATTTGGAGCTTATTCCACCACACTGCTCCAATGCGGATTGGGATACACATTAATCAGATTTTAACCTAACCATGGTACTATCCTATCTATGGTTTCCGATGATGATTCACGATGTTTTACTTCACTGCCAAGTATGAGATGAATTTTAAACAAAAAAGCTAGTGGTAAACCAGAGAAGTTAGACAATAGAGAACTTAATCGTATCCAAATATACAAATTCCCCATCTTAAGCCATAAAATAAGAAAAATCTTTATGAATATAACAAAATCCATGCATTAAGATAAAAGAAAAAAAACATGTATTGGTATATATAACATTATAATAATAAAATGAATTCTATTATTCATTTCATTTATTCAGATCGTGGCACATTATTATAATTATGTACGTAAAAGTCATTTCTTTATTTCATTGTGTTAACATTGACAATATTGTAAAACATACGAGTATGAAATTGGGTATAAACGTTTTGGCAATCATCCATATTAACTGTGCCAATAATTGATATGGATTTGTATTTCATTAAAACACCTGGAATATTTATCCATAATATAAATTAAGTATCAATTTTGCTTTATACGCCCCGATCTTAATACAATTCGGACTGTATCCAAATCTTCTTTCTACATGTGTTATATCGTTGATTGAAATAAAGAAAAATGTTGTTGTCTCTCGCGCGGTTAAAACCTGAAACTTTGCTGGCTTTAGGCGCACCCTGTAAAAAAACGCCTTGCACGCAAGTCGAGGTGGCTCAGTGGCTTGAACCCGTGAATGTAACCAAAAGATTGCGGGTTCAAATATAGGCAAGCACTATAGTTTTTATGTGCTTTATTTGTGTTTATAATTCATCTCGTTCTCCAAGTTGAAGAAAAACATCGAGAGTAAGCCGTCCCAATGTTGTCATATGTATGTCTGTCAATTCCTATTGGAGTAGCTTAAAACAAGCTCCAAGATAAGCTTTAAGCATAACTTAAAAAAAGAAGAAGAAAGAAGAATGCCTTTGCTTAGAAGTGTACGTTTACATATTGATACTATATGAAATAAAAAATCAATATGTTTCTTATTACAGGATTAAAAATATCTCTTTTTTAAATTTAATATTGTTTTATAATAAAGTACCTAAAATATGATTTTATTACTACATTTCTACATTTTTTATTTCTACATTCCTCAAAAAGAGGAGAGGAGCTTCCGCTTATAAAAACAGTTGTTTATGCGGCTATTGCCCAAACGTTTCTTGTGTAGCGCTCCGAATGTTTGTGATAATGCTACCAATAATATACTACTATAACGTTTATGATTTATATTCTTTTGGGAGCCATTTTATGTAATGTATTATGTATAGTATTATATAATGATAAAATTATTATTTATTATATTAAATAAAATAAAAACATAACATAGATAAAATCTTAATTATACCCGTTAACAAACGGAACATTTAGCCACTACATATAAGACAAATATAATACTACAATCACCGATATCACGAATTCACGCCTCGTTGGTCCAGTGACTAGTTTTTTTTATAAGGATGAAAACACCGAAGTCCAAATCAATTAATTTTTTTTTTCTGTTCAGCAATTCTCAATACCAGCTCAAAAATGGGACTTCCGCATTTCAGAAAGTTATAAACGTTTTTCGCTAAAGCTCTCTTCGGTAGTGTCGCTTTGCCTTCCCAACGGCTTGTGAGGGCGAGGGAATAGAGAGTGCACCTCATATAATATTTTGTTATCACACTTTCTTAACAAAATTAAGTGTTTTAACGATCTTAGTTTTAACTTAAAACCCGTACAATATCTTATATATAATGTTCTTGATAAAAGCTTCGAAACATGTACTTTTTAAAACTAAATAAATCATTGCAGTTTTAATTCTAATGTTATTCATAGAATAATTATAACGTAATATATTTATAGATCGAGAAACCTTTTTTGGTATTGTTGGAACCGTATGTCATTATAAGTATCACATATTTTAAATAAATTGAAACGGGAAGGTAATAATGATAACAATATCAATAATCAAATGTATATTTCTATATTAATGCTTTTCCAATTTACAACTGTTATTTTTCCGTTGTCATGGCCACATCATCTCATCCGTTATTTTATTTGCCATAGAAACAAATGTCTTCGTACAATGAAGAACCGAAAAGCCGTAGGCCCTGACGACTTGCCGATTGAAGCGTGGAAAGCGATGGGTTCTCATGGTGTGAACCTACTTACTGACCTTTTTAACCGAATACTTACTAGCCGGAAGATGCCCAACTCTTGGAGATTGAGTATCACTACTCCAGTATATAAAGGCAAAGGTAGTGTACAGGACTGCGAAAGCTACCGCGGTATTAAGGTTATGTGCCACACCATGAAACTCTTCGAACGCGTAATCGACTCAAGGCTTCGGCAAGAATGTACCGTCTCGGAATGTCAGTATGGGTTTCGCCCAGGCTGTGGAACCATAGACCCCATCTTCGCCCTAAGAATACTAACCGAGGCCCACAGAGAAAAGAAGAAGCCGCTGTACATGGCGTTTCTAGACCTGCAGAAGGCATTTGACTGCGTCCCACGCCAAATAATCTTCTGGGCTTTGAAGATGAAGAATGTGCCACAAATCTATATTGACATTATCCGAGACATGTACCATCATTCGGAATCAATAGTGAGGACCGCCGTTGGCGACACACACCCTTTCCCGATCACAGTTGGTGTCCACCAAGGCTCGGCCCTGAGTCCTTTTCTGTTCAGTGTAGTGCTTGACGTTGTCACAGCGAAAGCCTATGAACCGTCTCCCTGGCTCATGATGTATGCTGATGACATTGCACTGGTAGATGAGGACAAGCAGGTATTGGAGCAAAAGGTGAACCAGTGGAAGAGTGTGCTAGCGAGGGGTGGTCTGATGCTAAATGTTGCGAAGACCGAGTATATGGCCTGTGGCAGTACGGACCCCGAACCCATAAAGATAGGCGGAGAATCCGTTATCAAGACGGAAAAGTTTAAATACCTCGGGTCCGAACTGCACGAGTCTGGTACGATCGACCACGACGTCAGAGCTCGAATAAACGCAGCTTGGGCCAAATGGCGGGAAGTCACCGGGGTAATCTGTGATCGCAGGATACCGGTGAAATTAAAGGGCCTTGTGTACAAGTGCATCATCCGACCAGTCTTATTGTACGGCAGCGAGACGTGGCCAGCTCTCGCGAGACATGTTCAGCAACTTCACGTCGTGGAAATGAAGATGCTGCGGTGGATGTGTGGCGTTACGCGACTAGATCGTATTCGTAACGAGCACATCCGTGGTAGCCTTGGCGTGTGCGATGTAGCGGACAAGTTGCAGGAAAGCCGTCTCCGTTGGTTTGGCCACATTAGCCGCAGACCGCCAGACTATGTTGGGAACCGATGCCTGGACTTTGTTGTCGAAGGCCCCAGATCCCGCGGCAGGCCCAAGAAGCGCTGGCTCGATGTTGTGAGGGACGATTTGAGAGAGCACGGTCTCACTAAAGACGACGCTATAGATCGGGCAAAGTGGAGGCAAAGATGTAGGAAAGCGGACCCTGGCAGTACTAGGCCGGGAAAACGCATTTTTGTACAAAAACGAATGACGTTCCGAAAGGAGCCGATCGGGTATTAAATGTTATTGTCACTCGAATATGACGCCGGTAATAGTTACAGGTAAGCTAGGTGAACAGTCCTGGCTTTAACTGTCGTGGCATGACATGACTTGGCATGACATGGCATGGCTTGGCTTGGCTTGGCTTGGCTTGGCTTGGCTTGGCTTGGCTTGGCATGGCTTGGCTTGGCTTGGCTTGGCTTGGCTTGGCTTGGCTTGGCTTGGCTTCGCTTTGCTTTGCTTGGCTTGGCTTGTCTCGTCTCGGCATGTGGCGTGGCGATATGTAGCGTGGCATTATATAGCATGGCGTTATGTGGCATGAGGTTACAAAATTAAAAAATAAATAAACGTATTCTATCGGATATGGCAGGCTATGAACCAGGTAAGTATGATATTTCGTTATCGCTGAGCTTATTTTTATCAACTCCTGGAAATACTTTCTGTAACAAATCGTATAGAAACCGTAATTTATCCGACAAGCTCGATTAATCGTCCGGTGATTACGCTCCGACGACCAGCTCTGAGACTATTATTTTCATTACATTAATTATGTAATTCGATCACTAAAGGGTCACTATACTTGTAACAAGTGACATGGTTTTTTTTGTCACTCTAGCCTAGTCTATTTTGTTGTATTAAATATTGCGATAGAATAAAATCCGATCCTGTTTCAATTTGCTATCACGCTTACCTTATTCTCTTACAGCAATATAGTCATGGATTATATAGAGTTAGGTCAGGTAGTTATATAATAATATAAATAATCGATAGTAACCGTGAAAGGCGTAAAGCATTTCAGAGTTTCAGCAAATACTTTTACTACTGCCTTGAATACACATAAACTTCCCTCTGTTACCCGATAATAAAAGGACTGGTAATTTATTTGAAGGAAACGTAACGCGCTTAGAAATAAAAAAAAATAACGTTCCATACCCTTTTGTGTGAAAGAAATTAAAATTATAATAATAATTAATTGGTATCACGTATAAAAAATGTCTGAATAAATCAATGACTAGTATGACATTATACTGTTGACAGTTAGAATTATGACGGATTTATGGATGGAGTGTGTACCAGTACATATATTTCAAATAATCCTCTCTGTTTAAATTTAAATGCTATATTTTTATATTATACGATGCTGTGTATTTTATTTATTAAAATAGTAGTAAAAAGAAATATGTGCGCCTGATTAACAACTTTTGTAGTTTATCTTTTTTATCTTTGATAACATTAAACTTCTGTGTCAAAGTGAGATCAAACAGAAATAGCCAATAGTTTTTTTTTCACAGCCTATGAAAAATGTACGAAGCTTCTAAAATTATTTATTTATTTCAATCAAATTAATTTTAAAATTTATATGTTATTTTGGGTGAAAATTGACCTTTATTAGCAATTGTTAAAATTCTTCAAGACTTGAATAAAATTCGTGACCAAGATGCTTATTAAATACTTATTGAATATTCATGTTATTGGATGAAAACCAAGCGTTTCCAAAACTACGATAGTGTCACGCAAGCCATTAGATTTGAATTATTTAAAATTAAACTCCTTGTTAGATTAATTAATTTTTATTTGTTAAGGGCGCGCCTAAAGTCAGCAAAATTTCAGATATCGTCCGGGCGTCCCTTTCACGCTGCTCTCTCGACTCGATTTCATTTTTATGCTTTTTATATTTACAGCCTAAAAGTATTGTATAAAAAAAAACCGCTTTGTAAATATTTGTACATATTCAAATAACCCTTGATAAAGTAATTTACATGATACAACATTTTACTTTGAACGGGATTTACCCCTGCAAAATCAAACAAAAAATTAGCAATTTTACTTGCTATTTTGTACCACCTCTTAGAGCTTAAGCTATGTTGTTATGATAAGCGAAGATAAGCTCCTTAAAATACTTATAAGAAACATTTCAAAATAATATAATAATGGATTGAATAGGAAATTAAGTCTAAAAATAAATATTAAATGAAAAATTGATTTTTTTAATTCTAAAATGAAATTATATAAGTTACTAACTAATCGCCCCGGCTTCGCGCGGGTAGATAAGAAATAAAATGTATTTTGGATTGGATTTATACAAAACCCGTCCTTAGTGAGCGTCTACGTCGGGAAAGGAGTAACCGTCACAAATTTATAGTCAGCTGGGTGGATAGTTTAGGAGATCTCGTGATGATTGGTATTTCGTTTATATATATAATAAAGATTGACCTTGAAACAAGACAAGCTTATTATATACACGACTCTTTTTCAAATACTTATTGTATATGGAAATTATATTCTCACAAACATAATAATTAAGCATATCACAATAATTAATAGATTTGAACCCAAATACAATAACGGGCTTGAGTTTTCATGAGATATGTAAATATTTATTATATATTTCTCTATGTTTGCAGTTGACATATAAGAACAAATAAAAACAAAGTAAATTATCAGCCTTAACATGACCCACTGGTGGGTTAAGGCTTTTTCTCGTTTTAACGAGTTATTTTGAAGCTTATTCCACCACGCGGATACACTGCATGTTGTTAAATACTACTGCAGGTCAATAAGAAATTGAAAAAATTTAATAAAACTAGTTCCAAACACGGTACCTTATATTTACAAACGTATAATAAAAAAGAAAAGTAACAGACCATTAAAGTCTCCCGCTGGGCCAAGACCTCTATTCATAAGGAAAAGGTTTGGAGTTTATTCAACGACACTCCTCCACGAGGTGAGTTATGAACACAATAATAAAAATCATTTTGATAAAATCAGCGAAAATAATTGTATAAACACAAGAGATAAAAGTAAACTTATAAAACTAAGTTCCTGACTCCGCAAAGTCAAATAATCCATCCCCAGGGTAAGCGATTCGTTTCCTTTCGTCAAATACAACTCCGTAGGCATCTTTGCTTATTTATAAGTGAAATACTTTGTTGAAGAAATTTTGAAAATACAGCGTGAAATTAGTATTTGTTAACTTCCATACAGAACTTATCAATTTAATTGTACATAATATATAATATGTATTATGTTGACTATGTATTTCGTTAGAGAAAATAAGTTTCTTACTGGTTCCTCTAATACCATGTCATGATAATTTAAAAGTGCTTATAGGAATTTATTTACTCTGAAACACTGATTAAGCAAATGCAAAAAAATATGAACTCGTGCTCTTCGGCTAAAATCAACGTATCCTATTCGCAACACTAAGATATACTAAGAATGGATTTTACGCAAATTATATTCATAATACATTTTTCTTCTTATCTTCCCGTGCGAACTCGGGACATTTAGCTAATATGTCACAAGGGCTCTATTACCTATGCATTTTTATACTACGTGCTTTTTTTTATAGAATAGGAAGGCGGACGAGCATATGGGCCACCTGATGGTAAGTGGTCACCAAACGCTCTTAGACATTGGCTCTGCGAGAAATGTTACCCATCGCTTACATCGCTAATGCGCCACCAATCTTGGGAACTAAGATGTTATGTCCCTTGTGCCTGTAATTACACTGGCTCACTCACCCTTTAAACCGGAACACGACAATATCAAGTACTGCTATTTTGCGGTAGAATATCTGATGAGTGGGTGGTACCTACCCAGACGAGCTTGCACAAAGCTCTACCACCAGTAAAAGTATCTTATGAAAAGAAAATAACAAAGAAAAATATAGTTTTATAGAAATAAAATCTTCACATATTAACATTTTAAGTATATTCAATTTCGTGAATGTATTAGTTTTTAATACTGGGATTTAACGATCTTCGTAGAAAGTTTTATTGAATAACTATTTTATTGAAACGACCACCTTATCGTGACCGCGTGGAAAGCTGACGCTTAACTTCGCAAAAAGCTTAAGTGATTCCGAATATGACTTCGCTGGAATCTCATACACACTCATATGTACTTTTTGCTTACTTAACGAAGATAAGCTAGTGGTATAAACACTTATTAAACGAATCTTCTAACATACCGTGAGTATATACCCAGGCAAACACCATTAAAGAAAGTGCTTAATTTTTAATTTTTTATATCGTGGTCAGAAGTGAGGAAACTTGAACTTGTCAGATGAAATTATGGCACTTGTTTATCCAGTAACTCACATTGGTTTGGTGGATGCTTAACAAGTACTGAAATAGTTATTACCCGTTCTTCTAGATTAATGCTAAAATATGAGAAAAATCTATTAAATACCTTCACCATTCGCTTGGACGTCTCCTGTTTATACGCACGCATTTGTTTGAACGCGATGTGTTATTCTCTGTATCATTTATCTCTATCTAAAGTCGCAATCGTCAAACGCAATCTATCCGTTTCTTCTAACTCATTTACGACAGAACTAAGCTAAATTGTAGTTCTATTTTGTAAGAACTCACTTCGTATCTTACTCGAATAATCGATTTACGATACGCTATTTAAGTGCGTGTATCCTTATTATTATAATTGTCAATATCGCATATCACTTCCTTTTATTTTAGGATTGTTTTCTGCGGTGAGTTTCGAACTACGTTTACCTCTACTGAACCTTGATAACATAAAATAAACTGCAAATAGTCTTCTATAAAACGATTACTGTAATTGTTATGGTTGATACTTTGAATCATAATATAGGAATTAAAAGAAAAAAATAAGAACGTTTGTTTAACGCCATAGTTTTACGATCAGGGCGAACATTTTATTAGTCCCTAAGCCTTAAGCGATACTGAACATAATATTTGGGCTTCTTATATAGTTTTATCTTTATACTATATACATCTAATATTTTAACTAGCTATCTAGTTTCTGATATTAACGCGTTATCATCCAAACTCTTCTCACTTTATTCTATAGAATATATAGATAAAATATTTAGTGTTTTTATATCAAATTGAAAACTTACATTAAATTAACGACATAAGCTACTGTTATATTTATACGAGTACTTATTAAAAACAAATTATTTATTAATTTTCCTTCTTATTTTTAATTTATGTTTATTCTTAATAAAATCTCAACTGCACAACAGATAAAGAGGCGTCACTGGTTTGATTCCAAATGACAAACCCTTTGGATTAATGTCGAACTGACTCATAACCATTGATTTTATTTGCAACATAAAAACGTAATATTTACTTTAATAAAAACCTCAAATTATCTTTATAAAAATTATAACGGCAAATCATACAAATTGACGTAAGTAACCCACTCCATTATGTACTCTTAAAAATCTAAATAACACGTTTTGAAATTAGCGCACGTCTTTTTTTACAACGTTGTTGTAGCGATTAAGAGTCTTCTCAATACAATGTTCTTAAAAAAATATCACAGATGAAAGTACAATATTTTTTTTATAAGTAACATCATTATAAATGTATAATAGATAGAAAACAATCACTTAGTAAAATTATGCACAATGATGGTGCACTGTGAGTTAACCTGAATATTTTATTTGAAATTGTAAATATATATTCTAAAAAAAAAAACAAATTGAAAATAATGATTTCTAAAACTTCATCAAAAATATTACACCCTGTCTTATTGCCTCTACTGATGACATGTCGGCTGATTCATTTTTCGCCTAGAGAATTGGAATTGTGATTCAAAGGGGAAATGCTGCTGGCATTCTTGCCACCTTTCCACGCGGTCACGATATGTACAGTAACTATTTATTAATTTTTATTTATATTTATTTAAGGCTTTAATGCATATTATTAATAAAATAAGTATATTATTGTTCTAAACAAATAAGTTTTTGTATTGATTATATATTTCATTGAATAGTATAAATAGGCAAATTTACAAACAGCAAGAATGAAAAGCAATTACTATTGTGAGCTTTTCTGAGAAATGTCACTAAGATATTGATAATTGATTGAAAGCTTCGCTTATAGCTCTCATAATTTCATTATCAAGATTTTACATTCAGTTAAAAGCAAAATGCTAAAGATGATAAGATGTTTAATTTTTAATAAGACGATTCTACAATGTTTTAATAAAATTTTACTTAACTAACTAATATAATAATACGACATACCTGGAAAATTATCGTCCATTTTAAAACGTAACTGTCGGTTTTATCATATATATATGAGTAATTTGAAAGTGTACAAAAATAATCCATATATTTTATAAAAAAAAAGGTGTTAACTTCGCATAAACGCCTACTGCCAGAATTCATAATATTACATTAGCAATTTTTTAAATTTTTGCTATCGTTTTCATTTACACGGGATTTATATCTTTATCAAATTTATGATGGAAAGTCGAGAAACTAAAACTGCAGCAAGTGTATGCAAATAGTGTATAATAATGCAAACTTAGAAAAATAAGTTAATAAATTATATAAATGAATACAATTTACACATTACATGCATTCAACATACATATTATTATTATTAAATAACTTTATTACACACACAAGGAAAAAAACAGACAAATACATATATGTAAAAAAGAAAGAGAAATAAAAGCTTAAGAATAGTCATGCTATACAAACATAATAGCGATTTGTAAAATGATGCATGTATGGGGCGGTGTTATGATTCGAGTGTTTAACGGGCGATAATGATATTATTTTTCATTATAGAACAAATTATTGCTTCCTAAATATTAATTACAGTAAATATATTTTTAATAATTCAATACAATAACTTTTAGATGTTAGATAGTTATCGCAGATAGAAAAAATAAATAAAGAAGATTAATCTTATTTTATAAATATATGCTTACTTAAAACTAAAACGCATTTAAATTCAATGTTAATAACAAGAGCAATTTAATACGTAAGAATTTTACAGTGTGGGTCCGAATACTAAACACTATTCGCATTTCACAATGCGAACAAAACAAAACTTATATATAATAGAAAACTTTCTGAATGTAGTTTACTATCAGATACCTACTTGTGAAAGATTTGTTTGAAGTTTTGTTATAATAATGTATGTGAGGGAAACTGTTTGCGAAAACATGTACAATTTACTAAGAATAAGTTTGGTAACAATTCAAAGAGCGGAAATACAAAAGCGAATAGTACAATATATTTCATTTGCATTCGGTTCATTGATGTCCTAGACAAATTTATATCACTATATTGAAATAGTTTAGGTTTTTTTGTAATTAAAAAATTGCTTTCATACTTTTTACTTAGTTTTAGAGATATTAAAAAATATTTAAGTGGTCTATATTATAAGCATAGTACGGGTGGATCGATTTTTGGACCTGATAATATCATAATAATAATTTAAATTTCACTGTCAAAATCATGTAGCTAATAAACACCTTATCTAACAAGCATCAAGCAAGCGAAAGCTTATAAGCGTATAGCTTTACATTAACATAAACTTAAGAAAAAATATTATAGAAAACAAAACAGATTTTTTATAAAAAATACACAAGACGTTGCGTAAATTTATTTACTTACATTAAGTAATCAAGTTTGTCGCTGTTTTTTTAAGTCATAATAATTTGTAACAATTTTCCCTCAATTTTTCTGTTTTACATTGTTGAATAGTCAGGAAATCAGAAGTAATGGTGTTTCGTGAAGTCTGTTTACGAGGTTTTTGTGGTTGCTTCGTTTAATGAATTTCTAAGTTGCCATATTTTTATCAACTTATTATAAGCGTTTTTCTCAAAATAATATTCTTCTCTAAAAATTTCATTAGATAAAGAAAATTTCAAAACTTGGTAAAATAGGTATCAAAGACATTGCTTTTAAAAATTTGATCCTTATTAATGATACAAAAGTCTGGACCATATAACTATATGTATGTATTTTTTTTGAATCCATGGCTTGATTTTTGGTTATTTAATAAAAAAACAATTTAAAAATCTAAATAAATATAACATTTTAAATATAATCATAAAAATCGACGTCGAGTTTCTCTAAGCAACGAATTTTAGCATCCACTTGAAAAAGTAAAAATATAATATAATAACAACATCGGTTAAATTTATTTATATTAATATAATTGTTTATTTTACTATTTTTATATTAAATATTAAATTTGGCATGTAATTTTAAAGAGAAGATCAACGGAACGATGTCCTTTCAACATGTCCACATGCACGTCACTCCCAAGCTGACTCACTATATCGACTACTACTTAGTTGACGCATTTTGTCGTGTTGCTCAAAGTCTCAAAATACATATGTTGAATTGTCCACCGAAATATTACTAACCAGCGTGAGAAATTCACAATCAACGAATTCGATAGTTGAATAGAGCAAAATGTTGTCAATAATAAAACAATTCAAATGTCACACCATGATCAAATACTGAAGTATTAAAAAAATCTGCAGAGAATTGTTTGTCTGGTATCGACACAAAATCAAGTTTGAATAATTGTTCAAAAAATTTTTTCTTGTTTCAATTTGATAAGTCAGTTCAGACGTTAAATGTTAAAACTGTTTGTTTGAAAAAGAAAAATCAAATTTAAATATAATATAAGAATAATGAACAAAGTCGTACATCGTATACTAAAAAGCTCGCTATTTTCAATATCTTAGGCGTAATAATATTATGTTATTATAGTAGAGATGAAGCGCTTGGTGAATGTATCAGACGTGCTTAGAGTCTTTATGAGGCGTAATCCGGTAAGGCTGGAGCAATGTCCAGTACACATTTCAGTCATAAACTTGTAATAAAAACTAAATGACTTCTGTTGTAATAGAATAAATCTACAGATTAGTTTTCAGAGTTGTGAGTTACATTTTAAATTCGAACTATTTCAATATAGTGATATAAATTTGTCTAGGACATCAATGAACCGAATGCAAATGAAATATATTGTACTATTCGCTTTTGTATTTCCGCTCTTTGAATTGTTACCAAACTTATTCTTAGTAAATTGTACATGTTTTCGCAAACAGTTTCCCTCACATACATTATTATAACAAAACTTCAAACAAATCTTTCACAAGTAGGTATCTGATAGTAAACTACATTCAGAAAGTTTTCTATTATATATAAGTTTTGTTTTGTTCGCATTGTGAAATGCGAATAGTGTTTAGTATTCGGACCCACACTGTAAAATTCTTACGTATTAAATTGCTCTTGTTATTAACATTGAATTTAAATGCGTTTTAGTTTTAAGTAAGCATATATTTATAAAATAAGATTAATCTTCTTTATTTATTTTTTCTATCTGCGATAACTATCTAACATCTAAAAGTTATTGTATTGAATTATTAAAAATATATTTACTGTAATTAATATTTAGGAAGCAATAATTTGTTCTATAATGAAAAATAATATCATTATCGCCCGTTAAACACTCGAATCATAACACCGCCCCATACATGCATCATTTTACAAATCGCTATTATGTTTGTATAGCATGACTATTCTTAAGCTTTTATTTCTCTTTCTTTTTTACATATATGTATTTGTCTGTTTTTTTCCTTGTGTGTGTAATAAAGTTATTTAATAATAATAATATGTATGTTGAATGCATGTAATGTGTAAATTGTATTCATTTATATAATTTATTAACTTATTTTTCTAAGTTTGCATTATTATACACTATTTGCATACACTTGCTGCAGTTTTAGTTTCTCGACTTTCCATCATAAATTTGATAAAGATATAAATCCCGTGTAAATGAAAACGATAGCAAAAATTTAAAAAATTGCTAATGTAATATTATGAATTCTGGCAGTAGGCGTTTATGCGAAGTTAACACCTTTTTTTTTATAAAATATATGGATTATTTTTGTACACTTTCAAATTACTCATATATATATGATAAAACCGACAGTTACGTTTTAAAATGGACGATAATTTTCCAGGTATGTCGTATTATTATATTAGTTAGTTAAGTAAAATTTTATTAAAACATTGTAGAATCGTCTTATTAAAAATTAAACATCTTATCATCTTTAGCATTTTGCTTTTAACTGAATGTAAAATCTTGATAATGAAATTATGAGAGCTATAAGCGAAGCTTTCAATCAATTATCAATATCTTAGTGACATTTCTCAGAAAAGCTCACAATAGTAATTGCTTTTCATTCTTGCTGTTTGTAAATTTGCCTATTTATACTATTCAATGAAATATATAATCAATACAAAAACTTATTTGTTTAGAACAATAATATACTTATTTTATTAATAATATGCATTAAAGCCTTAAATAAATATAAATAAAAATTAATAAATAGTTACTGTACATATCGTGACCGCGTGGAAAGGTGGCAAGAATGCCAGCAGCATTTCCCCTTTGAATCACAATTCCAATTCTCTAGGCGAAAAATGAATCAGCCGACATGTCATCAGTAGAGGCAATAAGACAGGGTGTAATATTTTTGATGAAGTTTTAGAAATCATTATTTTCAATTTGTTTTTTTTTTTAGAATATATATTTACAATTTCAAATAAAATATTCAGGTTAACTCACAGTGCACCATCATTGTGCATAATTTTACTAAGTGATTGTTTTCTATCTATTATACATTTATAATGATGTTACTTATAAAAAAAATATTGTACTTTCATCTGTGATATTTTTTTAAGAACATTGTATTGAGAAGACTCTTAATCGCTACAACAACGTTGTAAAAAAAGACGTGCGCTAATTTCAAAACGTGTTATTTAGATTTTTAAGAGTACATAATGGAGTGGGTTACTTACGTCAATTTGTATGATTTGCCGTTATAATTTTTATAAAGATAATTTGAGGTTTTTATTAAAGTAAATATTACGTTTTTATGTTGCAAATAAAATCAATGGTTATGAGTCAGTTCGACATTAATCCAAAGGGTTTGTCATTTGGAATCAAACCAGTGACGCCTCTTTATCTGTTGTGCAGTTGAGATTTTATTAAGAATAAACATAAATTAAAAATAAGAAGGAAAATTAATAAATAATTTGTTTTTAATAAGTACTCGTATAAATATAACAGTAGCTTATGTCGTTAATTTAATGTAAGTTTTCAATTTGATATAAAAACACTAAATATTTTATCTATATATTCTATAGAATAAAGTGAGAAGAGTTTGGATGATAACGCGTTAATATCAGAAACTAGATAGCTAGTTAAAATATTAGATGTATATAGTATAAAGATAAAACTATATAAGAAGCCCAAATATTATGTTCAGTATCGCTTAAGGCTTAGGGACTAATAAAATGTTCGCCCTGATCGTAAAACTATGGCGTTAAACAAACGTTCTTATTTTTTTCTTTTAATTCCTATATTATGATTCAAAGTATCAACCATAACAATTACAGTAATCGTTTTATAGAAGACTATTTGCAGTTTATTTTATGTTATCAAGGTTCAGTAGAGGTAAACGTAGTTCGAAACTCACCGCAGAAAACAATCCTAAAATAAAAGGAAGTGATATGCGATATTGACAATTATAATAATAAGGATACACGCACTTAAATAGCGTATCGTAAATCGATTATTCGAGTAAGATACGAAGTGAGTTCTTACAAAATAGAACTACAATTTAGCTTAGTTCTGTCGTAAATGAGTTAGAAGAAACGGATAGATTGCGTTTGACGATTGCGACTTTAGATAGAGATAAATGATACAGAGAATAACACATCGCGTTCAAACAAATGCGTGCGTATAAACAGGAGACGTCCAAGCGAATGGTGAAGGTATTTAATAGATTTTTCTCATATTTTAGCATTAATCTAGAAGAACGGGTAATAACTATTTCAGTACTTGTTAAGCATCCACCAAACCAATGTGAGTTACTGGATAAACAAGTGCCATAATTTCATCTGACAAGTTCAAGTTTCCTCACTTCTGACCACGATATAAAAAATTAAAAATTAAGCACTTTCTTTAATGGTGTTTGCCTGGGTATATACTCACGGTATGTTAGAAGATTCGTTTAATAAGTGTTTATACCACTAGCTTATCTTCGTTAAGTAAGCAAAAAGTACATATGAGTGTGTATGAGATTCCAGCGAAGTCATATTCGGAATCACTTAAGCTTTTTGCGAAGTTAAGCGTCATATTTGCGAAGATCAAATATAAGCTGAAGGCAAATATTACGATGGCGCTCAAACATGTTCAATTACTCGTCAAGATTAAGCTAACAAGTATCAGTATAATCAAGAATTATTAGAAAAAGATTTTGTCCTACGGCAGTTGTAATAGATAATTTCAGAATGTAAGCCATGTAATGTTTTTTTTCTGTGTTCAATTATATAATATACATTTTATTACTTTTATTGTTATCCTATACCTGTCATCAGTAAACAAGATGAATATATTATAGTCTGTTATAGATATATAAAAAAATAGAAAAAACATAATATATAGACTATACTTTACAAATTTTTACATTGCTAAAAGTCTAAGATCTTAAATGAACGCCATTATAAAAGCACTAAAAAAAAAGAAAATATAAGTTTCCAGTGTACTGCATTGCGGATGAAAACTGAATAGGCTGGAACATATAACACTATTTTCTAGGGTTTTTTTTAAACAATCTTAGTACTTTACTGTGACTTTTAATACTTTAATTATAAGTATAACTAACTATTTTTGGAAGTAAATACTATTTCTTGCGTTGTCACAAACTTTGATAAGCTTAATTAAAATTGATTACATTTGGTTTTAAACTTTTTTTATGGTTTGTTTGCTAAATACTTCGGATGAACATTAAATTGAAATTATTTCGTTTATATATCTTCAAATTATAACAAAAACTGCCTAATTTAGTAAATGGCCTTTCGGTATTTTGTGAGCCAATTGGTTGATTGATATATATTTATTTATTTTTGGACCACTGACAAAATAACATGTCATGTATATTTATATTAAATAAACATAAATATAATTAAGGTTATGGAACACATATAATTTGAATTAGTCAGTCACATCGTGCATACTTCTATTATGATTATTTTCAGCATTATTGACATATTTTTTTTCATTTTTTTTTGTAACCACATATTATTTTTATTTATTTATATTTTATATTTATAAAAAGGTTTGACTGTTAGAATTATTTTCCAATAATTATTTTTTTTTCTACTTCCTACCAAAATAAAACTATAAAGTTGCTTATCGATTTTTATTTCTTTTTCTTTGTAAAATTAACATTAAATTACACATCAATACTTATTTTTCGTCACATTAAGAGAAACATGTGCGACTTAGAATATCGTGTCATTTGCGAACAAACAGTCTTTGTTAAAATACTCTTACATAAATAAAAAATACACCTTGATATTCATAGACAAGAGTTAATTTTTTTTTGGATTTATTCAAAATAGCAGCAACCAATTAATCAAGTTATTTATTTAAATTATAATTTTCTTTACAAGGTTTTAATATTGTTACTACATACTTCGGAGGAGCCTTTATAATTAACTTAAAGGAGAAATAATTATATTATTATTTACTACTGCTCATTGGCTAATATTTAATTATCTATTACAAAAAATACAAAACTTACTATCAATGACATCCACATTGTTGCTGCTACAATATTTTAGTTTATTTTCAATATTTTAACACACAAAATACAATTTGTAATAATAATTAATCAACAATATATTATATTCATAAAACACATCTCAGAATGTGATAATCATACAATTGTAATGTTTATTCATAAAGTAAATACAGTATTATTTAATAACATTATTGGAATATTTTACAAAATACAGACCTGGTTCTACTGGTCCACATACTTATAAAATACTTACATCTTTAAAAAAACTATGACACTTCTACTTAAAGAACATACTACTTTACAAAATACACATTTGCTTTAGTTTTACATTTTCGCTGCGGAACAGTCTCTAAGTGCACAATATTCACTGCTTTATGAAACGTCACTTTTGGTAATCATCGTGTCAATGTTACTTCAGTATCACTAGAACTTCTGGAACTTTCTTTTATAACATCAAGTTCTCTGTTAGAAAGTGAAGAATTTCGGGAAAATTTAT
Source organism: Nymphalis urticae (assembly GCA_905147175.2). NCBI lineage: Eukaryota > Metazoa > Arthropoda > Insecta > Lepidoptera > Nymphalidae > Nymphalis > Nymphalis urticae. The sequence goes on along the minus strand of LR989994.1, from coordinate 3,500,633 downwards.
GAGTAATGCCATAATCACTTTTTTCCTCGAAACATTCACGACCACTACCGTTAAAGTCATTAAAATCATCTGAATCGTCTTCGATCACATCATTCACTTCCACTTCTAATAAATTATCGTGTTCTTTAATACCGTAAGCATTGAAACTCTTCTCTTCACTCAAACTACGTATTCTATCCAAATTATGCTCTAAATTTGGCATATCATCATCTTCCGTACAAGGTGATTCATCGAATTTCCATTTTATGTTTGAATTAAAATGTTCTATTCCAGGATACATACCTATGCTATTACTTCTATGCCCGAAAACCGGACAATTTCGGAACTCTCACAATTCTGGATGTCTACCGTTACAAATTTTGTTAAAGTTACCCTCGTCCAAACTAAGATTGGAACGGGAACGCCCACACTCAAGACCGGGACCAGATCTAAATAAACAAAAATCTGATGTCTTTAATCTACATTGTCTTGAGCAAGGTTCAATTTGAAATGCAGATCTATCTAATTGTCTATAATCAGTGAGTCCATAACCATCAAAAAATCTTGATCCATGCTTACAAGTTCCGCTTGGGTAACCTTTAAACGATCCAGTGCATCGCATAGCGTCTCTGTGACATGCTTTTTGAATTGCGTGAAGGGAATTGGAGGATACTGTCCGTTCCAATATTTCTCCCCAATATTTCTCACCAAGTCCCTCAAACTCTCCTTTCGAATGTAGTCCATCTGAGGTAATTGAGGACCCGCAACAGCCAGTCGGCTTTTCAAAACTTTGAAATGATTTAGTTCTTCGACAGCATAGCTATTAGAAAAAAGTGCTATTATTAATATTAAAATGTATGTAAATACATCAGCAGATTTCATTCTGTATACGGATAATTCAAATACATTAATAATTTATAAATAAAAATAATTAATTGATTAAGACTTACATAATACTGAATAAGCTCATTGCTTATTCTCCTAAAGTGACTATTTAGTAGCCAATATAAGAATGGATTCCAAAAACTGTCACTAAGAGCAAACCATGTGACGATAAAGTCTAATGACGGCGGTACCTATAATTAAAAGAAAATATGATGTGAATATTTTTATAAAAATAATATAACAACCATTTTGTAGAAAATGTATACCTTACAACCCGTGCACGCCGCTACTACTTCTTGGATAGTGGCCGGAGTTACCATTACTATAAATCCTAGAGACATTGCAGCCATTGTACGAGATGTGCTCACGCTATGCGGCCTGACTGGAGTCTGAATTTGCTTTAACACAGAAAGTAAATTTAAAAGTCGACGAGTTAAAATCTTTTCGCACATTTATTGCAACAGAAAAACTTACAATAGTTTCAAGATCGCTGTGATTTTTATTACAAGGTACTGGAACACCATTAGGTCTTGGATCTTGATTACATTTACTTCTTGTTTTGCTAACATGAAAACCTGATCCGTAGCAATACATCAGCGCCATTGTTGTTGGAAAGTAATATGCACAACAAGCTAGAATTCTAAAGAAAATAAACAACATAAACTAAATTTAGTATTTTATCTATTATAAAATATAATTTATCAATAATCATATCAATCATGAATAATATAATTCGAAATCGAAAAAAACGCAGAAAGAAGAAATTTCTTTCATTTGTTAATAAGGTAAATTACAAGATAATTTTGAAAATGCAATTAAAAATATTAAATATTACCTGAATGCAATTCTACTGTGAAATACGTCACATGCCATCAAACCCGTCGAATTGAAATAATACCCGGTACGTGGTAGAACCATAATGGCAAATAAAGATACTGACAGAATCCAAGTTATGCTTATTATTAAAACGCAACCCTGTAATAAAAATAAACTATTAATTATCATTTTGGTTGCATTCATTATTATAGTATGAACATTTATTTATTCAATCATAGTGAACTATTTGTAACATTTATTAAAAAAAATTTAATAAATTCAATTTAATTCCCTTCAAAACATAGTGAACTATTTGTAACATTTATTAAAAAAAATTTAATAAATTCAATTTAATTCCCTTCAAAAAACTCAAATAACTTTCAACATCTTTAAACAAATTTCGTGGTGCTGAATTGGATTATTAGGTCAAAGCAATCTGCAAGAACAGACCTGCCTTTATATTTGTATCTAAATCATATTTAAATTCTAACACCCGAAACTTCTTAAGCTACTTAAAGAAAAGATTTCAACGTTGAAAGGTATTATTTAGCAAAGCCGTCTTTGGATACAACCTTGGATTTCCAAATGCCGAAAATCCAAGATGAATTTATCAAGGTTTTTTTTTTCAAAAAGTGTTTACTTTGTTTTTACCTTTTTACTGGAGTGTTTGTGATAAGTATTTGGATGAAGTAGATACAAGTATCTATCTATCGCCATACAAACTAGAATAACAGCACTTTGTTGACTCACAGCTCCCCTTAGAAGCGCCTGAAATACAAAACTCTTCAACAGTATTTTACTATACAGCGTTATGTCAAAAACAACAATGATATTAGAGGTTGAGTGGCCTTATAAAACGAGTTAATGAGGTAAATAAAAGGCTCACTTTCAAAGAGTAAATTATTTATGGTCTCTTACACTCGGCCACTCGGTACTAAAGTTACAGAAACTTTTACCTTATTGATTCTTCAACGGCATGTAAAAAATATTAAAATTATTCTTAAAATATTTACAAATATTGTTATTACTCAAATTGTAAATTTGAATATTTTGTTTATATTTGAAATATCAAAACAGAATTATACCAAAAACGAGTATCCGATTACCTTTTAACTCGCTTCCTCAATCGCGAACTTTTTACAAGAATTATTAACTTTACTCATTTTCTCCTCGTCTCTCGTTAAGGTAAAGTTAAAGGAAGACGTTGTTGTTTCCTCTACTTTCAACTGAATTTAATGGTTCTATTTCGTAAACGTAATATTTCAAAAATTGCTATTATATGCTTAACTATTTTAAAAATATATAATTATAAGCATTATTATACCTGTATCTGACAAAATATTTCGCCGTAAGGCCAGCACTTATACAAGGCAGGCAAGAGAGCCACGGGGGCAATAAGAATCCCAGTAAATAAGTCGTTCAGTGCCAAAGACGTCAGTAAATACCTTGGCTGTAAAAAATTAACTGTGTTTATAGACTACATGAAATAATTTTCCAAACATGCTAATATGGCTGGCTATACGCTTACAAACTTTCATCGTATAATTCGTATTTGAACCTAGAACAAATGTTCTGCTTTTGATAATAATTAATATCAAATATTTACATGTTTTACAATACCAGTAATATTGCAAAACCTGATATGAATTTGCAGATTTTTAAAAACTGAAAAATGTAAAATAATGCCATCGGATAGCATTTATATGAATATTTCGTAACTAGCTGTCTTGCTTAGATCATAACTGGTAATATGGTTCATTTCGAACCAGCCGGTAATTGACCGATTAACTTGATGAATTTCCAAAATATCAATGATGTTTTATATGATATTCTGTAGTGCCATTCATCAATTCCATTTAGATAAGCTTAGCATCATCAGCCTTTAATCCAACTTCATTACACAAAAGAACCAAAAAGCCTTAATTAATGAAAATTGTAAAGTATATTATGCGAGAGAAAAAAAAAACATAAAATTAGAACAACTTTTTATACCCTTACCTGATTGTCAATGTACTTTATATACCTACGATTGTTCAACACGCAAATAAGTACCAAATTGCAAAAAACAATTGCCATAGATAGGGCAAAAATGAAAAAGGCTTTTAGTATGTCTTCCGTCGCTGGAAATGTAGACGGCCAACCTTTTCCATTGGGCCAACACGAGCTGTTAGACAGAGATGGCGCTACTAGCAATGCGCCTTTAGTCGAGTCGAACATAGTCGGCGCCTGCGACCAGCAGCGCACTGTTTTTTTGAATAAGGCATTTAGATCATATTATGTGCACTATCTTTGGTGGCGTGAAGCTATTCCTCATTATAATTAATCCGTATTATTGTTTATGAAGCAAGGCTTTGTCGTCATTTTTAATATATTAATCATGTAATGCGGATGATCGGCTCCAGTCATCTGAAACAAAGAACAATAATTGTTAATATAAATATCATCTAATTTTTTTTACTAAAAAATAAAACCAGTAATTAGTTCTAAAACAGTAACTTAAAAGCATCTCCTGTTTTAAAAAAATGCTATGATCTTAATACACATCGCTTCTCAACAGTAGAAGGTATATTAAGTAATAAGGTTGTAGGGCTTCCCATCTGAATAGGTTGAAAGAGTGAGCAAGTGTAAAAGATAGAAGGGAGATAGCATTTTAGTTAGCAAGGTTGGTGACACATTGTTGATGTAAAGAATGCTTATTTTATTGTGTATTTCTTACGGTGCTAGTGTTTATATGACCACTCAGTTCGTCCGTCCATCATTTAACTATTAAATAAAATACAAAATCAGAAAACAAATTATTTAGTACATTAAGGAGTAGAAGTGTAACCTCCACCTGTGGTGAAATCTACCTATGAATAATAGATATACCGTATCCAAAAACCGTAGGGTATTGACTTGGTTCAATAGTCCAATAGTAATATAATGATAGCTGTAAGTCGTGGTTGAATGCACAAAGAGACCCGAGATTGAATAATTTGAAATAAACCCTGGTGTAATTAAATTTTAGTGTTTTTTTTTAATTGAACAGAAAAATTCCAAAACCAATTCATTAATACAATAAAATATAATACCGAAATTAATCCTAACATAGATAATGCAGTGTTCAAGGAGCTAACTAAAACCAAATACTTATTTGATCTATTTTAGTGTAACCATCGTTTGCTTGGTATTAAGATAATATTAGTAATAATATCATTAGACATTATTCACACACGGCCATCTGATTACAAACTAAGCAGAGTTTGTCCTATGGAAACCAGATAATTGATACACTACTTACAGAACTACTACTACTTTTCTTTTGTAAATATATAGATAATTACATCCACCCATTATTAATAAATACCTAATAGGTTAGTAACGTAAATAACTAGGTGTCAAAATCAATGTATTATATACACATAACAGAGCTATGATAGATCAAATAAATAACATAAAAAGCAAAATTGAAATGGCAAATGCAACTTTCTATGGAGATACAAATATTCTTTATGTAAAAAGTAATGCTATAATAATATCAAATCTTCTCCTATGTTGATCGCTATTGGTTGCGCGTGCAAGTTTGCAATATACGTGGCACCGACAATAACGCTATTGACCATACCGATATTTGATTCAGCCCGGAAGTTGCTTTGAATTCTCAGTCACAGTTTTTAATAAAGACTTAATAAACAAATAAATAAGCTTAGCAAATTTTTCCCGCACAATATTTTTACTGAATTATTTCAAAATGTTTTTACAAATAGCAATTAAGGAATAAATAATTGATGTTCTTGAAATTAGCAAAACATCGCAAAAGATTATATAGACAAAAAGCACAAAACTTTATATCTAAAAAGATTTGTTAATATTCTTATTACCCAACCATGTATATAATATGACAAAATGGTATATTAAGTCGAGGATATAAAATCAATTCTAGATAATTCTACTTTTGTCGATGGTAGGATTAGCGTGTAAAATGATCAAATTTTACGGTTGTTCCATTAAATATGTCCTTGGACATTTGAAAAATGCTCTGCAATTATCCTCGTCATTTATCTCTATTTCAATTGGATTTATAAAAATTGTTTTTATAACGTTGTTGAAATTTCAGTAGACAGTATACTGTAATATAAACCTATAAAACGTTTGTAGTCAAATATTTTTTTGTTCCATTAATCTTAGATTTTCTCGAAAGAAACATGCGCCTATCTGATTTGTTGTTTCATGTTTAATTTATTAATTAAAATATAGTCATTAATGTAAATGACATAAGTTCGATATTTTGGCCTATCAAACCTCAAAGCAGATTCTATAATTTTTGGAAAGTAAAATGGAAATATGATTAATGACAAAAACAATGCTATGAGTAAAAAATAGTTGATAAAATGTTAACGTCGGATACCTGTACAAACCGTAACTCACCACAGTAAACGGTCGTGAAATGTCAAAATATTTCAAGAATACACACATCGAACACCATACGTCAGTTGTCAATTTTTATGGGTGAGTAATGAAGTAATTTCTTACAGAATACTCATAACACTGCTGCACTAAGCCTGATAGTTACCGTTGTGTAGTGTAAGTTTTTATAATATCAGGACATAGAGAAAATGCACGCAGAAAGTAATATAGAAAGTATGACATCATCCTTTTTTTATACTTTTGTCTTTGTGTGCTAAAAAGAAATACATTCAGAGTTTATATTACTCACGTCATGTCGAGTTTCTTGGTGGGAGAGCTTTACGCAAGCCCGTCTGGGTAGGCACCACCAATTCATCAGAAATTCTACCGTTAAATAACAATACATGTACATGTTGTTGCATTCCGGTTTGAAGGGTGAGGGAGCCAGAGTAACTATGATATCACATTGTCGATGTGAGGAATGGTTAATATTTCTTACATCAATTATGTCTATGGGCGGTGGTGGCTATTTAACATCAGTCATCATCATTATCATCCTATAACATAAGAAAAAAACATTATCATACTTATAAGCTAGACATCGAATAGTCGACTAGTTAGACTAGACTAGATATTATCTACTATATTTACATATTTATATTCTTAAATATGTGATAGCAAACACGAATTCCTTCAAACGAGGCGTGAAGAGGCATCTTGCGGGCCGGCAAGGCGAGGGCGGCTAGTGCAGAACCTTCTTCCCGACTGTACTGGCCGTCCTCGCGTTTGGACTCTACTACCACTTAACATCAGGTGGAGTAGAGTCATTTGCCCTCCCGGCAAATATAAAAAAAAAAAAAAAAAAAAAAAAAAAAAAAACGATTAAGCGTAATAAACTTTTTAATATAAATATAATTTCGCTTCAACGATGCTTAAGATTACGACAAGATGCTCTGTCAATTTCCTAAAGGAAATTGGGATCTTCAAGAATTCGAACAGAATTATATAGCAAAGGGTTTTTAAATTAGCACTCGATGTTGGAATCACATTTAAATATTTGATCTGATTGAGAGATTTTTACTAAATTATTACCATATAAACATATTTTGTAAAAAAAAGGAACCGCATGACTACTAATTTTCCATCTTATACAATCACATTTAAAAAATAAATGTTCATGTATTTTTTAATATGCCAAGGCCTGATGTATATTACACATTACACCATATAAAGTTTCGTAATTTAATTCAAATGCATACGATCCAATATAAACAGTAATCTACAACTAAACTAAACTAAAAAGTTGTATTTATATAAATAAGCACATTCACTGTCTTACATAATCATAATATAATTATAAATTGTACTTTAATTATTTTATAATAATTGTCACATATATTACAGTGAATACATGTAACACTTAATAAAATGTGCTATAAAACATTCTATAAGAGAAAGGAAACAAAAAAAAACAGCAATTACTGAATTCAAGTGAGTTCACCAAAGCTACATAATATTTTGCGTAACTCGCCAAGTGAGTCGGAATGCACATCAATAAGATCAACTGTAACTAGTCCAAAGTTTACAAAGCCAGGGATGTTAAAGCTCGCGTCGAGTACTATTCTGATGGGGGATGTAAAGGAGTTATAGGCGCACGATTTAGCTGAAACTCGAAATGGGAACTTCTCAAGTCTTTGGGAACGGTACGAGTGTATTACAACAGAGTGCTTAATTTGAGGAATGGAATCTTTGATACTCGCTGCAAAGAGCTCAACTTAAAGTGAGAGTCTGGCTTCATACGACCTTTGCTTTTTGGCAATCCCTAAGGAGTACGCTACATGCTATAGAAATGATTTCTGTATTCGTTCCAAACTTACACATAATGCTGGCTCCACACTACTGCAGCATATACACCAATACGCACAATACAATTATAAAACTGAATCCAGTAACATACAACTAATTAAAAAAAAAAAGTTTTTATCATGTCTCGATATGAGATAGACCACGAATATTTTCTGTTATCATTGTAATCAATTTAATTAATAATAATACTATTCATTGCTATTATTTATTCGAAATTAACTTTGTCTGTCTGTTACGCCTTCACGGTTAAACCACTGAACCGATTTAGATGAAATTCATCGTGAAGCAAGCTTGAACCACAAGGAAAACTAATTGAATATTATTCCTTATACTAAGAATAAAAAACAACGTTAATAAAAAACAACGTTAAAGCTATACACATATACATCACTTCTATCGCAACTTATATTAGGTCCATACATATGAAATTAGCGCTTTGTCGTACTGACCACTTTGATCTGAAATATCTCCTCTTTGGTTAAGAATTCCAAATTCAAAATTTATAAATTCATTTAGCTGGTACACTTGAGTTTTAAAAACAGTCATTCATTTGTTTTTTCCTCATTATTTTTTTCTTTGGAGTCGCTTATTACCGCACAATGGAAACCATGAAATATCGGTATATTTACGAGTACGAGTTCTACGTGGCACTAGTGCTGCAGAAACATTTCGAAGGATTAATGATGTGTACGGTGCTCTTGTCGCAAAGAAAAGCACGGTGTTTTTGGTTTCAACGTTTTCGTTCTGGAAATTTCGACCTTCAGAACCAACCCCGTGTACGGCCGGAGACCAAAGTGGAAAATGAAGAATTAAAGGCTATTGTGGAAGCGGATCCATTACAAAGCACTTCAGAGATAGCTTCAGGCTTCGGGTTAAGTGATTAAACTGTATTAATCCACTTGAAGCAAATCGGGAAAGTAAAAAAACTTGAACGATGGGTACTGTAGTGTACACACAACTACAATAATGTATTAATTAGTATTTTATAATATAAATATATATTATCTGTGTATCTATCCATCTGTCATCTCGTATGACACACATCGCGGAGCGCGGGAAATAGAATATATATATATTGGTATTGTCACGAAGTGAAGACGGTGTGTGTGCATAGCGAGCTGATATATAAAATATAATATGTATTATTTAATTTGTATAACCGATCTTACGACTTGAGTTAAAGCACGGTTAAAGGGTGAACATTACAGGTACCTCATGAATTGAGTGAATCGAACTTGCAAGCATCGACTGCTATGCTACTTTGCTCAACCGACACAATAATGGAGGGATTTTAAATCGAATCACTACTTGTGATAAAAAGTGGATACTGTACAATAATCGGAAGCGCTCGTCGCAATACCTGAACCCTGAAGACCCAGCAAATCCTGGCCTAAACGAAAATTGCGACAGTCCAAACTGCCTTCAAATAGTTTATTGATTCTCGCCCCCGTGGTTTTTTTAGTAAAGGGATCAATGAACTACCAATGAGATGGCAAAAGTGCATAGATAACAACGGTGCATACTTTGATTAATTAAATATAGTTTACAAAAAATTGACTTTATATTCCTCTTGTACAAAACGTCAAATTCATATGTAAGGACCTAATATTTTAGGTTACATATAAGTCACTTCATAACGACTTCAATCTCAGACTCCGAGAATGTCCCAAACGTTATTTGAACAAAGGTTTAGTACAAAGTTTGGACATATCCTTAATATTAAATATAATCTATTTGACTGTAGTAGAATGTTTTGTCTGCCAACTACCAGTTTTGAGTTATATACCTTTTTGTTACAATATGTATGATCGGCTTTTGTTAAGTATCGGAAAGGTCTACTGTTATTTGAAATTTAGTTTATAAAAGCTACAACATTTCGAAACTTTGTATCGATATATTAATTTAGAACGCTTCTTGTTTAATGTAGCTGGCTAGTATATGTGTAGGTTGTAATTAAAGAATCTTAATTGTTACAGCAGTGGGACAGTAACAGGCTGTTACTTTTACTTTGCCTTATCCCCAAACAGGCAGGCGAAGGCTAGTTGTACCTAATGCGTATTATGAATTTATATTACATAATAATATTAAGAATCAAAAACAACGTAACAGATGTAACTGTCACTTCTATCATAACTTATATCTTTTTTATAAGGTGGGCGAAACCGCGGACGAATACTAGCGGATTATAAAGGCACTTAATTAGTACGAAATGTTGGTAGGAGTAGGGGTAGCTTATGCAGTATGGACGGGCTATTATCGTAAAAATAGGTAATGCGCTTATTTATAAGCTACATTATGCTTTCAGTCATCACTTTGAAAGTAACTTCATGAATTTTGTAATATTGAGAGCAAGCCTAGCTTATTTAACTACTTTTTAACTACTTATAGCATAAAGTTAATTCATAAAATATATGGAATTTTAATTTTCTCTTGGAATTTCTCTTTATACGGACTACTAATACGTAATTTTAAATAATACAGGCATTTTATTTTATTTTCATTATGCCCCGAATGCTCGGGTTAGACCTCACAATCCTCGGTAAATGTTCACGTGTTCTAGCCACTAGGTCATCTTGGCTTATTTATATTATTATTACCGCATTTTTAATCGTAACATTATAATTTTATTATTATTAAAAACTTTTAATTCTTTACGTGACAAGTAGCATTTCTTATTTAATCACACCTAATAAATTATGGAATATCACATGTCAACATGCCATGGAGATAGTGTAAAATTTTTAAATTTTCATGCTGTCAAAATTAAAAGACCCATATTTATGATTCATTAATAAGAGGTTTTTTTTTTAAATCCTATACTACGTAATTAGGCTAATGCTGGTTCTCTTGGGGAGAATGATACGTTTGCTTAAATTAATCTACAGTATATATCTTATTTAAAATTAATATATCAATATAATATTAACAAAATAATGTAAATATTAACAAAATCGGGGATTCGAATTCGATCGAACACCGCTGAATTTTAATGTACTTCATTTGTATTTAATAAAATTTAACTCGTTTCGTGGTGGTTGAACAAAACATCGTAAGGAAACCTGTAGCCTATTCCAAACACAAGAGGACGAGTAAAGACAAATAAGCAACTTTGACATAGAATTGACGCGATTTCATTGGTCGAGATCTTGAAAAATCTATGATATTCACTATGGATTCGCGAGGCGTTTTAATGTCCGCGAAGTTTTAATCGGAATTTTGGAAGTAAAATTATAGTGGATATAAACAGTTATGTGGAATAGTATTGTCTTATAAAAAAAGGTAAATTAATCAAGAACTATTTGTAGTGAATTCAGTATGGTATTGTAGTATGGAATATATAAATCTAAGAATGTTATAAATGAATCTTTCTTCAACGTAATAATCAGATAAATTTGTAAGCAGTTTGATGGAATGACTGCTTATCGTAAGACGTTTATGGGCTGTAATGCATCTTCTTGTAACCTATTTAATATATAATCATCGTCACCCAGTGGAACTAACTACAAGCATAAAATCATTGGCGATATTAGAGTTGATTAATATTTCTTACATTGCCAATGATGGCGGGCAACTTGCCAGTCGTCTTGCCTATATTTAATAAAAGTCACCTAAAGACGTTCATTACTTAACATATGTAGCCAATCTTTCACTAACCGCTTCCATCGGCTTACCACAGCCTTTGAAGAATATAAATTAATTCATAAAACCATTAAACTAATTTAATAAGGCCAACGATATGAACTACTATTAAACCCGTTCTGTTTAATTGAATTTGAAAACAATCAGAACGGAAGCGTCACAAGTTATTGACGCGTCAATGGAAACAAGTCTTCGACTGAAGCGAACTTGTTCACTCGCTAACAAATGTAAGTCATATCAGACATTGGATTTACAAATACTGCATTAACAACATATAAAATAGGTTTATATATAGGTATATAGGGACTTACATAATGTATACTCTAGTATATAACTCTATATTGTTATTTAGATATTGTTTATTGTCACACCAATAAAATTAGTAATCATTAAAATATAATTTTACATAAGATTATTTACATTGATGATTTGTATGTCACCACATAGGTGTTACAAAAAAGCCAAATTAAACAATAATTTGTCTGAAGAATCAGTGTTTTCAACCAAATCCAGGAATTCATTTTTGTAATAGTCCTTCAAAATATATCTAATAATATAATTTATGTTGTTTGAAACCCAGTTTTAGATTAAATTCTTAAAAATAAACGGTATATTGTATGCCATATATCAGTCAGTCAGTTAGTAACAGCCTGTTAATGTCCCACTCCTAGGGTAAGGCCTCCTCTCCCCTTTGAGGAGAAGGTTTGGAGCTTATTTCATCACTTTGCTCCAATGCGGGTTGGTAGAATACACATGGGGCAGAATTTCAATGAAATTACATGCAGGTTGTCAACAACTCACGATGTTTTCCTTCACCGTCAAGCACGAGATGAATTATAAACAGTAATTAAACACATGAAAATTTAGTGGTGCTTGCCCGGATTTTAACCCACGATCATCGTTTAAGATTCACGCGTTCTAACCACTAGGCCATCTCGGCATATGCGATATATGCGCGCATATACTTCGTGCTTACATTTATTAGTTATTGCAATAATATATAATACTTTATCTTAACAATAATTTACATTATTCAGTCTATATACAAAACATTAAATAAACAATTGAATGGATGTTCAATCGTAAATTGAATAATAAAACGCTAAGCACTGATGCTATTTATCGTAATTTCTCACGAGATGGTTATTCGTTAATCCTCTATCACGTACCTTCGGGATTTCACAAAGGCACGTGATCATATATAACATATATAATAAAAAATGTTATTAAACCATTTTATATTTACACGTTGATTTAACTTCTATATACAGGAAATATTTAGGACAAATTTAAATGATAACAACAATAGAGTTGTAATTACATTTACTACAAGACATCAAAGTAATCGATTCCCCAAAATGTACACTGCACTTTAATTTGGACATTTCTATTCCGCCTTCGTCGGCAGAAAATTGGCTTTTACCTGCGAGTCTGAATGAACAAGGAAGCAACTTCGGCACTTGAAAGACTTCTTCCAAAGAATCTTACAGAAATTTTATTTAAGCACACACATATATTACTTTGAAATCGAAACAAATTATTTTACTATTATTAAATAATGTTTTCTATTTATAAAAAGCTCTCACAGATCTTTACTTTTGCTATTTTTATATAATACAAAAACTTTTTTAATTTTTATCGACATTTATTTTATATAGAATTTAAAGGATATAAATTTAAAGTAGTTTTTGATAGTGGCACCAAAGGCAAAAGAAAAAACAAATGCCTTACTAAATATCTTCCACGTGACATATTAAGTATCCGAATTTTTCCAATAACTCTGTATAAACATACATTATCATATACATATTATATCCCCATTCATACCAATAATTGTCATTTTTTTATATTAAATTTGAGCATCTCTATTACGTAGTCCACGGTCATCAACTTGATGACCTCTATAGCAAGTGTTGATTTTTTTGTATCTGACTGCTACGGATAATATCTTAAGTTCTAAGGCCTTTTTAATATAAAAAATAATTTCAGCACTTAAGCACGTCTGGTTTTTAAAATAGATGCTAATACGAGTTTCATATCGCGGCATCGGTAAGGTCGTTTTTCCATGTCGATTAAAACTGTTGGCTACCTGAGGCTAAGTTTCCTTCAATAATGGTACCATAGAGATAATTTTATGGGTCGCCCTAATTCCCACACAAGAGGGACCTCCCTAATGAGATAAAAAAAAAACTTTAAATATCATTAAAAATTTACAAGTTTGGTTGTAAATATTTAATAAATTTTTATAGTAATAATTTACAATGGAATAAATTCATATATTCTATAACTAAAAGTTTGATGCAAAATGAAATAAAATCGTGTATTAAAATTGATGTTCGAGATTTCGTGTTCAACGATGCAGGAAAATATCGAGAGGATATTAGCCGTAATAAATTCTGACTTATGTATGCCAACCCAATGCGTCCTAACCTGCATTGAAGCAACATGGTAGACAAAACTCAAATCCTTCTTAACAAAGGATGCCTTTGCCCAACAGTGGGATATTGAGCTACTGACTTACTACTTTTTAAATAAACCATTGTGGACACAGTGAATCACAGCATTATTTAATTTTAAATACAAGTGAAAAAACAATTCGAGTCGCTAGTCATAAATAAAAATGATGGGAAAAAATAAATGGTTAGTAGCCAGAGAAATAACATTTTTAGAAGAACACTCGTATTGTACTCGAGGCGCCGCGGGCGGTCGCCATTGTAACAGATGATGCGGGTCAAGATAATTATAACCTTCCTCAGCGACTATCAGGCGCCCGGAAGATGGTTTTTGATTTTCAGACTTTTGGCCTTCCGCAAGCCGTCTGTGAATTATGGTCCAGCCGCTTCAATTCATTAGGCAATATTTTTTTCTGTGTTTTTGTGACCGTTGTGAATTAATCTTGCGTAAGAATATTTTCAGAAAAAATATACTACGCTGCAAATAACAATGCTTTCTAAAATTGAAAATTGCCCGTTTTTAATTTCTAACATTATTTATAATTTAAAATAACAATGGTATCAAAATTTTATAAGATATTTACTTTACATTTATATTAAATGAGCAATTCTTGAATATGGATATAAGTATATTTTTTCATTTATCTCGAAAAATCTCTGATCTCTTAAGTTTTAGGTTCTCGGAGCTCTTAAGTATTAGGTTTTTTTATAATTTATTTACGTATATCTTTCCTGAAAAAAACGCAATTTTCCACGAAAAATTGACCATTTTTATAACTTATTATTAGCGCCAAGCAGAGGTGTGTCGCCCAGGTACTAATTATCAAGAGAGAAAAATTCCAATTACGCCAATTAACAGGAAGAATAAATCTATCAAAATGTAATTTATAAAAGGCAATGAACCTCAATTATCTAGAAGGACGATTTATTTAGCATATTGAATGATTGCATAACGTAACATTTTAAGATGATCAAGTTCAAAGTATAAGCATGCATGTATCATTTGATTTAAAATATACCAAATTAATATTCCTTCTGCATACACTGTTTAGTCATATTGAAATATGACATGGAATTTAGGTCAAGTATATATTTTGTCCTATTTGGCTACGACGTAAACTTGGCTATAACGTTAGACCTCGTAAAGTGAACTAAACCCGAGGCGTGCGACCGTATGCAATACACCGTTAATGCACACATATACACAGCCAACTTACTTGTCTGAACTTTGAAAATAGAAGTAATTTTATATTATAAACGATATGCAAAGTTGAACACATTGGATAAAGGTTATGCTATTTACAACTTATTAAAACATATATAATATATATACTTACATATATTAGTTATAAAAGAAAACATATTTAAATTTTATCTGTGTTTCTTTTGATGATACTGTTGGCACTGCTTGAAAAGTGAACGATTCTATACACAGTCAATTTACTGTCAACTGTGTTACTTAGGTTACCTCTAGATTCTATTACTATGTTTTGCCTGAAACTTAAATATATTGCGTTAACAATCGGTTCAGAGGACATTATAATGTCGTATTGAATTGACTTATTTATCTAAATTTTTTTGACATGAGATTTAAATTTATTTAAAGCTAAAGTTAAAGGTAACTATGGAATAAATAAATAAAATAAAAACATGAAATCGAATCTCACTGCAGTAAACGATCGTAAAATCAAAAAGCGATACGCGACATTGACTATTATAAGGTCTCGGATGAAAATCTGCAACATATCCATATCCTGGGGTCTGGGGCCTTAGCTTAGCAGTGGGACATCCACAGGCTGTTACTTTACGTTTGACCATTTTTGTATAAATATATGTTATAAAATTTTATCTAATAAATAATCAATATAATATATATTGGAAAATGAGAAGGTTGAATAAATTGCAATTAAATACAAAAAAAGTTAAACACAAATGAAACACAGCTTGTACTCATAACATAGGAAAAACTACACAATAATCACAACATGGGGATGTTAGAGCACTACATATGCAGATATTGTCGTTTGTCGATGTCTGTATCAGCTTCAATGACTGCTATCAATATTGAATAGCCATTTTGAATGAAATCATGGCAGATCGAAGCCGGAGCCGTGTTGACCCATTGGTTAAAAGACGTAAAACTTAATCGATGATTCTAAATTCAAACCCGGCAAGTACCACTTAATTTTCATGTGCTTAATTTGTATTTATAATTCGTTTAGAGCTCGGCGGTGGAGAAAAACATTGTAATCTGCATATGGCGGATGAATATCTGCCAATTGTATCCACCAACCCGCATGGAGCAGCATCGTGGAGTAAGTTCCAAACCATCGCCTCAAAAACTAAAGGAGGCTTTAGCCCAGTAATAGGACATTTACGAACTGTTACTTTTTACTTTGAATATGAGAAGTATTGACATTGAGGACCAAACAAAGTATATACAAATAAAAGTTGAAAATAGCTACTGAACAAATCATGACCGCGTGGAATGGTGGCAAAAATGCAAGCAACACTTCCCCGTTATATCGCTATTACGGTTATCTGGATGAAAAATGAGCCGCACTGCTACCAGAGGAGGCAATTAAAACGAGGTGTTATATCTTTTAGTTATTTTTTTTTTGTCTTTTTACAAGAAGAACCAGGTGTTTCAACTGCATACGGCACAAAGACAATTATTTTACTTCACTTTTATATATTCGAAAGTTAAATAGCCATTTAGTTCGCGCTTTGAGATATTCCTTTATCACACTTCAAATATTCATTTATATTAAGAGTAAAAGTTTTACTTATAGGTTGTAGTATCTTAGCTTGTATTAAATGATGATAAATAAATGTATGTTGAAATTTTTATATATTATAATATTAAAAAGTATTCCGGAAGTAATCTGATCAGTTCGCGTTTTAATTTATACAATTAAACATCACTAAATAAACTTTGCTATTAATAAAAAATAATGCAATAGTTTGTGGAACCCTACTTAATTTGGTATTAGTTCCTTGAATGCTACTTTCGGCTAAAAAACAAAAAAAAAACACTTAAAAATTATGATGAAAAACAAGTGTGGTACATTTTTGTAATTGGTACATATATCAGATGGATGTTACTTAATTGATTTGAATTTACACGTTTTTAATAAACTTATGCCTTTTTTAAATTAATTAATGATAATATGGTGCTCTCAGTTCCCGGTGTATTCGTGAATAAAATTTAAAACAAACAAATTACTCTTATAAAACAAGTTCAACATTATTGTTGATATAAAACTGAATTGATATTATTATATTTAAATTAAAAGTCAAATTGATTTATCCAGCTTTTATTTCAGTTCATGTGGCAGTTAATGTTAGCCCATAATAATTAAACACAAATACAGAAATTATGGTATCACATTAAGATATTACGTTGAAATACAAACATTCGTCATTTCAAGCATGCAATTTTATAGAAAAACTAGATCTGACCTGCTTAAGCGAAATGAGAGTATAAGACAAACTTTCATCTCGTCGCTACATGTGTGACAATTTCAAAGAGGTAAAAGGATTAAAAGATCTCATGCTCTGGTTTTATATCTGTTTCATATGATGAATTGTTTAAACATTTTTATATAAAACTAAAAATCATCTGCGGCTTCACTCGCGTCATAATTCTGAATCGTTAAAAACCAATTTTTATAGTTCTTTCTTCAAAAATGAAGGATTTTCTTAGAATCTTTCATCCCCTTTATATTTTATACCAGTGGTTAATTTTCAAAAAATCCTTTCTTAGTGATAGCGTACAGTACGTTAGCACTAAGAAAGAATTGAAAACACTGTATAAAAGGAACCTGTATTTACATTTTCATGGTACACAGTAATTTAGGCTGTGCGTTGATATAACAGCCAGTCAATCATAGATAATGAATTATGTTGTACAGCAACATAGTTCAACCTATTCAACTGCATCACTGATTTAGTTGTCACCTTATAATGCTACAGATCCCTAAGCTTTGACTTGAAATCCCTGGTCGGGTTCTGTCAAAAAATGTTCAGTAGATACTCGAACTTAGAACACCAGCAAGTTTCAGTGTTCCTTTCCTAGGCAAGCATGTAAGTATGTATATTGGTCCCGTGACATAACATGCACCTGTGTTTTGCGCACACATTTGCACTACATAATCGTCCGCGCAATTGACTAGAATTTGAGTTTCCATAGCGGTACAAAATAAGGTCAGGAGGACATTAACCCATATATAGTTGCAATGTGCTCGTAAGTCCTAAAAGGCCAGCGTAGAAATTAATTTGGTCAGGGAAATATTTGGTCCTTCCGCAATATAAATCGTCAATTTACTTCAAGAGGTCATTAAGCAACAAAATCAAAAGGTTGTGAAAACCGATTTCTAATATTAAACGCTAAAATTATATTTTATTATAACCTTTAATATTTAAACTTCACTAAAAAGGTTTTTTGAATAATTTAATTCGTTGACACTAGTAAAAAATAAAATTTTTTTTAAACATATTCCTTAAAAGTAAGACTAGAGTTTCTAAAGTAAAATAAAAAGAACAATTTACCGATTTATAATAGTTACAATATCTTCGATTCATACTAAAATTAAAAACACATACAATTTACCCAACAGCAAAGTAACGACAACAATTTAAAAGAATAACAGTATTGTAGAATAATACCTTAATAATCTGTTTGTATGAATTGGCCCAGCAAAAGGAGATACGCATATATTGCTATATCCCTCTATGTCCCACTGCTGGGCTAAGGCATCCTCCCTTTTTTTTTTGACAAGAAGGTTTGGAGCTTATTTCACTACGCTGCTCCATTGCGGGTTGGTGGAATACACATGAGGCAGAATTTCAATGAAATTAGGCACATGACTAATTGCCTCATGTGCATTCTTCACGATGTTTTCCTACAGCGACAGGCGCGAGAATTATAAACACAAATTATGATGAAAACACATGTGGTAGGTTTTCATCCAACACATTTCATTTCCGCACGATGATTTCCTTCTCCGAACATGACATTATTTATAAACACAAGAAAATTCAGTGCTTGCCAGGGTTTGAACTCACCGACTGATACAATTATTGCAGTCTATACTTTTTTAATCGGAATATAATATGAAAGATGTTCCAATACACCTACAATAACGTGTATTTAAAATTTCTATTTATGATAATAATAAATTATGGAATATTTGGCTCGTTCAATATAAACTGTGGATACAAAATAGTAATAAGATAAACATCACAGAATTTTCTTCCGGCTATGAAATCGTATTTACTTAACATTTTATTAAACACATTACTTTGAGGATAAAACTGAACTCGTATAAAAGAGATAATAGGACAATGATATAAATTACATTATATCGCAGAATGTTGTTAAGTAACTTTCAACGTCCCGGTTCTGTTCTTGTCATATAATGTCTTCCACGATTATTATCAGAATATACTAGTATAAACAGTATAGGGATACATGCCAAATGTTAATTTTAACAACTTATATCTAATTGAAATAAATAGTACCGGTTCTTGTAATAAATTAAAAATATTGTTATTCCGTTTTGCTATTATTAAATATGTTATTGCTAAATTAAATTAAAAAGGAACTTTATAATTGCATATTAATATCGAGCTTAAACAATTATTGCGCCAAGTTTATTTCATTCTAAATTTGATTTTATAACTTTATACAGTTTTATTTGAGCAAGGCAATAATTTAACTGGTAACACTAAATGGCTATTTCTTTTAACACTACAATATTGTTAGATCGTATCCAGGGCACATTTACTTATCGAAGGCAATAAAAATAAACTTGGAAACTTACTGCGATGCATTGATAGCGTATTTCAAACATTCCCAGAGCTATGGATGAAGATATCGTGAATTCTTAGTATACAGTCCGGCGCCAGAACGAAAACATAATTTCGCATGGTCTGGTTGAGTTGTTAGGGGTGGAGTATTTTTTATGAATTTCATTTTGAGGAAATAAAAATGTCCAATGTCAAGCAAGAATTTTCCTCAACCAACATAATTATTTATTTTGTTTGATAAAATGGCGACGCATGTGCAATTAATTTCTAATTTTCAAATATAACTTAAAAGGATAATCAGGGACCCTTGCTGGTATAAAGTTACATAGTACCCATATTTTTTTATGTGAAACATAGCAAACGGCATGATGCTCTCTTATGGCGTCATGCCACTTCTCCGCTGCCGCTATCTACTTCCTTGTGCATGCTTGGCACGTATATATTATACTTTGTTTTTATATATTTACTTTATTAAAGAAACTCAACTATGTTTATTTTGCTCTAGATTTATTTAAAATATTATCTTTATATATATTTAATAAACTAAAAATATGTTGCTGCGTAAAAAAAAAACTATTTTTGTTAGTCCAGATAGTTTATATAGAAAATAATTATATTGTATTAAATCCGTAAGGATTTAAAATTTAATGAAATCCATCAAGCATCTTTACCTTAGTATGTTTCCTTTAAATATATATTTATATAAGAACGTAAATGAAAACTGAATAATAGAAGTGAAGTTTAATTACTTACATCAAAATAATAAGAATACACATCTGTGTCCCAAATTTACCAAGGATATATATTTTCTACAGGACTAACCTGAAGTGTGGCTTCAGCATATCCCCAACATGACTCTAAATCACTGCCTCTCTTGGGATTTTATGGTAGGTCGTAGAAAATGGACATTACGTGACAAAGCGGTGAGATTTTGTTTTCCGTCTATTGAATCAAGATAACTGTTTTATTCTAAGGGCTGGTATTTTGTTTACTACCTTAATAACTTGACTTAATTAAGAAAAAAAAATAGATGTGTAATGAGACGCCCGATTGGAAAGAAGTTATTTTTGCTATAACAAGCACAATGAAATAAATCAACAAAGTTTAATAGTAAATAAACAAAACATTTATAATATTTTCAAAATTCAATCTATTTAATATTCATTGTAAATTTTAACTTTGAGTTCTATGATAATTCTCGGAATAAATTTGGTTATAACTCATGGTGAATATTGGTATTACCAGTACGTGCGTGCTATGTTTGTCAAAAAAACTTTTTTGATAGCAGATTTTGTATTCCGTTATCGTAAGAAAATATGTGTGATACAACAAATTCAATATTCCTTTTTACTATACAATCACAGTTATGGGGTATTCTGAATTTTTGTGAACACTTTCAAAGATATTTTTTGCCATAATAAAATGTGGGTAATATTTTTATCGATGGAGAAGCTAATGAATAGAAAGTGTTCGAGTGAATATCGTCAGGAAAAGTATCTTATTGCAATGTAATAAGTTACCTGTCAATAACGCAATACTATGACCTATATATTGTAATGTGAGGATTCCATAACTCTCTTACGCCATCTATCTGTTTTGTCTGTCAGTTACAAGGTTTTATATTTTGGATTTTTTAATTTTATGTTATTTTATTTCTAACGGTTTATCAACAATTCATAAATTAATTAGTAACTTTATGTTATAAAAATAAGTAATATTAATCGATTCTAAATTATAAAATATTAGTGCCCCGCAAGGCTTTGGAAAGAAAATATTAAGTAGTTTTATATAATTAATTAGTGCATAAGTAAATCATTATTGAGAAATGTAAATAACATTAAAAATGGTTTAAATCGTTATTTTATTTTGAAACATAGTTAAAAAATTGTCCACGACTTATATTCAATAATATTAACTGCCAATGTAAATTTTTTTCCATTTCGCAGCGAAAGATTTTTGGTTGCTCATAATTTGGAATGAATTGGAATATTGCCTAAGGTATTAATTCAAATAATATAATGTAAAAGATAATATTAAGTACTCTAACTAAATAACATAATTATTCGAATAAGAATTAGCAATGAATTAAAGAGTGTGGCTTCGCCTTTTTTGTAGTAGATAGAAATAGTTCTTGTGAGTTTACCTTAGAAGATAGACAGATGCTATCACTCTTGTATTAACGAAATATACTAAACTTATATATAGAAGCATTGTGATCTTATATAACGATGCTGATACTGAATTTTAAATTGCAAATAAAATATTTTATTTAAAATCACAATAAACAAAACTGTTATTCAGTTATTGTAAAATCATCTTGTCAAACGGTTCCATTTTCAAATTGAATTATCAGTCGAGACTTATCTGTTACGAGTTGTGTTGACAGATTGACAAGCTCGTTACAAGTTATACGATATATGGCACCAGATATCTGGGAAAATTTGTATTGCACTGTCCACGTTGTTATGTACATTTTTATAAAAGAAAAATTTGATTTTCTATTGAAATCTATTTCACGTTTAATCTATATCTGTAATAATAAATTAATAAAATAATAGTAAAAGTTTTTGAATTTTCTTTTAATAAGATAAATGTAAAGCTAACACCAGTTCGACTTGTACAAGAAGAACAATCTCCTCGGCAAAACAAGGAGAAAAGTTTGGTTCTCTTTGCTAACAAGTTAATTAAACAGTTTTTTAAATTAAATTATTATTTATCCTGCATGAAAAAAAACACATGTGAACTCTTCGTTTTTTATTTCACTAAAATTTACTATTTAAGTATGTTCTTAGTATGATAATTAACTATAATAGATACATATTAACTATATGACAATAAAATAACTATAAGTATGTATACATTTAAACGAATTATATATGAAATTTATGAAAGAAACAAAACTAGTGTATAATGCCAATTTCATTTACCATACACATTGTTAAGTTTTAAATTTCAGTTTACTTAAGTAAACAAGTATCTTATTAATTATTTATTATTTCAAATAATTTTACTGTATTGCAATCGTTTATCGTATCATAAAATATTAACATCAATATTTAACGAAACAATAATAATGTAAACTATTTTATTTTATAAATTTTAATATAAACGACAGCTTTTTGTAAGTACTGTTTTTAAAATTTCAAGCTTAAACAGCTCATTGGAAGTCAACACGCTTACAAAACTTACGAATTATAGAACGAATTATAGAAAAGATCATAGTTTCAGTTGTGAGAAAGTCATTTGCTTTATTTCATGCCCCATTTCCATTCAAATAGGCTAATACTCACGTCGCAACCATGTTGCAAGTGTATTGCAATGTCTTTTGGCAGTAGCTCCGGCTTATACAGCTCGGCGAGGGCGTTAGAGTCATTGTTATTTACCAGCTCAAGGTTGGCGTACACCCAGAAGTAATTATCACATCGTTCAGATAATTCACTTTAATATCAAATAGTGCTGTCAGAAACGCCTAGCTTCCTGATTTAAAGGTAAGATTTAAAAACGGGACAATAAATTATTTCTTTTAAACTTAGTGTATCAAATCGATTCTAACCATTTTCATTATTATAACTAGATATTAGTTGAATGTGATTCGAAATTTTCTATGAAAATAATGTTATCATCTACGTCTTGATACAAAATAAGCATAACATTTTTTTATCTACTCCGTCCCTTTATTACAAACTAAAACTATTTGTATTTGAGTATGTAGCTATCTTTATAGTTTAAATAGTATCTCATATTACCTTTACAAATATTATATATGCGAACGTGAGTTTGTTTGCTACGCTTTCATGTTTTAACTACTCAACCGAATATCATGAAATTTTGCATACACTTTGTCAGGTACAGAAACTGGCGTAGAGTACCTCAAACATCCCTCTCTCTCCCTCACGAGTGCTAAGCCGCGAGAACTAGTCATTTATAATGTTACTTTATAAGTCTATCGGTTTTAATACTTTTAACAGGTATATAAAATGCACAAAAAAATAATAGCCCAGGGGGAGAAAGGAGGACAATCTAAACTGAAAGTCATAGATTTGAAGCATTACTGAGTTTTCTTTTCGTTTGATTAGTGTATATAATACATCGCGTACTCAGAAAGTAGATCTTTGTAAGTCGTATGGCAATCTGCCATAAACAGCACTAGATGGGTGTGATGAAATAACCTCGAAAAGTTATGCCTTGACCTTGTCTTTGAAAGGATAAGAGGCTTTAGCCAAGCTTTTTAAAGTGTTAAGCGATTACGTAATGTTATTTGCGCTTCACATTTTAAATGATTCAACTTTTACATTTTAAATAATCGTAACAACGATCGTTTATATAATATATTTTATAACTGCAGTTCAACTGAGCTGTTTCGTAAGCATTTAATTCTTATTGTACTAGTGAATTACCGTGATAATGATGTCCTCCTGACCGATTTTGGCCACGATGGTCAAGATAGATTTGTCAGATAGATTAGACATATTATAGTGCTCAAGTGTGCACAAACACTGATGTACTCTATTCCCTAACTCTCATAATCCGATGGAACGGTAATCCGACACTACCGGAAAGAGTTCAGGATCAGTATCAACGGCTTTATGTCTTTCTGAAGCACGATAGTGAACACAATTCAAACATTTTACCAGCCCAACCTAGGGTTTTGAAATCAGGACCTCAGGGATCTGCGGCCTTATATATCTAGCCAGTCGGAATCGACTTACTTTAGCAACTAACCGTATGACATATACATTACTTGCAAACGTCATGTTCATGTTTTCACATAGCGATATGATTCGGTGATATTTCCACTCGTCTAAAAGCAAGTGACATCGATTTGAGCACAGAACATGCCATTAGTCTGCGACTACGCTTCCTTTGTGAAGCATCGTGACAAACGATGCGATTATGTCACGGAAATGGACACGAGTTTAAGTACGAAAAGATGTAATGGCAAATTTAGCGGTTTCAGTATTTTTTTATTAGCTTCCGATTTCAATATTCAGTGAGGTGTTTTTCGTTTATCAATTTATTTTTCAAAAACATTGCTAATATAGGAAATTGGTTGTTCCTTATTTACTAGCTTCATAGTTTCATATGCTTTGAACTTTTGCTTTAAACTTTTTATATATTCGAGATCACGCCATTTTTTTTCTTTTCTTCTCCTCTATTTTTGGATAATGTATGGTTACTATCTCATCAGATTACAAGATTAAAAGAGAAATGAGTGCATCTTTGTTGGTAAGTGCACTTGTGCACTGTTATATCTTCTATATAATAGGTCCAAATCGGTCATGAATATTTATAAATTATTTAGTGAAAAAAAATGTTTAGATTTTTAGACAAATAAATATTTATTTATCATGTTTATTTCTAATTGATATATTTGGAGATAACAGATAAAGGCACTTAGCTCATCTGATTAATTATATCATTCTATAACAATGGAATGGTGGCAAATAATATCGGAAGGACAAGGCATCCTGCTAGATATACTTCGTAGTCAATGCCATTTTGGTATGTAAGAACGTAATAAGCTATAGTGCATGCTACACATTCCATACGCAACACTGGATTCTTTGATGCACACGTCAATACGTCGAACTATTCGCACTAGGCGAATGCTACTAATACTAATATTATAAAGAAATATTTTTTGTTTGTTTGAATCAATGTTTGCTTTTTGTCGATTCACATAAATATTTCTAATTTGATTGATATCGAAATTATATATTAATTTCGTTTTTTAGTTTTACAATGCAGCCTTTGCGCACAGAACGCACACATGCTGCACAGTATGTTAATATTTTGCATATATTTTTAGACGGGTAATATGTCAACTTTTTTTTATTGCAAATTGTTTGCAAATCTATCAAATGGGCCACCTAATGGTAATTGATCACCACGGCCCATAGGCCCTGGCACTATACGAAACATTAACCGTCCCTTACATCGTCAATGCACCACCGACCTTGAGAACTACGATGATATGTCCTTCATGCCTATAGTTACACAGCTTCACCCGTCTTTCGAAAAGCAATACAACGATATTATGTATTGCTGTTTGGCGGTTGATTATGTGATGAGAGGGTGGTACCTACCCAGGCGGACTTGCACTAAGTCCTACCATCAAGTGGAGAGTAAATTGTTAATATAGGGCGTTTGCCAAGCGAAGGTTTTTAAAACTCTAAAAGATTAAAAACTATAAACTCTAATAGATTTATTGTTTTTCAAACTATCTGTAGAAAAATCAGCATCATTCCCATCAAAACAAGAGGAGGTCTTACAGGAGCAGTGAGCCATTTATGTAAATGATTTTCTGATCAGTTTATTTACCCAAACAATGTACTCATGAGTATAATAAGATTCGTTGAAAGACCTTCAATTAAATAGATGTGTGAAGTAATTAATAAAAGGGTCCTTCACACGACTCATGAAATGTGTCCTATTAAACCTCCCAAATGGCTATATAAGAGCGTCCCTAATTGTATGTGGTCGAATGTGTCAAATTAACATCTATGAACACCTACAGTTTCAATGTACGATTGTGAGGCATATCATAGTCATCTATAAAATTAATATATCAAATAAATATTGATATATTAAAAAATATACTAAAAAACAGGGCATACTACATTCAAAGTTATTTTAAGAAAATTTGGCTTTATCAATTAACAATAAATTTCGTAGTCTCCAGATTAAAAATTTCTTTAAAGTTAGAGTTAAGTATATAAAAGTTAATTTTTTATAGTCGTGAGTGTTACATATTTTACATAATATATTAAGATTACCGAAACGTTTTTAAATAACTACGCCTCGTAGACAATTCTACTATCCGTGATATGAATCTCTTCTTGAATATCACCACATTGTAACCAGGCCTAAACTGAATGAAGTGCAGCATAGGCTAAACTAAAAAAAATCACTTCGAAAACATCTGTCTTAACTCCAAACGTACCTAGTCAATTTTGTTTGATAGAATGAAATGTAAAAACAAATTCGAAATGTCAGAAAGTATTTCACGATATTGACTTCTAAAAATTGTATTCCGTGCATTTTTTAACCAATAAGGTATAAAGCATAGTACATGATGCCATGAATATTCTCTCTTTAAGAAAGAAGAAAGAGAGGAAAGTTCGCTTGCAGGGCATAATGCTTTTTTTGTTACATGGCGATTTCTACCAGTTCACTCTACTGTACGCCGCGTAAAAACTTACCAATAAAATAAAAAATATGCAGGGCGTGTTGTACTATACTTTATACATATATACAAACATATATTTTTTTCAAATCAGTACAGCAGTTTTGATTTTATTCACTACAAAAAAACATAAAAAAAATATTTTTTCTCTTTGTAATTTTGAAAAAGATATAGATTACGCACGAGCAAAGCAGTGGGTAATAGCTAGTTTATCAATATAAACATAATGAAATCTCATTAAATAATACTATGGCAATGGTTACTAAGGCAACTGTTACTGATGTTTGGTATGGGCTCTCCTACACTGAAAGTGATAATATGTGATAAATCCGTTTTGGATTGAGAATGAACAAAATCCGTTCTTAGTGAGCTTCGACGTTGGGGAAGGAGTATCT
Source organism: Nymphalis urticae (assembly GCA_905147175.2). Lineage (NCBI taxonomy): Eukaryota > Metazoa > Arthropoda > Insecta > Lepidoptera > Nymphalidae > Nymphalis > Nymphalis urticae. Next base: position 3,473,217 of record LR989994.1, on the reverse strand, counting down.
GTGAGATATTTCAAGTCAATCTGGCGACGGAATATGTCTCGAGTAAATTTTTCTTTTTCCAGAAGACAACAAAAAAGAGGCATTTTTAAATCAAAAGATTTAGTAATTAGTCTCAACTGTTTTTAAGTGCAGACGTAGACCGTTTGATTGAAAGAATTGAATTTAAAGGCGAAATGCGGGATAGTCATTCAGGTCACAGGAACAATAGTTGCCTGGAAGCGCTGACGTTCATATGTAAACTTCAGAAATTAGTTCCAAATGAAATAGCTGCGATTTGAATACCTTTTATATATTCTAAGCTATTTATTGACTTATTGGAAAAACATTGCATGTTAAACGTGAACAGAGATCTTATTATTTATGTTTGTTAGAAATACTTATTCAATTACATATTTCTATATTGTATTTGATTTAATAAAAATATAATCGGTTTCCGAACGTCATTGGTATTGTTGGGTAAAAAAGTTGAAAAAATAGTTTTCCCGCGCATATATAAAAAAAGGAAAACTATACGATTGTCATCGAATTAACAATATATGATATTTTGTTTTAAATATATTTAAAATAAATTATAAGTTATAATAAGAGCTCAAAACCTCCTCCTCAAAAAGAGGAGAGGAGGCCTTTAACCCAGCAGTGGGACATTCACAGGTTGTAACGGCTAAAGGCTTTTTATATTAAATATATTAACATTAACAAATAATAAAATGTTTTACTTCTACTGGTGTATTTATTAAATATTTACTATTTAACATTCTTTTCCAATCAAAACATATTATTTCATACATATATTAGTTGACTTTTATAGTTATTGCTCCACCCCTTAAAGTTATCGTGATTAAGCGTATAAAGTTCCTTTATAAATAGACTAACTAACGCAAAAAGAACTATCGAAATCAAACGAATAGTTCATGAGATTAGCGTATTAGGCTGTATAGCGCACGGACTCCCGAGCTTTATTGCATAAACATAGCTACTAGCCCCCGTTTCGTTGCGTTTTATTATATAACCTATCTTTCATAATGAATGATCTTGCTAGCTTTTTTTCAAATTAAACTGATATATCCTGAGATTAAACCGAACAAACAAATACATCAGCTTCATTATATATGTATAGATACAGATATGATTGAGTTAAGTTGGTAATGTAAATATTAATAAAGAATAACTATAATTATTTGTGCGAAACGTTGAAATAAAATTCAATACTTTTGCTTTTTTGAACATTTTACAAAATTAATATTAAAATTATCAACGGTTAAAATTGTACATATACAATTAAAATTGTACAATTAAACAAATTAATAGTTAATTTCATATTAGTTATAGTTAAATTCATATTACTAATTAATCCCCTTAGAATTAATTACATCGGTGAGTTTATTAAATACAACTCAATTATTATTTATCGTTAGTTTAAATAACAGTTATGTTCTTCAACTTTAAAATCACGTTCTCGTATACTGTAAAAAAATCATTTGTAAATAGAAAAACTTAATAAACGCTACAATGTCGCTTGTTTCAACCCTAAAAATATAAAATTTAAATAATTGCTCTTACCTCCGCTGTATAATTTCTCTGCATAATTTGAATAAAACGTATTCAAGGGCCCAGTTAAGTGTACTGAACAGAGGTCAGGGCAAATAATGACAAATACAAACACTGAATACACAATTTAATTATAAATACAGTCTTATGTGTACGTACGAGGCATATATGTGGGCCATAATGGCCCAGCGGCTAGAAGAGAATCCTAACCAATGATTCCAAGTTCAAAGGGCCTACAAGCAAGTACAATCTCGTCTGGCAGACATCAATACTTAATTATGTCTCCAGTTTGAAGGTATGTGATCCAGTGTAACTACAGGCACAAGGGAAATGACATTTTAGTTCAAAGGTTGGTGGCGCATTGGTCATGTAAGAGACAGTTAATATTTATTACAGTACCACTTGTGTCACAGTGATCACTTACCATCACGTGACCCATTTTTCCACCCTCGTACTCATTTTATAAAGAAAAGTGAAAATTAGTATTATAAGGACAGCTTAAATATGTATAAATAAAAACTGATTTTAAAACCAAAACGAATGATCGTTTTTTATATTGCCGATAAAGAACCGCTATAACACAATTAAATAAAAATGAATTCTTTTGTTTATTATCTGTGTGTTAACGCGTCGTTCATTTTTTTCTAGAAAAATATAAATAGTTTTAGTTTTAGTCTGAAGAAATAATAATCCAAAAATGTTTCAAGAGGCATTGCATCACAGACAACACATATATGATAAAATTAAATTGGTCAATCATAAGATTCGAGCACTTAAAAACTAAAAAAAAATATAGAATACCTGCCTTATATCGGTGATTAGATAAGATTTTGTAAGTCTGCGTAATTACTGAATTTGAATTATTTTAAGGGTCGGTTGGAACCTTTAGAGGGTCAGCCTTTTTTTATTAGATATGTGAAACCCAAAAAACTCGAATGTTTTAAAATAAATCTCTGCTGATTAATTGTATTTCATTTAACGGAATAGTGTTCTTTCGAATTCTTTTGAAATTGATTTCCTAATCTTATGTTTCTTTATTGAACCAGACACGCACATGATTAACATTGTACGATTTACATGATGTACTTTACTGAGCAGTCGAGACTTACTACCGACATCATAAGTTTATCATAAACTAAACCAACAGCTTAATACAACAGGCTCAATACAAAACGAGACACACGTACTAAAGAAAATAATCGTTAATATAATAGAATATAATCGTTTTATCAGTTGTTAGGAAATGTTTGGGACTCGTCAAATAAAACTAGTCACAATACATTGTCATCCGAATTACATATGTAAACTTAAGTATTTATCGATACCTCACGTAGAAGAAGGTTTTTATCATATTTTAAATTTTGGTTAGATACTAGCTTTGTTATTTTAATAACTATTGTTCATACAAAGCAGAAATTACACTAATTCAAGTCGTACTATGATCATTCCTCTTCTTGATATGATTGCTCCCGTGATCACATATATTCTAAATGTATGTGTCTCATTCTATATATTTCCTGAAGTTTGGAAGAGCGTTAATGTTATACCTCTTCCAAAGAAAGCTAATCCTATTTCCTTTTCTGATTTTCGTCATATCTCTATTTTACCTTTCCTGTCAACATTTCTTGAAAAACTAATTCACTTTCAGTTAAATCTCTTCCTAAAAAAGAACAACTTGCTCAATCTCTGCCAATCTGGCTTTCGCCCTGGACGGTATGGTATAGTGAGTTTAGTTTATAAGGGCAGTACGGTTACTGCCCTTATAAACTAAACTCACTATTATGACTTTGTTGGATTTCAGCAATACAATAATTTTAATAGTGTTGATTTTGATGTCCTACTTAGTCAGCTGCGTTCTCTTAACGTATCCCCTGCAGTCATTGAATTGTTTCACAGTTATGTTCGTGGTCGTCGGCAACGAATTCGCACTGATGACACTTACTCATCATGGTGCGATATTTCTGCTGGCGTACAGCAGGGCGGCGTGTTGTCACCGTTACTCTTCTCTATTTTCATCAATTCAATTACTCATAACCTATGTTCTCTCTACCACATGTATGCAGACGATGTCCAGATTTACATCCAGCCGACTTTGGAGAATCTTCCGTTGGCTATCGCAAGAATGAATAACGACTTCAATATCATTCTTGAGTTGAGTAAATCGTTTGGTCTTAATGTTAACCCTAGCAAATCTCAAGCCATAATTATTCGCAGCCGGAAACAATTATCAAAAGTCGACTGGTCTTCCTTGCCATCAATAATGTTTGACAATATTGTCATCCCTTATTGCGATTGTGTAAAAACTTGGGAGTATTGCTTGACAATACTCTTAGCTGGACTCGCTATGTAAATGAAATCAGCAGGAAGGTGTTTGTTGCGCAGAGGTCTTTGCGTCGTCTTCGACATTTTCTTCCAATCCCTACCAAAATTATGCTCGCACAGACTCTACTTCTACCTATCCTTGATTATGCTGACGCAACCTTTGTTGACTTAACTGAAGACCAGTATAATAAGCTTGAGAGACTACAAAACACATTTATTCAGTTTATATTTGGATTACGCAAATATGACCACGTTTTACAATATCGTTCTCGTCTAAATTGGTTACCCATTCGACTTCGCTGGAATATGCACATCTGTTACTGTTACTCCCCCTTACTTGAAGGAGAAGTTTTTATTTTTAGGGACTCCTGGAGAAGTTCTTCGTTCTGTGAAGAGATGGATTTTAAGGGTGCCTGAAGATAACTCATCTTTTTATAATACAGATAATAGAAACGATAATGCGTAATAAATAATCACGTGTCAATATTGCGTTTTTCATACATACTATACCAGACTTATCCTTCGGAGAGGACAACAAAGTGAATATTAATGCTTATGAATAAATCGGCGAAGTACATATGCGACCCAAATGTAAATAAGTCCTCTATATTTGTATGCATGAGTAGGGAGACATATATATAACTTGAGTTATGACAAAATATAATAAGCTCTTATTGTATAGATGCTTGCTTAAAATTTCAATATTTTACTAGATAAGTTAAAATTCGTTTTAATGAATATTTCAATAATAATAATAATACTATTATTAACTTATGATTCATCACACTTTCACTCACACAGATTCATCTTTATAATATTACTATTAACTAGTGTGACCCTACGGCTTCGCCTGCGTATGAAAGAGAGCAGTGCAGGTATTAGGTACACTTTATCCTACAACACAACTTTTTTCATCCTTAATAGGCCAGCGTTTGATCGATGTCTTGCATAATGTTAAGCATCCACATGGTCTAGGACGTACACAGTATACTTTATCATATATAATATCAGTTAGGATTTGTTAGGAAGTATTATAAAAACAACCCAAATAAAATATATAACTAAAACTTAAAATTAATATTGTAGAGCTAGCATTTGAGGTCTAGCTACATTTTACCTTATATTATCAAATATATACCTACTTGTTTAAAAGAAATACCATTAAATACATGTATTTTATTATTTATTATGCAGTGCATAAAAGTACAAGTTTATTGCTTTTAGAAGATTTTTCATAGCTTAACCAGTCAGTTATATCTGTGGATGGTGTCTTGCAATTGAATTTTAAATCAGTTTCACTCAGCCGAAAGGAAATTTCAAATTTGGTCAAATTTAGGTTGATGAAATTTTATACAAACTTTGGTACAGTTGAAAATATAATTTAGTATACATTTTAGTACATGGTTTCAATTAAATTTCTTTTTGTAATGTTATTTTCGTCTTTTTTTTAATTCTTAAATAAAACTGCTATGATTAACGTTTATGGATATTTATTAATGATAATGAGAACCCCGGGATAAACGTCATTTTGGTATTTTTTTTTCAATAATTCGCGTTAATACCATGTTTCCCTCTGATTTCCACAAATTTCCACTATAAATATTTTCTTTTCAATAAATTTTCGTTGCATGCAATCACGGGTTTTTTTTACAAACGACCGACGATTTATAGTTTTATATAAACACGATCGCCACCGATACGTACATCCCTGTGATAGAGTCATTTACGCGTGACACATATACAATGTTTCTACTATAAAATCAACTAGTTCATTGAGCTAAAGTTATTGTTATCTGTTTTATTTTTTTATTTATTTTTATATAGTCTATTATTTCCTTCATTCTTATCTATCGAAGGTAATCAATCCACATTATGCCAATGCGCAGCATTCCATTGGATTAAAGATGTTATATTAATTTACATGTAATTACACTGGCTCACTCGCTTTATTTACCAGAACAGAAAAATGATTGATATTTAGCGGTAGAAAGAGATTGTAGGTGGATGTTACCTACTTTCACAAAATGTTGTGTTTTGTCAAAATAGCTCGATCCGAATATATCTAAGTGAGTACAATTCCACCTCTAAACCAAACTTTGCATTAATGCGTTGCCTATGTATAGCAACACATTTTCTCATTTCAGATATATGATTGAAAAAATAGTGGATTTTTGTTAATTTAGTATAATACAAATCAAATAAAAATAATTATTTTAAAGTAACTTACGCTCAAGACACGCCCGCGTGTAAGAGGGGTGATATAAGTTAGCCTATATGTTAAGTCAGGGTATGAGCTACCTCTCTTCCAAATTTCCGTTAAGTGTTTGAAAGAGTAACAAAGATCCATCCACCTCACAAACTTTATAGTATTAGTAGGATATGACGATGATTCAGACAAAAGATAGGATAATTTGAACACCTTCTAAATAATATCCTTAGTATCATAAACATTCTTGTATTCAACAAATGCAAAACACGTTTTAGCTTCTTGACAATTTTGTTAAAGTATTCTTATAAAGGAAAAAATGGACAATCGGGTTTGATAGAAAAGGATCCCGACCACTGTAAAAAGGCACGTAGATACAGTCCCTTGCCCACCGATATTTCAGATATTCAATAGGCTGACCTATTTTAAAGCTGTCGCTGCTGAATTTCGAAGTTGAATAGAATGCTCATACGGAATTCAAATTAAATGGAGTATTTTTATTGAATTCCCATAGGGATTTTCTTTTTTCTCCCTTTGCCTTAATTTTTGAAGGTTAAGAAGCTATTTGCCTGTTTAGGCTTGTGAAATGTTTTCAGAATTTTATTTACATTTGTTCTTGCTTTGAACATAGTAAATGTTTTATATTACCCACTATCCTGCAATCCAATGTATGTAAATAGAATATGTGATGAGTGGGTCTCAGATACTCAGTGATCTTTTGTCAATCTTTAACTTGGACAAAATCTTACCACCGAATATAATATTGAGGGAAGCATTTGGAACTAGATGAAATACTCGTTCCTTATAAATATTGTTTTTAATTATAAAGTATTAACAAGTTACATTGAGTTCTCAATATATTTCTGAGATTGAGAATCTGAAAGTCTTGGAAGTTCTAAAATATATTTTATTTTAAATAACTATAACGCAATTACGTATGACCGCAGCTATCGTATTTTACAATTGCTACAAATTTATATCACAATAACTTTTACATCAATTGATGTATCGCGTTGTGATCAGCAGAGCTATTCTGTAAGAACTCATTTCATTACTCACTCGTGAAATGTCAATGACATGATATGATGATGATGACAATCAACTTATGGTGATATACTATTATTGTACGACATACTATATTGATGAGTGTATTCTTGAAATTTTATAATTATTATGGTCCATGCTGCATATCACTTATTGACTCGTTGGTCTAGTGGCTATATGTAAGGCCGCAGACCCGGAGATCTTGGGTTTAGTTTAGTTTCTTGGGTTCAAATCCCAAGTCGGGCCAACAAAAAGTTATTCAGTTTTTCTGTCGACAATTCTCATTAGAAAGTTTGTTAGTTTGAGTCCGGAGTCAGAAAAGTTGGAAGTATGCGAACACTCCCGTGCCTCGAAGTAAAGCCATTGGTCCTGCGCCTATACTCTTTCCACTCGTGTAAGATTGCCGTCCCATCAGATTATAAGAGTTAGGAAATAGAAAATACACCTGTGTTTGTGTGCACTATAATATCTCCTTCGCAGTTGGCTAATCTCTCCTGAGATTGGCCGCCGTGGCCGAAATCGGTCTGGAGATGTCTGGTCATGACCGATTTCAGCGATGAGGGTTGAGTTTGGTCTAACAGATTAGACCTACTGCTGTGCTACTCCGTAAGAACTCACTTCGCACCTCTCCTGTGAAAGATTGAAACCGGCTTATGGTGATACACTATTTTGATGCGTGTATACTTTAAGTATTCTTATCATTTATTATAGTTAATATTGCATAACTCATTATGAAATGTAACAATAGTATTTTGCGACTAGTTTCGAATTGAAATAGCATTAGTTCATTGAGAACATAATTGTAGCCAGGTGGAGGAAAGTTAGGAGAGTTCTTATATTTCTATATAAAATGGTTTCTAATTATATTCAATCAAAATTCATTAATGTACTATTTGGACGGCTCTGTTCCGGTTTAAAATGAGGGTGAGCTAGCGTAATCAAATACACAAGGGACGATTCCATAGTTCTATGATATATAGTCTAGATATATAGTCCTCTGATTCCATAGTTGAAAATGCATCGACGGTGTTAAACGTGTTACCGTGCTACATACAGAATACATACAGTGCTAATTTTTTCATCATCTTACTTACCACAAACTAGTTCATTTGCAAGACTGCATTTCTAAAATGAAAAAAAAATCATCAATCCACATACTCAAGTGCGTAAGTTTGCAAATTTAACGTAAAGAGAAATAAATGGTATTATTTATGCCTGTATTGAATGTTATATAGTAAATCCCGATTAGTCCTTTCAATCTCTCTCTCTTTCTTCTAGCTATGTCAACATCAGGCTACAAAACAGCAGATCAATCAGCTATCTTGTTTCAGTCAACTGGAACTTTGTATTCAAAATAGTCAAATTTTATAAGAAAATTGAGATCACTTTATTGTTTCGTTAATAATGGCGTGGCGTCATCATTAATCACTTAGTTGAGTTGACATCTTTGGATCAAATTAATTTTCTTTGTTGTGAAGTATTTTAAGCTTCACGATACCTTGTAATTTTATAAATCGTTATAAATTTTTGAATGATTTGCAATTTCTTGATTAAACAAACAACAATGTTTACAACAACTATATTTTGGTACCATCAATTCTTCCTCTCATATTTATTATTAGTTTTTTATTTATTCAAACACTGATGCTATATTAAGTTAAAATTCACGTATTATATATTAAGCACTGGCTCATCTCGGCTCAAAAATATATGTACCAATGTTTTACCTCTGTCGATAAAATTCTTTTATCTTCGAGGGATTACGATGCTAACAAAGTGAAGGAATTAGAGAGGCAAAACTAGCAATACAGTAAAAGGTGAAACTGTTTGCCGTATGGAATCGACTGAATCCAATTCGGTTTGCAAATTTCGAACAGACCAGAGGAGACCAATTTAAATAGAATAAAGCATGCATATTAAGTTACTTTTATAGGTGAATGTTCTATGTTTACTTTTAAAATAAGTTGTTTATGATTACGTATTTGTTTATATATAAATAGTAAATATATGTACAAAAGTTCTCAAGGTACCTTAGTATATTGTGTCGTTATATTTTATTATTTTTTGGATTAAAATATAATAAATTGATTGATATAATACATACTATGATTTTTTAATACAAAAGTCATTAAATTAATTTAAGATATAAACATAATATCGCGAAACAACCCGCAACGTGCTCAAACCCAACCTGTAAACTCTATATTACTTAACTCGAAATGAGAAGCCTTTACCAGTAATCTTTTCCTTTCAAATAAGACAAAAATCTTGGTAATATGACATGTTAAAAATGAAACATGACATTACACTCTTTGCTTAGAAATAAATTAAAATATTATCAAATAGCACGATATTTAAGCATTGACTGCTTTACACACAAACACAGATGTATCTCTTTCTGACAAAATTGTTTTACCATTTGAATAAGGAAGACATGTCATTTTAAACATATAGGTAAAATATGTAACAATTAATTATAGAATTATTTACATTAAAACCTTATTTATAATAATCAACCGCGTGGTATGGTGGCAAGAATACTAGCAACATTTCCCCTTTATTTTAACGAATAAATTAAATTAAAAAAAATAAGTAAAATAAATGTTGTTTTAAAACTATAAGTTAATCTAAATACATTTTACAAATACGCAAAAATATAAAGAAGATATTAGCCTCTTTGCTCTTTGAAGTCGATTATAAAGACCACTGAACCACAAAGCTCATTACTTTATAAAAGATTCTACTGACAGTGTTTTCTTTTGTCCCAGAGTAGCTTGGCCGTGTCGAGGTTAAAAGAACAGTGGATTAAGGCAGGGTCAGACCAAGTTTACATAAAACTATGCAAAATAGAATATATTTATTTGTTTATTAGTGATCGATATTACATAGTTTGACGGGCCGGTTGGCGTGATTGGTAGATACTTTGTCTTTCACGCCTAAGGTTGTGGGTTCGATTCCCACCCAGGACAGACATTTGTGTGCATGAACATGTATGTTTGTCCTGAGTCTGGGTTTAATTATCTATATAAGTATGTATTTACAAAAGAAAATTAGTATATGTAGTATATCAGTTGTCTGGTTTCCATAGTACAAGCTCTGCTTAGTTTGGGGTCAGATGGCCGTGTGTGAATAATGTCCCAGAATATTTATTTATTTTATTTATAGTTTTCATTTTTAAATAACAAACAAATCGTATGTTTTTGGTTTATATTTTATCCAGCACTTCATTTAAGTAACGAAACAATGATCATCCAAGTTTCTAGCGATATAAAACAAAAAACTTATAAGGAGTTAAAATATTTAATAGTAAAAAAAAACAGTAACAGTCGATAAATTCAAATTAAGAATATGTTATTATATTTAAAAAATTACTTAGACATTGTTATCATAATGAATGTTGATTCTCTGTCTGACTTGTATCAATGTGAACAATGCTTTAATCGAATGCACGATGCGTGAACGCTAAGACGAACGTCAAATGATACGAACAAACACAAACAATAAGTCTATACAAATAAAAAATTGAAATGTCTATGTGTGATTTACATTTAAAAAAAATTGCTGCTTGTAAAGTTTATATGGCTATTTGCGGGTTAGCAAAACCATAATTCTTATGCCTGTCTGACTGTTTGTCTGGGTTGCTTTTTAAAACAGCTAAAAATTACAAATTGAAAGTGACCTTCTGTCTTATATATTAGTATACGCGTTTCTTTTTTTGAGTTGCAGTTGTTTCATTCGATCATTACAGGGTTTTTCATTAATTAAATTATTACATTGATAATATTAAATGCAATTATTAACTCGGTTGTAATTTTGTTCTATTAAACTTCTTAATTTAATATTTTTGTTTTTAATTTTATCTATTATTACTTTTTAGTTTTCATTTTAAGGTTATTTATTCTTTAGTTATATCCTTATTTAGTTTAATTAAAATAGAAGGGATGTACTTTGTTCTAAAAGTGTTAAGTATTTTTCTATTATTATTAATTATAATTTTAACTTTTAGTTTTATGTTTGCATTAAATAATTTAGTTTCACTTTATTATAGTGCTGCTGGCTGTAGCATGTTCACTTGTAAGTCATGCCAAAGGTATCGTTGTCCTAGCAAATGGAAATGCTACACCTAATCTAATATATAAGGAGGCATTGCAATAATTCAGTAAATCCATTTTTCCTTAATTACTAGAATAATAATAATCGCACTATTATCATAATTACGAATTATTGTTATGAATATTAGATATTTCTTCACACTTTATCACAGCTAAAATATAACATAATTAACAAGGGCCAAACCCTTTATATCCCGTTTCACTGAATTTTCAATTACGATGCGGGAGAAGTTGCAAGAAATACTATTACTAGTATATTAATATAATTATAAAAGTTTTTTTCAAGAATATGGTGGTCACCAAAGCCCATTAGATGATAGACATTCACTCACCCTTCAAACTGCAACACAACAATACCAAGTACTGCTGTTTTGCGGTAAAATATGTGATAAGTGGGTGGTACCTACCCAGACGTGCTTGCACAAGGCCCTACAACCAGTAAGGGAGTAGTAGGATAAAATCGAAATTTAGTTTGAGTAAATTAAATACGACGCATTGATTGCCAATTTTTTTTTGTAAATTTCAGCATCATCATTAACTTATCAAATGTTTTTATATAAATAAAGCTATACGAACCAACTGCTGGTAAATACTAACCACCGCCCATAGACATCGGTGCTTGCACAAAGCTATGAAGTAAATTTAATTTGGTTTCAATTATTTCACTCGATATTATTCGACTCGTAATGCGAGAATACTCACCCTCGCTTATGCTTAAAATGGATAAAAATCCAGTTATAAGCACAAACACCTTTTTTCTCCCTTCTTGGGAACGCTTTTGCTAGTGGCTTAGCTCTATCAGTAGGAGTGACTGAGGCGTTTTATTACTATTGGTTATTGTATAGCTTAGCAAGAAAGATATTTTTTGGATAACTTTATTCTACGAACTCGGGTTTCGTCACGGATTTTTATTACAACGTTATCAAAATAACGTAATTTCAACTGTTTTCCGTAAATTACCATTTACACATTGTAATTTGTAGTACTGTCGGATATATTATACGATGTTTGATATAACGTTTTATATTAATAAGAAAAAAATAATTAATTATCTTCTTAATAATAGGATTAGGTTTGCTTTGTTATTACACAGTACAGTACAGTACAGCACTACAGTACGTACAATTAATATCATTTGTTAGTTGTATTACAGGTAAAAGTATATTTTTAAGTGTTATTTGAAGTTTAGTATTAGTACGTTTTTTTTTGAATAAATATTATAAGTTTCTATATAAAATGTGTCCTTAGTTTTTGAATTTCCGTGGTCGTTTTAAATTCTCGTACAGCTATAGACTATTTAATACAAAAGATTAATGAGTAATATCGGCTTATAAACGGCAAAGATACCGCATAAAGTACACTTAAAATCAGCTGAAATTATATAATAAATTTTAAATTGATTTAAATATGTTTACTTTAAGACTATTTAGAATCGGTACTAAGCACGGGAAATACGATGCACTTAAAATTCTTCATTTTATTAAAGAATTTAATAACAATATTTATTTTAATATATATATAACTATAAAAGTATTAAATATGACCGACTAAGATATGTTTTAAGACTTATTGTATGAGTTCGATTCTTGATAAAAATGAAATATTTAAAAAAAAATTATAATAATTTAATACAGCTTAGATTCTAAGTTTTTTCATATGAATATTGTGACCATTTGTATTTCACTGAGGTCGAAAGAACCCTTACGTATAAACGGAGAATGTCACGGTCCATTAGGTAAGGACGTACTAATGGAAGCCACCCTGAAGACTCGAAACCACGCTGGATATTATAAATATTACATAACATAAAATTTTACGTTAACGTAACATTTCATTGTTCATCATCGTTATACGATAAACATTGTTTTTAAATCGTAAATTCTGACCGCGGCTTTTATAAGTAACAGATACTCTCATTAATTTGGGATGAAATGAATAAAATAATACATAATGATTTATTTTTGGGTTTTCCATCCTATTACAGTCAATTAGTGAAACAACATTCGAAAGAATTAAAGATAATTAATGTAGATATTAATGAAAAGATACTTATTTTAAATAAAAACATTTATTATTATTATCCACGCTGTGCCATGCTCCAAAATTATAGATAGTTAATTCTTGACACCGTCATTGCGCTGTCAAATTTGGACCTCAAACATCTTGTTTGATACCTACAATTCAATTAAATAATTATTCTTTCGACGATCTTAACCTCCTAGCTTATATTAGTTTCTACCCTGAAATAATATGCTTACCTTAGTTTCATATTGTTTTAATTACATAATGTTAAGTTTTCTAAGGTCATCTAGACCGATTTCAGCCACGGCGGTCAATCTCAAGAGAGATTAGCCAACTGCGCAGGAGATATTATAGTGCAAAAGTTTTCTAGGCTGGCACACTGAGGGATTGGAAAATAGTGCTCTGATAGTTTAACCTTAAAGATATTCGTAATATCCGTTGGTTGAAGTATCTTTGTTGTATGTATGTGCCTAGAAGTTATAACTCAGATGCCTACATCGCTGTTTTAGTAAATCAAGACTCACTCATCGTTCCATTAATGTGATTTATCTATAATCTTGTATTTGAAGCGGCTCTCTTAGTAATTAGCTTTTAACTACTCAAGGTCGTTATATTATAATAATATTGTCTATCTCATCTGTTATAAATATGTAAATAAAATATAATAGACAATTAATAGAAATTTGGTTAAAATTCTCTCATCAAGTTCAACAACAGTACAACTAAAGTTTCTCGAATTCCATTTTTAAAAACGTGTAATTTTAGTTATATGGTAAAATTGAGATTTTCATCCTCGTCATGCTTCTAAAGAAAAATATAAGTCGATAGAATAAAAATATTACTGGCTTTACGTTAATTAGCGTTTAGCTAAACACCGATTTATCTCTTCCCGTCTTCATTGATTTTACATTCGTAAGAAGACCAAACAGCGGTGTTGATTAATCACCTCCTAAGCAACATTTATAGATATAGCCGTATATGTTTTTCATTTTAATGTCACTTTGGTTATTCTGATAATTCCTTAATTGTGTAATAAATTAGTAATGGTGTCTTGACTTAGGTAATCTTGTTACTAGCTCTTAAAACTAAGGCTTCGTAAGCTGATTGACTGTTTATTACAGTAAAAATACTTTAAATAATATTCTATTTGGGATATGGATATCATTACTTCTTAAAATTCTGAGCCTATATATTAGCTTTAATGGTAACTTCTGAAGGCCTGTCTGGGTGGGTACCGCCCCCTTATCAGTTTTTCTACCACCAAACAGTTACTACTCTTACTACCCAGTCATTTGACAAAACAATTAGCAAATATGTGTGCAATTAGCAATTTGCTCTAGCTATACGAAGCGATACAAAGATTGAGCAATTTATATATTAAATAAAGCCGTTTGCGTAATGCAGGGGTATTTTATATCAATTAAAGGTTTCATCCATAATTCTATATTAAATAGGCCGAGATGGCCGAGTGGTTAGAACGGATGAATCTTAACCAATGATCGTAGGTTCAAATCCGGGCGAGCACAATGATTTTTATGTGCTTAATTTGTGTTTATAAGTCATCTCAAGTGAAAAAAAACATCGTGAGGAAACCTGCATGTGCCTAATTTCACTGGAATTCTGCCACATGTGTATGGTGGAATAATCTCCAAACCTTCTCCTTAAAAATAGGAAAGGGGGCCTCAACCCAGCAGTAGGACAATCACAGGCTGTTTAAATGTTAAATTAAAAACATAGCATTTTTAAAACAATAATTTAAAACCCAGGCCAATAATATAAAGGTTGACAATGGAATTGTTAATATAAATAAACACAAAATGTTCTGAAAAACATAATATCTTCTTATAACAAGCAACTACTTACCACATAAAATTGCTTAACACAGCAATGTACAGTAAATTAATATAATAAAATAAATATTAAAAAACCTACACATTATTTTCAATTTAACTCATAATTAAGAAAAAACTTTTATCTTTTATTTGTAGAATCAAATAGATCAGATATTTAGTTCGGCTAAATTTAACAAACAACCGATCCAGTTGCTGTGACAAGGGGATAAGCAAGTCATTCAATTTGTCGTACACTGGTTTTCCCCTGTCGCGTAACACGTGACAAATCACGATTTAAGAACTGAACTTTTTTACGGCAATCGTACTGTCCCCTGGAAATAATCTCTAAATGTTAGTTTTTATAACTTCGATGTTATTTCGTAGAAAAACCAAAGATTTATAGACAAACTTACTTGATAGTATCACAAAAATAACTGAAACTTTTACTATTTTATTTTAAAAAGAAATATTAACTATTGTGTTTTAATATACTAGGTATTTTCATATATCAACTTTTCATGAAATTGAAACTGTAGACAAATTAAAAATAAATAGTAAAGTTCTGAAAAGAAAAGTAAAGAAAATCCCGAGGTACAGCTTTTTTCTTTGCAGATGCAAAGCAATCGAGACGATCTTCCTTAACAAGAGCTACTAAAAATAGAACAAGTGGACGGAAGGCGTGAAGTTTTGTCTTAACTCTCAACCTTTTCAGGGTCAAAGCGTCATTTAATTATCTCAACGTATTCAGAATCGTATAAAATATATATACCATGTGTCATATCTTATTTTGTCTTGCAAATATAACGGTAACAGTCTGTAAATATCCCACTGCTGGGCTAAGGCCTCTTCTCCCTTTTTGAGGAGAAGGTTTTTTTTTTTTATAGAATAGGAAGGCGGGCGAGCATATGGGCCACCTGATGGTAAGTGGTCACCAAACGCTCTTAGACATTGGCTCTGTGAAAAATGTTACCCATCGCTTACTTCGCCAATGCGCCACCAACCTAAGATGTTATGTCCCTTGTGCCTGTAATTACACTGGCTCACTCACCCTTCAAACCGGAACATAACAATATCAAGTACTGCTATTTTGCGGTAGAATATCTGATGAGTGGGTGGTACCTACCCAGACGAGCTTGCACAAAGCTCTACCACCAGTAATTAAATTTTGGAGCTTATTCCGCCACGCTGCTCCAATGCGGATTGGTGGAATACACATGTGGCAGAATTTCAGTGAAATTAGACACATGCAGGTTTCCTCACGATGTTTTCCTTCACCGAAAAGCACGAGATGAATTATAATCACAAATTAAACACATGAAAAACTTCAGTGGTGCTTGCCCGGGTTTGAACCCACGATCATCGGTTAAGATGCAAGCGTTCTTACCTTTGGGCCATCTCGGCTTATAAACGAACCAGTTATTCCGAATGGTTTCACCCACATTAAACGGTACTGCTCAGCCTGGTAAATACTACTGGTGGTAAGCTTGATGCTATAAAGTTTATACGTGGCTGACGTAAGGTCTTTTGCAAATCAGACTAGTAGATCCTAAGAGTATTGGACAAGTAAACAAAAAAAATAACAAATATAGCGATATACATTAGAGATGTGAAAAATATTCAAACAAACATGTTGAAACATTCAAATTAATTTTTACTTTCTTATTGTTATTTAGGAATTATTTAGATGTAGAACCAACGGCTTTTAATTGATTTCAGAGGAACGGGAATTTAAACATTATTAACTTCCAAAACCCGTGCTTCTATTAAAATTATCTCGACGGATAAATCAAATAATTTTGTATTGACCTGAACCGGAATTTAAACCCAGGCATCTGACATCTGGAATCTCATAAGACACTAGTTGTACAAAGCGTTACAGATCTTATTTAGAGTCAGGGCAAAGTTTAACTCCTTTAACATGTAGCAGACAATTTCATTACAAGAACTTGACCCAAACATGAAGACTTCCTGTCTCTGTTAATTATCCCTTGAAACTATCAAAACTCTGTAGCAACATAATTATCAGGACCTAAATAAGAAGTCCCTAGAGAATGCCTACCTTTCTTAAAAAAATTTACACAGATCGCTATTAAACTGATTATATCGGAGTATTTATGATGATATAATTATTGCGACGGTTGCGAACTCTCGCCAACTTTTTTAATGCATCAGACATTTAAAAAAAGTTCAGTCACCGAACTTCTAGCATATAAATAAGAAATCAGTAAGTTAATATGGATACAAAAATAAAAATTTAGTTGAGTAGTTTCGTTAATAGAAAAACGAATATTTTACACATAATATGCCACGCATACAAGGGAGGAGAGAGCGGTGGAGAAAGGCATGACGGCATATGAGAACGCCATGCCGTTTACACTGAATTAGAGTCGGTTGTATTCCCAAGGCGTGCCAAATGATTTTACATAAAAAAGGTGTCTTGATATCTAAAATTAGTATTTTTTTAAAATAATAATCAAATATTAATTAAGATTTTGATATACATATTGAGTATACTATTGCTGCTTTAATTTTGAAGTTGGTAACACTATTAAAAAGTAAAAAAGAGAGCATTGGCACTAGTGAGTGGAATTGCGGCGAACTTTTCTTGACAAGATTGAGGATACTATGATCAACCTCTATTCTACGATATAATTTGAACTAAAACGGGATATTAACTGTTTAATTTCGAGAAAAACATATTCGCAATGGCAATTTATTACGATAAACGGACACATTATTTATAAACATCATGAATTAAAATCTATTAAATGAATTGCTAGTGATGCCAATGTTCACATACATTCACGTTTCGATTATATTTATTTATTTTTCCAAATAATCACTATAATAACCACACCTTTACGCCATACAGTGCTAATTTTATAATAGACTAACTTTATTTTGTCAAAACAAAAGATATATTTATAATAGTAAAGAAAAGTTTCGTAATAAACATAAACAGGTTTTGCCGACATCTTTCTTATAAGACAAATGCGTTATAGATTATAAAACGTAAAGATAAAAATTTAATATTCTATCTATATTAAATAACCTCGTTGGCCGCGTCGACCCCGCCGACGTGCCGCAGCTCGGCCTAATTGTCGGCATTTACCTTGTCGGCTAAATCGCTGTAATTTGCAAGACTACCGACGCGTAGGCACTCCTGTTTTAAAACTCAATTTAGCTTGTCATTTATTTTCGAAAAACAGATTAAAAAGCAATATAAAGCTTTTATTAAAAACGTCGGAAGGTAGAGAAGTAAATACGACCTAACAATAAGAACTTGTGGGGCTATATCGATATTTTGTATTAACTGGAAATTGTACCTACAACTTGATATAAGTAGTACAGTTGACTACCATACTTATATGTATTATATAACGCATACAAACAAAATGATTTCAACATATTACGAACAGCATGAGGTCGACGTTTAATTTTTTTTTCTTACAAAAGGATATTGCTGATATTGCCATATGCGCTGCCAGTAATAAGATTACATTGTATCCTTGAGTACACAATAATACGAAATATTGCCGTTTGGTATTTGAATTTAATGTATAAAAATTTAACTTATTAGATCTTTTTATTCATTTTATTTTGATCGGTTAGTTCCTGCGAAGCAAGTGAATTTAATAAAATATACAGTATCTTTACTACACAAATGTAGAGATTTTTTTGTAATGCCTTACGGACTACTAAACCAATATACATAGAAGTTTTAGTATATAATATAAGTAGATGTGCATCGTCTCCAAGACTAATGATGTGATAAGAGTTCATGTTCTCATTACATATACAAGGGAACATTAAACATGATATTATACCTTCGACCAAATAGTAAAGCAATAATAAAGCCTCAATAGTTAATCGTTATAGAGAACGCTTAGTGATTTAAATGTTATAGGTTCGATCTAGAAAACTTAGGCATATTTATAGTACTTATGCCAAATATTATTTAGATTTTTTTTCTTTTCATTAATAGATGACGCTAGATGTTTTTTACATCAAGCTATAACTATTTATTTTTGTGAGTACTTAATTATGCTTGGTCTATTTTAAAATGTGAAAACAATCAAACTATCTGACCAGTAGTACATATTCGGTGGTTTTATTGTAAAATTAGTACAGTATTACCGAGTAACTCCCAAACACAATGTATGCGCGCTGAACTAAGGTGAAGAAGATAAACATATTAGAAGTTTCTTTCAAATAAGCAACGCTAGTATTATTTTCATATTTTGTTAAGATAAAGGTAAAATATGATTACATACCACTTGTTTGCCTTTAAGTTTCTTTAGACTTCTACTACAACTATTATTGTATTAAATCGCCAAGTATAAACCAATGTACCGTCAAAGGGTGGATCCAAGATGGAACCAATATTTAGACATTTGCCAATATTATTTTATATGTTAAGTACAAAAGTACACGACTCTAACGAAAACAAAAATATTTTTCATAAAGATTACAAGCATTTATTTGTCAGCATAATATTGTTCAAATAGAAGCTTACACAAAACGGAAACATAATAGGCCGTAAATCATATACTAGAAAAATATTTAGCTTAGAGACACGAAATACATGGATATTTTTTCATAAACCGTCAAAGGTTTGCTTTATATATTTCAAGTCACATTGTCTTTTTTGTATGATAATAAAAAAATATCGTAATAAGTATAAGTATTACTTTTTCAGCGTCGTACATTAATTTATCATTCGCTTGTCATTATTATATTTGGGGTTAGTTTACAATAAAAATAAGTAAAGTTACTGCTTTTTACATCACCTCTGACGTAAGGGTTCTTCTACTTTCAAAAAGAATGCTTGGAGCTCATTCCGCCACGCAACTTTAATGAGGGTTGACGGATGCTCATGTGCAATAATATCATACAAGGTTTTTCTATGCTCAAAGTAATAGTTTTGTGTTTCCAATTCATTTAAAAAAAATACATAATCGTCTGACATTCATAATTTATTTTCGTATAAAAGCATAGCGCGTATTAAACCAGAGGACGGACACTTGAATGTATGGGTCTAGTTGCCGCATACTATAAATTTTCTTTATAGAACGATCCAGACTTCAGAGCCGGACGCGCCCTGGGTTACGAGCCTCTCGTAGTTCGTCGCGTTACTTTACGGGAATATACAAAAATATTACATCTATTTTATCTATACTTATACATAATATAACATAATACCCTGTTACATTATTCACAAACATCCATCTGATCCCAAACTAAGCAGAGCTTATACTATGGAAAGAAAACTGATATACTACACATACTACTTCTGTTTGTATTTTTTGATGAAGGCGGACGAGCATACTGGCCACCTGATGGTAAGTGGTCACCAAACGGTCTTCAAACCGGAACACGACAATACCAAGTACTGCTGTTTTGCGGTAGAATATCTGATGAGCGGGTGGTACCTAGCCAGACGAGCTTGCACAAGGCTCTACCACCAGTACTACCTACTACCAAAATACTAATACAAACAGACATTTTCATGCACACTAATGTCTGTCCTGGGTGCGAATCGAACCCACAACCTTCAGCGTGAAAGGCAAGTATCTACCAACCACGCCAACCGGCATACTTATATATTAAGCTCAAGGTTATTGTTTGTTTGAATGCGATAACCTCAAGATCTATTAATCCAAATTTAAATATTATATTTACATTAAATTACCCATATATTGAAAAATGTTATAGATTATATAACGCTACGACCAATGGAGGGCTAGCAGTAACGCTTAACCGCGCGGAGCAGCTAGTCTCCGATAAAACCACAAACACGTAGAGCTCAAGTTTTTTGCGTACATACAAGTTCAACTCACGAGACAAGTAATAAAACGTTTCACCGTTAAGTATATTAAATATGCACACAAAACAAACTTTGGATCATGACAACGGTGTTCATGATAATATTATTCTTTATAGCGCATTCGCTCGGAATTGTTTGAAGATATGTTACTGACCGACCAGCAGCTGTTCAAAAGACATGCAGGACATATTACTGTGTACAAGTGTGTTCGCAAAACATAAGTGCAATCTGTATTCCCACACTCTCATAATCCAATGGGACGGCAAATCCGACAGGACCGAAAAGATTTCAAGCGTAGCACGAACGGTTTTTCATGATTTTCAAAGCAGTATGAATAATTATACGTTCTCTTTCTCACTTCAGTAATTTGACGTTCGGAAAAGGAGACAAAGCTTTATGTAACTTAATAACAACTATACCTACAACGACATTAGTAAAGTAATACGTTTAATGATTTCAATCTTAATAGCGGTTCTGTCGCAATTTTCTTGCTTTTTATGCAAAGAGAGATTTCTTAGCAAACTTGAAATCGCCACAAGCCAACGGTTGATATTATTTTATTTGTTTTGTGAATGTATGAATATAAAATCAGAGTTCTTACTGCTGAGATGAAATATAGAAGAACATTCTTCAAGCATAAAATATATTTTCAGTGAAATATTCCATTTCTCATATCGTTATGTTCTTAAAGTAATACAACTTTGACTTTCCTTTTAGTATTATTCATTATTTTTAATGAATAATAAAGGGTCAAATACCTTTTGACTCTTTATTTCATTTGAGAAATATATCAATTACCGATTTTCTTGTTAGTTTCACATTCAATTTAATCTTGTCACATAATTGAATAATTTAACAAATGATTATAATAGCCAACTTGAACAAAAAGGGAAAGATAGAAATTTCTTATTATTTTAAATGAATCCCCGTATCACACTTTTTTTTTAAATATATTATAAATGATATCTGTATCACATTATTATTCCATGTCGCACCTTAACCGCATTCCATACTCGTAAGCGGAAAGAAAATCAAATCATCCAACTCCATTTTACTCTCTGAAATAACCCCGAGAACCACTTTGTTGAATAAAACACTGAGTGCAGAAATTCTTCCAAAATATTACTTTTTTATTGTTCTTGTTCAAGAGATATTAAGGACGTTAAACTTGCTCAAATCCCAAATAAAATTCCCTGGTGATTATCTAGAGCGTTACGATGAACATTTTATTTGTCAGGTTAATATATCTCCCAAAATAATGGGTACTGTAATTTATGAAATATAAATAGTGTTCCAATTCATACAAAAACTTCTTAAAAGTATTCATACACCCAAGAAATGGATGATAATAAATAATTAAATCATGTAATGACTGTAAGATGTCATTCCAATATCTTATTATTATTATTTTTTAATACTTGATTGCACAACATATAAATAACAGATAACATAAGAGTAACAGAGAACAATAAATCAAACAGCAATTGGTGCGCAAAGGCGGTCTTATCGCTTATAGATCTCTCACAGATAACCTTTGGGGAAAAAAGTTTTGTAAGAGAACAGGTAATAAAGAGAACAATTATATTAAAGTATAACAGTAAATTACACATACCTACATACCGATAATACACGTACAATAATATATATATTATTGTACGTATATGTATATACATATATGTATATATTATTTAATTAATGAATACAAAGTTCTTTTTTTTTTAAATATATAGGCTAGCGCTTGACTGTTATTACACCTGATGGAAAGTGAGATACAGTCTAAGATGGAGCGCGCTTGCCTAGAAGGTGCCTATTCACTCTGGACTTGAAGGTACCCATATTGTAGGTGGTGGGGAAAACGGAGGTCGGGAGGGCATTCCAGACCTTGGCGGTGCGTATCAGAAACGAGGAAGCAAATCGTTTCGTACGTGTCTTAAATACGTATATATGGATATGGACGTTATATATGGATAATTATAAACTACATACTATTTCGTACATACATACAAAGTAAGTTCCATTAAATTGTACCTCTAGTAACACTGTTGTTAAAGCTGAACAGATGGTTCAATGGATAGAAGACATTTTAACCGAATGTTAAAATCCTTATTTATAGGTACTTTATATCGATCAGCATTAATGGAAAAAATTCTGAATAAGCATATGTAAAAGCCGAGATGGCCCAGTGGTAAGAACGCGTGAATCTTAACCGATGATCGTGGGTTCAAACCCGGGCAGGCACCACTGAAGTTTTTCATGTGCTTAATTTGTGATTATAATTCATCTCGTGCTTTTCGGTGAAGGAAAACATCGTGAAGAAACCTGAATGTGTCTAATTTCACTGAAATTCTGCCACATGTGTATTTTACCAATCCGCATTGGAGCAGCGTGGTGGAATAAGCTCCAAAGCCTTCTCCTCAAAAAGGGAGAAGAGGCCTTAGCCCAGCAGTGGGACATTTACAGGCTGTTACTAAGCATATGTAATTTAATACATCAAAAGAAATATTGACAGATGTACATATGTGCATGCACAAGACAGGAGCAGCGTGGTTGAATAGACTCCGAATCATTTAAAATGAAATCCTTTAAAAATGAAAGGAACTCGGCAACGATGCATTTAAATATTGGCAAAACTTTTACTAAAACTCAACAACACAATATGTTGTTGATTTAATATAAATATAGCCAATGATTAAATAGTATATGTATATCAAGTCGGGCTTGCGCAATCCCCTATTATCGACAGTTTCAAAGATTAAAACATTTATATGAGTTCTAACAGTCTATTTCTGAAGCCTATCTATATTTGTAAAGTTTAATTACATTAATAATATACATACCTATACTTAATACGTATAATAAAACCGCGACGAGGTCGTATGTAGAGGACATTATTGTATGAAATAACTCAACTCAACACTGCTTATTATTCTGGTACTCACTTTAAAACGTTCCTAGGAATATAATAATCGATTTTGTTTATCATTCATAAAATATTTTTGTTTGCATACATTTATGACACAAATTTGTTTACAACATTTTCTTTATTTAAACAACATCATATTTTTTACTACTACAAGACATCAGGCGTAAGACCAACGGCTTTCCGGAGCACGGGAGTGTAAACACCATCCATAAGATACTGGGTTGTTACTAGGAAAAATCAATAACTTTTTATTGGTGGGCCCGGGCTTTATATCTAGGACTTCAATATCAATTGCCTTTTAAGCTAGCCACTACACTGAAGAGGTAATCATTTATGCTTCTATAATACTCAATTACATTATAAACTAAATAATAAAACTACTACTTCTACGTTCCTTATTTCAACAAAGGTCTTTACTGTTGATACTGAACATCGCTTTCGCGATCTAATCGCGCATTATTATATAGTATAGTCCATTTTATTTCAAGTATCTTTAAATACCAATTTATATTCTAATTCACAAATAAAAATAAAGTTAATGTTTCACTTTATGATAAGTGGAAAGTGTTGTTTATCGAATATCGTTTCTCTCGAATAAGACTTTTTCGAATAACGTTCAACGTCTATTTTCCTTTCATATTTCCATCTTTAGGAACGATACATTATTCGAAATCAATTGGGTAAACACGAATTTGAATATTATTATAGTATATTTTCAATAGATAATAATTTACCTATATAACAATATTCACTTGTCTATTACAATTACGACTCCTAGTAAGACAAAGTCAAGTATATTTGACTAAACAATCAGCCGCAAGCCGTTTTAAACAAAAACAAAAAATTTATGAATTTTTCCTCCACAGACTTGTACGTTTTTTCTTATTAAGTTTTCTTTTCGTAATTTACGTATTGATATTTTACGGCTCTGCTATTAATATAAATAGTTAATTAATAGTAACTTGTTTGCAGTGAATTTCTTCAACAATGCTTACGCTAAGGAGGAGGTTCGATCAAAGTAAACCGAGACTTGGTCAGCACCCAAAAATAATTTTGAAATAGCCTTAACCTAAAAATATTCTATTCCGTTCTGACAAAAATATTACATTATCATATTACAAATATTTCCAGTTAATTTTCAAAGGTCTCCTAAAAAACATGTCGATCGATAGTCTCAGTCAAATTTATGACTAATCTTTAGCCAACAATTTTTTGACCTATATCTTTATTTATTTCGTTCAATAATATTTATGACAATTTTTTTCAACTTGCAAATTTTACTATAACATATACATATATATACTGCGATATGATTTTTATTTGTTGTTAAAGATAATCTTTATACCAATGCATGTTGAGTCGGTACATTATCGTATAATATATATCGCTTAAAATATAGCAGGCATGTTCTCTAATGCATATCAGGCTTACAAAGTGAAGAAACTTTCCTTCAACTCAACTTTACTACACTAATTTATAATTTGTAATACTATTTACAAAATAAGGTTATAGATTAAATTGTATAAAATTTAAAACTATTCTAAATAACCAGACTTCAAAGTAATATTATGAGTTTAAATGCGGAAGCTGTTTGCTGCCTCATCACGCCTAAGCCACCGTCCGATCTCATTGATATTTGACATAGAGCGTCAGACCTGAATAAGAACAAAGCATATAAATTACGAGATTTACAGGAAAAATAAATTTGGAGTGGATGGAGTCACGGAAACAAATAGTACTAAGTATGGTAATCAGTTTACGATAACAGAATAATTCTTTCGTTAAATGGCTTGGGCGTGATTAGAAAATGTAGATATAAAGCTCCGTAAATACTTATTTCTATTAAGATGGATTTGAAACATTTGTTTCAATGTCAATTTCTCCAAGATAAATTTTCTATTATATATTTTATAAAGAAGCAATCAAATAAATAATCGATGGGCGATTTAACCTCTCCACTCATGGAGAAAGTGTTGAGCTTACTCCACTGCGCTACTCCTTTGGACATACTGGTTATGTCTGGTGGTAAGGAATTACAGGCTTGCTCAGATTTTGAAACCGTGATCTTCGATTATGGTTCACGCGATTTCGGTTCGAAATCTACAATAAAAAATATTTTTTAAATATAAAATTTATAAACAGCACATTAAAAAAACAATTTGACTTTGATATTTATAATAAATATAATCATTTCTTCTTAGTCTTTGAGCTTTTTGCAAGCCTGTCTAGATATGTACCACCCACTCAATTGAATTCCCATATAGTAGTTATTGAGAAAATATCCCAAAACAAAGACTGTACGATCATTAAAAACCCAAAACTTTTTGTATCAGAAAATGGCATAGCGACTTGTCTGAGAAAACCATACTGATGTCAATTAAGTCTTTGAGTGAACATTCTATAACTCAACGTGTAAATGTTATTTGCTTTATCTTGTTATTTGTTTATTATTGTATCGATGTCTAGTTATTTCTTCAAAGGCTTTATTTACTTTATTATTTCGGAAATAAATCACTTTACTGAACCTTTCAACTAAAGTGCCATGAGCTGAAGAAAAGTTAAACCAATTATACGGCTACAGGAGAAATATAATACGGAATTGTGGAAGTAACGAAGCTGAAAATTGGCTGATATTTAGACTATTTTATTTTATTAAAAGTATTGAATTTCTCTTTGTAATATAAAAATAAATTATCACTTAAAACAATAATTTTCGTTTCGTTTTATTTTTTTTAATTTTAATAAGACATCAAATTAAAGGTCAAATCATTTTATTAATTTTCTATTATTTTCAATCACCCGTTAAATTTTAGATTAAAAAGTAATAAGGTTATAGATTTAATTAACATACTACATACATTTAACAGTAAATTCCCTTGATACCACTTTAACTTCGATACTGATACATTATATATTAGTAGATTTTAGGAGTAAGATTTTTTTTATTTGTAAATAATGAGACACTAAATCTGGGAGAACTCACAAATCGATTTCTTTAGTATATGGTGACCAACAGTAACCAGTCATGACATACATATGTGTACGTAAATATCGTACGTGGTACAATTTACTCATGAAGTCACGTAACACTTAAATTCTAAAAATTATACCGCACTTAGACATATTTCATTTTTACTCAATGATCAAGCCCGTCTAACATATTTGTTCTATTTAGATTTAAAAAATAAGTCAAAATCATAACGTAAAGCTTAAGATGAAATTAAAAAAAATGTATTCAAATTATGCAGTATTTTCTGTATTAGTACAAAGAAAGCGTTTTGTTTTAAAGAGATTTTTCAAAATTAATACGTGATCAAAACACAGTAACCCTTTTCACGCCTTTATACATCATTTGTGTAATTTTAGTATAAACAAAAGTGAAGAGCGTTGACAAAGGGTACGGCTTTTAAAACCAAGTAAAACCAAGGTAGTCAAATTTTCATGTTAATTAATCTAAATTAACGAGCAGCTTTTATAATTTAATTTACCTTAAAGATGATTACTGTAATTGAATCACTTTGTGACATCATGAAAAAAAATAATGATAGATAATTAAATTCTCTCAAAAGCAAATTTATCAATAAATATTATTGTATTGAATATAATAACACAATATAATCAAAAAAATTGATTTATTTGAAACGAATCAATTCAATCAAAACAAGTATTACCACTTACCCTGATCTGCCAATTCTGTCAACAGTCATCGCAATTTAGCACAATTCACTCAAAATCCTGAGGACAAAAAGTTACAAATCTCTTATGGCAAATTTACAAAAAAATACAGAAATAGCACAGTCCAAGAACACTATGAATTGGATTCGAAACTTAATCAAAGAAAATGTTTATAGCGTTTAGCGTACTAGTATGAAAAGGGGATTGAATTTAGTACATCGCGCACGTCCTTTCACGGCAACTGCTGTAACAGAACTGAAATAGAATTGAAGTTGCAAGTTGGTGAAACATTTTACGCTTCCAGGGGATTAATTCGTGCCAAGATAAAACAAGTACTAACTGGAAATCACGTTTAAAACCTCAACCTGCTTTTTACTTTAAATTTAGTTGTATAAAAATTACAAATTTCAAATAACGTCGGCGTACTCTTAAAGTGATATGAATAATGAATTTTGCAATTGGAAAATTTTCTACTACGCTTAGGATCATTTGTTTAAACTTAACTTATAAAAGAGAAATTATACTTTAAAATTGCTGCTATATTAGCCATTTAACTAGTTCTGAAACTAAACTAACTTGGCTGGTCTTTTATTTAATGGTAGGTATTAAGAAAAAGTAATCATTTTCTCTTGAGGGGAAGTGAAATAAAGTAAAGTAACAGCCTGTTAATATTCCACTGCTGGGTTAAAACCTCCTCTCCCTTTGAGTAGAAGGCTTGGATCTTATTCCACCTCGCTACTCTATTGTGGGTTGGTGGATGCACATGTAGCGGAATTTCAGTGAAATTTGTCCTCACGATATTTTCCTTTACCGCCGAGTACGACATAAACTATAAACACAAATTATGTTCATAAAAATGTATCGGTGCTTTTCGAGGTTTGAACCCGTGAACATCGGTTAAGATTTACGCTTTCTAATCACTAAGCCATACCGACTCTTTTGAATAGAAGGTTGGAGTGTATTCCTCAAGGATTTATCTTTCACCAACGAGCACCAAAAGTATAATAAAGCATAAAAACTAGCTTGCCCGGGTTTGAATTAGCAATCTTCGGTACAGATTTTAATTGTATCAATAATAAAAGTTACGCGGTATATTTGTTTAGATATACGAAATTTTAAATTTAAAAAGTTAGAAGATAATTCAATCTGATGCTATAATATAACCCAGGGAATGAAAGAATGAGGTACAACCACAGCACCTCGTATTTTTACAAAAAAGATAAATAGTAGTTTTTTAAAAGATAAAATAAATGACCCAAATTATCGCACTTTCCTTCTGTGGCTCACATAAAAATAAAGTTGGAATCAAACAATCACATTGAGGTTGTTTGAAAGGGAGACGATCGGAGTTGAAAGCTTGCCAAGCAATAACATGCGAGATGTAATTTATATACTTATGTTGTTAAGTTCAACTTATAATGGTTCAATAATTAACATTTCCTCAAAATTCGAGTAATGAAGTTTCGTTAAATCAATCAATCAACGATTTAAAATTAACGTTTTTAGACTTAATATTCAGTGACTTTTAAGTTACTTATATACGTTACACCTACTCAATAATAATTATTTATCACCTGCAGAATTATAAAAATACTTTTTTTTATATGGTATGGTGGACGGTAAGGGGTCACCAACGCCCATAAGCATTGTAAGTAATGTTAACCATCGCTACACTGCCAATGCACCACCAACCTTGTGTGTCCACCAAAATTATTTAATTATAAAACTGCAATCATCTATATTACTGCAAAAACTTTAAACAAAAATCGCCTACAGAACCATAAATATACCTGCAACAAGAGCCGTTAGATATTTAGTAGCGTTCACTATAACAAAGGATAAAACATTTATTTTTACCTACAATATAGTTTAGTGAACACAGAGGAATTATTTGATACGTGCTGCTCGTATAAATAATGGGCAAAGTTGAAAGAGTTCGAAATTTAGCTACCCAAAATTTTGTCGGAAATTAATTACGTAACGGAGACGCCGATTAAATTAATATCACATCTGATATTTTTGCTAAATTTAATTAACAAAAACAATATCGGTTAAGTGATTATCTTTGATCATAGATTGTTTGTACTATCAGAAATGTTAACCATCTCCACTAATGCGTCATCAACCTTTGGAACTAAGATGTTATGTCCCTTGTGGCTGTAGTTACACTGGCTCAATTATCCTTCAAATTGGAACACAACAATACAAAGTACAGCCGTTTGGGGGAAGAATATCTGATGGGTGGGTGAGCACGACTTTGTTGTTTTTTATATCACTTATCATCAGAAGGCTCAATTTGTAAAAACATAAGATACTTTTGTGGTTTTTACGTTTCTATATACTTACTTATCTTACTTACTACCTCTCTATTACAGTGTTCTTATACTTTTGTGATAGCAATTTTTACGGTTTTAATAGGACCACCAAAATGAAAAAAAATTATCAGTACAAAAAATAAAAACGGAAAATTATCAATGTTTGTGTAAAACTCAAAAACTATCGCTTAAAAATTACGACTTATTTCACCAACAAAAAGAACAAAAATGAAATATATAATATATACCTATACATATCTACATACCTATACATATCCCTCCTTATACATATCAATAGTAACATCCCCTAAAAATAATAATTTAAAACATTATTATATATATAACATTTTCGTATTTAATAATAATAATAATGTGTAAATTATTATCTATAAATATGTCTCTAATCTCTCGATTTATTGTAAAGGAAGTATTCCTTTGCCTTACCCTAAAGCGTCCTTCATTAACCATACGAGACAAGTCACGCCCTCATAAGTCGTAATTAATAATTATTTTATGCAAATCAGCCTGTATAAGATAAGAGCCCCAAAGGAAACCAAGCATGGGCTTAATGAGATTATAAATGAATGGGTTATAATATTCTCTTGCCGATGATAATATTTGCATCACAAGTTTTAAATTTGATATCAAACTTTTCTATTCTATTGTCATCTTTTAAGATCCTCTACACAACAACCTTCGTCCTCCAGAGCCGGGGCATTATGTTAAAATGAGATTATGATATGGTTCGTATAGGCGCAATCAATAGCAATGTCAATTTATTTTCCTTTAATAAAATAAATATTTGCTAATCCTTATTAATCACATTAACCAATATATTAATAGTATTATATTTCTCAACACAACAATAAACATAAAACACACTTAATAATATAAAAATTCACAGCAATATAATCTTTAATATCATCGGGATAAAATGGAAAATGCCAAATTAAAGCTTTTAACGCTTAAATTCAAAAGATCAACACTGAAGATTAAAGTCGTTAATGGTTTATGAATTTATAACCATCGCTTCCTTTTGGTTAGTTTGTTAATAAATTTTCATTGTTGCATTTTCGATTTACCGATTTAACATAATCGAATTGCTAACGTTGTTTCATTCAATTTGTGTTATTAATTAAGTAAGCGGACAGTTTTTAAATATTTGATTCCCGGTTTCTCGTTGACAACAATTTAAATGTATTGTTAAACAGCTAATCAGAATTGTAGATTAATAATTGCGTTTTACTTTTCGTATTATTAATTATTATTAAAAGAGATGGCCCAATAGATAGAAAATGTGAATCATGACCGAAGGTTCGCGGTTTCAAGTCTAGATAAGAACCGATGAGCTTTCATATGCTTAATTTGCGTTTATTATCTCGTACTCGTAAAGCAAATTATCGTGAAGAAACCTGAATGCGATGGATGAGATTCTGTCCAATGTACTCGTAGTAGTATGTAACGAGCTTGCGCTGGATCAGCTTGGTATATGACTTCTCTGTATGTAGAGAGGACACCTTCACTTATAAGTAGAAAATTTGTGGCCTATTACTATACTTCACTTTCTTCAATTTAAGCAAAGAAAACGTAACATTAGATATTGGTAGGCAGACTGCCATTTCCAACAATTAGTATTATTAAATAATAAAGGCTTTTTAAAAATATACCTTAAAGATGTATTTTAATATGCATTCTATATTTAATGTAATTTTATAACGCATCAAAAACTCTTATTGGAACACTAACATGTGTTTTTCTAGGAATATGTATTGTAAACCTATTCCAAATCTGGCGGGGATTCCATCAAATATTCCATCTCTGTTACATAACGTGCAACCTTACATAATATAATTGTATTTGTATTCTATTATACCCTAGTGTATTAGATGATATCAAATACAGAGATATGAGATAAATGAATGTTACCTCAGTTTGATAATTATCGACAGCTGATGACCGATAATGGTAAGAAATTAATCAATGGGGCATCTAAATAATTGATGGAAAAGGAATACGGTCGGATAATAGGACACATATTATTGCTTGATATCAAACAAATTTATTATAATATTGCAGACTATTCATTATTTAATTATATAATATACTTTAATTCACTGGTTCTTCGCAGTTCTACGGTAGTTCTTTTCGTGGTATTAGAGGTACTTATGTCAATAAATGAGCATATACTTTTAAACTGACTTAAATTTTCGGTTTTTAAGCTACATCAGATTATAAAATGAAATTGCCTCGCCCCTGTCTGAATGTTTGAATTGAAAAAATCTCAAAAACTAATTTTCATAACGTGTTGATCAATGGACAAAAACATTCTTGAGGATGGTTTAGTTGTAAAACACATTATCGTTTTGGGTAAATTGGCTGAAATATGACGATTATTGTTGAAGATACCGAAAAAAATATTCGGACTTTTCTGAGCTTAACGTTTGTTACGCAAGCCTAGTTACAAGTATATGTATGTATTACAATATAAACGTTTTTTTTTTTTGTAAACTTTTGAAACCTGGGCGAGTAGCTAGTTAAAATTATATAATAATATTAAACGTCAATAGATTAATTTAAATTCTTAATTATTTTGCAAACTTCTATCAAATTCAGTAAACTTTGTTGATTTTATTATTATCGTTTTAAATTTACTTTTAGTAGGTATTTGACTGTTTTATTATAAAAATTAGATATACTCAAGGCGTAAATCGTTTTTTTGTGTTTATGAAGTAGGTACGAGTATCAAGAGACATCATATATTAACGCACTAATTGTACGTGTAAATACGTACGTGTTGCAAAATACACACTTTCTGAATCCTTCCTACGTTTTTTGGGAATTTCTGAACTCTTTACAAAAAACTTTATTTTAATTATAAGTAAAATAGTACATTGAATAATTGGAGCGTCTTCGATTAATTTAACCAACTCTAAAATTAGTCTGGTCATAAAATAGAATATTCGAATTCATAAGGTTTAATAAGAAATGCTTATTTTCTTAATATCTATATTTAGTCTGTCGATTTGAAAATTCGAAGATAATTTTTCTCGTCTTTTTATCAAAATTATTGTTTTTTTCCAACTTGTGTTCAGTTAATGTATCAAATGCCTTATTGGAATTAATACAATAAAAATCATTGGGATAAAAAAAACTCATCATGGGTCAATCGTACGATCAGCACAAAAATGACACTTTTTTATAGAATAGGAAGGCGGACGAGCATGTGGAATACCTGATGGTAAGTGGTCTCCAAACGCCCTTAGACATTGGCACTGTAAGAAATGTTAACCATCGCTTACATCGCCAATGCGCCACCAACCTTGGGGCCTAAGATTTTATGTCCCTTGTGCCTGAAATTACACTGGCTCACTCACCCTTCAAACCGGAACACAACAATACCAAGTACTGCTGTTTTGCGGTAGAATATCTGATGGGTGGGTGGGTGGTGGTTGATGAAAAGAAATGTGTGCCTTGTTAAATATTTACATTAATAATACCAGTTTAGTGTTAAAACTAGATCTGATTAAAACTAGATCTGATTATCCACTCTTATTGTTTGTATCATTCATGTTATTGACTTAAAAAAATAACTTACATCAAATATTTTTAAAACATAATTAATATATACGATCGAAGATTTATTATCATTACCAAAAAAAAAAAATCCCGAGTTAATTCTCAGCTTCCAATTTACGTTTATGAGATAATTATTTTTATAAATCTCCGAAATCACCCCTACCGTTCATCCGTTAACAAACAACAAAATCCCTTTACCTGATTTTTATTAAAAAAAAACTAAACGCTAATAAATTAATACTTAGCTAACTAGTATTAGTATTAGTATGAATAGCATTTGTTTGTCTCGATAAGATTATGTTTCTCTTGATAATTTTTAATTCTTTTCTCATTTCAGTTTTCATTGGTCATAATATAATTTTCATAATATATTTTGTTTTAAAACAATTTATATATTATATATATACTAAATACAAATTTTGAATAGCAAGCGATGTGGTATAATAATGTGGTTAAATATAATGACCAGCCTATCGCTAACAAAATACATAATATGTGAGTAAATTCTTAATTTTATTTATCGATTTTCAGATTTTTAAATATATTTATAAGTATGTAATTATATTTTCTTAGATATACTTCTAATAGATAGTCTTAATATATTATAAACTCTTATATATTATTATTTTTTAAATTTTAATTGCTTGTGTCTAATAATGCATGCCTTTTATAGTTATATTTCTCTTTTGAAATATATTTTGTTCTTTGAAATATATATTCTGGTACTGTATAATAATATACTCTTTCACAAAAAGTATTAAGTTTCGAACTACACGATGACGTAGACTTGCAAAATGGCTAATAATAATGCATTTTGAATAACAATAATAAACAATAATCTCCTCCAGACTTATTTTGGCCACGGCGGCCAATCTGAAGAGAGAATAGCAAACTGCGCTGCACCTATTATAGTGCACAAGTGTGTGCGTAAGCACAGATGCACTCTCTATTCCCTCACTCTCATAATCCGATGTCACGGCAATCCGAGACGATCGGAAAGAGTTCTGGTGCCGGAGCAACGGCTTCACGTGCTTTTCGAAGCACGGGAGTGAACACACTTCCAACTTCTAGACTCCGGGCTTCTACTGAGAATTTTCGACAGAAAAACATAATAACTTTTTATTGCCCCGACTTAATTTGAGCCCAGGACCTCGGCGTCTGAGGCCACTAGACCAACGAGGCAGTCATTTTATAGTTATAAAAATAAGAGTTCGTTGTTTTAATTTTTCAAACACGTAGAACTTTCTATTTTTCCAATGTTTTTTAAATCAAAAGGTTTTTTTTGTAATTTTAACAAAGAATATATTTCATTAGAAAAAGTATCAGAATAATTTAACAATTTTACACTCGAATAAGGTATGTTTTTTGTTCAATGGAAACAAAGTAACTTATTTTTCTCAAAAATAATATATTATACTGACAGCTTTGCATATCTCAACGTTCGAGATGGTTTCCAAACTTTTATTATGCATTGAAAGTTTTATTTCGATTGATTTATAGAATCTATTTCAAAATAATGTTTTCAATAAAGTTATAACTACACTGAGACTGATAACTTCTATTGAGATTTGAACTTGTACATGTATTTTAATTTTCATACTTTCTATTTTATTTAGTAGTGTTCCCTCAGATATCGCTATAGGACCGAATGTTGAATTTTTTTTAAAACATTTAACGCTCTTGATGTGCGAAAACTGACTTACAATAAAACGATATTTTTATTCTTATGTATTATATAAGTATTCTTAATTGGTATCTTATTGTAGGAATGTCTTTCGAAGGGGCGTGACCTAGCGGCTCGAATTGATCACGTGATGACCATCGTGGTTGGCTCTGCCGAACTCATCGGCCAGCCAGGCTGGCTTTACACACTTCAGCTTGGACTCTTGATTGTAAAGGATATCTATAATATTTCAGTTGCTCAGTTTTGATTCCTTTGTTCTATTTATGTGTCTAAATTGTACGTGTCGATATACCTTTATTGTTGTATAGTTGTTTTAATTTATCTCTTTAAAAATCCTATTTCCATCTTGATTCCTAAAATTATAATATTCAATGAATAATTATTGTTTATAAATTTATTTTTTGTTATTTGAAGCGGCTTTAACGATTTGTCTGAAATTATTGTATATAATCCCTAAATATCTTATATTAAATAGAAAACTTATTTTTGTTCTGGTTCGATTGGTTTTTACACCAAGAAAGTATTCGTTGCTCGAATTATTCATTATTTCTTGAGTATATATTATTGAATCTATTTACAAATGGGCAAAGACAAAACATCACCTTATTCATATTTGTCGACCAATTTTCTTTTTTGTATAGTAACTATTAATGGGTATCCGTGCTTTAATTCCTAAAAAAATTAAAGAATTGAAAAAATAAGTGTGTAACATGCAAATTCATATATGTTTTCAATAATGTTTATGGTTGAATTTTGACCACTGAGCGAACATTAGTTAATTTGTTATTATTATTATTAGTGGTGTCTTTTATGCTATTAATTGGGGAATGATAAAGGTATTGGAAAGTTTCATGATTGTAAAACAAATAACGTTTGAGAAATCGAAATAACTAAATATAAAAGTATTTGTATATAATTATTATTAGTTATTAGTTTAATACAATTTTGAATCAATTTCATATCAATTTAAAAATATTTTGTATACATAAAAAAAGTCAAATGCGGACTAGTAACTAACAACTTTTTTTTTAAATCGAAGAGAAAATTGTTATTGTAATTTATTAACATATAAATTGCTAGGAGGCATCGTTCAATGCCCAATTATAAACTAATTGGAATATAACAAAAGAAAGAGTTAAAAAATTTGGCTCACATCTTAATTAAAGGACGTCTGATATTTTAAACATTTTTCTTTTCCTTTAATTGGATGTAATGGAATACTCTAAAGTTTATGCAGGAAAAAGGAAAGTTAAATGTCGACTTGAGTTAATATTTTATGTAAGCAGTTTGTCAAAGTAAATCTAGATACTTTTTAATTTCAACGTGATCTTCCTGAAGAAAAAAGGTTTTGGTAATATTAAAAATATCTTATTAGATACCAGAAAATAGTCCCAATATATTTAATACTTTGTTAATACTAAGAATCGAGTATACAGATGTAAGGACTTTGAATATAAATAGCTAAAAATATCGTCATGTGAAGTTTTGTGGGTGTTGTTAGACTATTTTGAGAATTGCTTTAGAATTTAGCGTTCATTGTATTATTTCCTGTCCAATAAACAATAGTTTTACTTTTATATGTAGATATAGAAAATATCCGAACACGGGACTTCTACTGGGTGAGGTTGTCTTGTCAGAAGAAAACTTTTCTGACCCACGATCACACTTATAAGGTAGCAACAAAAATTTCAATTTATCTCTTTTTATAAATCTGATAATTTTGGACACGAATATTTAAAAAAAAACCAACTACGCAGGACTAGGCTCTAGGCTCAATGGCTTTACGTGCTCTCCGAGGCACGGGATTGTACAGACTTCCAACCTCAGACTCTCAGGCTGCTACTGAGAATTTTCATGGCACGAAGGTGAATTTCATTTCACGCCCGGGGCTTGAAAACACGACCTCGGGATTTGCGGCCTTATGTCTAGCCACTAGACCAACAAGGCATTGACATCAATGTATAATTTCATAAGCATCTAAACATATGGTATTATAATAATAGATGAATATCATTCGAAAGTTACTGTGACATAAACAAAAAATAATAGTATATTTTTGTAAACAAAATAAAAAATCAAATAAGAAAACAATCACAATTATTTCAATTACCTTAAACTTTTTCGATCAAACTAAAGTCTAGGCTTAAGGTATTTTATTATCTCGGAATTGAATTATTTATGAATATTAAAATATGAATATATTTGCGTATAATCTGTTAATCTGAATTTTAAAAGAAACTTGCTGGACCTGGTCTTTCGTATGAAATAAAATTTAGTATTTTTTTTCGTCTATAACATCTTGTATAGTCCTATTAATTTTTTTTTTTGTTTTGTTATCATATCGCGGTACTACTTGTTTTACGCAAAAAAGTTTCACTCTTTAACCTGAGAGAAATGTTGTTGAGTTAAAGTATGTCTTATAAATATAAGCTTTTCTTTACAAAACAATTTTTTAAGGTAAATTTTCCGAAAACATAATTGGTACGTAAATAATAAAACAAATTAAGTTACAAATAAATGATTTTTCTAAATGTTACATAAGCTGTTTTTTAAGTAATTATAAAGTTAAATATTATAAAGATTTTATCCCCGTGTTATTTCTTGGCATCGTTACTAACATGTACCAAAATTCCTTAAAGGCATCAATAGTAGTTGGTTTCTAATAACATTATACGCGTGATTAAAAATTTTATCCATGTAAGGCTTTCCAAATTGATGCGTGAAGGATCTCCAATTCTGATTAATAAGGTAATGCATGTCGTCACCTGCAATTAAATAATTATTATAAAAATTATATAATTTTATTGAATAATATATAGAAATATCAGTGCATTTTAATAGTAAGATGATAGTTTATATAGCCCAGTACTATGTATACCGTACGCTTTGTATTCATTAATTAATATTAAAACGCATTTTTTTCTGAATATTAAAAATATTTAATTTGCATAATAAATATCACTCAATGTTTTATTAAAAAAATATAAAGATGTTATTTTGAACTAATAAAAGATATTCTTAAATTATTTTGTATCAAAAAATTCAATTCTTAAATGGATTGAGTAAATTTCCCCTTCTCCATTATTAAATAAGTCGCAGGTGTTATTTATTATCAACGAAAAAGGGCACTATCAACGAACGCCCTCTGATATAGTATTTGGGCACTCTACATTTAATAGGAATAAACCTTTGTCAAAAATGCCCTCGTTGTAAAAGGAGTTAATAACCGTTTTTAATTCGATTATATTTTTCTCGTGTCGCAAGCATGTTCTAGAAGATATTATTGCGTATTATAATTTTCCACTGATACATATTAATGTCAATATTGTGTCTGTATTTAAGGTAGATAGACTAGCAAATTTGGTTGCTCAATGGTGAGTGGTCACC
Source organism: Nymphalis urticae (assembly GCA_905147175.2). Classification (NCBI taxonomy): domain Eukaryota; kingdom Metazoa; phylum Arthropoda; class Insecta; order Lepidoptera; family Nymphalidae; genus Nymphalis; species Nymphalis urticae. The sequence goes on along the minus strand of LR989994.1, from coordinate 3,434,744 downwards.
GTCGCTCATAGACGCGAGTTAAGAAATATTTATTTTAACGTCGTCAATACGCCTTTAACTGGTGGTGGTTTATTGGTGATAAGGCTTTGTGCAAGCTCGTCTGAGGAGGTACCACCCACTCATAGGATATTCTACCGCAAAACAACAGTACTTGGTATTGTTGTGTTCCAGTTTGAAGGGTGAGTGAGCCAGTGTAATTACAGGCACAAGGGACACATAAAATCTTAGGTCCCAAGGTTAGTAGCGCATTGGCTATGTAACCGATCCATCGGTTTACATTGAAATTTCTTATAATGCCAATGTCTAAGGGCGTTGGTGACCACTTACCATCAGGTGGCCGCTATATGCTCGTCCGCCTTCGTATTCTATAAATAAAATTAGTCTGGCTCACTGTTAAAATTAGATCATAATAATAACAAGTAATTGACGTTTAATGGTAGAAAAACCGATGACTAAATTGAACCTTCCCAAACGGACTTAATGTGTCCAAATATGGCACTACCATACGTTGGTGGTGGTGGTGGTGCTTTACTTACTTTTCTCCTTATTTCCATTATAGAGGTTAGAAAGGCTGAATTCAGCATCGTCTGATATATCATGCCAGTAATAAAATTCCTTGAGATCAATCACCTGGTTTCCATTACTGTCTAATATTATATTAAACGGCATAATCATATCAACTTTGACATTTTCTAAAATAAAAATAAAATACATCAACATGGGTTAAATTTAGTTTATACCTATACTAAATCTCTTTTATACGCGGACTTCAAATCGAATTGTAGTTTTCAAGTATCTTTCATTATAATTATAATAAAAAGTACATATGTTTTTTAAAATATTAATACATTATCTACAAATTAAATTATTAAAATTGAATATCATCTAATTATATCTTAAGCATGTATTACTTGATATAGTTTGTAGGAGTCTACCTGTTGAAGTATATCAAGTAATGAAGAAAGATTCTTAAAAATATGAATGTGAGATGAGGAATTAATATGAGATGAATATGCGCAAATACAAATGCTTTTTGTCACACAAAGCTGACACGACCAGAAAGAGATAAGACATACGACAGTCAAGAAACGCATAAGATATAACTAAGTATACTTACTAAAATTCAGAACTATTTTTCCTTCTCCACTGATTGGCATTGAAAACAAAGTTCCTGAAATATTGTATTGCCCTTTTCCCGAAAGGTCGAAGTGAAAATTTAGTCGTGATACATTGGATTTCAAATTGAGACTGTTAAAAAAAAAGTTTTATATGAGTTGCTTGCTGTAAAAAATGTGTCGCTTATTTTATTTTATTTTCAAATTTATATATGTATTTATCTTTTCTCAACGTCAGCCATATTATGGTTTACAATAATGACATTAACCACAATTAACAAAACGAAAACGGGAACTGATACATAAATATTTAATAGTCATAGAAAAAGTGCTTTCTTTGGCTTCGTTCTGATTGGGATATACGATTTATTTATATTTAATTTTATTTAAAAAAAGATAGATAGTATTGTAGATAGCAGTTTATTTTATTATAATCAATTTTCGAAGCTACCACTAAATAATAGGCAACGTGGCCTAGAAGCCTCCGCTCCAAGATATGGAGCAGCATAGGGTTCCCGAAATATGACAAGCAGTCTTCAAAAAATAATAATAACATTTTGAACTCTTGTATTAATTACAAGTAAAGGCATGCATGTGAAATTCCATTTTGCTTTAAAGTTTCACATCAAAACTGAAAAGAGACACTTCTTAAAATTAGGAAATTATTGTTTTTGCGAACTTACCCAAATTCGTCTACAATTGCATCATTTAGTCCTATGTATTCCAAGTCCTTGGTTTCAAGTAGTAGCCCTTCGTGTTCTAGTTGTAAGAAATCCACCTTGATAGGATCAAGTTGTAGAGAGCTTATTTTGGAAGAATCATACATAGAAGCAGGAACAGAAAATTTGGTATATAGATTAAGAAACGGATATTTTTGAAGGAAACATTTTAATGGAACTGAAAAGAAAAATATGTCAATATATTAGTTTCATTTTATTTTTCAAGGAAATTTATTGCCAATTAATTAATTATTCTGGTATCTGGTACCCTTTATGCTAAATTATACAACTACTGGCTAAGCTACTATTTTAATCATATATAAGCATCATATATATATAGTAAGATTACAAGTAACAAGATAAAATTTAACATACAACTAAATAAGTACAATAGAAATGTTTGTATTTTTTTGGGTTAGGTTGATGATCATGGCCAAAATCTTACACGTTTGGACCGGCATTATTTATATAAGTTTCAGTTTGATAGAAGTTTGATCATCTGAGTAAACTAAGGAGCTTTACTATAATACGTTTGGACGCTTACTAAATATTAAAACACTTAAAACTGACCTAAAATTTTGTTAATACTCTACTACTTAATATGTATAATAACAAACATTTAATATGTATAATAATAACCTTTAACTATAATTATATGTGAATTATTCAAAACATTACACTACATAATATCATGTTTAATTACTTTTTTGTTATAATATATATGGTATATCATAAATTATGCTATATTTACGCTACATACAAATATACTATGTGAAACTGTGTTTTCGTCTGACTTTACTACCTTATCACAAATTTTCACAAATATAAGTCAGATAGTTATTTGAGTATTCTCCTTTAAAATGACATTTTCACTTCTGGTCTGTAGGAATATATATTTTTAAATTCTGCGCTTCCAGTTTTACTTTTTTTTCCGGAAGGGCAAATGACTCTACTCCACCTGATGGTAAGTGGTAGTAGAGTCCAAACGCGACGACGACCAGTACAGTCGGGAAGAAGGTTCTGCACTAGCCGCCTCCGCTCTGCCGACCCGCAATATGCCTCTTCACGCCTCGTTTGAAGGAACCCGGGTTGTAAGCGGAGGAGAACACGTGAGATACACGTGAGATTACGCTGATAATTAGAAACGTATGTCCGACAAAAACTATACTTATAAAAAATCGACTCAATGTACAATGCGTGAGCATAGAATACGAAAAACAATTTTTATATATATGTATTTTTTCCGATTTTCTATTACAAATTTATCAAGCATTGTGTTTTTAATTTTAATAAAAAAAATATATGAATAAATTTAAATATACATACTTTCAATTCAGCTTATTGGATCGCCTAATGTTTATATTACTAAAAATATCGTTAATTATAATTTATATCAAATATTAAATATATTTTGACCATGGAGGGTGGATCATTACAAATCACTTTGGAAATATTTCATATTACAAGTCGACACCATGAATAGCCAAGTGTTTAAAACTTGTGAATCTAATCCAAAGATTCAAACACAGGCTACACCGAGTTTTAACGTACTAAATTTGTGTTTATATTTCATGTCTTACTCAGCGGTGTAGGAAAATAACATGAGATAAAACAAAAGGCATCCACCTACCCAGATTGGTAGATTCCAAGCCTTCTCCTCAAATCAACCAAGATGGCTGAGTAGTTAGAACAAGTAAACCCGGGCATACACCACTAAATACAAATAAAATTATATTGCATTTCAATAAATTTACAGTCTTCACGTTAAAATATGAACTCTATATTACACCGTATAGCAAGTACTGATGTTTGTACGTATGTTAAACTAAAAGACCTTGTCCTCAAGGAAACCTTTAGCTACATGAACTAGCTGTTTAATAATAAAGACATAAATACATTATAAGCGTATTATAAAAAAAGGATTATTTATTTTTTTATAATACGCTATCAGACCCTTTATTCGAAATAATTTGCTTGCATTATTTCTATTCACTTGCAGTGATTTTTTTTAATATGTAGTACGGACTGGCTAATAGGCTACCTGATGTAAAGTAGTCACTATCTCTTATAGATATTAGCGCTGTAAGAATTATTCAGAATTCCTTACATCGTCATTGCGTTTTGGAATGAAAAAGCTATGCTCTTTGTGCATCTACTCATCTACTGGTGGTAGAGCTTTGTGCAAGCTCGTCTGGGTAGGTACCACCCACTCATCAGATATTCTACCGCAAAATAGCAGTACTTGATATTGTTGTGTTCCGGTTTGATGGGTGAGTGAGCTAGTGTAATTACAGGCACAAGGGACATAACATTTAGTTCCCAAGGTTGGTGGCGCATTGGCGATGTAAGCGACAGGTAACATTTCTTGCAAAGCCAATGTCTAAGAGCGTTTGGTGACCACTTACCATCAGGTGGCCCATATGCTCGTCTGCCTTCCTATTCTATAAAAAAAATGTTATTACACTGCCTCCACTCACAAATTAAACCTAAACACTACAATATAATGTAGTGCTGTTTAGCAGTAGAACTAGTAAGCGGTATCTAGATAAGTATCGTGCTTTTATATTGTTCTTTTGCTTTTATATGTCTTACACAAGTCACGTATATTTTTTAGTCTTTGCCTACCAGCATACAAAGTTAGCGCTCTTCTTAACACTGTTAGTCCCTCATTGCCACTTTTATTATACGCACATAAAATATGAAATATACATAGATACATAAAAACATAAATAAACAACAAATATATAAAAATAACGTACCATTTGCCAACGTAAAAGAGGTCTGAATGGCCACTAATAAAATAATAAATTGTGAAGTATACATGACTTGCTTCTTTATGTGTCAAAGTACATAATAACATCCATAATAACTTACTTGCTTTTTATACGTGCTACGTGATATAATAAAAATTACTAATCTTCGTTTATAAATAATTCATATTGTTTTTATACAACATTCAGTGTTATAAATTATCCGAGGGTTTCGTTGTAATTGTAAAATCCCGAGGTCCATGGATTCAGGGTTCAGTCCGGCCGATAAAAAATGTTAGGGTTTTCTATTAAAAAATTCTCAATATTGGCCCGGAATTTGGAAGGTGACGGCTCGAAAAGCACGTAAAGTGGTTCTGAGCCTGAACTCTTTCCTATCGTGTCGGATATGCCGACTTATCGGATTGTGAGAGTAAGGTAGGTAAGGTAATAAATATTGCAACTTTGTATGTGCACACACTCGCACACTCGCGAAAAATGCGTTACAAGACGTCTAGTATGCCCAGAACAGAACATCGGAATGCCCACTAAAAAACCAGCGGTACTCTCTCCGTCTTTTTGAGGAGCGCCACGGGATCGCTTGCGCATGCTACCGTGACGCAGTTCTAGGGGGATTTCTGGGTACAGGCTTTTCCCCCCTCCCCATTCATAACAATTCTTTAAAGTTCATATTTGGAAAGACACATTAGAAAGTTTCATTACATTAAAAATACAAGAAAGAAAAAAAATACAAATGAAATGGCACATTGAAATAATAACTTGGTATTGTATAACTTTCGGCCTTTTTTATAAATTATTGTCTAGCGGGTGATTAGTTAAACAGTTCTTTGTATCTTTCCTTCGAATGTCAAATCAATAGTGACAGAAAGAGCGAAATCAGTGTTTAACTAAACAGCCGCTAACCAACGTTTATAACAAAGTTAGTATATAAAGTTCATATATGAGTAGCTCGTCAAAATGCATCAATCACGACTTCTCATTCATTTATAATATAAAATATAAAAGGATTTCTTGCTAGTTATGTAAAAAAAACTGACTTTATTTTATATAATCGATTTACAAAGTCAATATGTATAAAAATTAAAGTGTTCGCAGAGATTTGACATGCGGTTTTGGGAGGAAACCTGCATGTGTCTAATTTCACTATAATTCTGACACATGTGTATTCCACCAACCCGCATTGGAGCAGCTCCAAACCTTCTCCTCATAAAAGGAGAGGACGCCTTAGCCCAGCAGTGGGACATTCACAGGCTGTTACTATACTACTATATATTAATCAACTACGGTTCGTAGTGCATAATATAGTTACAAATCGCTTCGGTTACGTAAACGTAAAATTTGTTTATATTTACTCCTTCTTCGATTGGAAAAGGTTATAGAGAATTGAACGCAAACCAATTTCCAATATATGGTTATAAGACAAACGGACGTTACAATTATTTTATATATTTATTATTATTCATATATGCAGAATATATTATAGTACAATGATATTATACCATAAACAGTTTTTTATAACACTATTACTGTGATATAAATAAAATTATTAAAATTCATACAATTTGAGTATATCAGGTACTAAGTATTAATCATAAAAAATATATTTTAATGTTTCTGACGCAAATACGTGTGTGTACCTTTAGTCTAATTCACTTTGCATAGTATATATTACGTGCATTGGGTTTAAGTAAACTTTCCGAGTGGGTATTGCCTCAAAGTTAAATATAAAATACAAAAACTGTCGAAATATACTTCTCTTCTTAAAACTGGAAGTCGCTGTGCTACACGCCATCTAGCGGCGAATAACAACAAAGTGGAAAATATCGTATAAACCTATTCCAATAAAGAAGACATATTTTGTTACATAGCCTATTCCAACCACAAGAGGAGTGAAGACAAAAAAACAATTTTACATTGAATTGACACAAGATCTTGAATAATCTATGATTTTTTCTTGAATTCATAATTACATTATCATTATAAATGGCGTCTTCAATTTTGTCGAAGTCAGTCAATACTTTGGAAGTAAAATCAATTTTTACATAAGAAGTTCACTGGAATAATGTTGTATTATCAATAAAGATAAATTATTCACTGTTTGTAGACCATTAAAGAGCAGAGCTATTAGTAAATCGCTTGGAATGTGTAAATCTATGATTTGCTTATGTGAGGAGCTCACTTCTTAGCTTCAACAGATTTTGTCGATAATAATTTGGATTATATAAAAATACATCTTTATTTATTTTGGAAATTGCTTAACTTATTTTCAATACCAAATAAAAAGTGAATTTATTGTGATTTAGATCTAATTCTTAAAACAAATAATAAAATGCCTTCAACATACTTTATGAATACTAATAATCGTTAGATTTTTAATATTGATGTTTTATGTTAGCTGGCATCAGTAGTTATGTCAATTCAAAATGATATAAAAAATGAAATAGAAAACAAAACTCGAATAATATTTACAAATATGGACGAATATATTCATTATTCAAACATATTTCTTTTTTAATTTACATTAAATAAAAATAGAGAATATCAAACTTACATATTTTAAATATAAGTTTGAATTTTATTATAATATAAATTTTATACAATTTCAAATTTTGTGTTCGAAATCGCTTAAACAGCTTTAACGCTTAACATCTTTAATTTTTGTTTATTTTTTATGAATATTTTATTTAACCTAACAAGTATTGTAATCTATCAAGGGCATCGACTGCATGTAGTTTCTTAACTTTTCATAAATACTATCGGCGACCGGATCCATAAAAATCTTTCCATATTGCACCGTTAAAAATTTCCAATTCTGATTAATAAGAAGATGCATCGAGTCACCTGAAACATAAAAAATATTTTTAAATATAAATTTACACAATTCTATGTATTTTTTTTTTATTTTTAAATTTCAAATAGGTAGGTTGGCAAATTAGTTATCTGATTGACATGATATCATACTGGTCCTAAATTAAGTAGGTAACTCAAAATCCTACTACCAAAAAATATTAACAATAGCGATAAGAAGAAATCTCATAAGATTTTCAAATTATAATAAAAAAGAGATTGTCTTACTTAATTCCTTATTTCCGTAGTAAAGATTCGATAAATTAAATTCAGCCTTTTCTCTTACATCATACCAGTAATCAAATCCCTTCAATTCTATATTTTTTTTACCATTCACTTCTTTTATATCAAACGGAATTATAAAACCAAGTTGAATATTCTCTGAAATGTAAATAAAACAGTAAATAAATAAAATAGAAAAATAGCGCCCGATATTGCCTTCAATAATATTATTAATTTGATGGTAAGTACAGTGAGCCAAGACGGCCCAGTGGTAAGAACGCGTGAATCTTAACCGATGATCGTGGGTTCAAACCCGGGCAAGCACCACTGAATTTTCATGTGCTTAATTTGTGATTATAATTCATCTCGTGCTTTACGGTGAAGGAAAACATCGTAAGTAAACCTGCATGTGTCTAATTTCACTGAAATTCTGCCACATGTTTATTCCACCAATCCGCATTGAAGCAGCGTGGTGGAATAAGCTCCAAATCTTCTCCTCAAAAAGGGAGAGGAGGCCTTTAGCCCAGCAATGAGATATTCACAGGCTGTTACGGATTACGGAAGAACAGTTTTGAAAAGTGATAGCCTGTTATGGTCCTAATGCCGAGCAAACACTTACTTAAAAAAAAGTGCTTAAAGATTGGAGCTTATAACACTTCTCCAATACGCTGTTTCGTATATAAAATGTATAAAAATATAAGTAGTATTTGCACACATTGAATACAATTTCAAAAGACAATAAAATTTATATAAAAAACTTTTTTTGTTTCTAAAACTTACTAAGGTTTACTTGAAAGGAACCTTCGCCAGCAATTGGTAATGAAAATAATGATCCACTCGTCTTGTAGGGATGCGTGATCACCATATCCGTGCGAAGAGATAGTTGCGCAACGTTAGTGACTAAATTAAATCTGGAATATAATAACACAATTAATTGTTACTTTCTTAAAAGTGTAACCGGAAAATCTAATTTTCGTTTTTAAGCAGTTTTGCAAAAAAAAACCAACAATAACTTATTGTTGTTTATTGTGAACCATATTATATCCTATATTGCGTATGGGCAAGCTTGATTTTGTATGATGTGCACATGGCAAGCATGAACAATTTTTGTGGATAATTGAATGATCTACTCTATTTTTATCTTAACTATTTTCATGATAACACTCAGGGAATACCAGAAAAAAGTTATTATATATATTTATTATTAATACCTATTTAGTATTTATTTTAACAAATATTTGTCTACACAGTTCTGTATGGGTAAAGATCGATTGACGAATGTCGACGAATATTATTGATAAAAAAATGAACGAGATAAAATATTTACTATAAACAAAAAGACACATTTACTATATATGACAAAACACACTGGACTTCAAAATTTGACAACAATACTATTACTATAGATTATTCAATCAACAAATTTCAACTACTTTATATAATCAAAATTAATTACAGCAACAAAAATACTGATTATGGTGAGCAGTGGTGTGGTGGCGGGGATATCAGCGCAAGGTATCAATTACGCGGAGCGAAGAGTACTAGAAACTAAACTAACATTTAGTTGACAATCATCTTAAATTTTCAATTTTCGCCATGTATCCATGTTAATATTTGTTGTTATACATAAATATTAACATACGTTCTTACTTTCTTAGTTTGTGTCTATAAATATATACTGTTAAAACTGTATTTCAATATCAATCCTATCGTTAAATAATTATTTTACATACGTGCTACCTAACTCATCACACTCATCTCATTTTGTTTCAATTTAATCGAAAGCTAAATAGGTTCATATAAAAGTATTTTTTTTTAATTGCGTTTGAAAATTGTTGTAATTGCTTAATATTTGTTGTTGTGTACATTCTTAGTATCTACATAATTATGTATAAATTTTTGGATCGTTAATTTTTATCAAAAAATAAAATGATTATATTAAGGACTGCATTTGAAAGTAGCTTCTATTGTTAAATATGTCATTTCAGATGTTACTTATGTAAAAGTTTATTTTGTTTATATCGGTTCCAGAAACTAGAAATTCTATATGCAACTGTCATATTACATATATGATATATATCATATTAATATGATGCATATTTTTTTAGACATAACTTAATACTTCGACGCAGTCGGAGAAAAAAATTTTGGTTTAGGGTGCTGCATGGAGTGACCGCCAAAATTATGAAAAATACACAAATAACTATCTTTCTTTATAAGGATTTGCCTAAAATGTCTACAAAAATCAAAAATAGCATATACCTTAATCTTTTATAGACAACTCACTCAGACTACTGTTAATATTTATCGTTACAAGAAATGAATAAATAAGGATAGCAATTTTAGAAACATAACAAGATACGTAAATAAACGCATTAAAAATATGCAGGGCATGTTTTACAATGCTTTATGCATATATATTATTATACGCTCTTAGCACCGTTCTATATGGGTAAAAGATCGATTGACGAACGTCGACGAATCTTATTGATAAAAAAATGAACGGTATAAAATATTGATTTTACTTGTACGAAGTCAGGACGGTCAGCTAGTAAAATGTAATTCAAAGACACATTTACTATATATGACAAAACACACTGGACTTCAAAATTTGACAACAATACTATTACTATAGATTATTCAATCAACAAATTTCAACTACTACAATGAATCATTAGTACGCATAAATAAAAAATAATTTACAGTTTTTACCTACCCAAAGTCTTCTAAAATTGCGTCGTCTAGTCCTTGATACTCTAAATTTTTGGTATCTAAGAACCAACCATCCTTGTCCAAAGTAATTGCGTCCTCCTTCAGAGTATTAAAGCGAGCATTATATGTAACATTCGCATTTTCACGGAATACGTTCAAAAAACTACGGGTCTGGAGAAAACATTTCAACGGTATCGATCCTGTAAAAATACCGTCATGTTTTTAATATTTTATAGCATAGACATTGGCATTGTAAGTAATGCTACCATCACTTACATCGCTAATGCGCCACCGACCTTGAAAACTCAGACGAGCTTGCACAAAGCCCTACCAACAGTAAAATGTAATAATTTCAAGTACCTAATTTTCTACTAAAATATTTATGTAACAGTTAATATGTTGTATTTTTAAAATAGAAAGTATTAATGAAACAGTTGTAATGATGTAAAATCTGGTAATTAAACTAGTACGTTTGAAATTTAAACAATAATACAATTATATGCATATCGATAAAATAGTTTGAAAGAAAATTAGTCTCATAGAAACATTTGTTTCTATGATACTTATTTTATATTTTATATCTTTCTATCTTAGAACTTCAATTAACAAGATCAAAATAACAATAATATTAAAATCTCTCACCTGTCACTAAGGTACTTGTAAATTGGATACCAATAATCGCAAAATATATCAAAAGACCCATGATGAACAGCCAGTATCTGTGAGTACTGTGAGCTGCTTTATGTCAAGTTTGCCTTTTATACACCTTTTCGTATAAAACAAGATCGATTCATACCGTACGTTTTTATTTATTTACGCTGAATTCCGTACATTTTACAATTCGTATTTTTTTTTATTGCTTTTAACAAAATATAATTATTTATTTCGAGTATTATGCTTAAACCATTTTCAAATAGTGCAACAGAATATAGAATTTGGTTATTAACTATTAACCAAATAAAATCGAAGGGAAAATAGAAGCAAAACAAAATAAATATTTAACTGTTATGCGATTACCACTGATTAAAAAGATAATATAATTAACTAAATTAATAATAATATTAATAACCGAGAAATTGAAGTTGAAATAAAATATAAATTGCATTATAAGACATGTTAACCATCGCTTACATCTCCAATGCGCCACCAACCTTGGGAACTAAGATGTTATGTCCCTTGTGCCTGTAATTACACTGGATCATTCATCCTTCAAACCGAAACACAACAATAAAAAGTACTGCTGTTTAGCGGTATAATAGCTGATAAATGGGTGCTACTGACCCAGACGGGCTTGCACAAAGCCCTACCAAGCGAGGCAGGAAATGTCTTAAAATCGCGCTATTGTGGATTTCCAGACAGTACTAATACAATTTTTTTATTATATTTCCTACATCGTTATTGTTAACAACAAACATAACTGTATTTTTTATTCTATTTCCATTTATTTTATTTTAAGTTGTTTAGTGACCATTTTGCATGTCGTGGTAACCTTATTTCTTATCATTATTGGATGACATATTGTCACTAAATAAATAAATAAATAAATAAACTATAACCAATAAAAGGCCATCGAACTACATGCCGTTTTAAAACATTTTTGAAGATTTACAAAATCGTTATTGTAAACAACAAACATAACTGTATTTTTTATTTTAATTCCATTTATTTTATTTTAAGTTGTTTAGTGAGCATTTTGCATGTCGTGGTTACCTTATTTCTTATCATTATTGGATGACATATTGTCACTAAATAAATAAATAAACTATAACCAATAAAAGGCCATCGAACTACATGCCGTTTTAAAACATTTATAAAGATTTACAAAATGAATATTAATATTATATTGTGTTTGACATTTAAAGTGCCCGAAGTTAAATCAAGCTACAATAATAATATAATTAATGTCACACATGAAGATTGACAAAAACGTACAAAATTGCGACAATCCGCGTATCGTTGTTGATAGTATCTATAAATAATTATGTACTTTTTGTAACAAGACAACCGTTTCCTTATTCATACATTTGCGAATGAGACACATGTTTTGTCGTATGCAATGCAAATGCAAAATAGAAAAAATATATGTATATCCTAATGTTTTTAATACAATGTTGACTTTTGGCCTTTTATTAAATTATTAATTAAGAACGAGGCTAATTTGATATTCAAAATTATTTTAGTTTTTATAATTGTGGCCTTACTATTCTTCAATATTACACCACTGCAGTTAAAACACGTTGTCTCAAAATAATTTCGACGGTCACAATTGTTAAAAGAAATTATAATTTTAATTATATCTAATATTTAAAACTAAACACTTGTTCGATCATGTGGGAATCGTGGGATGGGAAGAGTGTGCAAAATCACGATGTCGACGAATTCCCAATTAGAGCATAGTCCGTGATGCTATTGTTAATGCCGCCTATGCATTTCGACTATACTCGTTTTACACCGACGCGACGATTAAAATACTGTATGTGATAATAATATTATGTATTGTTTGTTTTATTTTTATTTAATTTATTATTTTTTAAATTTACAGTAAACAAGGTAACTATGAATTAGGATCGCGTACGCGCGCTGTGCACGACCACAGCACGTGTATGTGATTTATAAAATATGTGAATACGACTGTTTTATTATACTATTTATTTATTTATATGCATAATAATAAATAAATATTCGTAATATAAGAATTTAAAGCGTATTCCAACGTTCTGCTTAAATGCAGGTTAATGTATGCAGATGTAACGGATTTTCATCCATCGATAACAAATTATAAATACTAATTAGCATACCAAAATTAAATTAGACTAGCGCAGGTTGTATTATTCAATTTTTAATTGATATGATAGGACTTAAATTTAAAAGCAAAAAAATATCCTAAAGTTAGTATTTAAGTCGATATCTATTCTTAGAGAATTTGCAAGGCAATGAGACATAGCCAACATTTCCTACCCTCCAATTATTCGTCAAAGCTTGACAAGTGTCGGGTAGAAAAAAGAAGCTACGTCAGACCCATACATCCTCAGACTCACTTTTGTGCGGGCAGTTGCGAGAGGCGGTCACTAGATGTTTGTTGCTTTTATAATGTTCGTGGTCCTTTTTATTTTATCATTAATTGTATTAGGTTTGCAATAAGTGCCTAGTTCTAATTAATTAAGCGGTTGTGATGGTTAGAAGTGCCCATATTGGTTTTAGTAATTGTAAGATTAGAAATTATATCAATCGGTTTATATTTGTTTATATAAAAAGTTATGTTTAAAGTCAATTTAAAGAATTACGTCACACATTTATTCGATAAAAATGCTGTAAAATAACTGTTCAGTTGAGTTGGTTGAAACTTTAGCTACCTATAAATGATAGTCTGTAAAATTATGATGATTGATAGTTTATAGGAACAGAATAAAGTTAAAAATGGACAGTTTCTGATATTTAGATTCTTCCAATGTAAATTGATCTCAGATCTATATTTATTTATTTATTTTATTTTTTAACAATATAAACAACCAAATAACAGTTAAATGATGGCACTACAAAAGCCACAAAAGTATGTCTACATATGAACAATCGTATTAAATAGGGTTCACCTTATACTGGAAATACGTTGGTTAAACGCTCTCACGCGTATACGTAAAGCGCGCCGGTCGTCGCGCTGTTGCCTATAGTATTGGTTATTTGCAGCGAAAGCACGTATGTCGGAGACGCACGACACTCCCTTTTAACAGGGTAACCTGGTAAACCTCTGTCTGCATTCGTTTGTAATATGTTTTTGGTAGATAAGGGTAGTAGCTAGTAGACCGGGAAGGACACCTTCAGCGCTGGCGAGTCGCGCAAAAATGTGGGGGAAACATATAACAACATATGCAATACACATTTATTTTGTTTTTCGATATTATATATTTAACTGGCTGTTACCCGCGGCTTAGCTCGCGCGTAAGTATAGGGTAAAGGGTAAATGGTTACATGGAAGTATGTGATTTTAAAGTTAGATGCATAAAATATCATTCTTTTAAAAAAAGTATATTAAGGCGTTTTTTTCATCGGTGAACTTAGTGATAGTTATAGCTTGACTCGATACATGTCTTCCAATCTACGATGCTATATCATATGCCGGAATGACGGAATTGTTCTTCTTGAAAAGTTCTAAAAAAGACTCACTCACTGACTCACCATAATCTTTTTTGTATGATAATCAAATTTATTCTAAAATAATGCATTATTTGCGATATCATTTTTATAAACATGGCATTAATTCTTATGAAGTATTATATCAAGATCATATCAGACAGTTTTTAGTACTTTTTGTAGTTTTGATATATTTCAACAGGTACTTGAGTAGGTTTTTTGTTTTCGGTTTATAAATAACTTTTTTTATATATATATATATATTTACCGGAAGGGCAAATGACTACTCCACATGATGGTAAGTGGTAGTAGAGTCCAAACGCGACGACGGTCAGTACAGTCGGGAAGAAGGTTCTGCACTAGCCGCCTTCGCCTTGTCGACCTGCAAAATGCCTCTTCACGCCTCGTTTGAAGGAACCCGGGTTGTAAGAGAAGGAGAACACATGAGCTGATAAGGAATCCAAAAAATGGAATTTTTTTGGAAGTGCGACAAAGAAAAGTGTTGCCAAATTTCTTTGTACGCGATGGAATTGATGCCACAGTTAGGCGGTGACATCGAGAGCCAGCACGCGTAGACTTTTGAAGGAAGGGGGAAGCAGGAATAAGAGAGAATAATTCCTCAGAGCACTCGCCGTGATACAGTCGATAGAAAGCGCTCAGCGCTGCTATATCTCAACGCAATTGTAAAGGCTCGAGGGTGTTAGTGACCTTTACGTTGCCAATAATGCGGACCGCACGTCGCTGCAACTGATCCAAGGCCTCAAGAAGGTAGTTAGCGGAGCCATCCCAAAGGTGCGAGCAATATTCAACACAAGACCGTACCTGTGTTTTGTACAACAGGCACAGTTGTTGTGGCGTGAAAAAACGCCGCACCTTGTTTAGAACTCCGAGTTTCCGTGAAGCTGTTTTTATGACAGCCTCGATGTAATCCCTTGGACTAAGATCGCAGTGAACGTCCATTCCCAGCATGACGATTTTGCTTTGTATCACCAGCGGAATGCCACAGAGGGAGGGAAGAGGTGAAAATGGTGACTTTTTCGCTGTGAGAGCGCATACCTGTGTTTTCTTGGCATTAAACTCAACAAGATTATCCTCCCGCCTCTCCTTAATTTCCGCTCGCCCAGCCACTGCGCGTCCGTGGTAACCACCATGCACTGTACTATCGTCTGCATAGCAATGAATGTTCCGGAGAGAGAGCATATCATTGATATGCAAAAGAAAGATTGTGGGAGATAGCACAGATCCCTGGGGTACCCCAGCATTCACTATATAGAATTGTGAAGCACAACCATCAACTAAAACACGAAGGCTGCGCTTATGTAGGAAGCTGGCAATCCAGGTGCAAAGCTGAGCAGGCAGACCGTATGCCGGCAGCTTGGAGACAACATTTCTGTGCCAGACCCTATCGAAAGCCTTGGAGATATCGAGGCTGACAGCCAACGATTCCCCATGCTTGTCGATAGCTTCACCCTAGAGGTGTGTTACGTACGCTAGAAGATCACCTGTATACGGTTTTGGTCGAAATCCGTACTGACGATCATGAATTTAACAGTGATCTTCTAGGTAATGGATCAGTTGGTTGTTTAGAATCCGTTCCATCACCTTACAAAGTATTGAGATGATAGCTATTTGCCGATAATTTGCCGGGTCAGATCGATCCCCTTTTTTTGGAACCGCTTGCACATTAGCTCTTCTCCAAGCCTTCGGCACACATCCCGAAGAAAGAGAAAGTTGGAACAGGCGCGTTAATACGGGAGACAGCTACGCCGCGCACTTCTTCAGCACTATGGCTGGTATTCCATCGGGGTCGCTAGCTTTCCGTAAATCAAGTGATTGCAGCTCCGTACGCACATCACGTTGCCTGATTTTGATGTCAGGCATCGTATGGCTTGGTCAGATGCCAGAAGCTACGGGAGCCCCTAGGGTGCGAAATAAGGTCGTGACCAATCTGTACAATGCGCTGTGCATCCGCTCTCGTGTAAGCCTTCCTACAGGACTTGGAGTTTGTATTGTAGTTTGCTTTCAGTGAGTCAATGTTAGATGCCCCGCTAATGCAGCCATTGATCCACTCGCGATATGCCACCTGCTTAGATGATCGCCAGCAACAGCAGCGGCACTAGCTGTCGGGTCATTCCCACTGAAGCAACGTTCCTTCCAAGGGACTGTCGCATAGTAATCGCGCATACCGTCCCAATCTGCCGACTTGTAGTGCCAAACGCGACGTTTGCATACCGCTGGTGGCGGCAGCTTGGCCTGTGGCACTTTGGTAGATATAAGGCTGTGATCCGAAGAACCAAGTGGAGCTTGAACCACAACCTGATATTCCACCGGGTGAGAAGTCAGCAGAAGGTTCAACCATGATTCATGGTGAGCATTAAAATCCCCCAAAAACATCAATTCCGCGTTAGTAAACTGCTCTTTGGCAGCATCTGCCACCCGACTAAGATGGTCAAATAATCGGCTTGTCTCCAAGTCACCATTGCGGAATCTGTAGAGGCACACGTAGACCCGACTCTGACAAATCAGATCCACACGTACCACCAACATGGAGAAGGAAGGGTCCTCCAAGCAGCGCAGTGGGTGACAGCAAACATCCGTCCTGACGAACAAGCATACTCCGGCTTTCGCTTTGAAGGATTCTTCAAGCATGTAGCCGGGATAATTAAGGTAGCTGGTATCGGCAGGTCGGAGTATTTGTGTCTCCATTAGAAACAACATTGCTGGCCGTGCTGACTCGAGATGGTGGTGAACAGCGTTTAAGTTAGCGTGGAGTCCACGGATGTTAGTGAACTGGACCTCAAACAGCGTGGGTATGGTGGGGGTGTGCACGCTGTACGACCGTTATTTCTGCTTTGTTGCGCTACCATTTGGAAAAAAAAATTGAAAAGAGACGTGTAGCGAGCGACGTATTGCCACGATAGGGATGGGCAAAGTGTGGAGGCGTGTTTCCCGAAGTGGTTTCCAAAAGAGAAAGTACACTGACCCGCCGGACGGAAGGGCCCCGAACCCCCCCGGAAGTGGCCGCCAGGACCCCACCTTCCGATCACCAACCGGCACGACGGTCCACCCCGAGATTATGCGTGGCCTGGTGGGGCAGCCTCGTGAGCTGGTTAGGCATGCTCGGGCCCCTGTACTATGCCACGGCCGGCCAGGTCAATACAGTTTCCCCCGGCATTGGTTCAGCAGTAGAGTCCACTGGACCAACACCAATCGCGGCAATGCTCGCTCGGACTGTATTAAAAAGTTCGTTTAAATAGGTATTTCGTACCGTCGTAGCATATATTTTGTCTCACTGTTTTGTTAAATGTATCCTTTGACGGTTAATTTATAATAAGTCCTTTTATTTTAAATACACAGATTTACCTTTCAATTTTAAAGGGACACAATTTTTTATGAAAGAATGAAAGGAAAGACATTCAAGTATATCGGAATAGATTTTAATAGGGTATACTGTTTTTTTCATGGCCAATGGCTTGTTGCAATATCTAGAAAATAAAACTAAAAATGTTGTATATACTGAAATATTATAAGTCTGCTCATAGTGATTTCTTTTATAATTTATACCCGGGTTTAACCGCGGGCACATCTAGTCTCTAATATTTCTGTTTTATCTAATTCACATAGCACCTATATACATGCATATGTGTACCATCTGATTTATTGTATCGAGTTTTGCGAACGGAATAAATAAATATCACCTTGACATTTAATAAATGATAAAAATTAAAACAGGAAATAAAACTAACAAATATATACTTGTACCCGTATGTTTTGATCATACAAAAATGTTTATTTACAAATATAAAAATAAAATTGTATAATAAGTATAAACAAACTATTATTATTAAGTTTCATATTAAACTGGTTGATAATTCAGTATGTTAAGCAGATATAAATAGTAATTATTCATTTTTGCAGTAAGAATAAATACTATATGTTTTTTAACATTTATCAAAATCTTTTAATGGCATCGAGAGCATGTAGTTCCTGAACGTATTATAAATGCTGTCGGCAACCGCGTCCATAAAAACCTTTCCAAAATTCACCGTTAGGTATCGCCAATTCTTATTCATGAGGCACTGCATCGAATCACCTGGTAAAACATGAATATATTTTAAAATAATAATAATAAATCTTTGTTTTTATAACATTACATATTTACTTCGTGTTAGGACTTTGAAAAAGCCCGCCTGTGTCCAAAGCAACAGTACTTAGCATTGTTATGTTTATATTTGAAAAATGAATTTTGACGAGAAGGTTTGGAGCTTATTCCAACACGCTGCTCCAATGCGTGTTAGTAGAATACAAATGTGGCAGAATTTCATTGAAATAAGACACATGCAGGTTTCCTCACGATGTTTTCCTTCTCCGTCAAGCACGAGACGAATTATTGTGAAAAAATTGTAGGTGATAAAAAAGATATATTTCAACATCCTATCCTATCCTATATCAAATATGATTTCAGCATCCTAAAAAACCCAACTCTATCTTCTCAAGCTTTGAATAGACCGTGCAACTACAATGCACAATTAGTCTAAAATATATATTAGACTGAGATTTTTGGCCGTAAAATACCTGATAAGTGATTTAAGAACCTATCGCCAAGAAGGATATTACCCAAAAAAACAAATAATATTAAAAAAATACTTACTTAATTCTTTATTTCCATTGTAAAGATTCGTCAAAGTGAATTCAGCGTTATCCCTTACATCATACATGTAATCAAATCCTTTGAGTTCTATAAACTTTTTACAATTTACTTCATTAATCTCAAACGGCATTATGAAACCGAATTGAATATTCTCTGCAATGTAAATATATAAATGAATGAAAGAAAAATTGATGAACAGTATTTCATTCAATAATGTTTTTTACTTTGATATTGAAAAGGCTTTTGCAAAGGCATACGTTTAATTACAAATAAGGCGAGCAATTTTAAATTAATTCCAGCACCAAAGCTTATATGTTTTGTTTTCTATTAAAATCTCGTCTTATTTATTGCAATAAAAGGAGAACTTCATGCCTAAGGCATACTCTTCTCGCCAACCAACATTATTAAACTAATACTCAAATAAATTACACGCATAAACGCAATATATAATCAAAATAATAAATATTGAATTACAATGTCTAGTAATAAAAGAGGACTAAAATATAAAAAAAAAACAATTAGTAAAATTTTACATGATGAAAAAAGAAATTAATTAAAAATCTATATAATGTTAAAACAAATGTATCCTCCCGTTATATTTTTTCACCAAAAAGCACGAGAATTGCTAACAAATATTAAATAAATGAAAACTTAGTACACAGATTTCAATCAACGACATTCGATTAAGCACATATTCTACATATAAAATTAATTATAAGAAAAGCTCCTTAACGCGACGCCTTTAAACGTCAACTTGAACAACTATTTGGAAAATTATATTTCATTGGAAATATCCACAATATCAATACAATTTGTTTTTAATATATCAAATACGTATATTTTTATAATGTATGTATGTATTCAGGTATGTAAGAGTACGAGTTTTTTTTCCTTACATTCACTTACTTTTACACTCCTACGTTTCTTCCTGCACTTCCTGAAGGTAGAGAATTATCTTACATAACATTAAGCCTTTTGTATATATTTTGTGTCCAATGAAGTGTAAATTAAAATAATGTAAAACTTATGTTTTCTCTTCATACTTACTGAGGTTTATTACACAGGTGCCTTCCCCATGAATTGGTAGCCCAAATAATGTACCTCTTGTATTATAAAGATGAGAGGCGAGTACGTCCGCGTGGAATGTAACTTGCGTAACGTTCGTGTTTAAATTAAATCTGTAATTTATATGAAGAAAAAAAAATCTACAATTATTTATAAAAAGACTTAAGAACAACTAGGGTACTTTTGTTTACACAGTAAATATATTAAATGAAATTTAAAAAAGGAATCATACAAATCATTGCATCAAGCGCATTGTTCTTTTTTTGAATACGAATAGTTAATTTTTAAAATTAAAACAAACACAACACACAATTAAGGGTCGTGGGAAAGCCGTTCGTTGCGATTAGCGCAATACCGGCAATCGTGTAAATCCTTGGGAGAGGCCTTTGCCCAGCAGTGGTAAGATGATGATAATAATGAAGTTGTAAATGTCATATTAATAGTCATAAGCCCTTTCTTCTCATAAAGAACAAGTTCGGAGCTACCCTACCCTAATACTGATTGATGGATAATTTACATACCCGAAGTCATCTAAAACAGCATCATCTAATCCTCGATACTCTAAATTTGATGTATCAAAAAACCAACCATCCTTGTCCAAAGTAACTGCTGACACCTTGAGCGTATTAAATCGAACACCAGGTGAATTAAGATCAGTATTTTTACCGAAAATATCCAAATAACTATGGTTCTGAAGAAAACATCTTAATGGTATTGACCCTGTTAGAATACAACAGATTATATTATATTAATACATTTTATAGTATGTTAATAATATTCATCACTTAATATATTGTTCAAGTTTTTTGTATAATTGTATATACGTATATAACAGAACTTAAGAGAAATTAAAATATTTTTGAATTTTATCAAAAACTCTCACCTGTTACTAAGGTACTTGTTAATTGAATTCCAATAATTGCAAAATATATCAAGAAGTCCATGATTGACCAGCCAGTATCCTCGGTACTCTGCGTAACTTAATTTCAAGTTTGCCTTATATATATATTTCGGTATAACATAGAGAACAAGTTACGCCTATGTTGAATTTATTTTGGCAGAATTCCGTACACATATCAAGTACATATAATTTACAAGATAATTCTCTGAATAATAATAAAGCAGTAAGCAAGTCTATCTTTTTAGTATTTTATTTTGTTCTCTTTGGTAGAACACAAATTATATTTTAAAATCCTGAAGTTTTCTTAATCATTACTGATATCAAAAGAAGTAATAGAGCCTAAAGTGGAACATATTTATACTATGCTGTTTTATTTCTGACAGATAAATTAAATATATATATATATATATATTATATTTATATTATATATATATATATATATATACATCAAATATTTTACTCGAATAATAGATTCATCGCATTTGATCAATAACACAATTATAATAAACGCTAGTCCACATTTGAGCTCGTTAGCTGTAATTAACACGAGGTATTTCTCCTGTTCTCGTTTTCTTAATATTATCTTTAAGAGCGTCAAAGTTTTATTACCGTTTTAGGATATCTTTAAGGATTTACAAAAGCGTTAATGTGTAAAAAAAACAGAATATTAATTAATAATATATTTACATATTTTAAAGTTAGATAGGTACCTGAACCTACAATTGCTAATGAAAAAAGACTGACAAAAACGTACGGCGATCTTCTCCGTTAATCGTTTAACAATAAATTATTGGTTTTAACTAAGCAACTCTATAATTCTTTTTCTCTTGATAAAAAATCAAATATACACAGTTGCTTAAATAATTTTCTAATAGAATGTTGATTTGTCGAGTTTTTTTCTCATTAATTTCCTGTCCCCTATTAGCAAGGCTGTGTTATTTAAATTATAAACTACAATCGCAGTTTATCTATATTTCAAATACATATTTTGGATCATTCTAGTTCATTCATTCATTCTAGATCATTATAGTTGTAACATCTTTTCTAAGCATTTGTATCAATAATATTATAATATATTCTATTGTTTATATTTTGTATGGCAACTAGAACAAACTGAATAGACACAGAATCTTTGAATACGCTACCAAGCTCTTTTTTTGTATATTTTATTTATAAAAAAAAAGTTACCCGTCCTGTCACATAAAACATACAAAGTTTCATCACTAACGGGTGTAGTGCTTAGGGACGCATAGAGGACAAGTTACTAAGAATCATTCAGTTTTGTTAGCAGATAGCTACCATTTACATTTTAAAATAATGTAATATATTGATTGATATTGCTTAGTTTTACAAAGCTATTCTATTACCATTACTCTTTTTCTTTTTGTGTAATCTGCAATATTAATTTGTCATATAAAAATAAATATTGGCATATAATGAGCGAAATGTACTAATAATATATATACTATTTACATACGGTAAAAATCATGCAAACAAATGATTACCTATTGTTGTTATTTTAAAAAATAATATTCGAAAAAACATGATAAGCATTCCATATAATTAATATTCCGCATGAATCTTGCACCAAAGAGAAATACATGTTTTTTTATACCCGATTTGCTGCATTTATATACCTGAAAGTACCAATTAAAATTAGCAAATAATTTTAATATTTATTAAAAAAAGCATTCGCAGTAAACTTTTAGAATTATTTATCACCGATAATGTATTACTATAGTCCCAGTTTTATACTCTGATATTTTTGTTATTACTTAATAAGTTCACAGTACCAATGGAGATAATGATACGGGTCTTATCATCGCTAACGAGCGAACTTCTATCGAACGAGTGGGATATAGACTTTGTATTAGCAAGAATAAGTCTCATATTTAGGATTTACTGTGAAAATACGAGTACATACTCGTATTTTTTTTTAACATGAGTTGTTCCAACTGGTAGTCAAACTATAAACAACTGTATCAATTTTTAACATTGCTAGAAAATCTCAAACTTTTAATAACGTCACACAGATATTCATCAAAACTGCAATTGCAGATGCAACAAAATATAACCTTATTATTTTATAAAAACAATAAAATATTCGATATAAAATGTTTTATTTTAATAATAACGATCGCTATAACTTCCTGCCAAATCTAATTATGCAGTACAAACAGTTCCTTATGAATTTAAATATATACTTATATAACAATGCTATTCCACTTAACTACTTTAATTTTACTGCCAAAGTTCCGATATCAACTTCGCTGACATTTAAAATGCGATTTTATCGCGAATCCATAAAGAATGTGATATTTTATTCAAGATATCAATGATATCACGTCAATTCAATGTTAAATTGGCCTATTGCTTTTTATATGCCTGATTGATGTAGACTGTATAATCGGTGCCTTCCTATCTCAGAAGGCTGTTAGGGGCATACCTCCAGGATCGGGTGGTCCTGTGGGAGGGGGGCGATGGGCGACTTGTCCGGCGTCGAGTAGGTTGCGGCGTTCCACAGGGGTCGGTTCTTCTGTGGAACGTCGGCTTTGACTGACTCCAACGGGCACCCGTCCTTCCCGGGATGGGGGTGGACGGGACGTACCTTTCAGGAGGCGGCCCGCCTGGCTGAGGTCGGAGTTTCGCTCACGATGGATCGGATCAGGATGCTGGGCTTGAGGATCTCTGTAACAAAAACGGAGGCCCTCCTATTCCACAGTTCACTTCGGGGTCCCCCTCGAGGGGCGTCTATCACCATCCAGGGGACGGTAATTAAGGTGCAGGCCCAGATGAGGTATCTGAGCCTGATTTTGGACTGAAGATGGAGCTTCAGGCAGCATTTTGTCCATCTCAGCCTGAAGCTCATCAACGCCGCTGCCGCCTTGGGCCGCCTTCTACCCAACGTAGGAGGGCCGAAAACACCTTGCCGGCGTTTGTACGCTGGTGTGGTGCATTCCATGGCACTGTACGGTGCACCCAAGTAGGTGGATACTCTCATCGCTCGTAACGAGGGTCTTCTTCGGAGACCACAGAGAGTCATAGTGGTGAGAACGATACGTGGTTACAGTAGTACGTACAGTGTCATGGACGGCAGCGACACATCTCTTTTTTTTTTTTTTTTTTTTTATATTTCCCGGGTGGGCAAATGACTCTACTCCACCTGATGTTAAGTGGTAGTAGAGTCCAAACGCGAGGACGGCCAGTACAGTCTGCACTAGCCGCCCTCGCCTTGCCGGCCCGCAAGATGCCTCTTCACGCCTCGTAAAGAGACGTGAAGCGAGCGACGTATTGCCACGATAGGGATGGGCAAAGTGTGGAGGCGTGTTTCCCCCGGCATTGGTTCAGCAGCCGTCTCCACTGGACCAACACCCATCGCGGCAATGCTCGCTCGGGCACTGGCTGTACGCTGGCTGACCTCGAAACGCGGCTGCAAGCCACTTCACGAGATTTTCACCATGCGTACGGTGGTAACAAGCCAGGCGGATGTTTATCATCCTACCACCAGATGATATCCCTTAGTCGCCTCTTACGACACCCATGGGAAAGGGGCAGTGAAATGTATTCTTTCTCCGTCACTGCACGGATAGCGATCTCTCGATTCTCGCGAGCGATCCGCCTTGGGAACTCCAGGCAGAGGTGCTTGCGGAAGTGTACCGGTTCCGGGTGGAAGCGAGGTCGAGCGATCGCCCAGGATTGGCGGAGGTGGAGCAAGTCAGGGCTCTAGCCCAGCGAGCTTTGATTCGCAGGTGGGAGGAGGACCTGGGGTCCCCCTCGGCAGGCCTGGCGACAGTGGAGGCGGTCCGTCCCCACTTGAGTCGCTGGGTGGAACGGAGTCACGGCACACTCACATTCAGGGTGACGCAGGTACTTACCGTACTCGGTTGCTTCGGTAGGTATCTGCACCGGATAGCGAGGCGAGAGGTCACTCCCTCCTGCCACGAGTGCCGTGCGCCGTCGGACACGGCGCGTCACACCCTGATTGAGTGTGCTGCATGGGGGTGTCAGCGCCATTCCCTGGCGGCCATTATAGGCGGAGACCTCTCGTTGCCGAGCGTGATAAACGCCATGGACGATAAGCGAGAGGTGCTGGAAGAAGATGGTCTCTTTCTGCGAAAACGTCATGTCGCAGAAGGAGGCCGTGGAGTGGGAGCGTGAGAACAGTGCTTCCGCTGACCCGCTTCGCCGAAGAAGACCGGGGAGAAGACGTCGGCGCTATGCAAACCTTCTCCTCCCGCTGTAAGTATCGCTGGGGCTAGGGGGTCTCTGTATCCCGAGAATCCCTTAGAATTTGGAGGCCTGCAGAAGCGGGCCTACCATCGGGACGTCACGTTAGTATGCGCAAGCGATCCCGTGGTGTCCCCCGAAAAGATATGTGGGTTTTTAGTGGGTACTCCGACGCCTTCAGCGTCGGCGAGCCCCACATGCCTCCCCCCCACTTCATGTGGGGGAAACGCGTCAAAGCGTTTTTCCAGCGAAAAAAAAGGACTGTATATCCCCTACTTTTTGGATCTATTGAAGAAAATGAAAAGCATATATACTTTGCCCAAGTGTTTTACAAGCACTTGTAAATATTCATTATACAAATTTAATTTAATTTGAAGTTGGCCACCGGTTCTTTAACTTTATAGAATATTTAGGCTGACTAGCAAAAGACGAGATGGCCCAGTGGTAAGAACGCGTGAGTCTTAACCGATGATTGTGGGTTCAAACCCGGGTAAGCACCACAGAAGTTTTTCATGTGCTTAATTTGTGATTATAATTCATCTCGTGCTTTTCGGTGAAGGAAAACATCGTGAGGAAACCTGCATGTATCTAATTTCACTGAAGTTCTGCCACATGTTTATTCCACCAATTCGCAATGGAGCAGCGTGGTGAAATAAGCTCCAAAGCCTCCTCAAAAAGGGAGAAAAGGCCTTAGCCCAGCAGTGGGACATTTACAGGCTGTAACCGTACCGTACCGTACCGACTAGCAAATGGGCTACATGATGGTTTGTGGTCACCACATGTCTATGGGCACTTTACTGGTGGTAGGGCTTTGTGCAAGCTCGTCTGGGTATGTACCACCCACTCATCAGATATTCTACCGCAAAACAGCAGTACATAGTATTGTTGTGTTTCGGTTTGAAGGGTGAGTGAGCCAGTGTAATTACAGGCACAAGGGACATAAAATCTTTTATCCCAAGGTTGGTGGCGCATTGGCGATGTTAGCGATGATTGACATTTCTTGTCTAAGGGCGTTGGTGACCACTTACCATCAGTTGGCCCATATGCTCGTCCGCCTTCCTATTCTATAAAAAAATATATTGGGGCTGTAAGAAATATTCCATCAAAAACATAAAGTAAAACGGAGAGCCAACATTGAACTATGTTAAAAATTAAGAATATACTATAAAAAAAGTTTGTATGTCTGTCTGAATGCGATAAACTTGGAAACTGCATGACAGAGTGATAACGTGGAATGTTTAGATATGATTCTTTATGGTTTTGTGTCAATTGACTGAAATATAACGGTGATTGTTAATGATGTTGAGAAAAATCATGCGGACTAGAAGCTTTACTGGGTTCACTGAACAAACCCATAAAGTTATACAACATAAAAGTTTTGTGTAGTAAGTATTACAACATAAAAGTTTTGTGTAAGCCTTTATTCTACCCGTGCGAATCCGGGATGGAGCTAGTTGTGAATATACGGGATTGCCGACTTCGCCGACAAAAGAATTGAGATCGAAATGGTTGCCAAGTTTTATAGATAATCCTGGTATTTATTTATAAAAGCATTTAACATTTTAAAATTAACTTAAAAGACAATTTCTTATTTAAAAATGTAACTTCTTTAATTTAAACAGACAAATTCATTACACATAGCAGATAACTTAGGATAAATTGAATCTCGGCGAATGTGACCAATGCCATGCTTGGCAGCGAGAGGTGCTGGATGGCGATGGTGATGGCCTGTTGCGAGAGTGTTAGGTCGCAGTAGGAGGCTGGGAAGTGGCGGCGTGAGGAGAGTGCCTCTGCTGATCCGATCCGCTGAATAAGACCGGGAAGAAGGCGATACGCGCATTTCTCCCTCTGTAAGCGTCGCCTGTTCTATTTGGGTTTTCAGTATTCCGGGAACTATTTTCCAACTAGCATTAGAGGCCCGCATAAGCAAGCCAACCTGGGCGTCAGGGCATCACAATAATATACGCAAGCGATCCCGTGATGTTTACCCCCAACCCCCACATATTAACGCGTAAGTGCGTTTTTCCCGTGAAGAAGAATAGAATAAATTGAAGCTTGAGATTTGACTTGGCTAGTTTTTACGAGCAAACCAAAATTTAAGAAGAGTTATATTACATTGACCTTACAATATTAAAACAGTAACTTGCATTTATCATAAAGTAGTTAATTTTATTAGCCAAATAAAAAAATAACCTCTATAGGTATCGTAGTTATCACTATCCAGATGACTTTGAACAAAGCCTCACCACCAAGAAAATTTCTAGTGCATAACGTAGATTCCACATTTCATTCATTTAATGTAGTTTAACATCATCAACTACAAATTATATACAAAATCAGACGCTAATAATTTTTATTTTCATGTTAGATATAATATTATACTGATACTGATAATATGCCTTATCAGTATTTTTAATACATTATTTTTATTTTTATTAATAGGTAATATTTAAAATATCTGTTAATACATATGTATACAATTGTATACATTATCAGAGTATGCAATTATATTACTATATATTGTTCCAAAATAAAACTTGTTCTGTAACTATGTAATTTTTTATATATACTATTCAAATCCTTAATTATTATGTTATGGAGCAAACTATAATATTATTGTAAAGACACTGTCCTAAGCAACTCCTAGCACCTAATCCTACATTGTAGAAATATATCGTAGTCAGTCTCTATTTTCACGATTGTAATAATATTTATCGAAAATATTAAACGTCATATTATTATGTAAATACAAACAAACATACAAAACTTAATGTTTTGTTACATTGAGTTGAAATTTGTGTGGTACGGCCTTAATTATTATAACATACAATTATGTACGTCAACATTATTTATTCATAGTACTTGAATGTATCGCTCATTAAACATGTTATCATATAAACGTGTACTTTTAAGAAACCAGAACCAGATTAAAGCATTTTTTTATTATTTAAGAACATGATTTTAATTTATTCAATATCAGGTTAATTCTTAATAGACATGACAATTTTTTTATGTTTATCAACTTAAGAGAGAACCGGTATCTATAGTGTATTTAATAAAAGTAAATGTGATATTTAAAAATTGTAATTACTTATTAAAATACTGCCTTATTAGTCCAGTGGCTAACCTGTTCGACTGCATATCATCATTCGAAGTTCCCAGGGCCAAAAGGTTTCTTTTGAGATTCTTAGTAATTATTGTATCTGTTATGGTATGGAAAGGTTTAAATGTGTACGGGAAATGCTGCTCACTTAACATCTAGTGATCCATTAATGAAACGAAAGAAATTCAGTGGAGTTGTTTTATTTTGCTCGCCTGATATTAAAAAGAAAAAAACAAATAAAATAAAAAACAATATTTTTGAATGCATTTCATTTATGTAGCAGTTTACAATATTCACGGATTTGTTCAAGTATTCTTTTGCGTTAATTTATTTAGTATGAAACAATTGCGTCCAAGGGTTTTGAAAGCATATGGCTTCGGAGTGAATTGAAGACTTTGTCGTTCACTTTGTCAAAGAAATATTTTCCATACTTTATGGTTAGACATTTCCAGTTTTGATTTAGAGCTTCATGCATTGTCTTACCTAAACAAATTAATATATTCTTTTTATATTTGAAACAAATATATTTTTCTAAACTAATACTTATTCTATATGAATTCGAAGACATATGATCGAAAATTCTTGCACTTTATTATAAAATATGTATATTTGGATAATAATCGAAGGCCGCGGAATTAATTCTAGTCGAGTACGACTATTTTCATGTGATAACTTTGTATTGATAATAATTTATACCGTGGTCTTCGGAGAAGGAGCACGTCGTGGCGAAACCTATAGCTGTCGAATAAAATTCTGACACATATTTGTTTTAAAAAATCTTCAAGACCTTCTTACCTTCTCCTATAATAAACCTTTGACCAAGATAACATAAATGAGCTTTTACTTTACATAAAAACTTAAATAATAGTGTGTTGAAAAAACGGATCAATTCAGTCGGTTTTTTTTTAAGTATATATATAATCTCGTATCATTATTCCAAAAAAAAAGTCATAACTGGTGTTTATATGGCAACGATGTCCACCTGACTGGTAACCACGGCGGATTATCTCAAGAGAACTGCGCAAGGTATATTACGACACATGCAGAGAGTACATCTGCATTCCACAACGCGACAGTCAGTGTGTATATGTATTAAGGATTAACACATTCACTGCGTTACGGGAGAATTTAGTCGTATTTGACTTTCTGACTGCTCGGCAGTTAGTCTTAGTTTTGGTTGGGTGTCTTAGTTTTGCGTCCGAGGCGGAGGGGGAATCTTTAGCTTACCGTTAATATAAAACAACCATAATATACAAGTGTATTAAAAATTAATCTATTTTTTAAATGATATTTTTATTAATTACATTTAAATGAAATAAAATAAATATAATATAATAATAACTAAGGAAGAAGTAAAATTTGTAATTTCTTCACTAATCATTTTTGTTGCAAAGGAAAGCCATTATTATTTTTGTTATTGCACGCTTATAATAAATAATAATTAAAATTAAAAAGTTTTCATCTACTTTACAAGTATAACCGATGCATTACATCTGCCTATGCGTAATGACAAGCAGTTTCCCGTAAAATCACCGATTTTGAAATATGCCTGTATCTACTATTGAATATCCCTCAGATCTCCGTGAGATTGCATCTATGTATACACAAGGATGTCTTTGTATGTCAAGACCTTTGAAGACAAAAGCATATACGGGAAAATTGAAGTCGTCCCGCTTTCTTGGTCGGGCAGTATATAACTTGTAACGTACTGGAATTACGTTGTCTTCTATCGCTGCCACAGGATACGTGTTAAAGCAATTTTGATAAGAAATTTTATAACAGCTAATGCTAGGAAACTAGATATATAATATTCTTATAAAGATTTTTGATTTTTATTATGTCTTAAATACCGGTTGCCTTATAAAGAATTTACCTTTCCAAGAATCTTATAAACGAATTATATTTATTTATAATATTTATTAAGCTTCTAGATCTAGATATACTCACTTAGTTGTTCGTCTCCATTGTAAAGATTGTCCAAATAATATTGAGCACCACCTATCACGTCGTATACGTACTGGTAATTCTTCAGGTCCATAAAATCTCTTCCTTGAGCGTCTTTCACAATATCAAATGGTATTGCCATATCAATAAGAACGTTCGCTGTAAACGATAAAATGTCACAACACTACCTGTCATAATTAAATCGAAATAATAACGATAATTATACAAATATCTCTACTAATCTATAAAAAAAAATTTACGAAATATCAACAGTAATATTAAAAAGTTAAAATCAATATAATCCGATAAAATAATAATTTTCACACCCGATACAGAGAAAAGTCTTTATAATTATACAAAGTAAACCATAGAACTTTAAAAAATATAAAAATAACAACTTAATTACCTTAGCTACCTAATTTAATTTTCGAGCTAGTTTTTTTTTTAATTTACTACCTGTTAAATAAATTCAGTGGATCATATAAATTCAAAAAAACTTACTTAATCTCGTTGTACTGATTCCTTCTCCATAAATAGGCATTGAAAGCAAATATCCATCAGTTTTGTATGAAGTCGTAACCTTAAAATTAGTATGAAATAATAATCGGACGACCCTTGAAGCTGTATCAATGCTGCAATATAAACAATCATTTTCCTGTTAATTAAAACACAATATTTTACAGTCAAAATATAAAACTTACCTATATAAAACCTACAAATTACAAGGGTACAACTAAAACTTTTAATTAAACTCCATCAAAGTATGGCGACTATTTAGTATTAGAAGATAAATATTTCAAATCAGTAGTCTCAGTAATATTTTAAGATAACATTTTATTACAAAATACAATAATGATAAGAGAATCAAAACTATATTTGTATTAGTGTAATCTACAATTAAAACATTAGAAACTGACCTGACGTTATCAATAATCACATCCTTCATCCCTTGCACGTACGTATTTATCATGGAAAACTTTAATCCATCTTCATTGATGTACACAGAGTCTATAAATATCGTGTCTAGAGCTTTTGTACCTAGCTGGGGAATAGCCGTAGCAATAAAGGTCGATACAGCCAGCGCCTTCCCGTTCAAACAAGGTGTATCCCATATCAGACATTTAAAATTAACAGGTGGCCCTAACAAACAATATAATAATAAAATGAATATGTAATTATGAGTCTTCCAAAAGACATTTGAAAGCTATTGTGTTATCAAGACTTTTTGGAATAAAACTGCTTAACAAAGTTTTTAAGAGTCGCTGACAACTTGATCTGTAGAAACAAAATAACATTAAAACATATACTTACCTGCTAAAAGCAGAAATAATTGATTTAAAAAGGTTAAGTAATATATTATGGACTTCATGATTTTTCAACAATATTCACTTTACGCTTGCCCGAGCTCAAGTCTGGCTTTATATATCGATTGATTTTAACACATTACGATGCTCATAAAATAATTATTAACTGCACTTATTATTTAATTGGTATATTTTTAGCATTCGGTATTCTTTCTACGGCCTGTATAACCGAGATATTACAAACAACCAGTAAATATGTTGTCCTCCTGGACGATTTTGATTTCAGTGACCATACTCAAAGTAGACGATTCAACGCAGTCGCGCAGGTATTATATATAGCAGTCATTACTTACAGGTACAAACAGTTCTGCTATGTTCTGATATAGCACCAATATTTTTCATAATTTATTATAAAAAATCATTTGCTTATATCAGTTCATAATTTGGCGTAGTCAATAATTGGACTGTTCCTGATTTCCTGGGAATGGGACGTAAAGGAAACGTGGGGCGTGAAGCGTCACATTGGGCTCTTCTCATGTTATGGAAACAACGTCAAAAACATGAGTCACGGAAAAAAATATGATGAAGCGAACAAGCGGCACAAACATTTCAAAGTTTGTATTCGAGTCGTTTGTAACTGAAACTTTTGGAATGATGACAGGAAAGCATATTTCGACCAAACAAAAATAATTGCGATTTAACTAAACATTTTTGCTAGTATTCGTCATAAGCAAATAATTACAGCAAAATCATGTCATCATCATTAAGAATATTCTTATTAATTAATTGTATGCTTACAAAATAACATTTTTCGACTACATTAATAAATGCTGTCTCAATTATTATTATTTCACAATAATTGTTTTTACTTTTGATACGGAACACTACGAAACTATTTTATTCAAATTATATATGTAGAACTATTCTTAATAAAATTATCCCTTCACTTTAATAGTGAAAATAAAGTAAATAATCATTATTGTAGCAATTAATCATTTAATATGCATATACAGCTAAAATATTTATTGTCTTACTTCTACTACGTTTTTAAGAGTTTTAATAATCTTGAACAACATCTTGAAAATATTACTTTCTGTGCATATTTTAGTTAATAATAATATATGTTTATTATTAAACCTTGTGCTTCAGAGAACAGAATAGAACCACCCCTTTTTTATCGCTGGAATATGTATTACGTTACCCCCACGGGTACAGCATGTGGGGCTCGTCGGTGTCCAAGACGCCGATTGCACCCTGAACATCGGAATACCCACTTAAAAACCAGCGGTACCCTTTCCATCTTAACGAGGAGCGTCACGGGATCGCTTGCGAATTCTACCGTGAAATAGAACCACCCCATCTGAACCTGTTAATATCATAGCAGATGACTAAGTATCTTTTTTGCTAAGCACATTTACTAATTGAATCCATCTGGTGGGAGGGAATGAACGTTTAAATGTTTTTTCCTAGTAGTGTTAAAAATAAATTCCATGAAATACATCCTACACAAATAGTATAAGGGCTAGGTCGTCGATCATGACTCGTACTAGTCTAATTATTATTAGAATATTTTTTTATTTTTTTATGTAAAATAGGAAGGACATCCAGCCCATAAACATTATAGCTGTAAGAGATTATAACCACTCATTACGTAGCCAATGCGCCTCTAAGCTTGCGAATTACGATGTCTTGTCAGTCGTACCTGGAGTTACACTGACTCACTCACCCTTTGAACCGAAACACAACAATACTAAGTATTGCTGTTTGGCGGTTGAATATATGATGGTATCGACCCAGACAGGCTTGTATATACCCTATTATTATAAACCCTTACCACTAAATAAATTATATGTTTTGTGGATTGATAGAATCTTAAGCCTCTCTAGTCTCTTTTTATTTCTGAATTTTTTAGTTTATAGTATATAAGAAACCTGCTTGTACTTTTTTATTATTAACAAATACTGCTCATATATTAATAAAAAACTGATATTACTAGGTTTTACCAAAAGAAAGGCATAAAATAATATTTTTTGCAATTATTCACCTTCGCGCAAATTGCAAAATAATCAGTTAAGGCGTTTATAACAATATAAAGATTACCTTCTGGTTTGAAGGATGTTCAAACTGGAACGCAACAATACTAATTATTGCTATTTAGCGGTAAAATATCTGATGAGTGGGTGGTAACTACCCAGACGGACTTGCACAAAGCCCTACCACTAAGTAAATTTCATTGAAACTACATACATCAGTTTAAATTTTGTAGGTACTCAAATTCATACACTAATTCAACATTGAAATTTTAATATTAACTGACATATAACAAATACTACCATACTGTCAAATGAATAACATTCTCGTCGCTATTTCGTAGAATTGATCACTTCATAAGTTCACAATCATTTAAATTAAATGGTGGCATTTCATGAGTTATTACGCTATCTATTAAATTGGTAGTATGGCTCTTTGTAACACTGTATAGGTTAACCACCTATTATTTATTCTACTGTCAAACGGCAATTTATACTTTGCTATTGATGTGTTCTCATCTGAATGGGAGGGAGTTATACAGTGTTATTAAATGCACAAAGAATATTACATCATAGGTAGCGAAGCATTGATATTGTAAGGAATAATTACTGATTAGTTTATACTTGGTGGTAAGGCGGTAAGGGTAAGGGTAACATCTTAGTTCCCACGTTCTTATGTTGCCAGATTGCCAGATATGGGAAGGGACTTACGATCTCACTTCCAATTTGTCCGTGCAATAGATATTGTTGTGAAGGACGTTTTATATACTTTTAATGTCACGATTTGTTTTAAAATTATTAATTTTAATTATTTAGTTAATAGCTTATTCATGTAGTTCGCCAATGCAACATAGTATTTAGATATATTTATGTGTTCTGCAAAATATGTTTTTGTTAATTAATTAATTTTTTTTTTTAATATGTGAAAACAGATAGCTAGTATTAAAATTAAACTATACTGAGGGTATTTCCGGGCACAAAATATAAAAACCAGTTATTCAATTCTTTGACATACATTATCTATAGTGATTAGCTGTTTTTACATCAAACGTCCATAACAATTACTATAATTAAAATTCGATTTTTAAATCAATTAAAATATTCTTATTATATGTAGGGCTTTGTGTAAGCACGTCTGGATAGATATCACCCACTCATAAGATATTTTATACAATACAATACCAATACTTAATATTGTTGCGTTCTGGGTTAAAGGGTTAGTGACCCATTGTAATTACAGATACAAGGGTCATAACATCTTAGATTCGATATAAGTAATGTTTAATATTTCTTACACAGCCAACGACTATGGGCATTTATGACCACTTATCAGGTAGCCCGTTTGCTCATGCGCCACCATTTTTTTCTTTTCTCGCAGTGGAAACCTTCAGAAAGGTACCCGGGTCCCATGGGGGTGGAACGGGGTTATATAGGATTATTACTCACTAAAACCACTGCGATGGTCGTCCTCAGCACGGTTCGGAGAGACTGCAGGATCGTATTGATATAACGCATCCGCGGCCTCTCCCGTGCTGTGCTCCGCTCGAGGGCGCTAAGACACCATAAACCAACCATAACATAAAAAGACACTAATAAGAACTTTTGAATCACCTTACAGGATTAAGTTTAATGTAACGCTACCAACGGTTTCACCGGTCTTTCTCGATCACAATTTTTATTAACAAATTAAAAATAACCTTCAATCTCAACTCAATAACCTCATTTCAACAAAACATAAAACAAAAAAACGCCTATTGTCATAAAATTGATATTAAGTATATTTTATTACTTATTCTACAGAATAGATTTTATATTTTAACCGGCTAATTTCGACCCCGGCTTAGATAGCCCCGGGTAGGAAAAAATATATTTTAAAATCCGTTCTTAGTGAGCGTCTACATTGGGGAAGGAGTAATGTAATGACGAATTTCAACTCTATCAGGAGAATAGCTTAGGAGATCTCGTACTGCGTGGTATTTTGCTTATAACATATGCGTTTATAACAGTACATATATAATAGTATGATACAATCATATTCCCCCACTATGAAGAACATGTTAAAAGGAGCATGTCTTTAAAACCAATTACATAAACGCTGCCTATACTCTGAATTTAACTTAAGATAAGCTATTCTATGCTATTTTGAAAAACCAAAATTGTTTACTATATAATTTTAATAGAATGAAAAATAGCAAGTATTTTATGTACTGTTTGTACTAAAATAAAACTCATGTTGGTCTTCTTTCTTTTTTTTTTCTTTTTAGCCTTTAGCCGTCCACTGCTGGACGAAAGCCTACCCCATAGAACGCCAACCATTCCGATCTTGGGCAGTCCACATCCATCCCGTACCTGCCACCTTTTTTTAATCGTCACTACGTTAATGGTACGAACTCCACTTGAAGTTGTGCAGGAACCTGGGCCAAACTATACAACTTGGCCGGAACAACTTTGAGAAGGAGGCTAAAAGAAGAATACGTTTGGGCTGGGCGGCATTCGGGAAATTGCGTCATATTTTTGAATTGTCGTTGTTGGTCTTATGTTATGTAAAAAATAAGTCCCAATATTAAACTTTACAAAATTCATATGTGAGTGTTTATATAATATTTATAAAGTCCATGCTACAGCTGTTACATATTTGATTTTTTTTTACCATAGCTGAGAGAAAAAAACAAAATAGAAAATAATAAATTTTAATCAGGTGTAGAAAACACATACACATTTTTATTATTTAATATTATATTTATAAATTTTAAAATATAATGTTATTTAGTAACGTTAATATAATTTTACTTATATGAATCCTTCTGGCTGATTTCAGTGGCAGCCATTTTCAAGAGCAAGTTTAAGTTCACAAGTTGATCTCAGCAAACAAATGCATTTGGAATGGAATTCTGCGATATGTGTATATCTCATCGTAGCCCAACTCCAACTATCTCCGAAAAAGGAGCTGCCAACTTAACTTACTGGTGGTAGGGCTTTGTGCAAGCTCGTCTGGGTAGGTACCACCCACTCATCAGATATTCTACCGCAAAACAGCAGTACTTGTTATTATGTGTTCCAAGTTTAAGGGTGAGTGAGTAAGTGTAATTACAGGCACAAGGGACATAACATCTTAGTTCACAAGGTTGGTGGCGCATTGGCGATGTAAACGATGGTTAACATTTTTTACAATGCCAATGTCTATGGGCGTTGGTTACCACTTTCTTTCAGGTGGCCCATATGCTCGTCCGCCTCCCTATACTATAAAAATATATGATTATGTATTCAACGAAATTTCAATGCCAAATATTATTTAGAATTCGTTCAGCCATTCGAATGCGTTTGAATAACAATCAAATCACAAGTTAGTAGACACATAAGACACCCATGCCCTTCAAACGTGTAGCCACGTTCGGAAGCTAGTATATTCGTAAATCGCTTTATATGAAGCGCATTACATGGGCATATTCCCATGCATAGGATATTACAAAATAATAATAATAGACTAGTCTTTTTAACATTTAACAAAGAAGTTAATACTTTTTATTATCAAAATAATATGACTACAACACACACTTACAATAAATACTACATACGCAGTAAAATGTATTTTTTTTTGCATACCTCCTCATTTTACATGTTGTTAGAACTATAACTTCAAGTACTTAATATAGCCTTGAATGTTAATAGAATTATAATTATATTCATCTACATAATAAGGTAAATTATTTATAATTTAAATTTAACTGAAAAAAATATAAAACATATTTTTAATGTTTTGTATTCTAATAATATAAATATTCTTCGCTTTAAGTTTTTTTATCTTTACATATATCAGATATGAATGTATTTTACTCTGTTCATGTAAAACAAGCTAACAATGAAAAATTACAGCATAAATCAATTTGATTATTCGCTTTTTTAATTTAGTTTTTCTAAAACTTATTATTTTTCTGAATGAAAAATACATTAGGTACTTTATTATTAATAATCTCTAATTTTATGTAGATCGTGTAAAATACAAAATTAGAACGGATGTTATAAATATAATCGTATTTAATTTAATTCAACAATAGTTCCTTATACATAAACATATTAAATCTATAAAGCTAAATTTTAAAGGTACATTAACATTAGGTTATGAAGATAATGTGGTGGGTGAATCGAAGGTTTGTGATGCACTCGCCACTTTATCGACTGTCTATACTTTTCTGCGCAGTTTATTATGATTAATAGATAACTATATTATCTGTTTATAAACTCTATGTGATACATAATATTTAAAAAGAGAATACAATTACAAGTTATATTTTTATAACAAGATAATATTGTGTAAGCGCACTGCTTCTTCATACATTTAGAATAAGATAAGAAATAAGTGGCCAATGCCTACATTTAATGAATTTATATGGAATATGCAATGGAAAAACAATACGTTTTGTTAATAAGCAGTGAAGATATCAAGTAAACTACTCGTATTCA
This sequence comes from Nymphalis urticae, assembly GCA_905147175.2. Lineage (NCBI taxonomy): Eukaryota > Metazoa > Arthropoda > Insecta > Lepidoptera > Nymphalidae > Nymphalis > Nymphalis urticae. The sequence continues at coordinate 3,396,547 of LR989994.1, read as the reverse complement.
CGTCATTGTATGGACACCAATACTTATTTTACGAGAATAGTATGCCAAATTAATCATTGTGAAAATAATGCTAGTCTTACAAACGTTAATTTATTGCTTATGAACATTATTTGAATGTTCTAATGCTAAGAATGAAGGTGGTTTCTTCATAAATATTGAAAATAACATTGCGTCAATTCCCCTGGGATTAACAAGAAATCGGTTTCCTTTTCCAGAAATTTTCAGTAGCAGCCCGGAGCTTAGAAGTGCCCAGTAAACAGTGTGTAAGCCCAGTATTTAAACTCTCGTTTTCAAGAAAGCACTTAAAATCGTCGGCCTTACGCTGGAACTGATTCCGGTCGTACCGGGTTTATCGTTTCATCGGATTATGAGAGTAATCTTTATACTTTTTGGACAAAGATGCTTGAATTTAAGCTCGAGTTCCAATGCAGGGCTGATCAGGAATAGTTATTTTGAATACTAACCATTAGCAACTACGCGAGCTTCTTACCATTCTTCCCGCTAGAGGCTGTTTTCCGAAATGGTAGAAGAGGTTAGACAGCGTTGATTCAAAAACGCTTTATTGTAAATTTTATTTGAATATCGGCCAGTACAACATATCATCACAAATGATTAAAAATCATGCACACATTACAAAATTAATTAGATAATAAAAAAATATTATCAAAAAACATTTCTGTAACGACTTTTAATAAACTTCAAAATAAGAGCATATCCTCCATATTCTTCGATCCTATATACGTTTTAATGGCCTTGTAAATCCTATCAATGATTGCATCGTAGAAATTTCTACCAAATGTGCTCGTTATTACAATCCAATTTTTATTGAGGAAAGCATGGAATCTATCACCTGGAACAAGTAATTTATTAAAGTGAAAGACAGTAAATATACCACCCCTGGTTTACTCTTCTTTTGAGGAGAATAACATTTGTAGCTCATTCCATATTCCAGGACGCTGCAGAAATGCAGTTTGGCGGCGGGACATACATGAGGCAAAACATGTCAAATTCTATCCAAGATAAGCTACTTTCCTCACGATGTTTTCCCTCACCGCCGTGCAAATATATTAATACAAACTAAATAATTCATGTGTAATGTGAATTATATAAATACTAAATTCAACTAGCTGATTCACCCACGTGTTCGAGGGGACGTCAGATAACCTATGTATTTTTCTGTACCCCTTACACCATTTATATGAAATTTTACGATCATCGGTTGAGTAGTTAAGATGTATAAGAAACAAGTCAACAAAAAATTCACTTTTGCATTTATTTAATTAATAAGGATTTAAAGTGCATGTAAGTACTATCCCTGCAGCAAAGAGTATTTACATATTACCAATAAATGTAGAAATACAAATTATTCTATTTAAAAAAATGTAACAATAAGTACGATTTTTAAAGATGAAATTAATTGATAAACTTACTCATTTGTTTATTTCCATAGTACATGTTCTTATAGTCGTATACTATGCCGCCATTGATTATCGCCCCATAACGATAGTCCTGGAATTCCAACTTGTGTTTACCATTTTGTTGTTTTATTATATCATAAAATAAAACTAAATCAACTCGTACGTTTTCTGGAACAAACAATTTTCATATTGGATTTTGTACTGATTTTCGTATAACATGAACAACAACAACAATTCCTGGGCAGGGTAATCGTAAAGGCAAAATAATTTTATATTTTAATCTTAAAGATACTTAAATTTAAAATAAAAAAATGTAGGGATTAGAAAGAACAAGACAAAGTATAAATAAAATTTTAAAGCAGTACCTTTTAAAGCTGCGACTCTAAATTGTAAGAACTGTGTAAAGGAAGCGTTTATATCATAATTAGTTTCGACTTAGCGTCATTACAAACATTATTTTCGTCACGGTATGGCTTAGCACTTATCAGACGTTTTAAATCACCAGGCAGACATATTCGATGGCTAAATATTTTGCTATAATTATAAATAATTAATTAATTAACCTTAGAACAACTATTCTTTTGTTTCAATAGATTTTTTTAGTATGTATTTACCGCCATCGTTATTATCTACTTAACCCAAAGGTTAACTGACAGAGAATACCTAGATTGCTTTAAGACCGCACTAATTGTTTAGCTTAAAAAATTAAACATAAAATGAAACTTATTTTTATTTTTGACTTAAATGTAACTTGGTAAGTTGCCACTTTGCTGATTTGTATAAATCAATACTATTATTTATTTTAAAAAAATACCTACTTATTAGAAAAGTCACTTCACCCGCTCCAATAATTGGTTGTCGGAATAAAAGTCCAACCAGAGTATAATCGGACTTCACAGCAAAAGTTGTTTCAAATGAAAGACTCACTACTTTTAAAAATTCGTCGAAGCTGAAAAGATTGAATAAATTAAATTATTTAAAACAGTCATATAATGAAATACTACCATGGTAAATTTATAAATATGTTATTAATAATAATATTAATGATTAAAATAAAAACAATATGTATGAAGAAAAATATAGAAAAGAAGTTCACAAGAGGAATACTGAAATTTCATTGGCTGATCATGATTTTAAGCAAAATTTTCATAAGTGAATATGTTCACGTATGGAAATTTCTGGATGGAAATTTATGGAAAGTTCTATGGAACTTCCTTTTTTTAATTACTTAATTAAAAATAGTACAAATAATTATTTTTGACCCTCATATAATAGTAAGATTTGTTTATATTTCGTGGTAAGTCCTTAAATCGACCCGAGGTAGTAATGTATATATTTGTTCAAATACCTGACATCAGTGACTGTCGCATTTTTCAAACCCGCTATTTCAATATTTCTCATTTTTTGTGTAATGCTGTCTGATTTTATGTCAACCTTATCTATAAGCATTTTATCTATTTTTTCTATACCTAACTCCGGAATTCCATTAACGAATGTCTTGAGAGCGATAAAACTTTTCTCTCTTAAACATTTTGAGTCCTGTAGCGTACACTTCGTGTTCAAATTATTATCTGAAAAATTAATCTATTTACAAAGATGAACTCTTTATCCCTTAACTGTCACAATCTGATGGGATGGCAATCCAATACGAACTTGAGTTCATTCCAGGGCCGTGTTTTTGCCAATTACATATAAAAACTAGAATAATTTTAGCTTTGCTTCATTATTACGTTACTCATAAGTTATATTTGAGGACACGTACATTTTTTAATATATTAAATATAAAATTAAACATAATAATAAAATATGATAAATAACTTACGTGAAGCTGAACTATGCGATAGCATATACAACGCTACAAACGCCGTCAAATATTTCGACGTTGTAATCATTTTTGCAGACGGTACTACTCCTTATTATATTCGATTAGTAATATAATCCAAACCTTTGTAAAATCATATTTATATAGAAATATTTTATGTAAATATTATTAATTTCTTATGATACACAAAAAAAACTATACATTAAGCTACTTTATTAAGCTAATTTATTTTATAATAATTACGTATGATATCACTAGCTTACATTATACCCACGCCATACTCGCATAGAGTAACTATTTTATTTTTATTTTCAGCCTTTTGCCGTCCACTGCTGGACGAAAACCTCCCCCATAGAACGACAACCATCCCGATCTTGGGCAGTCCGCATCCATCCCGTACCTGCCTTTTTAATATCCTTTTTTAAATCGTCGGTCACTACGTTTGCCTAAGCGTGGTCTCCACTCTAACACGTGTCGGCTCCATCGGCCATCAATGCGCCTGGAGACATGACCAGCCCACTTCTACTTCAGCGAGCTAATTCTACGCGTGATGTCGGTGACTTTAGTTCTCTGGCGAATGTCCTCATTTCGGATTCTATAGCCCAGCAAACCCCAAGCATCGCGCCTCTATGCCTAGCGTTTGTGGACTACGAAAAAGCCTTCGAGACCTGGGCTGTTCTGGAATCCATGCAGAGATGCCTAATTGACTGTCGGTATGTCCAGGTATTGAAGTGTTTATACGAAGCCGCAACCATGACCGTCCAAGTACAAGATCAAAGCACAAGACGAATCCAATTGCATCGCGGGGTAAGACAGGGAGATGTAATCTCACCGAAACTCTTTACCAATGCATTGGAGGACGTCTTCAAGACGCTCGATTGGAACGGACGCGGCATTACTATCAATGGCCAACACATTACACATCTGCGATTTGCCGACGACATTGTCATCATGGCGGAGACTCTGCAGGATTTGGAAGAGATGCTAAGCAACCTGAGCGATTCTTCAAGATGAGTAGGTCTCGGGATGAACATTGAAAAGACCAAAATCATGGCAAACCAACATGTATCCCCGGGACTAGTCGTCGTAAATGGCTCTCCACTTGAAGTTGTGCAGGAATATATCTACCTGGGCCAAACTATACAACTTAGCCGGCACAAGTTTGAAAAGGAGGCTAAAAGAAGAATACGTTTGGGCTGGGCGGCATTCGGGAAATTGCGTCATATTTTTGAATCGTCGATCCCACATTCGCTTATGACCAGGGTCTTTAATCAGTGCGTCCTACCTATAATGACTTACGGTGCCGAAGCGCTCACCGAGCGATGCTTGGATTTTCTCAGGGCGATAGTAACTATTAGTTTATCTATTAGTTTTATAAACTCAAGTCAACGAAAAATGGTATATTTGCAAAAATTCTTTTAATATTTAGCTCGTGAACAAATATTAAAACAGCTTTTACAAATATATCATTTTTCTAAGTCACCTTTTATTCATTTACAACAAAGAACTTGATAGAAAAGTCATGCTCTTTATCAATTGTATAATAGCTATATGATGTCACTTACAACCAAATATTCATAAGATATTTCTGTTCCTAAATATATAAACAAGAAGCTACTTTATCTTAATATAAATTCAATTAAAAGATTGCTATCATGAATGTTATCTTTCTTAAAGATAACTTTCATTTATTTTTTCAATCATATACTAAACGAATTAGCATTATAAAGAAGTAATTCATAAAATGGACATTTTAATGAAATTAAATACAGGTGAACTTTAATAAAAGCTACACAAATTCTACTCACAATGTTTCTCCCTTAAAAGTATTTAATGTCGTTAATTAAAATATTTAATGTCGTTCGTATTAATGACGATAATTACCAGATACGACGTCACAAAACAATTAGTTAGATGAGTCTATAGATGCTGTGACAATCGCTCACATTCTTTTGTTTTTAGCTCCTAATGGAATTCAGTAACTCAAGTGACAGCTGGTTTATTGGTGGTAGCGCTTTGTGCATGCTCGTCTTGGTAGGTTCCACCCACTTATCAGATATTCTACCTACTTGGTATTATTGTGTTCCGGTTTGAAGGGTAAGTGAGCTAGTGTAACTACAGGCACAAGGGTATTAACTTCGTTCCCAAGATTGGTGATGCATTGGCGTTGTAATGAATGGTTAATATATCATCGCCGATATCTATAAGCGTTGGTCAGGTGGCCCATTTGCCCGCCCGCCTAACATAAGAAAAAACTGTTATTATGAATAAGATATTATCTTAAATTAAATTAATCTCTAAAACAAAATGTTTTTGCTTTTTTACCCATTTTTTGTAATAATATATTAAAACTCCAGACTAATATTACGGTTTTTCTATTCAAACATTTTTTTACCCTATTTCTGTGCCAGCCTAAATAAAAATCACTAATATTCAGGCATTTCGCCTCAGAGCAGAGGCGGACAGACAGATTATTCGCGCATTTATATATACGTATTAAACTTGACTTTGACTTCGACTTCATAACTACCTTAAATAAATTATGCATAATTATAATTATAAAGAATATTTACACATTGTTTAAAAATTCTTTATTTTGTGTACGTGTCTGCTTGTTACGGAAGATGATTTTTAAAATCATAATAATTAATTATCTATACGTATATTAAAATTGTAACAGACCGATGTCTGTACATTATAGATAGAATAAAAAACTAAATTTTTATTAGAGCAACAGAAGCCAAAACGACAGTTTTTAGAATTTCTGACCAAGTCTATGCAAAACAATTTCTGACAACCTTCGCTGCCAACGCTCAGAAATACGGACGGATCGCTAGCTCACAGTCCGCAAGAGAAAGCTGATCTCCTGGCTAAACTCTTTACCGATAACTCCGTCATCGGTGATTGTAGTGCGCTGCCACCAACAATACCTTCATGTGGCCATACGATGCCTGACATGAAAATCAGGCAACGTGATGTGCGTGAGGAGCTGCAATCACTTGATGTACGGAAAGCTAGCGGTCCCGATGGAATACCAGCCATAGTGCTGAAGAATGCTCGGCGGAGCTGTCTCTTGTGTTACCGCGCCTGTTCCAACTTTCTCTTTCTTCGGGATATGTACCGGAGGCTTGGAGAAGAGCTAATGTGCAAGCGGTTCCCAAAAAAGGGGATCGGTCTGACCCGGCAAATTATCGGCCAATAGCTATCACCTCAGTATTTTGTAAGGTGATGGAACGGATTCTAAACAACCAACTGATCCATTACCTAGAAGATCACTGTCTAATTAATGATCGTCAGTACGGGTTTCAACCAAAACGTTCTACAGGTGATCTTCTAGCGTACGTAACGCACCTCTGGGGTGAAGCTATCAACAAGTATGGGGAATCGTTGGCTGTCAGCCTCGATATCTCCAAGGCTTTTGACAGTGTCTGACACAGACCTCTTCTCTCCAAGCTGCCGGCATATGGTCTGTCTGCTCAGCTTTGCTCCTGGATTGTCAGCTTCCTACACAAGCGTAGCCTTCGTGTTTTAGTTGATGGTTGCGCTTCACAATTCTATATAGTGAATGCTGGCGTCCCCCAGGGATCTGTACTATCTCCCACACACTTTCTTTTGCATATCAATGATAAGCTCTCTCTTGAGAACATACATTGCTATGAAGATGATAGTACAGTGCATGGTGGATACCACGGACGCGCAGTGGCTGGGCGAGCGGAAATTGAGGAGAGGCGGAAGGGTCTTGTTATTGAACTCGATAGGACATTATCACCATTTTCCCCTCTTCCCTCCCTCTGTGGTACTCCGCTGGTGATACAAAGCAAAATCACCATGCTGGGGATTGACGTTCCCTGCGACCTTAGTCCAAGGGATTACATCGAGGCTGTTATAAAAACAGCTTCACGGAAACTTGGAGTTCTGAACAAGGTGCGGCGTTTTTTCACGCCACAATAATTGTGCCTGTTGTACAAAATACAGGTACGGTCTTGCGTTGAATATTGCTCGCACCTTTGGGATGGCTCCGCTAAGTACCTACTGGAGGCCTTGGATCGGTTGCAGTGACGTGCGGTCCTCATTATTGGCGACGTAGAGGTCACAAACATCCTCGAGACGTGCAGAACCTTTTTCCCGACTGTACTGGCCGTCGTCACGTTTGGACTCTACTACCACTTACCATCAGGTGGAGTAGAGTCATTTGCCCTCCCGGCAAAATAAAAAATTAAAAAAGTAAGTGTAAATTTGTTCATCTGATGAAGTTCATTTAGAGACGACACAAGAACAACGAAAATCTTTGAAAGGATGCACAAAAATTAGCACTGCTTACCTACCCGTTCCAAGACAATTTTATTGGTATTTAATTATCAACTGTCCCTGCAAAAATAAAAATATAGATACTTGATTCTAAATTACACGCGTACGACAAAATCTAGTTTATTAATTAAAAATATTCCAGAATTCAACGTTTTAAATTTGCTTTAAAAATTGTTCATATTATATATTCATTGTTCTATTTATATACAACTTATATAAATACAGTTAAAAATGAGTTATATTTTTGGCTACATTACTCACTTGTATTATGAGTAAGTAACTATAATGTAATCTATATCAGTATTGGTATAAATTAATAAATTTTCATTTCAGCTAATGGAAAATTACATTCCTATTCTTTTCCAATTCGTTTACATTTATTTCGCGCTCTTTGTCGCACAACGCATATAAAATAGTTAAATTTTACAAGTTTTTTTGAATACCAGCGACTCTCACTTCTCTTTACGATATTACATGAAATAAGTATATTTCGATCATATTTGATATATTTAGTATGTTTAGTATTCCGTTGATAATAAATACCTTTATAGAAGGTATTAAAATAACTATATAAATAATGAATGATGATGAAAATATGGTGGGTTTTTCAGTTCACGCCTGCGATGTTTCTTGGCTTAAAAAAAGAAGATTATCTTGTATCTATGTTTGTTCTTCAATACATATATATTCATATATATATATTCATAATAGGCACATATATATATATATATATATATGTGCCTTTGTATACGAGTATTGAGGACATGGTCGAAAATGCAATTAGATCACACGCGATACTAATTCACGTTATAATTGCTTGTTTATACTTAAACTAAATCTATTAAGATGATTAATTACAATACGAACTATTTAGAAAGAGTTATGTACCATTTTAATATAATAAACAGCAAAATAAAGCTTTTTATCGAGTGATTTCGAATTTTTTTAAATTTTAATTATTTATTATAATTATGAACCTACTTATATGCCTAATTTTAAGTTAAATTCTTATAATTGTAACTTTAAACGGACGGATCTGTTTTTTCTTGTGGAATTTTTGAAAAAAAAGTCAATGTTGCTGACGTTTTAAAAGAAATCTATAGTATAAATCGATAGATATTTTAGATCAAGTTTAGAAGGGGATCCATAACCGCTTCTAAGATTTGAAGTACCTACATGTCTGAAGAATGCTTAATTAGTAAATAACAAAATATGGTATTTATATTCGTAGTACCTTTATTATTATTAGTAGTTATATAGTTTATAGTATATAGTTAGTTATTTGTAGTTTAAAGTAACAATATTTAATACAAAACGATGTTATCCAATGATTGCGAGCGTATGTATGTTCGAATTGCATTGAAAATTTTATCGTTGATCTTATCAAACATAAATCTCCCATACAACACCGAGATAGTCTTCCATTTCTGATTAATAATCGCGTGCATTCTCTCACCTGAAAAAAAAAGTTTTCATACGAATAAATAAATAAATAAATATATATATATTTCTGATCCTCAGAAAAATATAACATAATAGAATGCATTGACTTTAACCGAAAGACTCCAGCAAAGTCCAAACAAACACATATTTAAATTATTTTAAAGAGAAACAAAAGTATTAGAAACACGTGATACCAACTACTGTTCCATTTAGAGCACGCACCCTAGCAACAAATCAGAAGAAATTATCTACAATAAAAATGAAAAACATATATATATATTTGAAAAAAAATGTACCAAAAAGTGAAAGAACCTTTGTGACTTTGATTAAAAGGTAAAATTAATGACCTCATCATTCGCTAGCTCTTATCCTATTAATTTGGTTTCGGTGCAGTTTTAATACTCTACGAATAGGACTTGGGAAAATTTTACAACTAGCAATTAACGCCTGCCTACCTAATTTCTTGCTAATTTTTATCTGTACTTGTGTACTATAATTAATATTCTCTTGTGTCATCCACAGCAATAGCATATTTTATATGCTCTTATGACATCCAAAGGTTGAAATGGACTCTAATCTACACAACACACCTTCCTTATATCCATATATTGCTTAAAATCTTACTTGTGACTGTGTCTTTGTAGTATAAATCACCCAAATTGAATTGACCACCGCCCCTCACATCATACCAGTACTGGTATTCCTTTAGATTCATAATATTCTTGCCTTGTGTGTCCTTTGTTATTTCGAAGGGTATGATCATGTCGATTAGAACGTCATCTGTAAAACGATGATAGGTTTTAATTTCAACAAACAAGGTAGTGTTTTTTGATTTCAACCTGTTTATAATTAATATATATATATATATATATATATATATATATATATAGCCAGTATATAGTATACAAATAAATTTCATTGACGCTATATCGAAGATTGCAGAATGATGCATGAATTTAATTATAGATAATTTAATATCTCCTATACAAACATTCATTCGGTATAATTAATTTTATGCCAATGTAAAAAATAAGTTTAGAATCTACATAATAAGACTCACCATATTTCATTGCAAAATCGCCGTGTCCAATAATAGGCAAGGAAAATAAATATCCACTAGTTGTATACGAACTCTTTATTGAGAAATCTGCATGGAAGGATAGTCGCATTATACGTGAATTCATGTCCACACTAAAAAAAAAGTTTTTATTTAAACTGGTACAAAGAAAATTAAAAAAAATTGTGATGCTTTTTTACCATTACATTTTTTATTCTTGTAACATCGTATAATGCAATTATTTATGTATTGTATGCTTTTGTATATTTATTACAAAATTTTCATTGTTTTTTTTTGTTTAATTTGCTTAACATTTTAGAAACAGGTGTCAACAAAAAATATTTGAAACATACTAATGCATATTTGTCTAGCGCAGTTGGGAGTGACGCTGACTTTCGCTCCGGGGTTGCAGATTTGATACTCGCCCCGAGACTGGTTGTATATATAAAATTATGCATGTGTGTATTTTTACATTTATTAAAAATTATATTATATTTTTAAATATGCAACATTAGCCGACTATGTCGGCTGTCACCTATAAAACAGGCATTAAGTTACGTACATCAGAACCGTGTTTAAAAAAAGTCATTTTCATTTTTATGTTTTTCTTAAATTTTCAATAAGTAATGTTTATGGTCGAATGGGTGAAGACTAGAAATTAAAACCGACCTGACTTTATCAATAGTTGCTCTTTTTAATCCTTCGATATACACATTTCGCATATCAAACTGGAGTCCTTCACGGTCTTCAACATGAACTAAGTCAATGAACATAGGGTCTAATCGCTCTGTTGCTATTTCAGGAATTCCTGCTGTTAAAATGGGTGTAACGGCCTGCGCTCGCGCCGTCAGACACGCAGAATCCCATGTCCAACATTTATATTGAATTAATGGAACTAAAAAAAACATATAATTAAATGTCTAAAAAATTTCAATTCAGCTTACGGTCAGAGTATATGTCAGAGTATAAATTATGTTAGTTTTCTGTTAAAGAAATGAGCTTTTTTTATTTACCAAACACTAAACTAATAATGGCAGTTTAATTTTCCCGTATAAATGCTGTGTAACAAAAAGAAACAGGCTCTGGTTGCTGGTCTCTTTGCCTCGGAAATAACGCAAAGTCAAACTATTTTATTACAAAAACAATAAACGATAAAAATGTTTTTTTATAAAGTTAAATCAATATAAAACTATACATAAAAATTTAAAAAAAAAATCAGGAAAAGAGTTGATTGAATAATAAATAGAAAAAAATTAATACGTAAGTGACAACCGCAACCACATAAAAAATTACTAGTCTGTCAGGTAGCTAATTATAACACCAAATAATGCTCGACGAAAAGTTTAAATTTTAGATATTTTTTAAAAAGCCTTTGCTTTCAATTTATACGTAGAGGTGTAGAATGATCGTTCGTGATTTTTGTAGCTGAATAATTAAAGCTACTTTTATAACCAACCGTTTTATTATTTGGAATTATGAAGCAATTTGCACCTTTAAGCATGTATGACATGTGTCTGTATATCAGCACCAGAACAATACATTCTTGTTAACCTACTCATTAACAGGCTTAAAGAAATAAAAAAAATTGCTAATATATATAATTGCTTGTAACCGATTGTGCTTTTAACACCTTTCGTAGGCTAAATGTAGTTCTAACTGTTTGTGACTATAGCATCTACAAACGATTTTTTTATTGAACTTTAATAGATAAACAACCTAAACATTATTTATTTATCTAGGCTAATTTATATCAATGATTCTCAAACAGTATTAGATATTTGAAATCTATTATCAATGATTTATAAATTATTGAAATAAAAAAAAAACTTACATGCTCCATAGTTCAAAGAAATTTGAATAAAAAAGAGTAGTGTGCAAACGATAGCCCTCATAGTGACCGTAGGGTTTTCCTTTTCAACTCACAACTGTTCAATTATCACAAGTTCTTTGCCTTATATAAAGATTTTTCTGAATATACTTCATAAAGTTATTATTATTGTAAATAATATAATAATCAATCATACTTTATTCATGCATACAAAATCTTAGGGTTCTGTATGCTATTAAAATTATTATTTGCCTCCAAGATTAATTAATTTAATTAATGTGACTATTAAATATTTGAAAGATTTTCACACTTTTAAAGTTGTAATTTTCTTCAATGTCATTTATATATAATATAATATTTTCAATATTATTTAGTCATTGTTTATAGTAAAGAATACCAACCAAATCCATTTTCTTTATTTTAAACTAATAAATCTATATAAATTAATTTAGGAGTAACTGCTAGATAAAATATACTATTATTACAGTACACTTAGTAATGCTAGACGACCTGTTAAAATTTAACACGTCTTTTATTTTTATCGTAATTTATTATCGTTTATTATTCGTAATTTAAGTAATTACGAATTATAAATTTCTATGTTTACAACGCCACACGTTTTAATACAAGCCCAAAAAAGGGCATATTACCATAATTAATCGATAATAATCTTACTTTGCAAAAACATACATAAATACTTTGAACGCAGCGATTGGACAAACTTAAGTAGAGAGGATGTCGCTCCTCATATCATAATCCATTCGACCTCGACGTATGCCTTTATATGACAAAATGTCAGTCACCACCAAATTTCCAGTCATGTCTTACAGTTTAAGCTTAATATAAGAATTGATGCCTTTTATAATAGTATATTATGTAAAGATTTTATTGTCAACATTATATTATGCATGATGCGGTATTAAATTATAAAATTAACATTGTTATTTAATCATTAAGCTCGGGTCAAAGGGATGTTTGGTGTAATATATCATTCACTACCGTCATACTCCTCCCTACGTGTTATAATTTATCGAAACATTAATCATTCTAAGTTTCAAAATAGCGTCATATAAACTTTATTCATCAAACAAGTACTAGATTTTATTACAGTTTTATTATATTTATAGATATGAACGATAGAATTATTAACATGGAGGACGTAACTAAATAAATAAAAAGTATCAATGTCCAAAATAACTGTTGAAAAAATCGAGAGGACGGAATGTATTGCTTATATCTGCGGCAGTCCTAAGCAGTTGCTCCTGGTACTTCTCCAATTATTAGCTTGGACCTTGCAAACGACTCTTATAGCATAAACTTTCTTAGAGGAATACCAAGTAAGCAAAGAGGGCCTAGTCTCCTTCCACTAAAACTGTTATAATCCGGAAAGAGACGCCAGTGAGTGGTAAGACCCGAATCCAATCAGCTGAGACTTTTCTTTTTCTTGGCTTCTCAAGCTCATGCTCTCGGGTTATGAACTTGTAAGATGGCCTTGCATGTCCTCCCAACCTAGATTCTAAGAGTATGCAAAGACGATCTAAAATCAAAAAAAAGTAATAGTAATAGTATGTCAAAAGAAGATAAGAAACTAAATTAAGTAGGATTCCCAGATCTTTTAAATAATCATTTATAAATTATAGTATGTCAATTAATGAAGCTACTACCCTTTCGGAATGGATTACCGAAAAGCACTAGCAAAACGCTCTTGGTACGAAGCAAGCTTGAACCCCAAGAAAGAAATATAGGCTACTTTTTTATATACAGTACTAAAAACTAGTATATTATACAAATCTATTCTAATTGAAGTTAATCGGATAAACGGTACAGATTATGGTTGTTATACTGCAGCGCCATCTATCGTGAAATTACAGCAATATGTATATTATTAAAACCTCGATGAAAAAATAGATAAATGTACATATACCGAATGTTCAGGTTATTGAGAATATATGTAATTCAAACAGATCAACTGATGTCCATGTTTTACAGTTAAGATTTCTAAAACCTACTCACGGAACCCACAAAACGGTCTCAATCTTTTTATTTGCTTTTATTATACTTAAAATGAATATTGCAATTTTTTATAAATTATTAGCATTCGAATACATAAGGTTTATATTTATACCAGCGCTTTACCTGCGGCTTTTTTTTTTCAAATATATAGGATTTTCATACACACTTCCATCTCCCTAATTTCTACCTTAGTGGTTAAATTTTCTAAAAGTCTACCGCAGTGCTAACCTGCAGTGTAAAAGGAACCCATGAGTAAATTATAATGGTGCTAGCCACAGTACTTTGGGCTGTTATTATATATATGAAAAAATATTATGATATGATTTTATCATTTCATACATGTATTAATTTAAATCGTGTCTTAAAAAACTATAATTAAATCAACTTTTTTATGTGAAATCTTAATTCGTCTACTTTAAATTTGATTTAAACAGATTCAAGGATAAAACACTAATATAATTACTTGCTAATTTATTTGAAGTTTTGCATGTATGATTGCATTATATAATATACCTATGTACTTGAAAATATTTTAAAAAGATCCTAGAAAATTTACTACGAAATTAAAAACAAGCCTTGAGTGCCAGCTGTATATATAGAAAACAACAACTCAGCTGTATTGAGTAATAATTTCTGTTTAATAATATAAACCTTCACAAGTCTACGCGTGCTGGCTCTCGATGTCACCGACTAACTGTGACATCAATTCCATCGCGCACAAAGAAATTTGGCAACTCCTTTCTTTGTCGCACTTCCAAAATATGGAATTCCTTACCAGCTCACGTATTCCCCTCCTCTTACGACCCGGGTTCCTTCAAACGAGGCGTGAAGAAGCATCTTGCGGGCCGGCAAGGCGAGGGCGGCTAGTGCAGAACCTTTTTCCCGACTGTACTGGCCGTCCTCGCGTTTGGACTCTACTACCACTTAACATCAGGTGGAGTAGAGTCATTTGCCCTCCCGGAAAATATAAAAAAAAAAAACAAAACGTACAAATAACGCGTCAGTTAAGAAAGATCTTTAAATTTCCGCAAATATTTTTATCGAAACAGATACCATAAATCAATGTACGAATAATCAAACAAATAAAAGCATCAGTCGATATGATTTCATTAAAATATTACCTGAAGTTTTAAAAATCCGTACCGACATACTTATGCATATTAAGAGGTCATACTTCGTTGACCTTTCTCGATTGACTGTTACCGATAATTATGCCGCGCGGAGAACTCACACCCCCTGTGCCCTGTGTTTGCGGGAAGCGTCACAGAGAGGTTATATCACGATTTCCGCGTACCGATTATGTAAATAAATCGTTAGCAAAATATTAAAAATAATATTCTGCAAAAAATACCTATGGTTTTTTTTAATGACGGGCCGGTTGCCGTGTTTGGTAGATACTTTCCCTCCCTTTCACGCCGAAGGTTGTGGGTTCGATTCCCACCCAGGACGGACAATTGTGTGCACGAACATGTCTGTTTGTCCTGAGTCTGGGTGTAATTATCTATATAAGTATGTATTTACAAAAGAAAAGTCGTATATGTATAGTACAAGCTTTGCTTAGTTTGGAATCAGATGGCTGTGTGTGATAATGTCCCAGGATATTATTTTTTTTACTTTTGTGGTTTCTAATATTTCGATGTAAATAAAATAAAATTTTGGTAATAATAACAAATTCAAAGTGTCTTTTACTTTGCATATTTATATATTCTGTAAGTTTTTCCGGTATCGATTACCAAAAAAAAAGGAATCAATGTAATTCAAATGAAGCCATTTCACTTATGTTCAAGACTAACATTAAGCAGGGCCGGATTTTGGGGAGGACATTCTGGGCTACCGCCCCGGGGCCAACGGGAAGTAAACAGTTTTAATATATTGTAGAACAACAACAAGAATTTTACGTGTATTTTACTATATGTTCATATATTTGTTAAAAGAATTTAATTTTTTTGCGTAATACGGCGGAAGGGCTTGGTGCAGTCCCGTCTGGGTGGGTACTACCCACTCATCAGATATTCTGCCGCTAGGCAGCATTTTTGCGTTACAGTTTGAAGAATTTAGTGAGCCAGTGTAACTACAGGCACAAGAGACATAACATCTCAGTTCCCAAGGTTGATGGCGCATTGGCGAGGTACGGAATGATTATTATTTCTTACCTCGCCATTGCGCCATTGCGCCATGTGTCTATGTGCGGTAGGTGGCCCATTTGCTCACCCGCCTGCCTATAACATTAAAAAAATATATATTATTAAAACACTACTGAAGCAAATGTAACTGCCGAGATGGCCCAGTGGTAAGAACGCGTGAATCTTAACCGATGATCGTGGGTTCAAACCCGGGCAAGCACCACTGAATTTTCATGTGCTTAATTTGTGATTATAATTCATCTCGTGCTTTACGGTGAAGGAAAACATCGTGAGGAAACCTGCATGTGTCTAATTTCACTGAAATTCTGCCACATGTGAATTTCACCAACCCGCATTGGAGCAGCGTGGTGGAATAAGCTCCAAAACCTTCTCCTCAAAAAGAGGAGAGGAGGCGTATAGCCCAGCAGTGGGACTTTCACAGGCTGTACATAGAAGCAAATGTATCCTGGTTCTTCCAGACGTCCGGATCAGAAATTCTGCCCTGGCCGTAAAAATTTGGCGGTAGAATAAATAATGAATGTCGTACCTAAGAGAGGTACTTAAATAAAGCCCTTCCACCAAGTAATCATAGTTTTAATCTTTTAGTCATTAATATGGCTAATCTCATAGCTATAAATTTACAGTCACATTAATATACACAAGGTGCCCATGAATATGAACAATCAATAATATTATTACACTTGATTTATCCGTAAATCTTATAATGTTAACTGACATCCGACAACGTAATCCAATTACGCCGCAGTAATGATAGTTATAGAGCAATACTAATGGGATTGTATACATCCAATTGTGATTATATTAGATCGACATCGTGACGACAACATGCTATCGATAATGTTGGTAAACAAGGTAATCAAGGATTAAGCGTGTTGAAAGTACAATATTATATTATATTCACACGTCATAGTGTGCCAGACGGATGGCAGGGACGCAACTTTCAGGAGGGCGCGCGATGCAGACCCACAGCCTGTATTGAAATACACGTGATAGACCATTTCAAATTCATATGTTTCTATTAAGCATTATTTTATTTGTTATTTCATAGAACAACGTCTCTTTTAACTAATGTTCTCGAGATGTGCAATCATGAGATTCACAGAGGCTGTCATGACAGCTTGCGAAATCCATCACCATTAAAACGTTATTATAGTTTTTTCAGTACCTTGTCCACTATTGTTCCAAAATTACTATTTTTACTTTAATTACCCGTTAGATGCAAAATTTGACCCCAAACATTTGAATACAATATTTGGGCTTTAATTTTGCAAAGGTGTATTTGGTTACCAGAATGTAAAACAAAATCCTGTCAATCCATTCAGCTGAAGTTTTTGTTTCTGGTGACAACACAATTTAGTATCTAACGCGGCATGAATAAAAGCTTGTAAAAAGGTTATTAAAATTTTATTTACGCTTTGTGTGTGTTTGTGTTTTGGTCATTTGATATCATCAATATCAGAAAAGCCGTCGAATATAATTGGAGTCACCAAATTTCTTAATGAAAAACACCCTAAAAGCTAGCCAATAGATGATTTTTTTCATTAAAACCCCTAAAAATTAGGAAATTTTGACGATTAATCTTCAATTTTAAAAACAATTTTATTTTTGAAACATATATTCAAAGAAAAACGTACTATCAAACGAAAATTATTTGTCTGGCTGTAAAATGTGTGCATTTTCCAAGAAAAAGTTACCAAAAAAAAATGACGATCGACAAATGTCAATGTCAGTAATTGTCACTGCCAACTTCTAACTGTTGTGCATTTCTTGCACGTGTTTCTATTACAATAAAACAAATAAAATGGGTGTTATACAAAGAATAAAGTAATCATTATTAAGTTCGATTGCTAATAATAGTATGTTCAATAATTTTGTAAAAATTAATTGATTCTATTTTGATTACAGAAAACCTACAACCCGTAAGGGTAAAAAAGTATTACTGTCCAGAGAACCTAAACCAATTGAAGGTCCTAAGCAATGCATTTTTCTTCAAGCTCGTAACCCATCCGAAAGAGCTAGAAAAGTTTTGAAAGACATTTATGATTTAAAGAAGCCGGATGCAGCATACTTAAGTAGAAAGAATGATTTTGTTCCTTTTGAAGACGGGACACTTATTGAAAAGTAAGTTCAATAATATTCATGAATCCAATTTTATCTTTTAATAATAATAATATCCTTGGACATTATTCACACATGGCCATCTGATCCCAAACTAAGCAGAGCTTGTACTATGGAAACCAGATAACTGATATACTACATATACTACTATTCTTTTGTAAATACATACTTATATAGATAATTACACTCACACTCAGGACAAACATACATGTTAATGCACACAAATGTCTGTCCTGGGTGGGAATCGAACCCACAACCTTCGACGTGAAAGACAGGTATCTACTAACCACACCAACCGGTCAAATACATATCTACATAATATGTTAAAAGATTTAAACAAAAATGTAATGGCATCTAAAGCTAAACAACTACCTAATATTTTTAAAATGCTAGCAGCAATGCTAAGCATCATTGTTTTATAATTAGACAATATATTATGCAAATAAAATTGGTGTTTGCTAAACATTTAAAATTATCATACTTACTTAAGTATATTTTGTTTGAGGTAGTATAATTACATGAAGTAACCTCAACAAAACAGATCCTTTGGATGACCATATTGATGGCTTATCAATAAAATAAATATTAAAAATAATTATGATATAGTTCTTGTCTGGTGTTACAGATTATGCTACAAAAAAGATGCATCTCTATTTGGAGTCAGTTCTCACAGCAAAAAGAGACCTCATAATATTATACTAGGAAGGACCTTTAACTATGGCATATTAGATATGATAGAACTTGGAGCAGATAAATTTAAGGCCATGTCAGATTTTCATAATATGAAAGTGTTAGCAGGTATAAAACCTTGCCTAATTTTCAATGGACCTGTTTGGGACTTGAATCAAGACCTGAAAAGATTAAAGTCTCTTTTTACAGATTTCTTCTATAGAGAAAAGGTAATTAAAATATATTATCATCTTTTTAATTAATAAAATCATGATCATAATTATTGTTTATCAATCACTCCACTAAGGCTGGAATCCCATTTTTCTGTGCAGTATGTTACAATACTGCAATGAAAAGGATATAGTAGACTTATGGCCAGAGACCTGCCTGATGATAAACATCTTTAAAAATGCCTTCGGTGGTTGATTTATTTTATATCTTTATATAGGATATATTGATAAGGCACTAAATACTGATGGTCTTACCAGATGTTATGTTAGTACTTAACACATACATTTCTCTTTGTTCATAAAATTATAAATAAAATTGGTGTTCTTAATTCTTACATATATAATAAATAGTATACACCTGATGATTTCCTATATTACGTCCATAGGGTACTTAGCCCCTGCACCTCCCCTACACACCTACCACATGGGCAGAAATTAGTATTGTATATGTGTAGAAACTTAATCAAACTTATGTCCAAGATATAACAATATTTAAGACATTATTGTAAGTTGATGTGATCAAAAAGTTGATTACTCCTAATACAAAATTCTATTAATTTCATTAGTTCTACAAATCACCTTATTGTTACAGCAGTATTTTGTTAATTCAGCTACATGGTAGCTAATATTTGCAAACCAATTGTTATAATATACTAGTTTCCGACTTATATATAAAATTAAAATATTTATAATAGGTAATAGATAAATAGCAACTGAAAAAAATAGAAACATACTTCATATCACAAGGTTATTATTAATAATAATAATGTCCTCCAGACCGATTTCGGCCACGGCGGCCAATCTCGAGAGATTAGCCAATTATGCAGGAGATATTATAGTGCACAAGTGTGTGTGCAAACACAGGTGCACTCTCTATTCCCTAACTCTCATAATCAGATAAGATGGCAATCCGACACGACCAAAAGGAGTTCAGGTGCATAACCAACGGCTTTACGTGTTTTCCGAGGCACGGGAGTATACATACTTCCAACTTCCAGATTCCGGGCTGCTATTGAGAATTTTCTGACAGAAAAACCCAATAACTTTTTATTGGCTCAACCTCGGAATTGAACCCAGGACCTCCGGGTCGGCGGCCTTACATCAAGCCACTAGACCAACGAGGCAGTCAAAGTCAAAGGTTGCTATTAATTCCGTACAGAATGCACAAACGAGTGATAGTGAATAATATTTGTATGGTATTTCAATATTATATAATCTTAGCAGTTTGGCAAATGGCAATCAGTCACCACCGCCTATAAACATTAGCACTGTAAGAAATATTAACCATCACTTAATTTGTAAATTTATAATCTTATGAAATAAGATATTATGATCCCTGTAGCCACATTCTTATTCATGCTTCAAATGGGAATGCAAAAATACTAAGTATTACAGTTTGGCATTAGAATATGAGATTAATGTGTAGTATGTTTAATTGCACAAAGCCCTACGATTAAACATGTTTCACCATTTATGTGTAAATGTAATGTGGTACTAATAAAAATTATTTTTCTATTTTCAGGTTGATTCTGTGAGACTTCAAGGCCTAGAACACGTCATTAGCTTTACAGCGACTGATGATGGCACCATTTATTTACGGTCTTACAGAATCCATTTGAAAAAAAGCGGTCAAAGAACTCCAAGAATTGAATTAGAAGAAATAGGTATTTATTTTTGTTATATGTATACATATTTATATAAATACATATAAATGTCTGATATTATCATACTGTAAAATATTATAACGAAGTAAATTTGGTTTCATTATCATATTATTTAAGTTCATAGTTTCATGACAGATGTGGGCTATATAGTGTTACTATATATGACTTTGTTTCATAATATTTATTTAAAAAACTATTGACCCAATAAATGAAGTAGGTACAGAAAGTGGATATATGCCAGAAAGCATTCTCTACCTGTACGCTAATCAGAAAGACAAGAAGGTTGTGCTGCATCTCTACTATAATATTTAAATAAAATAAATATGTAGTGATGTTATAACGTAATCAATCATCATTCCATTATTATTTTTACTCTCATAATTATTTGGACTAAAACAATTTCTTCCGACGTGTTTGGGCTGGTATAAAAAGTTTATCAGTGTAAATAACAACTGTAAAAACAAGGGTTAGTACAAGATACAACAATAATATATATTTTTTTGTTTACAGGACCTTCAGTAGATTTTAAACTTCGTAGGACCAAGTTAGCTTCTGCTGATTTGTTCAAGGAAGCTTGCAGAATACCTAAAGAAGTCAAGTCAGTGGCTAAGAAGAACTTGTCTACAGATGCGTTCGGAACGAAACTGGGCCGTATTCACATGGGTAAACAGGATATAAACAGACTACAAACCCGAAAGATGAAGGGTTTGAAGAAGACAACCGAAGAGAAAAAGCAAATGCTATTAAAAAAGAAAATGGCAAGGAAAGAAGCAAAAAAAGCAAATATGTCAAATGCATAAACTTTTATTATCACAATTTGTTTGTTTTTATTAAATAATGCCTTTAGTAAGAAAATAATTAATAATTATTGGCCTTATATTTATGAGACCCAGGTGGAATGGTCTCGAAAATATTTTTGTTAAAATCCGAATCGGGCGGTTAATATAATATATAAAAAGACATAAAATGAGAAATGATTAACTTTGCAAGTATATTCCGAGCAAAACTCAATGCAAGAATAAATAAAGAAATAAAACATCTGTAATATATCTACAACGCAACTTAAAAATAAAGGTTGGAATAATGCAAACATAACATTTATTTAATTGAAGGTAATAATGATAAGAATATATCAATAATCGACGAATCGATGTAGATTTATAATATCTTAATATTTTTCCAATTCACAACTGTTATTTTCCGTTGTCATGGCTACATCATCTCATCCGTTATTTTGGTTGCCATAGCAACGTTTTTAACAACAAAACAAATAGCAACAAAAACGAATGACGTTTCGAAAGGAACCGATCAGGTATTAAGTTTTATTGTCACTCGAATGTGACGCCAGTATTGGTTACAGGCGGTCTTGGTGGACAGTACCGGCTTTAACTGTCGTGGCATGGCATGGCTTAACTTCTCTCATCTCGGCATGTGGCGTGGCAATATAATATATAGCGTGGCATAACATAATAAAGAATATATTCATATCAATCAATATAATTTAAAAAGTTACCACCGCGTTCACTTCTATACATCGAACATTCTTGCTAATATTATTAACTACTTTTGGAATAGACAAACTTAATTTCGTATTTATGATATTAGTGAGGATTTACAATTTGGTAAAACACTACGTTTTGCCAAAATGACAATAATTATGGTAGTTAAAAAATTATCTCTGTGTATTTAGTAATATTGTTCGGGTACTATTTACGCCAGGTTTTTTGTGTTATTATTACCATTTCAACTCGCCGAAAACTTTTGCTCTCGATTTTGCTTTTTGTTGTTACAGATTCGATCTCGCCTACTCGCTCGATTTTGAGCTACTTTCCAAAGATTTGATTACTCTTTGCGATTAGTTAATGAGGTTGAGGTGCATAATAAATTGTCACCTGTGTCAGGTTGCTTCGACATAGACTCTCTTCGTTACAGTCTACAATGCAAACACTTCTCGCAAAATAGAATGCTTTGTAACAGGTACCTAACTATGTACTGAGTTATTTATTTAGTTTCATAGCCGTATTTCCCTAGAATGCATTGTCACTATACACGGCAATTCAATGTACCTATTCAAAACAATACATACTGCTTGTTGTGCTTATGTTTATAAAGACTAAAAATGGCAAGTTCTTGAGATTACAATAAAATGTTACATACGACACGCTTGTTAATCGACTTATCGGGTCGGACAATTCAATTCATCATCTATTTTACCGATAGTAGAATAGTTTAGATAAAAACTTGTTTCATCGGTAATAAGGCTTCACAAATACGTCTTTAAAATCTTTTAATAGTCACACTAATTGCTAGAACAATTTAGTAAATCATCAAACGATTTTGTTTTTTTATTAATTAATTATTCGATAAAAACGATGTAATTGTGTCGTTGATGTTCTTTAATTGTTGCAACACGCAACAGTTCCAATTCATGCACTAATTATTATTATTGTTCGTATTTATTCATCTTTTTCCATTACATTTCAAGTTTGATTGGTTACGAAGAATTGTTAAATCCAAATAACAAACGTATTATCGTTTATCTATAAATTCAGTTCTTTGTATAATTTATTTCATTTTCACTTTTTATAATCTATCAATCTTACGGAACAAGATGTGTGAAATGAAATTGAACAAAGTGAAAAATATTGTAACTTATATTTATTTTACATTACTAAGTGACACTCTACGGTTGACGTCTTCTCATACCTTTCTGTGGCATCAGGATACAGACTGTTACCCTTCTGGGCCGCTGCTTACAGTCCCGGAGTTATGTCTACAAGGCATCGGTCTAGAGGCCCGGCCTGGGTGGGTACCCAGCAAAAATTATATAATTTTTCTCAAACCACTTCGGAATGGGGGACCTCAAATGTCAAAATGCCTAGGGGCCTTGGATCTCTAAGTCTGGACTCACCGGCCTGCCTTGACCAAGGTTCCACGGGCTTTATTTAATTGGTAGGTTAAATCGTACGCCTACGAGGTAAGTCGAATCAAATAATTCGAGGCGGCAATTGACGTTGCTACGGTCACGTTTGGCGTTGAGAGAGAAATGTGAAATATTTGAGCGTAAACTTCTTATCAATCTCTTACTTGACATATAAATTCTTCTGTTATTTTATAAATATGCCTTTGACTCATTATAAAATTGCTAGAGCTTAGCAAAAGCTTAGGTATCTACCAATACATTTTCAATTAAAATTACCTATAATTGCTAAAATGTCAATTAACATTTATTACGATAGTCATCTAATGAAAGCCATACGTAATAATTAAAATGGTTAAAAAGCATTATCTAATCGATGTTAAATAAAAACCCTAAGAAAATAAAATTTATAAAATATTATTTCTCCACCAATTATTAAGCGTAAAGCTTGTATTAGGTACAAAAGCCCACGGGGTCAGTCGAACCTAAGAGTTTCACATGGCGACTCAAATACCGTTGAACTAGTGAGTCTTAAGAGACACCAGTGGCGTAACTATGGTAGGGCCAGGTGGTGCAGTGCACAAGGGCCCCGTAGCTCAGGGGGCCCTCTAACCTCAGCTTTGAAAAGAGAGGAGCATAAAAGAAAAAATATCTTGTGAGCAGGCTCTAGCCTGGAGCACATTAGATCAGCGATAAGCTTACGTGCTTGACGGTCGTGAGATCAACACGACAATTCCACTCATCAACTTTTTAGTTATACAATTTTACTTATTACTCTAAATGTAATTTAAGTTCAAACTACGCGGAAAGAAGCGGTGAGGGCCCGATTCTTTCCTTATGTACCGGGGCCCTTGTCCACCTAGCTACGCCACTGACAGCCACTAGTCATAATAATATGATAATGATCATAGTTTTATGATCATTATCATAGTTTTATGATCATTATCATAGTTTTATGATGTGGTTTACATAATGGCTGGACCCTACACTATTGGCTGGACTACAACCTCATATTTTGGAATGTAATGGAACTTGTGTAATAATTAGAATTTTAGCATCCGGATAGCAGCGGACTTTAACCATCACAAGCCTACTAGTAACATTAGTGTTGTAGTATAGCGGTTTGAAGGGTAAGTGAGTTAGTGTAAATAGAGTTAATATAAAAGACACAGCGGCATACTATTTTAGTTGCCCATTTGCCCGTGCCTACCTATTTTAAATTAAAGAAAAAAACTTAATATATTTATCATAAACTCAATATTATCTTCTTCTCTTCTTCCGCAAGCCGTTACTTCACTGTGACATAAGTATATTAATATTACTTAAACGTTGCCTTTTTCTAGTGTAGGTAATCAACTAAAACAATAGGTACATTTTGTAACCGCAAGACTTGGTTTTCCTTCCGCAAACTGTTACAATTAAAATATTAAAATGTGTATTTTATTCCCAAGAAAATTAGTCACGACTTTACATATCTCAATTGACATGCGCCTGAATGGAAATATATCTTTCCAGTTCATAATTTTATTTATTAATTAATACCTTGTAAGGTGAATGTGATTGATGATTGCACATTTTAATCGTAATCGTTAATCATTAATCTGATTACATTTTGCCCAAGACTGTTGATATCACTTTTAGTTCTTTTACCTTATTACTATTAAAAAAACAATATATATTAAATTTATAGTCAATAATGTCATATTGCTAAAATAAATATAATATAAAAATGATTGTATTACCTTTGCTGGAGTACCTTAATTAAGAATAATATTGTATTTTTATTATATAAGTATACAATGCCCTATCATCTAGTAACTTCTGGTATGGTACCAATACAAAATGGACATGCGAGATAAACTAGCTATTTTTTTAAATGTTAAACGACATTTTACCTCAAGCCGAGCTGTCTTAAAAAAGTTAGCTTCGGGTCTTACCCTACTTATCCTCATATCTATCTTATTATTATTCATAAAACGTCTCTACTAACGTATTATTATTTAATTTAACAGTATTACAATAAGTTGGTATACTTGTATTTAATAAATAATCGTGTTTTATCTTTTTTTTTAAATACCAACATCACCAGTTTTTAAGCAGGTAAGCCAAATATAGCATGGCGTCTTCGAATGAAATACTGTTTTTTTTTATAATTTACTTTTATAAACTTGTATATAGTTATCACGAAGGAGAACGAATCTTAATTCGTCTTCAACTATCCAACCGCTACCTTTTTGATTCTCTTATATTTGGTGGTAGAGCTTTGTGCGAATACCGTTGGGGTACTTAACATTTCAACACATATTCTACCGCCCACTGCAATAATTAGAATTCTTGTGTCCGGTACGGTTTGAAGGGCGAGTTAGTGTAAACACAGTCTTACTATTTTAGTTGCCTATTTTCCATAGTAAATAAATTGACAGTCACAATATAATTAATTTGGATCGATCATATTTCCCGGACCAAAAAGAGTTGTAAATATACATACTTCCAATTTCCAGACCCCGGGCTGCTAGTAAGAATTTTCAACAGAAAAACCCAATATTTTTTATTGGCCTGACCTGGGATTTGAACCCAGGACCTCCGGTTCTGCGGTCACTAGACCAACGACAGCTTAGATTACGAGAACTTCGTAATTTTCCGTACATCTAAGTCGCATAAATAAGCTAAGTTCGAGTTAAAATATTTTGTATTCGTATTCTTCCTTTGTTTTACTCGCGGAATTAATTTAAAGTTATTATAAAAGTCGTTACTAAACTACTAAATTAGGGGAAATCCCACAAACAGTGAGTCGATTTTAAAATTACAGCCTACATATTATAATAAATTAAAATAATCGTAATCACTAGTCGTACAACTTTAAAAAATATATAAGTAATGCTAGCTGTTCGTTGAATTTAAGTCGTGAAAATATAAAGTTATGATATATATTTGGATATTTTTAATTCTAGGTTATAAAAATGTGTTTTTAATTATTCAATCTGTTGTTAAGTACTAACGATACGAACCTTATTAAAAAAAAACAGAAATGATATATTAAGTGTATCATTGTGTGGAGGTGTATTTCTCGTAATAAAAGTCCAAAAGTTTGTAAAGATATGTTAACATAACCTCCTATTCGTTGTTACATATTATGTTATCTACTTATTAAGAATATTTAATGAAACGTACAAATCTTCTTAAAAAGGCAAAATATTGTTGCAAAAATCTACTTTATTTTTATTTATATAATACACCTGCACCTAAGTATGAATCATGTAAATAAAAATAAAGTATTAGGTATATTAATAACCATATTACTGTACATAAGCCCAGCGTATATCCGCACATTAACCTTGCACGTCTCTAACACAATACATATCGAATAATGTAAGTGATATGATGTTGTAATTTTCCATGTGGACAGTAAAACAATTATAAAATTCAAAATTCAAATACAATGTAATATTAATGAATGCCGTTATTAGATATAGATATCGCACAAAACGAAATATAACCGAAAGTTGTTTTATCTCATTTAGTCCACATTCCAAAACTACCAGTTTAAATGTTAAATATAACGAGTAACTATCGTCTATGGTCGAAACTCGTCTAATTTTTGGGTGTATCTGCGGCGCAGTAGGGCTATTCTGTAAGAACAAGCTCGAAACTCACCTCGAAAACGTGTAATGACAGAAAGTAACATGCGACATTGAACGTAATAATCATAACATTGCAAGAATACGCGCATCAAAATAGTATATCACCAGTCGATTGTCAACATTTCACGGGTGAGTAATGTAGTTAGTTCCTACAGAATAACCCTACTGTACCTTTCGAATGGTTTCATTCCCCTTCTTTTGACAAAAGTTTAAATGTTGTACATCTACCTTTAGAACAACATTTTAGAGTATTACATTTGCGGTCCAATAATTCAAACAAATTTTTAATCACGTGGTTAATATTTTATTGATTGGTGAATATTAAATTTTCTTATAACATATTACTACATATTTTTAATATTTTAAAGTAAACATAGCCTTGTATTACTTCGGCTATTGACCTATGATTTAAAATTACGCGACGTAGTTTTGAAGGATCTGAGATAATAATTCATAAATAAAAGAAATACGAAATAATAAAAATACACGTCTAGGTACGAAAAAAGCGTATGTTTATGAGACAAACTGACTCTTAACATATTTTAACGGAAGTGGCTTTATTTAACTTAGCAAAGAATTCAATAGTTTAAATATTTATTATGATAATGTTAAAGACGAACGGATCTATAGAAATATTTGTTTATAAATCAAGTATAACTTAAATGCGTTAACTATAACTTGTCTACGCAGTATTTGTCTTTATTTTAATATTTGGTGACAGTATATAATACTTAATGTTGAAGAGACAGAAAAATATACAATTCTTAAAAATTGATAAATGAGGAGCATTGATTGTTGTCACTACATATTATAAAACAAACTGCCTCGTTCGTCTAGTGGCTTGATGTAAGGCCGAAAACCGAAGGTCCTGGGTTCAATTCCCAGGTCGGGCCAATAAAAAGTTATTGGTTTTTTCTGTCAGAAAATTCTCAGTAACAGCCCGGAGTCTCGAAGTTGCAAGTGTGTACACTCCCATTCCTTGGAAAGCACGTAAAGTCGTTGGTCCTGTGCCTGAACACTTTCGTCGGTCGTGTCGGATTGTTGTCCCATCGGATTATGAGAGTTAAGGAATAGAGAGTGCACTGTTTGCGCACACACTTGTGCACTATAATATCTCCTGCGTAGTTGGCTAATCTCTCTTGAGATTGGCCGCCGTGGCCGAAATCGGTCTGGAGGGCATTATTATTTATTTATAAAACAAACTCCCACTAAGCGTCTGTCTGTTTGAACGCGATATACTTAAAAACTACCGAATGGATTTTTATACGGTTCTCACCAATGAACGAAGTGATTATACATAAGGAAGGCTTAACTATAAAGGGTTATTATTCATTAAAGTTTAAATGGCTGAAATATGAGGATAAATGTTGAAGATGTCGAAAAAAGTATTGCCTACTGGTACAGCTTTACTGACGTGTGCCGCACGTGTACATCATTAGTGTCATAAGTATTACAATGTTAACGTTTTATTTAGACAATTATTCTGCTCGTGCGAAGCTAGTATTATATATCTCATAGCTTCTTTAATTTCTTTTCATATTTTCTGTTCAATACGAACGCTTACCGATTGTAAGGCGAAATTTCCTTTTATTTCTATTGAGCAGCTAACGAGTAATGCAAATAAATGAGCCTCCAAGAAGGCTTAAAATAATATTGGCATATGACGTCAGTCTACAACTGTCGCCGCTAGTCACTCAACTATTTGAAGAAAAGTAAGTTACAAAGCCAGCAATTGGTAACACATTGAATAAATAAATGAGATACTATACTGAGAGATTTAGTAGAACTGATGACTTACAGCGCTATCCGTTGATATGGTGTAGTGCTAAAATAATGCCTAACAATACAATACATATTCAATTGAATTAATGTGTTAATTAGGAAATTGAAAAAAAAAATATTTTTGTTTATAGATTTATAATTAGATCAATGAACTGATTGAATTATTAGATAAAAAAAAGATATTAAAAATTCCCCTGTCCCATTAGTCACATTTTACTCAAGGCTATTATTTAACTATTGTGTCTGCTTTATTTTTTTTTATTGATTAAGTAGGCGGACGAGCATATGGGCCACCTTATGGGAAGTGATCACCAACCCCCATAGACATTGGAATTGTAAGAAATGTTTACCATCGCTTACATCGCCAATGCGCCACTAACCTTGGGAACTAAAATGTTATGTCTCTGGTACCTTTAATTACATTGGCTTACTCACCCTTCAAACTGGAAAACAACAATACCAAGTACTACTGTTTTGCGGTAGAATATCTGATGACCGGTACCTACCCAGGCAAGCTAGCACAAAGCCCTACCACCAGTAAAATTCCATTTGCTGTATGTACAGGCAAGTTGTTAATTGTGTTTCTGAATTGATTTACTGACGTACACCTGAAATTGATTATTTAATAACCCTTAATAACACACTTAATAATAAATATCCATTTTTGATATCCAGACTAAAATATGTTCCTGCTAAAGTTCTGTATAAGTCAATAACTCCATTAGCAAGACCTTTTCGCAAATAAGTTTTAGATACTAACTCGCATTTTCCTCGTTTTTTTAAAATCCATTCTCTTACACAAACGATCAAATCAAGGCTCGTCGATTTAGTTCAGGAAGATAATAATAACAACCATGTTGGCCTACTCGATGTTTATTTTTTATTTTTTCGTTTTTTCTATTTGTTTATTGATCTTAATTAATGTTAGGTACATATCATTACCATATTTTTAAACATATATTTTTTCGTTTTTTTTTTTATTTTCATGGACATAATATGGTAATGAAATAACTGTGTGCCAAATAATTTGAATTGAATTATAACAAGGAAGTTGTAAGTAAGCGTTAATGTAATATATTTCAAATATTATAACACAAAACATCACGTATGTTGCTAAAATCTTAATTAATATAACACAGCTTAAGAAATCTTAGTTGTCGCTTTATAATAGGTAAGTACCTATTTACAAAACAAATTATGTGAAAAACAAGCCTTGTTCAAAGTTATAAAATATATATTGAGTATTAAAATAAAATAAAAAACTAGATACCTATCACCCTTATCGTATCGGTCTAGCAGTTTTCGAGTAATAGGAATATACATAAAAATAACTACGCGTAATAAAACCTTCTTTTTTTGAGTCTTATTTGTTTTGTGAACAAAGTTTGGATCTTATTCCACCACACTGCAGTGCAGGTTATTGGATACACATAGCGGATTCTCATCCGACACGTGTTCCTCACGATGTTTTCCTTCAACAATCATACAATCAAACATCAGTCCATCTCAATCCACTGCTAGACATAGATCTCTCACTTCAGTCACTTCAATCTGCTAATTTTTGCAAGTTGGTTTTGCAAGCTATGTTGGGTTTGCAAGCTATGTTGGTAACTCCGGTTCTCTGGATAAACTAATTTCTGATCATTCAAATTTACTTAAGCTTTCAACGTGATAAATTAATTACCTAATTGTTACTCTCGTGTTGAAGAAATTCCGATTCTTCTTTCATCAAAAATCTTCAATAACATAGACGTCGGAAATACTTGTATAATAAGGTAAGTGTTAAGTGTTTTAAAATAGTATACTCAATGCTCTTGAAGTAAACAACAAGTTATTAAGTGACTACAAACAACCGCGAGTCGTCTGAACGCTGAATCGATTACGATGTTGCATTCAATACATACCGCGTAATTTAATAATACACACAATTACCTAATAGTTATAATTATCACACATGACAGATATTTTATAATCATGGAAAATATACAGGAGATAATTATTATTAACATTCCTATATATTTGTTGTAACTTGTATTGATTATTTTCGACTGCCTCGTTGGTTTTGTGACTTGTTTTGAGGCTGTAGACACCCAGGTCCTAAATACAAACCTTGGTCGGGCAATAAATATATTGACTTTTTCTTTCAAAAAATTCTCAGTTATAATCCGATGTTTGACATATTGCCAGTTTAAATCCCCTGCCTCGGTTAGAACGTAAAGCCGTAGTTCTGCCCCTGAACCCTTTATGGTCTTGTCGAACTATCCACCTATTGGATTAAGAGCGCGCCGAAAAACAAAGAAAATGTTTGTTGAAAACTGTAATTTGAGTCTTAGGATAATGGTGCATACAATATTATAGAAAAGTAATCTATACAAATAAATAAAATTGAAGTGTCTGTCTGTTATTTCAAAATATCGCTTAAGTTAATATAGCTGTTTGCATGTTACCAAAACCAAAACAAGTTTTTTTTTTATTTTAGACAAGCTATGCTACCTAATCATTTAAATATTTTATAAGTATGACTCAAATATGAATTATGTACAATAAAATGACAAACTTTGAAGGGTTTCCGTCATAAGCTGAATTCCATGATGGCGAAGCCTCGGGTTTTGCTAGTAGTAAAAATAATTTAAGCTCCATCTTTCTCCAATTATAACATTGATTAAAAAATACGAGCCCCAAGAGTGAAAAAATAGGGAAAAAATAGATACAAATTTTTGGCCCTGAATTTCATATGAAGTTGTTTTCGTTTTTTAAGTAGATGATTATGTAGTGGCACGAATACATTTAATTATAACCACTATCTATTTTCCAATAAGACCAAAATAGTAGCCACGCAATTTCGAATACGTAAATACAATTTATACTAAATACCCTAACACACGCGGAAAATCAAATAAAAATCCAATCAAACCGAATAGAACCTTGATTTGTCAAAAATCGAACAGATTACGATCCAAATATTCAAATATCCACTACACCCACTTATAAATTATTCTGCCACTAAACAAAAAAAAATCTGTGTTTTGCTTTCGAGATTTTGAGTGAGCTAACTTCAAGGTAGAAGGAATACAACTTAAATCCCATTCAAATGTGAACAAAAATATTGATTAAAAAAATAATCCAATGAAACGCACTGTTAAGCTTAAGAATTAAAATTACAAATCATTCTATTTCTAAGCGCGTTGAATGTGCTTATTACGAGTATTATTTTACCTCATAAAATATAAACATATTTAGCATCTAATAGCATAGATTAATTAAGCACATTATTTTACTTAAATGTTTTGCTTAGCGTGAGGCCCACGCTGGCGTTAAAATAAATATAACTAATATATTGCTTTTTTTTTTCAATCGTGAGTTAAACAGTTACACGAGACTTATAGAAAATGTTTAAAAACATAGACGTGTTATTATCTGAAATGATAAAAATTAAAATACGATATTTATGAATAATTACCACAATTTTCATTTAATCGCCATAATCATATTATTTTATATTATAATATTTAGTAACAAATAAAGAAGTAAAAAAACTGTATAGCTTTACATATTCCAATTGCCTCATACTATGTGTGTTTATATGTTAGCAATAACAAGTCTTAAATAATGGTTTCGCATTACAAATTGATCAATAAACATGTAATTGACTAGGCACAACTATTTAATCGTAGGTATAACGAATAAACTTGTTTCCGTTAAGGGATTCAATAACCATTTAAAGAATGTTTTGATTATCTTCCTCCAAATGAGTACTACAGAAGTTGAACCTTGAGATAAGAACAATTACAGTTGATCATGTTCAAAATGAAGGCAACAGTGTCGGTCTTGCTTAGGCTACAAACGTTCCGTGAGGTATGAGTACCCTTGACCGCAGTCAGAGAGCTCAGTCGCCGCGCGGCTCTCTGTTGATATCCTCGTGTCACCTGTCACCCATTTCTGACAAGTGGAGTCAACCAGTACTAAAGGAGTCTACCCTCTTATCGAAACTCAGTTAGAAGCCATGCACTTCCGAAGAGACGACGTGGCCTGTTCTGTGCTTGAAACTGCTTTTATGCGTCACTGTGTTGTTTAGGAGGTGCATATTAAAATATAAAGTTGCTTATACGGGTCAGTTTTTAAAGTGTTGACAATATGAACGCACTACCTGAGCTGGAGGAGTTGTTGCAGAAACCAAACAACAGTCCGCCACTGCTCAGCGATGAAAAAAAGGCCTCAAGTACGTTTGAATTTCATTAACGTTTTAAAATTTAAATTTAAAACTAAGTGACAGTGTCAATAGTAATATCCGTTACGGTTATTGGTACGTCAAAAATTACGAATAATAATAAAGTATACTGCCGCCATAAAGAAAAAGACGCATCTACAAAACTAAGTTTGAAGAAAATAAATGATTTATACATTTAAAATTGAAATAAGAGTATTTTCTTTATGTACGGCTATGCATTATCGATTTACCTATCGTATTGTATTAAAAAATAAAAACACTTATTAGAATAAATGAATAATATTTTCTAATTCATCTTAGTAATACTAAGTAATCTTAGTAATACATAAGTAATACTACGTAGAAAAGACGCATCTTGGTGAGACATTACACTGTAAAAATAACTATAATAATATACAAAGCAAGCTGTATCCACACGGGAAATATCTTTTTTATTATTTTTCTTAACCAAAAAAGCCGCTCAGCTTAGTCTACTCGACAATCCGTTAATATGGGGGGCCATTGCAACTTGGCATCAACATTAATTAATCGACAATATATGAATTGAAGTAAATATAAAGTTAGTGCGTTAAAATAAGTTAATATTTAATTATTTTTATATTTAATTAATCTTTTTTACTCTTATAAATAATATTATTTTTAAATTTGAAATATTTACCTTATCAGCAACGATGTGTTGTGTATATAACTTAATAAAAATTTTATGTATTTTTTATAGATATACCGTGACAATATGCCAAGCATAATAATGTTAAAAAGTTTGCCTGAACAACTTTTAAATAAAATGTGACTAAAAAGAGATAATCAAGAATCGAGTCTAAGCATAACTTTAAGTTGTTTAAAACGACGCAACCAGTTTTCCCGACATAAACAAGATCCATGTAATAGAATATTTTGACCAAAACTTTATATTTTTTTAAGATTATTTTTGGTCACTAACCGAATTTAAACATACGCAAGAGAGGCAAAATTTAAAAATTAATTTATAAACTATATAGTAATAATAATATAATAATTACTTTATTAGATAATTAAGTATTATTATTAATTATTTGAGATTTCTTTTTTCACAATTTTCCGTAACATCATTATAAAAAAATTAAATGAAATGTTTTAACATAATGTGTTTAATCATCCAATTACTCGACTATTGTTTATGTTAATGTTGATGATTTCATTTAAATGATTTAATATTAATTTAAAAAAAAAACACATTGTTCTTTAATTACGATGAGATTAGTAGCTGCTTATCTATATAATTAATTATAATATATGCTTATAGCTTTCCTTTTAAGTGTTTAGGCATAAATAATAAAGCTGCGTTTTTCTCAAATACTCAAAAATTTAATTTAATCTATCTTTTTAAATTTGTTCTTATCCATCATTCATCTTAAAATTAAAAAAAATCCTTTTCTTTTCCATTTGACATCTGTCAGTGGATAATTTAAGACTTAAGAAAAGCGTTTGTATATAATTATTTTCTTTGCATTTATTATTAATTATAATCAACCGCAATATGTTTTAATTAGTGAATGTGTAAAAACATTTTTTCAACCTAAATGTGAGCAACCCGTTAACGTACCAACGGCAAAAGTCTTTTATCGTCAAGAAAATGTCATAATTACTCCTGGTTTCAATAGGTCGTATTCACCAATATTTAAAAAAACTAAAATTTTATTAAAATCGACCCCATACCTCGTTTCCAGTACATTATGTATTTTTTTTTCTTTCAAAGAAACCCATCTAACAACTACCAAAGAAAAGAAAACTATATTAAACTGTAAGTCAAAGTGTATACTGTCAACTTAAAATTTATTTCAATAAAATCAAAACAAAAGTCGTTCTGAATGAATGTGTTTTGTTTGTTTACTCATGCGAAATCAAAAAATCACATGTTTAAGATTTTAATGATCAGATTTGTATTTAAATTGGGTGTAAATACCGTAAAAATAAAAAAAAACAGGTTTAAAAATCAAAATATTAACTTTTCCTAGTAACCGGTTTTAACGGATCTGCAAGGATTGTCGGTAGGAAGTAAAGTTAAACGTTAAGTTCAGTAATATTGATTCCGCGTGTTCTATACGTTATAATTGATATTGTATGTAATATGTTAATAATTAAGATCAATTTATCACTCTTACAACCAATTACAACGCATAGTTAGAATTTCGCATACATATACATATTTTTTGTTGTTATTATTATAGTCTTTGTAGTTTCCCATTCCTACGTCTAAGCTGTCATTGTATTATCAGCCTATTGTTTTTTTTTTCTATAAGATAATACTCTGTAAAATTAGTAGATCTATTTTATTGAAAATAAAAAATAAAAGGTTTTTTCAATACCAATACATAAAGCACATAAAAACATTTTGATAATTTTTAATATTTAAAGAAATATATTTTGTGTCAATACAATTTTAAGGCCGGCAACGCACCTGTAAGCCTCGGGTGTTGCAGGTGTCCATGGGCGGTGGTAGTCACTTTCCGTCAGGTGAGCCTCCTGATCGTTTGCCCTCTCTAATATAAAAAAAAAAAACAAATTATATTGTATTCGTAAAAAAATTTTATATATGAATGAAGTAAACGAAACTTGAGAAATATTCAGTACAGATACGCGTAAAAAAATAATAATCGAATACGTATAACACCGTATCTTAGCTTCAAAATATTGAGATATTGTGACGGCCTGCAAAACCAATTGTTTTTGGCCGACCTATGTCAACTACACGCGATATGACGTCAATGAACTCCTATAGACAGGTTATTTTTATTTCATACAGGTAAACCAATAGGCCCACCGGTGATAACCGGTCGCCTTCACCTTAGACACTGACATTGCAACACATTAATATCACTCCGTACACGGGATCAAAGATTTCATCTTCCTTGTGCCTGTAATCCCAGTGGCTCATTGACCTTTCAAGCCGTAACGTACATCCGTATAATAAATGGGTTATACCCAAACTGACGGGTCTGCACAAAACCCTAACATCGGTAAAAGGACCTCATCCGACTTGAGATTGAATTCTATTTCATTATGAATAAAGTTAGTCTTATTTTTCCATATTACACACACTTAAACACAATTAAAATCTTTGGAATTTTTTGTTTTCGTACACAAATCGTAAACAGAAACAACGTATTATTATGTACATATTTTTCAATAAACCCGTTTAAATTTTTTGAGAATATTATTAATGAGTACATTCGCCGTTCTCATTTACTTTTTTATCGCTCGATGTTATTCATAAGATGGCGCACAAATAGACAGTCAAGATATGCAATTACTAAAAAACAAAAGCCTCTGCTAAGCGAATAATAAAATTATCTAAACTGTTTTTAAAACTTGTTGTTTACAGATCACCGACATTAACACTGAAATAATATTAAGAATTTATGTTAAACAGTTTTTTAATAAATCAAAAAAGTATATATTTTATCGATGAATGTTTTATTTATTCTAATGTCAAGGTAATTCCCAGAGAGTAGTCAATTGTATACTAATAGTTATAGTCTGTGGATACGGTAAAACCACAATATATAACATAATAACGTCTAAAGAGTGATTTAATTGCGAATTGTTATATTTTATACAAATATATTCTATTACTACTATTTGTATATAAAAAGGCAATGATGAATGAACAATCAGTTCAGTATCTTTTTCTCCTCTGTTTCTCAAGAAGTTTTTTTTTGTTTTGGTAGCTATTGACAAGCTTTAGTAAAATAAAAATAGATTTAAAATGTTCGGAACATAAGATTATAATTTTTCCCTAAATTTTCAAAAATTATTATGGTCGAATTTTGACCTCTAGACTAAGATAAGTATTAATAAATACGAATATATAATAAATCACCTTATATTGAAATAGTTTACAAAAGAAGATATTAAACAAATACTCTTAATATTAAATGAAATGAGCTTGTTTTGACTTTGATTATTTTTATAAAAGAGTTAGTAGTTATAACTATTTGCTTACCATTATTAGACTTCGTTATGTTTGGTTTATTATGTTGTATTTATCAACAAGATCGTACATTTTTGAAATTTAGAAAAAAAAAAACAGAATCAGAGTATATTTATAACCAAAATACTTACGTTTTTATAACTTTTGATAGATTCAACCGATTTTGATTAAATAAACGAAAAGGTTTCCTCACGATGTTTTCCTTAACCGTCAAGCACGAGATGAAATTTAAACACAAATTAAGCACATGAAAATTCAGTGGTGCTTGCCCGAGCTTAAACCCACGATCATCGGTTAAGATTCACGCGTTCTAACCTCTAGGCCATCTAGGCTTATAACCCAACACTATCACAAACTGTATATGTTCATATCAAACGGAATTAAAAATAAAAATCTGGTACTTGACTGTTTAGAGATAATAATATTATTTTTATCAATTATATTTTTAGGGTTTCCTATACCAAACTAAATATAACTTTTATGTCTTTGTTACCAAAATGAATGGACGTTAATTTTTTTTAAAATTGCATAATACTACGAGACACGAGAGGTATAAAACATATTTAATACAAAATGCTTAATCGAGACAATATTTTACTGAAGTGAATGACCTACCTTGTACGATTCTATATGACATACACGTAAATTATATTATATGTATAATATAAATACTTTTATTTATATTTTTACTTATTATGATGTTCTTATGACTAACTTCGGTCTGGGCGGCTTTTTTTCGACGAAGTCTCTCTTATGGCGCGATATAATCCAATGTGGCGGCAAATCCGATACTCCAAGAAAAATATTAGACGCAGGCCTGAAGGTTTTTGTTTTTTTTTCCGACAAACTGAATGGTAAAAATACTCTTAACTTTAACCGAACAACTAATGAGAATTTCTTAACAGAAAACCCCCAACAACTTAGGTGACGATTACAGATGGAGACGATTTACAGATTTCTATCTTTACTTATATTATAAATGTAGAAGTGAGTTTGTTTGTATTAGTCCAACCCAGAATTTAAACATAATACGTTGCGATCATAAGCTAAGCTAGCATAGACCGATTTCAATTCAATTTAATTTAGTCAACTATTCCGAATTCAATTTAGTCAACTATTCCATTTTCAAAAAAGACTTATTTTGAAATCAAAACAAAATTCCTAATGAGTTATTCCTACAGCCGATTGACTACGAATTCATCAACTCGTCGCTAATTGGCTCAAATTCGATCGCTCTATCAGAATTATAGTGTGAACCTATGTGAACCTGAATTTAAACACAATACGTTTCCATCATAAGCTAAGCTAGCATACACCGATTTATCAATTCAGTCAACTATTCCATTTTCAAAAAAGACTTATTTTGAAATCCAAGCAAAATTCCTAATAAGTGCTTCCTACAGCCGATTGGCTAAGAATTCATCAACTCGTCGCTAACTGGTTCAAATTGGATCGCTCTATCAGAATTATAGTGTGAACCGTTTTTAATTTTTAACGAAACGTATATATGAAACACATCAAAACTTATTTGTTATTTATATTCACTTCAATTTAATATCGATTGAATTTTAGTCAACTAATTTTATTTATGTAAATAATGTAAATGGAAATAATACAAAAATAGAAAATATTGTATGATTAATACAATTTAATATTTAGAACATAATGAAACATTATTTAACAATAACATTTCATAATAATGACCATTTCGTTTCGACAGAATAGAATAAATATACTCTATCTCGAACCTTGGGCATTATGAGATTAAATCGATTGAGGACATTTAAGCGCATATTGATATTTATTTGAAAAGTCCCTACGTAATGGTTTTTATAATGATTTGTTATGATTATGTAAAAAGTAAACAACGGTATGGAAAGTTTTATTAATGGAAATGTTTTTATTAAATTTTTCCCGTAACAACATACGTTATGCTTTAAACTAGATATGAATTTATTAACTAGATTATGAATTTACTTCGGTTGATTTTCTTATAGTTAACTTTATTATTTTAAAAAATAAAAACATATTTCTCCTTCTTTATGACTGTTAAATTGTAGTATTTTTAAACGAATTTTAACAATTCTACAACATTTGGACACAAAGCGGCTGAATTACTCGTATGGTGATAAAGCATTCCTAAGGAAGATCGACATAAGACCACCTGTCTTCCCGAAAAAATAATTTAAAAATTACATTCTCAACGTCTGGCCACAATGACGCATCTTTTAGTGAATGTTATGCCTCACACAAGCACACTGTGGAACCAGATGTCTCCGGTGGTTTTTCCGAACCGATATGACTTGAGAAAGTTCAAGAAAAGAGCCTTTCTTTTTCCTAAAACGCTACTGCAAGTCACTCAGTGTTGTTGATGTCTGTTGGCGGTGGTAGGCATTTACTATCCAGATAAGCATACTGCGCGTTTTCCATAAAAATGGGATAAAAGCAATAAAATACACAAATAATCAGTTTCAACTAAATAACCGTAACAGCCTGGGAATGTCCCACTGCTGGGCTAAAGGCCTCCTCTCCCTTTTTGAGGAGAAGGTTTGGAGCTTATTCCACCACGCTGCTCCAGTGCGGGTTGGTGGAATACACATGTGGCAGAATTTCAGTGAAATTAGACACATGCAGGTTTCCTCACGATGTTTTCCTTCACAGTAAAGCACGAGATGAATTATTATCCCAAATTAAGCACATGAAAATTCAGTGGTGTTTGCCCCGGGTTTGCCTTACCACTGGGCCATCTCGGCTTTTTAAATTTTAATAACCAAACCAAACCAAAATTTATTTTGAAATATGACTTTGTATTTATATATTATTTAGTTATGTATGGCAAGAAACTATTATTTCCAGCAAACATATAAATTAGCGACCATGTACGCATTATAAGTCGTAACATGTGTCAAACAAAATGACGGAATTACTTATATTACGGATATATAATCAGTTTCTTTTCCGCGTCCTACGCTCATGCTGCCCTAAACATGTAGATCACAAAATCTTAGCATGTTTCCTCATTTATTTGTATTTATATGCGATTTACTTAAACGATTACTAATAAAATGGAAGGATTTTTTTGTTGATATATTTTATTTACCTTCATATATTTCATTTCTTCATAAAGTTTTGAGAATTACACGTCAATATTAAAAATGACATGTGGTACCGATGACAAATACAATAATACTCTCTCTCTCTCTCTTTATTATTATAAGCATTTCAATTTTCTAAGTTCCAAAATATAGAACGATATGTATGTTCTACTTTTGCGTTAATATTCTGTTTATTGAGAAAGGGAATGCTGTAAAGCTTTATACTATGACCCCAAGGAGCGATGCCGTAAATGTCAGCAAAGTCGCAAACTGTATGAAACAGGCAT
The DNA here is from genome assembly GCA_905147175.2 of Nymphalis urticae. Classification (NCBI taxonomy): domain Eukaryota; kingdom Metazoa; phylum Arthropoda; class Insecta; order Lepidoptera; family Nymphalidae; genus Nymphalis; species Nymphalis urticae. Next base: position 3,355,910 of record LR989994.1, on the reverse strand, counting down.
GTGTATTTGTTTTATACAAGAAAACTGGGCTAAAGCTAGTTATTTTTTTAAATTTATATTAGATTGATAGACTGTGCAAGAAATATTAATTATTGCTCATATCGCAATGCGTCAATCTTGGGAACAAGTTATGTCCCATGTGCCTGTAAATATATGGGCTCACCCTTCATAACCGGAACACTATAATACTAAAAAGTACTTTTAGCGGTATAATTAATAATTAATGAGCTAGACGAGCTTATATATTATAAATGACAATAATATACTTATATATATAAATACAAAGTATAATAAGAATAAGACTTCTGAGTTTGTTTACGAACCTTTAATCGTATTTTCGAATCGTACGATCGACTTGTATTATTAAAATATTCATATTATGTTGTAACAAGAATAAAAAATGTTATTTCATAGACTTGAATTGTTGTTATGGCTGGACACGTTTTAAATATATCACAGCTGTCATGACAAATATGCTTCCGGAGATAAATACGTACTTTTCAAATGAACTGACATTTGTTAGTAAGGCTAAAAGAGACTGGTTAAAAAAACCATTTGACTATTCCTTAAGTATTTTGAAGGTAGCTTTATGTAATAAAACTGTTTTATTACATGTTTGAATAAATGAACTTACATATAATGTCCTCTTGAATATTAACCATAAATCGCGGGTGATATCCCACCAAACATAAATGCATGTTTATGTATTAAACATGCATTAAAATTGAGGTCGAAAATAGTTATCAATAAGCAGATTAGGCAATTTACCTATTTTATAAGGAAATAATTTTAAAAAAAAGTGTCATTCTATATAATCTATTTTATATATAGACACTGTGTTAGTTATCACTTAGAAAATGCGATTGGATGGACCCAGTACATAGGAGAATTGCATGTCAGATGAAAGACGGTGAATTTTATTTAAAAAATTACTGAATTTAAATCGAAATTTTTGTATGGAAATATAATGACAACAAATCTGACTTGAATTTTTTTTGTTTAGGAAAACCTGTATTTTATTAATACCAGTTCTTTTTATTTCAAATGGAATTCGAAAACTATTGACGTTCTATGTTTGTTAAAATATAGGAACTGGTAAATTATTAAAAATAAAAAGTATTTCAGAACGAGTCAGTACTTCACAAACCTTTGGTCTAAGGTTTAATTAAAATTTAGAAATGTATTTCATGTTTATTTTCCGCCTTTACACTCAAGAGGCTTGGGCCATTATTAATTTATTGCCCTTCACTGGCATTTACACCACCAATAATCATAGAATAATTAGTTAACTAATGCCTCTTATTTCTAAATATATTATAAAATATTAAAAAAAATAACCATGTAATTTCAATTTAAGGATTTAAGATATACTCAGTCAAGTTATATATGAATATATTATCTAATCCTTATATTTATTAAAGTTGCATTACGCGTCATGTACATTAGGGTCTAGAGTAGTCATTAACTGGTATATACTATACTTATAACTGATCAAATAGGGAATCGAATATTGCATACTATTCGATTCTATCATATATCAGATATAAAATTGTCTTTCTGTTCGAAGATTGAATAGCTTTATTTTATTAACATTCCCTTTCTTTGGAATACAATACTCCGTCGGATTGCCGTACGCATTGTGCTAGTGAGGAAATAGAAAGTGCACCTCTGTTTAAGAATACATTGTGCATATGTCCTGCGCAGTTGGTCTCCGTTGTTAAAGGTCGGTGGGAATGAAATCGGTTGAGATGTATCATTATTATAAGCTCTATTAAAAATGTTAAATTTTAATTCTAGTATATGGCTGCCGTGTCAACTAAATTCCAAATTTGAGAATACACTATATCCACGCGAAAATCATTCGTTCACTCGTTTAGACTTTTATTAAGAGTAGATAGGTGCAGTTTAGTTACTTGTCAATTCTTTGTTTTTGTTGTATCATATATTATTTACTAATAATCTTATATATAATAATTATTATTTCTTGAGCACTAGCCATGACTAAATATGCAATGAGACAATAATAAAAACAATGTATAAAAAAAATCTATTTCCAAATTTAAAATTGTCGACAATTAAATAACTTCGAATCGAAATTAAGTATTATAACAAGCGTATAGTTTCGCAAGACACTGTATTCTGAGGCCATAAACATGCGTCTTTTCGTCAATGCCTTGAAGTGATTGTACTTTGTTTTAGTTTATTACTTGTACACGATGTACATCTACTAGCAATAGATATAATCTATTTTTAGATAAGTATTTCGCAATCTCTTACAGAGGTTGCTCAACAACGATAGTGAAAAGACATTTTTTCAAAACTTTGATATTATCATAAATAAATAAATAATAATAATTTTATTTAAAAAAGGATAATCGGCAAGCAAAGGACGCGATATCTGTGTGTGCATATACCTACACTACACTAAATATTGCGTTTAAAGTTTTCTTAATTTAAAAATGATAATGATAAAGATATTCAAAAACTTCTTACACATTCAAAAGGCAAAACGAGTGTACGTGCTTCAGCAATTAGGTCTAAGATAATTGTAGATCGTGTTTTTTTTTTATATAAACGGATATTTAATATATTGGCACTTATTGAACACAATAGAAATTTCAACTAAAGTTTTTTATCAAGTAGTCGAGTTAATTAAATTGGCCTCTATTTCGTAATTATACGCCCTTGCTGGTCTGGTAACACGCCTTTCTGTTAAGGCATTAGCATTTATCCCTTTTATTATTTATGTTAATACATGGTCATTAAATAATTAGTAATTAAATAAACAATTTCATCAATATAATATATTTAAAAAAAAAAATTTATTGTCTTAGCATTTTTTCTCTTGTAACGATGAATATAGATAAACAATACAAACGGGACTGGCGTTCTAAGGAAATTTAGGCTTTTTAACTGAAAATATATTTTATTTTATTCTTACTTATAGAATGCTTAAAGTAAATACGTATAAGCATACATCTTGGGCCAATGTATTCGATTCCATGATAAAATGAAATCTCCCAAGCACAATAACATTTGCTAACGATAAGCCAATGCTTTTTAAACTTATACAAAAAAATCATTTTATTTATAAAAGGCAATTTATATTAATTACAGACAAGTATATTATAATTATATTTTAGTATAAATAACAAAATTCAAGATTATTTAAATGGTACAAAACGTCTACGCTTATTAGTATTATTAGTATTCATTGATTTTCATTATTTGGTATTCCTCTGTATATACTAATATTACAAATGAGAAAGTAACTCTGTCTGTTACGATTTAACGACTAAACGGCTGAACCAATTTTGATAAAATTTGGTATGAACCAAGTTTGAATCCTAACCTGTTCTCTTTACTTTTAACATTTTTGCGTACGTTTAACTTTTATCATATCTAATAGCTGTCCTCCCCCTAACACGCCGGCGAAAACTAGTAGTTGATATATATATTGATATTTATGGTTAACAATTCAGTGGTGGATTAAGGGGGACCGGTCATGTCATACATCAAACGGCAAGGTTATACCGCTGACAGTTTTTCTAAACTCAATGATAAATTAAATAGAATGCATACTGTATTAAAACCCGCTTATTAGACTACGCATTCCAAAGATAAAATACTAATTTCTACTTAATTTCTGATTAATTTCGATTTTTATTGTAATGTAGGCTACATCCTGTACAACTGTACGAGCCCCCGACTTATGTATCCGCCCTTATAACAAGGAGTGATAACCAAGATTTTGGTTCTTTTCGGATTAACGTTCCAAACCAATAGTAGTTTATCATTTAATTTATACTTTTTTTAATTGAATTTTTAATACTGCTTGTGTAAACCTCTTTGAATAAAGTTTATTTTGATTATAATTTTTTTAGGGACCAGTTTTTTCGAAGTTTGTGCTCGTCTGCGTTCCTAAAACAACAGAAATTTACGTTCTAAAACATTTAATGTTCGTAAAAAAGTTAATAATCTCATTATTCCACATTTAAAATTTTATAAAAACTATTTTATTAAGCACTTAATATAACTAACGTTCTCATGACCTCTAACGTCTAAAAACATTTTATCATTTTAGCTTTTATATCCGTGTATATGTCCAATCACATTCACTTAAAAATTACATTGCTTGGTTTTAGAATCAAAATTTTAGATTAATTATTAACTATGATATTAAATAATGATGCTATTTTATAATTAAATGTTATTAAATAAATATATAGATGATTAAATATATTAATCATTAAAAAAACTGTATCGAAAAAATATAAAATATGTCTGTAGTCAAAAATATAAATTAAAATTTCACTAATGGTCTAAGGACTTCTTTTGAAGAGTTTGAGTTTATTTCGCCACGCTGTTCTATTTGGTGGATTCACATTTAACAGATTTTATCCACATCAGGTTTTTCGTGATATTCTCCTTGACCGCCAAGCACGAGGTGAATTATAAAAACAACGGACGACCTATGTGAAATTTCAGTGATGGTTTGATTCCGAAATAATCAGGTTGTTGTGATTCAAATGTTGGTAATAGTGATTAGTTAAAATATTTGTAATATCTCGAATAGCGTTTGATTTTAAAAGCGACGATAATAATTAAACAACACAATACAAAAACAAATAAGAGTACAAATGTAAATGAATACAAAAAGAAGCTAACGAGAATATTTTGTATTGAATTTTAGAATATACAATACAGTTGGAAAATTTGTATGAGAAATTACGCAGATGTGATAAAATCTAACTAAATCTTTTAAACAATAAAAAAATGATACCATAAGATACCTACCTCCAAATTTTATAATATTATATCCATTCGACAACAGAACAGGTTTTATAGTTGGCAATATTTTCCGGAAAATATACGACGTCGTCGAATGTCTATTTGAAATATTTGCTAACAAGGTATTTAGATAAAAATTAAGTTGTTTCGCATCAGTTTAGCATACACATTAGTCATGGACGGCAAAACCTGCGTAAAATCAATGTCAGGGCGTGTCACGGAACGAAACTACGCAAATTAAGCAATCCACACGTGATGCTGGAATGTGAATAGACGTATTATACTACTATTCAGCACAATCCTTTTAACAGGGTATCTTTATATTGTACGCACATGTTACCCACGAATCTATCAATAATCTAACTCACGTGTTCTCTATTACGAAGTTAAGATCGTATCTGTTTAAAAATACCTAATAATCATCATAATAACATGATATTTACTAAGGATAATCTCGTGTATCAAACCAGTCTATAATAATAAAATACAGATAAATTATAGTTTTATGACAGACCCAAGTTATCACATAATGTTTGAACATTGGCTTCAATTTTGAGTACCTACTTATCGCTTAGAATGCATAATCATATTTATTTTACATATACATAGCATACGCTGGTTACATTATTATTATTATATTAGCATTAAGTTGGTTTAAGATATTCATGGATACTCGTCCTGAGCTACGTCGTATTACGAGTGCCTTTATCGTCTCCTAAAACAGGGTTAATGGGACCTTTTTGGAACAATGACAATATTTTTACAACAGGATATATATAGAAAACGTTTAAAAATATTAAATTGTACAATAAAAAAGGAACCTTTGTTACGGGATATTATTATATGCTGAGCGACACTTTGGGAGTGCAACTATGTCATCCAGATCCAGAAACTAAATAAATATGATGTTGCTTACATTACAACAACACAAAAATTTTGATGTCTTAGGTGTTTCTTTCCAAACCGGTGGTAGATTTTTGACAATAAATAAGTAAGTGTATTCTGTATTGAATAAAGATTTTGACTCTCGAATTTTTTATATTTTTTAAGCGGAAACATTGTAGCCGTGACCATGTTATTTTCCTAATAAAGATATAATTTTCAGATAAATAATTCATCATTTTGAGACCCTGAATTGCAAACCGTGGACGTCGATATCGCACTAGCAATTGAATGCAAATGCTGGCCTATTAAATCTGGGGCCATTAAGATTTGTAATTTGTAAGAAGAATAATTATTTAGTTATTCGTTCCTGCACTGCCAAGGTTATGTTTTGGTTTTATTGCAAAAATATACTTTAAATGTATATTTTATGTATATGCTCTTTTTTGAGAAATAACATTAATATTGCCATATTCTTAATTGATTTTTGCACGTAACGTTGTGCTGTTTAAAAGATACAACACATACAATGTTTAACTTCTTACCGTAATGTATATCATACATCTTAATCGGATTTCAACCGCTAAATCATGTTTTTATGAGATTTTATTTAACCACACATGTATATAGGTATATGCAAATTCTTGAAACTGAATTTCGAATCCAGTGCCCTGCAAGATATTGCATGAAATGTTCCACTAACATTTTTGTAGTGCATACAACACTATCTTATATACTAAATAACGAAATTCGTTTAAAATTGGTACAAAAAATATATTTTCAAATTATGTTCTTATATTATCATATTTATTTTGCCCTACGTTTGCATTTTCGGTGGTCATGAGATGACTAACAAAGTACGAGTAGGTATTTTTAAAACGAATCGTTCGAATTTTAAAAAAGAGTTCTCCGTATAAATCTCTTGTCTTATTTCACCCTTTCATTTATTTCGATTCGAAAAGATATAATTTTTTAAACTTCCGATCCAGTACTTATAATATCATCACTTTTACATATAGAAAAGAAACTTAAAAGATACCTTATGTTAAGAGTGGGTACAAAGCCTAATCAGTGACTTTAACATCGCAAACGCCCCGTTGCACAATTGTCAGTTGATATTGTTATTTATTGTTTCATTTATTTGGTACAATTTAAAACGAGGACAACTAATTAAATAAACTAAAATTGGTTGATTTGAAGGTAATAAAATTATGAACGGTCACTCGACGGCATTGATTATATTAGTCACGCTACTTTTTGTATTAATTACATTATGTCAATACATAATGATTAGGATTACTCGTTATTTAATATAAGATTATGACAATAAATACTGGTGGTAGAGCTTTGTGCAAGCTCGTCGAGGTAGGTACCACCCACTCATCAGATATTCTACCGCTAAACAGCGATACTTATTATTGTTGCGTTCCGGTTTGAAGGGTGAGTGAGTCAGTTTAACAACAGAAACAAGGGACATAACATGTTAACAAAATAATTTTAGCGGTGCATTGATGGTGCCAATGTTTGTGTGCAGTAGTGACCACTTACCACCACATAGCTATTTGCCCGTCCGCCTATTAATAAAATTTAAAAAAGACCTTCGTTTTGTAATAGAGAGACGCACTAAGAAATAAAGGGTGAAGCCAAGGTTTGTATGAGCTCTGGCCACCCTTCAATAGCGACGTGTCAAATACATCGATGGTTAGGTATTTTTAAGCTGAACAAAAGTTACTATAACGCTAAGTTCCGAATCTTAGTCCGTTGAGAGTTATGCATTTGAACTTTAAAAAAAATAAAAAGACAATAATAAGATATTTCAGGTTCCTTTTTTTTATTTAGTTACGTATTTGTTCATAAAAACATCATACATTTTTATTTCTACTCTGCGTTTATTATGACCTCATTTAAAAATAAGGCTGGTCCTACAAATCAAAATTAGAAAAACTATTAATGCAGTCCAAGAATCGGTTAATAATACAAAAAAATAAAGACGAAAGGAGCGTATTAGTCCGTACTCAGTAACTCGTGTTACCAAGTAAAGACTAATACGGATTACCTGCGCGGAAAAAGCATTATTTGGCTATTACTTAAACTGCCATTTCTAATAAAGTATAGCTCTGAAAGGACTAAGATTTAAAACTCGGAGCCATAGTAACTTTTGTTCAGCTCAAAATACCTGTCCAACGATAAATCACATGTAGCTATTAGAGGGAGGGACCAAAATTTGCATCCTCCTTCCACCCTGCATTTGGTGGAAAGACAAATTCATATTACAGTATCGCTTATATTTTTTGGCTAGACAAACGAAACGAGAAACATCTTTTTAATATAAATAACATAACTTAAGTTATAATTCTGTCGAAATCGAAGTTACTAGAAACTTTAGAATATCCTCACTTTCTCCCTGTGAAGTTGAACATTGTAAAACCCATTGACGTCAAATATGCTAATTTTATTTATCTTAGTATAGAACTTATATAACTTATAGTTATAGTTAGTAGGTAGGTATTAATGCTAATCAGTTATTCTATTTAATATCCACTTTTCATATTTATTATCTATTTTATTTTACTTTAAAATTAGGTATTCAATATTTACTTACTCGGGTGAACATGCAATAAATGCTTGTAATATACTTTTTCATTGATCTTAACGATGCTTTTACTATACCAATAACGTTCGTGCTCCTTAACTTTATTAATAGCAAAGTTGCATATCACTGTTTTTAGTATTGAAATTTTACCAGCAAATTTTGTTAAAATGTAATTTCGTATTCGAGACAAGTAAATAACTTGAAAAAATTATGTTAATTTAGATAGTAATGGATAATTATTATTTATAATGACTGCCACAATTACCAGCTAATACCCTTGGACTAACATTGCATTTGGTATAAATCGTTTTCTTAACGGAATAGCTTATTTCCAGCGCCATTATTTTTATTCCAAGGAAAAATGTAATAAATTAGTCGTTATGTACCCTTTGTACTTTCCTCCCTCACGATACCTCCCTACCCCTCACGATATGTATGCAAAATTTCATAATTATAGGTTGAGCTGTTAAAACGAGAATGCGTTATAAACAAACACAGATAAACAAACTATTTTTCAATTATAATCTTAGTCACGATTATTCTGTAGCATAGTAAGAGAGAGTACCTAAACTAGTTGTATTAAAGAGTTATTGCTAACAATAAGTGGTTGTTGAATTTCGATATAGCACCTCGTATGAAATAAAGTGATTATTGTTATTATTCTTGATGGTTATATTTTTCTCGGAATAAATAATTAATAAAATTATGACTAAAATAACGAGAAATTAATTTGATATGAAAACTTCAAAAGAAGCTTAATAAATTTCGAAGTGATTTTTAACAATTGAATTAACTTCTGAAGATATTGCTAATAGAAACTATGATTTATTTTAGGATTACCAAAAATACATGTAATATTATAGTTAGGCAATATATCTAAAGAAATTGTTTTCAAAATCGAGAATACTATTCTAGATGCGATATATTTAAACGCAAAATGGGGTTTTACAGGAATAATATGTAATACGCAACATATTATGTAAATTATTATGTAAAAGCAAAACAACTAAAAATCTCATGATGCGCTACAAAGGAGGATTTAATGTAACTCCGTCCAGTGGTTAAGCCACTATACCACATATAGCCTCTATTGCCTATGGCTCGCAAGTTATGTTTTTTTATGAACGACGATATAGGTATATTACGCTTTTATCGCTGCACTGGAAGTTAAATACACACATACGACAAATAAGCCCACACCACAATATATTATTACCAAGTATGTTACGGAAATAAATCAAACGAGCGATCCCTCCAGCCACGATAGACCACTGAGGAGTCCTTATGACCAACCACCAACCTACATTATCATATCAACTCGACAGTACAACTATACACTGTCACCATATTTGCAAGTATGTGCTTTCTACCTTTTTGAACTAAGAGTTGACATTGTTTAAATTGCTTGGGTTTTTCTATTCCATCGGATTATAATAGTGAAATAAAATCGAGTACACTTCATCAGGTCATACGCAAATGTCTAAGGTAGTCTGAGAATGACCGCCGCGGCTGAAAATAGTCAGGAGAATAACGTCACATTAGGTACGTGTGCAATTCGCGTCTCCAATTGATATTGTACAATTGAGTACATGCAAAACTAGATTATATATATTTTGGTTCTTGCTTCGTCTAATCTGCCAATTAAAATAAAGAGTATATAACATGACCATTACGAATAGTTATGTTAAATAAAATTATATATATGAATTTTAGAAAAATCTTATGTAGAGAGAAAATACTTATGTAGGTTTTATATAATAATAGTTAAAAAAAATAGGGCACAAACAAAACTGGTGGTAGAGCTTTGTGTAAGCTCGTCTGGGTAGGTACCACCCACTCATCAGATATTCTACCGCAAAATAGCAGTACTTGGTATTGTTGTGTTCCGGTTTGAAGGGTGAGTGAGCCAGTGTAATTACAGGCACAAGGGACATAACATCTTAGTTCCCAAGGTTGGTGGCGCATTGGCGATGTAAGCGATGGGTAACATTTCTCGCAGAGCCAATGTCTAAGAGCGTTTGGTGACCACTTACCATCAGGTGGCCCATATGTTCGTCCGCCTTCCTAATCTATAAAAAAAAAAATAGGGTCATTGCAGATAAAAAAACCCTCTAGATACACACTCAGCGTCTCAAAATTGTCCGCATAAAATGAGCGCACAATTTCAAATAGTCTCGCGTCGCCCGCGTCAGTGCACGTTCGTTAAAAATTGTAAAAATATTATCAAAAACGTTACAAAAGGGTAGACTATCGTATTTTAGTTAAGTAAAAGTATTTATTGATTACAAAGAAATATGTGCTTTTGATTTAATTTGTCTCAAAACTTCACTCATCGGTCTATGAATGACTCCAATGTAATACGGCAAATTTCAATGGCCGCATTGTCAGTGTAAGAACGATGCGTAACAGCCGCCTTTTATTTTAGTCGCGTAATACAAATTACCCTGTTCTTATTCAATCGAGTCGATTTAATTTTATTATGTTTGAAATTTTTGACAAATATTTTGTACCTTATAAATAATAATAAAGTTTTTAATAGATTCCCCCATAAGCAGAAATTCGAAGGTCGTCAATTCGAAGTTTATATTTTTATGTTCGTAAATATTATATCGAATATTCTACTAATACTATTTGAACTTTTGAATATATGTTTAGAAAACGATTAAACAAACTTTAAAAAACTAATTAAAATATCCGTCTCCACTCCATGCCTTGTCCTACCGACTAATTTCGGTCGTAAAATTTATTTCTTTTTGTACACTGTTTTGTGAAAACAATTTTAAGCAATCCGCGTAAGATTGAATTTGCAAAAAAATTGTTTATAGTATAACTATAACTATATATATGTAATAAATTCTGGCCGAGTGTTTGGTGACAGTATTACTCTTGTTCGTGACTGTGTATCAATGGTTTTTTATTCATCAATGGACACTATAGATTATTTCATTAGTGTTGAATGTGTGTTGATTAGTGTGTTTACCAATTTGCGCCTATACTTTTATAATAGACAAACTTTATAATGAGAATTTAGTAACATTAAAATAATAAAGGAGTACAACAAAATGGTAAATAATAAACATTTCAAAACTGAAGTTAATGATATATGAACTTTGATAAAAGTTCATATATTATAGTTTTCATTGGTGTTAGAATTAAGTTTAATGTACTGACCGAATTTATAAGTTATTTTTATACGTTATAATTGTTGAAATATTTAATCTTAGTTTTGAAATTTTGTTAGCTAAACATTAGGATTAACTTGTAAAAACCTCTACCCCCAGTTATTTACTAGTAGTTGAGCTTTTTAGTTGTTTAGGGACGTAGGAACCATCCACTATTCTGCCATATACATATAATTTAAAACGACGACAACTAATTAAATAAACTAAAATTGGTTGATTTGAAGGTAATAAAATTATGAACGGTCACTCGACGGCATTGATTATATTAGTCACGCTACTTTTTGTATTAATTACATTATGTCAATACATAATGATTAGGATTACTCGTTATTTAATATAAGATTATGACAATAAATACTGGTGGTAGAGCTTTGTGCAAGCTCGTCGAGGTAGGTACCACCCACTCATCAGATATTCTACCGCTAAACAGCGATACTTATTATTGTTGCGTTCCGGTTTGAAGGGTGAGTGAGTCAGTTTAACAACAGAAACAAGGGACATAACATGTTAACAAAATAATTTTAGCGGTGCATTGATGGTGCCAATGTTTGTGTGCAGTAGTGACCACTTACCACCACATAGCTATTTGCCCGTCCGCCTATTAATAAAATTTAAAAAAGACCTTCGTTTTGTAATAGAGAGACGCACTAAGAAATAAAGGGTGATGCCAAGGTTTGTATGAGCTCTGGCCACCCTTCAATAGCGACGTGTCAAATACATCGATGGTTAGGTATTTTTAAGCTGAACAAAAGTTACTATAACGCTAAGTTCCAAATCTTAGTCCGTTGAGAGTTATGCATTTGAACTTTAAAAAAAATAAAAAGACAATAATAAGATATTTCAGGTTCCTTTTTTTTATTTAGTTACGTATTTGTTCATAAAAACATCATACATTTTTATTTCTACTCTGCGTTTATTATGACCTCATTTAAAAATAAGGCTGGTCCTACAAATCAAAATTAGAAAAACTATTAATGCAGTCCAAGAATCGGTTAATAATACAAAAAAATAAAGACGAAAGGAGCGTATTAGTCCGTACTCAGTAACTCGTGTTACCAAGTAAAGACTAATACGGATTACCTGCGCGGAAAAAGCATTATTTGGCTATTACTTAAACTGCCATTTCTAATAAAGTATAGCTCTGAAAGGACTAAGATTTAAAACTCGGAGCCATAGTAACTTTTGTTCAGCTCAAAATACCTGTCCAACGATAAATCACATGTAGCTATTAGAGGGAGGGACCAAAATTTGCATCCTCCTTCCACCCTGCATTTGGTGGAAAGACAAATTCATATTACAGTATCGCTTATATTTTTTGGCTAGACAAACGAAACGAGAAACATCTTTTTAATATAAATAACATAACTTAAGTTATAATTCTGTCGAAATCGAAGTTACTAGAAACTTTAGAATATCCTCACTTTCTCCCTGTGAAGTTGAACATTGTAAAACCCATTGACGTCAAATATGCTAATTTTATTTATCTTAGTATAGAACTTATATAACTTATAGTTATAGTTAGTAGGTAGGTATTAATGCTAATCAGTTATTCTATTTAATATCCACTTTTCATATTTATTATCTATTTTATTTTACTTTAAAATTAGGTATTCAATATTTACTTACTCGGGTGAACATGCAATAAATGCTTGTAATATACTTTTTCATTGATCTTAACGATGCTTTTACTATACCAATAACGTTCGTGCTCCTTAACTTTATTAATAGCAAAGTTGCATATCACTGTTTTTAGTATTGAAATTTTACCAGCAAATTTTGTTAAAATGTAATTTCGTATTCGAGACAAGTAAATAACTTGAAAAAATTATGTTAATTTAGATAGTAATGGATAATTATTATTTATAATGACTGCCACAATTACCAGCTAATACCCTTGGACTAACATTGCATTTGGTATAAATCGTTTTCTTAACGGAATAGCTTATTTCCAGCGCCATTATTTTTATTCCAAGGAAAAATGTAATAAATTAGTCGTTATGTACCCTTTGTACTTTCCTCCCTCACGATACCTCCCTACCCCTCACGATATGTATGCAAAATTTCATAATTATAGGTTGAGCTGTTAAAACGAGAATGCGTTATAAACAAACACAGATAAACAAACTATTTTTCAATTATAATCTTAGTCACGATTATTCTGTAGCATAGTAAGAGAGAGTACCTAAACTAGTTGTATTAAAGAGTTATTGCTAACAATAAGTGGTTGTTGAATTTCGATATAGCACCTCGTATGAAATAAAGTGATTATTGTTATTATTCTTGATGGTTATATTTTTCTCGGAATAAATAATTAATAAAATTATGACTAAAATAACGAGAAATTAATTTGATATGAAAACTTCAAAAGAAGCTTAATAAATTTCGAAGTGATTTTTAACAATTGAATTAACTTCTGAAGATATTGCTAATAGAAACTATGATTTATTTTAGGATTACCAAAAATACATGTAATATTATAGTTAGGCAATATATCTAAAGAAATTGTTTTCAAAATCGAGAATACTATTCTAGATGCGATATATTTAAACGCAAAATGGGGTTTTACAGGAATAATATGTAATACGCAACATATTATGTAAATTATTATGTAAAAGCAAAACAACTAAAAATCTCATGATGCGCTACAAAGGAGGATTTAATGTAACTCCGTCCAGTGGTTAAGCCACTATACCACATATAGCCTCTATTGCCTATGGCTCGCAAGTTATGTTTTTTTATGAACGACGATATAGGTATATTACGCTTTTATCGCTGCACTGGAAGTTAAATACACACATACGACAAATAAGCCCACACCACAATATATTATTACCAAGTATGTTACGGAAATAAATCAAACGAGCGATCCCTCCAGCCACGATAGACCACTGAGGAGTCCTTATGACCAACCACCAACCTACATTATCATATCAACTCGACAGTACAACTATACACTGTCACCATATTTGCAAGTATGTGCTTTCTACCTTTTTGAACTAAGAGTTGACATTGTTTAAATTGCTTGGGTTTTTCTATTCCATCGGATTATAATAGTGAAATAAAATCGAGTACACTTCATCAGGTCATACGCAAATGTCTAAGGTAGTCTGAGAATGACCGCCGCGGCTGAAAATAGTCAGGAGAATAACGTCACATTAGGTACGTGTGCAATTCGCGTCTCCAATTGATATTGTACAATTGAGTACATGCAAAACTAGATTATATATATTTTGGTTCTTGCTTCGTCTAATCTGCCAATTAAAATAAAGAGTATATAACATGACCATTACGAATAGTTATGTTAAATAAAATTATATATATGAATTTTAGAAAAATCTTATGTAGAGAGAAAATACTTATGTAGGTTTTATATAATAATAGTTAAAAAAAATAGGGCACAAACAAAACTGGTGGTAGAGCTTTGTGTAAGCTCGTCTGGGTAGGTACCACCCACTCATCAGATATTCTACCGCAAAATAGCAGTACTTGGTATTGTTGTGTTCCGGTTTGAAGGGTGAGTGAGCCAGTGTAATTACAGGCACAAGGGACATAACATCTTAGTTCCCAAGGTTGGTGGCGCATTGGCGATGTAAGCGATGGGTAACATTTCTCGCAGAGCCAATGTCTAAGAGCGTTTGGTGACCACTTACCATCAGGTGGCCCATATGTTCGTCCGCCTTCCTAATCTATAAAAAAAAAAATAGGGTCATTGCAGATAAAAAAACCCTCTAGATACACACTCAGCGTCTCAAAATTGTCCGCATAAAATGAGCGCACAATTTCAAATAGTCTCGCGTCGCCCGCGTCAGTGCACGTTCGTTAAAAATTGTAAAAATATTATCAAAAACGTTACAAAAGGGTAGACTATCGTATTTTAGTTAAGTAAAAGTATTTATTGATTACAAAGAAATATGTGCTTTTGATTTAATTTGTCTCAAAACTTCACTCATCGGTCTATGAATGACTCCAATGTAATACGGCAAATTTCAATGGCCGCATTGTCAGTGTAAGAACGATGCGTAACAGCCGCCTTTTATTTTAGTCGCGTAATACAAATTACCCTGTTCTTATTCAATCGAGTCGATTTAATTTTATTATGTTTGAAATTTTTGACAAATATTTTGTACCTTATAAATAATAATAAAGTTTTTAATAGATTCCCCCATAAGCAGAAATTCGAAGGTCGTCAATTCGAAGTTTATATTTTTATGTTCGTAAATATTATATCGAATATTCTACTAATACTATTTGAACTTTTGAATATATGTTTAGAAAACGATTAAACAAACTTTAAAAAACTAATTAAAATATCCGTCTCCACTCCATGCCTTGTCCTACCGACTAATTTCGGTCGTAAAATTTATTTCTTTTTGTACACTGTTTTGTGAAAACAATTTTAAGCAATCCGCGTAAGATTGAATTTGCAAAAAAATTGTTTATAGTATAACTATAACTATATATATGTAATAAATTCTGGCCGAGTGTTTGGTGACAGTATTACTCTTGTTCGTGACTGTGTATCAATGGTTTTTTATTCATCAATGGACACTATAGATTATTTCATTAGTGTTGAATGTGTGTTGATTAGTGTGTTTACCAATTTGCGCCTATACTTTTATAATAGACAAACTTTATAATGAGAATTTAGTAACATTAAAATAATAAAGGAGTACAACAAAATGGTAAATAATAAACATTTCAAAACTGAAGTTAATGATATATGAACTTTGATAAAAGTTCATATATTATAGTTTTCATTGGTGTTAGAATTAAGTTTAATGTACTGACCGAATTTATAAGTTATTTTTATACGTTATAATTGTTGAAATATTTAATCTTAGTTTTGAAATTTTGTTAGCTAAACATTAGGATTAACTTGTAAAAACCTCTACCCCCAGTTATTTACTAGTAGTTGAGCTTTTTAGTTGTTTAGGGACGTAGGAACCATCCACTATTCTGCCATATACATATAATTTAAAACGACGACAACTAATTAAATAAACTAAAATTGGTTGATTTGAAGGTAATAAAATTATGAACGGTCACTCGACGACATTGATTATATTAGTCACGCTACTTTTTGTATTACTTACATTATGTCAATACATAATGATTAGGATTACTCGTTATTTAATATAAGATTATGACAATAAATACTGGTGGTAGAGCTTTGTGCAAGCTCGTCGAGGTAGGTACCACCCACTCATCAGATATTCTACCACTAAACAGCGATACTTATTATTGTTGCGTTCTGCTTTGAAGGGTGAGTAAGTCAGTTTAACTACAGAAACAAAGGACATAACATGTTAACAAAATAATTTTAGTGGCGTTGTCGTTAACGGTAAAGGACAACATCGTGAGGAAACCTGCATGTGTCTAATTTCATTGAAATTCTGTCACATGAGTATTCTATCAACCCGCATTGGAGCAGCGTGGTGGAATAATCTCCTAACCTTCTCCTCAAAAGGGAGAGGAGGCCTGCAGTGGGACATGAACAGGCTGTTACTGTTGTCGGTATAAGGAATGGCTAATATTTCTTTCATCAAAAAGGTTTGTGGGCAGTAGTGACCATTTACTATCAGATGGCCATTTGCCCGTCCGCCTATTTATAAAATTTAAAAAAGACCTTAGTTTTTTAATATAGAGACGCACTTAGTAATAAAGGGTGATGCCAAGGTTTGTATGAGCTCTGGTGCCACCCTTCAATAGCGACGTGTCAAATACATGGATGGTTAGGTATTTTTAAGCTGAACAAAAGTTACTATAACGCTAAGTTCTAAATCTTAGTTCGTTAAGAGTTATGCATTACTAAACACAACATTTTAAATGTAGCCAAAATTATGTTTTTCCTCATTATAATGCATTCTGTGAATTAATATTAGTAGCAATTACTTATCTACCGTTATGATCAGAGTCACACGGAACTTTAAAAAAAATAAAAAGACAATAATAAGATATTTCAGGTTGCTTTTTTTATTTAGTTACGTATTTATTCATAAAACATCAGACATTTTTATTCCTACTCTGCGTTTATTATGACCTCATTTAAAAGTAAGACTGGTCCTACAAATCAAAATTAGAAAAATTATTAATGCAGTCCAAGAATCGGTTAATAATAAAAAAAAAATAAAGACGAAATTAGCGTATTAGTCTGTACTTAGTAACACGTGTTACCAAGTAAAGACTAATATCGATTACCTACGCGAAAAAAGCATTATTTAGATATTACTTAAACTGCCATTTTTAATAAAGTATAACTCTGAATGGACTAAGATTTAAAACTTTTGTTCAGCTCAAAAATACCTGTTCAACAATATGTAGCTATTAGAGGATGGGACCAAAATTTGCATCCTCCTTCCATCCTGCATTTGGTGGAAAGACAAATTCATATGACAGTATCGCTTATATTTTTTGGCTAGACAAACGAAACGAGAAACATCTTTATAATATAAATATCATAACTTATGTTATAATTCTGTCGAAATCGAAGTTACTAGAAACTTTAGAATATTCTCACTTTCTCCCTGTGAAGTTGAACATTGTAAAACCCATTGACGTCATAATATGCTAATTTTATTTATCTTAATATACAACTTATATACTTATAGTCATAGTTAGTAGGTAGGTATTAATGCTAATCAGTTATTCTATTTAATATCCACTTTTCATATTTATTATCTATTTTATTTTATTTTAAAATTAGGTATTCAATATTTACTTACTCGGGTAAACATGCAACGAATGCTTGTAATATACTTTTTCATTGATTTTAACTATGCTTTTACTATACCAATAACGTTCGTGCTCCTTAATTTTATTAATAGCAAAGTTGCATATCTCTGTTATTAGTATTGAAATTTTACCAGCAAATTTTGTTAAAATGTAATTTCGTATTCGAGACAATTAAATAACTTGAAAAAATTATGTTAATTTAGATAGTAATTGATAATAATTATTTATAATGACTGCCACAATTACCAGCTAATACCCTTGGACTAACAATGCATTTGGTATAATTTCGTTTTCTTAAAAGAAAAGCTTATTTCCAGTGCCATTATTTTTATTTTAAGGGAAAATGTAATAAATTAGTCATTATTTACCCTTTGTACTTTCCTATACCCCTCACGATATGTATGCAAAATTTCATAATTATCGGTTGAGCTGTTAAAACGAGAATGCGTTATAAACAAACACAGATAAACAAACTATTTTTCAATTATAATCTTAGTCACGATTATTCTGTAGCATAGTAAGAGAGAGAACCTAAACTAGTTATATTAAAAAGTTATTGCTAACAATAAGTGGTTATTGAATTTCGATATAGCACCTCGTATGAAATAAAGTGATTATTGTTATTATTCTTGATGGTTATATTTTTCTCGGAATAAATAATTAATAAAATTATGACTAAAACAACGAGAAATTAATTTGATATGAAAACTTCAAAAGAAGCTTAATAAATTTCGAAGTGATTTTTAACAATTGAATTAACTTCTGAAGATATTGCTAATAGAAACTATGAATTATTTTAGGATTACAAAAAATACGTGTAATATTGTAGTTAGGCAATATATCTAAAGAAATTTCTTTCAAAATCGAGAATACTATCTAGATGCAGATGATATATTTAAACGCAAAATGGGTTTTTACAGGAATAATATATAATACGCAACATATTATGTAAATTATTATGTAAAAGCAAAACAACTAAAAATCTCATGGTGTAAGCGCTACAAAGGAGGATTTAATGTAACTCCGTCCAGTGGTTAAGCCACTATACCACATATAGCCTCTATTGCCTATGGTTCGCAAGTTATATTTTTTTATAAACGACGATATAGGTATATTACGCTTTTATCGCTGCACTGGAAGTTAAATACACATATACGACAAATAAGCCCACACCACAATATATTATTACCAAGTATGTTACGGAAATAAATCAAACGAGCGATCCCTCCAGCCACGATAGACCACTGAGGAGTCCTTATGACCAACCACCAACCTGCATTATCATATCAACTCGATAGTACAACTATACACTGTCACCATATTTGCAAGTATGTCAAGCCTTCTACCTTGTTGAACTAATAGCTAATAAGGCAACAAAGGCTGGGTCGGAACATAATAAATTTTTTTTTTTCGTTTTCGTTTTTTTTATGGAATAGGAAGGCGGACGAGCATAGGGGCCACCTGATGGTAAGTGGTCACCAATGCCCATAGACATTGGCATTTTAAGAAATCTTATGTAGAGAGAAAATACTTATGTAGGTTTTATATTATAATAGTTAAAAAAATAGGGCACAAACAAATATAGGGCACAAACAAAACTGGTGGTAGAGCTTTGTGCAAGCTCGTCTGGGTAGGTACCACCCACTCATCAGATATTCTACCGCAAAATAGCAGTTCTTGGTATTGTTGTGTTCCGGTTTGAAGGGTGAGTGAGCCAGTGTAATTACAGGACATAACATCTTAGTTCCCAAGGTTGGTGGCGCATTGGCGATGTAAGCGATGGGTAACATTTCTCGCAGAGTCTAAGAGCGTTTGGTGACCACTTACCATCAGGTGGCTCATATGCTCGTCCGCCTTCCTAATCTATAAAAAAAATAGGGTCATTAATATATTAAAAAACCCTCTAGATACACACTCAGCGTCTCAAAATTGTCCGCATAAAATGAGCGCACAATTTCAAATAGTCTCGCGTCGCCCGCGTCAGTTAAAAATTGTAAAAATATTATCAAAAACGTTAGAAAAGGGTGGACTATCGTATTATTATATTATAGTTATAGTTAAGTAAAAGTATTTATTGATTACAAAGAAATATGTGCTTTTGATTTAATTTGTCTCAAAACTTCACTCATCGGTGTATGAATGACTTCAATGTAATACGGCAAATTTCAATGGCCGCATTGTCAGTGTAAGAACGATGCGTAACTGCCGCCTTTTATTTTAGTCGCATAATACAAATTACCCTGTTCTTATTCAATCGAGTCGATTTAATTTTATTATGTTTGAAATTTTTGACAAATTTTCTGTACCTTATAAATTATAATCAAGTTTTTAATAGATTCCCCCATAAGCAGAAATGGTCGTCAATTCGAAGCTTATATTTTTATGTTCGTAAATATTATATCGAATATTCTACTAATACTATTTGAACTTTTGAATATATGTTTAGAAATCAATTTAACAAACTTTTAAAAACTAATTAAAATATCCGTATCCACTCCATGCCTTGTCCTACCGACTAATTTCGGTCGTAAAATTTATTTCTTTTTGTACACTGTTTTGTGAAAACAATTTTAAGCAATCCGCGTAAGATTGAATTTGCAAAAACATTGTTTATAGTATAACTATAACTATATATATGTAATAAATTCTGGCCGAGTGTTTGGTGACAGTATTACTCTTGTTCATGACTGTGAATCGATGGTTTTTTATTCATCAATGGACACTATAGATTATTTCATTAGTGTTTAATGTGTGTTGATTAGTGTGTTTACCAATTTGCGCCTATACTTTTATAATAGACAAACTTTATAATGAGAATTTAGTAACATTAAAATAATAAAGGAGTGCAACAAAATGGTAAATAATAAACATTTCAAAACTTAAGTTGGGTTATATGAACTTTTGATAAAAGTTCATATATCATAGTTTTCATTGGTGTTAAAATTAATTTTGATGTACTGACCGAATTTATTAAGTTATTTTGATACGTTATAATTGTTGAAGTGTTTAATCTTAGTATTGAAATTTTGTTAGCTAAACATTATTAGGATTAACTTATAAAAACCCCTATCACCAGTAATTTACTAGTAGTTAAGCTTTTTAGTTGTTTAGGGATGTAGGAACTAACCACTATTCAGCCACCAAACAATAATTATACCCTGTAGTATATTGTATATAAATACACGGTGTATTTATCAGCACGATCACATGACATTATAATGCAGGGACTTGTTTATATCTGTTACACTGTATCTATAGACAATGTTGACGATTTACTCGTCAAGTATCATAGTTGCTAGTTTTTCTTTCGGTTATTAATTACCTATTTGTAACAAATAGAAAACTAATCTGAAAATATTTTCTTAAATCGTTATACTCAAAAACTATTTTATTATACTGTCAATGTGACAACAACTACAAACATTTATAACCGTAATAAAAATATGTGGCGCCTTTTAAATTTTAAAAGCAAAGTCAGTTGTAATTATTTTGCTCTCAAATAAGTTAAGGAACAAAATAAAACGTTTATAAAACAACTTTTATGCGAATTAACGAACGATTTTTTTTTTAATATTCATAAACATTGAATTAAAACTTTATAAATAGAAAACGAAAAAGATGCTATCTTTGATAATTTTACTAAAGGCAGTTCATTCAGATTGAAATTATTGATTTGTTTGGATTCCTTATTACAATTCTATCTTATCTATATTTATCTATATTATTAAAATAATATATATATTTACACATACAAACCTATATAAATATGCTGTAAAGGATGTTATTATGAAAATAATTTTAATGGCCTCTGAATTAGCATATATTTTTTTGGTTTCACTTGTTGTTATTATGAAACAATCTTTCATACATTGACCCTAAGCATTGCTATGAACGAAGGTTATATTTTAAGAAATTGTCGTATATGAAAAGAATCTATATTGTAAAAAGTTATATCATTATTGTCTTTATGTATAATAAATACTCGTTTATATTTTTAACAAATTGGCTCAATATTAAATATTAACAAAAAATAATACTAGTAAATAAGAATTATTAATAGAAAAAATAATAACAGCAATAATTCAAAAAACACATTTATTTTATCACTTGACTACATTCACACTTACACAATAAAACTATATGTTACAAATATTATGCATGATTTATCTTATATTCATAGATTATTTTTTCTGGGATCGTATGAGTTTTTCAAGGTAGTAAGGTTCAGGAAAAGCGTAATTCGGATCATACATTGATGGTTCGGGCGATACTTCATTTACAATGGAAGCGGTATCATTCGAATCAGTTTCGCCGACGAACTCGAAAACTCCATCAAATACGAAATGGAATACATCAGAAAGGGTATACTTTCCCAATCTTTTGAATAACTTCACTTTGTAGTCGTGTAAAACTACTCTTAAAAATTTAACCACTTCGATAAATATATCTATGACAATATCTCGGACTTGCGATTTCAAAAATGTTATAATCGGACCAATGTTACCAAAACTGTCGACTAATAATGAATTAAGATCTGGTTGTGGGTTCAAGCTCGATGTCTGTCTGACTTCTCTATTGGTATCGGTTTTCCCCTCCACATTATAACTGAAGATTAATATTGACGCAACAAACAATATTGTTAGGCGAAGCATCTGAAATAACAAAAAATTGCAAACTTAAATCATTCTACGTTTGACGTAAAAATACTTTGCTAAAATATTTCACATAGAGAAGGCATTAAATGAATGTCTTTTTATAGGCTGTCCCAAAATTAACGCAAGATTCGAAATTTTTCAATTATTCTTTTCACAGTTAAAACACTATTTTGACTATATCTGCCAACAATTTACTGCAAAAATGGCGGCAAATTCAAATTTTGGGTTAATTTTGGAGGACCCAATATAATAATTAAGATCCGAGTTATTAGAACACGTTAATCTTCATTGAATATTACTATTATTATATTGGATTCAAATTTAAAATAACATTACTGAATTGTCATGTTTTCAAGCATTTTTTTATATTTCGGGCTCAGTTAAGAAAAACATTTTAAGGAAACCGTATGTATCCGATGAAAATCTACATGTGTTACCAACCCGTATTGGATAAGTTTCAAGCATTCTCAAGGAAAGACCTTTAACCGTCATTTGGTTAAGTATAGTTTTTCATAAATTATCTGGAAACTGAGAAGTTACGACTCTTGAGCCTGTAATTGCACTGGGTTACTCAGCCTATACTACAATACTAAGTAGTCTTGTTTAGGTGTAGAATAAGTAATGAAGGAGTGGTGCCACCTTAGGCTTGTACAAAGCCATACCACCAAGTATCTGTTACATTACTGTCGGTTTATAAAATTACGATGAAGGAAAACATCGTAAGGAAACCGGCATATGTCTAATTTCACTGAAATTCTGCCACATGTGTATTCCACCAACCAGCATTAGAGCAGCGTGGTAGAATAAGCTCCAAACCTTCTCCTCATAAAGGAGGCTGTAGCCCAGCAGTGGGACATTCACAGGCTGTTACTATTATAAAATTATACAAGTATATAAATATAATTTTAAAAAATTCTTACCATTTCCATAGGATTTCACAGGATCTAACACTTCACGAGTTAATATTTAAAAGTGACAAAGAAATTGAGGAGTTAAACGTTTTATACTTATTTTATGTAATTAATTAATTGATTTTTTGTGCAATATATTAACTACTTCTAAAAAATAGAACATTATATTACATACATTAGGTAATTACAATTTACAATAATTAAGGAATACATTAGTCATCTTCGTAATAAAGAAAAAATAAACAATTTAAAGTGAGTAATTGTTTGTTTTATTTTAAATAATTGTTTTTTTTTATAATATTTTCATAGTCGATAGTATTTTTAAATTCTGAATTTAAGATTTATAAATATTATTGATCATAAGTATCGATCAAGATGTTTTTTTTTTTTAATCTTGTCTATAAATTAAATTATTTATTGTAATATGTACAGGTATTTTTTATAAAATACAAAATTAAAATAAAAAGAACAAAATTAATAAATATTAAATATTATTATTTCAAAAGCACTAGCACCTATAAACTATATAATTATTGCTACTTAGCGATAAGTCGACAGTCTTATTGTGTATCTTAGATAGTTTAAATATGTTATATATTTTTTGGTGATTTTTATATACGCGCTTATTTAATTTCTTGAAATGAAAAATCTGATTGTTGAAATTGGAATTACTTCTCAAGAATAATCTAGATCTAATAATTTATTAAAATATTATTAAACATATTTCAACGAGCTTATTAGTATATTTGTCGAAAGATTATTTCGGATAAAACCTTGATTTTACTAATAAAAATAGACATGGTTAACAAATTAAAGCAAATTACGTCATAAGCGTGAATTTTTTATACTGATTTCCTAGTGAATGTTATTATTATTTACGTACATACTTTCACGAGTTTTATACTATAAAAACTGATTTTTGAAGGACTTTTAAAAATAAGGTTAGTTACCTTTTTTGGAATTCTATTTTGATGCAGTGTACGTAACAATCGGGAATTTCTACAAAATAAGTGAAATGTCTTTAAAAAAAGTAAAGTATAGTTATTTATTGTCAGAAAAAAAGAAAAGCCTGTCAATATCTAACAAACATAACTTTGAAGCTTCACGAAAGTCAGTCATCATTATTTTAATCGAGGTTTATGGTTACTTCTCTAACTTTAAGGATTATTTTATATTTTCCTAATATCACTAATTAATACTTTCATAGCCTCTTTTTTAAAGAAGTTATTTCTTAACACTAATAAGTAATAACAGGTACGTAGTCAAACATTTTATAAGTGTAAAAAGTAAAGATAAGCATTTATTACAATGAAGTACACATTTTTATTCACATTTTTAGTAAGTTATTTTTATATTGAACTTGGAGTAACTGCTTAGTGTCTTACACGTTAACCTGTGGATAAATGTCCTGCAGACCGATTTTGGCCACGTCGGCCAATCTCTAGAGAGATTAGCCAACTGCGCAGGAGATATTATAATGCACAAGTGTCTGCGCAAATAAAGTAATTTAAAGTAAATATATTAATATCAAATATATACCCATATAATACTCATATTATAAGATATATCAAATATTATTTACTTATGATTTGATTTGCAAAAAATTGTAACTATATACTAAGACATATTAAAATTATTCTTTTAAAATGGCGATTCAATCGAACATCTATATGCTTATAAGAACCTTACGGAAACCAATATATGAATTATCTATATTTGATTAGTGACAAAGTTAATTGCTTTCGCATATTTTTGATAATAATTAAACGTTGTTCGTTTGAATACTTCACAATAATATTCTTAAATCACATGGTCTGTACGTGACAGCTGTCAAAAAATCAATGTACAACTCGTATTAACAAAATGGCAACTTTAAATCCGGCGCTGTTGTTGGGACGTTAATAAAACTCGTGAAAGTATCCTTATTTTAATAAACTTAAAATAACCATTCACTTAGGAAATGAAAGTATGAAAAAATATTTTATAATCCGTCCCGACTTTGCACGTGTAAATCAAGGTTCCTACAAAAGCTTTTTTATTGAAATAACAAAAAATATATATATTAAAATGATTTTATCCATATTGAAACGAAACATAATATAGGAACAATATTTTAAGAATATATCGAATAATGAGATAAAAATCAAGGCTGCAAGCTAATCGTAACGCTTGACTTGACGTTGTAAGTAATACAGACGAACGAAAATATCTGCATATTTTGAACATTGGATGTACATATAGTTTTTTTTTAGTTATTTGCTTTTAACATGAATTTTTCGATTCACACAATTAATTAAATTTTTACTTTACTTTTTATATTTTACCATTTCGGCCTTCTTTAATATAAAACTGAGCTTTCATTTTTAATCAAAGAATTGACAAATTTGATAAAGGTCACTTCTTTAAAAAAAAGAATTAATGTAAAACAAAACACATTACACAATACTGTTTGTATATAACATTTTTTTTTTAAATATAATTTAAGGTTTGTATAGCTAGTAAAAAATAAGGTACAAAATATCAATACGTAATAATCCAACGTAGGTAGGAGAGTTTGTTTTTTTAGTTTAATTTTCACTACATGAAATTTTTCATATACGTTTTCAGGGGTACAGAAAAGGGGTACCCAAAACCTTACCCTTCTCTCACGCGAACGGAGCCGCGGGCGGAAACTATTTAGCGGAAAATTTATAAGTTGATCAGTAAATAAACTTTCTTTCTCTCGTTGATTTAAAAAGAATTTTTTTCTGCGCTTCTTTAAATAATAGCCTGTACAACAAGAGTTCTAAATAAAAAGTTTACAAATAATGAAAATACAATCTACCAAAAAAATCTAAATTTAAAGTTTTCCAAACAATAGAATCGACATGTTTTAGAATTAAATTGAATGAATGTATTAACTTCCACCGAGTCTGAATGTAGTTTCAACCGAGAAGAAACGTCAAGAAACTAAATAATATATACATTACTCTTGTTCTCAAATGAAATATATTGATAAACATATTAAATATATATTTCCTATCAATCAATCAACAAATACTTATTCAACTTTTGTTTATCATCTATAATTATAGTATAGATATATTCTTGTATCAGTTAAGCCAAAGGTTTTTTAACCGTAACAGCCTGTGAATGTCCCACAGCTGGGCTTAAGGCCTCCTCTCCCTTTTTGAAGTGAAGGTTTGGAGCTTATTCCACCACGTTGCTCCAATGCGGGTGGAATACACATGTGGCAGAATTTCAGTGAAATTAGACACATGCAGGTTTCCTCACGATGTTTTCCTTCACCGTAAAGCACGAGATGAATTATAATCACAAATTAAGCACATGAAAATTCAGTGGTGCTTGCCCGGGTTTGAACCCACGATCATCGGTTAAGATTCACGCGTTCTTACCACTGGGCCATCTCGGCTCTCGGTTTTTTAAGCATAAGTTAAATTTGTTGATAGACAAAGTAATATAAAAGAAATCTATGTCATAGCTTACCCTAATTATTATTTATAACTACAAAATCGAATATAATATGAAAATAATTCGAAACACAAAAGAAAATAACATTATTATAAGAAATATTATATTTTTCCTACTATTCACGATTTAGTTAATCTTATGTCTTGTTCGTCAGTGGCAGCATATTGACGAAGTCTTGGGTTAATATCCGTAATCACAATATATAACATATATGACAGTCATAGTATTTTTCGGTCGAGATGTCTTAGTAGCTACTCGAAGTTAAAAAGTTTGTAGTGTCTGGAAACGTAAAGACGATTGGTCTTGCGTCTGATCTTTGGTTGTGTCAGATTGCCGTCTTATCAACTTAGAGTGAAGGAATAGATAGTGCATAGATTTATGCGCACATATATGTCTATAATATGTCTTCCGCAATTAGCTAATCATAATCATCAGTCTTTCGCAGCTACTCTATTTTAAATTCATAAGTATATTTATATAGACTTATATAGTCCAAATAATAAATAAATATTTATAAAAAAGCCTTAAATAAATATAAATAAAAGTTCAAAATAGTTTTTGTACAAATCGTAACCGCGTGGAAAGTAGGCAAGAATGCTAGCAGTATTCCCGTTTGAACCAAAACGTTGAAAATAAACCAGCCTTCCTGTCACCGGTAGAGGTAATAAGACGGGATGTGATATTTTTGATGAAAGTTTTTGCGCTATTCCTCCAAGGTCCAGGCGTTTATGTCCACATAATTTAGTAGTAGTATTGAAATAAACTAATACTAGTAGTATTGAAATAAACTACTATAGTTTATAAGTCTTGATTCACGGTTTCGGTTCCGTCAAAATTCTGCGAATAAATATTGAGACATAGCTCTCCAAGCATAAATTATTATATTTACATGCAAATAGATCACGTCGGTGCTTTGCTATAAGAGAGAGAAACAAACGAACAAACGCATTATTGCATTAATAATATATAGTCAAGTACATCATCATCCTCATCATATAATAAGAATGAACTAAATTTATCATTAACTAAAGTCTTCGTTTCAAATTATATTTCACACGCAATTCTTATTGCTATTATCTAATCTTTTAATTATTATCTTTATTTACTAAGAACTTAAGTTTTTATGAGGCACAATTTAATTTAAGTAGGGATTAGAGGATCGAGATGATCGTGTTGTTATATTGGTAAAAGAAATATTATCTTTCTTAACAGATAGCATTCGCAAGGTTATTTTCATGCTACTAATATAGTTTTTATCATTTTTACATTTAGACAAATGCACAGACAAATTTGTATTTACTTGTTTTAAAAAATAAAATAAAACAACAAATTAAGAAAATATACAGATTCATAGACAGATAAATTAAATTTCCTCAATTGAAATATGTTAAACATTAATTCTCAGACAATTGTAATAAACAATTAAAAAGCATTTCTTTTTCACTTTTTACAACAAAAAAAATAAGGAAAATATTCAATTTTTTCTTCACTTCTTGCTATTGCGCTATCTTAGCGATTAATACCTTTGAAGTATTTATTAATGATAATAATCTAATAACATTAAAATTTATGTATCACAATCAATTTTCAACAAAATTAAATATCAATTCGTGTTTGTTTTGATAGATAGTGACAAAATTCAATTCTAATTGGATAATCCATGGATGTGATTTCCATGTAGAGTGGCAATGAGCGAGGCCACAAGCCCGGTGCCACTTGCGCCTGCGCAACGCCGGCTCCTTCAGTCGCATGCAATAGGTCGTAGCGACCCGGTGCTACACACTTTAAACAAACCTTACAACGTGAAATGTCCTTAAATATATATTAATTAAATAATCATTTGTGTGCAAATTATAAATGGGCGAAGTAAATAAATTAAATACCTTCCCAGACATAATGAGAAAGTGTTTTAAAATGGGACTCTTCAAAAGTAAGTATATATTTACATATGTAAACAGAAGTATTTTTTAAATAATTTTGATATTAAATAGTGCAGCTATTAATTTAGACATTTATTCGCGAATAATTTTAATGCTTTTAATTTTTTTTGTAAACAAACAAGTAAAATAAATTAACATATATATAAATTATAAATAATTTTACTATAACGCAATAAATCTTAATGCATGTTATTTATGACAAAAGGAATTTATTGTTATTATCTTTAAGTGACACAGATATCTCTTCAATAAGAAAACATTATCTTTGATCAATGAATGTCGTAATATAACAAGTACTTACTACTTGCGTTACATTGTTTGGTTTTATAATTTCTCTTTTATGTATTACTATAACAAAAAACACCAAGACAATTTGACCTCGATGTGTTCAGACTAAGTAATTTCATATATTACAAAACTGAAACATTACTGATTTTTTACTAAGAAGGCCGCAACCAGAAAAGAAACCTCTGGCTGATTGAATACAGTATTATTTCAATCAATTAAAACGTTATGTAATGTTTTAAATTTAAGATGTATTTTGCAATAATCAATGCAGTTTAAGTTACGACCTTTTTATATTTCCTATGTCATAATATTTAATATATAAACATGACTATAGTTTTGTGACACATTTAAGAACGCATTTTTATGTTTAAATTAATTGTGTATTTAAAAAAACAGACGCAAGAACAATAAAAAACGTGCTTAGTCTCGTGATTATTTAAATTGTATGCTTTTTTAATATTAGTCATTTTGATAAAACGGGTAAGTAGTAGTAATTAGACTGTTAAGTTCATCTAGTTTGGTCCACCCTCACCTCAGTCATTATACAGCAATATTGCTAAGTATTGCTGTGTTCCGATTTAAACGGTCACTATGTT
This sequence comes from Nymphalis urticae, assembly GCA_905147175.2. NCBI lineage: Eukaryota > Metazoa > Arthropoda > Insecta > Lepidoptera > Nymphalidae > Nymphalis > Nymphalis urticae. The sequence continues at coordinate 3,325,869 of LR989994.1, read as the reverse complement.
AGTATATGTAGACTTGTAGGTACAAGTACAAATGACATTTAAGTTAGCGGTGGTATAAGGATCGGTTAATAAATCTGATATTTTCAATTACTAAAAGCGTCAATGACCGCTTATTATAAAACGGTCTCTGTCTGTTTACAATAAGAAGAAAAAAGAAAATTTATTTATTTATAAAAAGATTAATTAATATGATTTTACGAAAAAAGAATAAAAATGAGTCTTCGTTGATTTCAATATACAAACTCCTTACTAATGTTATAAATAAAGAAGTGAGTTTGTTTGCTTGTTTTGTTCCTATTCGCTTTCACGTCTTAACTGTTCATTTTCTGGAGTACAGAAAAGGACATTCGATACCTGACACTTATTTTTATAATTAATGCATATATTATCTGTAATAAATAGTACCCACTAAGTTAGGTATGCTCGGTAAAATATATATTCTGAGACGGAGACAGATTTACGTTTAGTCGATCTTATTTAATGAATTGATGATTCAAACTCGTTCGTAACAGCCTGCTTGAATAAATTTTATTTTATATTGATTGATTTGTTTATATTGCTTATAATCTTAAAAACGATCCATTAAATATTTAAAAGTGCATTTAAAAAAAGATTTCACTTAATTCTTAATTACTATTAAAGATTATAGAAATAATATATACATATATATATATATATATATATATATATATATATATATATATATATATATAATGTTTACACTAATTAAATTAAATGCCCAGTTTTATTAATAGTATCACAATTAGTTAAAGGTAAACAACACAATATTAGAACAAAATATTTTAAACAGCAATACTTAAAATATTGTGTTCCGGTTTGAAGGGTTAGTGAGCCAGTGTATCTATAGACACATAAAATCTTAGTTACAAAGGTTGGTGGCCCATTGGCGATGTAAGAGATACTTAATATTTCTTTTATAGCGGTAGTGACCACTTACGATCCCTTATACCCTTATTTATATACCCTTTTTCCAGTCCATAAGAAATACATTTCCCCATTGAAACGCAATTCCGATTTCCTGTATTATAAATATACCAATATATATTCAAATATATTGTTACGTAATTCAAGCTCGTTTCCAAATCAAGCAATTGGCTGCAGATGGAAATGTTAGCGACGAAACTTATTCGAGATACAGGAATCGTAATTTTAATTTAAAAAAATATACAGCGTCATTTGCTTTCTGAGGCCCAACTTCCAAACTACTACTACTAAATGTTTCTCACAAAAGAAAAAACAATATCTTTTCATTGATCTGACTCTGGACTTCCACAGTCGCACTTATGATCTGCAACCTTATAATCTATCAACTACACCAAAGAAATCCGTTCACGTACCCGTTACAGACAAAAAACAAAGGTGACCAAAGAAACGTGCATGTAAAAAAAATCTATTGTACGAATATGACGCCTGGTTTTTTGGTTGTTTACAATACTTCCCAATAATAATCAATAAAATTATTATCACCGTTTGCAACCGTTTAGGTACGGTCGTGCGTTAATAAGTATTCTTCTACTACTTGACTACCTCATTATTGATATTGTAAAAAAACCCACATCCTTCACACGAAAAATAATGAATGTGTCTCGAAATTTGCCTATACGAAGCATGTTATAAAATAATGATTATTATATTTAAAATATTTTTTACTTTCATCAGTCGTCTCAGTGTCTATTTGAATAGGACTTATATATCCAAGAATATGAACATAAATGCAATAAATTAATTCCGAAACCTAGTTCTATTTTAATAAATAATTGCTTTATATATATTATTATATACTTAAGAGATTAATAAAATAATAGAGTGCATTATATACAACTTTATTTATTTATTATTGTTTGAACTGTCTAAACTAGTTTTCGGAGTTAATGTAATTGTGATATGTAATTGTTAGGAGTTCCTCAAAATTACGCTTAACAATTAAATTAACTCCAAAACCCAGTTTTATTTCAATATTTAATAAAAACTACAGTATATAAAGTATTATATAGTTAACATTTCTGTAAGTTAATAACGATGTAAATAAAATCATCACTATTAATTACTAATTAATTATATTAAAATTGCAAAAAAATATCTGATTAAAAAAATCGATTTTATTGGCACGATAGCCACAAGCCCATGTAATGCAAAAAGTTTATTTTGAGTTAATTTTAATATATTTCTAATATTATGAAGTATTAAAAGACCTCAATTACATCCTAATAGAAATTTTGAATTTTCATTTTTGAAAATGTTTTACAGTGGAAATAGTTACATTACAAAGTCACGAGTATAAATGTTAGATTTCCTTTAATTAAAATTAAATTCCATGCGGGCAAAGACGCGGTCTCAGCAAGTAACATTTTTTTTAATAAACGGCACGTTCTTTTATGTATAATGTTAATGTTAGCACGGTTGCTATTGACTGTTGTATTAGCGTTAGGTGACGTATGCTGGATACAATGGCCATATTTAAATAAAAAACTCAATATTCATATAGAGCATATTTTTAAAAATGCAAATAACCAGAATAAATAAAATTTTGACTGAAAAATAATAATCGCAACAAGCAGCGTGGTGGAAATTCACCTCTGCTTGTCCGTATTCAATTCATTACATTATCATTGAATACACCAGAGAAAAACAACGTCACAATACACAATACAATACTAATTAAATATAAAATATTTGCTTATGTATATTGAATATACTGTTATTTATTAACATTAACTATTTATTAACACGACATATACCCAAAATCCCAAGAATATATTATCTTGTATACGTCAATTAAAAACATTTCTGACGTGTCATTTTACATAAATTTAGTTTTTGTCTTGAAAAACAATTATTCTATTCATTTGTCATTTCATCCTTGTAAATAAAATAACAATAATATTCAAGTAAACTAATAATAGGATATTAATATTTGCAGTAATTATACGTTTATATTGATGCACAGACGGACAAGATTTAAAAAAAAAACTGTTGTGTTAACTTTACACGACATTAATTTTTTCCATAACAAGTGCATACATTTAGAGTATTTTCGAAATGATTACCAATTAAAATATTGTTCTATAATATTGTATATACTTCATTTTATTAGTGTTAAAAATATATATAACAATATTAATAATAGACTGTTTATTTGAACTTCAAGAGATAAAACAATTATATATACAATTATAACAACATATAAAAGTAACAAAAAACCCTTGCTTATTTATTATTGTAAACGATTGATTGGCTCATGGTACATCAATGAGAGAGAGAGAGAAAATTGACAGTGCATCTGTGTTTTTGCACACACTTGTGCACTATAATAACCGCTGAGCACTTGGCTCGTTCGTTAAAGTACGGTGGCCGAAATCGATCAGGATTACATTTTAATTAAATTTAGTCATCATTCCTTTGCCCTTTTTCTAATTTATTTGGTAATGTTCAAACACAAAACGTGTTAAATGGCCGAGATAGCCCAGTGGTTAGAACGCTTGTATCTTAATCGATGATCGTGGGTTCAAACGCGGGCAAGTACCACTAAGTACCACTGAGTTTTCATGTGCTTAATTTGTGTTTGTAATTCATCTAGTGCTTGACGGTGAAGGAATGCATCGTGAGGAAACCTGCATGTGTCTAATTTCACTGAAATTCAGCCATATGTGTATTCCACCAATCCGCATTGAAACAGCGTAGTAGAATAAGTTTCATACCTTCTCCTCAAGGAGAGGAGGCCTTAGCCCAGCAGTGGGACAGCGTAGTGTGAAAAACTATTTTACAGATTTGCATAGGCAGCCCCGTTCTTGACGCCTTTTGTCATGTATGTTCTTGCTTGTTTGTGTGTTACTTCCGGCCACAATTTGTGGCATTGATTGATAAATATCAGCATTAATACCATTTCTATTGATAGATGTGCTTAACTCAAAATGGCGTGTCTCCTAAAAACCTTAAGACGGTATAACCCTTTTCTCCTCTACCGGATTCAGTAATTACATTAAATAATGTTAGCCTACTAAACAGTAAACAAGTAGTATAAAGTTACATAAAATTCACACGTTGTCAAATAAAACGATTGATAATAAGAAATAGGTAACTAATTTCATTGTTGTCGTGCTAATTAATTAACAACAATAGTCTGCGGTCCCTACGTGCTTTTAAGACAAACGTGTGACCAACGCATGAATAGATAAGCCATTACAATACCTATTAAGTAGCTATCTACTTGAATAATTTGCTAAACTGTTACAGAAACACTAATGGGAAATACTCCATGCCAACGGAGGTGATAATGATTTACTATGAGTGTTTCTTTACATAATTTTTTTTTTACAAATACTGATTTTTTTCGAATCATTACTCATTATAATTAGTTTTTTTTTTTAAATACTATTTTTATAATTATGTGCTTACCAAAAAGAATAACTTTCTTACATTTAAAAAATATTGTATATAAGTAAGTACCCGTTTTACTTTTTCAATCAAAATAGGAGTTTCGATTAAGGAATTATAAATAAAAAGGGAACGATGCAGGTTCGGTTTTTACCCATTGGGGTATTGTTGTCCCGGCTCCATACACAATACAAGCTTTACGCTTAATTGGACGTGTAAATAGGAATATAAGTAATTCCTAAAAAAAAACGCTATTCTTTAAAAAAATAATAATAATACAGAGAAAATCGTATCATGCGATTACATGACAATGAAGAAAACCCATGTTATGACGTTCTATTTACTAGTTCTCACGATAAGCAAAAACTAATATGAAAATTGTTAGAAAAACGTAAATTGTTTAGTATTTACAAAACCGGAGCGTCCTTCTTTATTTATTATCTCCTGTCTTAATAATTGCAATAGTGAGTGGTATTTGTTCACGGATACGAAGATTTTAAAAACATATTGAACGCGACCGAAACCGGCTTTAAATGGGTAAACATTTTCCTTCCTTCCTTTTAAGATTAAGGATAATCAGCTTTATAGTAGTACAATCTAGTTAAATAATTCAATTCGCGTAGAAAATGTTTTTCTGTCATTCTTAAATGTCATTCTTAAATCGTCGAAACAAAGAAATCAGCGTTTACACTGTTAGGCTGATCATATACTTAAGTAGTTTAATAAAATAAACCATTTCCGGTTGGGTCGGATTCGCCATCTCATTATATTAGATTGAGGAAATAGAGAGTGCACTTGTGTTGACACTCGTGTGCATTGGCTGACCGGGATTTATGAGACAGTCGTATGATCTAAATAATAATCCGACAAGGCAGTAATTTTTCAGTTAATAAAACTTTAACGGTTGTAATCAATAGCAGTATCAATACCAGGCACACTGAATTTTCATGTACTTAAGTTCTGTTTATAATTCACCTCTTGCTTGGTGGAACACATTGTGAGGAAACCTGCATATGTTTAATTGCACTTGAGATATCGCGACATGTATATTTTCTAAGCCGAATTGAAGTAGCTTGGTGTATGACATTTTTATTAGCGGCAGGTTGTTATTTTTTTGTTACTGTAGACTATAACGATAGGTTTTTCGGTAAAGATGATTGTTCGACCAAAACTATTTATAAAATTGTTAGGATGTCTAACTGAATATTATTGAATATCTTGTTGTTAGTCTGTACACTGGTTTAACATATAAAGGTTATTTTTTTAAGAAAAATACAAGGAGTTCAATAATAACTGCAAGCACGAGAAGAACGATATGAACTCAGCAACTCGTTATTTATATTTCTATACAGAGAAATAGACGGGTTGAAAAATAGAAATAAAAACGTTCATATTTTGAATTAAAAAAGGTATACTATTGTTCGACAGCTCCGATGTGTGCAATGCTCTGATTGCGGCATCGATCGACCCCAGCACAACCGGAGTGGCAAATTGAAATTTGCATTCATTCGTATTTATATCAATTTTAATTGACATAATAAAATAAAAATATAATTGATCCAAGAAGGTTCTTAATAAAGTTTCGAAATCGTTTGACAGTTGTTACGGAATGTCTACCGAGAAGTTCTTCGATAATTATACCGAGAAGAACTGGCAAGAAACTCTTTTTTTTATATAGAATAGGTTGTCGGACGAACACAAGGGGCCACCTGATGGTAAGTGTTTACCACCACCCATAGACATTGGCATCGAAAGAAATGTTAACCATCGCCAATGCGCCACCAACCTTGGGAAGTAAGATGTTAGGCCAGTGCACTGCCACTCACTCACCCTTCAAAACGGAAAACAACAATACCAAGTACTGCTTGCTGTTTTGCGGTAGAATATACTTATATGATTTAAAATCATGGTTTCATGGTTTAGGTGCAAAGTATATTTGTATAATAATAATCAATATCATCAATTATATTATTATTGTATCTAATCAATTAATAAGATAATGTTTTCGAGCGTGACGTAAGTTCGAGTGTTTTCATAATAGCTTTTGAAGAGTATTACAACGACATAATTTACTTAAAATAATTCATAATCTTGTAACATTTAGATCGTCGTTGCTACTGACCTTACAATAATACTATAAATAAGTATATAAATATACATAACCGTCGTAATTTTATACAAATTATAATAGATTATCCGTCACATTTAATAAGAATAAATATATTTTTTACGTTGATATTCTAAAATATATTTATATAAATCGATGTGTAGCTTACTTGCCTTGTATTGCATTGCTAACCTCGAAAAAGCGCATTTGCATAAAGTGCGGAGCATTCAAATCATTTTATTCTTATATAACAATAATAATGCATACTTAAATGTTTTGTTAATTTTAAATATGTTTATTACTAAAGAATAAAAATATGTGATACGTGCATATTTTTTTATCTTCTTGTATGAATAAGTATTTGCACATTTACGGAAAAAAGAAAGGATCAGATCGACTAATGAATTGACCAAATATAATGTCTCACCATCAATATTTGCTTTATTTGAATTCTTTGATGTGTTGCTAAAAACCGACGGTGTTTAGACTGAAGTGGACGAAAGTATTTGCCATAGTCGTTATTTGGCATATTCGTAAATAATGCAGATGCGCGAACACGCTACAAAAAAGTGTGGTAAAAAACCGAAACTTCGTCTTGTATTTTGTTTTCATTTTAAATTATGATTACTTAACGTTTTATCTCTATTATTTAATTTGTAACATTTTCCGTAATATTCTTTTTATTAAAAAAAAATCGGTACCACGAAATCTTATCTTATAAAATATAAAATAATGAATAAAAAAGAATTGCACAGGATGTTTTTAAAATTAGTTTTACCTGTTAACACGTTATTATTTGAAATGGTCAGTAATAACAAGTATAACTGGTTGCACGGGGTCAAAATACAGAGTATATATCACATGTCGGAAGTTATATCGGACTTCCGAAGGGCGTATCCAATGATTATAATTTGAAAACAGTACAATATAACAACATAATAAGTATTGCGTCTATCACATGAAAAAGGTAGGCGGATTGGCAAATGGACCACCTGATGATAAATGGTCACCACCGCCCATAGACATTGGCGACGTAAGAATGTCCACCATTCCTTACATCGCCAATGCTCCACCAACCTTGGGAATGAAGATCCCATGTCCATTGTGCCTGTAGTTATAGTGGCTCACTCACCCTTCAAACCGGAACACAACAATACTGAATATTGCTGTTTGGAGGTAGAATATCTGGAGGATGTAGATAAGTGGCTCAGACGGGCTTGCACAAAGCCCTAGTAAATACTATCGTTTGCATGCATAATATACTTTTAAAAAGCAAATATTACACAAATTTAGTAACTCAATGATCACATTTATATAATATACTATATAATTATTTGTACGTATATCACCTAAACGGCTGGACTGATTTTGGTGTTTTTTTGTCTCTGAAGGACTCGGCAAGTGACATGCGAAGCGTGATTTCATTTGTGACAAAAATAACAAAAAATAAATTCAAGGTCGAATTTAAGTGCAACGTACGTATATGCAATATTTGAGAAAAACGTTTTTGACGTCATACTGTTACGTGTAGAAGTACATGTTTGATAATTTTTTTATCTGTATTATTATTTTACGCAAGACCTTCTATATAAAATATCTAATTTGCATCATACCAGCTATTAATAACTAAATGTTTTGCAGGCAAATGCAATATCCGCTTGTCCCGTTTTATTAGTACCTATTTAGTAATACATTTTCCGTGGCCGCGTGCGAATATGTTTTCATTTAGAAAAATATTATTTACAAATGTTGTCGGTCATTCGTGACATCTTCATTGGAATAGTTTAATAATATTGCGTGCCAGATCAAAGGTGAATTTACTTAAATAGATAATAAATCTAATGTACAAATAAATATAAGAAATGCCTATATACTGGTAGACTGAATGACGACAATAGAACCAATAATAAAAACGGTTTGCGTGGTTGGTAAATACTTGCCTTTCACGCCGAAGGTTGGGGGTTCGTTTCCCACCCAGAACAGACATTTGTGAGCATGAACATGTCTGTTTGTCGTATGAAGTATATCAGTTATCTTATTACCTAATTACAAGCTGTGCTTAATTTGAGATCAGATAGCCGTGTGTGAACGATGTCCCAGGATATTATTATTTATTATTATTCACACTGCAACACTCATAGGGCTTTATTTATGAGTTTATCATAAAATATTTATTTATATTACGCATAATGGCACGTTCAGACCGCATTCAGAGATTTACAAAAGGATTATCTTAAAAAGCGCTAACATAATGTTAGTTCATCGCTCACTAACCCATAACGATAAGATAGTGTAATTATTATTGCTGAATGAGTTTCGGTTTAATTACCTAGTCACAGAATATAATATACTTATTATTATAAAGTATTACGAACTAAGTACGTTTAATCAAATTATATATTAAAATATAATTGCCGTCGAATAAAACCAATAAATAAATAATATGAAATAAAATGAATAAAATCAGAGTTTTGTTAAGAAAATATATATTATAATAACGTGAAGCACCGAAGTATAGTGTACGTCACGGACGCACAAGGAATTAGAGAGCAGCGACAGGGAGAGAGAGGGCTTGACGGCATAAAAGAGCTTCATGGCATCACGTTATACGAGTCGATCTTACACCCAAAACGAACCAATAGAAGTTTCACAACAAAAATATTCATTACGATCAGTTCGGTGGTTTAGTCGAGCTAACAAACACACAGATATTTTTATTTAGGTACTTGTATTAGATTAAAATAAATTGAAACAAATAATCTTATTATCGTTAATGTATTAACATAGCAAAATGTGATTGTATCACAATTACATTTTATATTTACTTAAACTTCGATACTATCTATATATATATATGTCCTAGATATTCCGTTAACTTGATGCCAATGGCCTATAAAGGACTTTTAAAAGAAATATTGTTAGACGTGTGTAATTTTTACCTTTTAACCACAGAGGCCATTACATCTAAGTCTAGGTTAAATCTAAATAAAGACTCGACGTCCTCTAAATCTCGTCACTACCGCCTGCCAAATGTCTTAAAACTAGTTAATAATTACTTCCTAATTAATAAATGTATCTATTTATGGAATTTTAGTGAAACTCCAATAATAACTTTGTACGGTATAATGAAACCACATTAACATATTGGAAATATATACAAACATATTTTGAACTATTTTCGTAACGACTTCCTGATACTTTTATAAATAAGAATTCATTTTAATATCCACAAATAGAATTGTTGAAACAAGTGAAAGGATTAATCTATTTGGAAAATCTTGTTACATTTATAAGGATAATAAAACAAATACGTTATGTGAATATATAGACAGAAATAAATCCAATGTCATTTCATTTCTAGACGACTTACATTTTAAAAATATAATGAAATAATCTCTTTTATAACTACTTATATAAACGTCGCTAGTTCAACGGTATACGGACTACCTAGCGATATGAAAGCCGCAGGGTCCTAACTCCTTGGGATAATGCTGCCCTAACTCTTAACACAAGACTTATTCTAAATCTGCAATGGAAACTTGAAAAACAACCCTCAACTTTAACGTCATCTTATTGTGAAGCTCTGTATCAAAATACGTATCATTCCATATCCATATGTATTTTGATTTCCTCGCAATGCTTTTCTTTACAATCGTGCAAGAATCAATTATTAAGATTAAGGTGAATTATTATTAATATTATATTGATTATGAACCTACTATCTTTTTGAAATTAAAATTCACGTATTCTCCAACTAAGCGTTTTAGTTTCGGCTACGTAGATTAACCTTTTCCAATTATTATCTTTCTTTAGTCGTCGGTATTGTAAAAGTTGGTCAAGCGCAGCTTAAAGCAATGAAGGAAAAAAGATTATAATGACTTTTACGGCAGACCTATCTCACGCTAACCTTGCTATCTTCAATACCAGTATGTTGGATACGGGTACTGGAAGCGCTGATGGTATTGATTGATGCGCTTAACACGTACGTACGTCACCAGTAGTTGACTCTTCCGCCTCCTTAGCTCACATGTGTCACGTGCTGAAATATGATGATTAGTGATACTTTATAGACACGACAAATAATATTTTATAAAACATGCTACATACTTCTATACTTTTGCATAAAGTACCAATTTAATACAAAATATTTAATAAGAAAAAAAAGGCGTTGATTTTTTTAGAACAACTATAAATAAATATAAACCTTAATATAAAACCGTATTAACAGGCACGCAACAGCCTTGACTTTTCAAAAACATTATATTGCTGCTTAAATTTATTACAATTTCTGAAATCCCTTTTAAAGTACATGCTTTTTATTCAACATGACCTTATGGAGTTGTGTACATGAGGTCAAGCCTATAACGTAATATAAGTACAAATAACAGAGTCTAAAATTACTCAACTCAATCAATTAAGTAAGTTTTTGATCACGAATGATCGATTAAAAAACGATTTTGATTCACGCGATAAAAAAAAATCCACTTTTCCTTTACAGATTTGCAATCCTTTACCGCCATTAATTTTGCTACGTGCTTCAATGGGTCATTAGGAGTTGTAAAACCCACTTTAAATATAACAAGAATACTAGCGAACTAGTTTCTTTAAACCTGATTCCATATTATTTCTCTCACGTTTCATTAAGTGGTCATAGTTAATACTCGCTTGTTATCAAGCTTTTATTTGACTTCATCTGTAACATTAGGACATGCGTATTCTGAGCCCTTATGTGGAAGTTGATTGAAGGCCAAAAAAGTGTAGTATATTAGTATGTGTAGGTGAAACCTTTAAATTTTAAGCCAGTTCCACACAACCGATTGACCTAAGCTGGACACATTTTTGGTGCTGGTGACAGTTCAATACTATAGTAAATTAAATTCTTTTTAATAAAAATCGTCAATTGGCAAACTTGCAACTAACCCTTTTGTCGTGACTCTAGCTACAATACTTTTATTAAATATAGTTAATTCCAAATTCTGGTTTTGTAGGAGCCAAGTATCGAATAATTTGAACATTAGTAAATAAAATCTCTATCGATAACGAATAATATTTATACTGTTGTTATCCTTTTTTAAATCAATTAATTTTGCTAATTTAAGTAGTTTTATTAGTAATTGTGATCCATTGAATATATACATTAATATTTGAATATAATATGTATTTTTTAATTATTTTCCTAAGGAGCAAAAAATAAGTAAAAAACGGTAATTTTAATTTAAATATGTTTATTTAAATTCTTGATATAAATAATGATATTCGTTAACTATAGTTATGCTGGTATTATTAAGTCTGATATACACAAATGAAAAACATGATAATGTACATGTAGCCAATACTTAAAACGAGAATAGATTGGTTAAATTATGCTTAAAATTTATGTAAGTTTTATAAGTTACTGTACATAGATTCTTGTTTTACATACTTTTAAACAAAGTGTCGATTTTATTATTAAGTTTATTAGATATCTATATATTTCTGAAAATATTGTAAAACTTATATACAAATTAAATAATAGACAAGACACATAATAATTCTTATTATTCGATATAAAATTTTAATAAAAACCAAAGTATTTGTATTTGTTGATTTTTAAGCAGGATATATAATTTTTCGTATGCATATAAAATATATAAATTTATCGTATCTTATAATTTATTTCTTGTTAAAAATCTAATATCCCAACCAGTATTATAAATTTAATTCAATTTTGTATAATAATAAAACTGTTGCCTATTTAAATAATGTTTATTCGTATTTTGATTTTATTTCTTTTTATTTATATTATATTAGCATATTTTGTGTGTGTGTGCTTAATGTTTACACTCAAATAGTAATCATTTCTTAAGCATAATAACAATAGGACACTTATAATGCTGTTTGCTTAAACATAATTAATATCTATTTTTCCTTATTAAACTATTAATAGTTCAAATCTTATAAAAATAATACCCTCTATTATCTTCAAGACAGTTGATTGTGATTAGATAAAACGTTGTATGACTCAAACATTTTTTTCCTTAGCCTGATACATTTCCGGATATGTGGAGAACAGCATTCATTCTCACATTACTTATGATTTCAAATTCTTCTCGGCTCCATTACTATCCATGTCCTATTGTTAACCGAATTAAAAAAAAATGCGTTCTAAATTCGGTTGTATTTTTTTTATGTTTATTACACAGAACTCCGGAATTATTTTTGTTTGATAATACATCACGTTTCGTCTCAATAAAATTTATTGAAAAATACTACAAAAGTAAAAAAAGGGATTGAATTTTATCCCTCGAATCTCATCATGGTCCAAATTATATTTTAATACCTGCCTAACATTCACATCATTTAACAATTAACTGATCAACTGTCCTTATAAACAGTAAATAAAACAACAGTAAGTAAAACAGTATAACTTTCCTGTTATTCTTGCCATCTCTTACTCACAGTTGTCAATCAAGACAATATTTTACTTTAGCTTACGACGCTTTTTAAGCGTGTATCACACCAAACATCACTTTATAAGCACTTCTTTGATTCCTGATCTTTTGTGTTATCTAGTTCAAATCAATATTAAAAATATGACTATTTATCCAGTCCCAGCTGGACTGGATTCATTGGAGTTCATACATTGTTTTCGTAACCACGTTTCTTCTTTCGCTGTTAACTTCATTGGCTTTTGGCTAACTCCAACTGCTAACTCTATATTCTGTTTTTTATACTTCTTTTTATTCTAAGCTTGAATTTATGTCTTCCAAATTTAAATGTCTCGTTTCTGGAGTGATCCTCATATAATTCTGATATAAAATATATGTAACATTAATATTATACATACTCAAATTCTGCAACTTTTTCCTGTCAAAGAATGCAATAGCGAAAACAATTTTGTGGTTGATAATATTTTTATTTATCATTCATTTATGAAGATACGGATTATCTTTTTATCTATATTTATATAGGTGGTCTTTTGTGTAAAGTAAAATCGTGTTCAATCATTTTATCTATGATAGATATCTAAATTCGAGAGGCTTATTTAAATTTGTTTCAGATAACGTGATAAGATTTATCTTGACAAATTAGTCAAACGATTGATATTGTTTGATTGGTGTTATCAATACTAGTAAAATAAAATAAATGTGAAAAACAACAAACCGACGTTTGAGGAAAAAGATTAAAGTATTAAATAAAGTCAATTTCTCAATATCACTATAATGTTTTAAAGGCTAAATAACTTTCTACATTTGTATTGTTTTTTTAGATAGACCTGATTATTTCATTTGGAACACTGCTACTGCTGATCCACCAACTCACAGTAGAACCAGCTTAATTTTTTTTTCACACTGGAAAAACGCATTACGCGTTTCCCCCACGGAAACAGTGGGGCTCGCCGGTGTCCAAGACGCCGAGTGCGCCCCGAACATCGGAATAACTACTAAAAAACCAGCGGTACTCTTACCGTCTAAACGAGGAGCGCCACTGGATTCGCTTGCGCATGCTACCGTGACGCCGTAGAACCAGCTTGCTGGAATAAACTCCAAACTGTATCCAAAATAGGTTATTAAAATTAAGGATTGTCACTTTACTGTTTTTTTATATCAGATTCTGAATAATAATAAAAATTTTGATATGTCATTCTGGACTTTTATAATCAATTTTATAAAAAAAAATTAAAAAATTGTAGCACTTCACAATAACTTAGCTGCAATTAATAATAAAGGTTTTCTGTAAAAATTGTGGTTATCTAAAAATCTTACATTCGATTCCTATGAAATTAAACCCCGATCTAAATACTACTACTATATATATACTATATATATAATAAAAAGCTATATCTCAAGAAATATACAATATGTGAATATAAAACATACATTGTATATTTTCGTTCTGATACTATAACCTATTATAATGTAAATGTTTCATATCAATCGGATAATAGGTCTGCAATATCTGCAAAGTATAATAAAATATTTATCTTATTTTTTCTTAGGAAACGTGCAAACTTTATCACTTAAAATCATCCCAAGATTTAAATTATATTATAAAAGAAAAAAAATAACTACCTTCACACGCACAACGATGCACTTAAGGAAAACAAAAGTTATCTTATCATGAGAAGCAGTATCTTATCAACTTTGATCTTTACGGCAATCTCATATAAAAGTCACAAAACGATTGTTGCGTATAAAAATTAAATAACTTAAGGAAAATGAAACTTGCAACGTAAACAAATGACAATATATGAATAAGTATTCGCTATCTTAAAACCACCACATATAAAACATATGCCAAGCGTACATTAACCTTGACCTTGATTTTGGTCTTTGTCGACTGCCTCGTTGGTTAGAGGTCCTGGGTTCAATTCTCAGGTCGGACCAGTAAAAAGTTATTGGATTTTTCTGTCAGAAAATTGTCATTAGCAACCCGAGGTCTGGAAGTTGGAAGTATTGTACACTCCCGTGCCTCGGAAAGCACGTAAAGCCGTTGGTCCTGCGCCTAAACTCTTTCCGGTCGTGTCGGCTTGCCATCCCATCGGATTATGAGAGCTAGGGAATAGAGACTGCACCCGTGTTTGCACACACACTTGTGCATAATATGTCCTGCGCAGTGAGCTAATCTGTCTTGAGATTGGCCGCTGTTGCCGAAATCGGTCTGGAAGACCTTATATACTCTTTCAAGTAATAAAACTGACAATTGTAAAATAACTAATTTTTAAACGTTCCCTAAAAATATTTCTTTAAGGACGATAAGTTAAACAATGATATGTTTTCTTCTTCCGCATTACAAATCAATGATGACAGAAAGAGATAAATCATGGTTTAGTTTTCTAAGTCAGGCCGTATTTGGTATGAACTTTTATGGTATTTATGTATTATATTTAACAGTCTGAGAATTTACATTGTATCTTAAACAATGGTGACGAAATTGTCAACTAAACTCGGGCAATTTAAAAAATAATAATGTTAACTGTAGTGACAAATTCTGAACTGACATATGAATAATATTATGTTAATTATGCATGTACGTTGACTGTCGACAAAGAGATCTACTCTTTCTTGCCGGTTCTTCTCGAACTTTCCGAACAGATAATAGCATCAAATTTAATTATATCTTGTAAAATGATTATTTGAAAATTCAAAAATGCTCGCAAAACCTACTTATATAAAGTATATTTTGGTATGTTTTAATTTGACTTGTGTGCTTTAATAATGCCTTGCACGTATATGAGATATTGTAAGCTTTATAATAATATGTAGTATGCATATTATTTGTGAGTAACCAGCACAGTGACCGAGTGGGAATCAATTCCATTGAGCACATTCGCTTCCGGAGACGTCCCCCAGCGCTGACGCCCGCCTCACACGCAACTATCATCCACTTAATATAAGAATTACTCCATAAACCTAGGAACTTAAAGTCACGCTTAAAATTATTTGCGTACATCATCATGGCTATGGATTACTTAGATAAACAGAATTGAAATATTATACACGTTTATCTGAAAATTTACAGAATGCCGTTTATTTTTGTGGAAAGATATTATAATAATAAGTTAATACTTAATAGTAAATAAGCTATCTTTTGATTATTTTATAATTTAATCACGTAGAGCGAGATTAATTCATCTCGAAGGCCGCGTATTCGGATTCTGACAAGACCTTCTAATTTTTTAAGTACTAAATTATTTACATCCGCTGTAGTTAAGCAAAGCAACGTAAATGTTTGTGAGTGGTTCGAATTCGAATGCTTTGGGATGTACATTCATACACGGCAATCCCATTACTCATAAACTTACCAGAATATCCTGTCAAGAAAAAAGTCATAATTAATTCTATTAAAAATATATACCCGATTAGTTTAATGGTAACTAGGGAACACTAATTTTATAAATAAATAATAATGGCCAAGAGGGCGCAAGATTAGAAAACGTGAATCTTAACCGGGTTCAGGAGCGGGCAATTGCCTCTGAATTTTCATGTGATTAATTTGTGTTTATAATTCATCTCGTGGTCGGTAAACATTGCGATATAAACCAGCATGTGTCGAATAAAAATCCGTCACACGTGTATCACCCAACATGCATTGGCGCTGGTTAAATAAAAAATAATCTCAAACCTTCTCATTAAAAGGAAAAGAGACATTTTTTATTTGTTCAATTAATGTTTTAATAAGAAGATATAAATATAACAGTAAAGATCATAATTTAATCAAAACAAATATTACACGCAGCAATTTATATGAATCAAACGACTACTGCTACGATGTAAAGATGACTCAAAGGTGTAGTATTACCACTATAATATAATGACCATTTCTGTTAACACATCTCCGGCCTGTAGACACCGTAAAAGCCAATTTAACGGGTCATCAGCTAGGTTATGACACTTGTGTACTGACGATGAACGAAGCGGAACGCTCACAGATTGTTAATGTTTTTGTTAACTTTTTAAAAGGAAATTCATCAGCGTATATCAAATACAAATTAAATGTTTTTACTTAATTAAAACGATGTCCGTGATATTTAACTGTCAGGTATCGTTAACACTGTTTCACACAGATAACAATTAAACTTGGTTTGAGTTAAGCAACTTTTTCACAACATCTAGTGTTGATATCAAACTTATAGAAAGCAGGTCATTGTCAAATAAAACTTTGATTATAACTTATAACCATAACGGGAACGATACCTGCTTTAGATACCATTGCATTATTCTATACTGTTTTTTTTTTTTTACTTTTATAACTTTTTATGATTGCTTGTGTATCTATCTATATTCGTGTAAATCATTTATGAACGTGATTTAAAAAAAAAACTCGAAATTTATTTATTATATTATATTTATTAAATCTTTTTTTCTTTTATAAATTCTTTGACCCATTTTTAAGAAACTGCTCTTAATACGACTTATAATGTAAACGATATGCTTCCTGACCTTGGCCCCAAATGCACCCCGCTGTCCGTAGGATGAAGAATAATGTTTCATGACGTGACGCCTTCTATATGATCCTCTAGAATCAACTGAGTTGTTTTCTTCCTTGTAAACAAATCGGCTTTTACACAGTTGTTATTTTGTTGATAATCATTTTTAATGCTAATTATCTTCTTTTTTTTTAATATTAGGGAATTTATCTAGAAGTTTCCGGAAATTCCGGATAAGCAATGTTGGTTGATATCCATTTCAAACATCGAAAAATATTTATATAGGAATATCTATAATTGATTATACAATATTAAGTGTTGCAAAGGCATATAATTATATATATCTGACATTGTTATAATCATGCATGTCCTTATTCTTGTATAGGTCAAGAGGCAATCGCTTTATGTTAAACAAAAGATTAAAACATAAAATCTGGATCAGAATAATAAAATAGCCTCGGCAAAGAAATGAGACTGATAAAAATAAATGTTTTTATTATATTTTAATTTATTATAACATAATAACTCGCGGGATTTTAATTTGTCGCGGAGTTCTCATTTCGTATGAAGATTATTTTTTAGAACAAATACTTAAGCTTTTTTTTATTCATTTACCATTTTTCTTATTTTTTTTAAATAAATACAATTATAATATTGTCTGTTTTTAACTGTGTCGAAATAACATAACTTACGTAACTTTGTATTCACCTGACCCGGGGATTAAGCCCAGGACCTCTTCATCTGTAGCATTTTAAACGAGAGAATAATCTATTAATTCACCTTTGTACATAAATCGTCGTACCTACTAATCCGTCTAACCAACAAGCCATGCAATTCAGCCACCCACCCACCTATAAACAAAACATTTATCTAACCCATCCACTCATACACCCAACATAACTTGATACACTTATCTTCTTATCACCCATACACCTGCTCACTCGTTAACCCAGTCATTCATCCACTTATTCTGCCATATATAAAACAAACATTTAAATGTAATATTTTTGCTTAACCTTTGCCACAATTTGAAATTAAACAAAAAAGTTATGTTACTTTAGGAAAGAAGAAACACATGACTACTGTATATATACTACATGCGTATATTTTACATAGTTTTTTTCGATGCACACTCAAACTCAAACTCAAGAGCAGTTAAAGAAAAGGATGAACCTAAAAAATCACGTTGTCGTCATTCCTCTCCGGTCGCGTTGAATTGAATAAGCCGAACGATAAGATTGTGTGTGTTTTTATCCCTTATGCGCCTGTGATTACGCACACACTCGTGCAACTTAATTTCTTTGAGAATGACCACGTGACCTACATTCTATAGAACGTTAATCTTTAATTTATAGACACGCTAATTTTACATTGTATTCTATTTTTTATAGATAAGTAGGTTATGGTTAAATGGTTGCCAATTCGATCTCAAGAGATTTAAAAAATTGTGAATAGCGTCCCTTAAGGAGTTGCTACACACGATACCAATATACATAATTTAGAGGTCACTTTTAAAACTGAAAATAGTATACTTAATATGTGTAATAAACATACTTTATTATTATTAAATTCGGTTTACTCAATATCAAGATTAATTGAAAAAATAAGTAACAGCCGTTTAAAATTATTACAATTGTTAGGATTGAATAGTAAGTAATGATGAATGAAATGAAATGAAAAAATCAGTCACATCTCGTAAACATTAGGTATATTGAAGATCATTGCCAAGGCATCACACGCGTTCTTCGTTAATGTGTATCGTTTGTTCGCGTGAACTATTCAGTTAGCGTGTGTAACAAATGCATTGAGATCCGCGAGCGCTTTCGATTGATTAGATCTGATTCGCTATAATTGTATGACTTGATACAATGGTAATTGAGAGCGCTTATTGCACTTTATATAAAGTACACTTAATTAGGCGTTGCTATAAATAGATAGTGACACTGAAGAATCCAGAAGGTAGCATCCGTATTGAACAATAGAATACCAGATACATATCAAAATATTTAGTAACAAATTAATATGACCTTAAATATTATAAATAAAATGCTAATTATTTTATAAATAACATCCGAAATATGCAAAGATATAAATAACTATATAATTATAACGCAAGAAAAAATGTTGGTTTTTTGGTGAATTAATACTTTAATAAATATTTAGGATATATAGACAACATTGTATTTAATTTCCATATCGTTAATAAAATAAAATTATGTAAAAAGTGTAAACTTACTGTTACGTGTATAATTGTACCTATATCATACAAATACATAAAGTATATTTATAATGTGTAGTACATTTTTTATAAAAAAATATATACAATACATAATATTCCACAGTAATTATAACCCGGAAATTGAATTAAGAAGATAAAATTTCATACTTTGTAGACTTATGATATTATTACTATTTAAGTAAAACAATACATATTGTAAGGTCATCGCAATAATAACCTTTAGACGATTAATCGCAACAAAATCAATGTCAATATGATATGATATTGATCATCTTAAGCGTTTTCTTTATGAGAATCGAGTGTAAAACACGTGAATCTTGACCAAAGATAACGGGTTGAAATCACAATACCACTGAGGGATTTGTTTAATAATATTTACAAATTCATGCTTCACACAATTACACGGTGTCCTATTTCATAGAAAACTAAATACGCGGGAGGTTTTATAGTGTAATAATGTATGCGCATGCACAGGTACAATCCGCGCAAAACTAAGCTTTACGCGCTTTTCAAGGCACTCATCTCTCTATGGTATATTGTATACCAACTTCTCACTTACTCTGAGCTTATAATGAGATTTTCTAGATAGATAAACACAATATTCTATCCGTCTAATCTATAATTCTATCCGTGCAGTGACGGAGAAAGAATACATTTCACTGCCCCTCTCCCATGGGTGTCGTAAGAGGCGACTAAGGGATATCATCTGGTGGTAGGATGATAAACATCCGCCTGGCTTGTTACCACCGTACGCATGGTGAAAATCTCGTGAAGTGGCTTGCAGCCGCGTTTCGAGGTCAGCCAGCGTACAGCCAGTGCCCGAGCGAGTATTGCCGCGATGGGTGTTGGTCCAGTGGAGACGGCTGCTGAACCAATGCCGGGGGAAACTGTATTGCCCTGCCGGACAGGGAGACCCGAAGAAACGGCTATTCCGCTGGCCGCCCGTGGCATAGTACAGGGGCCCGAGCGTGCCTAACCAGCACGCGAGGCTGCCCCACCAGGCCACGCATAATCTCGGGGTGGACCGTCGTGCCGGTTGGTGACCGGAAGGTGGGGTCCCGGCGGCCACTTCCGGGGGGGTTCGGGGGCCCTTCCGTCCGGCGGGTCAGTGTAGTTTCCCTTTTGGCAAACACTTGGGGAAGGACGCCTCCACACTTTGCCCACCCCTATCGTGGCAATACGTCGCTCGCTTCACGTCTCTTTTCCATTCTTTTTCCCTAATGGTAGCGCATCAAAACAGGAATAACGGTCGTACAGCGGTGCACACCCCCACCATAGCCACGCTGTTTGAGGTCGAGTTCACTAACATCCGTGGACTCCACGCTAACCTCAACGCTGTCCACCATCATCTCGAGACAGCACGGCCAGCAATGTTGTTTCTCACGGAGACACAAATACTCCGTCCTGCCGATACCAGCTACCTTAATTATCCCGGCTACATGCTTGAAGAATCCTTCAAAGCGAAAGCCGGAGTATGCTTGTTCGTCAGGACGGATGTTTGCTGTCACCGATTGCGCTGCTTGGAGGACCCCTCCTTCTCCATGTTGGTGGTGCGTGTGGATCTGGTTCGTCAGAGTCGGGTCTACGTGTGCCTCTACAGATCCCACAATGGTGACTTGGAGACAAGCCGACTATTTGACCATCTTAGTCGGGTGGCAGATGCTGCGCAAGAGCAGTTTACTAACGCGGAATTGGTGTTTTTGGGGGATTTTAATGCTCACCATGAATCATGGTTGAAATCCCTCAAAACTGACCATGCTGGAAGGACTGCTCATGCTTTTGCTCTCACACATGACTTGACCCAACTGGTTGATCAGCCCACCAGGATCCCAGACTTTGATGGGCAAGCGCCTTCTCTGCTGGACCTTCTGCTGACTTCTCAACCGGTAGAATACCAGGTTGTGGTTCAAGCTCCACTTGGTTCTTCGGATCACAGCCTCATATCTACCAAAGTGCCACAGGCCAAGCTGCCGCCACCAACGGTTTGCAAACGGCGCGTTTGGCACTACAAGTCAGCAGATTGGGACGGTATGCGCGATTACTATGCGTCAGTCCCTTGGAAGGAACGTTGCTTCAGTGGGAATGACCCGACAGCTAGTGCCGCTGCTGTTGCTGGCGAGATCATGTTAGGAATGGAATACTACATTCCTAGCTCAGATCTCGACAGTAGGGGTGCGCGTAACCGTTGGTTCACTCGCGAATGTGCCGACGCTGTATCATCTAAGCAGGCGGCATATCGCGAGTGGATCAATGGCTGCATTAGCGGGGCATCTAACATTGACTCACTGAAAGCAATTTACAATAAGAACTCCAAGTCCTGTAGGAAGGCTTACACGAGAGCGGATGCACAGCGCATTGTACAGATTGGTCAAGACCTTATTTCACATCCTAGGGGCTCCCGTAGCTTCTGGCGTCTGACCAAGTCTGTGCAAAACAATTTCTGCCAACCTTCGCTGCCACCGCTCAGAAGTCCGGACGGATCGCTAGCTCACAGTCCGCAAGAGAAAGCTGATTTACTGGCTAAACTCTTTGCCAACAACTCCGTCATCGATGATTGTAATGCTCTGCCACCAATAATACCTTCTTGTGGCCACACGATGCCTGACATCAAAATCAGGCAGCATGATGTGCGTGCGGAGCTGCAATCACTTGATGTACGGAAAGCTGGCGGTCCCGATGGAATACCAGCCATAGTGCTGAAGAAGTGTGCGGCGGAGCTGTCTCCCGTGTTAACGCGCCTGTTCCAACTGTCTCTTTCTTCGGGATGTGTGCCGGAGGCTTGGAGAAGAGCTAATGTGCAAGCGGTTCCCAAAAAAGGGGATCGGTCTGACCCGGCAAATTATCGGCCAATAGCTATCACCTCAGTACTTTGTAAGGTGATGGAACGGATTATTAACAACCAACTGATCCATTACCTAGAAGATCACTGTTTAATTAATGATCGTCAGTACGGATTTCGACCAAAACGGTCTACAGGTGATCTTCTAGCGTACGTAACACACCTCTGGGGTGAAGCTATCGACAAGCATGGGGAATCGTTGGCTGTCAGCCTCGATATCTCCAAGGCTTTCGACAGGGTCTGGCACAGAAGTCTTCTCTCCAAGCTGCCGGCATATGGTCTGCCTGCCCAGCTTTGCACCTGGATTGCCAGCTTCCTACACAAGCGCAGCCTTCGTGTTTTAGTTGATGGTTGCGCTTCACAATTCTATGTAGTGAATGCTGGGGTCCCCCAGGGATCTGTGCTATCTCCCACTCTGTTTCTTTTGCATATCAATGATATGCTCTCTCTCGGGAACATTCATTGCTATGCAGACGATAGTACAGTGCATGGTGGATACCACGGACGCGCAGTGGCTGGGCGAGCGGAAATTAGGGAGAGGCGGGAGGATCTTGTCATTGAACTCAATAGGACGTTAGAGCTTATCACCAAATGGGGCTCAGATAATCTTGTTGAGTTCAATGCCAAGAAAACACAGGTATGCGCTCTCACAGCAAAAAAGTCACCATTTTCCCCTCTTCCCTCCCTCTGTGGCACTCCGCTGGTGATACATAGCAAAATCGCCATGCTGGGGATGGACGTTCGCTGCGACCTAAGTCCAAGGGATTACATCGAGGCTGTGATAAAAACAGCTTCACGGAAACTCGGAGTTCTGAACAAGGTGCGGCGTTTTTTCACGCCACAACAACTGTGCCTGCTGTACAAAACACAGGTACGGTCTTGCGTTGAATATTGCTCGCACCTTTGGGATGGCTCCGCTAAGTACCTACTTGAGGCCTTGGACCGGTTGCAGCGACGTGCGGTCCGCATTATTGGCGACGTAAAGGTCACTAACACCCTCGAGCCTTTACAATTGCGTCGAGAGATAGCAGCGCTGAGCGCTTTCTATCGACTGTATCACGGCGAGTGTTCCGAGGAATTATTCTCCCTTATTCCTACTTCCCCCTTCCTTCACAAGTCTACGCGTGCTGGCTCTAGATGTCACCGACTAACAGTGACATCAATTCCATCGCGCACAAAGAAATTTGGCAACTCCTTTCTTTGTCGCACTTAAAAAAAATGGAATTCCTTACCAGCTCACGTATTCCCCTCCTCTTACGACCCGGGTTCCTTCAAACGAGGCGTGAAGAGGCATCTTGCGGGCCGGCAAGGCGAGGGCGGCTAGTGCAGAACGTTCTTCCTGACTGTATTGGCCGTCCTCGCGTTTGGACTCTACTACCACTTAACATCAGGTGGAGTAGAGTCATTTGCCCTCCCGGCAAATATAAAAAAAAAAAAAAAAAAAATATTCTTATAAACCTGACCTGGGATACTAACCGCGAGATTTTTTTATTTTATTTCATTATGTTATCTCAAATTAGTATTAGGAGGTATTCTAGTTCACGCAACTTATTAAATCTCGTCTTATTTTTTAAATTCATGACATTGGTACGATTGCTCAATCTACTTTGTTGTACGATTTCGGGACATTGCTAAACTAAATAACTTTAGGTTGTATGTATTTTCGTTTCAATGTTACCTTATACGTCTTAATAGCTCTTTCTTTCTTTGATCGTCAAAAATCTACCAACGGAAATAAGTACCTCAGACTTGAGAAGAATTTTTTATTATTATAATTTTTAATATTTTTACATTGCCCATGTCCATTAGTCAAGATGTCGATATAAGCCGAGTTGGTCGAACATGTGAAACTTAACCGATGATTGCGAGTTGGCACACGGGCTAACAACACTGAATTTTCTTGTCCTTATTTTTTTGTTTATCTCGTCCTCGGCGGTATGCTGCTGCATATTACGAATATGTCTGACGATAATATGTCACATGTGTATCGACAAACTTACATTGAGGCAGCTTGGAGGATATGCTTTACACCTTTTCATCAAAAGGTGATAACAGACTTACTCAAGATAACAAAATCTTCAAATATGCAGCTCTCATCATAAATTCAAGTTCTGTTATCACAATTGTTAATAACAAATGATGATATTTAGTAGTTTTATATGTTTCTAGATAATAATATGTATTTTTTTTATTTTACAGTTATTCCTAGCCAAGGAATAAGCAAAGAGAAGAGCCATGATTCTAACGATGACATCCGTCAGAAAGACGTAGTCTCCTTAATAATTGGCGACTACGGTCGATGGCAGTTACTGATGACGTTTCTCCTATCACTATTCTCTTTTCCTTGTACATTCCATATATATCTACCTACGTTTACGGTAAGTTTCTTATTACGTATATAATTATTATTTTTTACTGTAATACATATTTTTTATTATCTATTATTACAGTCAAAAGTTTTATAAATTAAAAAGTGTGTTTACGTTTAATTAAAAATAGTATAGTAACCCTATTTTTTCTTTATTTCAGGTAAAAGCAACCAATTTTTGGTGTCGGAGACCTGAAAACTTATCGAGCTTGCCATTAGAATATTGGATTAACTACAGTCAACCGGTCGACGCATGTTCTGTACGAGTGCTGCCTGATGGAATAACTGCAGAAAGTATTATGAACAATACCGCTCCAATCTTAGACTCATTCCTGAGATGCAATGAGTGGGACTACGATCGATCAGAAGTTGGGGATACAATCATATCAGAATGGGATCTCGTCTGTGATAGAGAAACACTCACTAATTTAGCAGAAGTTGTGTTTCTAATTGGAGTTGGGATTGGAGGAGTTTTGGGAGGATGGATTTCAGATAAGTAAGTTCATCTACAAACAAAATGTAACATAATAATTGAAAACCCCTTTTAATATGACTACTCTTGGACCCGCACTTAATTTAAAGGAAACAGAAAATGGATTCACAATTCTTGTATTTAGCAAATTAAATATTTTATATAATCATAAAATAAATAGATATTATTTTTTTTTTTCTTTAAAACCTAAATAATAAGTTAACAAGAAATTCACGACCTATCGCATAATAATACATAATTGTATGTTCGAGTTGCGCAATTAAGAAAATAAGACGAAGCGCACTATAAATCATTATATTAAAAAAAAAAACATTATAACATAAGATAACACAATATTCTATTTTTCATTTCAGATTTGGCCGCAAGAAAATACTCATCGGGATGATGTTAGCTCAAAGTTTATTAGCAATCCTATCCCTAATGATGCAGTCGTACCTCCAATATGTATTGGTGAGACTCATAATGGGCCTCGTTTCTGTGTCTGTGGTTTACGCGGCCTTTGTGCTCTCCGTTGAACTGGTAGGCGGTGCATGGGTGACGATTGCTGGCGTCTGCAATTTCTTCCCACTGCCATTAGCCTATATAATTGTATCGCTGCTATCAATGGTTTTACCTAATTGGAGAGATTTACAACTAGCTTTATCAGTGCCAGGATGTTTCCTACTTCTTTTATGGTAATAAAATATTATATATAATAATATTAAGAGGTTAAGTTTCATGTAATATGTTCCTGAAGTAAATAGTATAATATGCAATATATAATGATAAAATGTTAAACATGTATACTATTATATATTAAATATTGAATCGTACAGTATTTGAATATTTAATATTCAATAATATATACAAAATATAAGTAATCGAATGCCCTTGCATTTGTGGTGCTAGTCATTATAAAACTAGGCTCTACGAAACTGGTCCATACTTCTAATGACCCCAAAACTAGCGCTAATATAGCTCTAAAAGCCTAGCTTTTAATCTCACTTATCTGCATTCCCTATTTATGGGAACATAAGGTCTGTCTCTTCAATATTTTTTGTATTTTTCTTAACTTGGAAAGTATCTTAGGTAGACAAAAGTAATTAACATTGTATCCCCAAAGTGCTGTTGAGATCCACCATTTGAGATCACTGCGCCACCATTGTGGCTAACGCGGATCTTAATGTTTCTATAGTTAAACTAATAAAATCTGCCAAATGAGCGAATCATATAGAAATTTCGATTCCCAGCTGCTTAATCCTAATAGTAGATGTTACTTGCTAAATGTAAATTAAAGATTTGTGTTTTATCTATTCAATTTTATAATTATTTTATTTTATTTCAGGTTCGTTTTACCAGAATCTCCGAGATGGTTACTTAGCGTGGGTAGAACGCAAGAAGCCAAAGCGATATTAGAAAAGGCATCGAAATTCAATAAGAAAGATAATATAGATGATTTGGACAAATTGCTAATATTAAACAAATCTGAAATCAGGACAGAAGAACCGAGCGTACTTATGCTCTTTAAAGGATATTTAATGAAGAGAACTTTTTGCCTATTTATCATATGGTTCTCAATGACAATCGCATATTACGGACTTTTATTAAATATCGGTAAATTCAACTTGGGTAATTTGCACATAACCTCAATAATACTCGCTGCTGTCGAAATACCCGCAATTGCTACAAGTATACCTATACTATTTAAAGCTGGTAGACGCATACCCATTTTCATTACTATGGTGGTGTGTGGACTTTCTTGTGTAGCGAGTGAACTATTTTCTATATCCTTTGAAGATAATTGGATCATAATATCTTGCCTCATGGTCGGGAAGTTTGCAATCGCATCGACAAATATCATGCTACCGATTTTCACAGCGGAATTATATCCCACAATAATAAGGAACCTGGGAGTGGGAGCCAGTCAAATCTCATCAGGCTTAGCACTTATATGCATTCCCTATTTATGGGAATTGGTAAGTTTTACAAATGAATTTTACACCATTTTTATATTCATTTAAAATAGATTACTTTTTTTTTTTTAATTGGTACTGAAATATTAATTAGCGAATACTAGTAGCTTGTAATATTAATCAGCTATTACATACTAAAATACTATTTGTTTTGAAATCTACTAGTAACAAGTAAGCATCAGATTAAATGCTTGTAGGCAATTCTTACTAACTACTCTATTATTCTATATCTAGACATTTGTTTGCAACATTCCGATATCAATGGCATTTTCTATAGTTTACTATTTGCTAAATCTTCAGCTATAAGTAGATTTAAAAAATTGTCATCAACTTAAATTCAATTTAATCGTACCTTAATCAATTTGAAAACCTATTATATTATCATTTGTGATAAAAAATATTATTTTGTTCCACAGGCTAAGTTGAATGAACACTTACCAATGGTGACGATAGCAGCGCTTAGCGGCGCTGGTGGCGCTGTTGTACTTTTGCTACCAGACACCATCATTTCTAAGGAACCTAAAAGGTATAACTACCTAAATAATAAAACACATGTACAGAATATGTCGTATACAAAAAAATATAACGTATTGTTTTAATTATCTTTATTAATAATCTTGTCATCGAACTTATACATAAAAAAAGATTTGCTCCTGCAATAAATCTTAAAAGGGAGATTTTATTTTATAAGAATGCAATTACTGTAATAAAGTATATTTTTTTATTTCATATATTTTAAATATTAATTTACAGGTCGGAAAATTCTTCGTGCAATGGAACGTTTACCGTCACTGACGATAGAGGGCAGTAGTTGATGTTAAAAACGCTAAAAGCTTATGTGATCATTACAAATAGTTAAAAAGTGATAGTAATGTTTATTCGTTTTTATTTTAAGTTAAATCCGTTATCTATGTTTGTCTTAATTTTTTTTCGTTGATGATCATGTAGTAATTTAAAGGCACAATTTGTAAGTCAGCATGAAAATCCATATAAATTTTATGAAACCTTGTTACGTTCAGATATTCAATAAATATTTTATTGTGAAGCTTACAATGCTATTAGAATATCTATTATGAGTATGTAGTAGTATTCAAAAATAATCCAATAAGCAATTTATATTATAAAAAAATATTTTCATACATTCGAATTAATACAAATATATACTTGCAACATCCAGTTCATTAAAGTTAATAATTATTTTATCCTGAAGTGTACAATAAATATTGTGTTATATTTAAATTTATGTATATTTGTAAATAAAATAATTGTAAGAATATTTATACATACCTACGTTAGGTATTTACTAGAACAGTTACCAGTTTTATATTACATATGAACATACATTACATATGAATGTGTCAGTAGTAATAAGTAGATTTTAATTAAAACAAAATTGAATAAGTTATTAATTTAAGATACTACTTTAAAACAATTTTAAGAATGCAAATTGGATTAAGAAAATATAATACTTTGACTTTTTTAAACCTAACATTAAAGCTAAAAACTACAGCAGCACATGCAAAGACATGCTTCACACGCAACTCAATAATTGATTACATCTATGCAGTCAGCAGTGTCGATGCACTGTGAGATTGTGAGTTATTGTTTTAATCGTTTACAATAATATGACAAGTAACGCCATCTAGTAGTGATTTATAGTAAGTGACATGAACGTGTTTTGTTAATGCTATATTAAAACATTTAATGTTTTCTTTAAATATAAATTTTTTAAGAAAATAAAAAAAACGATCCAATGAAAATATTATAATCTTTAGCGAGTTTTCGATACTTTTGTTCGTACTTTGCTTGCCTTTAAGAATTTGGGCTTTTGTACTTACATTCAATATTAAAAAATATATAAGTTGTATAGAATGCAATGATATCTGAGATATAGCTGTTAGATTTAAAAAGACCGAACGAACGCGAAGTTATTGGTGCCTGTTTTAAATGAGTATGACAAGGCCAATACCTTTGCTGTCCTTTTTAATTCTACACAATAATATATAAAAATAGTTTAGCCTTGTTAAATTTTTAGAGATTGTTAACAACAGAGTCAGCACCATTGTAGTTTATCAGTAAAATCATTTAGTTAGACTTAGTTATATAGGAACCATGATGAATTTACATACTAGTTGTATAAGATTATTTATTGCTTTTTTGTGGAAAATTTACAATTATCAATTTTTTGTTTGAAATCTGTGATATGTCACACACAGCAATGTTATTGAACTTAATACATTGTCATAAGCGAGTCGTCTTTTAGCAACCGTAAAAAAAAAAAATATGACATATTGTATATTTATATTTGTAACATTGAAAAACATATATATTGTAAATTATAAAATAACCACTTGTACCTACCTAAGTAAAATAGATAAATATATTTTTAGAAATCAAATTATTGTTTAATTTATATATACTACCCAATGCATAATAATAATAATTAAGCATTATGAGTCACGCCATCTATTGTACGATGTCAGAAACTTGTATTCAAACCTAATTTTTTTAATAACAAACGTTATGTATTCTGACATCTTATATAAGATTTTTCTGGTTATTAAAGATAATTTAATATCTCACACAAATAATTTAAAAGTCTATTATTCCAAAAAGTAAGTAAAATGTTCTTTAAAATATTTAATTCTTTTGTTTTCGTTCGTCGTAGCTAACAAGGCGTTAATATTTATTGAGCCTGGGTTCAGATCGCGGATCGTACCAATAAAAAGTCATTACGCTTTTTGCCAAAAAACTTTCGGTAACAATCCGAAGTTTGTATGTTGGCAGTGTTGGTACGCATAGGTTGATAAGTTAAGCGGACAGGCAGATGCCGATGGGCCACGTGATGGTAAGTGGTGTCCACCCATAGACGTTGGTGTCGTAATAAATATCAACCACTCCATACATCACCAATACGCCACCAACCTTGGGAACTAAGATGTTATATCCCATATGCCTTTAACAAGATATAAATGTATATAGTAATCAGTTAGTATCCTAGTACTGTTCTAAGACCTCTGCTCATCTTGAAGATAAAATTTGTAGGTATTTTCACCACATTGCTCCATTGCGGGTCGATATACACCTACGGCAGGATTTCATCTAAGACTTTAACGATGTTTTCCTAAACCACCGAGCATGAAACGAACTATAAAAACAAATCTATTTTGTAGAAAACTCACGATCAGTGGTGATTGGTCGGGTTTGAACCCGCAACCTTTAGATAACACACAACACAGGTGGTGTTGTGTCTCTACTAAAAATCTCATTTTTAATTAATTTTGTTTACTAACAATACTCAAAAGCAGTAAATAATAATAGACGAATGGAGCATAACACCAAGATGCGACTTCCAAAAGTCAATACATCTATGGCAATGTATTGGATCCAATAAATGTATTTAAAGCTCAATATAATAGCCGAAATAAATATCAAGTAATATTACTTAGTGATTCACTCGAAAGACCTTTGAAAATTTTATTAATACTTATAAGCATAGAACCTGCATTCTTAGATCAAATGACTCACATAGGAAATTTGTGTATTCAAGTCGGCTGGAAATTGTTGCATGATAAGATATAAAGTACATAACGTCGTTTTGAGAAACTTTATAACTTGAGTCATTGCTTTTATATTTTTGTACTAGACACTAGTCCCGACATTGGTAAAATTCTTAAAAAATATTATTATATTATTACTATTATTAATTATTAAAAATTATATTATTAAAAAGGGTTTTATTTTTAATGATTAATATTCGATACTGATTATATTATACAGGGTGACTGGTGAATTAGTATCAATACTTAAGGACGTGATATTTGACGACCATATATGACCAAAAAAAAATACATATAACATAAATATTAATAAACTTCTAAGTAAAGTTAACCAAAAGTTATGTAATTAATTACGCGTCATGTGGACACCCTAGCTGCGCTGACGACACAACACAGTTAGGTACATTTAGTTATCGCGCGGTACTTTACTTACGTCCAAACGCCGCCGCGTGTTAACAGGGTAGCAGGCTACCTTTGATAAACAAGCATGATCCAATCCCCCTTCATACTTTAAACCTGGCTTAGAACAGGCAAAAATACCAAAATATTTCACTCGTTTAAGCAACAAATTTGTTGACTAGGTAAATGATATGAACTTGGGACAAAAATTAACTGTTTACCTATCTTGGTATTTCCGGCGTATTTAAAAATGGAATCATACTTATTTACAACGATTGTCAATCATTTAACTACCTATTTACCTACATAACTACAGTAACCTTAACAAATGTTCAGTGAGCTCCTGCTCGTGTGATACACAGTTCGGCACGTTTACGCATATTGTCTTTCACACGCTTTAACACGAATGGGTCACTTTACTACTCACAGTACTCACAGTATTCTGCATTTGTGTATTGATAAGCCATACCTAATTACTAATGACGGGTCACACTCACACACGATACATTAGGTATACGCGTAAGATCGATCGCTAGGGGCGCGCGCGCGGGAAGATGGACGAACCTTACGGCGGCGCTCGCCCGACTAACCTACTAACCTACTTATACTAATAAGCCGCGGGGCAGGGGTTGCGGGTGGCAAACACAACGCCGCACGCGCCGCGGAAATATGTCCACACTTTATTTATTTAAAGTAAAATTTTTGTAAATTTGGTCAAAAATTAAGTACCTATTTTTTTTACATAATTCGAATGAGAATCATGTACCGATTATGCTCCTAAAATATTGATACTAATTCACCAGTCACCCTGTATAACGTTTTTATGTTCGTTCCTGATAAGTACAACGTCGGTGTCTTTAAATCCAGAGTGAACAGGTTTCTTTTAGGCAAGCGTGCTATCGTCAAACGCTTGCCTATTAAATGTAAATATATATATATATATATATTGTCCTCTTACTGTACTATATTTTGCTTATTCTCTTAACACCCTGGTCTCCCTTTCTCATGCATTATCAATATTTTCTGTATCATATTGTATTACTCTAAATAAATATAATTTATATTTACACACTGATGTCGGTAGCGTACACTGTATTCTAAAACCATTTCGGAAATCAACCTCCAGCGAGAATAAACGGTAAGAAACTTGCGTAGTTGCTTTTTAAAAAGACTGATTTTGTTTTTAAAAAGCAACTACTTTACAATGTAGTTAGTAATCATAATTATTTTTCTTGATCCTTGAGTCGTGCATTAGACTTGAGCTTAAATTCAATCATCTTTATTGAAAAAGTATTATTTTAATACGTAACACGATTTATTCATGTATTTTCCAACAACGTGGAACAAGTGTAAGTTATTGAAGTATGTTAAAACTAAGAAAATTGCACCATTTAAAATGACAATGAAACAAGGCAGTCTTAGTCCGAGAAAAATAACAGTTGCAAAATAATCATTACTTACGTTATTACTCTGTTAACATACCACACTAACCGACGTGGTCTGTAGTATGTGTAATTTTACTTACTCAACTGCGACGATAATTTTAATGTATTATATTCATACGAAACCGAGATAGCCTAGTGGTTAGAACGCGTGAATCTTAACCGATGATCGCGGGTTCAATCCGGGCAAGCACCACTGAATTTCCTGTGCTTAATTTGTGTTTATAATTCATCTCATGCTTGACAGTGAAGGAAAACATCGTGAGGAAACCTGCATATGTCTAATTTCATTGAAATTCTGCCTTATGTGTTCTACCAACCTTCTCCTCAAAAAAGGGAGAGGAGGCCTTAGCCCAGCAGGGTAACATTAACAGGATGTTACTGTACTGTACTTTATCATGTTCATACCTGTGGATTTATGTACTTGTGGACAAATTCTGATCATACAGATGGCAACTCAAAACTATTGTTATACATTTTTTACGCCGCGTACCTATATCAACACAATAAATAAATAAAAAATATTTAAATAATCGAAAATAATGACGAAAATTCGGTGACGGTGACAAACAAGAAAGAAGAAATTTTAGTGCACAAGTGGACTATCCATTGAATTAGCAATCCGACACGTTCAGAAAGAGCACAGGGACATGCTGCACTACAGTAGAATACACTTCCTAACAACCAGGTTGCTTCTGAGAATTGAGATTCAACAAACCTAACAACTTTTATTAGTACGACACGGGATTAGAACCCGTGACCGATTTGTAACTTGGCCGAATTGTTTTGGCAATTAAACGAATAATGCATAAGCGTTATTTAATTAATTGCCATCATTGTACAAAATGATGGTTAGAAGGGCATTACTCCCAAAAAAGCTGTACTTAAACCTTACATAAGGATATACATAATAAAGTTATAGTAGTAGAATTACGTGAAATAAAATAAAATTGATTGAATTTATTGATTTATCAAACTCATATTATAATTTAATTAATTAATTAAATTATACTGAAGACTTCCGAATCTCTTAATTAACACATGTACATATAATGACGTAAGTAACTTAACGATGTTAAAATCCAGGTCACGGTGTAAATCTTCATTGCTGATGTGGTATTGAACGCTAATTATGCGGGACATTGACTTCGTCTAGGGCGGCGCAGGCGCATTCCCTGTAAAGACAATTACTAAATGTCGGTAACGGTGGCGGCCGACGCGCGTCGTCACCAGATACGTGATTTGAATACTAATATTGCTGTCTAGCTCTAAATTGCCTTATTTAGGACGAACAATTCTAGCAGTAATACAGTGAATAAGTAAAATAATATATTCCAGTTGTTATTTTAAAATCGTTTAATGATAAGGCATCATTATACCATTTAAACTCTTCCACTACATAATATACGATAAAATCAATTATCAATTATATTTCTAAACTGTTTCAGTTTGTTAGTCAAGTTATTAATTATTTTTTATAAATATATTTATTATAAATAATATGAAGAATTACAAACTTCATTCTGAACTAACATTTCAAAATTGATATCGCTTACCTATTAATATGCAGAAGGCAGAACACGCGAAACAATATCAGTGTATATTGAACTTGCGCCTCAGCATACCCAGAAACATATGAATATATATACTGTATTTTTTCTATAAGTATTATACTTATTTTTATTTTTATATTATAACGTAAGGGAAATAAGTAGTAATGTATATTTAAATTTAACTAAATAGCCTAATTTGTAATAAAATCAGCCTATGATAGTAAATTTTAATAAAGTAGAAAATTCATTACTTATTAATAAACAAATTTAAGATGAATCATCAGATTTGTATATGTCATAGATACTTGTATTGTTGTGTTTTATTTATACATTTAGGTTAGCATATTATAATAAAGTAAAGTAAAATATTAGCCTGTAAATGTTTCACATTACTGGTCTAAGGTCCTCCCTCACTTTTCTCATGTGACACATGTCACAGATTTTATCCGACACATGAAGGTTTTCTTAAGATGTTTTTGTTTCTTGAAAGCACGTGATAAACACAAATTAAGCGCACGAAAATTCAGTGGTGCTTGCCTAAGTTTAAACATGCATCTTCGGTAAAAATTTACGTGCTTCAATTACTGGGTCACCTCGGTTCATATTATAATATATTATATAAACTATTAAAATATACATTGCAATTTTACATCGCTATACTATGTAACAAATGAAATTGCCATTTTGTTTGGAAGTTATAACTTTTCTAATCAATACAACTGTCAAAATGTGTATCCGGTCATTGACCTCTGACAACTCCTGACATAAATGCATTAAACAGTAATACTCAGGCACTACGTATATGACCCCGAAACAAGTTCCATTGTTACAAATAGAGTATGCGTCGTGTCGAATCAGAAACGCCATTGAAAAAGGCGATACGGGACAAATAACGGGTCTCTCCTATTACCGTCCTGGCGGGTAAGTCAGTAGTACTGGGAATATTGAATAAAATATTCAAAATCATTGCACCGCACACGTAATACTTTTGTATATAGCTTTTACAAAATAAAACTCGCGATAACTTAACATACGTTACGTAGAGTTTAAAAATAATATTGACACCGCGAACCAGTAACGTAAGGGAATATACTGTTATGGCTATCGAACTCTCACTTATGTTGTGATGCTGCCGATATACTTTCCGGTGCGCTTGCGTGATTAAACTGCTGCTCACGCATCACTGATGTAACAAACTACACTTACATTATCCTGCCGCAGTCGCAGCGCATTCAGTGAAAGCTAATAACCTCATATTCTTGTATTTCCAAAAACTAGTAGCCCGAATAGTAGACTTACATAATTTAGCATAGCCGTCGTTGCTATACCATAGCCGTCATGGCAAATCAACAATTAATATTTGTTTCATTTACATAAATTATATTTATCATATTATAATATTACACTCATTAATAATATTTAAAAACTTGTTGATACCTATTGATACATGTAGTTTGGTTACAGTTATTTTTATCCGATTATCAAGCAGTCGGACAGTTACCTATATGTTAGACAAAAATTAATAAGACTTTAAATCGTATGACATTAAAAGTGAATTGTATTTTGTTTTTTTTTGAGAAATAAATTCTTAAACCACAATATTAAATCAACAATTTTTGTGTTATATTTACATGAAAATTTATGTCGTTTATCTCGGAAACGTCTCTAAAGATTTGGCTCTTTTGTATTAGGATATAGTTTTGCTTTTTATATTTTATATTTGTCTTTATAGAAGTATTTATCGAAAAAAATGCAATTTTTTACACGGTATAAAAAAATCTTTATTTTTAAATTATTATTATTAGACCCGAGCTAAACTCGGTTGTCCAAGTACTTACAATTAATAAGTTTTGTACACTTAACTCTTATATGGAAATAATGCTTAAGTTGAAGGAGCAGAATTTAAAATTATTACTACTAAAATTTTATATTTTAATACACTTTATTAGGTATAAGGCACTAATTGTAAAGAATACAACTACGTTTCTGAAAACAGGAAAATGTTTTTCTTCTTGTTCTTAAATAAATTATATATTGTCCTGAAAAAACTATTTCTATATTATATAAAGTTTAAAATATTTGTGCCAACACGAGTGAAGCCACTGTTTTATGCTAGTTTAAAATATGAACGAACATAGTTACGATCCACGAGCTATTGCCACACCTGACATATCGCATGCTGTAAGCACTTCGATTGAATTACAAATTGGAAACGAACAATGCCCAACATTGTGACGAGACGAATCGGATGTGTTACGTTGGAACTTGATTCGTAATCGTAAACTGAAGGGTACGAAACAGTAAATGGTATCATAGCTATGAATAAAGTTCAAAAGCTAAGCAATTTAGATTTTGTTCATAAGGTTACAAGCCGATCCATCATTGTCTATTTTAGTCTATAACTGTGAAGAAATTATATTTTTTAAATGTTATTACACATAGTTTAAGCGTGCTCCATGAATATTTAGACAGGATATCGAATTAAATTAAGCAATAAAAATATACACAAAAGAATATAAGAATATAAAACGACGTTGAAATTAATTAGCTCGTTTAGCGGTATCTTCGCGTTTAGTACAACCAAATTATATTGTGATGCTTTTTATTGGTATAACATTAGCCGCAGTGTTCGTTCTTAGTTGGTTACCTTGCAATAAGGTATGGTGGTCGCGTCGGGCGCAGGGCGAGAGTGGGCGACCTCATATAGCTTGCGCGGGTGGTGTTTCCTTTATTTGTTGATCGTTCGCGACGTGATAGTGTCGTGCCACAGGACATCATGCGGACATTACTGGTGAGTGTCAGTGCATACAAAACCAATCTGCTAGTTCATCCTATCGTCATTTCTAGTTTAAAAAAAATATATTTATGTCAATAACTTATTAAATATTTTTTAAATCTAATCCAAATAAAAATAATTTAAATGTTCCTTTTTCAAAAATCATAA
Source organism: Nymphalis urticae (assembly GCA_905147175.2). Taxonomy (NCBI): domain Eukaryota; kingdom Metazoa; phylum Arthropoda; class Insecta; order Lepidoptera; family Nymphalidae; genus Nymphalis; species Nymphalis urticae. The sequence goes on along the minus strand of LR989994.1, from coordinate 3,288,669 downwards.
ATTAATTTTATTTTTTACGTATTTATTTGTATAATTACAATTTTCAAATTTAAATTAGGACGATATTATGTAGCTAGCGTACTGAGTAGGTATCGATTTCGCATGGCAACCTTGAATCTATCGAGAACTGAGAGGGCGGTAGTAAATCAACTCTAGCCTTTCGCATACAATGTTGCCCTTCTTAATTTCTAAAGCGGAACTAATTGTTAGAATGCGAGCGGAATTTAACATTCAACCTGTCATATTAATGACTCCATTACGTAAAACATGCAATATGGACAAATGCTCCACTGGTTGCGTTACACTTGCCTACTCTTACTCCAACAGGCTTGACTAGAAGTAGATAGAGCTGATACGCGTTCTATTTCAACGCCTTTAAATTATGCCATTCACTGCAAAACGTAATATTTTAAATTTTACTGGTCATACCAGTATAATATTTCATAATTATATCTAATAGAAATCAAAATATTGCAATGATAACATTACTAATCCGTATAAGTGCCATAAACCTACATACGCAATTCGTTATTTTAAATTTCGTTTATCTACTATAATTCAAATTGATACGGCGTTTGAAAAAATGTTTAGATGTAGAAATATGATTGGATGCGAGCTTGTATAATTTCACGTTGCTTTTTTTAAATATTTTTTAACATAATCAATTTTGTAATATATGTTACTAAATATCAGACCCAAACATAATTGAATTTACTATCGGTGCGGATTGAAATTAACAAACAATAAAATGAAATATTTATTTTTAAATATGCTTACATTATACTAATTGAGAAGATTTATATTTTTTACGTACAATAAATCTATAAAACAAAAAAATTAAGCTATAAATAAATATGTCTATATACTTAATATACTTCCTATGAAGAAACAATAACTATAGATTACAAATACTTATGAAGAAATAATGCATTTCGTATCGTTTTGTTAATCAAGACATCGACTATTCCTTAGAAAATTCTAATTCAATATATATAACGAATTTAGAGTTATTTCGAGTTATAAGAATATATTTATTTGTATATGTTGTACCTGTTATGATCATACAAAACTTTGAAAAATCTATAATGATAATATTAAGCTGAGTCCAATAGTAAACACATAAAACTAAAGTTTTTGTTTACGCTTGCAATTACCGTGACAAAGTTTTATGTTATATTTTAAAAACATCAAGACTTTTAATAACTCTACATAATCTAGATTGCAATATGATATCAAATATTACACATAAGTTCAATTGAAGCGGAACCAAAGCTTAAGCCTGTAACTTAAGCCCTAACGTACTTGGTACTTGGGTAAGTATCATATATTATATGCTAGCCCATGATTACCTTGAAAGCTCAAATAACAAAGAACTGTTCGTGTATTGTTTAAAGAACAAACAAACATTACTGCTTCTCTTAATTTTTTATTGATTGTCCATTGAATTGTAAGCGAAACTCTAACCTATCTAATTTTTTAATCAATTTTTGAAGTTTGGTAACTTTATTTGAATAATTTTGCTGACTCACTAAGCTTAAAGATTTTAAAAATTAAAATATTTCTAATAAATTCAATCGAGTAATAAAAAACAAAACAGTTACAAATATATATATTTTTTAAGAATGAAAACTTGAATTTACAAACCCCGGAATGGACATGAGTTTCAAGGTAAATTTACTTCGACTGTCTGTTAACAGTTATTTTAAGTCTTTTTTTACTTTTATAATTTAATGAATGTACATTTTTGAATTTAAAAATAAAGTCAGCGAACTTGCTAACAAAAGACATCAACGCGCGGTTTCAATTACTACATGGTCGTTTCAATCGACAACATACAATACGGAACGTAAGTTACTATTTATAATAAATTCTTATTAATAAACATTATCATTTTATAATTCTCGATCACTTACGTACCGTCTTTGTGTTTATTATACTTGGAATTTATAAGCTCTTGTAAATTGTGAGCCTTAAACAAAAATCATGTGACATTTAATTTGTATGAAATATAAATAATAAACCGATTTATTCTATAATAAATGTTTCTAGAGAAACAACATTCTTGTATCACGGCAACTCGTTATCATTACTTTATTACGTCAATGTCTTTTCATTTCACTTTTTGAATCGGTGACAAAAATAGTTTTAGTACTTGGTACGAGTATGTTTAAAACATTAATACGTTTTAAAAGAATTCAATTCAATAAACATTTTTAAATACGTTAAAATTCGAATCTTGTATTTTTCAAGCAACTCAATATTCGTCTGTAATATATTTCTGTAATCAGTCAACTTTATTATACTCTACTAGTACTATATGTACCATACTATATGTACATAAAATATAACAATATATTTATCGTTCATCTTTAATGAATTACCACTGCCTGACAGTGCATGCACTTTATGTAAATATAGCATGTTAACATGTTATATAATAGAAAATATTATGAATGTTGACTAGTAAATAGTAGACGATCAACTTGCACTTATGTATATAAACATTTTTTTAGATTTATATGTACAATTAAGTGTGTTATTACAATTTTAATTAAAAGAAAAGATTATTTATTATTAATTAATTAAATTACTTCAAATAACAAATTACATTATTGTATTCTTTTTTGACGCTCTTATTTGAATTTTCAATAAAATCTTAATATCGTGTAGAATACATAAATAAATAATTCTTTGTAAAGTTATTTGATTTGAAATACTATTTCTAGGAATTCAGTTACATTGACAAATCTTTAAAATGTGACAAATTTTGTGTATATGCCCATGCTGTAATATAGCGGCGTTTTAATTAATTAATACGGAAATTTGATAGCAGAGCGACCTATTGCCTACAAAGTAAACCATCCAGGGTCTATTACGCACAAAAATAGTCATTGCAATCGGTCAAGCTTTTTAGGACGAGTTCAGTTATTTATACACATATGCACCCGTGCGTAGAGTATTGTAAGATTTTCCTTTTGATTTGTTTTTTTTTATTGTAAAGCATTAACCGTCACAGCAACCCATAAGTTGATAGAAAAAAATCTTTTCCGGAAACTAACCAAATATATTTCTTGCAATTTTATAAAACGCTGCACTGACCCCAAATAAATAGGATGCAAAAATATGTGAATGAATTATTATTATTATGAATCATTGCACAGCATATCTAATTTTACACATTAATCGTAAAATATGGTAAATTTACATATAGTAGATAGTTTTCACATAATTGTTTTATTTTAGTAGAAAAGAAGTATATTTTCAGTCGAAACCATTAAGCAATAACGAACGATTCTAAATGGAAACTGATTAGAATGTTAATTTTGAAATATTATATTGACGCAATAAAAAATAGTGGTGGAAAATAAGTTATTGCAATTGCAAATTACAAAATCAGAAAACATACTAAAAATCATGAATAGAAACTGTTTACAACAATTCATTAATCAAATGCGTAATTATAGGTGATCATAAAAAAATAAGTATTTATTAACATAAAATTAAATTATAAAAATTACACATCTCAAAAAATATTATAACGATTTGTTTTACTTATCACACATTCTTTTTCAAATATACAAATAAGTCATTAAGTTACATGATGTAGGTCATACAAGATTGGATTACCTGCGAACTTTGAGGTTGCATTTTATTTTATCTAATTATATATTTAAATCTAGCATTGCAGTCATGTCTTAGCGTATAAAATGTAGAACTTACATAAGCAATTAGCCTTGACTGTATGTATTTGGATTGAGAAGGTAAAGTCATTTATGTTTTTACCTTTGACCTTTATAACCTTTTTTTCTGGGAGTATTATACAATTTATAGCTATACATTTAAACGGTTAATATTTTACTTAATAATTCACATAATAGCGTTTATCTGAAATACATTTTAAAATATTTTAAATACCTTTCACGGATGTCTTTAAACATTTTATAATATATTAAACAAAAACTCAGCCTTCTAGGGCTTGATTACTAGAAGTAAATTATTTTCTTAACTCACGAGAACGTTGTCACCTTGACTGGCGGAAGAATGAGTGGCCCGGGCGTCCTTACTACTTTCAGATCGAGGCTCCAAGCCTCACCTCTAAACTGCCACTAAGGAATTTCAACTTCATATCTTATGAATGTTATGTCTGTCAAAATGTGTACAAAAAACTAAAACTACTTTAGAAGCCGTCAGTAAAACGCTATGTTTAAGGTAAACCCATTACGTTATTACTGTAATCGATATAATAATGTTATATTTAAATTGATGGACTCTACCGTAGAGACGGTCTGGCCTATATAAAGACAAATTTTCATATACAGTAAATTAAGCTATTATCCTCTATTACAATGTCTTAACCGTTTAAATTTTATACTTATAATAATATTATATTTGTTTATTCTCGCAATAGTTCGTATAGACCACATAGATATGTTGCGGTTGATTTATCAGCACACAATTACGTCACTTTAAGTGAATATATAAAAGCTTATTATTCTAGAATTCTAATTAGTCATTATTTATACGAATAGGTTTCCTGTATAAGCGCCTAGTATTGATTAGATGTATTGACGTTAAACTGTTTGATATAGAGTAATGGGCGTTTATTGATACATAATATAAATTCTCGATTTAAATAAAACGAACTAACGCTCGATCGAAACGACGCGTAATAAAATTACTCTAATAATGTAAATGAAACTCAGCATTATCATCATTATCAATATTTGATATTCATATATCCATTACAAAGTAGATATCCTAATTTGATTTGGCAGGAAATAAAACCAAACATAATTAAATAATAATTGCGATAAAATAAGTTCCGGGTTTCTATATGCTAAACCTTACGTATTGACTTAACAACTTATCCCTCGTTGCGCAAACACTTAATTGAAATTTTAAATTATACATACATAGTTACGGAATAACGGATGCAAATAGCCCAATTTTTATATTCCGTTTATGTGACATCTTGCTCTACATTATTAGTAATACCTAGTCACTTGATAGTTTTAATCATTTTAATACTCTAATAGTAATCTAATTAGTAATCTAATTATTTTTAACCGGTTTTACAAAAAATATATTACGTTAAAGTGAGAGGCTATTTATCAAATTTTATTAAAATTAATTATTTTATGTAAGTTAGGGACAGTTTATACGAACATAACAATAATTTTATTTCTTGAAATATTATATTTTATTTAATTATTTATTACTGCCTCGATAGTCTATTGTCTAGCTTATGATAATGTAGATCGGAAGATTCTAGATTCTTGATTTAAGTCCCGGGTCGGGTAAATAAACAGTTATTGAGTTTATCGTAAATTAATTCTCGCAGTAAGGAAGTTGGTAGGGTACCACTCCCGTGCCTGGGACATCACTCTTCTATTGTGTCAGTGTAACGTACCATCGGATTGTTTGATTGAGACACGTGTGTTTGTGGTCACATTTTCGAAAAAAAAATATCGTCGGCGTCTCTTGCTAGTACTTAAAATAAGCCGCCTGTCCAGAATTTCAGTTCATAGAACTTCATTATACTTATAAAAATTAAGTTAAAATGTCCCTCGCTCTTAGCCAACCATCAAACAATGGCAACGCCACATAACATACGATATAAATTTACATAATATTATGTACATTGTAAAGCAAAACCTAGTTCCTATTTACGAGTATTTCTTAATAGCTTTGTGATTTTACCATATTTTTAATTTAAATGTCTTATAAAGTATAAAAACGTAAAAATTACACCAAAGGCTTTTAATAATTATAGATTTTTTTTAATACATGTGGAAAGTTCGTAGTGTATTATAAAAACAAGAGTCTTATCATTTTTAAAAATGTAACCCTTGTAAAAAACTTTTTACTTCTTAAAAATTAAGAAGTAAAAAGTTTTTTACTTGCACATTTTAAAGTCGTTGTATTGCTATTTCTATCATAATCTACACAATTGCAAAATATTGCAACGGTATATATATGTCTAATATTAAAACGAAAGGTATTTTTGCTATCGAACTTTAATAAAAATATAAAGTGGCACACGAAGTCAAACAAAACACGTCAAACGACTCGATGTCAATAAGTATAGCAACGTTCGTGATATAGGCAAGGCCTATTACAGTCGAAAGTATACTGCTATGTCGATTAATTGCGAAGTACGAATTCCACTTTACAAATTAATAAATATTTCTGTTATATTCCATTGCCAAGCCGGAAGAGAAAATGAAAAATGACTGTAAGAATCGGCATATGATTATGATAACAATTTTAATGATAATATGTATTATTATTTCAGATATTTATGCTGTGTGCAGTCACAGCTTATGCTCAATATGATTCGCCAACACCACCCCGGATTCAAATTCCCGGTGCAATTATAGGAGGTAGACAAGGTGGATTTAGACAAGGAAGACTACAGGCCGCTCCAGTTCCAAGTGGAGTAGCAAGGATAAGGAGGCCTGGACTCGCCAGGCCATCGTTTAAATCAGTAGATGCATCACCCCGCCCAAGTCTTCAGTCTCTTGAGGAGCAATCTAAACCAGTAACAGAAGAACCTGAAGATGAATTAGAAATCAACACACCAACTGCTTATGTACCGAACGCGTTTTCCACAGCAGAACCACAAAACGACTTTTACGACATAACAACTACATCTCAACCAAAGCCACCAGCTATTTTTAATTCATCTCCGTTCCAACAAACTACGCCAATAGCACCAAAACAAGAGCCAGTGAGACCTACACAATACCGCCCCTTATTACCGCAATCATTTAGCCCCGTCAGAAATGAACCCACTGCGAGACCACAACCAGTCAGACTTCAGCCGTTATCGAGCAGACCACAGCGGCCAGCGTTGAGGCCTGAACCAAAGCCTTTCGTAGATGAAGAAGATGATTACATTCAACCCGTGAGACAATATTCCCGACCACAAGAGCCTAATCGTGCACCTGTAAAGAACGTACCTGCCCAAAGATACACTTCTTCCAATTCTAGAGAAAAAAAGCCGGTAGCCCAAATTATACGTAAATATCGAGAAGAAAATGAAGATGGTAGTATTATATGGGGATTTGAAAACGACGATGGTTCATTCAAGGAGGAACATATTGGAATAGATTGTATCACCCGTGGTAAATATGGATATGTCGATCCTGATGGTTTGAAACGAGAATACAACTATGAGACAGGTATTGCTTGTGATAAGGCCAAAGACGATAAAGAACAAAAAGGTTTCATTGACTACCAAGAAAATAAAGCAGTTTTACCAAATGGTATAACTATCGACCTGGCAGCAATGGGTAAAAAATCAAAGAGGCCATTCAGATCAGCGAGTAATCACTAGACTTATAAGTATATAAAATATATTTATTTTAGGAGCTCTAATTTTTAAGACATATTTGTCTTGTCACTTAGTGTTATATAGAACCATCAAATTTTTTGTTAAAATGGTTTTAATTGAGCCTAACTTGACAAATAAAATATAAAATAATATTATTTCTTTCATTAATTTCATATTTATTTAGTTTTATTTGTATATATTTATGTACATTTTAAAAGCAAAATTTAAAGAATCTTTCGAGTATGTGTTATTATATGGTTTGATAAATATCTAACAATTCAGCAACATCTTTACATTGATAAAAAAATGGTTTCTCAATCCCTATGAATCATTGTACCTCAAAATTTAATTCAATAAGTATTTTTAGGGCATTAAAATTTTTCTTTCATTAAAATATGTTCTAAATTATTTTGAGAGGATAATGTAAAAATATTCTAAGCTGACAAACCAATACTATACTAAATTTCCCAATTTTTGCTATTAACTTAACCCTAGAAACATAACATACGTCGAATCGACGTGTGTTATTCTGTAAAAACGTTTTTACTCGATCACGCTTCGAGACAAAGCAGTCATTTTTTCAACCAACTTAATAGTACCTAAGAACTCGCAGGATACATATTAGTCACTCTTATATAGATATTAACTTACTGTACGTCGAAGTGACGAATGGTATCTTTTACGTAACTTTTTGGCCGTCGATGTCATTCATGTATTTTATATATTTTTCAAAATTTTCAAAAAAAAAAGCCGAGATGGCCCAGTGGTAAGACCGCATGAATCTTAACCGATGATCGTGGGTTCAAACCCGGGCAAGCACCACTGAATTTTCATGTGCTTAATTTGTGATTATAATTCATCTCGTGCTTTACGGTGAAGGAAAACATCGTGAGGAAACCTGCATGTGTCTAATTTCACTGAAATTCTGCCACATGTGTATTCCACCAACCCGCATTGGAGCAGCGTGGTGGAATAAGCTCCAAACCTTCTCCTCAAAAAGAGGAGAGGAGGCCTTTAGCCCAGCAGTGGGACATTCACAGGCTGTTACGGTACGGTACGGTATATATTTTTCCGATATATTTATTTAACTTTTCCATAATTCCTTTTTATTCTCAGATTAATGTTGAGACAACATAATGACGTCGCAAAGTAGGTTAGGTTCGTTGAGCGAATATAACGATTATTGCAAGAAACCAGCGACAAAATGGTTGACAAGCCAAGGGTAATAGATAATAATTTACATGAAGAAAATAAGATTACATACTCGTTATTTTCATGTATACTTGTATGTAGTTCAAATGTCATCACTTTCGATTAGATGTTTTCGAACATGTCCTGCAACCGCAAGACAAACAGGCTGGCCAATTGCTATGGTTTTTGGAATTTTAAACATGGAATTTTAAATGGATTTATTATTTACTATCACAATTTTATATATAGGCAAACAAGAAAAACCTTTGAGTCTGCGTAATTTCATAAAGAATCCCAGCAATAGGCTCATGGTAAATTGGATGTCCAAGATGTTGATCGCAAGGCAGAATATTCCTACTCTATCAAAAAAAAATGATTTGAATCAATGAATTAATGAATCTAAATCAACGGATATCTTTGAAAGAGTCTAGCTAAATATTCTGGAAGGGGAAATACCACACATTTTGTTCTTGAAAAATCGGAAGAATGACTAAATCTTTAAGTGATCAGTGCAAAAATCTTATAAATGGTAATGGTAAACATAAGTCAAGAGCTTGTTCTCAGTGCCTTTAAGGCTAAATATGATTATTTTTTTATTATTAATTAGGTACAGAAATTATAAAAAAAAGTTTATTATGTCAGATATAACTGTAAATTAAATGCCTTAGGAAAAGATCTCAATTTAAATATTTTTTTGTTTCTATGCTTTCAGTATGTTTCTGTAATTCTATTTTACTCTAAGTATATATAATTCCTACCATATTTTTATTTTATTTACATAATGATATCATGGACAAAATACTGTAACACATTAAAAGATTATAATATACACCTGATTCTAAATATATGCCTTCAATAATCTTTCCTGTACTATAAAATAAGGTTATCTCTCTAGGAATAAGGTAAGGTTTTAAACAAATAATTTATATTTTGCTCTAATCTCTATGGCGGGGCAAAGGCAAAAGTATAGACATGCTACAATTTATATAAAATCTTAAAAGTATAAATATTAAATAAAAAAAGTATTGTAAATTTTTGTTTATTTGTCTTCACTTTTGAAAATTTGACTAACAATATAGGTACAAATATCTTACTTAAATATTCAATAAGGGCGATTATTCATGTACGGCTGAGCTCTTCGCATCGGAGGTGGCATTCTATTAGGCGGAGTAATTGAAATATCGAGATAATTACCAATTTGGAATTTGACGTGTGCTAGTGTTTTGTTGTCATCATCACCTCGTTGACCAGAACAAGTAACACCAATTTCACGCATACGATACGTTGGTGATCTCATATCTGGATATACTATCGCAAAATCAAAATATGTGCCCTTACGCCGAGTTTCGGGATTAACTTCTTTAACAAGACCTGTTAGTTCACGCAGTGATGCATCCATCCATGTGTATATTTGTAGCTCATTTTGAGGAACATTTCCTCTCGCATAATCACCCGATGAATTATGTCTTCCAGTAGAACAAAACACTCGCAGTAACAATGGGCATGTCTAAAAGTAAATAAAGATAATAATACATTATTTTAAAATTAAAAAGTTTACTTGTCAACTTATATTACAAGATAGATTTACCTTTTCTCTATCAACTGGCTTTTCGGCGGGTTTAACTTCTTCAACAACTAATGACTCTAACCCTGCCATTTTCATAGTCCGTATGCAGGATGAAAGTAAGATCGATTTTGTTGATCGAAATTAATTTATCCACAGTTTTGAAAAGTATTTAGGTTGGCATTAGCGTTATATATATGTACGTTATAGGTTTTGAAGGGAAACCAGAGTAAGCGTTATTTACTTATCGTTGTAAAGTACAACCAAGCAGTGACAGATCAGGCATCACAATATGACAGCATGTTCATGACACAGATTAATAAAATTAATAGGTAGTCCTTCTTAAATTAGGTTATGCTTGTTAATAAAATACGATGTATTTGTATTGATTGTATGATGAAGCAGTAGAAAGCGAACAGTTGACATTTATAAATTCATTATTTAATGCCATGGATTTCAATATCAATTCTAAATACTGAAATATTCAATAGGATGTATACACTAAATATTAAATACTAAATATTATAAATATGTTATAATTAAAAAAAAAAAACTTAAGTTGTAATAAGTATTTTTGTTTAAAAACATTAAAATGAATCTTTCAAAAGTGACAAATGTCAAGCCTGTGACATCTTACATTTAATCGATTAGGTATTGTTTTATGAAAATAGTGTGGGTCTAAGACTTCGGTGTTGTGATCAATAATTTATAGTTCAATATCAAAAGTTCTATGCTCCTACGGATCTAAGCTTGGTAAAAAATTATGGCAAATAAAGAAGATGAAGAAACATTTCAAGAGGATATTGTATATATAAACCCCGAAGACGGAATGCCTAATATTCATCCTAATATTGCGGATATAGACCACGAAAGCGATTGTCTAAATGAAATAAACGATTTGGATGACTTACCTAAATCTGTGATCGTAACAAACATTCATAGTAATGTTTTCACCGACGACAAATTAAAGAATGAATTAGAAGATCTTTTTCGTACATTTGCGGATAATATTACGTTTCAGTGGTTAAGGAGTTTTAAGCGCTTACGTGTTAATTTCGACAGTCCGCTCGCAGCGGCTACTGCTCGTGTTCGTCTTCATCAGTATAAATTTTATAATTCATGCATTAACTGTTATTTTGCACAGCCAGTGACACCTATTTCTTTAAAAAACTTGCGACCACCAGCTCCCGTAAAACAGTTTTTGATTTCGCCTCCAGCAAGTCCACCTATTGGATGGGAACCACGTGAAGAAGGTGAGCCAATAGTGAATCCGGACTTATTGGCTGCTATAGCCAGCCTCGCACCTGGGGAAAGCCATGAGGTACATGCACCAACTCCCACTCAACCTGCTATTGTGGTACATACAGCTTTACCTACCGATACCAATGCTCCAAGTCATGTCGGAGTTTCAATTCCACATACTCGTTGCCCCGAATATTAATTCACTGTGTTAATAAAGTATAGGAAATTTACTTTTAAAGTAGATGTTTAATGTTTTTATTCTATCACGTCAATTTTTTGACTAGTGATGCCAAAGACAAATGCTACACTCATTTGTAGTTTTATCAAAACATAGGCGTTTGTTGAACAAACAATTTTTGTCACTAAGGTTACGCTTATAAAGTAACGGCTTATAAGTTTGTTTCATTTTGGCAAGAAAATTGTAAAAAAATAAATTGGTGCTATTTTTTAATATTTATATTGCTTGTGTTTGTATAATAGAATATAGAAAATTCATAGTTTATTATTTATTGTATGACAGCAAATCATGTAATTAAAAACAATATTTATTGTCACTACACAGAGAAAGTATTAAAAGTTACTCATGTGATTTGACATTACAAATTTTCTTTAAAGATTTCAAAAAACATCAAAACATACAGGGTACATAAACACATACTTTGTATTTTATTTATCATATGTCATAACTAAATAATTATAAAGATGTTTGTAATAAATTCTTAAAAAAGATCTAATTTATTTTTATTGAATGCTGTAGTGTCAATGAATGTTGAATTGCTTCCTAATATGATTAAAAAAAAATTGTAAGCAAAATTATAACATAGTTTAAACTCACATATCAAACAAAATTGAACATTGAAGCAGATTAGAATATTCTTTTATTTTCATAATAAAATATGCTCAAGTATCATATGGTTGATTGATATAATAATTTGTTAGTTTTTCAATATTTTAAAATACTTTATGATGATTTTCATGCATCAAATTAATAGTGCTTTTGTTCCTTGAGAATCATTGCATTTTCCCTTTTGTTTTTTTATTTATTGACTAATTGAGTTAGTTTATTATTCCAAAAATAAAATATATAATATAGTAATGTCTTTTAAACTAATGGACTAGTTTATTTCCCAATGTGTGAATAGGTAGTAATAAAAATTTAAGAGAATTGTTATTAAACACCTCAATTTTTTTTTAGACATTAATTGAATTTATATTAAAAATTTTTTTTTAATTACTCAGTGTTTTGTAACTTAATTTATATCTGGATTTTACTAAGTTTGATTGTTATGTACAATCACAGTACAGTCGATGATTTACATGTACAGTTAAACTAAACCAAAATAAAGCAGTTATTATTCATAAAACATATTATTATATGCTACCTATTAAACTAGATTTTTATAAAAATGAATTAATTAACATTGTGATGAATCTTTAATAGCAAAAATAAAACATTGATATATAAGCTTACAATAAATACAAGCAAATATTTAGACAAAATAAGTTAAATTTACCAAAATCGTTACATTAGTATCTTTTTTGGGTAAATAACATATATATTTTTATTTGGATAAGCAATAAGATTAGGGTTCTTTTAAAACATAATCTTGTGATTGTAATTTGATTAGCAGAATAGCTAAAGCAATTTGCCAAACTAAAATGTTGACAAGACCCAATACTGGAAAAGTGCTTTTTAGGCCAGTTGCTAAAAGAGCATTTACACTGTAATATTTCTGTGTTTGCAGCTTTCACAATCTTCTGAAATCCTATATATTATAAAACATTTTATTAATTCTTCTTGACCAATTTTAGTTAATATAAACTTTTGTCATTAACATAACAATACAAATGGTCCCATTTTTCTTTGGTGGTTATGCAGCTAAAAATTTTGTTTAATTTTAAAACTAAAATCATAATTTATTTCCAACACATTCTCTAAGTAAATTAGGAGCCTCGATTGACGTGAGCTAGAACAGGTCCAGCTTCAGATGCAACTTATTTTTTGAGAACTTAAGTACAATTTCATTTTTTTCTTAAACATTTCGATTTAGTAAACATGGTTTTGGTACTAATTCATTAAATATTTTATGTTGTAAATGAAATAGGCTTTAACTTATTTTTGTTTTTAAATATTTTATGTCACATGAACACAAAAATTATGAAAAATTGCAACTGTAATTTAGGCATAAGATAAGTTTAAAATTATATAAGGTTTTCATATTTTTCGTGTGTACCATCCAAATTGATAATAAAATATGCCTATATGATAATTAAATTAAAATGAATCAATAAAAATGTTACTAATAAGGCGTTGAAGTGTTAGTAATAAGTTGCACAGAAGTGATATATTGCAAGTATAAATTACTCATTGTTTTAGTCCTAAGTCTTGCAAAATATTATTTTATTAATATTCAATCATAATATCTAATTTATATTACATAAGTAATTGAAAATTATTTCTCTCACTAGTTGCTTTGGTGTCTTGCATTTGATATTTTTAAACTACGGGATATCAAAAAAGTGCAACTGCTGTTAAAGTGCATCAGAAATAAGGTGGATAATCACTATATAATCATTAATCACAATGAAAGTGTTTTTTAACTCTTGCCAAAAATGTGTGCATAATTTCAGCTCAATAGGTTGAACAAGATTTTACGCGCACGCCTGCTGTTACGTATGAATTTGAATAAAAGCTTGTTAAAAATCACTCGTATCTTTTTTGTAAAACAATTTTTTAGCATTTGTTATACAAAGTAAGAAGTAAAAAAAAAGTATAATCACAGTCATTCTTGTTCAACCTGTCTCAACCGGGGCTTGTGTTCGTAAATTAAAATTAATTAGTACTAGATATTAGATATACCTACTGTTGCGATTACATCACAACAAACTGGAAAATTTATAAAAGTTAATAGATTCATATTTTTGGATGTGCATGTAGACGGCATTTGTATTGCTTTTATAGATTTGATGTCGATCGCAGCAAATGTAAATGTTACTATTTTCATAGTAATAAATATTTAAAAGCTTTTAACCAAAGAAATTGTAATCAACACTTTCAATTATTAATCCTAGTGAAATATTAACAGGGGTAAGTTAAGAGTCGTTTCAAATTATAAAGATATAATTAAATATGTATGTACAGCAAACATGTTTAATGTATGTAGAAGAACCTAAGAAATCTATTATTTACACTAGTATTCATTATATATAGTTGTAGTTTTCAGTTTCATTATTATTCTTGACTAATTGTAAAACAAGTAATTAATGTATACAATTTGTACTCAAATTATATACAAAATTATTTTGTCTATTGTTTACAATTAAAATCGATCACAATTAAATAATTGAAGCAACTTAAATAAGTATTTAAAAAAAGTGCTTTGTATTAATTCCTAGTTATAGAAATTAAAAATTTACAGAATGTTACTCGTAATCTATCCACTTTAAAATACAATAAAACTGGTTCAAGCCCCAGGCTGCTTTGCGATGTATTATCAGTTTAATCCTGATCTGTTGAGCTATTGTCGTGCTTACCTAGAAATATTAGTGTTTCAAGTTTTCCCTAATTTTGCTATTTAAAAATGCTTTCAATGATTTCATACGCATTACAATGTAAGCGTAACATTTTAAAAGTCTACTATTAACTATTTATAACCTTGTTCGTGAAATTGTTGATATTTCGATAAATTAATAGATTTTTTTATTCTTAATATTGAACGTACCTACCTACACTAGTGTATCTTAATTGTCGTTTTAATCTCACTGTGATGTCTATGTTTATTGTTTGATGTAAATATTAAAAAAGAGTTTTTATTTATTGTTGTTTTATTTGTTTTCCATTTCATGTCAACCAAATATATTGTCTATGTATAAAAAAAGGATAATTTTACAATTTCAATGCAAAAATACTTATCATTAATTAATTGTTATTGCAATATATCAATTTCGTGATTGGTTATTTTTTTTAATTCTTTTTTGTAATCAAACGGCCTATGTTTAGCAGTGGACTACGATTGGCTGTTGATTAAAACAAGTCCGACGCAAGTGATACTTACATTTGACTCTCCAAGAGCGCTATTCTCAAGTTACCTTAACAGATTTTGAGGTAGATCGTATAAAGTAAGCGTAGTACACTCTTACTTTCTTACCTAAATAAAGTTAGATTTGTGTTTATTTCATACTTCGATGATTTTTTACAATTAGAAGAATATAGTTTAAGATGAACTAACAACAATTAATAAATGCATATCAGAAATGTTACCTTCCTTTTTTTTTCGTCTCTGGTTTTAGACAAATGCATCCAATTCGGATCGAAGCGATTTTAATTGAGTTTTTCTTAAAAACACTTGTCATATGATCTATTTAATTTTTATAAATTTTGGTGTATTGTACAACCGTACATATTGGCCGCTGGGCTGTAGTGGGTATTCCGAAGCGTTCGGTGTCGAGTCCCACATCCTGTGATAAACTCGTAAATGCGTTTTTCCAGCGATATAAAACAGGCAATAAACCATATCGCTATTTACTTATACATTTTAAACATTATTATTTTTATTCAATATGAAATATTTTCCTTTTACTAGAATTAAAAAAAAAAGCAAACCTCTCTGTTTTAGTAATGCTTGCATGTTTTTTATTTTAGCCTATTGGGCGTGTTATAAATTGTATTCACTTTTATTATTTAGTAATTATATCTTCGTTTACCTTTTACTGCAATGACTGCAACGTTTGTGTTGGCAGCATATGTACAAGGCGTAGACTGAAAAGCAGCCTAGCTGAGACTACCACCTTTTCACCAAATCATCAAATATCATATTGTTAACTCTTTTTTATGGTTTTGTACCTTAATTTTGTCTTTGTTTCTTTTTGGTAAATAAAGTTACTTATATGGTAAAATAATAAAAATATAAGTATTTTCGTTAGACGTAACCTACAAAATAGTAGTAGTAAAATAGGGTACCTATATGTAATTATGTAAAAACTTTTAGGGTTAAAGTCTTAATCACCTCTCTTTAAAATAAATAACCGTAAGTAACTAAATAATCAATAATAAAAAATAAAAACAACTAGTGTTATATATGTAGGTATTATTTTGTTCTTTACATTTAAATTAAAAAAAATAGTTGTTCTACTACTTTAAGGGATTGGAAATGAATTTAATGATAAATGTCAATGATAATCTTTATTGGTGATTAGAATTAAAATAATAATTTACACAAAAATATATTCTTATATGTACTTATACATGGATAACGATCAAAATCTTTACTAATTATATTATATGAAATTAACTTCGTACTTATTTTTGTTTGTTCGTCCTGCTTTCCTGCCTCAACGCCGTTTTTAACTGTGATGAAGTTGGACACAAGCATTGTTTCAAACACAGAAACTGGATACGTCGTACATTTTTTCAAATATTATATTATTTACATTCAAGCATAAAACATAATTATCTTTAAAACCACAAAATGTGTGTACCGTATAACAAATGTATAATTATTTCTATAAATTTGGCACACGATTTGTATTTAACACGATGATTTAACATCGGTGTTTGTATTTTAACAAAATATATTAAAGGAACATTTACATAACCGCCTTTTTCTCATATACATAATACTACAATTTTGTTTACAATTAGTTTTGCATGCATTAGGAACTCGTAATTTCGTTAAGCCTAATTTTCAATATGTTTTAGCCTCTAATTAAACTATAAATTATCAATTCATCATCAAATATTTTTCAAGACGTTGACTTTGGTAACAAAATACAGGCAATCGCGCACGCGCACATTAGTAACGAGGGTATTGCTATTTAAATATGTACTCTACCTATTCCATTACGTCATACGTTTTAGAATATATATGCTAATTTTCTTACTACGGACATACAAATAAAAATATCACAAATGCCTTTACTTCATGGTATTACATGTATGTTACATATTAATTTACATACATGTATTAATTGCACTTTTTGTATGTAATTCGATATTTGGTAACTATCTACGAGCTATCGGTGCTGATTAGCTTCACACGATCTTAATCTTAATTAATTTCATGACCTTTTCTATTTATTTTTGTATTGGACTCAGAGCCTTCTCATATTATTAAAGCTTAGAGATTGTGCACAACATGAAACCTATATTAAAACTATTTTTTTTTCTTTTAAGCGTGGTCCCAATTTTATTCGACCCTATATGCAATAAGTTCAATACTTTTTACAAGCTCAGTGTAGAAGAAAATTAACATAAATAATTTTATACTTCTCTTAAACATTTACATTGATTTGTTATAAAAGTTTTAAAGATTAATGAAGGAATTTTAGAAACAAAAAACGTGGGTGAGGTATTTATAAAAACTATGTACGTATATACTAAATATCTTGCTATATATATCAACAATAATTGTGCATCACTATATTTATTATTCTATTACTCCATCAACACTTAAATTTTTACTAAAGTGCTTCTGCGCATTTGGCAGTGTGAAGCATTGGTAATTGGACGGATATTTTTTATTTTTTATATATCTACAAACCTTTCCTTTCCGTCATAAATAAAGTTAATGAATATATCTTCTAACACTTATACTTTTTTATTAATTTCTTCCAAAGGAACCATGGACTCAGCCGCTTTATCATCAATACTGTAAGGATCAATATTTTCTCTTTTTCCTAAACAACTTGTAAAACAAGTATCACCCTTTCCAAAGTTTTCGCCATCCGCTATAGTCTGTGGCATTGGTTGATTCATAGTCTCGGGTAAGAAACAGCATAAAAATCCGGAAACAAGAGCTACTAATCCGAATATTACGGCGGGTATTTTAGGGTCAAACGAATCTAGTAAAGTAATTAAAGGTGTCATTGCGCCAGACAGTCTGGCACACATAGAACCTAAGCCTATTGCAGAGTTTCGTACTACCGTAGGGAACAATTCCGCAGAGTAATTGTAAACTATAGCAAATGATCCAGCAATAAACAATTTACCTGCTATAACAATTACAGTTGATAAAATAGTGCCAGTGGGAATAAAAGCGGCAGTAATACATGCACCACCTCCAATTATCATCATTGAGGTCATAAGCAGTCTACGGCCCCAAATGTCAAGGAAATAGATTACCGCAGCGTAGCTTGGAAATTCCACTAAACCAAACACAGCAGTAATAAGATAGGGATTACCTTCTAGTTTGCCAGTGCTTAATGTTAGTCCATAATAAACTAAAGAGTTAGCGAAATAACATAGACAGATATTTAGAGTTTTCATGCGTAGATTAGGAGTCTTAAAAAGATCTAAAGTGCTAGCTGATGGTTCGTCACTTACTTTAGATGACTCAATTTTTCCTTTTGACACAAGAAGAGCTCTATCTAATACTTCATCAGATTTGTTAAACTTTAAAGCTTTTTGAACAATATCAACAGCTTCCTTAGGTCTACCTTGCGCCCACAACCATCGCGGTGATTCATCCATTATCCAAATGTGCGGTATAAGAAGAAGACCGTGCAAACCATAAACAACTTGGAGAATTTGTCTGTTATCTATAAGTGCCCCCCAACCGGCTACTAACATTATTCCAAAGGCAAAAGCACATTGAAAAGAAACACCACAAGCTGTTCTCTTACTCGATCCGACAAGTTCCATGGTTAACACAAACGCTGGTATATATGCACCAGCAGATCCAAAAATTGCGTAGAAAAATGTAACAACTAAAAATGACCAATATTCAGGGACGAAGGCTACGATTACTCCTAGAATTAATTGGAGAGCACCCGACCAACAAAATACCGTTTTTCTGCCAATTTTGTCAGCTAAGCCTCCGAGAAATACAGCTCCAGTAAATACTCCTAACATATACACTGTTTGAGCTAAAGCGCCACGCCATCTACGATTACAAACAAGATTCCATTCAATCGCACGAGATGATGTTCTATATCTTGTATCGAATACCCATTTCTCGCATGTGGCAGTTTCGTTATATTCAGTAAACATAAGACAATTGTCCAGGCTACCAAAAGGTGTTTTAGGTATTGCTGCTAATATTTCTGAGGAATTCCAAGCTGCGGCCATTTCATTGGTGTCAACGCCCTCTATCCAGCACCTGGAAATAGAATACGTCACTTAATTTTTTTTCTTTATTGTTACTTGCTTTTTAATACTTTATTAATCTTTAAATTGAATATGTAGGTATATTGTAAATAGCAATTTTTTTAACTAAATAAACTTATGAGCTAAATACATACTGTATTTTTTATTAGGGAGAGGTTTATAAATTAATTACTTAGTAGTTACTCGATTGCAGTTTCACTATAAAATGTCTTACCTGGACAGATATGTAATATTTTTCATGTAGTACCCTCCATACTTTCTCTAATTTTATTTTAATAGATACATACAAACAAAACCTCATTACGCACTCAATTAGGATTATATTAAAAAAACATATTTATTTTTTGCTAATATTCTTTATTATAAAAAAATACAAAACATAATAAGCACTGTCGTTTTTAAAAACCACAAACATATATATTCAAATATAAATTTAAATTTTTACTTTATTATTAATATTTTTTTAAAAGTATATTTTTTATTTAAACATGAAATTTATTTCAAGACTTACTTTACTAAAAACTGGAGTTATATTGAGCTACTGGGATTTACAAACATTTAATAAAAGCAATGAAGGTAAATTTAATTATATAGTTTTGCTATAGCATTGGCAAAATATTATTACGTATGTATGTGTTTAAAAATACACACAGATAAGAATAAAATTTATATAGACTAGCAACTACGACATAGATAACCTTATAACGTAACAGACGTTTCAAAAAAACTATATTATGGCAGTTTATAAGTATTTTGGTTTAATATGCTGAGTATGAATATAACATACACATATATGTATTTAACAGCACTGTTGTTTGACTATATTATTTGATGTTAGCAATTATGTTATTGTTTCAGTTTGACATCCACAAACTAGCGACTAGGTAATAATTATAAGAAATTAAATAGTTATTTATTACCGAATATTCAATTTAATTGAGAAATCTGCCTTATTATCATCAAGACTTTATTATTAGGGTATACTATACCCAATAAAGGATAATATGAGTAATTTTTCCTTAAGATATAATTAGCACCAAGTAACACGAGCTACGCTTCATGATATCGGTATAGATCCAATCGAAGAAAGAGTAAAGAGTATTATTGGTCGCGACCTTGAATAATTTATGATATTTATTATGGATTCGATGATTTTATCGGAAGTTTGGAAGTAACAGTACAAATAGTAGTAATGGATATAGGTGGTTTAAGTAGAGTTTTGTATTATGAATAGAAGAACTAATGAAGAACTGTTTATAATATAGCAAATCGCAGAAAATGTAGGGTTTCCTTAACTTTACTATTAAGAGTAGATATATATATTTTATAATTATATAAAAATATTAAATTGAATATATTTTATTTGAATATTAAATTACAAATAGTATTTTGACCAGAGATATTTTGTCATCAAAAAATTTAAATGGAAGCCGTGTACAATTTTTTACATATATCAATAATTGAGATGATACTTGTCGAAGATATTGAGTAAAATATGAAAAAGTTGGTAAACAAATGTTAGGGGATTATTAAAAAATATAGATCAATCATTATTATATTTACGTGATGTACTTAAATGTGACTAAATTGCAATTCGATTGAAGTTAAATACATAAATGATAATACTACATTTAAAAATAATAAAAGTTGTCTACGCTGTCTTTTCTTTTGAAATTAATTAGGTGCCTAGTGAATAAAAAAAGCCTTCTTTGCTCTCCGCAACTTTTCTAAAGAAATTTAAAGTTCAGTAAATAACTTTGGTTGCATTATATGTTATGGTTTCTGAGTCAAGTTATTTTGATTATTCACCTCTAAATTTAGAAGTGTATTTTTGAATTCTAATATGATTCTATGGTTTGTCTATTTTTTCTGGTTTATTCCTTTTTTGGACCTTTTTAATTTGAACATTCAACGTCGAATGTAAAAATCAACATTGCATATATTTTACAATATTTCACTAATATCTTTGTTCAACTTTCCAGATATTATTATAAAAATGTTATTATAAAATTAATTTTAAAAACATATATATTCAATATATATCTTATTAGCTATGTGAAACAGACGTTTGTCTACTATAAATTCACTACCATCTTATATAAACTCTTTGTTGATACATGTCACTGCACGATAAGGAGTTAAGTGCGCCCGAGCAAAGCACCTACCTTTATTTATTTTTGAAAGCAAGCATTAGAACAAAACAAATGACACCTAAATATCTGACATTTAACAGCGTAAATAACATTATACAAAGCTTAATATAATAAAATATAAATCTTTGAATTCTTACATTGCTAAATTAAACGTATCTTCCAGTCCAAAACGAAATGACTAGATTACTTCAAACACTATAAGAAAATATTATGTACTTTGTTGAAATTCATTAACAATCTAATTTAACCATAATAATAGTGTCTTATTTATATACGTACCATGTATAAGATTCCTTGGTAAACTTATACTACATGGCCTAAATTAAAGTAAATTTTAAAATTCGGCAATTAAGGCTGTCATGCTATGAGGCAAGAAATAGTCCTAATTAGTTTGTATCCAGAAGAAACGCTCGATGAATAAAACAAATATAAAAAAAGTAATAAGACCACTCAGTTACTCTTAACATTCCACTATACATTTTTAATTTTGTTTGGAAATGAATGAATTTTTGGTTGGTTCTTCTCGGAAATTTTACATTCCCAACCGGTGCAAGTTTGATTTTAATTAACTCTAGTAAAATAACTTTAAGTATATTTTGAAATTGATTTTACATATATTTATGTACGTAGGTACTAAATATATCTGTCATGTAACATATCATGATTTTTTATCTGTTACATCTAACGGGATCATAGTTTCAGGGATATCTTCAGAAGCATTACTCATCCGTCTTCCACTACAATTAGTAAAGCATGAATCGCCTACACCAAATTTCTCACCATCCTCAATCGATTGGGGTAGCGTACGACCGATTGTCTCTGGTAGGAAAAACGTAGAAAATCCAGACAACAAAGCTAAAAATCCAAAGATAATGGTAGGTATTTTTGGATTGAGAGTATCGAGCAAACTGATCAATGGCGTCAAAGCACCAGAAACACTAGCACACATGCTACCAAGGCCAACGCCAGAGCTACGAACCACAGTAGGAAATAATTCTGCCGAATACTTATAAATGATAGAATATGATCCAGATATGAATAGTTTACCAACCATCACAATGCCTGTAGCTGAAGTAGACCCGTGAGGTAGTGCAGCTACAACTAAACAAGATATGCCGCCTAACAACATCATTGAACTAATGAGAGCTCTATGACCTATGCGGTCTAAATAATACATAATTATAATGTAGCTAGGCATCTCTACGATACCCAAAAGAAATGTTATAAAATAAGGATTGCCATTGAGTTTGCCCGTATTGAGTGAAAGGCCATAATATACGACAGAATTAGCAAACCAGCATCCGCATATAATAAGAGTTTTCTTTAACATATTTGGAGTTTTAAAAAGATTGCAAGTTCCGGGTGTACTTTCTTCAGAATATTTTGCGCAGGTTACCTTACATTGTGATACCAATGCAGGAGTATCAATTTCTTCAGTAGATCCATTCATTTTTAATGCCTTTTCTATTATCGCCACAGATTCACGAGCCCGACCTTGCGACCAAAGCCATCTCGGAGATTCATCCATTAGGAACCAATGAGGTAGTAATATAACAGCGTGTAATGCGTATAACATTTGTAAATAAAACCTATTATCTATAAGGTATCCCCACCCAGCTATAAGCATGATTCCAACGGCAAACATTATTTGAAAAGCTACACCGCAAATTGTACGCCGACTCGGTCCTACTAGTTCCATTGTTAGAACAAATCCTGCTATATAAGATCCAGATCCAAAGATCCCGTATAAGAATCTTAACGTAATAAATGTATAGTAATCATTCGCGAATGCAACTGACATTCCTAAAAGTAATTGCATGATGCCAGCCCAAACAAAAACAGTTTTTCTTCCAAATGCATCGCAAAGCTTTCCGAGAATTATTGACCCTAAAACGACGCCAAACATGTAGGCGGTTTGGGCTGCGGCCCCCATCCACCGTCGACTGCAAACGAAATCCCATTCAATGCCACGTGATGATGTATAATATTGAGTATCGTAAGCCCAAGAATCACAGTCTTCTAATGATTTATTTGGGCCATACATCTTACAAGAATCCAATTTTCCATGCTCGTTTAAAGGTATTCCATCAATAACTAATGAAGAATTCCAAGGTTCCGTATAATTTGTACTATCTACTCCCTTTATGGCACACCTGGAAAATAAAAGCGAATTGCATTATTTAATAAAATTCTTAGATGAAACTTTAACAAAGTGCAAATGAAAAAAATTACTACATAAGCCCTATTTTATATTAAAAATGCTTTATTTTTTTTATCTAATAAATGTTCAGGTTTATGTGTAGATGAATAACAAAAATAGCTTGTGTTAAACTGTTTTCAATCGGTTTAATAACACAAATGTTATAATGAACAAATGACATCAAAATAGATTTATTATAATTATAAAAAAGAGTTGATAAAATAGTTCATCACTGTTAATAAATATCAACATTTTGTTAGCACTAACATGCAATGAGAAGATAGGAAGATAAGAAGGAAAGAAAGAAAGTAAGAAATAGCCCTCTGATTTAAATGAACATGCAGTTCACCGCCGAACTATTAAAATTAATAGTTCTATGATATGAGTGAATCAGAAGTTTGATAGAAGTTTTGAAATGAATATATTTATTGAAAGACCTAAAAAACCTGAGAGTTTATGAGATTAAGGGTTATGCGTAAAACTTATATAATAATATAAAGCAGATATTTGAAGCCTTATCCAGAATATTTATAGTTTAGAAAAATTGTACTCACTTTTGATTTACCATCAGCACCGAAAACTCACTGGCTTAAAAAGAACCAAAACCTGAGACCCGAAAAAGCATACTGTACAATTGTAATAATAAAACTCAATATAATAAATAATATGATTAATTAAGCATATCATCAAGGTTAAATTTTATAAAAAATATATAAATAATATATGATTAAATATTTTTTCCGCAGTTTAAGCGTAATTAAACTAGAGAAAGTTTCATAATTTTTTTTTAATTCAACAAATTATGAAGTATACCTCAACATAAAATTGTTATTTTACTAGATAGAAAAACTAAAATTCTAAAATAACTAAATTTTAAATCTATATCAAAGTCACTTAACCGAGACGATTATAAATTATCATTCCTATATAGTCATATCTCATATAATCTTTTGGAAGAATTACAAAAGTCGCAAAGACAGTAACTTACAATCATTTCATTGAAAACGCTACGTAAGTTCTATTTTGGAAATATAATTCGTTTAAGTTATATAGATATAGTCCATGTACCTAATAGCGATTGTGGCTGTTTAATTTTTAAACAGTTACCCTTTAGTTTTGTTATTTTTACAAAATAACTGCGTATAATGAACGTGCGAAGATAATTTATCCTTCATAGCGTAGTACTGATACTTGATTAATAATGTCCATAATACTGTGACATACTACACAGCTTTAGCATTAATAAGAACCAAGTTTTTTTTAATGTTTTCAATGAAAGATTTGTTGTGAAATGATTCATGTGTTTGATTTAAACTCCGAGTATGATATAAAAACTTTTTTGTATAATATTTACGAAAACATTATAAATACCTGATCCATATGTTTTGAACATGCACATGCATTCCTCATTCAAAAAAAAGATAGATTTTGAAGAAAAACAGAAAGCATAAACACACCCATACATCCGAAAACCGTAGAAATTTCGTAGAATAAAGCATAAAAATATTTCCATACATATTTATATAATACTTATAATTATTATAAATTATTCATACGATAATATACCAATAAAAATAACGTGAATTATAGGGAATAAACGATATTTTTAAGTAAAAAGGTTGATTTAAATAAAAGGAACTTGTTGCTTATTTCAACTTTGCCTTTATTTTCCTTTTGCATCAGCATCATAACGGCTTTTTAAATATGTGGGTGTTTGGCGTAGATCCAGAATTTTGCAATTCATTTGAAAATATGTTGTTCCTTTCAGAGACGATCATATTAACCTAATTAACAAAATGCTAATTTTAACTATATTTAAATGAAAAACAAACAGTGTTATACGGTATTATTATTTAAATAACATGTATTTGTTATTTCTCTTGATTTGAAATCGATACATTATATTATTGATAATATATTAAAATTGAAAAAATAACACAATTTTTTAAAATTATTTAATGGTTCAATGACCTGGCCAAATGATCCATTGATAAGTCCGAATACCGCAGTTGAATTAATTTGGATGAAAAATAATTCTCTGCATTTCGGTATTATTTGACCTACTTAAAAGGTATTTTCGGTTTAGAGAGATTGTTTATTCTGTTTTTATCTTGTGTTACTAGTGTATTTCTAATCTGAATTATACTTCTCTTTATTACAGAATTTTGTACATTAAATCTCAAACATATGTATTAATGTTATATGTCATACATGGGTACATATATTATGTCATCATGAATATGTATGTGTAACCTAAGACATAATTAAAAAATATCTTTATTTAACACCGCGTGCTGTGTCATGCGGAAAATATTATGTGTTTAATGAACATTAGAATTCTAGCTAATATGGAACATATCGGTTAGTTTTCGTGTACAAATATCAAATGTTGTCTTTTAGATTTAATTAATCTCCGCTTTAGACATCCATTATTCCGACATTGAAATAATCGGTTATAATAAATTGATAAAAAGAAGAATATTGTATTATTTTTAAATTTAATTAATTTAAACATTTCTCGTTTATGTTTATTACTGAATCATTTTGATGTTCAATTTCATTAAAATAAATCTTAAACATATTAAAAAAGCATCTTAATCTACGCCTCCAACCCTTTATTTAAAAAAGTACCCTATTTCAAGAAGTATGTAAAATGTTATCGAGTAAGTGTATTTAATTTTCAATATAATAAATAATATTATTATATCTATAAATACCTATGTTCTGGTACAGCAGCAACAGTTATCAAAGAAAGCATATGTAACCCAGCTGTCATCGCTGCCAGGATATGGAGAAAGAATTGAAAGCCTTGATATCGACCGAAGTCTCCTGGAATAAAAAAAAAATACGCATTAGCTTATAAATTATTCGTCTTTATTTTAATAATAGATGCTAAAAGCTGCAATATATGTAATTAATAATAAAAGTTAATACACCGTATATGATTCAATCAATTTAATGAAATTGATGAAGTATTATATTTATTCTATTTTTTTTAAAATAAATACTAGTAGTACTCCATCTTATACTTATTACACCTTTTTAAGGCTTGCCGCGTTTGTCTAATCATTAAAACTAATTTCCGATAAATATCGATTTTAACGGTTTTTTAACGGTTGGTTCATGTTGAATGATGGGGTTTTGCGCAACACTTAAAATGAAATACAAAATCCTTTCTTAGGACGCACTAATACACAAACAAAGATCTTCTTCAAATCTGTGTATTGACAGTAGTCAGTCTGAACATTGCCTTGTAAGTCCATTACGTAAACAATGTGTAATAGTTATCTTGCAACGCTTATAACTATTACATTGTATAAATTGTTAATTGCTATCAACAACTCAAAAAAAATGTTTTGATAATACACACTGAACCACATATTTATATATGTATATGTTTTTAATACATAAACAATATTAAATAATACATTTTTATTTTTTTCAAACTAATTTCATCATTGTCTTAAAAATACTTTAACTCAAATCATTAATATTATTTATTCATTTTATAATACCGAGCAAGCGTTTAATACTACTATTACAACAGCAGTATTTACAAATTAGTTAAGTGACTCGAAAATAAAGTGACGTTTTTGTCAAACATTTTTACGCTTAGTATAAAGAGAGACGGATACGCCAGACAAAAAAAAAGAGTGAGGGAAATGTTGTGTGACAATATGAGGAAGAAAGTGACGACGGCAATCAAAGAAAAGCTGTCAGAAAATCGTACGGGGCTTGTCGTAACAAGAGATAAATGGTATGGGACTAGAAGATGAATTTGAATATTGATAGATGGAAAGAGAGAGCAAGATCAGAAAAAGATGTACGAACGGTGTGAAAGACTTTATGGACAAAATGAGGTGAGTGTAGAGGTGATGGCTGATCGGAACGAAAAGAGAACAAAGACATATTGCGAAAGAATGATGATCTATATTGACGAATATAATACCAATGTGAAACGTGTTGATTACGTTTTTCTACAAAACTATACTTTATTTATTTAGCTGTTAGCAGGTAAATGTTTCATTTATTAATAATTCATGCAGATTTCAATTCGAAGTCGTTCAAATCGTTTTAATTTTGTTAATCCATACTATAATTAAACAAATTTTCGTTTAATTCCATATAATAAATTTTTCATTGATTGAATAAAATGAAAACACGAAATGTATTTTACTATTCTATGCGCTGCAAACGCATCGAGGTCGAAATATGCTTGCCAACTGTAACACAGAATTACGAGGTTGTCTAACGTGACTGTCCAATTATGTTTTTCTTTTCACTTTGAGTAATAGTAATTAAAGCAATAGTTAACATGACTGTTATATTTTTACCACGTTTTTATATTAAGTACATATTTAACTCAAAACTAAAATTCCCATCGCTTTAGACACTTTACCCTTACAAATATTATCATCTAATCCACCGATGATCTATCTACCATCGTGAAATTCTGCATACAATTTATCAGAGATATCAAGAGAAAAAAAATGTAACACCTACCAATCAAAGGCGAACAAAGGTGCGGACCGAATCTACTTGTAAATAAAATATAAAAAATAATGTTGTTTGAATAAACCAAAGTAAAAACGAAAACAGTAGTCAACCTTACATAGATAGGAATTTTAGGTCATTTTTTGGATAGAGGACACAATTAGCAACCTTAATGTTATCAAACTGATATTAACTTGTTTTAAGTATGAACTAAACACCTAATTATTACGATAACTAATTAGAATGACAGTACATTTTTTTTGTAGAATCGGTACCGCAATTGTCGGTCGCCAATGTATTATTGATTATCATATCTTGAATTCAATTGAAAATAACTAGTCCAAGGATTTCAACAGTCTTTAATCTGATGTTTTAATAATGATTTGCTAATTTGCCACATTATTGTAATGTAACATAAGCCCTTCACTTTTAAACCGAATTATTTCACACAAACAAACATCAAAGACATTTTACGATAGCTACTATTTATTATATTATTGTACTATATATTATAGTCACAAAATATATATTTTATTATAATTTAAGTTAATTTTGTGATAAGGTGACACAATCATTTGTTTACATTTTATTATACCGATTTGAATTGTTAGTTATTATATTACCTAACTGTACTGGTTAATCTTTAGTAAATAACTTTTATCATATATAATATTAAGTATTTAAAGATTTTGAGATTTTGTATTATAAATAAATAACTGAGATATAATAAATTAATATTTAAGTTATTTCTATATCATAAAAGCGGTATATACACTTGGCAACTTGGCAGGGTATTGGCGTGATATATAATATGCTGGACGTTTGCTGAATATGTTTAGTATTCGTATTTTCACTACCAATATTTGTTTACGCGTAATGCGTCTTACTGTACAGCGCCAACTCTACGATAAAAATCCCACATATACTTCCTGTATAAGGTTTGTAGAAACCTTAATATTAATAATAATGAATAACTACAGATTTAACGCTGACCTTAATTAAATTTAAAAACTTGTATGGATTCTTAGTCATTTCTATTACGACACTGTCCTAAAATTACAGCTATTACACGAATATAGCTACGAGCGTACATTGTCATTCAAGCCTCAATATATATATTTTATGAGTAAAATATCTATTGTTACTTATCAAATAAAGAATAATGTACTGAAGTTTTCACATAGTAGAAGTTACAATTCACATAGGCAGTATTTGTATAAGATACAAATCTTTTTACAACGTTATTGTGACGTCAACCACTCCAAGTTAGTTTACGTACTATAAATGAATATCCAGACATTTATTTAATTAATTTAACATATTTAATAAGTCTTTATATCTTAAGAAGAGTAGATATAACCCCTACTTACTACATAATTTTATTGTTGACATGAAAAACTCGCTTTATAAGAATATAGAGTTCTTGAGAATGTCAAAAGAAACGCTGACTCTACATCCTACATGCCAACATTCTTGTCAGATTAACTGTTGATGTTTAATTTTAACAAACTGGTATAAATCACGTTATGAATTGAAAATATCAAGTAGATACGTATCTAAAAATAAAACTTATTGTAATAAATATTAAAAGAATCATTCGATCTTTTTATAAGATATACTTAATTAAAAATTATCTCAGACAGCAAATGTACTTTTATTTAATTCGAAATAATTACTAATTATGTATCAAATAAGAAAATAAATAGTTTTATATAATTTATTAATAATATTTTAATAATTGAAAAGATTTGCTAATAATTGTATGATTACTTTGAAAGAAAATAAAATTAAAGGACATTTTTATCTTTTTTTTCATTGTTGTTATAAAAAATTATCAATAAATGTAGGTATTTATAGCGATAGCGACGTTAATGGATGATCATGTAAGCCGTAAATAAGCCTTTTCCACAAAACAAGAACTAATGATAGACGGATGTACGGCTACTTGACTACAATCAACCACTTAATATTTACACGTATTTGCGAATGCTGCAATTTTGTGACAAGAAGATTAGCTAACATCATCTCAATGTCCTTCACAATGTTTAGGTACATTCTTAATACTGTCTATGAAATTAAATTAAAATTTGTATTTTCTAATAAAATATTTGTAGCTTATCTTGATATCTTCATCATTATTACGTTTTAAATTTTTAATCATCATTTACTTGTGTTAATATACTGACATATTATAACAGTGTTATAATATATAAATGTTACTATGAAATATATTCAGATAGTTCAAACTGCACTTCATACAGTAATCGAGAACGTGTAACCAGCTGTATAAGCTATTCTTAGGTATTACAAAACAAATATCAAAAGGACAGAGTGCGAATGAGAACAGCTCACATTAAACTTATTATTTTATTTGTATTTCGAATGTTAAATATCTTTAAGAATTACATGACGAAAAAGACACGTTATAATGCCTTATGATTATTATAATAATTTATCTCTATTGTAATATACATTTATATAAGTCAGGTAGTTAAGCAAATGGGACACAAGTGTAAATCTACAAAAACATATATTTGATATGTACATACTATCGATCTAAATTACAATATGCAATGTAATAATAAAGTTGCTTCGACCGATAACGCGATAACTGAACTATAATACATTATCAACAAGTGATAATTATGTTCTTTATTACAAACGCAATTCGGTCTAATTATTTAAATTTATTTTTTCTTTCATAATAATATAAAATTATCAATTATAAACTTTATACGCGTTAATAAAACTATCGGTACTGTGTTTATTTAAGAAATCGTTTTAATATTAATATTTATTATCGATTTTTCTCTTATATAGTGAATGATAAAATAAAACTGTACATGGTTACATATCCTGGTCACAAAAACGCCTTTTCTTTCATGAGAGTAATAGCCCAAAAAAAAACCACTACTAGATATCTGGCCTTTTTTATTCAGAAGAGGCTTGGAACTTTCTACGATGCTGTTCCAATGTGGATTAGAATACTCATAATAATAACCGCAACGGGCACGTTTTATTTTTCGAGATAAACACAAATTAAGCACATGAAAATTGAGTGTTGCTTGCTTGATTACAACCCGCGACCTTCGATTAAGATACGTGTGATTAAGATACGTAATATACGTGTTCTATGAATCCCTTTAAATTATAGTTTAGATGCTTTAGAATCACTCTGTTTCTAGAATATGCGATTTAGAAAAAAATCTTGTTATTAATAATTAATTAAAATGTAAGCCAGTCGTATCAGTATTTATCATTGAACCGCCACAAGGTTATCACTGCGCTTAGGTTTATCTGTTGTATTTGACAAGTTACATAATTTAAGATCAATGTCATGGGAATTAAATCTAAATGCACAACCATACCTACAACGTACAAATATAACGTTTTATATTCATTTATATATGTAAAACACATTTTGACGCCCTTAGGACCCAGGGTAGGCCCGTAAAACTGATGTCGTGACGACAAACGACACGACGCTCTCTTTTTTTGTTACCTCCTCCGCCTCCGCGTTTATACTCTCGCGTGTTTCGAGTAAATTATATACTTCGTTGGTATGTAATATACGCTATTATTACATACGGTTATTATTATATTCATAATATATTTATGTTAATAGTGAAATTTATATTTTACTCTATATATATATTTATTGTTTATTTAATGACTCTACCATAAAATTCGATGATTCACATCTTCCGCGCCTCCCGAGGCGGCCTCTTTTTTATATTATATATATTTTTATTATGATTACAGTAGAGAACCATTGTATGTTCCAGTTACACTTGTTTATCGGCGAGTTAGTCTCGGGAAAACAGTTGCCATCATCATAGAATATCACGGAAGAATCGATATTGGTCGGTGACGTGAATTCCTCGATAAAAACGTTAGATAAACCGGAACAATAATAATAATATTATGAAAACTTACGGTTCATTTTAATTAAAATATTGTACATAATACGTGATTAAAATTTTTATTTTATTCAATCTACTGGTTTTACATGTATCGTTATGAATTCTTAGAGCTCATCGGGCAAAGATTTGTGAATGATAAGGAATCACTTTACTGCGCAATGGTTATACTACATTTCTTTAAAAAAAACCTTTTTACACAATATTTTTCTTATGTTCTCTGGTCGGATCCATCTGGTCTATTTATTAGGCGGTCTCGCTTTACTTAGCATTAATTAATAGAAGAACTTGTTTATTCAGTTTTATTTGTTTTAAAGAAACTACTCACCTACTTCTGTTCCTATTTTACACGACATTCAACATTATTCTGTTTGCATCAGGCTTGTGTCAGTTTACATGTATTAACAAAATAATAAACCAATTTGCGTAGATTCACATTATTTCTAACACCCACAATTATTATAAATTTTTCTATCAAATAGAAATACCTAGTATTGTTGTATTATTACGACTATTATTATACTATGCTCAGGACAAGGATCATAACACCTAATTTCCCTAGATTAGTGGTGATAAGGTTATGAGTTATCGCTCTGAGGGGTAACGACCATTTACTACAGGTGGCCCAGTTACCTTTTTTGTACCGTAAACATAACCAACGTGATTTCACGCAGTTTTTGTATTGTATTCACATATAATACGGAATTTATCATAATTATACGAACATACATACATACAGTAACGTACATTATATTATAAATTTAATGATTGTTATATTATATGTATCAACAGTTTACCGTTTTTACCGTAATAGAAGTAATGAATTATACAAATTTTAAATAAAATAGTTGGATTACTTTAATTATGCTATCTTCATGCATAATGTTCATTAGCATTTCATATAGGTTTCTAGTTTATCTACTGTTTTTTTTGTCGTATATATTTTTTTAATGAAATTTTTTACTGCGTACATGCATATGTATGTACGAGTAGGTACAAATGGGTCATTATGGTGGATTGTTCATTACATAGTACAAGAAATTTGAGGCTCAAGAAGTATCCTTAGATAATCTGTTTTATTAATAAATAAATGTTTTTGTCTTAACATAAATTTTTATCAATGTTATTTCATGATTTAAAATTGATCTTTATATCTTAAACAATTGCAAGTATTATTATACGATATTGCTTTACCGCAAAATATAAAAAGACAGACGTTTCATACAAAATTCATTAACATTTCAATTCTATTGATTTTATTATTAATATATTTTTTTAATTTTTGTTATCGCTGTTATCATTACGCGATATCCCCTTTCTATTTAAAATTCAACAGGTTCAAGAGATCAGACCGCATTAATAATCAAATAGAAAACGTTGTGCGCTGTCCGTGTTCGAATTTCAAAAACCGTATCAATTTTGTTGTCTTAAAAAGACAAGGCTTACGAAGACATAAAACTGCATTAAAATCTGTATATTATATTGATTCCTATAATTGTTTGCCGACTAAGTAACACAACGGTCATGGTTATGCGCTTAAGGTTGGGTTTCAGGCACTATTAACAAAAATGATAGGCCAGAGGCCTTTGTCACGGTATCTACTATTCGTCATAAATAATTAATTTACAAATTGATATGATCTGAGGTTTGAGCTAGACATGACGGAAATATAGTATGTATATATTGTAAGCGAACTTTGAATACTCTATCCTAGCCAGGTCGATCCACTATGATGCTGCAACTAAATATAAATGATAAATTGTATTGTTATTTTTATATACGTGTGTACACGTATACTTTTATTATCAATTTTCCATAAAACAAAAAAACTTATCGGAATCCAAACAATTAAGTTCTATCCCCCGGCTGTTACAATTTTATAAGTAGTCGGACATTTACGAGTACCTTGTTACGTGAAAAAAACATCGAAGTGATTAGCTATGTAACCTTCTTATTGAATACTAATTCAAGATAATATAAAACATATTTTTTTTAATGTGTTAGAATGTTTTTTTATTGTTAAACCTACGTCATAACTATCGAGCAGGACAATGTAGTCACGGTCAATTAATTATAAAAAGTGTTAAGATGAAATAAATTACTTTAGCCTTAACATGGAAACGTTAATTATTTCTAAAAAGATGTCTTAAGAAATTGATAAAAATAGCTAAAGTAAACACTTTATCATCAGTAGAGGCCACTGGCCAAGTAATAAGATTGGGTTAATGATTAGTATTGCCACACGTCCCGTATTTCTCGGGACGTCGTAATTTTAAATGTCCTAACGGAACATGACGGAACGTAAATCGTAATACGCTACCTTGAATGTAACATTTTTGCATTACTAAATCAAATAAAATTTGAATTTATGACCATTTTCAATTATGATTACAATTCGAACAACGAGTTACATTATTCGGTCATCATTCAAGTGTAAAATGTAATAGAAACAAGAGAGGTAAACAAATACTTGTTACAAAAAACCCGGTTTCCATCCCCGCAAAGTCGATTCATCCTTCCTTGTATACTGTGCCAAATAATAAATTTGTGAAATATAAATGTTGCATAGTATTCGATAAAATATTATAGATTGTATAAATAGTATTCGTCGATTTCCACGTACGATCAATTGTATTTGATTCACTATGGAATTAAACTGTTGGAAAAGAGTAACTACTGAGTTTTTTCTCCATAGAGTCTTGTAAAATGATTCGTAAGAGTCTACTTGAAAAAATGTTGTTATACTTAGATTTTGAATAAGAAACAATAACTTACCTTTTTATTTATACTGGTAAAAAACTAGATATTCAGTTTTTTTTAATTTGTATATTAATAAAAATGTCATTAACAAAATGGCAACCCTAGTAACGTAAAACTACTCAAACTTCATTTGAACGATGTATTTTTAAAATTAACTTTATTCTATGTTTCGTGTAATTTATGCATATCTACAACGACTAAACAAGTTGTTTGATTACATTAAACTAGAATAAAAAATTAAACAACGAATCTCTTACAAAAATGAGTATGAGTATTCATACACATATATATCATAACGGCAACATTTGATGACCCAGTGGATATAATACGTGAATATTAACCGAAAGTTGCCGGTCCAAAAAGTACTTGTACCTACTATGTTTTTATTAGCTTTATTAATTTTTGCGAATCCATCTCATGCATGGCTGTAAAGGAAGACATCGTGAGGAAGTCCACATGTGTTCGGCGAAATTCCGCCACATCTGTACCCACCGAAGTCCATTGGAGCAGCGTGGTGGAATAAACTCCATGTGATGGACACTTTAACCGGCTGTTGCTATTTATTTACTATCATAATGTTATAAATATTATAAGCCCTTGAGAAAACCACGAAGTTGATATTTGATACATATATGAGAAGAAATAATGTGACATATGTATGCGCGTATGTAACTATAATATACATATGTAACCTGCTATATTATAAATGTAAGTCTTTATTTCTATCAGTATTTTATGGTGTATCTATATCGGCTTACGCTGTACTATTCTTCTAATTGTATTAAACGTGAATTTTAAGTTACAATTAGGTAGTTTAGAAAAAAAATTATATACGTGACTCAATTTAGAAAGTGATATTTTATTTAATACCTACTTTAAATCATTGTTACCTTTTTTCAAATAGAAAAGAAAGTGACAAATAAAAATATAAGCAATGATCTGAACCGATGAAAGGCAATCAGCGATGGCGTCGAAATGAAACACAACTAAAACAGAGAAAGTAATATGAAGATGAAATAAAAACAATTGAATATATATATAATTTGGATACAACAAAAGATAACTTTTAAGTTTTCCAAAAAAAACGCTTAAAATCATCGAGAAATAAATTCGAAATCAAGACATTTATTAATAAGCCTTTGTAAACAAAAGATTATTAATACATTTGCCCCTTTTGTTTTGTATTTACAAACAGGTCATTGAACTATAAAACTATGCGTGTTAAATAAAGTCCTGACACAAAAAGCATGGTCCGATTAAATAAATACGTAATAACATTTTAATTTAAAGGTTAATATTATGTTTATATTTTACACTGATCACGCACAATCTCTTGAGATATTATTGTTGAAGAGAATAAATTAAATTGTTTACGATACTTTACGACTTCCATATTTTATATATATATTCGTAATTTATATTCATGTTCTGTACACGAGTATTCAAGGTTACCAATTATACGAAATTTCCATTACAAAATGAATATACTGAATAGTTTCAATAACTATTTATGGAAGGTGTTGAAGAATTTTTCAAAAATTATTTTGTTTAATTATTTCGTCGCTAATTATGATTTTAACCTTTGCAGAACATTAAAACAATTGATACTTTAAAAACAGTTTATTTATATTTTAAATATGTTGCTTGGAATAATATTTATTTTTAATACGATATTATAAATCGAATAAGATAAATTGTTGCAAAGTATTTCTTTAACACAAAAAAAGTCTAAATAAACGAACTCCCTATGAGTTCCAGTCCCAGCTCGCTTATTAAGAATATTGTTAACTAACGGTCCTCGATACTATACTGGTGATTAAAATTGTTTTTTTATGAAAATAATGGTATATGTGTAGTTTCTAACAAGATTACGTTTTTTAACATTAAATGTTATTTTACCTAATTGTTAAAAACAATAACATATAAATAATTTAAGGTATTACTATGAGAAACTCAAATAAGTAAACCGTACAAACTAAAGTTCATTTAAAAATGAAAGCTCTTTGGCGCTTACTTGAATACTCGTCCCCATACGAAGCTTGCGACACGTGCAATTGGTATTCTGACTGCAAGACTTGCTTGACCAAGAAACAGGCCAGTTATTTCTAACACACGTTAATTTTTTTTTTTTTTATATGTAGTAGTTATTTATGTATGTGGCTTTTCCGAAATATATAAGAAATTTGCGGACCATATGTTTTAGGTAATCAGATTACTTACCCAGTTTCCCCATCATGTCTTCTAAAGCGTGTTCCTTGTCCATGATGTAATTATTCGATGTCCCCGCTAGTCTTAAATTATGTTCCTGTAAAGATGCACAAACACCATTGATATGAATAGAGTGAGCGCGCGGCGTGGTGCGGACGCCAGGCGTGTGTGCCGGCGGACGAGCGAATGGACGGTTATCGTCGCCGTCGTGGCGCCGACACCGTGGCGGTCGGTTACCGCAACCGAGCGAAAAAACTTGCACTACCTTATCTCCATTAACTCATACCTTTCCATTGAACGAGCGCCGGCGCTGCGTTAACTTGCGCACTTAGTGCCACGCTCTACCTTATAATTTTAGCCGACATCATACCTTTGCCGTGCAAAAAGCTTCAGAAGCTCATGCATTTTAAATATTTCGATTCGATATTTAAAAAGAAAAATCAAACAGCAAATTGTTTCTTTATGTTATGATTATATTTTGTTTAATGACATCATTCATAACATTATAAAAATATATATATTACAGACAATTTACAAGTCGTAATACTAAAAATAATGAACATAAAACATTTTTAAATTAATTAAGCTTTAAATATATTTTTAAAATTAACCTTGGTTAGAATTGTACATATACTTACAGGTTTTATTTAAATTATTGCCTTCTTTTTGCAATGATCTTCGTACCTGTTATGACGAAGTATGACACGAAATAAATTCGGATACCTTCTTATAAGTTATGCTAACCTGCCCACCACGATATGAGTTGCTTATCATTTTTTATCGTGACTCTTTTAATTAATCTGTATATTTTTTCTAGTTTTAGCGTGACGTTTAACAAATAAACATGTTTCCTTGATTTAATCAATACTGACAAATAAATATTATAATTAAAAGAGTTAAAATAAAGGTAGTAAAATCTTTAATACAAAAATCTCGGTTTAATAGTGACTAGCTGCCCGTCCAGACTTTGTACGTGTAAAATTTTATGTTGTCCCGTGTTGTTTTTTAATCAATGGGGTATTATTATTGGGTAAACAATGCATTCTCTCGTATTGTGCTAAGCAACATACTATACGCCCACGTTCTTTCACGCGTTTATTTAAATATCACCAAATATTTCTTAAACTACCAGTTCGAATTGCCATGTGTTTAATATCGATTGGTTTAAAATTAATGTTATTTATTTCATTAAGGATTCACAATTTATGACAATTAAACTGACCTATAGATATCATTCCTATTTTAAAAAATAGATAATAGTTCCTGTTAGTTATCCACAAAAGTTAGGTTAGTGGCGAATTTTTGAAAATAATATAGAGACCTACAACTCTCTCATACAATGTTTTAGTGTAGTTTTGCAGCGTTCGCTTTAAAAACACCTGGACCGACATAACATTCTGAAACTATAACCTAAAATAATATGAAAGTTGCATAGCAATCAGTATAGTCGGTGTTGAGTGAACCCGGAATGTCAGTAATGTTAATATTATGTTCCGAAATTATCCCTGGATATGAACAGAACCAAAAATCGTGAATTGAAATCCAAGCAAAAGCTATTGAGTAACATTATGTATCGCGTGTATCTATCAAGCTTCAAACCGTCTGCTTAAAATTAGAGGTCACTGTCACAAGCAAGGTCACAAAAAATACTGTCGCTGCGTGTATTACTAACATTAATTAAGGAATTCTATAAATATTAAATGATAAATTCTTGTATAAATATTAATTTATTTGGGTCTAACGATTTGACTCAAATTTAGTATTTAGATTCAGAAGGTTTTTCTTTTGAAGTTTATCTGTATATGTATTTCCAGGAAATGTATTTTACATAAAAAGAGCCCAGGTACTTTAATAAGAATAAACATTATTTAAAAAATTAATCGTAGAAGCTTATAAGTTAAATGACCCATGCAGTCATTCTCTTAAAAGAAACTCGACTTAAAATTTGATATACGACATTGACTATTATAATTATAATATTTAAAGAACACATTCGTGTTCGCCGTAATTTGGTGTTTTACATTTTCAGATTAATTACCAACCATTGTATTATGATGAACCTATCTTGTTAGTTTCTATTTTAATATTATGCTGAAATAAATAAATGAATATTATAATTACTAACCTTGGGAACTAAGACGTTACATAACATAACATGTTCCCAGGTAGTCCCTTGTGCCTGTAGTTACACTGGCTTACTCACTCTTACAACAATATCACGTATGGTGAATGGGACCCAAACGGACTTGCACAAATCCCTATGACTTGAAAATGATTAAAAATATTAACTTAGCATAAGTATTGAAAGTTTCCGGTTGTCGGTTTAGATAACTGTGAGTACATGAACGTTTAAATAAACAAGAGATAAAATGAATTGATACCATTTAATATTATATCAGACAAATCTTATTTAATGTGAATAGTTCGAGGCCCTTCCTGTTATAAATAATAAATAAATAATGAAATATAACTGAATATCTAAAATATAACACCACCTACAAGATATTATGTATACAGTCGATATATATCATTTAGCCTTCTTCGACAAGAAACAAGATTCAAAATGTAAACCGGATCGGAAGCAATTAGTTTCTTAAGACTACTTTTTATATGGTATAAGATTATATATTTCTGAATGTATTGTAATATAATTAATACAATATGTAAAAAGGTTAAGTTATAGTACCTACCGCCATTTTAACATAATCTGCACTTACGAGTACATAACTTAAGAATAATACTTGTATATTAATATATTATTTATGGTTATTTTTCTTTATGTAATTATTTATAGTTTTATTAACCAGAGCAAGTAACAGGTTATCAATGACAGAAAAAATCCAGTCGGCTTAGTTGATGACATGAATAAATTTTGTAGTTCGTACGTGTTTTTGTAACAATTATTCGGAATGTCAATGTAAATAAAACGTTTTCTTTGCTTCAATGACAAGAAAAAAAAAGATTTATAAATAAAACACTTCATCATTATTTGCATAAGTATTATATACTCTTATATTTTAGAATTGGAACAATTCACGAAGACGTTACAACGGACGTTTTGGGTCATATTGGCCGCTGGCAATGGCTCGTTACATTTGCTTCTGCAACGCTGATGTTACCTTCAATGTTAAATGAATATGAGGATATGTTACTACTGGAACCATCGAAGGACATATATTGTGACGTAGTCGTATCTGATGGAGATACGATTTCGAATTCAAGCTTATGTACTTTCACTATTTTGAACGGTACGAAGGAAAACAAGTGCAATAAATGGAATGTTAAATTCATGTGGGTAATATGGATAAAAAAGACGGTAAATATTATTTGAATTTTATAATACACATTGCTGGCTTAGCTAAAAGCCATTACGTAAAGAATTGAATTAATCATAAACACATCGAATTGACAAATGACGAATTTAATTTAAAAAAAATCGAGCTATCTAAGTGAAACAGGAACTTTCGAATTTATTTCTGAAATAATGTTCATCTGGCAACATATTGATGCAACGTGGCTAATTAACCTCTGAATATGAAGGTATAATCAACTAAAATTTCAAAAGTACGTCTTGTAACGTATGTCTTGGAATAAGCTTCAAACCTTCCATACAGAAGGGCTTCTGCCCAGACTATCGCTAATGTCTGATACTTGCGAATAATAACTATAGCTTGCAGAATAATTCAAAGCTAATAAATACATATTGCCTATGAGTAAAGTTTATTCAAACGAAAAATACAATTTTATTTATTTAAACAATAGTTTAAAACTTTCTTGGAGCCGAACTTTAATTTGATAGCAGTGTATTCATATAAACTGACTTCAATTATTCTTTTAAGCAGTGGCTCATTTTTTGCGACCAAAAGACGAAAGTGTTGTCAACTACAATTATATGCAGATTGGGTCTTATATTTGGCTGTATAATTTTTGGACTTGTGTCAGATAAGTAAGATAATTAACACCTACTATTTATTCTATTAAAGTTAAATACGAAATAAAACTGCTTTAAAGAGACATAGCCAAATGATATTATATATAATTATATGTTTTCGATTATTATTAAAATATGATTTTTAATAACAAACTAATATCTACTTAGCAAAGTATTGAATTCACTAAACTATTAAGAACTAATCGACTGCTCTTGACCTCTACATTTCCCACCGAGATCATAAACAGGTATTGTCATCGGTCATCGGTCAATTTTAGATATATGATCACTTTATATTTATATAATAAAAACCGCGAAATCATATTGCATTAAATAAAAGATAATCAATAGAACATGTTTTTTTTATATAGAATGGGAAGGCGGACAAGCATATGGGCCACTGACGGTAAGTGGTCACCAA
Source organism: Nymphalis urticae (assembly GCA_905147175.2). Lineage (NCBI taxonomy): Eukaryota > Metazoa > Arthropoda > Insecta > Lepidoptera > Nymphalidae > Nymphalis > Nymphalis urticae. The sequence continues at coordinate 3,247,145 of LR989994.1, read as the reverse complement.
CGCCCTTAGACATTGGCACTGTAAGAAATGTTAACCATCGCTTACATCGACAATGCGCCACCAACCTTGGGACCTAAGATTTTATGTCCCTTGTGCCTGTAATTACACTGGGTCACTCACCCTTCAAACCGAAACACAACAATACCAAGTAGTGCTGTTTTGCGATAGAATATCTGATGAGTGGGCGGTACTAACCCAGACGAGCTTGCATAAAACCCTACCACCAGTGAATCTTAACGGATGATCGCAGGTTAAAATTTGGATAAACACCGCTCGTACTTGGAAATTAAGACAAGCATCGCGAAACTGTATACTGCGATATCTACTGACAAATTGTCACATTACCGCAATCGAATCGAACTGTAATGGTTGCCTTTTTATCTTTTTCCTATACTAATAACACAATGATGACGATGCAGTTACGGTTCTGTCAAAGTTGGATCGGAATAGAATCGGGGACGTATCGTCACCGTTATAAGTTAGTAGAATGTGCTTCCATTATAGCAATAGGCTGGTGTCAGCTACTTCTTCCTAACAGAAGGAACATTTCCCAACTGTAGGACATTTATGGGCTGCTAACTATATGACGCATTAAAAAGATCTAAATGTAATACACTCTTATGAGTGTATCGGAATCTCTAAAAAGAATTACAATTAGGTCCGGGAAATAATTTTCTAGGGGTTTCTAAATAACCTACATAATTGTAGTATCATATCTAAATTAATTTTAAGTGATATGATAAAAATTATAAAGTTTCTATCACTTTGTTTAAACAAATATTTAATCTCGCTGATTAAAAATGAAGATGTTTTTATAATGCAAGTCATTAATAATGACACAATGATAAAACGAAATTTTAAATTTCATTTCATGTTTACAATATCTCGTTGTCACGTCCATAATATCGTTTAAGTATTTATTTCACGATGACGCTTGAACTTTATAATCTTATGTAAGGTTTCTAAGTCGTGAATATTTAATTTTTTGAATTCAATATGATATTCTCGTGGATCTAAAATTAGTCAAAAATTTAGTCACAGGAATCAGCTTAACCTAAATCTATCTATCTATTTATTTAAAATATTTTTTTATTTGACAATTTATGATATTTTATTATCAACATTATTGTTCTCATCAGCACATAAGAGTGTGCAAAATTTTATGACAATCAAGACCATAAAAATAGGTTTTAAAAATCGATAATTACATATTTCGAGGAAACTTCCATTTTTTTTAAAGCAACAGAGACAGTTTGAACGCTTTCAGAGATCATGTTGTTAAACCGTGTACATTGCCCCACAAGAGTAATTGACTTTGTGCAGTCTTGCAACAGGAGTAGGTAATAAATTTGGGTTTGTTCATTAGGACGGAGGACATTATTATTATTATATGTACTATTTTGTGAGAATTGGTACATATAATAATAATAATGTCCTCCAGACCGATTTCTTCCACGGCGGCCAATGTCAAGAGAGATTAGCCAACTACGCAGGAGATATTATAGTGCACAAGTGTTTGCGCAAACACAGGTGCACTCTCTGTTCCCTAAATCTCATAATCCGATGGGACGGCAATCCGACACGATCGGAAAGAGTTCAGGCGCAGGACCAACGGCTTTACGTGCTTTCCGAGGCACGGGAGTGTACACACTTCCAACTTCCAGACTCCGGGCTGTTACTGAGAATTTTCTGACAGAAAAACCCAATAACTTTTTATTGGCCCGACCTGGGACCTGGGCCTTACATCAAGCCACTAGACAAACGAGGCAGTCAATTAATACAAAATATTTTACATATATATCTACTAAATTATGGATAAGATTAGCGACTTATATATTATTTTATCAGTAGATAAGTAACGCATATCAATTGATGTTATGTAAATTATTAATATACTTATTAAATGACGTTGCACAAATTAATGAAAATAATAAAAATGTATTTTTTTTCAGTTTTGGAAGAAAACGAGCTATTACAATAGATGTCTTCGCAGACTTCGGTTTCCGGCTTATTTTAACATTTTGCGATACAGAAAGCTGGTTTAATCTGTTAATTTTCTTGAGATCGCTTTTTGCGAGTGCAAACATTTATACGGGACTTGTATTAAGTATGTAAACGTTCCTTAACCACTACTAACAAAAACTATCTTATGTTAAAAATGAATTTAAAAAAATACGCAATAATGTTATAAGAAATACTGATAAATTATCATTTTCAAATATTAATTTTTATATGATGCCGAAATTATACATATATTTATACTTGATTTGATATTTATTAATATATTTGAAAACTACTAGCATATAGCAGACGGTCCTCCCTTCAAGGCTAACTAGTTACAAATCGAGCTTAGAATAATATTTTCCGTCGTGTTTTTCTCGATCTTAGTCTGAATAGTTTGTATAGTATGTGAACCGGTTAGTTTAAGAAAACAAGCAGTCACTTAAGTGTTCAAATACAATCAGATAATCTAAAAATCGAAAATTACACGTGATTACAATTACAATATTCGGAAGTTCATTTTGAGAGCACTTTTTCTTAAAAGTTAACAAATCATCTTCGTAAACTTTTTCGTTGATAATACGCGGGTAAAAAATTCAAATCCAGAGCAAATAATTTCAAAAATTCATGTCATCGCAAAATATTTGTTCGAAAATATAAAAATACGACATTTATCTATGACGTACTCGTATATTATATTCGTTTATCTTTATAACAAGTATTTAGTCAAATGCGAGTGAGCTTAAAATATAATGATTAAAAACAAATATTATTGGCTTAAACTACATCTTAATCGAAGATTGCAAGGTTTATAACTGGGCAAGCACCACATTTCATGCGCCTAATTTGAGGAAACCTGCATGTGCCAGATAAAACACTGTCACATGTGTATACCAACCCGTATTGAAGTAGCGTGATGAAATAAGCTACAAACCTTCTCCTCAAGTAGGGATGAAGCCGATGACTAGCCAAGGGAAATTAAAACTCCGTTACTTACTTACATTTTAGAATCAAAACCGAAGATATATGAGATAAAATCAGCTATTTAGTTAAAACATGTTCCGAAGCAAGATTTTAATCTATGTACCAACATAAACAAAATTAATTATACGAGATTATATTGACAACACTAGTGTGAGGAAATGTTATTAAACCAAATCGGTTAGGTAGAACTAAAATCAGAGTAACAAATTGTAAAGCTTATAAAATCATCAAATCTGTTTATACTAACCACACTGAAAGCATTAATAAAACATTTGAAAAAACATTTTCAGTATCTGAAGTAGCTAGCAGTGCTTGGCGAACTTCTTTAAACGCGATCGTGTCCACCCCACGACTTCTTGCCAGCGTATGCTTAGTGCCCTTAGCGAACACCGCCCCTAATCTAGAAACCTATAACTTCATTGCTTGTATCTTTGACGTATTACTACTATTCCTTCTAAGGTAAATATATTTTTATAATTAATTTAATATAAATTAAAAAATATAATGTAACTATTAGGTAATTGAAATATACATATAGAGATCAATTTCCGTATTTATTGTAGTTTCCGCCAGCGGTTCTGTATCCCTGACAACGTAAGCAGCATTTCATGATGATCACTTGATTAGTTAAGACGTGAAAGTGTTGTTGTATCTTCCTATATTCGTATATTATTGTACATTTTATAATGATGACCGTCTCGTAATTCTGTCCATGTGCCTCATGTATTGTGAAGATGTTGGATACTTCGCGGTTGCCGAACCCTTGGTTTTGTAGTTTATAGTAGCATTCTTTCTTTGCCTCTGTGTATGTTAATTACAGTGTCTTAGGCTGGGTCTTAGGAACCGCAACGACGATGAACGGACTTTAATGTAGGGACTTTATTACTTTGCTAGATGAATATATGCCTCTGTAAACATCGTACGCTACATCCATCGATATGTGCACAACATGTCTTGTAAGTCGGTGGACGAGGAGTTTGGGAGAAGATATGTTACCTTAAAACTATTGTCTCTGTTATGTGTGACTGTCACGGAAGTCAATTGACATCTCCGATGCATCTTCTTATTAATTATAAGCACTATCTCTGTATTGTAATAAACAATAATAGTAATAAATTTCGACCATAAACTTCATAACCAAATCAGCGAAGGCATCCTGTGTGATATAAATTGAAATTATTTATTCATGATCGAGGATCTCACTAACGACCTGTGGCGCAGAAACCAGTTGTAATAACCACTACGTCAACCGGTAATATTATCACATATGTAGCTTTGCTTAATAAAATAATTCACATGAATATTAATGTACCAAAGACACTAGTAGCTAATTAGTATATCGAAGATGCAAGAAATATTTATATATACAGACAAGTCCATAGACATAAATGCAACTAATTTAAGTACATATTTTGAATGAATTTGATATCGTGATGTTAGCAAGAAATTAGACGTCACGGAAAATGATTAAGTGCGTCCATTTAGCATATTTACGCAGCTGTTTTCTACGTCAGAGGTTAGAAGTTTAATTTTCTAATGCATTAGAGTTGTTAATTTTATATTTACGTTCATAATTTCATGAAATGATAATTAAATCGATGTTCTTATTATTTTTAATTGTTATTAATACAAAGAAGATAAAACAACAGTTAATAAAAATATTGTGTACCTTAATATGTCTATATTGACTTTAGTCTTCTAGATCTAATAACTTGCATACGCTGACTTGAAATATTAATGGTAAGGACATTTAGCAATGTAGAGGCGCACTCAGAATTTCATTGTAAGCTTTGAACGCAATGTTATGTTTTAAGAACAGAAAAAAATAAACAAATATATCTTCGACCTTGGAGTTAAGGATTAGATCGCGCTGAAAACTAACATATTTTAACTATCTCCACCTGTAAACTTATAGTACTAGTATTATAATATATGATTAATAAATAAGTTTTAAAAGAATACACAATTAAATAATATGTATTTACGTAAAATGTATACTTCATAATGTAAGCTTATTCAGCTCGTATTTTACCAGTATAGAGCCCCAATAATAAACCGAACCCAAGTCTTAGAATTGCTGAATCTGATTAACGCTGAATAAACATTTCCGGTCTTTAGAGAATTCAAAAAAAGAAAGGTATTTCCTGCTTCTTACATTATCTCGGTTAATTGAGACAACTGTCTATTGCTCTGAACTTGGTGTAGGTAACCTATAATTTGTATATACTATAATATTTTGACGTATACATATAATTATATATTGTATGACTATTATTATTTTTATTTTTATAGATAGGTAGACTGACAAATGTGCCTGATGGTGAGTGTTCTCCATCGCCACCATGACATTGGCTTTTTTGAGTAATAATAACCAATCTCCAATACGCCACCAACCTTGAAAAAGAAGAAGTTATGTCCCTTTTGTCTGAAATTACATTAACTCACTCTTCAAACCGAAACACAATAATTCTAAAATAGTTTAGAGGAATAAGTGAGGAAAGGGTGGTACCTGCACAGACGAGCTCGCATATCGTGCAAAGAAGTAAATACCTAAACGACTATATTTTATATAATTGTATTATAATTGACTCTTTACAATATTATTTATATTATGTACAATACATCAAACTGGCACTGCCTTCTGGTTAGTCAGTTATTTACATACTCAGGGAATACTAAAAATCAGCGTCGGGGTCAAAAAACTTTTACAACTGTTCTGCTGTTTTGACACACACCACTATATAGCTTACTGATATATTTACATCATATCGCTTTGTTTTTAACGATAACTCTCTTTTTTATATTTAATATTATTAGTAGTTAAATAATATATATTGGGTATACGAAACAAAAACATTTTCTATAATATATATATATATATATATATATATATATATATATGTATTAATTATATAATTTTTATTCTTTTAGTGTTTTATTTATTATTTTTGTGTGTTTACAAATAGAAGGCTTTTCCAATCTGTTCTATTCTAACATTCAAATCAATTTCTTATTTAATTTTCATTCCATAATTCTTATTTCAAAATTAGGCAGACCCCAGAATCACCTCAATGGCTCCTCTATAACAGAAAAATTCCTCGAGCTGAAAAAATATTACAAAAGGCTGCGAAAATAAATAGAATCAATGTTTGCAGCAACTTCAAAATAAGACCAGTCAATCACAGAGTACGTCTGTAAGTCGTAATAACTTTCTGATGTCTATAAATAACGCAACAACCGGTGATAAGTTCAGTTAGGGTCCCTAACCTTTGTACTCTTCGACTCTATTATAACAAAAAGTATAGCACTAACCATTATCACTGTTGCCTGGCAATCAACTGTTTGTATATTTTAATTATGTATTTTATAAACATAGTATAACTGATGTAGGCGTGAAGGGTATTGTGTTCATATAACAAGATTAATATGTTAATTTTAGGTGACTTAAGATTGATTTATGTAGTCAAAATAATAATATAAATTTGTGTTAACTTTATTTTCCTTTGTACGTTTTGTGGTATTATGTAAAAAAAATCGGATTTGTTGTAACTTTATGTATACAATTTTATTAATGAAAAACTTTATATTTTAAGGATTTTTTTAAAGATTGAGTTAATTTAAAATATTTGATATGTTGTTTATAAATTTTTATACGAAAATTCAAGTCTAAATGACTTATATTTTGGTAGAGTTTGAAACTACATATATTACAGCTATATTGGTACTTCTTTTTCAGGCCTATGATTGCTTAGATGAAAGCCAGACCTGCCTGGGTATTATTACCAAACATAACATAAGAGTATTATCCATATCAATGCTAGTATTTTGGAGTTTGTACTATTTTTTATGGAGCTCTTTATATATTCGAATATACTCTAAGCATGAAAAATATACATTGTTAAAACTGCTTACGATTATATCTTTATTGAGTGTAATTAATTTTTTTTTATACAAAAAAATGAGGTTAAAATTTTTACTTGTTTTAAACATAGGTTTCCTAGGTGCATGCAACATATTACTTATTTCTATGGAATGGTTTAAAGTGAATGTAAGTTGATAGAAAATGTTTAAATATTCTATTTTGCATTTAATTTTTAATAGGCGCTTTTGTTAAAATTCACAAAATCGTTAGTTAATCATTGATTAGGTATATGTTTAACATAAGACCCCTTACTCTCATCAGAAATATGTCAAATCAGTAAAAAGTAATAAATTGTCTATGGCTTCATTTCAATATGTCTGATTGTTAGTATTAACAGTGCTACGTTTAAGAATGGTCTTAGCCGGATATCTCTGGTATAATTAATACATATAAAGTAAATTGATAGATAAACGATATTAAAGACATAGTGACAATATCAGGAAAATTAAATATATTAAACTTTGTTTTCTCAAGTTAACATTAATACAGTTCAAATGTACAAGAACTACAAAACTGAATCAGAAAGCTTCGATATTAATAAAAACTTTTATTTGCAGCACACAATATCGGATGTATTCACCTCTGTATCATTAGGGGCTGGTGTATTAATACATGGACTAATCCTAAACATTACACCGCGTTTGTTTGCAATAAACGTTCGTTGTACTTTACTCGGATGCTGTTATGCCAGTGGACAATTGGGTAGTATTATTTGCTACCTCATAGTATCATTTCATGCTTTCGAAGATTTTGTACTGATTGTAATAGAAACTGGACTAGCCATTGGATTATTACTTTTATGCTACATGATTCCTGACGTAGATAGAAGGGAACTACCAGATATTATGGAAGATATGGATTATTTTTCAGAGTAATTATGAATTTAATATTTTTTTATGTTTTAAAAAGCTTATTTCTATTCATAAGTAAGATATTAGCAATGATGATGAAGTCCTGACCGATTTCGTACACGGCGACCTGTCCCAAAAACAACTTGCTGGACAAACCACAATAATTTTTTAAATTATATTACCAATTTATATTTTCATGGGGTACCTTCTTATCGGTTATTCTTCCGTTAAATAACCGTACTGTAAATTAAGTTACTGTCTTGAGGATGAGCAAGCCAGTGTTAATATAGACACGAGCATAACTTCCTAGTCCCTTGACTGGTTGACATCGAGTTGAATAATTCTAACTGTGCCAGTATCTATAAGCAAAGACCACTTAAGAAGAGCCTTTTTGCGAGTCTACGTTTTTTAAATATATAAGAAGTAAAATGACATCCCACACGATTGGAAAGCGACCCGATGCCTATAATTCAGAAGAAACTTTATGTTATCAGTTTTATAATTTTTAGGTTATCAAAACCTCTTCGATGGGCGACGCAAAAAACAAATTCTCCGTCAAATGAAGAATTAGAGATAAGAGTTTACTCATTCGGCAGCACGGGACAAAATTATTCTGCTAACAATCATCACAATGAACGACTTCCGGCTCAAAGAATTGGATTCAGACAATTCCTTCTACCATTATTTCAGAGATTTATGAAGAATTCTCGTAGAATATTTCAACTTTAATAATTATATGAATACTTGACTATTTTAAGTATTTAATATTATCTATTGCGTCAGTATCTAACAAAATTATTAGTGTCTATGTTTTGTTTGAAAGCTATCAATAATATCTTTTTAAACTATACAAATAAGTAATTTAACAATGCCAATTAATTTAAAAAATTATGATTAAATAAATAATACATTTAATTCCATCTTTATTATGATATGATAGTAGTAATAATAATAAAAGTAATTTTATTAAGTTTAGTTGTATTTCTTGATGGTCCATTATTTTTCTAAGTAATACGCGTGTTACACACCGGATAGGACCGTTTGAAGAAGTCCTTAACATATCAAAAAATACCAATAATATAGTATCATATACATGGTACATCTTTTTTATATTATATATAAATATATACTATAAATAAATGTATGCTCTAAATGTTGGTATTTTATGCGTTCACGAACTGTTCATTTGATTGAGTTCAAACTTTCTCTCGGCATTTACGTGAAGGTTTCTGGAACAGTACATAGTCCTAACACATAAAACACAAAAACAATATATGTGAAAGCTTACCTCGATATTATCTTCACTCATCTGACATCAACCTATTCATAGATTTGCTTTTCAAATCGAATCATACCTATAATATCTTAAAAATATTATCAACATTGTATTATGATGTTAAGGTATAACCATTAACGTGACTTCGTCGCATGTACATATTACGAATATTGTAGATTCATAATTTTATTATAGATATTAGCAAATTCACCTCTTATGCAATACATGTAGAAACCATTTCATTGTTATGTTATCAAATGAAATAGCTGACGCAAATTTATTTTCTATGAACAACAATCACGTACCTATTTAGAATTACTTATCACGAATTAGGTTCAAATAAAGTATTAATTAGTAGTATTCAAATAAATAAAACAACAATTTTAGATTTGCCTTTTTTATAGTATTATTAGAAAATAAGTTCAACACATCCAATCACAGTATTACATTTGCTGTTATAAAAACTATTATTTTTTAAAATAGCATTTACAATTTTTGACAGTTATTTTTTATTGTTATAACATTATTAAAAAAACTATCTCGTGGTGATCAGATATTTTATGAAGTAAAAAAATAGATTATAATAATAATTTAAATACCTATATTAATTCACCTATGATTAAAAATTGACAATTGGTTACAGATAATTTAATGTAAAAAAAATAACATGTTATTTTTCGTAATTCTATTTTCAAATATGGAACTTTACATAATATTACATAGTGCGCTTTGCGCCCATTAAAATTTGTATATATATATATATATATATATATATATATATATATATTTATGTGTATATTCACCAATATATATTACTTGATAAAATTAAATACGTTTCGTGTCAAATGCTGCCAATTGAATGCCAAGCACAAACAGTCACACTCTAGTACTCACGCGCAAATATTCAAATTAAAAACGGATGAAAGTATAAATCGTTTAACTTATTTTTATAACAACCATCAGCTTAACTATACCAATCAATAATTAATATTATGATTCAACAATAGGTAATAGTTCTAACTATCAGAAAATATTAAACCTACTTTGAGTTATAAGGTCATTAATTTTAACATGAAACATTTTTTTGTAGCCTCAATATAAATTATATAAGTATTCATTATATAATAACTTATTAGTTTAAATATAATCATAACATTTTTAGTGTATAAAGTTTTAAAGTACCTATTTATTTGATATGTTATTGCGACATTTTACACAAATTAATTTATATTTTAAACAAAAATATAGCTACCAAAGAACTTAAAAACAAAACATCATATTCGAAAATAGGAACTATTAAAGGTAACTCTATTTAGGTAACGGAAATGAATTAAAGAAGTACACAAAATAAATGCGTGAAATAGTTACGAAAATAAATATTTTACGTTTGTATTGAAATACGAAAATTATAGCACCATGAATAACAATCTAATTTATCTTCGTTATCCACTTTTTTAGTTACAAAATAAAAATTTTATAACGTTCGTTTGGTTATTGTAACATTTATCGATTATCTCTAAAACATTCAATGTTATAGATATTATTTATATATTATTAGAATATTTTTAACATTATTATAAATTAATATTTAAATACAAAGTTATACATTTATAATTTAAAATATGGGTTTTGTAAATAATCTATATGTATTACAACAAATTTTAACGAATCTACAATATTATTTTATTTATATTTTGAGTATATAACAAGGAACGAGCATATTGTTTTGCACAATTGCACACATTAAGAAGAATTACGTAACTCTATATTTTTTACGCAATTTATATTTTCTTTAATAGAAACAATAGAAAGAACATGAAATATAAATCAACCATAACATGTTCTATCGGTAAGTTACTATTTTTTAAATAGTTACTACGTCATAAGAATTATGAGACTGAATCAAAAAGTTCTTAGAGGTGCAATATATGTACCTAGTATTTATGGGTTCACTTTGATTTTTGTTTTATAGAGTGTCAATCACATAATTTTTATGCCGAGAGTCTCTTGATTTTATTATGTCGTTCATAAAAATTGTTTTGTGCAGAAGCGTTAAAACCAAAAACATGGTGTATTCAATGAACGCAAGGAAGGATTTTCAACAGACATTATGGGCGATGTTTTAACATCTTCAACAGTGGCTTATTGGGTTGCCAAATTTAAAAGAGTAAGATTGAGCTATAAGATGACCTTCATTCTGCTTGCACTCCGTCACGAAAGTAAATGCCATAAATAATTCTAATTTCGGAGACATAATCATAAAATATATCCCTGATATCCTCAAGACATCATTTGGAAGCATTTAATGCATTTAAACTGATTAACTGGGATTTTGAAAAATATCAGCAAGATAGATACAAAGAAAGCGAGGTTTGTATATTTATCAGCGTTATCACGAAATGTTTCACTATTCTCCAATTTTGTCGTCGTGTCGTTAGCGTGGGTCCACCATTTCAATTCCGTAACTAAGAGATATAGCATGTCTTGAAAACAATAATTTATATCTCAGAATCTATAAATTATCCTGGTAGTTAACTGTAATAACTCATTCAACTTAATAACTCATAACTCACGCTTAATAACTCATTCAATTTAAATAAATCAAGATGTATTTTTAAATGCACGTAAATTCCAAAAAATTGGAAAAACAAAATAAATAAGGTTAAATTACATATTTAAAATGAAATAATACATAATAATAAAATACAAAAGTTAATAAAGTTACGAAAAAGTCGTAGTTTAATTTTAAATACATTGTTCTTGTATTAGTGCAGAAGTCGATTTCAAAAGTTAATTCCTGCCGCTTATAGAATGTTCTTTAAATTTGCCAGTTAGTCATGACTGGTGTTACGCTACAAAAATAAACAATTGACATAACCCAGTACAAGCGAAATTTATTGGATTTAAAAAATATATTACTATTTTAAATTCAACTTATAACATTTGTTGTAAGGTGACATAAAAATGATTTTTAATTGGGAAAATAAACGATAATAATATTTTTATCGTCAATTCTTCGCCACTACAAAGTTACATTGTTCATCCGATCATGAACCTGACACGAACGCATACTCTTAGCGGCTATACATAGCACAGTAAAACAAAAACAATTCAACAAGAAAAAAAATCATTATAAATATTTATAAATCTGGAACCCAATATCTCAATATCATTCAAAAGTCCAAACTACTTAACATCTAAATAATAATTCATTAACTAAATAAATAATTTTGAACTTATATTTCTTGCGAGGTTTTCTTTTATGGGCTTAGAATAAGAGATTCGTTTTGAATTTATTTCATATCCGTTAGGTGTTCACCAAATGAACAACGAAATTAAAAAGAGACGATCAACTTAAAAATTAAGGATAATAAATTTATTACTGTTAAGTGATACTATTTAATTTAAAAAAATGCTTCTTTGATTAAATAATACTTTTTCATTTTTGAAAATGTATAGCAAACATTATGGTAGCACCGACAAGTGGTGATATTCCTGCTAAAATAAATGGCAAAGTGTACGAGTGATAAATACTAAAGATAAGTCCTGCAATAGGTGGACCCATCGACAAAGGTAACGCAGCTAAACCTAGCATACAGCCTATGCTTTGTGCGGCATACGCACTACCACAAAATTGTATAGCAATTGGACCGATTAACGCTATAAATGCACCATCGAAAATTCCCATACCCAATGATACAACTACTAATAGAGGAAAACTTTTCACGAAAGGCAATACAATTGTAAGGCCTCCAATTACATAAAACGATATTTGCTGCAGCATTATTCTATTAACCCATTTCTTATCAGCTAAAAAACCAAAGACCAACCTTCCAATTCCAGAAGTAACAGCTATACATTGCAGCGGCAAGTTGTCGTGAACATTACTAAATGTAATCTCAATAAATTTCTTTATGTGCACATATGGAACAAAATACCCAAATAAAGCTACAGGCATAGACAGAGCCCATAATCTATACTTTTTATTATTCCAAATTTGTACATTAATAATAGTTTTTACAAGTGCTTTAAAACCATCTTCTCTCGGCGGTTTCTCTATCACTACAACAGATATTGGTTTGAACAATAGTCCACAAAGCGCAACACCAACGGTAACAACCGCTAACAATCGAAACAAACCATGCAAACCGTAATTTTTAATCATGAATTCCATCAAAGGTGGCATAATAACCGTAAAAATAGAACTTCCTATTGTAACAATACCATTAACCAAACCTAAATGCCGTTTGAAATAATGGCCAAGAATAGCCAATGACGGCGTATATGCGAGTGATGCTCCTAATCCGTACATAACACCGTAAGTGAAGCATAACACGTCTACGTAATCTACTAAGAAAGAAGATAGGAGTAAGCCAAGAACCGCAATACTGCCTCCTAATACAGCAGTACATCGTAGGCCTAGAAGTCCAGTCAATACGCCTGAGAGCGGAGATAGCAGAAAAGTCGTCCCCATTGTCAACGCGCCAACTAAAGCTGAAATAAAAGATTTTTAAAATCAATATTTTTTTTTAATTAAAAATAATTATACATATGCATATATATTCTGCTAATTATATGCGTCTAGATGTATTTTACTTCTTAGGGATAACGTAAAACTAAGGTAAGTTTCCATAGAATTTCAAACACTTGGATAGCTTATTTCAACAACGTACGTAAATCATAAGAAATAATCATAAAAAAGAATGTATCTAAAAAGACGACTTGATTTTACCATTCCAAGTATTTTTTAATATTACAATAGCATTTAAAAAATAAATATAAAGATATTTAAATACTGGGCTAAGGTCTCCTCTCCCATTTGGGAAGAAGGTTTGGAGCTTATTCCACCACGGTACCCCATTGTGGGTTGGTAGAATACACATGTGGCATAATTTCAATGAAATTAGACACATGCAGGTTTCGTCACGATGTTTTTCTTCACCGTTAAGCACGAGATGAATTATAAACAAAAATTAAGCACATGAAAATTCAGTGGTGCTTGCCTGGGTTTGAACCCACGATTCGGTTAAGATTCACGCGTTTTACCCACTAGGCTATCTCGGCTATACTAGGCCATCTCGGCTATTAAAAACTTTCAGTAAAACATTTTGTAAAGATTATGTGTTTTTATTAGTATTCATTAAATAATTTCGAAATTAATCGAAGGATCGTAAAAATAAAATTGTTTGCCATTAGGTATACAAATTGTACAATAGAAACTGTATTGTGCTGTAATGCAATTTTTGTTGTTATTGCATCATCTATTCTCTACCTGCTTACCATAATTGAATTACTGAGCAAGATGTTTTTAAATAGTAACAAAAATGATTATTTGATGTGCTTAATACTATATATATAAATTATATGTTTCTATTTTTTTTTACATTTAATTAATTAAAAATACATTTAACTGTAAGCAGTTACCAACATTTTCAATTATTAAAAGTTTAAAAAAAAAAAGGGGTTCGAAGTAACTCCAAGTGTGTGTAAAAGTGTCTTTTCTTATATTATACATGCATTTTATTATTTTTTAACCATTTTCCTCAAATTAGTTTTAAAAGGATCTCGATCATCGAGTTTCAGTGTAAATGATTAGTTCCTTTGTGCAATTCTCACGTCCGTAACCTTGAGGGTCTCACTCAATGATCCAATGACGGAGAGTGGACGAATCCAAAAGAGGCTTGCAATATTATTTAGAAATCGCGTTATGTATATTAAATTCATTAAATATAATATATCGAATTTATTTTTATAAAAAATACTGTGTCTTATAAATTCCCTTTTTTAATTAAAGTATTATTATAATAGATAGATAGCTTTTATATATCTCGTATTGAAAAATAACATCTCACGTCCAAGTTTTCTTGTACTCGAAACAATTTCCTTTTCGAATACGTTGAATAAACTATATCGTATACGTGAAGAGAAAATTTTGTACTCATTTGAAGTATATTGCGCAAATGTTTTAATGTGATAATTGGCATTTAGTAAATATTTACACGAAGAAGAAGAGCAGTAAGCTAAATTTATATAATGATAGGTGTTAACGTTAAGTTTTGTCGCAGATAAACTATAAGCTGTTATCTAATATTGTATTTTATTAATAATGAAATATAATCCATTGGAATTGAAAACAATGTATCTTATACTTCTATAATTTCAAGTCACTCTTTATTAGCAATGAACATTACGGTCGGCATTTCGACCAAAATAAAAACAAAACAAAACTTAGGTACTGATTAATTAAATTAGTGTGATAACATATTATTTTATCGTTGTTAATTAATGTCGGCATATCTATACAAATTATACATATGAAAGAATCTAGGTCATTATAAAATCGTTGATTGAAATGACTAATTTAATTACTAACTTGTAAACATTATATTACAACTAGCTGCCCATCCCGATTTCCTCCGGGTATTCATAGTTACCCCTCCCATTACCATACCTTTTGAAAATTTCAACTTTAGCGAATATTTGTGTTAAACAATAAACCTATGTTGCAAATTTCTCACTCAGTAATTTACGATGATATGAATGTTGATAGTAAGTCAGTGAAACGATTTAATAAGTACATATAATAGACAGATACAAACATTTCGTATTCATTGAGTCAACGAGATTTATTAAAATCTTCTTAAATTGACAGTTATCTAACCGGTACTCTGAAGTTAGAGGAAATGCTTATTATAACAAGGCTAAGTGTTTCCTTCTTAAAACGTGCCTATAAACTGTAATCATAAGCGGGCTCTAACATCATTTGCGATGTTTATGCGTTTGTAAAGTAAAACATAATTTCAAATCATGAGTATTTTACCGAAACCTTATGTTAGAGATAAAATATTTTTCTAATAATATTTATTTATATTCAATAAAAATATAACTAACGCAGTTCAAAAAGTTCAATATTAAAGAGTTAAAGTTGATAAGTGGAACACAATGTCCCGTAATCTAATCAGGTCACTACTTCAACCACGAGATAAATTCTTCATTGTATCATCAAATAATAATGATCGATAGAGACCCGGACGAATATTTGAAATGGATTTCTAAACTTGTCTTTTTTACAATACTGAATTGATTGACATGAGCATCAACTCTATAAGGTACTTATAGCCATCAAATTCCTAAATAATGCGATAAGCATATTTTACTAGAATAATTAAAATTTTACAGTAAATTGTTTAAAGAAATACTGGGTTAATCATTTTATAGATACATAGTATGCATCAGTAGTAGTATCATCAGTAGTATTATATTATAATAATGTCTATCTACTATAAACAATATATTTTTAAATGTGAAAACGAAATACATACACTAACAAATCATTTACAGATTAGCTGATAACCCAAAAATCTAGAAAATATTAAGATCCACACATTTTCATCAGATTACATCAGATTTCGAAGTTTTCCTTCACGTGGTTCTCACATAAGACTATAAGAAACGTCGATTTACGGACATAAAAAATATTAACACGCAAGTTTATAACTTTTTCGCTCGTTAATCATGTAAAAATTCGTCATGCATTTCCCATTATACACACGTTTTTATATCTAGGTATAGTGCGTCAAGTATGTAACATACCTACTTGTATTACAAATAACAATGGTTTTGCGACTGAATAATGAAATTGATACAATCAAGTGGACTGCTTGATGACCATTATTTTGACGCGTTTATCGGCAACGAAAAAGGCACGTGCGCGCCGTGACTGGCGCCAGTTTATCAAGTGACAATTAATAAAACAACAAATAATTATATCTAACATTGCATTTAAGTGGTTTTGGACAAAAATTAATTATATCTAATGTTGCATTAATAAAGGGATATGTTTAGTATTTTTCTTTAATGAAAAACAACATGTCATACATTGGATTATAAATCATGTCCCATACATATGTAGCTACATATTGCATATATAAAATATTGGTTAATGTTTTTACGATCAATAAATACTTTTTATAAGTACCCTTCCCCCCCCCCTTATTAGAGGCGAGGTAATGTATATTTTATTTATAAAAATTAATTACACTTTTACAAAAACTTAGGACTAGTTTTCTAACCGTGTAGGATATTAAAGCAATAATTATACCTGATATTTGTTCTTACAATGCCTACAGGCTGATATTAAGTGACTCTATTCTATCCTATTATATACCAGACGTCTATAGCTACTGTATTTATTAAAAAAATATATAAGCAGTACGCCTTTTATATAGATTTTAATACTTAGTTACTAATCCATAAAAGAAAAAAATCAAGGATGTTCATCATGATACACATATCGTGTTTATTCCAATATCATTATCATTCCAAATAATTAATTAATCATCACTTACAATAATTATCACTGGCTAGCAAACTTTTATGATTAATCTAGAAAATATATGCTTTTGCAATTATATACTATAGCATTAAAACTGAATTTCATCATTCTCAAAACTTCAGAAAATTTAGAAATTGTTACATATGCATATGTGTATTTAAATTATATTAGAATATTTATATATATTTATTAAATTGAATTTAATATATATATCAACAATGAATATCTATGTTAATAAATCTTTATTTTAATTTTATAAGCAAAGTAAATTAAGCACATCATAAACTGATTTTTGTTTCTATTTACAATCAAAGTATTATCTACATAAAATTATCATCATAAATCAAAATTATTAAAAATATTTTTTTAAAGACAGCTAGTTAAATAATTTATATGAACATTTTTAAAGTTATTGTACGAGTTATATAAAAGCTACAAACAATAAAATTAGTGACTATTCATTTGATACTCACCAGCTCTACTTTCAGAATTAGGCACTTTTTCATCTTGTAGTCTCTTTTGAAGAACAGTATAAATAACACTGTATGAATTGATAACACCAAAAACAAGCCCATTAGTTAAAAATGAGCCCACAATTATCATATAAGCTCTAATACCCCCATCAGGCGGTTCTCTTGATGATTCTCCATTCAAAACCTGACCGTTTCTTTCAGGTTTCGCAATGACCTCATTATTTTTCAATAATAAATTTCTATTTTCCATAGGCAACGATTCCATTTTTAATTAGTTTTAAATGAAAATAATTTATATTTTCTGTTATAATTAAAGCACATGGCCTTCTTGACAGCATGAAATTATTTTTTTAATGAAATCATACAATCAGTTGAGCGAATTAAAATTGAAACGAATTTAATGCAAAACCATTAAAGAAGATGTTCTTCTTATTGTAAAAGATCACAACATGTTACGTTTAATAATACATTTTAACTATGAATATTTCTATCACCAATATTATTATAGCGGCAAGCAAAGTTACGACACGACTTTCTGTGTTTCGAAATTTATAAAACTTTGAAGTTTGAACGATCTTTCTTTGGTATCACGGCCCACAGATTTACCGTTTGACAAATGACATTTTCAGTCAAGATCTATTATGTATCTAGATATAATTTCCTAATTTGTCAATGTCAAAGTCAAACGTCAATGTGCAAAAAGTTTTTTTAATATCCTATGTGCTATCCAGCATTTTAAAGCTTTTAATAAAATATGAGAAATTCTAGAGCGGCGCCTTATAATGGAAAAGTCATCAATATTTTTACAACTCTATCAACTTTTTACACCCAGCTTCGAGTGGCAATAATTAATTTAAAGGAAATTGTGACTGCAGCGCTATGTTAATTTCATTCTCTTTGTTAAAACGTAGTAGTTATGTACTGTGCTCTTTGCTTAATAGCAAAATTGTTGCTAGCTCTTATTCTTAGACCACTTTGAGACGATGATACCATATATTGAGAAATACGACACATCTGCCACAGAGGCTTATAATAATAATAAACTAAAAAATATATTATGTTAAGGAAACGTTCTACTTTATCACTCATTTATAAATTTTACAATAACTACTGAATTATATTGTCCAATTATTTAAAAAATATATTTTAATTAGCTTATAGTCGTAATCAAAAGCTTTAAAAAAATAGTAAAAATAGTTTTAAATACAAATCAATTATTATAATCCCATCCATAATCATTTATGCGACATTTTGGGAATTTTTCTTGAGATATAAACTAGTAATGACGTTTAATTCTAGTATTGGTTGATAATATAAATGCTGTGCCAATTAGTACAATCCATTACCATATAATTAAAAAAAAACTTTGTTCTTTTTAAAGTTTTTATTTATCCCTTAATATAACAAAATATATAAGTACATCATATTATATAATATTTCTTTATTCATATATATTTTTAGTACTTCTTAACTTCAATAACAAGATTTTTCAAAAATGACATTTCTTCTTTTAATTTTTCTTCGATATTTCCTTTCTCATCATCTTGAGCTGTCAAATACTTAGTCACCAATTCTGAAATAAATAAAAGTAATGACTTATAAAAATATAAATATTTATTTTAGTTAATAATTGTAGGTTACATAACTTAAAACAATATTCTGGTAACAAAATGGTTTTGATAAATAAAGAAATAAATAATGATCAAACAACTATTTGGTATCATTATAATCTTGTTGTTAAAGAAATCTAATTGTTACTTATAATTTTAGTTAGGATAATTAAAATAATCTTACCATGGTACTTTTGAAGTTTTTCAAAATGTTCTTCTTTTAGTTGTGATTTTAAATATGTTATAATAATGGGAACCTGCCTTCCAGAAGCATGCAACATATTTTGATTTAGTATTGTAAACAGGGCAAGTGCAACTAAATGTAAAACTAAGGCCGGTTCTTCACAACTCTCTAACTCATAAATTAGTTTCTCTCTGTGGTTTTGAACCAGAAGTCTAAAAAAAAGTTTTTGTTATGAATTATAGGGAAATAGTTACTAGTTTTTTCTTAATCCATTCATACACATACTTATCCTTCTTCTTATCAATTTTTTTCAAAATCATGCCACATTCTGATAAACAAACGTCCACAGCTTGGTAAAAAGGTTCCATATTTTGATCTGATAAAGTTACATTTAGAGCTTTTAGTGGTTTCATGTACTCTTCAGATAAATCATTTATTATTTTGTTCCTTTGTTCCACTGACAAAATGTCCACTTGTACAGAAAGATTACACTGGTTTGCTGCATACTTGCAAAATTCTGATAGAATATCACCGCCAAATGATTTTAGTAAATATTTTATCAGTTGCGACTGTTGATCACTTGGAAATAGTTTTATGCCTTTCTCGTAGAGTTTAATGTCATTTACAAGAACATTAATACGATCTTGAGCAGAAGAATGAGTTTGTTTTCTATTTTGATTGGCATCTTGGAGTAATTTTTCAGCAAGTTCTTTTGCTATTGTCATAGCAGTTTGATTTAGATGTCTTAAAGCACAAAAGAAAATAATAAGTATCATAATTTAATGACAAAACAAGTCTAAACAAAAAAGCAAATCAACAATATTATCCTTACCCTTGAAGATATTCAGCTATTTGTGTTAATAAATCATCAAGACCTTCATTTTCCAATTGCTGTTTTATACAATTCTCAACGTCTTCGACACTAACAATTTCCAATTGACTTTGAGTTTTTTTTGTAACATTTGACGTATCATCAGAATCTGAGTCATGAGCAGCATGTTTAGATCTCTGATGTTTCTTCACTGCTTTAGTTTTTGTTTCCCTACCCTGTGTACCCCCACCACCTTTTCCAGAACTAGCCTTCTTTCTGCGTTCCTCACGCCTTTCAGCTTTATGGTCCACATGACCCTGTTGGTGGCTATCAGATCTAAGGAGTTGTTTTTCAAGATGGAACTGCTGGTACTTGCCAGATTTTACAACAGACTCAGCATTTTTCTGAACAATTGGCATACAAAGTTGCTTCAGATTTTCAATGAAATTATTGCTGAACACTGAAATGAAAAAAAAAACAAAATGTAATTTAATTATTATAAAAGGTAAAAACCTTATACTTATAATGTTTTATTACCTGTTTTATCAAACAAAATGGTTGATCTTGTGTTTTTCTTAAGCAGTGGTTCTAGCACATTATCAATATCTTCATCTGATAGAACAGACGGCAGTAGGGACACAACATCTAAGTAGCTCTTTGAACACATGCATTCCTCTAAAGCTGTCTCTAGTTGTTGCTTTATTTGTGAACCAATGACACAACTACTTAAGAAGTCCATATCTTCATTAGACAAAACTCTTCTCACATAACCTTTAGGATCTGATATACCTAAGCGTGTTAATGCATCATATTCCAAGTAATTATTCTGTTTATAGAAATTGATGACCCACTCATTTTGAGATTTTGTATAGCATGATGGTACATACTGTGCTCCCGATTGTCTTCCAGTCAGGACTCCAGGAGCATTTATCTGATCAAAGAGGTACATAAACAATCGCTCTGCTATGTTACAATGGCTGATGATTAAACTTATAGGTGTAGGTTTAAGTAAGCCCATCAAAGCTCCACGAATTTTTGCTTTTGTCCTCATTATAAATTCTTCAGTGTAAAAAATTCTCGGATCAGATGGATCCTGTTTTGCACTAATAATTTTACCGATATATTTTTCCAAAACACCATGTTGTAGCAGATCTGCTGGTAAGTCATATTGCAATGTTAAATCACCAACAGTGATCTGTCCTTGTAATTGCAATTTTTCATTTATTTCTTTTGCAATCTTTTCTAAATAATAATGAGCTATTAAATATCCTGAAACCAATTGGACTTCCTTTCCTTTGATAATTTCAGCAACATTAACATTTATTTGATTAAGATCTACATTTAGCTCCTTCGCCAAGTCAACAGTGTTAACACGTCCTCCACGCACATATAATTCATCTCTAATTTCTCTGATAAGTTGTTGTGGTGTTAAATATTCTTTACCATCTGTTGTGAAAATGACATCAATCAATTTGAGTTCTATTAACTTTGATACAATTTCAATACAGTTTCTCTCCGATAAGCTGAAAAAAATATTAAGTAATATTTATAAATTGTTTTATGTAACCAATGATAGCTTTGATTATAAATTTTGACTTACCGTTGAGCTGTAGTACTTAACTGAGCTTTTTGAAAATCAGCAGCTAAACGCTTTATTTCATCCCAATCTGTTGAAGGTGCCATTGCTTATAATCTTGGTATTTCAATCTAGTTCCTATGTGTTGTAGATGTTTTATATTATTTTAATTACTGAAACATTTGATAAAAATGTTTATATAGTTACAGACTTTTATTACTGTAATATTATAATTTATAATAATACACGTACTTCTATACTTAAAGTTCCATATACTTTTATAAAATTATTTCAAACTAAAAGGAACATCATCGATGTTATTGATACGTGTCAGTTGTCACTGTCAGTATCTATTTTAATTTTTTATTGTTCCATTAAAAGTCAAGACAAAAATATTCTATCATACAGCCTACACAATTTTCGATTAATTGAAAATCGACTCATGAGCCATCTTTGGTTAAGAATTCCAAATTCAAATTTATAAATTCAATTAGATGGTACATTTGAGTTTTGAAAAATGTCATTCATTTGTTTTGTCCTCATTTTTTTATTTTATTTGGTGTCGCTTATTGCTGCACGATGGAAAACAGGAAACAGGAAATATAGGTATATTTACGAGTACGAGTTCTACCGTGGCACCAGTGCTGCAGAAACAGCTCGAAGGATTAATGATGTTTACGGCGCTGTTGTCGCAAAAGAAAGCACGGTACGTTTTTGGTTTCAACGTTTAGGAAATTTCGACCTTCAGAACCAACACCGTGGACGGCCGGAGACCAAAGTGGAAAATGAAGAATTAAAGGCTATTGTGGAAGCGGATCCATCACAAAGCACTTCAGACATACCTGCAGGCTTGGGGGTAAGTGATAAAACTGATTAATCCACTTGAAGCAAATCGGGAAAGTAAAAAAACTTGAACGATAGGTACCTCATGAATTGAGTGAATCGAACTTGCAAACACGCGACGGCTGCTGTGTTACTTTGCTCAACCGATATAATAATAATAAAGGAATTTTAAATCGAATCATTACTTATGATGAAAAGTGGATACTGTACGATAATCGGAAGCGCTCGTCGCAATGGCTGAACCCTGGAGACCCAGCCAAATTCTGCCCTAAACGAAAATTGACTCAGAAAAATTTACTTGAGTGTTTGGTGGACTATCGCCGGTGTCGTTCACTACAGCTTTCTAAAATCTGGCCAAACGATTACGGCAGATATTTATTATCAGCAACTGCAAACCATGAAGAACTAGCTGCTGAGCAACCGAGATTGGTCAATCGCTCTAGGCCACTGTTGCTTCACAACAACGCAAGAACACACACTGCACAAAAAACAGCCACTAAGTTAAATGAGCTACAATCGGAATGTCTGCGACATCCACCGCACTCCCCGGACCGAATCTTATCTCAAAATGGGTATCTGTTACCATTTTTTCCGGAATTTGGACAACTTCTTACGAGGAAAAAAAATTCAACTCCGATGCGGCAGTCCAAACCGCCTTCAAAGAGTTTATCGATTCTCGCCCCCATGGTTTTTTTAGTAAAAAGATCAATGAACTACCTACGAGGTGGCAAAAGTGTATAGATAACAACGGCGCATAGTTTGATTAATTAAATATATTTTACAAAAAAAAATTGACTTTATATTCCTCCCGTACAAAACGCCAATTTCATATGTAAAGACCTAATATTATCATAAAAATAAAGATGCACTGCATTTGAGATACCTCTTGCATTTGGCGACATCATTTCTTTTCAAATAAACTTGTGGTCTTGAGGAAAGTTCAAAATTTGTCATAATAGTATAAAATAGGTACCTGTTCAGTCATTGTGAATCATTTTCTTTTTTAAACAATATAAAAGAAAATACGATACATTCCTCGCAAAATTAAAGATTAGAAAAATTGCAGCCAATGTAGTCATATCATATGCAAATATGCCATAAGTCCGAATGTTTCCGATTAGTACCAAAAAGGAGCATAAAAATAAGTAATTTTAATGAACTAATGAATGATAATGTTATTTTTAATTTATACAAGGAAAAACCAATTTAGTTTTCTATATAATAACCATAATTATTATTGTTAAAAAAATAAGCCATTTTTAACATAAGCAACTGCATTTTATACCTTTTCAAAAGAAAACTTTCTTTTTACATAATAATAAACTTTTAATGTTAAAATATCGATTATTACCAGGTTACAAATTTTCTATTTCACAAAATCCATTTTGATCTGGTTGTAGTACCATTAAGCATATTTGTGTGTTACCTCGGGTAACATTACCAACAATATCTTTGTGTCCGCACTTAATTGTCATTTTGATACTACTTATTGTAAACATCTTAAGCTATAGAAACCTAGTCATAGTAGAAATCAAGACTAAGTGACAATGACTTTACACACATTTCAATAACATGCACAACAACAAATATGTTCAAATAGACTTTCAGAAATAGAATACATTTAAGATCTGACAAACAATACTTAACATAATTTTCATTTAAATTACTTTTATTTTTTAGTATACATAAGCAGTACATTATTCCTAAATTTTAGTTATTAATAAATGATAACAAATCATTTAATCATCGATTAAACAAAAGAAGAACCAAGGCAATAGAAATTAAAATGCAAATTGAGGCCAAACTTTTGTTCAATACATAAATAAGTATGGACTGGTTATTGATAATCACACTAGCTAGAGGCTTTTGCTGCTTGACGTTTCTTAACATCCCAGTTATATACTCGAGCCATGTTTACTTCTGTTGTTGTCCATTGATCTCTATAAAACAATAAAATATATATATCCATATAAACAAAAAATTTAACTTGTACTAAAGACAATATAATTTTCAAGGGCCTTTTTTGGAAATCATATAAACATAATATATGATTTTCAAGCCGATTACAGTCACAGAAGGAGTAGTAAAGAGAAATAAACAAAATTGACATTGAAATTATGTATAATGTAGCTTAGTGTATAAATTATGCATTACTGAAAAAAAATATCAATTTGAATGTCAGCAAAGCTCTTATTGGAAATTTGGAAGTCAAATTAGAGTGGATATAAGAAGGAAAGTTTTTGTGTTGTATTATAGATACAAATATATTATTGAGAACTGTTAGTAGTTTATAATATAGGAGAGGTTTGGAAGATCTACATATAAGGTTTATCAAGTGGCCATAGCCAAGTAGAAGAGAGAGTAGCCACAGCAAAATTCACCAGACACACACAGCCACAGTCAATTAATCCAAATTATTCATAAAGTATGTGAAACTTTTTAACAAATTATTTCTTGCCCTCCACCAGGCTTTTCCAGGTTCTCCTCAGAACTTAATCCTGGCTGTCAATATATGAGTGTAAATTAATAGTATATATCAAATTTACTAGAATATTTTTCTATTACTTGAAAACCTTTTGTCATATTATTTCTTAACACTGTAATTTAGTTTATAAATGTAAAATAAATTGGGATAGGAATAACTAGTAATTAAATTCATATTTTTTACCTCAAAAAGTCTAAATCATGTTCAACACAAGATAGATTTTTCTTTGCTGTAGCCATGTTTGTTGTCAACAGTTTCTCAGCATCTTCCAAAGAATATTCTAACATCACATTAGCTCCCAGCCATAGGTATACAGTCTTGGTTGGCTTAATATTAGCCTGTAAAAAGATAATAAAACATGTTTATTAAAATATAATGTGTAGAGATTATTGATAATTGTAAACAGTTATTGGGTATACATCCTACTAATATTATAAACGTGAAAGTTTGTATGTGTGGATGGATGTTTGTTACTCTTTCACGCAAAAACTACTGAATGGATTTCAATTAAACTTTCCAATAATATAGCTTATACATCAGAATAACACATAGGCTACAATTTATAAAGATATTGAATGAGCTGTCCAAAATATGACATTAAATGTCAAGTAACTAGGAAAAAACCTACCTTTCTGCGAGCTATTCTGGCGTGCGCTGCCATAAACGTTAGTTACACATAATTATGTAATGTATGATAGACATCATTTAGTTTAAATGCGCGATACTACGGGTGCGTTAGTTCTTTTCTACGCCACGCTAATATAAGCTACTCCAAATACTAATCCTGCGTAGACGAAGTCGCGGGCACCAGCTAGTATATACATACATACACAATAGTATATGAGAGATACCAAGAGCTTATTTGAAGAATAAATGCTGTTTGAAAATATAGGTTTGAAATGACTGTGACCAAATTATTTTTGAGTTAATGATTTCACATTCCAATACCTTTAGAAAAACTTGGTCACTAAGAAGAAATTGTGTATCAAGATCCTCTTCTTGTGTCTTTAATTTCTCAATCACATCCAAGGATCTTGCAAGGTCTGGTATTTGTTGTCGCAAGCGTCTTCTTTTTGTGTTTAATGTATACTCCATGAACTTATATTTTCCATGCTGCTCATCCAACTGCCTTAATACCTTGTCAACTCCACCCGAGTTTTCGGGTAAATTCATGAACTCATCGACATTGTCCTGTAACAAGAATAATATTGTTAAAAAAGAGGCATTATGTATTTTAGATATTTTTAAATCCAATTATTTATGCGTAAAGGTGTATGGTTAGGGAGTAATAACTCTGCCCGAGTTGGAAAATAATAGTAATGTTCATTTATAGCAGCAGGTGTAATCTAACCTAAAAATGCAATATTTCCACTTATAATATTCGTTTTGTATAATATTATGATGACATTAGAGAAATTACATCTTTTATTAATTTATTTACCAATTTTAATTGAAAATGAAATAAAACGTACTACAAAAACAGCTTCAGGAATACCCGAAAAAGATTTCGAATTTTCAGCTCCATCGCCTTCCATTTTTTAAACTTTTCGCTACTTAACACTCTGGAAACATGTAGTATAAAGTTTATAAGTATGATATGTCGACGGAAATAATAGCAAAAATAAACACTGTAACGTTAGTATCAGTTATCCAACCTTTATTATATTACCGCATAAAAAGGTATAGAAAATTTTGGACAAGTAATGTCTAATTTAATTACTAATTGTCTATTGACTATACAACATTGTTGCCAGCAGCCTTGTCAATTTCTCAGTAACGTGCGTAGTTTAGTTCAAAATTTGCGATGGACAGAATTATATTAATGATATTTTTCGCATAAAAAAGTCAAAACGTGACTTGTCATTCAGTTATAACTTTATGCATATTTTTTGTTGTGGTCTGGTTATAATGACACAATATTTAAGAGGCACACAATATTGTATTACATTTGGTTTTTCCACTTTTGGAATTCACCAATTTAAATCTATTCAAGTTGCCGCAAAGATATTATAATCATATCATATTTCGTTTGGTTTAAAATCATATCATATTTTTTATTTCAAAAAGTTTTAGGATTTTTTGAGGTGGCACTTGGCAGCACAGAGCTTATGTCAAATTCGATTTCTTATTTCAATTGTGTGATTAATTGTGACTTTGTGATAATAATTATCAAAGTTATTGTAATTGTATTACTTTAAATTATTCATTAATTGTAGGTAAACATATATATATGTTTACGGCGTTTAATTGAAGAAACCATGTATTAGTTTACTTATTTTAATTTCAGATCACAAATCAACGTCGGAGGCTACGCCCTATTTTGTACAAACTACGTTGTTGGTTTAGCTTTCAACATAGGCCTATCAGACACTGCCGTTATGGATATGATGGTATCGACCTTGCAACAACAGCGTGCTGTAACAGAACAGCTAAGAAGAGAAGCTTCTATAAAGCGCATACCAGTGTCGGTTGCTGTGGCTGATATAGTACGGTATATTAATGAACATGAACAAGAAGATTGTCTGTTAGTAGGCTTTTCGAGTCAAAAGGTAAATCCTTTCCGAGAGAAAAGTTCATGCACCGTCCTTTAAAGGTTTCTCATGAAGTATTTTGCATGGGCTTCATTATGTGTTACATTAAGCATATTATTGTTTTGATTTTTTAATTTTCCTACTTGAACACATATTTACATTAAAAATGATGTTTTGGAGTATAGAATTTTTGCAGGATTGATTCTAACATGTGTAAATGACATCTTACCTGTATAATGTTTGTAATTAATTAAATTAAATAACTAATATATCTTGTTTTATTAATTTATGACTGCTGAAACAACAGAAAATACCTAGTCTTAATTCACTTTCTTACCTTGCATTATTCAATTGTGTCAGTGCATTGATTAAGTATATGAATAATTTTATGATTGAAACCACAATTTATTTAGTATGGCCACCTATAATTACTACTTGAACATGATTTACTAATAAAAATGATATAACACAAATCATTAAACCAAAAGTAAAATACAAAATTATTATCAATGCAATATAAAATATGCAAGTCCATATTAATACACAACTGCTGAGAAGCTAATAGTATTAAATCACCAATTATAGTATTATTTTCTTGTAAAAACAAAACATTGAATTATATTAATTGAATTTTGAAATATAAACATCTGATAATTTTAGTTATACTACTTATTTATAATTTTTTTGAAATAAATATCTGTTAACAATTAATGGGTATCGGATTAAAAAAAAACTAAGTATTATTTTAGCTAAATGCTTTATTTGTGCACAACAACACAAGAAAAAGTGGAACAACATAAAGCATCAATTCCATGATTAGGCATAAGCTTGGAATTGGTACAGTTCTTGGTGTGTCATTCCTGGATCTACATACATTACAGCCTTTATGTATCTCATCTATTACTAGTTGCCCAAATTATATCGATAATTTGTTGTAGAAAAGTGATTACAGACAATTTACAATAAATAGGACATACTATTAATGTCACTTAATTGATACCTTTTAGAGAAATATTATGGTACTATTTGGTGTTTAACTTTAGTATAACTTTGAAAAATCTTATAAATTTACAATCAGTATTATTTCTTATAAAGTAATTACAAATTTAATACTACAAATTATACACACATACAATAAATCAAAAAGCATTTTATCCATTCTTCTTCAAATAAGCATCTAATTTAATGAGTAGATTTTCTGTGCTTTAAAATGGACATATGAAAACATTTATACAATTGCTTAATAAAGACACATGAGAGATTCTTTTTGAAGTGCCATATTTATTTAAAGTGCATTGTTTTCATTGAATATAATAAAAATGACCAAATCTCTAGTAATTTATTAAAAAGTTAATTTATATAAAAGATAATAAAGTAAAAGAAACTCTGTTATCATATTTTGTATAATGCAATAAAATAAATATAATTTTTATTTGTATCATCACTGATTTGCAATTCCTATTCCTCACTACATGAGCATTGGGAGGTTGATTAGTATTTTTGTCACGGCAGTGGAATTAAAATTAGGTAAACTTATTTTAATACTTGTAAATTGTTTGAGCAATTTTGGAATTAAGTAAATTAATTACTTATTCTAGGGGTAAAACTATATAAAAAAAATAAATTTACCAACTATCAGTCTTTTAAATTGATGTTGATTATCAACCTTGTAGCAATTTGTCTCTCAAAAGTTTACAAATAAGTAAAATAAATAAAAAATTATACTAATAAATAGCAATGCTTAGTTCTAGCATACCTATTGTCTCATACTTTATTTATATTTCTAGTTATATCAATTCTTATATGAAATGGTTACATATTAAAATTCCTTAGTATACCCATACAAATTTTACAATTATGAATTATATATATTTGTAAGACAGTCTGCCATACTATAAATTAAATTTTACTAAAACTTTACAACTAATCTAACTATTTTTAACATAATATTTAATGTTTCCAACTTCCAATATATAATATTATATCATGAGCAGAAGCTTCAAACTGCAACATTCAAAGTCTTTTAACTAAAAACAAAATATTATAGTAAACTACTTATGTTTAATTTAAAAACAAAACTTTTATATAACAACTACTACAAGTGCAGTTATCTAGTGGTAGTCTAAGTACAAATTTTAGAATATTAGTATGATTTACTCAATTTCAGCTCATATTCATAAGATTAGATACTTACATGTATACTAATAACTACTTTCAACATGTTTCTGCTTAGCTTAAGGACTTTATGATAATGTAGATGTAGATACGCTCAAAAACCTAGCAAAGTATTTATTTGTATTTTACAGAATTAGAGAATTGCATAACTATTGAAATAATTAATAAATCTAAATCCTTAAAAAAGGCCTCATTCATTTGGTGTATTCATATACTATTTCTATGAATGTATGTTTATACTTATATTAAGAAATCAATTGAAATCTATTGCAGTAAATTATTTCAAATGTTACTTTCATTTGAATACTATTACAAATACTATTTTACTTTATAAAATGAAGATGTTTTGTAAACTTTTGAGATGTGCCATCCCTAAAAATAAATAGTTAAGGGTTAATTTATTGGGTCACTGTAGATATTCCTGTAAAACTACACTCATTTTCCTACACTCTTTCTTGGCTTTGCGGTGAAACATCTTCCGTGCCATTAGAAACACTTTGATGATACAGTTTCAAGAGTTCCATAGCATCCTGTGCCTGACGTTTTTCTAATAATATTCTGTGAAATTAAAAATTAATTACTTTAATGATATATTTTTTATTTACTTAACTGTACAGGAAACATTAAAATGTAATCACTAATATTTACATGTATCTTTGCAAGAGATACGTATGACAATGTTTTTTTTCAAAGTTGATTAAGTTACCTCCCAGAAGCCTCCTTAATGTGTTCTAGTATTATCCTGTTGTCCCTGTCAGTTACGATATCAGCAAGACTGTCAGGGTCCATATCTGATAAAAGTTCAAGGTCTTGGCCTCCAAGCAGTGAAATGTGACACAAATTGTGCTGTAAGCGGCCCACTAAATTAGCAACTTGTGCTTTGTCTCCCAGTGTGACATCGTCAGTCTGATCAAGTGATACCTGGCATTTTGGCATATTAGGTGCCCATTTTTCATTTCCATGTAAGATCATTAAAGAAGTATCTGGATCCAACGTCGAAAAATATTCCTCATCATCAACTTCAGTACCATCACACTCAAGAACAACAGTGAGATTTTCTGCCGGTAAACCTAATTTTTCAGGTATTTTAGCTACCAAATCTTCTAAAGATGACGCCACAATGCCTTTTTTCTTTTCGCGATTCATGTCACATATTTTATAAGGCTTATTAATGTCGTCTTCCATGGCTTTTTAAAGAAAAGTACTTTTTGAACGATGTTTTGTTTAATTTACTTACAATAGCGAAACGTTAATACATAATATAGTTTTACTTTGCAGTTTGCGTTACTGAAAAATGAAGGAATAATGAATATATGGAAATTATTTTAAAACTGACGTTTAGACGATAATAATTGCCATACGGGAAAACACGCGAAGGTTACGTCAATAAATGTAAACAATCCTTTTTATCAAAACAATAAATTTGTTACACTGTGAATAGAAACTGGTATTATATTTACTTATTTTTTGATATTAGAAAAGGTTGAGAGAATCACTGTTATTTATAAATACGTCGATCGCGTTAGTACCGGCGAGACGACTGTCGTTCTCGCTAGCGGCTTACTGAATGTGGATTCACATTCACAACTCAGTTTCAGTTTCAGAGCCTGCGTCTAATAATCTATTATACTTAAACAAGTTACAACTAATATAATAATATATTTCTTTTTTAGTTTTAAACGCCAGATTGAAAGCCATAAGTTTTCATAATATTTTTAATTTTGAATCATCCAATCATTTTTTTTTATTTATCGAGGTGTGCTCGGTATGAATTTTGGATAAATAATGTAAGTGGAACCGTAACTTTTTATATAAATATCTATGTTTTTTCTTTAAATATTTTACTATGAATATAAATTATAAATTGCGATATTTAATAAATTTTACAAAAGGAGAAGGTTATTAAGACGGTTAATTTTTTGTTACGCTGTCTTCAGTTGTGGATTTTGATTAATCTTTTTTATTCATTAGTCTCTCGCCAAAGATTAGAAGGTGATTTTTGTCTGAAATGATCTGCCAAAGCAAGCAAGACAAAGCCAATCTTTCAATAATTTTGATATGAATACATCATACACCTACCTGCTTTTCTTAAATGAATAGGTATATGATTTTTTATGTTTGAATTGGTAGCTGTCCTGACTTTCTATGATGTATTTTGAAGTAATATTCTAATAAGATAAATTAAATAGTTATTCAAACACCAATATTAATTGATGATATACATTTAATGAAATTATTATTGCGTCAACAAAGTTATTCACATGTCATATACCGACGGCACCGCACGACCCGTACCTACCTACGCCTTTAATTTTTCTATATCTGACAATTGATTTGAACATTTATCAATTGTAAAAGTTGAATATTAATATTTTAATTATTTTTAAAAGTATTTAGATAGTTAGGATATGTCTAGTTAGGATATGTATCTTAAACTATTCTATCTCAAAGTTTTACATTGATAGAATAACCTATATTTAAAAATAAATACAAATTAAAACACAAACAAGGACAGAAGGTTAGGTTAGAAGTCTAAATGTTTTGAAAAAAATAATTCAGTCAGAGTACGAGTGTTTGAGTAAGTAGGAAGTAACTACTGCAATAGAAAATACTTACTTTCGTACAGATAAGCCACAGGGCTATGGTTAATAGTTGAAGTAAGGTCTAACGTCAATAGTAACATTAATTATGTATAAACCCATGTCGTATTAGCCTATGCATCCTCATAGAGTCCGTGGTCATCTTATCTATATTTATGTAGACAAAGACAAAAGAGTTCAGTACCCTTTTTCTCTTTTTGTCAAGCGATTTTATTTTTTTCTCCTTCCCAACGGAAGCTATTGACGAGCTTTAGTTTTCATAAAATTTTCAATTAATATTATTGTTAAATTTCAAGCACTGGGCGAACACTATTTTGCATAAGACAATAACACAATGTTCAATCAAGTAACAGTAAATGTAAATGTCCCACTTCTGAGCTAAGGCATCCTCTCTTTTTTGAGGAGAAGGTCTGAAGGCTATACCGCCACGCTCAAATGCCGATTGCACAATTATTACTTCGTATAAGTTTGTGAATAATAACTTATAAAAACTTACTTGCTTTTATAAGCGAGCTTTTAGTGTATTTTTCATTAGCTAACTAACTTAAAAATCTGAATTCGATTGGTAACTTTTGTTTTAAATTCTATCTATATAATATATAAGTTCTTCTAACTTCATAAATCATGCAATTCTTATCATAATACATATTAGCGCAAATAACTTTGTTCTGTGTAATTTAACGATTATGAAATTGTTCACATTGAGGTCTCGATGGGCTGACATAAACTTGCTCAAATTATTTATACACTATTTTTGCTACAGCGTTCGTCGTTACACAGTTCCTTTTAAAGTATTAAAAAAAACCTACATTCACGTTTTACAGGTATTTTCTGAATACATTCAGGAAAAAAAACGGTTGGGTAACTTTAAAAGCAAAAATCGCATTCAAATGAAATTGTCTCAGAATATTTCATTTAGCTTTTAGAAAATCAATATAAAGACAGCACACATGAGATATGTTCATAAAAAATTAGTACTTTTTTATACATCCATGCACAGGAAACATGAATCTTTTCCGGTGCGAGGATGTATAGCATTAATATTTTATGGGGTATTCAAAATTATAAAAAAAAGAAACTAAAAATATAAAATAAGTACAAAAACACAATAAAAAACACTCATAAATATAAGAGGTCTAACTTGCTAACAATTGAAAACCGAATAAAAGTATTCAACTACATATGTTTTGAAGAACATATTATATATTAAAATTAAAGAAAGTATTTATAATGTTTATAATTACACTGCTAAATAAAGCGCATACGTACTGTTTCAAAATTAGTCTTAAAATGTTTTCTATTTTTATAAATGTAGATTAAAATTGGTTATCAAGTATTAAAAACTGTATTTACAAAAAATGTATGTTAATCGACAAGAGCTAGATTAATAAATAATTTATTGATATCAGGTATAATGCCTACGTAATATCGGGGGTCATGTTCGGTCAAATGGTGGCGCGACGGGCGAGGATCAATATTCTCTCCGCCCCTGTCTACCCTTAGTGCTTCTAGAATGCATTTCAAGCTCACCTCTCACTGACTCTGTCTAGCCTAATTTCGGTATTTGTGTGTACATAAGTTGCAACAGTTCGCTACTACAATTTATGCCTTTTGATGAATTTTTTTTTTAAATTACATCCTTAAATATTAAACAGCACGCGAATATCCTGTATCTAGGTAAAGAACGACTCTTTTGTTTGGAAAGAAATCTTGGAGCTAATTCCACCAAACTGCTCCACTGTAGAATGATGGATGTATCCAAAGTTTTTTTTATTGTACATTGTTTTTTTTAAAATCTAAATAATATGATATGTGTGGATGACGAAACTATGACTTTATCAATTAAATATTACAATTTTGCCCTTAATAATAAAATACTACTACTACATACTACATACTGTGCTTTATAGTAAAATGCAGAACATAAGTCAATTGTGCCCCCCCCGACATCGGTATTAGGATATTATCTTCCAACAATTTTTTTATTTTATAAATTAATCATATATTTGTCATCCCGTATTATCCGCCTACATTAATAATAAAACTTGTAGCACATTTATCGTCCGGAGTATTAAAAGGCAATAGGCATGATGACTGATTTTGAAATAACCTTCTATAATGTAGGTACACGTCTACTATTACTGAAAATAATTTTATTTCAGTAATAAACTAAATGCTTACGCAAATAATTGCATTTTCATTTACCTATTTTGAATTTCGCTCGAAAACACCCGCAGGTGTCATGGCGCCTGAGTGACGTCACGTCTTTGAAAACGACAGTACACGTTGTATTGTTTCTGTCCCCAACGAAAAAAGGCAGAAAGTATTAAGTATTTCCTAAGGTTAAAAATTAATTTCAAATTTTAACAACATGCAGAACGATGCAAAATTAATTTTGAAACGCGTAAACACAACAACTGTTTAAGAGAGATGGTTATAAATAAAATGGCGTGACGTCATTCGCTCTAATTAGCGTTTCAAATAAAATGGCCGATTGCAGAATTTTATACTTTTATTTTATTAAAAATCTTATTAATCCCAATGTGTATATTAAAATGGGATCATTTTTTAGAATCCTTTTAAAGTAGATTCTTCTCTAAAATCATTTATTTTTTAATTCTTTAATACTGTCATCATGCCTATTAGTAACATTTAGGATTTTCACTTTACTTTTAAAACTGACAGCATTCACTGCAAGCCAAGCCCATAATTGAAAAAAGAAAGCAGTAATTGCTTAACAGTAAAGTCAATACATACGATTTAGATATGTCTATTTTTGTATGTAAAATAAAATACTTAAATACTAAAAATTAGATCTAATGGTTTTATATTAATAAAACGTTAAATATTTTTTTATTATAAATCATACCTC
The DNA here is from genome assembly GCA_905147175.2 of Nymphalis urticae. Taxonomy (NCBI): domain Eukaryota; kingdom Metazoa; phylum Arthropoda; class Insecta; order Lepidoptera; family Nymphalidae; genus Nymphalis; species Nymphalis urticae. The sequence goes on along the minus strand of LR989994.1, from coordinate 3,211,616 downwards.
TTATGTAAAAATACTACATAAATAATGATTATGCTTTTATTACTAAATCCCAATGCACTCAGTATGCAGTTTCATGAAGCTAAATAATTTTATTAAGAGCACTCTGTGGAATATACTTTTACATTATTCAAGGCCAAGGACGCTCCAGGTCAGAGTAAACGACAGTTATATACGGCACGAACTGAAATACACATTTCCCAAGATAGCTATTTATACCCATTGAAATTAATTATTAAGTAATGCTTTATATCGATGAATGAACTTCAATTTGAACGTGTTTTTTTAACAATATAAACTTTCTTCATGTTCCTTCATAATAAAATAATTAATATCTGCAACCGTTTCCCATTGTCGTAGCGGGAATTTGATTTCGCGAATTTAGAATTCCTGAAAAGAAATTGATATTTTTTTCAATGCACAATGTTGCATTGATTAAGATGGTGCAATCAGTCGCTTTTATTCTTTTTTTGATTTGTTAAAAAAATTAATTAACTGATAGATATAATTTGGGTTGAATTTACGTTTTTTTTGTATTGTATAGAATAGAAGACCGGGCTACTTGGAGGGCCATGACCACCCCCGCCCCTACCTGACTACGCCCATGCTATTGCCCGGTTTTGTTAAGAAATTATAATAGTAGAAAGTTGCCTTTATATTGTTGCATTTATATAAACTTTTGTTTATATTCATTACATTCGCGTTATTAATACGCCTCCACGCTCTCTCTATGTAATATAATATATACATTTGCTCTATAAATCTAAAATAAAATATATATACCTTTTTATTATTATTAAATATAAATTTAACTATATTATACACTGAATATGTTTATGGTTAATGTCAATCTTGGGAATTTAGATATTGTGTCTTGTGCCTATAGTTAAATTGGCTTACTCAACCTTCAAAACTGAACACAACAATACTAAGCACTGCTGCTTGGCGAAATAGGTGTGTATGGGTGTAGTGGGTGGTACATACCCAGAAGGGGTTACACAAAACCCTACTACCAAGTTAGCCTAGAACTTAAAGCTAGTTACAAAGTTGTAAATGATACGGCACGTTTGGATATAAAATACTACGCTCCATTCCTTCTTGGTATCGTCACGTCATATATATATAGGCTTGTCCGCGACTTCTTGAGGAGATGTCGGTATATATACATTGAATATCAAACTGACTTTATTTCGCCGGTTCTAGTCAGGTCTGATGTGTTCATTTCCGAACCGGTGGTAGATTTTTGACAATCAATAAGCAAGTGTAACGCTTCTATATCGAATAGAGATTTTTGACTTTCAATGGAGTTCGCTGTGACGCTAATAATAATAAGCGGCAATATCGCAAGGCAACGATTATGCCTAATATTATATGAGTAACCTACCCATATATCAATAGTAATGCTTGGCAAAATATATGTAATATATTTGCATGATGTTTCTTGTAATTTATCTATAAGTAACATATAGGTACCTATATGACGATATAATGGGCCACCATATTGCAATTGTATATTAAAATCGAAATCATAAAAGCGATAAATATAACAATAGGGATCTGCCTCGAATTACATTTAATAAAAATTTAATATAATTATAGTAGACAATTAATTAGATTTTATATTTATATAATAGCAGTGATTATTGTGGACTGTCAATGAAGCAGTTTTAATATTTATTCTCTCTGCCTGTTCCGATTCCGTTCAGGTAAAATGAGAATTTTATACGAAGATATTTTTTAAATAATGTGCTATTAAAATTCGTCCATCTATTCGTCCTTAATTTGCTAATGCATTGTACAGTACGCCGTAGCCGCGTATTTCACGCGTTTGTTGACATATCTCGTAATATTTCTAAAACTACTGGTCCGAATTTCAATGTGTAAAAGGCAATATTGAACTATATAAAATGATGAAAATAAATATTTATTTTAATGAGGATAAATACTTTCTGACAAAACTAAACTGAACTAAACATGAAAGTAGATAAAATACGTATTATGCTGTAGATGACTTTTTGGTAAACATTTTAGAGACCTAAAATTCTCATAAAAAGTTTTTTACTTGTATCTGTTCCAGTCTGGACGGAGTTCGCTTCGAAAGCGCATGGACCGACAATCTATTCAATTGTCTCTGCGACTACGTCATCGTATTAAATTAAATCTAAAAAAATGCAACGATTTAACGTAAAGCATAGCCTATACCCAACCTGGAGGAGGTGGGGTCGGATCTATCAGAAGCTCAGTACGGGTTTAGGGCGAGCGGCAACCGTCCAGGATCCGCAGAGGTGAGGCGAATCAGGGATCTTGCCATACGAGCGCTGATTAGCAGTTTTTCCAGCGACAAAAATAAAACAGAACCTATAAACCGCCTTATATTATATTAATTACCGCCTTCACGAATTTCCGCTTAGCCTAAAGGTTGACTGGACTGCCTTCAGGCATTAAGTCCGTATTTTGTCATACTACACAATGTGGTGGGCAAAAAGTTTTTAAATAAATAAATATAAACTAAAATAATTCAAAAGTTCCACATCAATTGCATTCATAGTTTTTGCGTGAAAAAGAGAAATAAAGATCAAAATTACATAAAAACTGTGCCAACGCAAGTTATATAAATATTAAAATATTATCAAACACACAACAGGTTAAAGTGGGTACCGTTATTCGTAGTCTGGGTGACTCTCTATGTATTGTACGATTAATATTGTTAAATAACATTATATTAGTACCCACTATGTAGCACTAAATAATCTCAGGAGTCGCTATTACCGTGTGCTCTTAATATTGTTCAGTAAAATTATGCTGCGTAGTATGACCGCTTTACTGAATATTCTCAGGCGGAATTTCAAAGAATCGACGTGTAAACACTTCTAATTTTCATAAAAATTATGTAGAGGCATAATTATAAAACGCTAATTGCGAAATGGCATTTGTAAGTCGGATGCTAAAAAACACGATCATTAGAAAATCAACGTTAAGAAAAACCTAAATAACTAGATGGAAACAATATTTTATTATTTATATTTCTATTCGCATTGAGATACGCTTCGCATTTTTACACCATACAAAAAACTGTCTATTTAAAAACAGAGCACGAGAAAACGTTAAATTATGCTTAAAATATTTCTCAGTAATGAAGATACCGTGGAAGCATAGTTTATCGTTGAAAGAGCTTAGTTGTTATGAAGTTGTTTAATACTTGCTATCAAAATAGACGAATAACGTAATTTACGGACACTATGATTAAAATTTCAGTCGCAGGCGTTTCAATTATTTAATGTATTTTATTATTTGACGTTATCAATTTATCAATATCGAAATCTCGAGATTCTGATAACTATATGACCGGAAAACGCAATATCTTTTTTGGCCCAGGCTTCGAACCCCAGATGTGGGTATCTGCAACTTAATAACTTTTATTATATATAGTATAGGTAGGCAAACGAGAATGATGGTACGTGGTCACCAACGCCCGACAGACATTGCCATTGTAAGAAATGTTAACCATCGCTAACATCGCCAATGCGTACCAACCTTGAGAACTAAGATGTCATGTCCCTTGTGCCCGTGATTACACTGGCTCACTCACCCTTCAAACCGTAACGCAACAATACCAAGTACTGTTGTTTTGTGGTAGAACATCTGATGATAGGTGGTACCTATCTCCACAAAGCCCTACCACCAGTAAACCATCAATAAGGCAGCTCAGCTACTTTAGACATACTAAAATAATCAGCTACATCGCTATGACATTGTCATGGTCTCTGTTACAAATATCTAGACTGATAATGAACGTAAAACATGAACGTTAATTAATTTCATGTCATGATTTTAAATTTATACTAAGCTAATTAGGCCTTAATTAATATTGTCGTAAGCCTAATGAAGAATCATGGTATGTCATTAATACAGCTAACTTTCACCGCGTCGTCGTCCATATCAATTGTATTCATAGTTTTTGCGTGAAAAAGAGAAATAAAGATCAAAATTACATCAAAAACTGTGCCAACGCAAGTTATTTAAATATTAAAATATTATCAAACACACAACAGGTTAAAGTAGGTACCGTTATTCGTAGTCTGGGTGACTCTCTACGTATTGTACGATTAATATTGTTAAATAACATTATATTAGTACCCACTATGTAGCACTAAATAATCTCAGGAGTCGCTATTACCGTGTGCTCTTAATATTGTTCAGTAAAATTATGCTGCGTAGTATGACCGCTTTACTGAATATTCTCAGGCGGAATTTCAAAGAATCGACGTGTAAACACTTCTAATTTTCATAAAAATTATGTAGAAGCATAATTATAAAACGCTAATTGCGAAATGGCATTTGTAAGTCGGATGTTAAAAAACACGATCATTGGAAAATCAACGTTAAGAGAAACCTAAATAACTAGATGGAAACAATATTTTATTATTTATATTTCTATTCGCATTGAGATACGCTTCGCATTTTTACACCATACAAAAAACTGTCTATTTAAAAACAGAGCACGAGAAAACGTTAAATTATGCTTAAAATATTTCTCAGTAATGAAGATACCGTGGAAGCATAGTTTATCGTTGTAAGAGCTTAGTTGTTATGAAGTTGTTTAATACTTGCTATCAAAATAGACGAATAACGTAACTTACGGACACTATGATTAAAATTTCAGTCGCAGGCGTTTCAATTATTTAATGTATTTCATTTTGACGTTATCAATTTATCAATATCGAAATCTCGAGATTCTGATAACTATATGACAGGAAAACGCAATATCTTTTTTGGCCCAGGCTTCGAACTCCAATTGTCGGGATCTGCAACTTAATATATTTTTTTTATATATAGTATAGGTAGGCGGACGAGAATGATGGTACGTGGTCACCAACGCCCGACAGACATTCCATTGTAAGAAATGTTAACCATCGCTTACATCGCCAATGCGTACCAACCTTGAGAACTAAGATGTCATGTCCCTTGTGCCCGTGATTACACTGGCTCACTCACCCTTCAAACCGTAACGCAACAATACCAAGTACTGCTGTTTTGTGGTAAAACATCTGATGATAGGTGGTACCTATCTCCACAAAGCCTTACCACCAGTAAACCACCAATAAGGCAGCTCAGCTACTTTATACATACTAAAATAATCAGCTACATCGCTATGACATTGTCATGGTCTCTGTTACAAATATCTAGACTGATAATGAACGTAAAACATGAACGTTAATTAATTTCATGTCATGATTTTAAATTTATACTAAGCTAATTAGGCCTTAATTAATATTGTCGTAAGCCTAATGAAGAATCATGGTATGTCATTAATACAGCTAACTTTCACCGCGTCGTAAGATCTAGTTTATGAAATTTCTAGTCTAGTAATTAGTTCGGGGCTTGCTATAGTATGAAAGAGTAGCTCCATTATCCAACCACGCAATTAAGCTAATGCATACAACTTCACTATAATCAAAACATTTGTCACGGGGATTACTACTATTGTTTGATAAATATTGTCTATTTAAACAATTAAAAGTTAAAATTAACATTATGCATTGTATCGTGTAAATACAAATTTAAGTTGGCAATTTTTAGTTTTTTTTGTACCGATTAAATAAAAGTACTGATTAACTGGATGAGTTCAAGGTCAACGACCTAAAAAGCTATTTCGTACCAAGTTTTTTTAAAGTTATGAGTTTCTTTAAGATTACAGATTGTTTGAAATTTCTAAATGAAATTTCAAATATATTTTTGATATACGTCACACATGGCATATAAATAAGTAATTTATATTTTCAGGTTTATTGATATTTTACATGCTGACTGACCTGATTATTAACGGTTGAAGACAAATTCGAGGTAATTATCATAAACGAGATGCTAACGTTCTAATAATTAGGAGGTAGGTGAGAGATTGTTTCTCTCAGTTGGAATTAAATTTTTTATATAACATACTTTTAATTTGGAAATGTGAGATTATAAAACTTCTATGTTAAATTTTGAAGTGAAGCTTACTAATATTATAAGTACAAAAGTAAGTTGGTTGGTTAGCTTTTTTTTTTATAGAAAAGGACGTTTTTTTTTTTATATGGTGGACGAGCATATTGGCCACCTGATGGTAAGTGGTCACCAACGCTCATAGACATTGGCATTGTAAGAAATGTTGCCAATCGCTTAAATCGCCAATGCGCCACCAACCTTGGGAACTACGATCTTATGTCCCTTGTGCCGGTAATTACACTGGCTCACTCATCCTTCGAACCGGAACACAACAATACCAAGTACTGCTGTTTTGCGGCAGAATGTCTGATGAGTGGGTGGTACCTACCCAGACGAGCTTGCACAAAGCTCTACCACCAGTGTAGCTTGTTACGCCTTCACCGATCCTCCGAAAGGATAACATCATGATCATAATAGATCGTTATTTTTATCATGGGAGTATTATGTCATATTATTAAATAAGTATATTTTTTAAAGTAGATGACGATCAAATTAAATATATATTGTGCTTATATTGTTTTTTAAATTGTATATTTTATTTTCAATCATCAAACAAACTTGCTGCTATACCGTAGAATGATTTACGTGAGGCATATTTTTTATCTGTTTTAAAAATACGATAAAAATTGTTAAAACGACAGTCGTTCCGTTTCTTCTGAGTCACCAACAATAGTGTTTTTTTTTCTTGTAAGACTATTTACAGCAGTAATTATTCTGCTGATTTTATATATATGATCTAAATTTAAATATAGGGTTTATTATATAGTATTTAGTATATTTTCCCTTTCATATTGCAATCTGCAAGTAGATTCAATGAAAATTTTCATGAAGTAGGCCTTATTTGGATTGCCAAAGTTTTTCAATACCTCGCCGTAGTTACTAAGAGTTTCATTTATGTAATGCCAATTGCCTTGACTTTGTTCCAAGTTTCAATTTTTTAAATCTTCTATACTCTACTGCATTTTTAATAGACTATTGATGCAGTATTGTTAGCAAAAATACGATTGGGATATACATAATAAATATGAGCATGATACATAATAAATTAGACGCATTTGGTATTTCCCAAATTACCAAATGCGTCTAAACTCGTCTGTAAAACGAACAAACGTAATATTACATAAAAATGAAATTGTACGTATAATTACTGTTATTACAGATAATAAAATACTTCGTATAGCCGCATCATCCGTATAGCCGTATAGAATAATAGTAGGTAATATATACCATAATAACAAAAGCATGTTTGTTTTTAATGAACGAATTGTCGATTTAAAATTCAATAAGCTTCATCAACTACAGGATAAAGTACAAATACGCAAAACAAGTGACGATTAATTGGAATAATATTGAATTGTATTAAGTAGAGAGAATGACGCTGCATTTTTTAAACTAAATTTCATTTTTGCATTAATTCCTTTATTTCTACCGATCGGGTTCTTTAATTAAACAATTTAAAAATGTGTTTAACTATAAAAGCAATGGATATTTTTTCACAATAAAAACATTTCTTTCATTTTGATGTTGCGGTTCAATGGGCCGTGTTATTGACAAGTTAAGTCAATAATAATCAATCTATAATATCTGTGTCTATTAAATATGGCTTATTACAAAGAAGAAAGTTGTAAAAAGTATATTAATATAACATTCTGCTACTTTTTCACTTTAAAAACCTTGTACAAAATACATATATTGTACGACAACACACTTATCAACTTATACACCTATTCACTTATTTATCCATTTGTCTACCTATGTGGAATTATCACTCTATTTTAATCAATTTGGTGATATTTGTTGACTTAATAAAAGGTGATATGACAAATTGTCAAAAAATAATATAACTTTTTAATTGCAGATAGATAACAATAAAACAAAAAAGACTTGATTCGTATATCCAAGGAAAATAAATGTATGCTTGGGGGAATGTGTTTTTATAAAAAGCGCTACGAAGTGATTAGAGATAGCCAAAGATGTAAACGTTTAAAAAAAAAACAACGCGTTCTTTTTATCACCAAGCACCATCTATTCCGATCTATATAGAAATATGTAATAATAATAATAATAATAATAATGTCCTCCAGACCGATTTCGGCCACGGCGGCCAATCTCAAGAGAGATTAGCCAATTATGCAGGAGATATTATAGTGCACAAGTGTGTGCGCAAACACAAGTGCACTCTCTGTTCCTTAATTCTTATAATCCGACGGAACGGCAATCCGATTCGATCCGGAAAGAGTTCAGGCGCAGGACCAACTTTACGTGCTTTCTGAGGCACGGGAGTGTACACACTTCCAGCTTCCAGACTCTGGGCTGCTACTGAGAATTTTCTGACAGAAAAACCCAAACTTTTTATTGGCCCGACCTGGGAATTGAACCCAGGACCTCCGGGTCTGCGGCCTTACATCAAGCCACTAGAAATATGTATATTCTTAATGTACAGACATGAACATGTTATAGTTATATTACATGTAGAAACTGTAATATTTTAGTTTTAGTTGCGTTTTAATTATTTACTAGCCGACTAGCTGAAGTGAGAGAAAAGAGCAAACACATGTTATGATGTGCATAAGCTACAACGAACTTACCGCTTCGCTGTATATTCTCTATGCTACTATTCTTGTTTTGATATTTGCACATGTAAGCAATCAACGATTCAAATAAACTTTTCGTGTAAATTAAAAAAAATAATTGAATTACTTAGAATGCTTTAGTTAGTTATACGAGTCACTTAACGTAATGTCTAGATTTGAAATTTGTTTACGAACTAACGTCGGGGGATCAAATTGTAAATGAAACTAAGGAAGAGCTTTCCACTGTTCACACAATAATTATTTTGTCTGATCAATTTAACAAATTAACTTTTACATTATGTATATTCAGTAGCGAATTAAGACAGCGCGATTCAGGAAACTGACAGATTTTATTACCGCCATCTATCGCTACTGATTAGTAACACATGCCATTAAACAAAAATTGAGGTATGATATATTTTACAATCCATATATTTATTATTTTTTTGAAAAAAAATTTACTAATATTTTTTTTTTTATAAATATAAAAAAAACAATGAAGTTAAATAGAGGCAAGGATACGTAGGCTGGAGATTAAATAAATGACAAATAAAATATTAAACAGATTAGAGATTATTATAATGAGCATATGAGAGAGAGATGATATAAAAATTTGCCCAATTTCTGAGAAGAAGTTGGTAACTATTAATATGTGGTGCGTTGTTATACTGTTACATTGTAATAAATGAATATGCATATGTTAACATATTTCTCTAATTTAATATTATTTAAATAATATTTTGTATACTAACAGGCTACCCGCCCCGCCCCGGCTTCGCAAAAATTGGGGTTTACTGTTGTATATCATATGTATATGTATACAAACAAATATTGAAATACGATCAATATCGTGCCATGCGATCTTGAGTATTGCGCTAATACGTCATACCCCCACGACCTCACCCGCCCACGTCTGTTTTTCATGAGCTTAACATCATATAAAACTACTGATCCAAATAATAAGCGATTTACTATTATATTATTATTATTTGATTGATATTTTGAAGTTTATATTCAAAAGATCTATCACATTCCACAGTTGAATATAAAGATTTAATTTGTAAAGGCATAATTTCTTGTTTCTGTCGAGCTTATATTTTATTAGTAAACTTTTTTGGAGACTATTTTAATTAAATAGTAACCGAGATGTAAAATATTTTCTTACCTTCAGATTAACGGAAACCCTAAAGCAGGTCTGCGATTATTGTTCATTTTGCCAAAAGATTATACAGCTTAAAAGATTTATAGCGGTTTTTTAATATAAATTCCTTAGTTGTGCTTATATAGAATAAATTTTAAAATCAAATTTAAACAATTAAAAGAAATTTAAACAATTCAATCTAAGAAAATATCCATACCAAATTCCTCCTGCAATTGTCAGTTCTTAGTTTATATTTGCAATTTACACATACAGTCATGTGTGCATAATATATAGCTAACATACAAACAAAACAACTTAAAACGATATCATCATTTTTACTAGATTACATCACATACTTACATCTAAACATTATTTTGTATAAAAGTTCGAAATTTAAGCCACCCGAGCGATTCAATGTACAACAAATATTTTGAAATGACAGCGATGTCGGCTATTGAACCATTCAGTTTCAGGTAAAACAACAGCTCAAGTTCCATTGTAAGTAAAATGTTATGATAGTTTAACACTAAACTACTCATAGTTTCCACTTGCACATTTCAAATATTTTGATTAAACCGTTGTCGTAGTAGTGGTTATGTTGTGACATTCCCGCGTATAGCTTACTGCAGTGTGACCTTTCCCGCAAGGTTTTCAGGTCGAGGTTAAAGGTAGCCTATCCGGTCCCAGGTGGCTGCCAGGGGCATTTTATATTGTTGTCAATGAAGGTAATTTGGTCTGCTTTGTGGTTCATTAATAACATTTTGTGCTCATATCTATTTCTGTACAAATATAATTCCGGGTTCCCAAATGATAATCGGTGCGTTGTGATTTGAAAATAAAAACAGAATTAATCCGTAGTTAGCCCGAGTCATAAACATTAAGTCAAATTTAGGTCACATTATATTTTGTCATCGTAATGATAACAACATATAATGTGACCTTAATGTGCTCAAATATAACCATAACATACGGTAATTAAAATGATGGATCCAAAACATATAGTTTTAAATTATGTTCTCAATATATTCTCGTTAATATATGCACACAAACTCCAAACATTTTTTGGTTATTTATTTTTATTCCACAGGCTTTTCATATGAATGTAAATTACCCTGTTACGTTACTCGTATCTCGGTCACGATAACAACACAGTTTGATGGAATTAATTAGTATATTATAATGCTTTTTTCATTATTTCAGAGGTTTTTTTGGTAAAAAAAAACTGTATTTTTTAATTCTCTAAGAGACACGTAAATCATTTAAATGGTTTTAATGGATATAAATATGTATGAGTTTGAGATATTTTTAATTAAATTTGTTTCAGACATTTCATTTAAATTTGGTATTCTATTTGATCGTTCACTGTCCTTAAAGATCGCAAAGTCACCAGCACACTTCGAACTCTCGAATATAGAATTACGAAACTTGGAGTATTTTAAACTTTGTAATTTAATACCTCCTTTTATAATTCTGTATTATTAAGCCAAGACCAAAGCGAGATTAGGGCGGCTCTAGAACAGCTTAAAAACAACAAAGCTCCGGGAGATGACGGAATCACAACAGAGTTGCTTAGGGCAGGCGGGACTCCGGTCCTGAAAGAGCTAGCAAGCCTCTTTAATTCCGTCATCCAACATGGCAAGACCCCGGAAACGTGGAGCGGGAGTGAGGTGGTACTGTTTTTCAAGAAAGGTGATAAAACCCTCTTGAAAAACTACAGACCAATCTCTCTCCTGAGTCACGTGTATAAGCTGTTCTCAAGAGTCGTCACGAACCGTCTCGCCAGACGACTTGACGAGTTCCAGCCCCCAGAGCAAGCCGGCTTTCGATCAGGCTACAGCACCGTGGACCACATTCATACTGTTCGGCAGATTGTGCAGAAGACCGAAGAGTACAATCAGCCGCTGTGTATGGCATTTGTGGACTACGAGAAAGCCTTCGACTCCATCGAAACCTGGGCAGTGCTCGACTCATTGCAGAGATGTCATATCGACTGGAGATACATCGAGGTACTGAGATGTCTATACAACGCCGCTACAATGACTGTCCACATCCAGGACTGTAAGACGAAGGCGATCCAACTGCGCAGAGGGGTGAGACAGGGGGATGTAATATCTCCGAAACTGTTCACCAACGCGTTGGAAGACGTATTCAAGACGCTGGATTGGACTGGATGTGGAGTCAATGTAAACGGCGAGTACATCTCACACCTTCGATTTGCCGATGATATCGTCATCATAGCAGAGTCGCTGGAACAACTAACCAAAATGCTGCGTAGCCTTAGTGAATCTTCCCGGCGTGTCGGTCTCGGTATGAACTTGGACAAGACCAAGGTCATGTTCAATAGGCATGTTGTGCCGGGACCGATATACGTCGAAGGGAAACCTCTCGAAGTTGTTAGGGAATATACCTACCTAGGACAGGTTATACAAGTCGGTAGGAACAACTTCGAGAAGGAAGCCGATCGAAGAATTCGCTTGGGATGGGCAGCATTTGGCAACCTTCGTCAAGTCCTCACGTCGTCCATACCGCAATGTTTGAAGACGAAAGTCTTCAATCAATGCGTCTTACCTGCCATGACATACGGTGCCGAAACGTGGACACTAACTGCGGGACTAGTCCACAAATTCAAAGTCGCTCAGCGTGCTATGGAGCGAGCTATGCTCGGAGTATCTTTGAAGGATAAGATCAGAAATGAGATTATCCGGAAAAGAACCGGAGTCACCGACATAGCTTGCAAAATTAGTAGGCTGAAGTGGCAGTGGGCTGGTCACGTATGTCGTAGGACCGATGGCCGTTGGAGCAGACGAGTCTTAGAGTGGAGACCGCGGATCGGCAAACGCAGCGTAGGGCGCCCTCCAGCCAGGTGGACCGATGACCTTAAGAAGGTGGCGGGCACCGACTGGATGCGGAAGGCGGAGGACAGGGAGCTTTGGCGCACCTTGGGAGAGGCCTATGTTCAGCAGTGGACTAAATGATTGGCTGTTGATTGATTGATTGATTGTATTATTAAAAATATATTTTGACTATTTTAAAAAAAATCCTTTCTTAAATGCTTTAATTAAATTCACAATTCTATTATATAACGAAATCTCAATTACTTTTTATATATTTTGGAAGAATAACACACGATACCCAATATATGAAAATACTGTAACATGATTACGTGTGATTAATTTTTTTTTTTTTAAATCAAAATAATAACAAAATTAGATTAGCAGAGAGTAATCATACGTAATAAATATATTCAATTCAACGTAAGCATTGGCGCCAGTAGAATAATACTGCATTCGGTATTCTCAAGGTCATGCAATATCCTAACTGGCTCGAAACTTTCTAAGTAAGGCAACAGAACAGTTGTGAAACATAATTAACTTAATATACTGCATATTGTCTGCAGTATGTTATGTCATCATATATTGTTATTATTATAATTTATAAAGATGATTTAAAATATCCTTTTGACAGTTTTGTAGCTGTAGATACAAAGGTTGACATTATGCAGATGAATCTGTAGACTTAAGCATAGACTGTGTATACCTGAACAAGGTCATCGTCATAACTATGAATAAATTATAATGATGATGAGCGATGCGAGTGTGTTTCCTTTCATTTACAATAATTTATAAGTTTGATGAAACATTGTGAAAAGAAAATAAAAAGAAATGTTTTGGTTTATCCAATTATTTTATTATTAACAAACATGCTTTACAAAAACCTACTTAGGCCAAAGTAAATTAATCGTGTTCTTTCTCGTAAATGCACTAAAAATGTAGCGAATAAGCTCAAATTGTCTAGAAATAATTCATTGTTATAATTTGTTTAATATTAATGATTTCCAATTAATGTAATGATTGCAGTTTTATTCATTGAAAATTCGTTAACGTTTTACAAAATGTTTTCGCGATGTGATACTAAATGCATACTTTATCACGTTCAGCGAAGAGATTTATTACGACATATTTGTTGCTATTTTCACGATTGCGTTTGATTTGTATTTCAAAAAGCTAGAATAGATAAATCTACTAAAACACAACAATTTTTCTACCTTAAATAACTAACAAAACTAAACAATATGCAGTACTATTACTTATGAATAATTATTTATATATATATTTATATTTATTTATTTTATGAAATTGTTCTAAATAGAAACAAGAATAAATTGCGATACACTTAGAAATATATAGATAAAGTTTAATGTAGAACATTTGCATGTTAAAAGGCAAGATCAATCACTAAAGCGACCATAGTTCACGAACACGTGTGTCTGACATCTCAAATCTCGTAACTGGCTAGTGAAAATTTGCTATTCATATTTCGTTTAAACTATAGTGATATTTAGAATAAAAAATAAATAATACCATGAGATTTAATACTGTACAAAAAAACATGAATGAATTAATTTACTGAGTATTACTTTTATTTGATAGAATTCATTTTCAGAATTCAATCCACCGATTGAAATGAAATAAAAATAAAACTGCATTCGTTTCTTTTTGAATACTTACATAACATTGATGGTTTGCATTCAAGCTTAAAACGAATAATCACTTGTTTTATTCAACTGCTAAGCAAAACCAACATAAGAATAAAAACGTACATATTTACGTTTAAAAGTTAATATAAAATAATACGCAAGCATTGTCAGTATTGTAACAAAAATAATAAGTTTAATAATTGCATGTCATGAGGTTATGTCTAACGGAAGTCTCCTTTCACCTTAGGTAACAATTCAATTATGGCGAATACTATCTTTAAAATTTTCAGAATACGTATACGGGAAAGTAATATTAAATATTTGTAATAAAAAATCCTAATTTACAAATGACGTCACGTAAAACAGATACTGTATACGTGTTCAAGTGTTAGATGCTCGCATAAATGATCAGCAAACTTACTCGACCTTAAAAGCTTACATAATTCATGCAAGCTTCAACGGCGAGCTGGCCTCATTTAGCATAAGGGAAAACTTGTTCAAAATACAATTTTAGTTTAAAATTTATGACAGTAATTTGGTCTTTAGTAGAAATTTTTACATATATGTAAAGTTAAAATAACTATGGTTACAAACTCGTTTAATAAAATGTAGTTTTTTAAGAGCATTCAATTTACGTTTTAATAAAAGTTGTTTGATGGTAGATAAGATTTTTAATCTGTGTAGAGGCCTTCGTACAGCGAGCGAGGCATATGTTCGGCTAACAAAGACTTGAGCTTCTCGCGTGGGGACACAGGGGTGTAGCGGGCGAGCGGGAAGGTCCGGGTCACACCGTCGCTTAACGCGCGAGTCACCGCAGTCAGGTCAGCATCCTGAAAATGAAAAAATAATTAATCTTTTTACGAACATTGACGTAAAATCTTCTACAATATTGAAGAATAGGAAATTTTGTGTCGATAATTATGATATTAAGTTATTGTTATACTGAAAATTTTATATTAAAATGTAATTGATCGCCGTTCCTGATTGCATGGCTGTGATAATGGATGTATGGCCCTGTTATGTAACCGGTATGAGCATGGCGAATAGTGTGAACACTACACGGGCTAGCAATATCGCCTGAAACGAGTCATGTTTGTAGCGATGCATCAAGAGATTTAAAACGTCCGATAAACGAAGTGCATACTACTATCGCTTATATTACTAATACCTTTCTCTTTTTATTTTAAGACTGAAATATTGGAGAATCAAATTTTAGTAAACGCGATATCAAAGTTATAATATTTAAAATGAAACTATTCAAGTTAAAGAACTTTAGAAATAGGCGATAATTATTATACCTATAAAGCAATTTCTACCAGACAACCTAGGAAAGAGAAGAAATATAAACAAATTGTAGGTAGTATAATTATTTGAATCAAAAGATTTATATTATTTAATAGTTATTCAAATATTCGTCGACACTGAATATACGTTTTCATTTACCGATGATGTTATATTTCTTCGGTTATTTAAATTTATAGCAGACGTAATAATTTTGGTCCATAAATCGTGATGGACTTGACTGTCTGGAAATGTACAAGATTTAAAGATACGTCAAAATATAATTGAATGTTTAAATTATGACAATAATAAATAGGTACAATTTATCGCAAGAAATCCAATATCTATAATTGCCAATCGAAAGTTCTTCATCAGTTCCAGTTCACAAATTTCTTATTGATAAATATACCAAAATAGCTATATTTATACCTATAATATTTGAGTTCTATCAATACCTCATGCATCCTATTATACGAATAATATTACAAAAATGGGTCCATACTGGAAATACATGAAATACAGTCACAAACAATCTAATAAAAAATATTTTTCCAAATTGACTTATAAATGACGAAATTCTGAGGTAACATACATGAAAAAAAAACAATTTGAGAACGTACACCCTTTTTCAAATCGGTTAATATAGCTGGCTCGTGCGGCATCACCCACATTACTGCTCCGCCCCCGTGAGCCGTAGCGTGATATTACATAGTTTTTATTCTTCTTAATAAAGCATATCTCCATATATTTTTTTAAATGGATTAGTTGATCCTACCTTAGTGCATTTAAAGAACTAAAGAATATACATATTTACATGTTATGATCATGATATAAAATAGAATATACTTAAGAACGTGTTTTTTACATTTGTATTTTTAGATTGAATATTGCGATTTTATAAATGACAACACAAGTATAACTACACAATATATCATTATACAACCAACGCGGAAATCCATATAAAACTTCAGAAGAGGACAAGAATTAAAAAAGTAATAGTTATAATATAAAAAAAATCATCACAATGATAGGCAAGAACGCTAACAACTTGGCCGTATCGCTGACATTAAAAGTGTACCAAAGGCGAATGAGTCGAAAAGACATCTCTAAATGTGAAGTGGGTATAATAAGAAGCAGTAGTGTTCATTGAAGGGCTATTGAAGGTACTCGACTCGGTATTCATTATATAATAAATTTACTTAATCTTGATAAACTTAACAAAAACAAACAGAAAAGAGTAGGTATGGTAAGCTTTTCGTAAGCGGCTTGAGCGCTTAAACCGTATAGTACTTTATTCCTAATATCTAAAGCCTTGTAGGATCTAACTTTGATGGGTTTAATATAATTCTATTGTTTTAATTATTACCCTTTTCAAAGGCATGTGAATAATGTGACATATAAAGTTCAATGACCCTTACAACGCGACAAAACGAGCTCTGCCTGCAGACATGAAAAATTTCTCTTTTCGCTTTTGTTTCATTGTAATCAAAATGTGAGAACAGGAGGTTTTTAATTTATTTTAGTGTTGCATATACATGTCGGTTACAAAAGGTGACCGACATATGCAAACTAAATTGGATTTAATTTACTCCAGTAGCGCTCGAGTAATTTCAGATCGTAAATAAATTATCTATTACGTTCTTTTTTACCAATTAATTTAGAAAATAAACGAAAAAAAAATTGCGATTAGAATGTGTTATACAGTGATGTTGAAATGTTGTGGTAATGTGTTGTACTTACAGGGCTTTTAGTATATTTCTCTAAGCTGCGGAGTGCTTGTTCGAAATAGTCTTCTCCGTAGGCACCCTTTTGTTCGTCGCTAAGCCTCTTCCACATATCGCGAGCCTGTTCCAGAAGTTTTTCCTCTGAGAGCCACGCGCTGCCCGTCGTATATTCGCCAGCGGCAACGACCACCTGACACGAATTTATTATTTACTTGTATGAAAGGAGCAAAAACATTGTTTATTTAAAATAATCTGCTATTGGTGATATAAGAAAAATGGCATCGAATTTATTATTAATACGCCTTTCCATCTTTCCAAGATCCTTCATCTTCGCTTTCGTGAATTTTTTTCCCCTTTATTTTAACATCTCACTTCGAAAGTTTGATAATCTTATTTCTATTACATAAACCCTTTTCGTCCTTTAACGGTACGAATATTTTATATAATAAAATGAAAGTATTCTTCTTTCTAGATAAATTTTATATCATACAACTTTAATTTGAATTATTAAATTGAATATTATTAAAGAAATTCAATTGAAATGAGAACCTCTTTCTTTTTTGTAGTCGGTTAAAAATAAAAAAATACTTTAAGAGGTACTTTTAAGAGAATACTGTTAAGTTAGTATATATTTTTAACATTTATTTGAAGTTATTTAAACAAATAGTCGATTTTTGTAAAATGAAGATTAATCGATGCTGAAAGAGAGTTGATCAGAAAGTTCCGAGCTTTTTGAACAACACAAACAAGTTTATAGAGGGTTTCTGAACAAGTATGTTTCTAAAACTTCACGAATCAAATTATCGCCGCTAATTGAGTCTTGGAAGTAACAGCGTTGACGCCCTACGTTTTGGTTTCGTCTTTGCAAGCCAGCTACATAGGCACTTATATAATGTAACGAAATTATGTTTGAGAGAACAGGTAGTATATGGTAAAAGCGTAATATTAATATGGCCCAATCAGTATTTATTGCAAAACTCTTTAGTACAATTACGTATACATAGGATCTTTCAACAGAGCATACAAACTGAGTCTTTCCTCAGTCGGTTAATATTATTTTTCTTTCAGCTATTTTTGCATTGTAATAATGCAACTTCTGTTGCATTTCGACATAAAAATAGAATATTGAAGCATAAGAATATTTGAAGTTTTCAAGTGACAATACGTAATGTCCCACAGCTGGGCAAAGGCTTCTTTCTACTTTTGAGAAGAAGTTTATTCTATTACGCCACTCCAATGCGGGTTGTTGAACACATGCAGATTTTCTAACATTTTTCACATTATTCCGAGCACAGATATTAACACAAATGTCCATAAATTCAGTATCCATTAGTAAAAAGTTTTTACTTTAAAGGTACTCCTCTACCTTTATTACCCCAGGTTATTGTTTGAGAAGTTGTAAATATAAAATTTTTTTATGAAATATTCGTCGTTATTAAAATGATTCCGATTACATCAAATTATTTCGTTTACATAATAACGTATAAAATTGTACATAATTTAAATGTGTTGATATTTTCGTGTTAGCAGTTATGTATAATTAAGAGGAACTAAATTAATGATTTCATAAATTCAATGCAAATTCATATTCTTAGAAGTTCAAGTCTTTTCAGACCTGTTACGTGACCCAGTCAACCACAGCTTTTGATACGGCCTTTTAATGACGTGTTTATAATCAAGATTACTACGACTGCGAATGCTAGTTACTATGCGGTTTGGATTAACTAGTTTCTAAGACAATTAAAACCTTAATAACTTTACCATTATGAGGTGACTATTGTTTAATTAGAAACACTAGACTCGTTTCATATAAGCTTATAGCTTCATATAGCTTATTTTACAGTTTATATGTTAATATATTGTTATTACATAGTTTTATGAAACTTGCGTATTTTTGTTTGAATATTTGCAACTCAATAATCACAGGTTTAGGATTTCAAAAAAATAATAATTTGATAAACTATTTTATTTTTAAATTTCGAAGGCACTAAAAATGTTTAAATATAACTAGTTAGTTCATTTTTAAGTTATTTTTAATTTAATTTTTCAATAAAAAGTGTTGTTTTTGTTTACACGTTAACGTTACTTATTTTAAATTATCAGAAAATGTTATTGTGTACAACACGGTGGTGTGATGTTGCAGAAAATATTTACGGCTCACACAGTGTAGTAACTAAGTCTCGTAATTTAGAGATAATAACGCTAGGTCGTGTAATGACGCTACGTAATCCAATAGACGGTGTGTTCATTTTACAAAATTATATTTGAAATAATATATTTTTTTGTACATTTAATATGAACACTAAAGGGTTCTTATTATATAATGTTTGTATAATTTATTGTTTATTATAAAATGTGTACTAAATTTTGAACATTACACCTTTAATTTAGTACTCAAATAGAGTGTTTGATTCTTTTTTAATATAGGTAGGCGGTGGGGAAAAATTAATACCTCTTAGTTAGTGGTCACCACCTTTGGCGATGTAAGAAAAAATCGTCATTCCTTACATCGACAATGCGCCACGAAACTTGTAAACTGGGTTACACCTTCAAACCGGAACACAACAACAATAAGTATAGCTGTTTAGTGGTCTAGCAGAAAATCTGATGAATGGGTGGTAGCTATCCAGATGGGTTTGCACAAAGCCCTTCCACAACTTAATATTTTAGTTTTTTAAAGAAACCATAACATGTATTCTCTCATAACAAACGTCATTGCAAATATTTCTACTCCAGTATATAATACACAAAGTAGTATACTTTGTATATATATGTTCTAAATAATTCCAAAACATATTTGAACGGGTTACAGTTACGATATATTTTTCTGTTGACATTATATTGAATTGCTTTTTGAACAATGCAATTCAAATCAGATCTAATATTAACTTAAAAAAAGCAAATAAAAGAGTCATATTTACTCGGCAAATTGTATAATAAAACGCAAAACAATCTACTAAATATGTTTACTTTAATTAAAAAACTTTTGTTTGTGTGATTCCAGTAAGCTTCGCGAAAACCAAGTTGTCTCTGTTCTTTAGGGTCATTTTAATGTTGTGAGCCCTTATTCCCTTAATTAGTCTAGTCTAAAGATTAGTAGTAAAATATAATCAGCATCATGACTTACGACGTCGACGCCACGTGGCTTAAGTTCCCGACGTAGACATGCGGCAAGAGCGTCGAGCGCTGCGAGCGACGCGGCGTGGACACCTCGTACTGGAGCCGCAACATGGGTCAGGATAGACGAAGCCAATACAATGCGACCTTTCGCCCGTCGAACCAGCGGCAGCATCACTTGAACTAGTCGAGCTGGTCCTGTAAAGATATGTCCAATTAAGCTAGCTTGGTATAAACTTTTAACGTTTATTTATACGTTTATGCTATTTGGTATCTCCCATGGTTAATTTTATGTCAAAGTTTCACATTTTCGTGAAAAATTATAAAATGAATTATTTTAAGATTGCCGTTAATGTAAGGACATTAACAGTCCATTAAGGGCATATATATTGTGAGGTAATTGAATTAGAACCTGTCTTCCTTAATAAAGATTAATTTACATGTGTTATCCATTATCTGTTTTTGGTAATGGTATAAAATAATAATTATATTCTATTTCATAATGGAATTAAATAATTATTAATTTAAAGCTCATTGAATTAATAAAATGTATATAATTAAATAGTATTGAACAAAATACCCTTTTCATATTTTAAATGTGAGTAAACAGTTTGTTTAATTTTGAAAGGAATTTTGAAGACAGTATAATAATACATCGTAGAACAATAGTTCTAAATTACAAATTACTACCTAATTTATTGAAGGAATTTCACTTGTATGTCGACAATATGTACATATAAATTTGCCACAAGCTCAATCTAAGTTGACCTAAATTTCGGCTCTCCGAGGCGTTCGATCATTTAAAATAGTAAAATAAATGATTATACGGTTTTTATGTTATTAAAACCACAAGGTATTCGTATTTAGGTTTGTGGTGCAAGTTGCCCTCATTCCTTTTTCACTATAAATTGTATCCGCGAAACCACTCGTTACGAATTTCTGTAAATTTTTTTGGAGTTTTTTCGAAGTCGTCGCTCCGTGCGGGTTTTGAAAAAATCACGTAACACTTTTTCTAGTCCATACATGCACCTTAACATCTTCCATGTTTTCATATTTTTATGCATACAAATTAAAAACACATGCAAACTCGGTCGTATTTAATTAAGTACGTCATTTGGAAGATGAGTCATCTCAACATATTGTATAATTTTCATTCCATGCCATGAATGAAATCACGGGTGCAAAAGCATAATGAAACATTGTTCATGAAATATTAGACTTCAAGTGGAGCTGGTATCATGTTTGTTTTGTACATAGTTAGTCAGTCGGATACAAAGTTTTAAATTGATTTTGTTGGACAATATCGAGCTTTACGCAAATGCAAAAATTTTTTTTTTAAATTTTTAATAATGAAACAAAAAGTAGTAGCATAGTCTAGTATAACTAACAAAACATTTTTTTTATTATAATAAATATCTCATTATATACAAAATATATATTAATAAGAATATCTTTACTAATTAAAAGCTCAATATCTATTATTTGGCTTTTATTAGCTTACAACAATAAATAATAAATATTTCGTACTCAATAACATACATTTTAAGTAGTAAATTAAAATCAATATTTCAATGAACCAAGCGGATGGGTATCAGATATTTTATAAAAGCATTTGGTTCAACTGATAAAAAATAACGAGATCTGTCATGTATGTAGTGACATAACAGCTATTCACTAAACGAGAATTTTTTGTCTAAATAACAGACATTATCGCTGAAGTTTATTTGTTACATACATTCATATAACTAGTAAATACTATTAATTTATTTTGATCTACATTTGTAATTTTTTTATTAATCGAAATTAAAAAAAATGTTAATAAGCTTTGTCATTACTTGATAGATACATACATTGATACATACATTATGATGTTTACGTAAATATACAGTGCAGTATCTAAAATGATTATTTAATAATATTTTAAAACCTATGATTATATAATATTTTTAACCATTATCGTGCAAAGAAGAAACTACGTTGCACTAAATTGTTATATAGTAGCTTATTTTTATATGCTTGATATATTCGAATTCTAATATGCAGTAATACATGTAAGGTAAAATCTGTTTGCTGAAAACATATAACAGTATCCTACCGCCATCTATGTGACACAAAAAGCAGCTTGTATTCTTACAGCCATCTAACAGCAGAGCGGAGCAATACGGTGTATTTGTATAGAGTGTACCTAAAAGGTTGACATCCATTGCTCTTCGTACTACCGAGAACGGCACCCATTCCAGTTCGCCGAGTGCACACCATGACTCGCAGTTGACGATGGCCCACAATCCTTGAGCGCCCTCTGGCAGATGATCAACAATATACAACGACGCCGAGAGTATCTGGAAACCGAAGTTACGTAATAGTTATACACAAATAACGAGTGAGGTCGCTTAAAATTAGTTTGAAGATTTATTACAGTTTTATTTTGTAATTCGTTATTTAGTTAACATATTTAAATTAGTTATTTTAGTTAACATTAAATAAAATAAATGTCGCCGTCAAGAGACGCCCGATAGATGTGACAGATTAAAAATGATCGTTTATAAATAAATATGGAGTAAAATAAATAAAAATGTGTTTTTTTTTTATAAAACATGGTTCGTGTGTTTGTGCAAATACACTGCACTCACTCATACAGAGAAGCAACGAAGTACCTATATAGTATTCGCCAAGCACACAAAAAGGAGTTTGCAGCTTTTTGCGCTCCAGGCCGTTTACCGTCACGTTAAACGACCGAATCTTTATCCAAGACGCACCAATAAATGTTTCATATCAATGAATATTTGCTACTCTCAATGCTTTCACGACAAATTAAATTACGACAATTTCAAATAAAAATCAACGATATTTAATATATATTTATATAATTAATGATATTTTAAATAAAAATATAAATGAAATGTTTTCGAATAACGAACCAAATAAGAAACCCAATTAAGACAAAGGACGTCCGGATGAACTTATGAATTTTGACAAAATATTATAAATCAAAGACAAGTCTGCATGTAGGCGGGTTTATAGCTGAAAGGATAGTTATTTTCCATTTTTATTAATTGTGAGTACAAGGTTAAATTGATGTTGGCTGCGAGCGGTACACGGTATAATATCGGCCTTTATTAGACTTTGTTAATAATCTCGTTAATTTAAATATTATTGTCTATAAATTATGGAAGCTTTAAAGCTTATTCGTTGGATTTATTAAACATGTATTTTTAGTATCATGTATTATTATATTTTTATTTTTGTTGTTTGGCTTAATATTTTTTTAACTGACCTGTGTTTCGGACGTAATATCCAGTTGAAGAGTATGTAATCTTCCTGAACAATCTTCTTTCAACATATCCGCATCAATGTTACCAGCTTTACTCTGAAAGCCTGCAAAAACGTGGTATCCTAGGTCATCCAACCTCCTGGCCAGGGCATTTCCTAAAACATTATCACATCCCGTTACCAGCACTGCCTTCCCTGCTGCTGTCACCTATAACATAAATGACAATATTTTGATTATGCGAAAATGATTATTGGAAAAACGCGAACATCGATCAAAACAAAACGTACAACAGGAACTCGCAATAGAGGTGCTTTATATTTGTTGCATTTTTAAACTATGGTTCTTTCCTATAACAGTATCATTCAATCAAATACTAAAAGTGAATAACGAGGGTATGACGTCAGGCTAAAATTCAAACTAGGATTTAATTGGCAATGTCGAACACAATACTCTTTGCCATCCATCACTTTATGATGTTTAACTGTTTCTTTATTTTCTTTAGGGAGAAAATGATTGAATGGACTATTGCCCCTGATGCTGAGTGGTTGAAGCGCAACCGGGGTGAGGACAACTAAATTTCATGTTCTTTATTTGTTTTTATGATTCATCTTGAGCTCGGCAGTGGAATTAAATATTGTGAATAAGCTTGTATGTTTTTGGTGACAAATCTAATAATTTGTGAATTTGATCTTTAAATACAATAAATCTTTAGATTTTGGTCACCAAACACATATGTATTCATCAGCTCACATTAAAGCCGTGTGGTTGATTAAGCTCTAAACCTTCCTCTTTAATAGAAGGAGGCCCTAATCTATTATATTATATTCTAATAACAGTGGGACATTTAGAGTCACTATTGAAGAATCAGCCCACTCAGATAGGCCTGCACAAAGCCTTATCACTAGGTAAACAAAATGATACAGATTATAATAAATATAGCAAAGCATATACTTTTATAATATCAGCTTCAAAAACAGGTGACGTATATTACCGTCATAACGATAATGACATAACGTATAAATTTCATCGCGCGTAAATGATTATATCAGCTTGTTTTTGTGAAACACTTTGACAAAAAAATGCGACAAGCGTACATTCTTAATGAGTTCTAATTCATTAAAATGAGTACCATATAAACTTTATTAAGTAAATATTTTTGAATTCACATATTATATTAAAAAAATGCAATCATACAAAATAAGAAAAGAATCCGGGTTTGTTAAAAAATATTTTTAATAAATGCTTTACAAATATCCATCATCATCATCATCATATCAGCCGGAAGACGTCCACTGCTGGACAAAGGCCTCCACCAAGGATTTCCACGTTGGCCGGTCTTGCTGCCCGCATCCAACTATTCTAACCGCGACTCATTCTAAGTCGTCGGTCCACCTTGCAGGGGGCCTGCCCACGCTGCCTCTTCCGGTTCGGTTTACAAATATTAATTGAAATATATTAATGATTATAGTTATTATTTGATAATAGCTATGTTAATGTGCCGCTATCGAAACGCTTTGAAGTACTTATATTCAATTCAGCAATTTATATTCAAGTTTATGCTAATAATTATATTCTTTTTATTAAAAAAAGACTAATAACTCAATGAAAAATTCAATAAGTTTTTAGTGTATTTCAATTTGAAGGTTAATATTTTTATATTATTTGATTTTTATATTATATATTAAATAAAGTGTTATGATAATTATTAATAGAACATACTATAATAAAAAAAATCTATTAAATAAACTAATTAATTTTAAATCATACAAAGATATAAGATAATTATTTCAGTTTTCAGCGAATTAGCGAAAATATAAATATATCCAATATCTCAAAAGATCAATCTAGATTATTAATATTTCAATAGCGAAATAATATTATTGTCAACTGAATATTCTGCCTGTATGTGAACTAACGCGACAAATTAAGTGTATAGCGCGGCAGATTGACTTTGAGGTAGATCAGCAAACTTGAATCGTGGAAATTAGTCCAAAGTAACAATATTTTTTCTTGCAATATTTACCATTCCTTTTATTATTGCGAATCAGTTGTCTACTATGAAGTCGAACTTATTAGGCGTAACGTAAAAAAAACGACAAAGACGCCTTGTGTCAGAAACAAAGTCAAACCTAAGTGAACATAGTCAAACCTATATGTCTGTTTTGTGAGTACCTTTTTATCAGTAGAAAAAGTGGTATCATTCAGTTTGGCTTATGACGTGGATTAAATAAAAGATCGTTTCGAAAAAAGGTAGCAGCAACGTTGATTAGCTTCGGGCCTAGTTGAAAAAATTGCCACTCGACGCTCCATGTTTCAGTCCACGATCAGGCCTAGATACCTTATCTGGGCCTTTACTTTTTATATAATCGCCCTTCGTGGACCATGGAACAGGAGGGCCTCCGTTCTGGATATTGAGACCCTCATGCCCAGCATTTCCATCCGGTTCACGATGAGAGTTGTTCCGACATTGGTCAGACGTGCCGCTTCCCGAAAGTCCCACTTTGTCGCGGTGATATGGGTATTATCTATGTAACACAACACCCTCATACCGGAAGGACGGGAGCTTTCAGAAGCAAATCGAAGCCAATGTTCCACAGAATTGGGCCGAGAACCGAGCCCTGTGGAATGAAAGGAATACCTTTCGCAGGTTATATAATTTACTTTGTCTTGACTAGGACTAAGCCGAGATGGCCTAGTGGTTAGAACGCGGGAATCTTAACCGATGATCGTGGGTTCAAGCCCGGGCAAACACCACTGAATCTTCATGGGCTTAATTTGTGATTATAATTCATCTCGTGCTTGATGGTGAAGGAAAACATCGTGAGGTAACCTGCATGTGTCTAATTTCGTTGAAATTCTGCCACATGTGTATTCTACCAACCCGCATTGGAGCAGCGTGGTGGAATAAGCTCCAAACCTTCTCCTCAAAAGAGAGAGGAGGCCTTACCCCAACAGTGGGACATTAACGGGCTGTTACTGACTAGGCGCCGATAAAGTAGCTTTTAACCTCTTAAGCACAAAACTCTCACTATCAAGCAAGAGCTCAACTACTCATTAGTTAAAGCTTATTACACGTAGCTCTTAACGAATCATCAGTGCGTCACAGAAATTAATCTGCGCCCAACTATTTGCATTGACCCAGTGCATAGACTGGATCATTTGTTCTGGAAACACTTGATAAAATCCAATATTTTATAAATTTAATCAATTATTTATACTGACTACCTTAAGAAATTTCACACAAGAATATACAATGGTTTTTTTATTAGTGTTAATATTCAGAGAATGGAATTCATAGGACGAGCGACGAAATAAAATTTTCGTAGAAAATAGATGGTGACAGGTTGATTGATGTCCGTTATAATAACTGCTGAGTGAATGTTTTATTCAGCAATTGTAAGTACTTCCAGCCATGCGTGACGTAATGACGTTCAAGGTATTTTGGGGTTGCCCAATCGTTAATTCTTAATTCCACCGTCCTATCACAATTTACAGTCACGCACAAACAAAAAAAACTATTTGCATAATTATTATTATTGCTATATCACTAATGTTCTTATTTGTCCAATAATATTATGTTAAATATTTCATTATCTGATAGATTACTGTAATCAGTCAGTCACACTATTTGTCGTGGAAACTGCAATGATATGCATGTTTTATAAATATGCGAGTTTTCCATTTCAATTGGATGTACGAAGCCCTAAAAAAGCTTTTTTGAAGAACACAGATTTAATTTAAAAGTATGCAGTATTGTTATTTCGCTTCTTATTTCTAGAGTTTGTGGGTTGGCTTTAGTATCCGGTTGCAAACTTTCCATTGCTCTTTTTTTTTAAACGGTAATTTATGTTTAGATTTCTATTTATAAATATTAAACATTAGGTACATCAGTGTTCTTCAAAATTTAATTCTTGAGGTTGTTTATATGAAAAGTGCAAGATATTTTAGGATTTCGTACGTCCGACGAATGAATAAAACCCTTATAGGATCGCTCTTGCCTGTCCGCCTACCTTCTCCGTATGCATAAGACTAAAAATAGTTAAAATTTGCTTCGAGAGTTCTCCTTGCTGTCTTTTAGTCCTTTTTCGTTTACGTGGAAATAAGTTCTCGCTGTAGGGTTAAATAGGGGAAATGGCAAAGGTTAAAAAAAAAGGGTTGGGCAGATAAGGTTACTCAAAGCTTCTGACATTTAAGAATCGTCGAGAGTTCAGAGACGGTGCCAATGGGAAATCCTTTCGGGTTCTCGGGTTATGTTACCCTGTTACTAACTTTACGCCAATCGTCGATCTTTCTATCTTCGGAATTTCCTTAGAACTGTAGCTAAACAGTTGATTTGTTGTACTAGATAACAGAGTAAAGCAAGCCTGTAGGTTCTACTTACTGTATACCCGTACTACTTTACATATAATCTACCGCCAAACAGCAATACGTAGTATTGATTTGTCCGGTTTAAAGGGTGAGTGAACCAATGTATGTAACTACAGGGACATAAGGGACATAACATTTCAGTTCCCAAGGTTGGTTGGTGCATTGGCGATCTTTATAGTGGCAATGTCAATGAGCGGTAGTGACTTACCATCAGGTGGCCTATATGACGGTCGGCCTACCTTTCAAATAAAACAAATAAATAAGAATGCGTATATCCATTGTATTTATGACTTGACGAATAATAATAGCAATAAAAAGTTCAGGCCCAATGATTGTACGGGACCAATTAAGAGCCAGACTCGTACTTGCCTGGTTCTATTTTTATAGCAAGGGAAACATAAAAGTAATTTCTCAGATATTAATTTAAGTTAGAAAGTAGATTTGAATACATTTCTCGCTTTATATATTAGAAAAGAAAGGTTTAAGATGTATATTTAGGAGTGACTATTTTGTGAAAACGACCGTTAACCTATTTTTAAATTGGACTTTCGAATAGAGTGGATGACGCAAGTGACTATGCCGAGGTTGGCAGCACATGCGAATGCTACCTACACGTAGAATTGCAAACGTATTTGACTGAATTGACAATAATAAAAGTCAATATAAATACACTATTAATTAATTAAAAGCCATTTATATTTATTAATATTTTAAAAATATTTATTCCATTATGATTTAAATATGTAGGATTTATTTACATACTAGATACACGTCCCGGCTTCACGCGAGTAGAACGTTTATTGTTATATTTTTATTACGGATGAATCTTTAAATTCTGCTGTGCTATTTAGAAGAACTATTAAAAAAATAACATAGCTTTACTTAGCTTTGCCGCTTACACACCTGTCCCAGAAACTTTTTCCAAGCGTCATGCCATGGATGTGTTATAAAAATAATTTATTGTTAAACACTAGGTAAACCGGAAGTCAGTGAAATTGAGAGCGAGAAATATAGTAATACTAGTTGTCCGTCCATAAAACGTTTATATTGAAGGACAAACATACAAAGAAAAATTCTTGTTTTTATTTGGGCCAGAAAATTACTGGGCTTACATAGAATTAATTGAATTTAGGAATACATAAAGAAAAATAATATTAACATTAATTTTTGTTTATATAGAAAATTTTAAAATACAAATGATAAATTTAATTTAAAAAAAAAAACGATTTGTAAGAATCTTATTCAGAAGTAATTATAATATAAATAGGATGTATTTGACATTTGCTATACAAGCTGATTTATCCTAAAATTTGTTTTGTGCCAATTTACGCATATCGTTTCCTCTGGGGACGGCCCAGTGGAGATATATATTTTTATTGAAATTATGTGAATTAATTTATTTGTAATTTATGTTTTTTATATATAACATGTTTTAAAGCGTAAATAATGTAATTGAGGAAATAATAAGGTTTCTTTATATTATATTATATTATTTATTATACAGTATTTTTTTTTCAATGTTTACTGACGGATCAACACTCGTCATCGATATCGTCATCATTTATTGATAGGTTCGCCATCTACGAAAGGCTGCCCCGCCAACTTGCGAAAAATCCTGGGATGGCTTCCACCGTGCTGGTTGGCGACCAGAGAGAGGTCCCGGTGGCGATTCCCAGGGGGGTTCGGGCGTCCCCGCGGTCTCCAGTTGAGTCTACCATCTCCGTCTCTGCGGTAAAAGTCACGGTGTCCAAAATGCGGCACCTCGTACAACTTCCATTTCCCCATACCTATTTACGCCTACAATCATGAGTTATAAAAACAGCAAGAAGAATGTTTCACAGCGGCTGCACCACCTCTCATTTTCAGTGCATCTCTCTAATATACGAGGTTTGCACTCCAATCTCTTTGCGGTCCACCACCACCTTGAGACCGCCATGCCGCACTTGCTCTTTCTCACGGAGACACAAATCACCAGTCCAGCGGATGTAGCGTACTTACAGTATCCCGGATATTCTCTTGAGCACAACTTCAAACCTCGTGCTGGGGTCTGTATGTACGCTCGTAATGACGTCTGCTGCCGGCGTCTCCGAAACTTGGAGGTACCCGATTTTTCGGTAATGTGGTGCGTATCGGATACAGGTTTGGAGCAGATTGTATACGCCTGCGTCTATAGGTCGCACAAAGGTGACCAGGAGACAACTCGGATGTTTGAGTATCTCAGCGTGACGGCTGATGCCGTCCAAAGTCGTTATCCGACTGCTCAAATGGTGTTTCTGGGGGATTTCAACGCTCACCACCAAGATTGGCTGTTCCCATACCAGAACACCGACCACGTCGGGGAGAGGCGCTCAAATTCGCAATATCCCTAAACCTCTCTCAGCTGGTACATGAAGCAACTCGGGTACCGGATGTGGACGGTCATACACCTAATTGTCTGGACCTTCTGCTGACTACCGACCCTGACCGGTTTTCAGTGTCAGTTGCAGCTTGGGCACTTCTGATCATTGTGTGATCAGGTCGGTCTTCAACTTCCACCCTCTGGACTCCGGTCCCACTGGAACCAGACGGGGGTGGCGATACAAGTCGGCAGACTGGGACGAGATGCGACACTTTTTTGCATCCTACCCTTGGCGGCAGATATGCTTCTCTTCCACTGAATTGCGACTAAGAAGAGAGCCTTTAACTCTGCTGCCAAGTCCTACAAGAAGGTTCTCAAGAAGGCTCGTTTCAACCGAACTAGACGTCTTGGAGCCAAATTAGCTTCCTACCCCCGTGGTAGTAAAGCATTCTGGTCTCTGTCCAAGTCGGTTGAGACAAACTTCGATGGACGACAGTCCATCGCTGCCTCTACTGCTGAAGCCTGACGGATCCTTGGCCTTTACGGCAACAGAAAAGGTTAACTTATTAGCGGCCCTGTTTGCCGAAAATTCGCGTCTCGATGCAGGAAGTGCCTCACCGCCAAATATACCACCTTGCGACTCAATGATGCCAGAGATACGAATTCGCCAAAGAGAGGTCCTAAAAATTCTGCGCACCTTGAACGTGAATAATCCAGTGGCCCTGATGGGATTCCAGCAATAGTCCTGAGGAATTGTGCATCTGAGGAATTGTCCCCTGTTTTAACACGCTTGTACCACCTCTCTCTTAAATCCGCTCAAGTCCCTAAAGCCTGGAAGATTGCCAACGTACAACCAGTACCTAAGAAGAATAGCCGTACCGACCCGACCAACTACCGACCCATAGCAATCACCTCCATACTTTGCAAAGGTTTGGAGCGTGTATTGAATAACAAACTCCAGGCGTACCTCGAAGAAAACGATCTCCTATCGGACCAGCAGTACGGCTTTCGTCGGAATCGATCAACAGGAGATCTCTTAGTGTACGCTACTCACATCTGGGGCGAGGCCATGGACAAGTATGGTGAAGCGTTAGCCGTTTCACTTGACGTGTCCAAGGTTTTCGAACGGGTTTGGCATGCGGGCCTTCTTAGCAAGCTTCCTAGCTACGGGATACCTGTTGGCCTTTGCAACTGGATATCAGATTTCCTGAGTGGACGATCGTTTCGAGTTGTCCTAGATGGCTTCTCGTCTGATCTAATGGCGATTAATGCCGGTGTTCCTCAGGGTTCAATTCTCTCCGCCACACTCTTCCTGCTGCATATAAAGGATCTGCTGAAACCCGGTATCTTTGGATACGCAGACGACAGCACTGTCACGGAGAGATACATATCCGGTCCCCGAGCTAGTGCAACAGAAACTCGAGAGCATAGGGAGGCCTTGGTAGAACGCATCAATTTGAGATTGAAAGAGGTTTCGAATTGGGGCGATGATAACAAAGTCAAATTTAATCCTGCCAAGACGCAAGCGTGTTTGTTTACTGCCAAGAGGAGTCCATTTCACCTGACTCCGACTTTCCGGAATATATCTGTACCCATCACCGACAGTATTGAGCTTCTAGGAGTTACATTAACATCCAAACTCAACTTTGGACAATACATTGAATCCAAAGCTAAAACTGCTGGTAAAAAACTTAGCATCCTCAATAAGGTCAAACAGTACTTCACACCAGAACAGCTTCTGACTCTATATCAAGCCCAAGTCAGATCGTGCATGGAGTACTGCAGCCATTTATGGGACGGCTCTGCTAAGTACCAGCTTGATACTTTGGATTCAGTGGATCGTCGTGCTAGAAGACTCATTGGCGACCAGACACTGGTTACAAAACTCCAGACCTTAGAACATCGTCATAAGGTTGCCTGCATCGAAAGGATCTGCACCCGTACGTGGTTGACGTTGACGTATTTAAGACACGTACGAAACGATTTGCTTCCTCGTTTCTGATACGCACCGCCAAGGTATGGAATACCCTCCTGACCTCCGTTTTCCCCACCACCTACAATATGGGTACCTTCAAGTCAAGAACAATTATTCCAATTTAATAATCTCGGCTCTCGCATATTAAAATTTAATTTAGATTTACTTTTCGTCAGTTCTAATGGTGTGATATAAAATATAGTCTATAAGACGTTAGTATAGAGAATAGGTAATAACATTATTATAATATAATGTATATTATAATATAATGTATAATTTTTTCAAGAAACATTTTGAAGGAGATTTAAGCTTGAAATCACTACGTAGGTACGATATAACACTTGTTTCAATAGTATTCAAGTCAAGACACGTTCTGGCCGTTAATTCTCTTAGTACAATATTTTCCAGTTCAGATCTCAACAGAGATAGGCTGCAAGTGGTTCTTCTTACAAGTTCATATAGTATTAAATGTATTTAAATACACGGTTTGAACGAAAAGGGGTTCTTTGAAAAACATTAAGAACATTCATACCATTTAAAGTTAAAGGTACAGTACGCGACTGTACTGTTATATGGTTTTTTTTTTCAATTTTTTTATTAAGAACAGCGCACTTAATATATTCGTATTATAATTTTATCGCATTAATATTAAATAAGAATGTATTTTATTGTACTACTATTACATTTAGTAATACTTACAACTTTTCTCTACTTTTAATTTTCTGACAATTCTTCGTTACATAAAATTGTAATCCTATGTGGCTTTACTTTATTACTAAATAATAACTCTACAACCATTTCTGTAACGCTGTTGATTACATGTAAATAAATAAAATATAATATTTATAAAGCATATGTTAATCACAAGTAGCTAATTACTATATTTACCACCGGTTCATAAAGAAACACCTCAGACCTGAGAACAACCAGCGAAAGAAACTTAACGGGATTTTTCCTTTTTTCTCAACAATTGTTATTACAGAGCAATTATTCTTATTTCTATTTGTAAATGCCTGGAGGCAATCGTTTCATTCCTAAGGTGTGTTATTATCTCCGAAATCAACAGTTTTATAATATCCTTAACATTAAATAAACAGTACTCATATACCAACATAAACCAATTTTATAAGACTGTGACAAAGATACTTTAGAAAATTACAATATAAGAATGAGTACAGATTATATCTACTTATAAAATAATATAAATAATGTAATAAGTTAATATATACCTGCTCTAGCTACGTGTTATACCTACTTACTTTCCATATCTTATGATGAAGTTAGCTCCTTGATGGCACCATAAATTTTTTTATAGATTGGTAATGGAAAATTCTCTGTAGTTCAGAGCTAAAAAAAGAGGTTATTGTTGGTAATATTTTTTTTAAAATAATTATGGTATTGTATTTATATATATATATATACATATATATATATATATATATATATATATATATATATATATATATATAACCATATATATATATGTTAGAGAATAAATAATAGTAATTAAATATAGTCTTAGTTTTGACTCGTGTACGACTGATGGCAACACTGACAGTGACATGAGACGCTTTGACAGTTACATGACTTATCGTCAGTCAGTAGAGCGAGGTTCGAAATCATTGTATTGAGAACACTTGACCGTGCCGCACGTGCACACTGACCATGTCGGACGAACAAACTTTACAAAGTACCTCGGCTTCTGCAACATATGTATATATTTAATATTAAGATAAAACTAATACATATTGTTATTTCATAAAAGTATATTATGCTTAATAAAATCGCACAGACGAGACAACGTAAGCGCAGGGCACTATTTTTGTACCCTTATAGATTCGGTCTGGACAGTGCTAGAAAGTCCAAATTTTCAGAATATGATATCAATAGAGTACTAAACTTAAATTTTAATAAATTTTAATTATTAAACGTGTCAAGTTTCAAATGCATATCTACCATACTTTATTAATTATTAATATCTAAAATATTATAGATTTCGTCACGCACTGACTGTTATCATCAAAACTGTTAGGTTAGTTTCTGAAGTCAAAGAAAGCTGAAATTTGGGCTGGAGACTTTGACACTCCTATGGCCTTACGAACAGAAACTAATTGAATAACTAGGCGTTAATTTTGTGCCAATAGGTCCTTGAGTAGCGAGCCTATGTTTAACTTCGTAGTTAGATTTTTAGTTTTTTTACAAATGTAATATGTATAAACAGCCCTCTCACTGCTGAGTTAAAGCATCCAATTTAAAAAAAAAAAGCATTTTGAAACTTATTCCATCACGCGGCTCTTATGCGGGTTGAAGAATATTCCGGTAGCAAATTCTTTAGACCATACATTCAGGTTTCCGGTTTTCCGGTTTTGAACACGCAATATTCGATTAAGATTCACGTGTTCTCAGCACTGGGTCATTTCAGCTTATAAATATTACACAGTAATACAAATAGTATTGACGTTAGGTAATAGAGCTTAACTGATAACTGTAACCTACTCAGACAAATTGCTATGAAGCTGTACCATCGAAATAGATTATCACATTCAAAGGGAATACTAACATTATAGTGCATACAGACTAGATCGTGGCTACGTTTGTAGGTCTTAGTTATGCATCTGAAACTTGAGCTATTATTTGTGAGCTCATTCGCAACCCCCAAGTAATAATAATTACTCTATTCACTCCTCTCGTTCATTAATTATATCATTTATTTAAGCATATGTCGTAAAATAAACTAATATATGAGTAATATATAAAGTTTATATTTATTTTATATTTATAATAGAAGATAATATAAATAATATATTTTTATTTGTTGAAAATTAAAATTTTCTTTATTTAAATAGGTCTTTTAAAAAGCTTTTAAAGTCAAATTAATACTGACAGAAAGAGTGAAATCAACACTGGCTTGTAACTCTAAACACTTAAATAAACAGACATTAAGCGAAGTTCATAAATAAGGTCAATAATAAGCAAACATAGCTGCTATTGTAATCAACATTTTCTATGTAATGTACTTAATAAAGTAATAAATTTGTCTAACGTATAGTTTAAAGTTAATCTATTTTTGTAATAGTATTACGATAGTATAAACTTACCTCTATATATTATTAGTATGATACATGTTGGCTCGTGGATCCCGGGTATATGACGTAACCATGTATTAGCTAGGTATGTATTTCGTGGTTCATTATAAACGTCTTTGCGTAGTATCAGTACAAATGTACAGTATTTCCTTTAGTTATATGTTGGATAGTATCACTAATAGACTAATTATAATGTACTACATTACATCAAATACACATAATAATTAATGTGCAATTTATGCAACTGTCAAAGAAAATTTGTCTTGCTTTGTAGGGACATTGCATGCGTACGTTGTTGGCATCGTTGTTGTTAACCCAGTGCACTTTACGCCTACGCTTTGGGAATAATTTTATTCCCACATTACAATTTCCAACTTGTTTTTATTGCAGGCAGTAAACGTCTCCTTACGGCTTTTATCATTTCATAGCTATCTTGATATTGGTTTTCTGATCCATTTCATTTAACTGAACTACCCTTCATGGTTTAAGTTTATTATACCTACATTTTCCTAAATAAGTGTTATTTTGTCAAGTTAACTTTTTATTGCTTTGTATAATACAACCTACGCAGACGTGATTCACTGAAGCTCTATAGTGAGTGGGATGGTTGAATGTCGAAAAATTCAAGGATCATGTTTAAATTGGCGCCGTTCGCCTAGCTATTAATATTTCGTGTCATTTTAATTCTTTTCATGTATTATAAGAAAATCATTAATAACGTTCCAAATGAGAACATGTTTGTTTGTTAGCCATGTTTAGCGATTGGATAACATAAGATATTATATTATGAGTAAATCTTTTATTTTGATCCAATTTGATACGAATATCAACCGGAGAAGCTGCAGAAAAATAATATAAAAACGGGTTGTGTATACACAACAACAACAAAATATACAATAACCGTTTGTTCTACCATTTGAAACAATAAATATTTGTATATATTAATATTTATTATTATTTTAGGTAATAGCTATGATACGCGAAATATAGTCAGTATCATAATAATGTAAAAAGTAAAGTAGCTGTAAATGTCCAACTTGGCAAAGGCCTCTCTCCTCTCTAAGTCTTGAGTGATTCCTCTTGAGGAGAAGGTATAGTGCTTAATCCAGAATGCTTTTCCATTGCGGGCTGGTAGATGTATGTCAAGGGTGTTTATCCAACATACATTGGTTTCCTCACGACAGTTTCCGTCATCGTCGAGCACAATATGAATTATAAGCACAATTTTAATCAAATATACTTATTAATCCTTGCCCGGATTGAACCCATGATCTTTGCTTAACATCCACGTGTTCTATCCACTAGGCCATCTTTGTTCTATGTGACATAATGCGAACAGCATAATAGTGTGTTGCTTGTCGCCCACTACAACCCCACTATGGCCACGCTCCAAATGTTTCATAGCAGCGTAATATCAAATTGCTTTAAAAATACCGAGAGGTTGCGTTCTATAAATTATACAAAAGAAATTTTATGAGTTATCCTAATATACCTTTTCTATATTTTCAAATTTAGAATAGGTAGGTTTTTTTTTAATTTATATAATTCGTAAATATACTTTCTAGGTGGCGTGAAAAAGTAGTAGCAAATAGGTCTTAGATATTTTAATAACAAATTTCAGACATTACAATAAAATTGATTGATATTCTTTGAAGTTGCTCTTTCTTCTTTATTAATTACAAGCTCAAAAAATATATATTAATTTAAGTTTAATACTAAGCACCGTTTCATGTTTTTGATATTTCTGAAATGTAAAGTATGTCACAATCGGCTTCGCTCAAACAAGGGAGACTAAGGTACAAATCGGTTTTGTCTTTGCCTAATGTACTTATAGATGTGTTATTTTCTTATGTAAATAATATACGAATGATGACCATGTAACATAGTGAATTAATTTCAATTTTAAATCGTAATTTTGATTCTCTTGCCGGCCGTGGAACCTCCTCATTGATGTAGTCCATTCATTCAATTTGAAGTAAAGGTTAAATTAAAATTAATTATTTACAGTATTTAATAAAGCAAAGTTTAGAAAGTCTGAAGATAGTGGTCCGTTTATCGCAGTATATTTCTATACTTTATTAAAACGTTTCGTTTTTCACTAACCTATAAAAGTATAATATATATATTCCTATTTAGAATATATACTACTATAAACACGTTTTAGACATATCGTTGGGATGAAAAACTTAATTTTTAACTACTAAAGGAATTAAACACAGCATAATATTAAACTATAACAGATTACTTTGAGCTTTTGTTTCTTTTAGTCAATAAATTCAAATTAAATTTATAATACATAGTTTTCCATTCTAAGGCAACAGAAAAACAAACAATGAAATATATTTTCGATGTTATCAGCTACCTGTGTTTAATAGCATCTTGTAATATATCTGAAATATTGAGTAAGTTTATTACTTTGAAAAACAACTCATACGGAATTTACTTTTACAGTATTCCAAGTTTGATTAAACTTTTGACGTAATTATGAATTTTATTTATATTTTCTTCCAAAGTCTAATAGAGAAATAAATTGATTTTGTATCAAGCAAAATCTCTTTTACTTAAAAATGAAACTCTGTGTGGGCGAAGCGATTGCGTTTGTGGGCGAATCAGGGGCACTTTTTTATTCGCTCCAGAGGGGATGGCAAGAATAAGTGTTTCTCTGTTAAAGAATGTTTGTTTGTCGTTCAAATATACTTTCTATTACTTTTGTTTTTACTGTTTTTATTACCGACGTAGAATTAAATTAGTTTTATTTATTTCAGTTAAATTAAGTTTTTTTTTTTTTTTTTTTTTTTATATTTGCCGGGAGGGCAAATGACTCTACTCCACCTGATGTTAAGTGGTAGTAGAGTCCAAACGCGAGGACGGCCAGTACAGTCGGGAAGAAGGTTCTGCACTAGCCGCCCTCGCCTTGCCGGCCCGCAAGATGCCTCTTCACGCCTCGTTTGAAGGAAATTATAGCTTAATTTTAAAAGTATAGCTTTTTGCAAATTCTACATAATTCAAGTGCTATACGCGTAATTTGGCTGTGACCAATAACATAAGTTAAAAGTACTTCTTACTACATTTTGTGATAAAATTACTATCAGGAAAGAAAAGGCTACTCTTAAGCCCTTTATTGAAATTATCAATTACTCGTTCGAGATTATGGATAATGTGATTAATGCACTCTTGGCGTGGTCAGTTATTACTCTTTGATGTTTTGCTGGCCGTGGCTATAATAACTTTGATAAACATGGGAATTGTGCCAAGCGTGTCGCTAATCGTTCCTTTCTCATCATTAAGAAATTTGTGAGTACAAGCACCTTAGGACACAGCCTTCTTTCGGTAAGTATACGAGAAAAGTCTATTCTTCATGTATTTCTACTTATGAGTAGTATATATTGTGACAAAATTAAATATGAGGTAATTACCTTAAGGTTGTGGTAGAACCAGAGCGAGCCGGTAACGGAGATAGCGAACCACAGGAACAAAGTGAACACAGAGATCTGGCTCACATGCAGCGCGTTCAGTAAAGCGGAGAGTACCACGGCCAGCGCGTGACACAGCACTATCGGCAAGGCACAACGGTCGATAATGTCCCATGGCACCTCCTAAAAAAACAGACTATAGATATAAATGCATATAACCACTTGCAACACAATACGTGACCGATTGAACAGGAACGTTTCAATCCGATATTACATTTAGAACAACGTACTTAAATAAAGCTTCATCTAAAGTGAAAAAAAGTAAGGAGCCATTTAAAATCCCACAGCGGGGCTAAATCATCTTCAGGAGACGGTTCGGGGCTTATTTCATACTACTACCATACGAGTTCATTGTAATAAAAATAAAATATTTATTCATAATAAACACGTACCTTTGTGTTTATTTCTAAAAATAAACACGCGAGAATATTCGTTTGAATAAAAAATAAAAGATTCTTTTGTTACAGTTCGTCAATAGATTGAAAGAGTTCCAAACAAATAAAATCACGCCTTTACGGTCAATAACAAACAGTATATGGTGAACGTGTTGAATGACAGGTTTTTACAATCCGGTAACCACGATTGAAAAATAATTGACATTTTATACCACATAATACTGCGATCAGCGTATATAATTTAATATAATATGGACTACGAAATGAATGCATAAATAAAAAAAACAGAAATAAGAAGTATAAGCTTTAAAGGCCAATCAATATTTACACAGAAACTTACGGCGCAAACCTATTCCGTTGAAAACAAAATAAATATAAGCAGATGTTTTAAAGTTCCACAAATATACTGACCAAAAATAATTCTTAGTATCGAGTGAAAATATACGATGAGTTAGTTAGCTGTTCGCTCAACGTGTTACGTCAGAGTTTGCATAAATAGATAAAGAATGCTGATGAAGCGACGAAGGAAACAAGAAATGGCAATTTAGATCATCTTCCCTGTTGCATAGCGCGCTTTGCTATTGTAAGCATCTTTAGCATTAAATTGTTCTTTTTCTATTAATAACAACTTTTCTTAAAAATTCGTATTATGTGAAAATATCACATTTGAATATATTTTTTCGTTCCTTTCTGGATGCTATCAATTAATACGTATCAACATATTTATATTAAAAACATATTTATGGCATTTATTTATTTTGGCATATTTTAAATGACAGCTTTTAATAATATATATACCATCAATATTTTTTTATTATTTTACTTTGATGAAAATGGTATAAACAAAATTGATCAGGATATATGTATATTCTTTATGAATGACTAAAGTTAAGGAATTAAAATATTGTTTGAGCCGAGATGACCCAGTAGTTAGAAGTAGTCAATAATACCGAAGATTGCCGGTTCAAACCCGGCCAAGCACCATTGAAACAGCCATTTGAATTGTTTATATTAGGTCCTTATATATGAAATTAGCGTTTTGACGTACGTTAGCACTTTGATCTGAAATATCTCCTCTTTGGTTAAAAATTCCAAATTCAAATTTATAAATTCAATTAGATCGTACATTTGAGTTTTGAAAAGTGTCATTCATTTGTTTTTTTCCTCAATTTTGTTTTTTTTTTTATTTAGCGTCGCTTATTACCGCACAATGGAAAATATGAAATAACGGTATATTTACGAGTACGAGTTCTACCGTGGCACCAGTGCTGCAGAAACAGCTCGAAGGATTAATGGTGTGTACGGCGCTAGTGTCGCAAAAGAAAGCGCAGTACGTTTTTGGTTTCAACGTTTTTGTTCTGGAAATTTCGACCTTCAGAACCAACCCCGTGGACGGCCGGAGACCAAAGTGGAAAATGAAGAATTAAAGGCTATTCTGGAAGCGGATCCATTACAAAGCACTTCAGACATACCTGCAGGCTTCGAGGTAAGTGATAAAACTGTATCATTCCACTTGAAGCAAATCGGGAAAGTAAAAAAATTTGAACGATGGGTACCTCATTTTTTTTTCAGCCTTTTGCCGTCCGCTGCTGGACGAAAATCTCCCCCATAGAACGCCAACCAATCTTGGGCAGTCCGCATCCATCCCGTACCTGCCACCTTTTTTAAATCGTCGGTCCATCTTGTCTTGTGACAAGATGGACAAGATGGGTACCTCATGAATTGAGTGAATCGAACTTGCAAACACGCGTCGACTGCTGTGTTATTCTGCTTAACCGACACAATAATGAAGGGATTTTAAATCGAATCATTACTTGTATGATAAGTTGATAGTGTACGATAATCGGAGCGCTGTTCGCAATGGCTGAACCCTGAAGACCCAGCCAAATCCTGCCCAAAACGAAAATTGTCTCAGAAAAAGTTACTTTTGAGTGTTTGGTAGACTAGCGCCGGTGTTGTTCACTACAGCTTTCTAAAATCTGGCCAAACGATTACGGCAGATATCTATTGTCAGCAATTGCAAACCATGAAGAAAGAAATAGCTGTTAAACAACCGAGGTTTGCCAATCGCTTTAGGCCGCTGCTGCCTCACGACCACACACTGCACAAAAAACAACCACTAAGTTAGATGAGCTACAATTGGAATGTCTGCGACATCCACCGTACTCTCCAGACCTTGCTCCAACAGATTACTATTTTTTCCGGAATTTGGATAATTGGAAAATATCTATGAGATGGCAAAAGTGGATAGATAACAACGGTGCATACATTGATTAATTAAATATACAAAAAAAATACTTTATATTCCTCCCGTACAAAACGCCAATTTCATATGTAAGGATTAGGTCCTTATTCATATTTCATCTCGGGCTCAGTGATTAAAGAAAACATTGTGATGATAACTGCATGTGTGAAATGAAAATCTGTCACATGTGTATACATCCAACCATATTGCATCACCGTGGTGGAATAAATTCGACACCATCTCCCCAAAGGAAAAAGGAGGCCGGCAATGGGATTTATACTAGCTTTTACTTTTGAACGCGCCAAAACATTGGACCAGAATTCATATCATCATATTTCGTTGTAAGATATACGAGGCTAAAATAACATTCTCGAACGTGTGTACGTAGCAACGGCAGACACATTTTCCAAGGCTGTAAAATTTTTGTCGCCTTCACACAAATTATCACAAGAACATGTAATTCATGCTTGGCACGTCAATAGTTTAAATTTAAAGTGAGTGAAATAGAGAATCGCAGTTACTATATGAAATATTACATACTAAAATCGCTTTCTTCTTTAGTTAGGCATTACAATTTGTTTATGATTTTTTTCATTTTTTTTATAAATATTATAATCAGAATCTTGAAAAAATATATTTTTTTGAAATTTTTAAGATATATCATTTGCGGTACCATTGGAAGATCAATTACAAGAGAAAACGGAGTCATCATTAGCTTTTTATTTTGTAGACTTATTTTTGCAAGACATTACAAAATGGATGACGGTAGATGCATAAATATTTTTGATGTTTGTGTTGCATGAGTCCTCAAATTTGTCGCCTTTAAAATATTGTTATATAGTCTCGAGCCCAGAGGATCTAACTAATTTCTTCGGTACGTAGCAAAAGTAACATAAGAAATATTGGTATTCAAAAGCAGAGCTAAAAAATATATATTAAATTTATTTTACAGAAATAATAAAAAAAATTGATGGATTTATTTATGTATTGCTATCAAGCATATAAGGTAGAATAAAAATAAATACTTGTGACGCTGCGGGAGATTGGGAGTTCTTGATAAGCGAACCTCTTCGCGCCGATGGCCGTCGGTGCATGGAGGGCGCGGTGATAGAGGCGCGGCGAGTGACGTCGCCCGCGGCCATTATTTTTCAATTCTGCAAAAACAGGAAACTATTATAATTGCTCTTCATTTTAGTATTGTAGATGTGTGCACTTTTGTGAATATCCTCTAATTATATACTAGTATAGATATATTTTTTATTGAAAAAATAAAATAGAAATGCATTTTAGATGGCGAAACTAAATACTAGCACTGCACAAATTTTACTATTCCCGCTTTGGCGTAAATAATATATACTCATAATATATTAAGAAATTCTTACTTTTTATAATGACAACAATTTTAAATGCTTAAAAATGGCGCAAGTGACGTCATTAAAAAAGTAAATAATTGGGTCTGTCACTCTATTTTTTGAGGAAAAATAAATAGT
Organism: Nymphalis urticae; assembly: GCA_905147175.2. Classification (NCBI taxonomy): domain Eukaryota; kingdom Metazoa; phylum Arthropoda; class Insecta; order Lepidoptera; family Nymphalidae; genus Nymphalis; species Nymphalis urticae. The sequence goes on along the minus strand of LR989994.1, from coordinate 3,168,680 downwards.
TATCGTGACGTGATTGTGCTTTTTATAATATTTTCTTAATATAATTTAGTTGATTTCTACAATCCTCTAGTATCATATTTCTATTTTAAATGCTCCACAAAGACGTCGAGTCAATAAGCAATTTCATTATTGAATGCTTTAAATGATTTTTTTCTTTATACTTTAAGGAAGAATCAACACGTGTACAAGGGAACTTAACAAATTGCCTTCATACGGTAATTTATATTATATTATCAATACGTTGATATAATAACAAATATAATGATAATTTCCTATTGATTGATTTCCGCTCAAGCGCTAAGCTTAACAAATCAACTGCGCCGGAGATATAGCGGATATTTGTGTGCGCAAACACGGGTCAGTTCTCTATTCATTCACTGTCATAATCCGATAGGACGACAATAATGACGACACGACTGTAAATAGTTCAGGTACGATACCAACGATACCTAGAGTTGAGATTTGAGTTCAGAATTTAGGGATGTGCGTGTGTGTAAATTTTACTATTTTAGCTTTGTTATATAAAATTCAGTATGCCTTCGGAATATAATCATTTTTCTTTTAATCTAAGCAGATGGTTTGATAACTAATTCATAATCTGTTGTGAGCATTTTAGTCACTGTCTTAATGGAATGAACTCAACCTACCTTTATCATCACTTAAAAAAAAAATCCAATGCGAATTTTAAATAAAAGGACCGATTTGATTGAGCCGTTATTTTTCCTTTAATATTTTTTTAAAATTATTTTAAATTAAATTTACTAATAAAGATTTTTTTTTATATTTACGTTTATATTTATACTCGTATGTTTCCTTTTCCATGATAAAATAATAAAGTTGAGAAAAATAAAAGAGAAACTGATTATTGAAAACGTACAAGAATATATTCACACAATACTATTATAATATCTACAAATGTATGAATATCGGAATAAATTGACTGAAATATTTAGTTCCTGACACCTGTTTTTTTACAAGGTCTTTTATCCATCATGATATAATGTTTGTCAGTTGCGTTACATGATTGATCGAATGGCAAAAAACTATCGACAAAGTTTATAAATAAAATACTACTAATAAAAAGTTGGCACGTTGATATCATATAAAGTTCAATGTATTGAAGAATGTGGTAATAGAGTTTATTATTAGATATATAGCGAACCGCCACGGTAATACAAGTGCTATAATGCAAATTACGGTCAGAATCAAACAGATGTCATTTAGTATTAGACTTATCTAATACTGACTTTTTACTAATTGACATTTAAATCAATTTGAACTGTGTCACTTGAAAGGGAAAGCAAAATTGCTAAGATTTTATTTGATTTTGCATGGGTAAAACCAGTTTAAAGTTAAAAATGAAATATTGTATGTATCACTATATTATATATTCAAGGGCTGTGTTTGATCATTATACATTTTTTTTCTAGTAGTAAATAAACGCTATATATCTAAATTATAAGGTTTAATTGAAGGTTTAAAAACATTACTAGCACATTAGATACAGAGGACCAATTCTACTAGCAAATTATTACTTTATCGCGATCGAATCGAAGCGTGATCGTTGCCGTTTATCCGTTTTACTATTATTTAATTTAATTATCAACTATCGGCATAAAATCTAACAATTAATTTTCGGTTTGACACAACGGTGTATGTTAACATCATATCGGTTCGGTTCCGATACGAATAAATATAGAATTGTCAAAGTTGGATTGAAATTGAATCGGGAACGTATCGTCATCGTTATATATTACGATACGTTCCCGATTTGAGCTTCTTATATTAGAATTGCCCCTGTATTTATTTTATTTAGCTCGGCAAATGGATCTGATGGTTAGAAATCATCGAAGTCTATATACATTTGCACTGTACCATCAAACAATACTAACAGTGTCAATGCGCCGCCAACTAGGAAAACCATTGACTCAAACATTGACTCGCCTGTTCTTTAAATTTGAGACTTCATACGATTAGTAAATTAATACAATCGTATAAAAACAAAAAGGAAATAGTAATATGATTAGAGAAGGTCATTAGTAATACAAACAAAGAATATTTATAAAGAACCCATCATTATATTTAAATTACACTATTGATCAACAGAGTCGGAACAAAAGGCGAACTGAACGCCTTAGGCATCATTAGCCAACCTTTAAAGCTAAGTAGAAATTCATGAAGGCTAACCGCAGACAATATAAAACATAATAGCAAAGTTTAATAAATATATAATTATAATAAAATATGCTAAACTAAACTCACTTGCGGTGATACGCGATTTTAGTACTTTAAATACTAAAATTATTATAGTCAATCTCGCAAATCACTTTTTTACATTTCACGAACGTGTTCTGCGCTGAGTTTCGAGATTGTTCTTATATAATAGCTCTACAGGAATTATTTATCGCACCAGAAGCTTTATATTGAAGCGTTACATATCGATACTTTTATCTGTCCAAAAGAAGTTTCATATCTAAAACACACTTATTAATGTATCATTAAATAAATGTACGAAATATTAAGGTACAAAACATGAAAGGTAAATAGTAATAAATGATGATTTCGTCCTGACCGATTGCGGCCACGACGGTCAATCTTAAGTGAGTCAACTTTTAATTGGCTCGACCTGGGATTAACCCTGGACATCGGGATCTGCTGCCTTATACATATCCAGCCACTAGACCAACGAGCCAATAGATATATATAATAATTATAGGAAAGTAAAGAAAAAATAGTATTAGCATTTTTCAAATGTTTCCGCAGATATTTTTTTATAATTCAAATTGTTTAGTTTAAGCCTTTTTAATATAGTACAACTTAAATAGAAAATAAGAGAAGATACTAGATATGATATATACAGGGTGACTGGTGAATTAGTATCAATACTTAAGGACGTGATATTTGACGACCATATATGACCAAAAAAAAATACATATAACATAAATATTAATAAATGTCTAAGTAAAGTTAACCAAAAGTTATGTAATTAATTACGCGTCATGTGGACGCCCTAGCTGCGCTGACGACACAACACCGTTAGGTACATTTAGTTATCGCGCGGTACTTTCCCTACGTCCAAACGCCGCCGCGTGTTAACAGGGTAGCAGGCTACCTTTGATAAACAAGCATGATCCAATCCCCCTTCATACTTTAAACCTGGCTTAGAACAGGCAAAAATACCAAAATATTTCACTCGTTTAAGCAACAAATTTGTTGACTAGGTAAATTATATGAACTTGGGACAAAAATTAACTGTTTACCTATCTTGGTATTTCCGGCGTATTTAAAAATTGAATCATACTTATTTACAACGATTGTCAATCATTTAACTACCTATTTACCTACATAACTACACTAACCTTAACAAATGTTCAAAGTGAGCTCCTGCTCGTGTGATACACAGTTCGGCACGTTTACGCATATTGTCTTTCACACGCTTTAACACGAATGGGTCACTTTACTACTCACAGTACTCACATTATTCTGCATTTGTGTATTGATAAGCCATACCTAATTACTAATTACGGGTCACACTCACACACGAAACATTAGGTATACGCGTAAGATCGATCGCTAGGGGCGCGCGCGCGGGAAGATGGACGAACCTTACGGCGGCGCTCGCCCGACTAACCTACTAACCTACTAATACTAATAAGCCGCGGGGCAGGGGTTGCGGGTGGCAAACACCACGCCGCACGCGCCGCGGAAATATGTCCACACTTTATTTATTTAAAGTAAAATTTTTGTAAATTTGGTCAAAAATTAAGTACCTATTTTTTTTACATAATTCGAATGAGAATCATGTACCGATTATGCTCCTAAAATATTGATCCTAATTCACCAGTCACCCTGTATAATGATAATAAAAATAACATAGATAATATAATATGATTAAAACCTAATGTGAGCTAATAGTAGAAACGTAGTAGAAACTGTGATCGCGGTGTGAAATCTGAAATATCAGGATATTATTGAATCGACGGATTGGATTCTTTTGATGACGGTTTTCACTATATTATAGCTTTATAGATGCTTTTTTTTAAATTAAACAACTAACGATGTCCTAAAGATTTTACGCAAAAAAAATAATAATTATTCGATCGATTTGAAAGTTTGAAATTCTATGAATACTACATATTTTATGAGAAGTTAATCCTGGTTGGATGATTTTGAAGAAAAACAACAAATTTTACACAGTAATGTGTGTGAAAAGAAAGCTGCAAAATAGAATCTTCAACACCATGTCACCCTATTACAGATAAAATAATATTAAAATAGATTACAGCGTTATTATTTTATTAAAGTTGACATTTGAACTTTGAAAATTAAATCCAAGGAACTGAATCTATAGGAGATTAAAAGATGCTTAAAAAGAAAATTGCGTTGGGCGGGCGGTACGATGTATTCCCGCTGGGTCTTCGTTACCGTTCGGTACAGAGGTGGGGCAATTGGCCCGTGATTACAAAAAAAAATAGAAGTAATATTTTCAAAAACATACCTTAATTGCGAAATCGACTTAGGTTTCACCTTAACCTACCATGAAAAATATGTGTGACACCGTTTTTGTAAGTTCAATTTTTTACAAATATTTAGTACATAGAGTCGCCTGTTTGTATGTATATTATGTATAGATGATAACAACTTCCGAGGGTGATTATTTCTCTCATATCTTGAGGATAATTCCGACGCATAATAGCATAATGAACGCTTAATTAAGTTTTCATTAAAGTCGATATAACAGCTTAACAAGATTTAATCCTTACCTTCACTTGTATGCAACTAAGTCAGCTTGTAAGTGAATTTATCTATATAATTAAGTTGATTTTAATCTACTTCTAAACGTCATATCGATTTAACACTTTGTATCTGTGTGATTCATTAACAATAAAAGTATTTGTTAATATGGAGCTGATCTAATGATGGAGCCAGGAGATAGATGGTGTCTATCTTCATGGCTACTAGTAAACGTAAAGTGGTTTATGCTTGTCACGTATTCTAATGCCAAACTGTATTATTCTGTACTGATTAGAAGGGTTGGTAAGCCAAGAATTTGGACTCATTTCATTTGTCTTAACTCGATGATTTATATCAATATTACTACTAACAAAATGGCTTTACAGATATATTTGTCATTATCTCTAAGGGCGTCAGGAATAGAGATGCCAGATTTTTTTAATACGAAAATAATTTGTGCTATTCGTCCTCCTTACTCAAAATGGAAACACACATTTTTGTGATTATATTATTAAGATAATTCTTGATTATTTTTAGCTTCTGTAATGATACAAAGTAATGTTAATTTTGATTATAGAAATATCAAAGGTCAACAAACATGTACGTATTATTTTTATTATTAATATTCCTATATTAAAAAATGATAAATACTTGTTTATTTTAAGTAAGTTATTTTTACGCTTAGAACAAACGTATTATTTTAATGCATTAATTATTCATGGTTTATAAATGTTATAAGGTCAACATTTGAAATATATTGATTTGTTAGCAAACAAATATATCAAAGATTGATTTGAATATAGATAATTATATAAGTTATATATAATTCTGTATATAGGTAATTAATTTTTGATATTGTTTCTTTTTTTGTATAGATAAATATTCTAATACGGCTACAATTTACAAATGTATTCCATTGTTTTTGCATGTGATCAAATAAAAAGTTATTGAATTGTCATATCTAAGTGCCCGTGAATGCGTGGCCATATTATTATTTTTTGTATTACTGACTTTGCGTAGTCATAGTACTCGTAACTGGAGCGAGTTAGATTGACGAAGTGGCCGCCTGTGGCTTCATAAATAGAAAGTGCACCCGATGTAAATGTCGCGGATCGTTTTTGCCTGCTCACTACAGCGGATACAGGTTTATTTTTACACAGTCAACGCCCAAGCGACCTAAAACATTCCCTCGCCAGATTAATATCATTTTTGATAGATATCCCGTGGGCGTTGTCTCTCTCGCAAGCATTGAAACAAAACGAATATTTACTTTGGAATTAATATGTATTGAACTCTCACATTAATGGCGACTCTTTGATTCACATTTTTACACATTTGAGTTTCAATATACATAAATAATATTTATCTGACTCGAATAAAGCTTAATATTATTTTGGATAATATTTCAACACCATATTTTCCGATTGACTTCATAATATTTACGGCTTTTATTTAAATACTATTTTGGGGAGTACTAAGTTAAAGAATGCTGATTTCTTATTTAGATTATCCAATCAATGATTGTAGCAATAAAGACCAATGTTTTCCAAATACCGGTTTATAAACGTTTAATATTTTGATAATGCCAGTTGCAATACCTGTGCGAATATTTTAATCAATAAACTTAATTATTCAGGCATCTTCTAATGCGTTATACGACAATAAGTCGAGTAAGATCGACCATTTCTTAATACATCTAGTATATAAAAAAAAGTACTATTATTCTAATGGTGTTTAAAAAATTTATTAATATTATAAGGTAATTTAAGTATCTTTATACACATAAATTACTGAATGTTAGCTTATAACGTCCATTTAAATCTTTATTTCAAATTACAAAAAAAACTACATTATTGTAATACGTTTGTTTATTTGAAAATTTAGAAACGATAAAAATATTTTTTTTGTTGTTACTTTTAGAAATGTGTTTTAGAAATTGAAGAATTGAAGTGTTAGCTATCGCTTTGCTGCATACTTTACGATTTTTCATAACGTTTCCACTTAAAGGCGTGACGCAAACAGTATCCTCAAAAAGTAAATTTTATAATGAAAATTTTAACGATTACTTTTTTAAATATTTAATAAATTCCAGAAACCCATGTTTAGATTATTGCAAGGTGGGGTGGAATGATATACTGAATAGATAAATTTAATTTGTACCTAAATATGAGCGTTATTCTGTATTGAGATTTAAGATAAAAGATTAATTTAATTATTAAAACAATATATCATATTGTGTTATTCTTAGCTCTTAAACGGACTGCGAATTTTTCCTCGAACGAAAAGTTTGAAAAAAAGAACATTGTAAAAAAAGAAACAAATTAAAGTTCTGATTTTACAGCTTTTGTCAATTGTTTTAATTATGTTTTTCATAATTGTTCTTTCTTCATTGTTATATTTCAGTTGAATGTATTCCAGTAGAAAGGGTTTTTTTTGTATTTTTTTTTGTTGTAGTCGTCGACACGTTATATGGAAACAAAGATTGTTTCTATAGACCGTGTCTTGTTCGACTTCACATCCCAAGAAAGTCCTGTTTTTACAAAAATTAAATATTAATTGTTGACTTCATTTTATTATTGTCTGTAAACAAAGCCCCTTTGAATGCCAAATAACACATAAAATCTTATAACAGCAACAGGGCCAAAGCTAATTATATGTTACATTATTCATATTGATGATAATTATATTGACTGCCTCGTTGGTCTAGTCTAGATGTCGTAGACCCTGAAGTCCGGGGCTCAATTCCCAGGTCGGGCTAATAAAAAGTTATATAGATTTGTCTGTCAGAAAATTCTCAATAGCAGCCCAAAATCTGGAACATGGAGGTGTGTACACTCCCGTGCCTCGGAAAGTACGTAAAGCCGTTGGTCCTGCGTCTGAACTCTTCCGGTCGTGTCGGATTACCGTCCCATCGGATTGTGAGAACTAGGGCATAGAGAATGCACATGTTTGCGCACACACTTGTGCACTATAATATATCCGTAGCCGAAATCGGTCTGGGCGACATTATTATTATTAACTATGTAATCTTGAATAATTGCCTGGATTTATTTTTAATTAAGCTTTCTTATTTATTTTTGAACTCGTGTTTCGGAGTAAAATAAATTCTATTGTATTAAATATAATTTACAACTATGTAGAATCCTTTATAAGTAAGTATGATATCCAAATATCATAAATAAATAACTATTATGCCCAAAATTACGATAACAAGGTACCACGCAATATATTTAAACTCAAATTAATCCAATTTAAACTACATATATATTTTGCACACCTCGATCACGAAAGCGTTGAGTGTGCTTTACAGACGCTTCCCATGGCTCTCGAATATTTCACTGATTTTTAATTACCTCTGCCCTTTTCATATAATATTAAATTTCTAAAAATATGTAACATTTTATAGTGCATTTATCAAGTACATATTTTCGGCAGAGTGGAAACGGTGTGGTTATGTTGGTACACCATCTCAACCTGTGACGTAAAAGCCTACTGAGAATTTTTTGTTAATCAAATAAACAATAAGCGTTTACATTTACAATAGAGCTTTTATTTACTTTTCTTTCCTTTCCTCTTATTTGGCAGGTCTTTTAGATTTAAACAAAAAGTTTCTATTTATCCTTTACAAAAGGAAGTGCGCACATACAGTTGCGTAACAAAAACTGAATTTTATATGTGACCTATTCATATACATAGAATAAATTTATAGTATTATATCTTTCAAGTGTTGCCTCTCAATGTCGACCGCCAAAAATATCACTGGATATATAAATCAGTATCTCATAAAAATACGACTTCTTATATTAAAAATACAAAGATTAAAATAATAAAGATGGTAGTTATAACTTATGTAGATGTTAAGTCTTTTAAATAATTAACTACAAAAGACATTATCAGTACAAAACATAAGTATTATAACTGTTGTTATGTATCTCTTATTACGCACTCATCTCACGGAAACCACTACATGGGTTGTAATGTATGCTCGCATTTAGAATAGCTAATATCCCAAGCACAAATATAGAATACCGTTTCTCGTTTATCATATTTACCGAACAATATTAGTTTTCTAATGGAATTATTAAAAATTTATGTTTATAATTCACCTCGTGCTCGGTTTAAGCAAACATCGTGGGAACTTGCACGTGTGAGAAATTCTGCCGTATATGTAACCAAACCGCTGTGGATTAGCATGGACTAAGAGGCAGATCTCCTTTATAAGAGACAGGGCCCAGCAGTGGGACATTCAACGGCTTTTACTTCACTTTACTTTACCAAAACCTTTTTTGCGTTCAGAACACAATGCCATGATAGTGACACATATACAGTATATAACCAAAAAAGATGAATCAAGACGTACCTTTAGTATTTATTTAGATACGAGGAAAATAATTGTATTCGGTTATAATATCATCCGAGATTACATCTTCGTTTTTCGTTCGACGTCATTTCGGTAAATGCTTGTGTAATCCAATAATGTATAAAAGCTCTTAAATGACCGCCAACCGCTGCTATTACAGCTGCAGACCGGATTATTTATACGCATAGTATGTTTACGCGGGTCATATTTTATAGCGGAATTCACCTTGTATAATTTTGTTAAGCAAACAAATACACCGCATATATTCTGCCACAGCTATATTGAAAAGATATATCGAATGAGATTTTGATATCCATTAGTATGATTGCAATCAACGCATCTCTAAATTGACATAACTCACTGATATATTGGCAAGCGCATTAAAATAAAAGCGTCTTTAATTTTGTTATCTTATTCCAACTGGACGATTCAGTCAGTCAGTGCCAACGACTAATGTATAATATATAAAATAAATATTTATATTTTAAAATTGGTGTACAATATGTCTGTGATTTTTATCATAAATAATAAAATTGACTTTAAATTTATAAATGAAATTAAGGAAATAATTCTAAATAAATAGATGTATGATGACTAATATTTTTAAACTCTATTCTAATAACGATATTTCTTATAGATGTAAAAACAGACTTTTAGTTGTGTTAATTAAAATTTTAGATTACCCTTCAGACACGTAATAACAAAAAACAGTCAACGTAAAATAGCTCTTGAACAAAAGATAAAATTCTCAGACGCACAGACCTATAAACGATAATCTTATTATTATTCAGCAACTCTCTTTATATTTAAATATCAAGAGAGCTTCATAATAAAATATGTAGAAACTTTATTACGAAAACCTAAAAGTACGCAAAAACATTGTTCGAACTAATTTATGGATTCCCTTTAATGATTACATGGAAAGTCCTTTGAAAGCTTCGAATTGAACGAACGAAATACAAACTTGTAACTTATTTCCAATTTGTTACTACATAGTTTCCGTACTTAAAGGAATAGTTACCAGTTCCCTGCTGACTAACTCTACGTCTGATGTAATAAGCACTTTTGAATTTATTTCACAAATTAAAATACAAAATCACTGTCACAAATAAATTTGTATTTATTTTAACTTTCCTGTCGTTAGCGATTACATTAAATTCATTTATAATTAGAATTTATATTTTTAAATATTTAGGACTATCAACTGTAATTTGTAATCACGAAATTAACGTACTTTTTCCGCGTTGAAAATGAAAGTCGGTCGTGCCTTTTTCACTACTCCGATCTTCATCGACTCCGACGTCGCAAGGCGGCCGCGGGATGCCACTGTACTTGCTGAATCGGCTGAATCGCCGCTACACCGGTCGATGCGTTAAATTTAAACACGTATACTAAATTATTTATTACATAGGTACTATATTTTCGGGTGGATTGAATAGATTCGAATCTAAACCTGTCGGGTTACCATCAGACGAACGTTTTGGCACGACATTGTCCTTGGAGTGAATTCAAGGTCACTCTGTTTTTTTTTTTGTTTTACGTACGATACATTACGTTTATATAGTTAGTGAGATTCTCTTTAAATACTTTGTACCAAATTGAGATTTTTTTATTTAGGTACAAATATCGATTCATTAAAGTTATTATTATGGTTGCAATGACATAAAATGTTCAAGAAATAACATTAGTTATGACTCACTAAATCACTCACAAAAAGACAGTAACATTTCATTTTCGACGAGACATCCATTGACGTCAAAACATAATATTTTAATAATAGCAAACTTTATGTAAGTGCTTGATAAGATCGAAGATGGAATACATTTAACAATTGTTTTACTAGCTCGTGAGTAAACAAGCCAGGAGCTGAAACAATTAGAGAACTAAAGCATTTAAATGGAATGTTTCGTTTCTGCGTTACGGTAATATATTCGTTACAACTACATAACAGATTATTCAGTCGATCTGGGACCAGAAGCGGGCTCGATGTACTCTGTTAAGGCTTAATTTGCATTTGCAATTCAAATATAACTTCACTGCGGTAAGCCCGCGATTTATATGTGTGCACTGCATGCAGCCCACAGGTGGTGAACTACTGCAACACTGATTTTATGGAAAATATGTTTTACAAAAATACGTTTCTATTTTTGTGTCAAACATTAATTATATATTTTTTCATATTCTTTGTAATTCGTTGGCCTAAGTTCTGGGCACTAATTTGAGATGAGATCAATTATAGTTAATTTTATTTCTCAAGTTATTTTTAGTAGGAATCCTTTTTTTTTAAATTGGCCCTACTACCCTTTATATCTTTGATCTTATCAGATTGCAATCCATTTAAAGGATGAGAATAAGGTAATAGACAGCAGACCTTTGTTTGTAGAACCCACACGTGCACTTTCATATTATCTGATACGCAGTTAAGTCCCAGCCGACATGGTCGTAATGAATCAGTACAACTTAATAATAATTAGTGAAACTTGCAAATGAGCAAAGGTTAATCTCAATTTATATTAACACAAAGTGTAACGTAGTCTAAATATATTTTAAGACTAGATTTCTAAAGTACAAATGTGGTTTTTTTTATCGTTGGAGAAAGAAAGGGCTCGGTAAAAAATAATTAAATTCAATAATCTACATACATTAGCCGAGATGGCCCAGTGGTAAGAACGCGTGAATCTTAACCGATGATCGTGGGTTCAAACCCGGGCAAGCACCACTGAAGTTTTTCATGTGCTTAATTTGTGATTATAATTCATCTCGTGCTTTTCGGTGAAGAAAAACATCGTGAGGAAACCTGCATGTGTCTAATTTCACTGAAATTCTGCCACATGTGTATTCCACCAATCCGAATTGGAGCAGCGTGGTGGAATAAGCTCCAAAGCCTTCTCCTCAAAAAGGGAGAAGAGGCCTTAGCCCAGCAGTGGGACATTTACAGGCTGTTACCAATACATACATTAAATTCCCAAAATAATATTAAAGTAAACGTTCCTATGTATATTATTATAAGCTTTCGTACTTGCCACAGTTAACGCTTTAGACGATAATTTTTTATCTATATTACATTTTTTTTTAAAAGATAAAAATATCTGGCTTGAAAATAAAAGCTTCGATTTCGATAGCGCGGTTTCGATAGCTTTAAATTGTTTTTCAACCACGAGGTCTCGGTATATTCTGATATTGTGCATTTTACGATAAATCTTTCGTTTCGTAACGGTCCGTTTGAATAAATGTTATTTGAAACATTTCTGCATCATATCAAGACTAGTGCTCCTCTTTTGTACATACACGAATATAGTATTTATGATTCTTTCAATAATATCTCCATACTCAATTACTATTAGACATCTATAGGAAACAGTAAACTAACTCTCACAACAAACAAAGACCTTGCACCTTAAAGCTTAAATTGCAATACCTTTAAGGTGCAAGGTGTTAAGACGTCACACATTCAAGTCATTTCGTTCCTGCTCCGTCTTCGCCTCTAAACGTTCATATAATACAAATTAATCATTGTTGGTATTATAACTATTAAGTGAAGTGCCGATTTTTTTTAATCGCTAACTTAAATAATAAGAGTATTAGTATATGGTTATTAATGAATGAGGAATTAGTTAGTCGATAAATATTGTGCATGGAAAAAATGGACGAGTATTGGATTGCCTACACTATAAATTTCCCATCTACCGCTTATATGTATATATTATATGGTAGGTACATATGTGCATGACTATCACTGCAAACGTATTAAAATTTACTAACTTAAATAAAAAAAATTAATCGAATATCTATACTTTTAAAATTCGTCAGATAAAATTAATTCAATGAATCATAAATTTTGTTTGATTCGAGATACTTCCAGTGGTTAGAATGTGTGAATCGTGACTGAAAATTGCGGCGTAAAGCCTGCGAAAACACTACCGAATTTTTGTGAGTTTAATTTTTATTTTTAATTCATCTCGTGCTCGGTAGGTGTCGGTAGGCGTAGTGGAATTAAGTTTAAGCTCCTCAAGAGAGAAGGCCTTAGCCTTATTAATTTGCTTTCATGATTAATTGTTCTCAGGATACTGAAACGCTCATAAGTTAACAATCGCTGATATATGTGCAGGCTATTAAAGCCAGTTCATAAAATTCCAGCATCATTTCACAAGCATAAAGTATTTTTGGGTGGTAAGTGTGTCGCGAGTGGCGATCGAAGACCCCGAATGTACGCCGGTCGCCGATTGAACACTTGCCAGGCGCCAAACCACCGAAATAATTTTCACTCCTATTTCAATGCACTTGTAACTTTGCTACGTGATTGGATGTATGTCACGCATAATATTTAAAAAAAACTGAATCATAATAATTAATATTAATAAAATATTATGTAATCTATCCGATACAAAAGTTTTAATTTACTTCAATTTTATATAAACACATGTCCGTATCCGTAACAGCCTGTGAATGTCCCACTGCTGAGCAAAAGGCCTCCTCTCCCTTATTCTACCACGCTGCTTCAGTGCCGGTCGGTGGAATACACAGGTGGCAGAATTTCAGTGAAATTAGACACATGCAGGTTTCCTCACGATGTTATCCTTCACCGTAAAGCACGGAATGAATTATTATCCGAAATTAAGCACATGAAAATTCAGTGGGGCTTGCCCGGGTTTGAACCCACAATCATCGGTTAAGATTCACGCGTTCTTACAACTGGGCCGTCTCAGCTTCATAAACACATGTACATAATATTAATAATCTAGTGTTGTGTCTGCTACTAATAAGTACGTTTTATGTTTGTAGAAATATCAAGTAATTTTTACAAATATTTGCCTAAACAATTTTAATAAACTAACAAACAAAAACGATCGTCTATAAGCTAGACTGAAGTTTATATTTAGAAACAGCTTTTTAAGCTATATTGTTGTTGGATTAAGACTTTAATCCACCGCGCTTAACTATCGTGAGTTATCAAATAAATATCGAATATCGTGCAATATACATGATATTCGATATTTATAAGTATATTTATAACTCACGATAGATTTTAGTATTTTCATTCGTATTTTCTGAATATTTATGAATATAATTACAAAATAAAACTTATAGACACTAGCTCGGAAGTAAGCCCCGTGACCTTTGTTAAGGATACACGTGTCCTATAAAGTGCCAACAGTATCATAACTCTGTTTATATTGTCTGCTATTTTCATAATTAATTAAAATAAGGGTCATGAAATAAAAATACTTGAACCTGTTTCACGGGAGTCAACTGCTAAATCGAAAGCGATCTAAACAGTTATATGACTTTCATTAAAATTAAAGCAAGAACCATACCTTATTTCTACTTTCAATAATAAAATATCATTTTTTTATACTTCATTTCATTAATTAAAGCTTCATTAAATATTTGTTAAGCAACAAATGTTGATCAACTATGGAAAAAGTAGCTACCACAACAGTTCATAGTTCCCCTAAATTAACCGTTTTAGCAAAACATGTGAGTAATGTACAAACCCGTGTATAAATGTTATATTGCAAGAAAACTTTGACGTGGTTCTAGATAAAGGGCTCTGGTACCATTAAGTTGACTTTGTTGCTATTTATTTTCAAAGTTTGAAGAAGCAGATTAGATCGGAACTTCGTTGCAGAACGTTAATTTAAAGCAATTTGCTTTAGTTTCTTAACATCTTTAGTAAGATAACTTAAGCTGCTATTATATCTTAAGCTATGCAGGCGATGTGGTCAATTATAAACATAAATAATAAAATTATGATGTCTAGTTGTCTTTAATTCATCATTAATTACTTATAATATAAATAAACTACAAAACGCTCTTCTTTTTGTAAAAATAATTGTTTATTATTTCAAATAATAACAATTTTCTAGTATTTAACGTAATATAATATTAGATTTATTTAAAAAAGGCAAGGACAATTATTTTAATTTTAACCCAATTTGAAATATAAATTTTATTTTATATTTTAAATGAAAATAAAAAAATATCTAAATTATATCGTAGAGTAAATTAATGCAAAGCATAGCTACTTATGTAATAATCTTATATTACCTATATACTAAATCCTTCTCCGGAAGTGCATCATTCTCAGTTTTATGTACATTGGTTTATTCGTTTTTTTTTCAGTTAGGCATTACATAGTCTTCTATTTATAAGTATAGATTAATACATTAAATAAGATTAGTAACAAACATAAAATTGGAACTAGTATTAAGATAATAAAGGAGGATAATAACTCTGTCAGCTGAAATATAAAAAATCTATATGTCAAAGTCAAATGCACAAGTGTTCACAAGCCAGGATCGAATTCTTTAAACTTGCAAAAAGCAAGTACGTTAACTGTTGCGCCAAACGTTTCTTCTGCATTAAAATGTTTTATTTATGTTTGCGTTTCATATTTTTATGCAACTAGCGAAGCGTTAAAATACGCCTCGGCTTCACTGAGGAACAATTTAGTTGCAATAGAGCGAAATCTGTCCCCGGAGGAATCGTTTTCTCATGTTAAATACATGATTCCAGAGAATTTCATGGGAATTATACATTTAAAAAAAAAATAAAATCAATTTTATAATTGATGAATGTTTTTTTTTGTAAAAAATGGCCTTTTATTTTTCAGGAAAAACATACAATAACTGCTCAATTAATATTATATTATTATATGTTATTAATTTTATTATTTATAAGATAAAACTTTTATCATGACATCACAATGTATATAAAATGGGATATAATAAAGAATTATTATATATTTTTTAAAGTAACAGTTCTGTTAAATAAAGTTTTACATTTTATCTTTCGAATGATATTTATATCATCTATATAAGATTTTTAATAAGATGTTATGTGTCTATGTCAATATAATTTATCATTCAAAGAAATCGTTCAGAAATTGATAAATAAATATTCAATAAGTGTCCACTAAAAATAAACGTTGAATTTGTTTCCGAATTTCGTACAAATATCTCAGTGATTTTAAAACAAAAGTAGTACAGATGGTCCATTATCCAATTTACTGGTTAAATTAGATTTAAACTGGCGAGTATTGTACTATTTCTCACTAGTCCGGTCTACTCTTAGGTTCACTTTGCCACTTATAAACCGGATTGCGCTTTCCACTGCAACTTTCTTTTGATTTGAGTTTTTCAATTTATTTTTTATGGCTCAGGCATTTAATGCGTGGTACTTTTTAATAATATTTACTTTGATTATTATTTCTTGACTACTTCGAAATCGCTTTATATTATTAATTTAATCCTAACGGTATCCCCCCCCCCCCGGGCTTTATTCACGTAATTAAACGTACCTGTTTTATTCAGCTTGCTATATTATTCCGTTCATAAAGGCGGTAGCATGCAATTATTTAAGCTTTCTTTCTATTAAACAGATTCGCTAACGCAAATAAATATTATCGAATCGGAATGGTAGTTCCCGAGACTGGTGCATTTTAGGATAAATACTTCTATTAATAGCATTAATTGTGCCAACGATTTTAATCTCAAATTACTCTCATTAAATTTAGACTATACATGAGTGTTTCATACAGTTCGCCACATTGGTTGTCGTTTATAGGTACGGCGCTACTCCTTTATATAGCCTATAAACCTTACTCAATAAACGGGCTATCTAACATAAATTGAATTACTCTGCGTTAATGCAAAAAAAAGTAATTTAACCCTGAGCATATTGTTTAATTAACAAACAGATTTTACTAAAATGAAATAATAATAAGGTTGCGATTTCATATTTTTAATAAACAAGTTTTTCTTTTCAGATGCAGAAGTTTTTTTTTGTGCCACCTATATATCTTCGTTTTAAAAAGAACATTCAAGTTTCCATCCTGTATATATTATAGTTATTTCCACTATTAAGTTTAGCAACGGCATTCTACACTGGCGTAATGCAATTGATATCAATATATTTGTCTTGCAGAACTGGACTTTTTATGCAATTTATATAACATGTGACGTTTATGTGTTAATGATATGATAAAAAGTAATAAATTCATACATAGAACCTTGGAAATAAAACAAACGCCTCCAGGCCATTTCAAGTAACAATATGTTATTCATTGTAGTGTAAGCCAAAAGTATAATCCTGTTGTGCTACTTATTACTATCGACGGTCTGAGGTTTTTCTTTCCGAATTTCTGGTAGATTTTTGTCCACCAATAAGCAATATTAACGAGTCTACGTTGAATAAGGTTTTTGACTTTAATAAATAATTATAAAACTGATATTGCTTGGCCCCATTTTTGGTAAAATGTATATGTGCCGGCACGCCAGTCCTGTGCGACTGGATGTATAAACATGTGGCAGAATTTCATGCAAATTTCTGGCAATGTTTTCATTTTGACAATGAATTATAAATATTAGTTAGGCACAGGAAAACTTAGTGGGTTACTCGATTCGATATCAGCCCATTCGCCTAAATCCTCGAGTTATATTCACTGGAGTTATTTCATTTCATCTTGTCTCTGGAATTCTAAAAACCATTAATTATATTTTTAATGAAATATTCATCAAGATATTATGAAATAACACAATTAATAATATTAAAACATTACTGCCCTGCCATATTCAAAGCTAGTACACGGGATGGTGTACCCCATACATCTAAATATGTTCAAACATTTAAAGATTAAGTTGTAACATGAACCCTAAAAACATAATACTCCTCTTTTTGGCTGTCGTGTAAAAATGGGCTCGGATCTTACAGAAAGATTACAACATTAACCGTAGACTTCATCGCTTCATCTTCACTTCTTCACCATTTCAACCATAGACAGCATTCTAAAAAAAAATTTTCACACAGCGACATAATAAACAGCACGGTTTTTGGTGTGACGTTGGCTATATTAACTATAATAATAATAATAATGTCCTTCAGACCGATTTCGGCCACTGCGGCCAATCTCAAGAGAGATTAGCCAACTAAGCAGGATATATTATAGTGCACAAGTGTATGCGCAAACACAGGTGCACTCTCTATTCCTTAACTCTCATAATCCGATTGGACGGCAATCCGACACGACCGGAAAGAGTTCAGGCGCAGGACCAACGGCTTTACGTGCTTTCCGAGGCACGGGAATGAACACACTTCCAACTTCCAGGCTCCGGGCTGCTACTGAGAATTTTCTGTCAGAAAAACCCAATAACGTTTTATTGGCCCGACCTGGGAATTGAACCCAGGACCTTCGAATCTGCAGCCTTACATCAAGCCACTAGACCAACGAGGCAGTCAATATTAACTATATTATAATATCTTAACAAACAAGCATAAATCACATTTTCACGTACACGAGTATATATTTAAGATTACTTAAATTAGCTTGAACAAAAATTAAATGTTATCTTGGCACGTCTATGCTAGTTGCTAGTTGTTTAAATGTCACCCTCGTTAGGAAAAGGTTGTTTCTAGACAGAATAAATGGGAAACAACAAATATGTAAAACTTTCGAACTGGACCAAATGAGATGGCTTTGAATTGGACGAGGGCCGCGTCAGGTTGAATTACTTAACAATATTTTTTTATTTAGAATAGTTCTGATTGTATTTACTTAGATAAATTTTATAATATATGACACATTACCTAAGTATTGAATTTGGTTACGTTTTCGAGGCAGACAAGCGTAAATTGCTAAAAACGCAACCTCAAACCGATCTTCCCAAAGTGTCATTCTCTATAACTTGACAGTGTTCCTAGTGAGAGATTTTTTTACTCGATAGCGTTGACGTTACTTGCGATTTGTATGGAATCATGATTATTATCACTAACGCACTAGGCAAACAGATCACATTATTACAGTCATAATCATATGATTTACGGCTTAGACAAACGTAATGCTGGCAAGCTAAACCAAGAGTTAGCCACGCAAAAATGGCAACCTACACTGCGTGGCTACAAAAATAATTAGTATCTGCGTAAAATCATCTGAATATATCATGGACTACGTAAATTATTACTTTGTTTTACCCACAAATATTGGAAAAAAAATAAACGCCCTAAGAAAACATTATAACGTGCGACTAGAATGAGGTACGAAGGCATAATTACATTTTCATTTGACTGTAAGTATATGGACGTTCATGATATTACTTGCTTTACTTTGCTTACTTACCAACACTAGCTGGCTTAATCTACAAGTTCTACGCCGTCCGTCTATATTATTATTTTTCATAGGTTTTTTCTAAAGTTATTAACAATTTTATCTCATGACACATTTACCGAGGGGTGCTGGACATAGTCAGTGTCTATATTATTCTTCAGTCTGAGGTTTAATATGATCTGTTCTGTCCACCCTATAAACTGATTCCTTAAAATTTGCAGCTTCAAATTTAATGCATATTTCGCATAAAATTGGCTTAAATTAATATAATTAATAATAATAAGTAAAACTTTAGTTTGCCTCACAATACCAAGACCTCATGTTACAATAATTTAATGAGCAGATAATGAACAAAGCGCCTGTACAAATTATTAGAGCAAGTGTTTCTATTTCTCTTTTACATAAAACTACATTTTACTATTTTGTATCCTCGGGACTACAAACATAGATCTTTCAGTTAACTCAGGTTGTACACTTCCTTTTAATTACTTGAGTTGTATAAGATTGGGTAAGTGATTAATTTGTTCAGCATTATGTCTAATAAAGTCTTATATGAAAAGGTGACTCCTACGCATCCCTTTCCCACTCGTGTTTTGTTTTTAATGGAATTAAAAGTTATTGCTTAAGAGATTAACGTTATATTAATATTAATTTTTATTTATATGTAAGTATAGTATATGTACCTACTGTACATGTACTAGTCATGTTCGAAGCTTTGCTTGTTTTTAAATTTTGGTCTTTAGACAAAATATAGATTTTTTTAATTGTTCCGTGAAACACTTTACATTTATTTTTACTAACCATTGTTTGTCCACCTAAAAATATCTCTTCAGGCTAATATATATCTAAAATAAATCTTGCTCATTAACTAGAATTAATTTATTCATCAAAAATAATGAAGTAATTAACGTCCTAATTTCACCCCGAGGGAAATAAGATAAGTTTTAATGATAATTATACATTATCTTATAAAAATATGAGAATATAAAATTTGTTTCAAATGCATGACATAATTTACCTATTTTACTGTGAATGCGTTATAAAACTTTTAAAGTAGTTAAAACATAAGTCTCTAGTCCAAATAAACACATAAACCTCGTCTATTTTTGAAACGTTCGCAATAGAAACTAAAGACTAAGAAGAACTACTTATTTTAAATTTATCGGCTTTCGTAGCCGATAAATTTCTATAGCAATAAGTGATACAGAATAATGCAGCTTTTATTATTTAAAACATTTATATGGTTTCTAACATGGTGATCACCTACGTGCTATAATTTATATCATTTTGACTTGTTAAGCAATGTCTTTCTACTTGACATCTTAATCTATTCAAATTTGCGTTTCAGGAACTAAAAGTTGCCGTCAATAAGTTGTGTTAGTCAAATATGAGGTAATTATAAGCATAATGATTAACCCATAACATTCATTTTATGACTACGGTACTAAAGTAGTGACTAATGTTGTGACAATTCTTTGTAAGGACTATTAGTAATGTATAAATTTCGTTCTTACGTTTCTTGAAGACAACAGTAAAACAATCTGAACCACGTTTTTAATAATTGAATATTAAGTTACGTATTGTAATTTATTTATATCTAAAATACCCTCAGACGACCACAAAACGTCGGACACTGGATCAAGAATATATTTCAAAAGGATCGCGCAAGTGATATGGGAAACTTCTAAGAAATAATTTATCAATCAATTCAATCCCTAAAAGGGTCAAAAGATATAAAGGTTTTATGAAAAACATGTTTGATCGTAAGAACCCGTCACATGATTCATTCTTAAAAATATAGACTGAAAACTTTGTGAAATGTTGTATCCACCTTTTAGGAAAATTTAGTTCAAGCATTCGAGCCACTGACATATAATCTACTAATATGATCATGTGTTTCATGGTAACCAGGTGGTGGTGGTAAGCAGGTGTGGGTGGGCAACGATTTACTTTACAAAGTTGTTTCTTTTTATTTATTTATAGTATCACAGCTTAACCTTTGTGACGTCCCTGACACCTGAGCTAAGCATAAAATAAGCGAAACAGAAGTCAGTGCCTCTTAACATTAGTTATGTTGCTACGATAATAAAATGTTTTATTTCCTTTCAAAAATTTATATTGAATATGATTTGCGTTGGATGGTAGGATATTGGGAGAAGTTATAACAGAGCACTACTTTACTTGATGGTAGATTTGTGGAAGCCAGTCTGGGTAGGTACCACCCACTTATCACGTATTCTACCTATCAGGCGCAGAATTACTGGCATCTTCTTTCCAGTTATAAAACTCATAAAAACTTGGTTTTAATATTTTGTTAGTTATGATGCTAGGACTATAAAACTTATATATTTTACGAATACAAGCAATGCCTTTTCATCTATCTTCATTCTAGCTAAAAAAAACAAGCAATTCATATTATTATGGCTCAAACATACGAGACATATAAAACGGTTTTACGAAACACATATTCCGAAACTAGCCCTTGAAGAATGCACTTAGTTCAGTTATTAAAGCTTAATTGTCATTTGGAGAAACTGAGAAAGTAGATTTTGTTTACTAGAACTTTTTTGATGCCTTTATTTTTATAAAATCATATGAATAAAGCTATGTGATCATTAAATCATCAAAATGATTTCATTGTCAATCTATTAAAATATTTTATATCAAGAAATCAAGATATTATATTAAATGAATAGCATAAATTCTTCTATCTTAATTCTAATAAGTTAGACAATATAAATGTTTTTTTTTTAGATATTTCCAATAAAAATAAAAAGTAAAGTAAATATCCACACCTGGGCAAAGGCTTCTTGAGATAATCTCCAAGCCGCTGCAACGATACGGGTTGGCAGTGGTCTAGCGAGCATGAAATGAATTAGTAACACCAATAACGCCCATGATAATTCGGTAGTGCTTACCCGTTAATCTTTGCCTTTAATTTCGGCCATACCACTGCTGCATATTTTCATTAAAATGGGGAAAAAATGTCGTGCACTATATACATTTCAGTTATTTGAATAATTAATTTTAAAATATAATTTACTAAGACATAATTTATATTTATTATATGCACAAATATTGTTTTAGTGTCTATTTTACACCTGATATAAAATGTAGTATTTATGCGTGCACAAAGTATAAAGTGACCGAGTTCTCTCAGCTACACTTGTGATTTATCGAATTTTAGCTTCCCGTTCACCGTTAATTGATAGTAAGTGGAACAATTGCATAAATAGCGTTGAATAATTTCATTTGAATTTAGAATTTTCACTAATACAAAATACCCTTTTTGACTAATTAATGAAAAATCCTTCGGATATAAACAATAACTTGCGTAAGAAGACCGTTAATGTAATGAAACTTTACTAAAACATATCCCATATCGAACTTGATTATTATTTAAAACAAACAAAAATTATAGTAGGTTGTAATATTTTTTAAAATAATTATTTCTGAAGTTTTTAAGTAAAAACTCTATTCGGCAGCAGAAAAATAAATTAACTAGAATATTCTAATAATTTTAATAGATCGTAGCTGTAACGACCTATTGGGCAATGAATAAAGTATTTCTCACCTTTGATTTCATTTTCGAAACATTAATGTTAAGAAATTGCTTAAAAAACAGTTATGAATAAATTACCAAGTATTAAATAATAGGCACGAGTATGAACATTTTACTAACCGCTTAACCAACTTAATTGAGTAAATAACTGTTATGCGTAAATGCTCCGCTTATTGCTCGCATAACGTGACATATTAACAGTTGTTTACATGGAGTAATACAAAAGATACTATTGAAAGTTCAAATATATTTATAACTACGTTTTAAAGTACAAATAATATGTTACATATAAAATTAACATATTATGATTATAATCTATTACTCATATATATTTTTATTTTTATTCATTTTGGTATAGAATAGGTAGGTGGACGAGCATATGGGGCACCTGATGGTAAGTGGTCACCAACGCCCATAGACATTGGCATTGTAAGAAATGTTAACCATCGCTTACATCGCCAATGCGCCACCAACTTTGGCGACTAAGATGCTACGTCCCTTGTGCCTGTAATTACACTGACTCACTCACCCTTTAAACTGGAACACAACAATACCAAGTACTGCTCTTTTGCGGTAGACTATCTGATGAGTGGGTGGTATCTACCCAGACGAGCTTGTACAAAGTCCTAGTACCAGCAGTAAATCATTCTCGGATAATTTTAAATACTACATTTATTTGAAAACAGTATATTATTAACTTTCAAAAAATTATTTTCAGTAGATACTGCTGGTCAGTTAATCACGACATGGTATTAAAAAGTAATTAACTTAGATTTCTCTGCGAAGCGACGGCAATGGAACTGTGCATTCGTCGTGGTTTAGTTACGAAACGATGACGTAAAATAACGGTTAACCATTTGTTTTTGAAGCAAGAAATTAAACGAGCAAAAATTTTGTCACAAATTTTGGAACTAGAAGCGACATATTTAATCGTACGAAAAACTGAAATTTTCTCTTTTCAAAGGAAAGTTGGTACCGGAGTAAGTGTAAAATTACATAATTATTTAATTTGTATATATCTCGTTTCTTTACTTATTTTAAATGACAGAAAATTAGTCTTTTTTATAATAAAATGCTTATATATAATAGTCGCAATAATTACAACAATTTTCATTCGCATTTTCTGATTTAATATTCAAGACTCACAAGAATATATGATAGTTGTAAATTACTTATACTAATAGACAAAAACTGCTTATATTAAAAAAATCACAATACTTAATACATATCACAAATTGATTAAACATCTATGGCAACAGACCGTACCGCAATAGCACTGCACTAAAAATTCAATTCGTCAAGTGTAGCTTAAATTCATTAACCAATTACTATTATCTGTCGGAGCGATATGTTTCGTGCCATTCATACCAAGGCCGAAAGGTGATCCAGACGATGTCCGCAAGTAATAAAGACCGCGTGTCGAGGTTGAGGAACCGTAGCCCAGAACGGCATAATCGTTATCATTACATTTATTTGCTTCAAATTTTTGCCAACTTTGACATCGAATACCTACAAATGATTTTGGAGTTCGTATGCTTTCTGCATACACCTGAGCAGCTCTGAGATGACTGCAAGAAGGCATTACACATCCTGGTTGTTGAGGTCCACCTCCATTTATGTAGAAATCAGCGTGACCAAGGGGTTCGATCACCCCCTGCACTAACATATTCGAATGCATCACGTCTACATATTTTGCGTCCATTTTGTCCAACCTCTGATCAGGATAAGCGTATGAAAAACAAGGACCTGCAGGATCTAATCCAGTAATGCGGCCAATTAAATGTGATTTATATTTATGAAAGTATTTTCCAGTCCATCCTGCGATGTGTGCTCCCAAACTGACACCGATGAGATGAAAATCATCAGCACTGGCTCCAAAATTTTCCAAATTACCTAATAAATTAGCTAGTCTTTTTCCTATTAGACGAGCATTATGCACGGATAATATATATCTTTGATTCATCATTTCTTCTGCATCCACAAGAAGCACATTAAACATATTTTTATCATTATAGCCCTCAGCTATATCCTGTGAGACTGATGATTGTGAACTGTCCCTATATCCATGAATTATGATTTTTGTTTGTTTAGTTATATCAAAAACATTAGGTTGAGTTAGAGTCTGAAAGGCTTTATCTATAGAAAAAGTTCGTTTTTCTGTTTTATCAATGTAAATTATCTTCATGGTCTTCAATATTCCATTTTGACTATTCATAGAACTAAATTGTAAGTCCACAATAGCACGACCTGTAATACCAATAAAAATAAATAAAAACTCACGGAATTATTTATACAAAATTAATCTTAAGGTCAAGGTCGTACTCACATGCACCGGACATTTTTGCATACAAGTTCTCAAGAAAATTTAGATTCGTCTGCTCACTTTGTGCGATCACATCGAACACTAACAAATGAATCATTGCAATTATGGGTGGTATAACACTGGAGAGGTTCATGGCAAATCCTCCTCGCCAACACGGTCACTGTGTCACTGTCTGTTCTGAGAGAAAGGTCCAGTCGTTTACTCGGCAACTACAGCGGTGGTTAAAGATTTGGAGGGGCATAAGCTTGAGTTAATATCCAGTGCACTACATTCGCTCACTTAGAAGGTCGCATATTATGTATGTTACAATGAGTTAAATTAAGTAGTTTATTTGGTTTGTATTTAATACAATATTAGTTCTTTTTTAATTGTCATTTTGCGATTTATTTTAGTTTAGTAATAGTATTTCGATGGTGATAAACGTTACCGAGAGGTTCAAATATTAAATAATTATTTTAAATTTTTCAATAACTTTTTAAATATGTTGTAATAACCATTTTACACCGGCACACAAGTTTCACAAATCAGTCTTTATGCGATACTTATACAGAACATATAATATAATAAAATAAAGCAATTTTAGTGTACGTAAACCTGTTTAAAATATACAACACATTATCATTATTATTTAATACTCATAATACTTTTATTAACTTGGTGGTAGGGCTTTGTACAAGGCCGTCTGGGTATCACCTACCTATTCTATCGCCAAACAGCTATTTTTTGTATTGTTGTGTTCCGGTTTCAAGTAAGTCAGTAAAAAAAGTGTGAGGGAGACTCACTCAGTCTGTAAGATTACAGGCAAATAACATGTTATGTCCCATTGTGGACATAAAATTTTACTTTCCAAGGTCTATATTAAAAAAAATGTACAGATACAAACAGATATAGTACATAAACATTTAAATTGCTATTAAAATGAAAATAGATGATGGGCTTTGTTAATGGTTTTAATATTAAGTCTGGTTTTAATAAAATTCTTAGAATATTAAATATGGTATAGAAAATGGCGTCAAACAACAATGCGATAATCGACTACACCTTAAATCATTCACTTTGCCGGTGATAAAGTTTTGTGCCGATTGAGATGGTGCGACCTAGTCATTACTTTATTACCACCGAACTTAAACAAAATTTCTGTTTTCCGGCTAGGCACAAGGTTTGGGCCGCATATACTACAGTTCCAATGAGCGAATGTGACAATAACTATATTTTTTTTTAAACTACTGTTACAAATAACTTTGGGTGATTAAAAAGGGATTGACCTTCTGTTAATTATTTAAACGGGCGAATGAAAGGTGAAGTTTTTAATGTCAAATTTATATTGGATAAATATAAATCGAATCGAGTAGTCTTGGAAATAAAGTTATAACATATTCTCTTTTGTAAGTAGATAATTATACTTACCTTATAGTCTACATGTAAAGCAATACAACCAGATTAGATTAATGTGTAAGGGATTTAAGGTATTACATCGAAATAAATAAATCTATTTTTGATTAATATTAGACACGTGCTGACCATTGCCGACTTCTCTTTTGTTATCTTTATGCCGGCAGTTCGGCCATATTCACTATTTGTTTCAATTTTATATAAATATTTCTTAAACGAAAATATAACAGTATCCCCAAATAAAGAAGGATTTACAAACTCTCGATTACTAACATTATATTTTTATTGAATATATAAAATAAGAATTATAATTATCTACGTAATAAAAAAATTAAAATGACTAACTAATATAAAAATATTGTTATATTTTTTGTTCCATTAGCCATTCATCAAATTGTGTTGAAGCTTTATATAGCCTATTTTAATTGAAGAAGGAATAGAGATAAACAAACTTTACATTTCCATATTCCAGGTGAATTGGTAATAGCTCTGCTACATTAAGCAATGCTAACAATTATTGGTTAATATATCTTTATTTAAAATACAACACTGATCCTCTTAACTACTTATCAAAATCAAAATGCACTTTTTCTCGAGTCCATAGTGAATGTCATACATTATTAAAGATCTCGACCAACGGTATCATGGCAATTTAATGTCAAAGTTGTCGATTTGTCTTAATTCTTCCTGTGATTATTATAGTTATACGTCTACGTTGGCGTTCGCGTAAATGTTTCTGGCATAGCATAATCAGGATAATTTTATATTGCAAAAAATTATAGAAGCATTGCAACGCTTGCTGTTCATTAGCCATAGTGTTTCATTAAAAGTTTATGATACTAATCATTTTTCAGAATAATAATAATGTGCATGCAATTAGAATGCAAATTCATGTTAAGGAGAATTGAAGGTCTTTGTTTAAGTCAAAACCTATTTTGGTCTAGTTTAACAACAACTTCATGTAAGCAACATTAGTTAAATGGAGATTTTTTTTACGTCTGCTTTGAAATACTTCTTTATCATCTCGGACGCTTATTTTTATAAAAGATTTTGTGAAATTCAGTAAAGCTTGCTCGGATTCCAAGCTTCATCATCCTTTCAGATTAACGTTCATGAAGCAATCTCTTCTCGTTATATTGTTGGTTATTTTATTAGCATGTATTAATAATAAAGTGGCTATTGCATGTAATAATAGTCATGATAGTTGTATTATAATAATTATGTAAATTTTACTGTTGATACCCTATATGTTTAACACAATTTGTTTCTTATGAAACTACATTTTTAGTTG
This sequence comes from Nymphalis urticae, assembly GCA_905147175.2. NCBI lineage: Eukaryota > Metazoa > Arthropoda > Insecta > Lepidoptera > Nymphalidae > Nymphalis > Nymphalis urticae. The sequence goes on along the minus strand of LR989994.1, from coordinate 3,140,916 downwards.
AAATTAGGGATACATGTACCACGTTTATTATTAATACTAGTAAAATACCTTGTTAAACATTACATTTTTTTTGGGCAGTTGTGTAATGATCTCTTACGTAACAGTCTCAGATCTCTCTCTTAAGGCATCCTCTGCAATTTCGTAGGTCAAATTATACCTACTGTTGTTTTATTTAGCTCTCAAACAACTCTGTGATATTAAATTTGATTCTTTTTATGAAATAATTCTCATGTACTCATCAATGTATATAAACAAACCCTGTTAATATAAATTTAGAAATTATATTTTAATGACAAATATTGTCGGACCAAAATAATATTTTTTGTGGTTTTGTGTTTACAAAAAACCTGCATAAGTTTGTGTAGGATTAGGTATTGTTTATTTAGCTCTTGGTTTGAGTAGAAATTGTTTTTTAGTTCGCAATATGTGGGCGTCATGTACATTGTCATTTAGTTCTCAAAGTATGTAATGAAACTATCCCACTACTGAGCTAAAGTCTCCCGTTCTATGAAAGAAATATTTGGAGCTTATTCCACGACTCTGTTTCAATGCGGGTTGGTGGATACAGATGCCCACAGTGCCCTGTCAATTCATCCAACGTAATATACACAGATTTTCACAGGATATTGACTTTCATCGTCGAGCGTGAGTTGAACTATAACATTTGATTTAAATTGTTTCACCTACAATTTAAATAAAAATATTTAAATTATAAATGAAGCAATGTGATCATTCATCATGAGTGTAATCTGAGAAGTTCCCCAATTACAATAATCGACTCTCTTATTATAGACAGCTATATTTAACTTCAAAGTGTCTTTATATAAATCCTGTTGAGACTCATTTTATTGTCTGTAGTTTATTTTACTACTTATTGATCAAAAGAAGCGACGCTGTTCATTCAATGTTTTACTATTTGCACATTTTACGAATACAAAACAAAATATAAATTTATTTAATTAAAATAAATAAGTTTATTGTTTTGTATTTTTTTATGTGTTATTTCGAATGTACAATATTAAATGAAACGATGTATATGTGTTTTAAATTAAAGAATGCTGTGTCTTTCTCTTTTAGAAGGAAAATCAATGACAAAAGAAAGAGAGAAACCACTGTTTAACCAAACACCCGCTAAACAAGGTTTATAAGTAAAGTAAGGCCGCTTAACGTTAAGCATGAAAAATAGAAATGTTATATTTATATTTCAAGTTTTTAGTGGTAGTAGTGGAGGTAGACGACCTTTGGGATAAAGTATTCGTGGGTTGTAATAAAAACACTTAAGACAATTCAATCGTCTTGAATAATTTTACTTCGTTAAGAAAAATTTCATTTATATATATTATATCTATTTACAAATTTAAGGTACTGAATAATATTCTTAAAAAAATTACGAATGTTAACTCTCATTGTTGTCTTTGCAACAATAGAGAAGAAACGCCAGATAAAACGGAAATATTTTTTTCCGCCCATGTCGATGAATTTGATTCCGTTTTCGCTCGTGCTTGTTCATCGATATTAATTTGTATTCGTTTCTGTTAGCGTTCGGAATAACATAGTCCATTTATTATATTCCTTCCATTTCGCATAACAAAAAACCACGCTTATATGACTACAGCTTTCTTAATAAAAGAAAAGTGACGAAGAAAACTTAGCGGAATACCTCTGTATGACGCACCAGAACATTCATGTTGAGTAATAGGAATTATCATAAATATCAATAAAGCCTTCACAACGACTAGGTATAAAACTTGGTAAACAAACAGATTATTGAAAGAACGAGTAAATATATAGAAACTGTGACTAGACCATTACTAATAAAAAAACATCAAAATGAGTGATCCAATATGACACGATAGATACAGTATATTCTAAAATCATAATAATTTATATTAAAATATAAGTGATTAAAATAGTGAAACGAACATCTTAATTGCAATACGTGCAGAATTATTCGGTGTGGGGTAAGTGGCGTGACGGCGGGCACCCAGCCGTGGGCGGGCTGCGCCGTGCGCGCTACCGCTGACGCCTGCCGCCTGCCTCCAGTAGCTGCCTGCCGCCGCGCCAGTCGCACGTCCCGGTACGACCTGTCCCGAGTACCGCTCACCCAGTGCCGTCGCAGCCTCGCCGCCTCGCGCCACGCCGTCCGTGCCCACCGCGCTGCCGGCATAACAAACTAACGCACGGTGTCCTTTCTATACATAGTGTTTCATCACTTTACACCGGGACCGCATCAAGCCGCGCTCGCATTCACGTGAGTTACATGCATTTTTGCTTGTATTACTGCTTATTTAACGTTTAGAAATGTAATTGTTTTTTGCGCTTGCAATTTCTTTATTTAGCTGTATGCTTCAGTGTTGCTACTTGTTTTATAATTTTTTGAATTTTATCGAAATGGTTAAATATTAAATTATTTTTTCTTTGCATTTTTTTTTATTTATTTCCTTTCAATCCTTATTTTTATATTAAATATTTATTTTGCATTTAACAAAATAGATTACATTTATGTCTTATGTTACGATTTAGAAGAGTTATTTACCTATTTAGCTTATACTTTTATTTATTTCTCTTGATCTAATGAATGATATTTAAAGTCTGAAAGAACATATTTGGACTAGATTTTCGTAAATCTTACGCGTCATTCCTGGAGCGATTTAACATTCTTACGTCGGATGTGACGTCATTATCGACGATTCAGATTATACGATCGAAGTCACACACGTATTTCTCATAAAATCTATGAAGCACCTTAATTAATTTAATCTTTATTTTGATCAACTTTCAATCTATTAGCTATTATTTTAATTCATCACTGAGAAAATGACCTTCAAAAGACTAAAAAATTATCTTATTTAAACCTAAATATACTTTGAACGGTTTCATTAAAGTATAATTTAAGTAGATTGGATTGAAATTAATTGAACGCTCAGGTGTTAAGCATTAAAGCTGTAAAATTGAATATTCAATATTTTTAATTTTCGTAATGTAGGCTTAATTAAAAATTTACATAGCGAATTTATATTAAAATTCTATTATTATGAATATATTAATGGTACTCTTGCTACCTTATGAGATTTCAAGATTTCTGTCGAGAGTAATAAAAAAGTTATGAGTATGTGGGAAGCCGTCGGCGCTTATAAAACAGATTTCGACTGAAGTTAATTTAGTCTTGTTTAGTTACCACATATTAAATATAATCATTTTACCTTAATCATACATATATCCTATTGTTGGGAGTAAATATAAAATTATTTAGTTTTACTATTTAGTGTTAATTATATAACAGAATTATCACCTTCGGACCCTATTTAAAGAACCTTTGTACTAATATTTTGGTATTGTTCGCGGTCTTAAGCTTTAATTAGGGAAAAGATAATATCAAAATGATGACAGTAAATTGTAAATGACACGCTGGGCCAACGCCAAATACATATTGATGTTTAGCATTTGCGACGACAAAATTTACACAAGTATTGATTGTGTCTTTGTATTACCTACAAATATAGAAAACCGTTCCAAATTGAATGGTTTGTAGAAATATTTTTGTAAGAATGAACGGGAAAGTTGATCGTTGGCAGCAAGCAGTTGGCAAGCGACGCTAACGAAAGCCCAAACAATTTTGCTATTTAAAGTTAAATATAAATGAGATAGTTAAAAGTTGAACAGGTTAGTTTTCACTTTTAATAATAATTTTACAATTCTTAAAAAATATATATTAGATTTAATTTTTCATTATATTTGCAAATGGGTAGGGTAGAATTCAATTGGGAAGGTATGAAAATAGTTTCTAATATGATCGATGGAACGTGTTAACATACCTATTAACCTTTTAAAACTTTAGGGCTGTTTATTATTATCCCTTTTACTCCCATCATCATTAATTTAAATAACTTTAGCATTTGATACGTATTCCTGTCATCATGTTTACTATATAGAAAAGCATAAGGGTTATTTTTAGGCCTCAGGATAAGGTCTTCTCTTAATTTTTGAGGAAAAGGTTTGTAGTTTATTCGACCGCGCTACTCCGATGCGGGTGTGGCAGATTTTAATACGACACGAGCAGGTTTCATCTCGATGTTTTTCTGTACCACCGATTAAAATTTAGTCGTGCTTACCTGGGCTCTAACCCGCAATAATCGGTTAAGATTTGTTTTTTTTTAACTACTTGGTCATCTTGGCAAACATAGACGAAAAATGTATATACGTCAAATAGTTAATTGAGCAAACACAGCACGGATAGCTTATCCGTAAAATATGATATGCCGAGTGGACGCACGAAGTTAACCGTGAAGTATAAAGTGTTAGTAACAGAATTAGACTCTTGGGAAATAGCGAACTCGGTGTGCACGAGGGTAGGTAACTGATCTTCATAAGCCTTGCATGGACGTTTTCTTTTAAATGTCAAGAGTCATGAGCCATTTAAATGCGACAATAAGTTTCAATTAATTTAACAGCGTATTTTTAATAGAATAAAGAATTATTTGATAAAATAATAACAATTTATTAAAATGTAAGACAATACCGAAATGTATTATTCAGCTTATATATCATTTATGATTATTATATCATCTCATCGACGTTTTTCTATTTTTCGGGTTGGTGAATACAATGTGGTAGAATTCCATTGGACACATGCAAGTTTTCTCACGGCATTTTTACCGTCGAGCACCGAGATGCATTATGGTAACATAAACTTCATATACTATTATGTTTTGTATCATAAATTAATATGTAAGAATCGGTCGTTAAAAGCCCTAAGAAAAACTTATTCCAGAATGTTTAAAGTGTTGTTTAATCTTAATATTATGTAGTAAATCCTGGATGGTATGAAATAATAATAGAAATATTAATACACGAATACACTTGGTGACAGGGCTTTGAGCAAGCCCGCCTAGGTAGGTACTACCCACTCATCATGTATTGTACCACCAAACAGCAATATGTTCCGGTTCGAAGGGTAAATGAGCCAGTGTAACTGTAGGCCAAAAGGAAGTGGTGGCGCATTGGTGTTATTAGAGATGGCTTATATTTATAACAACGCCAATGTCTATGGACGATGGTGACTACTTTCCATAACCCATATCCACCACCCTCACATTTATAATAAAAAAAATCACTTCCTGCAAGTAAAAATAATTCTCGTCACAATATTTGCGATTGGCCCTCATATAAAATTATTACTTACGCGAAACAAAGGCCGACCTTTATAACCGGTATTCTGTTTGTTTCTCATAGCGTTATATTACTACAAGGTAAGAAATTTAATGTGGATTTATTCAAACATACTGAAAATCTTTGAAGATTAAGGAAGACAAACAGCTTGTTTAGATTGCGTATTTGTAAAATTTATACAAAGCTACCTCTCATTTCTCCACCATAAAGTTAAAATTTCCAAAATATTTTTTTAATAGTAGATTTTACGTTATTCTTACGTTATATAACAAACCTATGTTTCAAATTTCAGTTCTTCAGACTTTATTCTTTTTTCTGTAACGTAGTCAGTTAGAACAAATGATTTTATTAAAGTTGAGATCTTGTAAAAGGACTAATTACACAGAACTCACTTAAAATATAGTTCCTTTTAGATTGGATTGGTTTTAAAGCCTTGTAAAAACTCACCAGATATTATACCACCGTTTTACGATATATTGGTGTATTCAAATTTAAGGGATTTGAGCCAGTGTAATTACAGGCATAACTTTTAAGATTCTATTGGTGCATTGACGGTGTTAGGAGTGGTTGATAATCCTTACAGTTCCAATATCCGTGGGCGGATGTGACGATGTTAGGAATGGTTTACACTCTTCAACGCCAAACAGCGGCGGGTCACCGCCGCTTAACTTTTGGTGTATCGTTTGCCATTCAACTTTTTTTCTAAAACATAATAGACGTGATACATGCCATCGATTTATTTACAAATTTAAACCACAATTATTTAAATATTTGGAAAGGTTCCATTTGAGCTTAAAGATAACAGATAATAAAGACGGCTTTTAAAAGCACTTTTGAAATGTCACTTTAAAAAACTGTCATTCTTCATGTCAGTCGTACATAAAGCTTCGACGAGTTCATAGTCCGAAATCTATAATAGCTGGAAACTTAGCAGTTTCTCTAAAAAATAATTTCATATATATATGATATATATATATTTATTATATCAGGCAATAGAATTTGATGTTCAAAAAAGTAGGTAGTAAATGAATCTTCCCTATAAAAAAATTCACATGCCAATTCAGAATCCATTATATATTTAGATAGAAATAAAAGGCAATGAAAACAAATAGATATAAGCAAACTGAGATATTGATTTAAGATATATTTATGTGTTCGGGATTAGACAATCTTGTCGCTATTAAAACATACTTAATTATATTTTATTTTTCTGCGGACGAAACGGCGACGCCCGACAAGTAATGTTAACGTCGATAAAGAATATTCAAAAATATCAAACGAGAAAATTAACATATTTAAACTTCAAAATATGTCTTAGGATTTCGTCAGATATTCTTCTAGCTTATAATTCATTACAAGCTTGGAGTGATTATGAATAAAATGAAATTGGATTTGGGGCGCAAATTAAAGAAAATCTGACACGTTAATAATATTTCAATCCAATGAACCAATAAAATAATTTTGAATACTTACTAAGCGTTAAATGTGTTGGTACAAAAGTTACAGCCTGTGAATGTCCCACTGCTGGGCTAAGGCCTCCTCTCCCTTTTTGAAGAGAAAGTTTAGAGCTTATTCTACCTCGCTGCGTCAATGCGAGTTGGTGGAGTATTGGTACAAAACTGAAGAATATTTATTATATAAGTTACACCACACACAATTTAATATATCATTTAATTAAAGTTATCAAGATCTATCTTTTTGATTATTGGCAAATTTTAACCGTGATATAATACTTTTATTATTATATTCGACTAATAATACAGATAAAAAATACATATTAAGTATAATTGCAATATATCGATAAAGAGTACAAAAAAAATTGTACTACTTACACTTAACTATAAAAATATACTGAGCGCATTTATGTCTCATTTTAGTATTATAATATAATTTCGAAGATCGAAATTTAATAGAGTTTGGTTATATGTAGCGTTACTTATTCAATCAAAAATGTTATTTTCCTGTTCACTGACATGAGGGAGACTCAAATGTCAAATACAGGTGTTTCGATTATTAAAAATAATATCAGAACGGGAGATAAAATATTCCTGCCCGCGGTGAGCTAAAAAAATATATTGATGATGATGTTCAGGAGGATCTTCAACAATATATTTTAACAGTGATACTGCCGCTATCTGCTGCTGTCTAGGGTAGGTTACTACCCAGGCACAAAGCCCTACCACCAGTGATTTGCAGCCTTATATTATAATCAAAAAAATTGATATAAGTGCCATTTCCCAAAACCGTGTAATTTTTATTTGCTCAAGTATGGTAAAAGGAATGATACTATAATATATATAATTAATATATATGACGAAGTTGAAGAATTTTGAAGAAAAAATTGAGATTTTGAGAAGTTTCTATCCACAATAAGCCGTTTTTTTAGCTTCTTTATTTTTATTTCTAGGTATCGCATATTTTCAGTCCCTGAACTTAACCAATTTTTTTTCTAAAACTTTTTTTTCAATCTAATCTTCCCGTGTATTTCTTTAAAAAGTGTTTGATTTTAATGTTTTACTAACGAATACTGATATAAGATTGTTTATTTATGGTATTGCGCTACTAAGAAATCAACATCTAAAGCAACATCTAAAGCGTAGATAATATCATGTTACCCTAATACGGTCGTTCAAACAAAAATAATAGAAACAAGTGTCACTAATACCTCTTGATAGACGATACTTATCTTTCAAATCTGATACTATATACAGCACATATATATCGTTTATTTTAATATAATTATTAACATAAAACAACTAAGGATTAACCTTACTGATTTTTAAGGCTTTAATATTAGCGACAAATGTATTCTTAGGAACATTAAGCACAGAATCTGCAATTATGATAGCGCTATGATCGCTTTAAAATTGTTTAAAAACCAACCATTCAGGACGTGTTTGGGTAACACGTCCCGAATAAAAAAAACAAAAGAATCACAATACCGACCAACCAACGCACGCTCTCTTAGCAGAGATGATACTGATACATAAACCGCCTTCGCCGGCGGACACGAGGCATGCAACGTCTCGTCGACAGACGTGACAACCGTACGCGCTTAGCAAAGTGCCATATAAAAAAACGATTAAAGCAGCACAATTAATTAAACGAAATCGAATTATATTTAAATAAACAATCAAACATTTCCCAACAGAAAATCATTATTAATCAGAAATACCAAGCTCCCAAACCAATCGCGTAATCAACGTAAATTAATATCCTGGACGTATTTCCAATAATAAACAGAATGCTATGGTGATAGTATTTATTTAAACTGCAATAATAAGAACTGAATAAACAAGCAAGAAATAAATAATTCAGGCAATTCACGTCAGGCAACACAGATGGTGCGGTATTGTACTCATGCAAATCACACGGAATAAACATACCGGTCACTTGCAACTGTATGATAATTTGACAGACTATGTTTCTCAAGTAAATTGTTCATTTTTTTTAAAACCAATAATTAAGATTGCGTTCATAATTCTACTCATTTCAAATTTGGGCCATACAAATACAATAATATAGTGTTATTGGGAACTATGCGATTTTTAATCAGAGCTAGAATATAATAGAAAAACATTCTGAAATAATTCGCTTATAATTATTATTATAAACACCTGATATTTCTAGGGCCAATTTTATCTCATAGTTCTATAACAAATGATAATCCAGTTCTTAAATCAAATATAAATATGAAGTTCCTTGAAGTTTATTCCCATAATAAGCTCACTCACTCTCTGATCGTCAAAACTTTCTGTTGCCTACGAGTATATCACGTCTGCAAATCGAGATGCGTTGGTTTGCTATGTCGGTACTATAAGGGTAGGGAACTATATTAGGGCATATTTATTTCTTTTTCTTTTTAGTTTAACAATCATTATACGTAAATATAAAACTAATGCAAATGAGAAGGGAATTGAGAGTGTACCTGTGTTTGTGTACACACTGGTCACCGTGTCCGATATCGGTCAGGAAGACTGATGATGATTTATCAGTTTAATAATGCCGGCGCACACGCATATATATATATATATATATATATATATATATATATATATATATATATATATATATATATATATATATATATTAAATTTACCACATTAGTTAAGCAGAACATATTCTAGCTTAGACACATTATTCTTAATAACTATTGCGGGAACGTTCAAATTTAGCATAGCTTTAATACGAAAATACTTCCTAAATTAAGTCAGCTTTTATACGAATAACTTTAACCCTTCCTGATGCGATACCGAAAAAGATTCGTTAGCGTTTCATTCACTATAGTACAATAGATGAGAATGAGGAAAGGCGGAGTCCAGATTTTATGTCAAGTTAAATTATGAAATAATTCTGTTGGTATACGCTCTATTTTTTTCAAGAAATACACGGATAATTCTCTTGCAGAATATATTATAATATAATGGAAAACAGTTAGTCAAGTGATTAATAGATTAGGTACTGAATACATAGACATACATATATATCACATGGCTTTATCGATTTGATACGATATTTGCATCCAACCCACATTCAAGCGTTGTAAAATAAGCTCGAAATCTTCTTATTAACGAGATGGGAGGCCTTGCCTAGCTGTGGGATATACACGGGCATTTTATAACTTTCTAATTGTCATTGAAAATGAAACACTTGTTTTTATCTATATCTATACAAATATATAGAATCGAAGTGTCGGTCTATAATTTCAAAATAACTGCCTATTTTAAAGTTAATATGCTTATTTGCGAGATAATGAAAACTAAACAATAACTTTTTTCTATATCAATCGTAATGTCTGTCTGCTTGTACGGAGTAATCTTTCATAGCATTTTTAGCCGTTTCTTATCTTAAACGGCTAAAAATTACAGGTTAAAATAACTGAATTATTAGGAACAGTATTTTAAGATTCCGTTTAGTCTTTATTTCAAAAAAATTGGTCGAGTCTATTAAAAGTTATAAAAACATACGTATTTTTGCTGTTATAATATATGTTGCGCCCATTAGCCTATATATGGAAGGCCTATGGATTCTAAATACGGCGATTACTGAATCGCGTATCCAGTAATCGCCGTATTTAGAATCCATAGGCTGTATCCAGATTTATGAATGACCTTCTGCCATACATATTAACACTTGCGTTTCGTCTGACTGTCTTGTTTTTATTTATTTTTTAATTATTTTACATTAATATTTAATAAAAATACTGTATATTTTATTCTCATTGGAAATTATATTTCATGAATTCCAAACTTATTGTTTTTAATTAATGTTGATTCCTTTTCTTCGGAAAAAATTTACTTCGGTTAGAAGCCGATATTTCTCTAAAAGTAAAATATACGACTACATATTGCCAATAACCTAGAAAGAGTATTGTGTTCCGATGAATCAATTAATTATTATTTTTAAATTAAATCTGTCATCTTCTTATAAAATAAAATGTTTTAAATTAATATAAAATAGCTGTCACTATTATGATTTTTGTGTAGGTTTTTATTTGTATCTGATGAATTAACCCTTTAAGAACTAATTTGTTTCTCAATTGAAAACACAATCGACAACATTTTAAATACATAGTCTTTTATGTATATGCTAATAGAAGAGCAACACGCGAACGTACGAATAACTTATTACTAATTGAAAGCAGTTGAGTTTATTTCGAGAACGTTCTGAAACTGAATTTCCGACCTTAATTTTCTGGTGGAAATTCCCTTTTGAATGTCATTATGCTATCTTTTTTTTTAAGAAAACAAAATATCTAATATTCCAAGGAGTTTTTATTGTCCTAATAAAACATACAAGTGAATAAATAAAAAAATAAACGGACGATAATTTTAGTATATCATTAATCTTAAAACATATGTTAGCTCGATTTATTTATTCTAAATAACGCGTAAGTATATTTTTAGAAAATACAGTTGCTATAATTATTTTCGAAAAAGCTTGTAGAAAATAAGTATTGCTATTTTTTAATTAAATCACTTTCTTATTTAACTGCTTATGGTCATCTAGACATGTTTTTATGTAAACCACATTAAAGTCGGGATATATATTGTGATTTCGTATATATATCATTAAATAATGATAAGCAATGGTCAAGTCTTAGAAACGTTTCCCGAAGTTCATTTTAATATGCAATAATTTAGGTTCCATTTAGGATATTGAGCTAAACTTTGAATTGTGGTTACCGTTGCTTTACCGCTTAATTAGTGTTTCTTGAACTATAAATACTAATATACTGTTACTATTATATATACTATTATTTCATTATCGTCGTATAATATATGACGTATATACAAAGCTTCCGAAAAGTATTGAGTTTGCTTTTTAGATATGTAGTTTTTATAAACAAGTATTTGAATTATCTAAAGTTCTTGTACTTATAAGTCCTACTTATTTTCTTTTAGTTTTAAAGGATGACGCGCGTGTACGCATTATATATTTTTTGTGAAATGTTTTCGTTCTTTAGATATATTGTCTTAAGCATGCATGCATACCTAAAATATGCTTTATTTTAGGTATGGGTTCGTTAATAGTCCAAGTTTATATCGCTGAGCAACCTCTATTCCATAGAAATATTCTCATAGAAATATGCTGGTTTTTTAAGATAAATTAATGAGAGAAAACATGCATGTGACGGCGATAATACTATGTTCGTTTAGTTCCAGAGAAGTAATTAATCCAAAGCAGATCGGAATTCTTCTCCTTAACGAAAAATAATGACTTGTCTCCTTCAGTGGGAGATTACCTGGCTTCTCTTTTTCATTTGTCTTTAATAAAGAAAAGTAAATATACATATTAAAATAAATTCTAATTAATTGTCTTATAAATATTTTTGCGAATGGAACGTAGCAGCAGATTTTCATTTAAGAATAGTGCTGTTGTGATTTGTATAAAAATACTTTTTCATTCTTCTATATTTTACTTTTTTTTACTTATTTATACGCTTAAATTCTAAAAGTAATTTCGGTAAGATTTATTTAACTATACTTATAAAATTGAAGCCTAGGTATTTGTCCTATGTAATATTCAAATCAGGTATTTTTTTACCAATGTAAATATTTGAATTGTTACAGGGAGTATTTCAAAGTAACTTGGAATAACTGTATAATAAAATTTCTTGGGTTGAACAAACATTTATAAAAACTTGAAATTGACGTATATAATTTTTTTAGCGATATTTTAGGCATATGAGTAGGAATTTATAATAAATCACTAATAATTATTTACTGTTTTTTTTTTCAAAATTCCACCGGCGTAAAAATTGTTAATATTGTTAAATCTTCTATATTATTATTTCTCCTTGGAATATTAGATATTAAGTTATTCACTAAAGAATCCGGATTAATTCCAAAATAAAACGGTACTTTATTGCCTTAGAACTAAAATGTATTACTAGATGTTCATTTCCACGTAAATTATATTTATCAAAGGAAAAGGGAATTCTTTTAAGCGAAAACGCTATTTTTGTGTATCTTTTAATTGAATATTAATTAGGCACATTTGAATTGTGAAATAATATTATTTCTTATTGTTACCTTGTATTTAGTTAATTTCCGTTATATGGTGTGTATATAAAACCAGTTTACAGGAGAAAATATTTTCCCTGTTTTATTAGTTTAATATAGAAAAATTATCAAAGCAATGAGGTCCATCATTAAATATTCATATACTTCATCGTCAAGTCTTAATCGTGTTTTTTAGTTCTGAACATAGCATGCTGTTTGCAAGAACAATATATGGGAATGGCCGTTTATTCACAATTATGTTTTATGTATAATAATTTATAATTAAAGAAAACCAATAAATAAAAATGAAGTAAACTAATTAAAATGAGAGTTACATAACAATGAAGTAGAAAATATACATACCACGCACACACAATGGTCTTCACCATTACACCATTATATACACCAGAGCGGCGGATGACGGCAGAAGAAAGCGTCATGCCGATTGTCGCTACGCTCAAACAAATGTTATACATCAAAAAGCTCTCTTCGAGGGAAGAGAAGATTTTTCCCCTACAGTAGGTCACTTGCAGGTTACTTTTGTAATAATTATAAAGAATAACAAATAAAGAAAATGATAATTGTTTTAGTGGAAACGAACCATATATATAGAAGACAATTTAAACTATAGTCAGTAATCAGTACTTTAAAATAATATAATCTGTAACGAAAACTCATAATAACACTTTTGTATAAGTTTTAGTAAAACTTGTTATCACTAAGGATTATTTAAATTTATAATGCAAAATGTCCAGTGTTGGATAATTAAAATGGCAATGAGAATTTAATTCGAGAAAGTTCTCGTGTAAGGCTAATTAAGACAGCTTTATTCTAAAATTAATTCGGTCTTGGCAAGTTTGACGTTAGAATGTATTTTCTCTTGTTAGATCCATGTTATGTGCTCCTCAGCGAGCAATATCTACATAACATCTCATTTAATTTTCCGTGTATACGCATGATAATCTAATTTATATCGAAACTGACGTCTGTATTTCTATTCATAGAACAATCAAAGATAATGAAAAGATACGACGAAATGTACATATTTCCATTCATTTCCAAAATATGATACTGTATGATAGCAGAATAAAATAAGCAGAAATGCCATATTTTACAACATGACTGCTTAGCTACCTGCTTAACTTAGTTACACTTTTTTAATTACATCGTTGTTCTAGACTAGTCAATAAAAGCACAGATCTCGTGATCTTGGGTTCAACACGTGTGTCAGTTAAAAAAAAAACTTAACTCAGAGTTTGAAAGATGGCGGTGTATAAACTCGCTTGCCTCGGAAAGCACGTTAAGCCGTAGTCCTTTGCATGAACGCTATCCGGTCGTCACGATTTGCCGTTTCAGCGGTTAAAAGGGTTAAGCAATAAAAGTGTATATTTTCTTGCCAACGAACATGTGCACTATAATATCTCCTGTGCAAAAAGTAATATAATAATAACAAAATAGATACTCCAAATTAACACAAAAAGATTCTTAACTCACAATAAAATTAAAGAACAATATTTTTATTTTTTATTTGAGTTATGTTTAAAAACAAATAATGTAATATTATATAAAATGGAACATCATGGTTGTAGTTGTATGTTCCATAGCCCTTATGAGGTCTACAATTTTGTTGTACAAAGTTTTCGTGTATTATATTTCGACAGCGTCGGCCCAATGATAATGATAATGATGATGATGATGATGATCGGCTAAGTACTAGATCTGAAAGCGTTACAAATAAATATATTAAGAAATTAAAAAACAAACTGACCTTCACCTCTTTCTTAAGGTGCCGTTACTTTACGAAGGTTGGCAATCATTAGGGTGATTCCAACTTTCGAGATCGCTGCTCTAAATAAAAAATAAACTCACTTTCACGCTTATAATATTAGAAAGGATATAACATGATCTGACCGAATTTTGGCCATGGCCATTCCTAATGAACACTAGATTAGTTATGAGATAAACTATGTATTTGATAATATTATAAGTTCATAAGCATATGTAAACACTGTGCACTGTGCACTGATGCAATAATTATTCCCATACTCTTTTGTATATAGTCCGACGGGACTGCAATCTATAAGACTAGAGAGAAATGAGGCACAGATTGGGTTTAGGTACTATTTGGTAGGTCTTTGTGCAAGCGCGTCTGGGTAAGTACCACTCATTGAATATTCTACCGCCAAATAGCAATACTTATTCAACGAAAGATAATATAATGAATTCGTTTAATACGTTAAGTTCTCGGCCATTCAGAACTAGATCATGGACTTTTTAGAAAATTTATGAAGTTGACGAAGTTTTAGGGGTACCAAAAGATTTTCTTGTTGGATGCTGGTACGACCTCATTAAAACTCTGTGACCCAGTTTTGCCTATAATATCGATAACAACCATCTGAAGCTTTTTATTTCTTCCAAAATGTCTCCAACAAAAAAATAATAACATCACGATACACAATGTTTTTTTCAAACCTAGTACATGGTAGCTACAACCTAGACAACAAACTGTCAATCTCTCATCTTATGTGTTATCAATCCCTTTTACTATGAAAAAACCCTAGTTTTTTAAACAAGCTGTTTTAAAAAACTACTGTTCAACATTTACGAGCATCAAGCAAATTATCAAGTAGATCCATCATGTGGCGTAGCAGGAGACACATTTGCGCGATATTGATGCTAATAATAATAAAACTTCCGATATACAAATCTTATTTAAATATAAAACAAAGTTACTATATGCCAATAATTATTTAATTGTTTTATCTGGCTTCATCTAAAAAAGAGAGAAGATTTTACCATAGAGGTATCTAAATACGTACCTTGGCTTATAATTTATTTAGGCCTTTCAACCTCCAAGGACGGGTGTGGCCCGTTAAATTAATGAAATGAGTTTATTCTTCTTGATCGAGATAATGTTACCAATATTTTAATTATTTTCGAAGCTTTTGCGCTCGCACTTGACTATTATATATTGATGATGATTATATAATTTTGCTCTTAATAAATTATATTATCCATCTATATAGTAGATATATATTAACCTCTTTATTGTATATTTAATGTTGAATATTATTTAAAAAGTTTATTGTTAAAAATCTACTATTTTTTAATTATATTATGAAACTGTAGGTTTTAGAGCTCGTCTGAGTACAATCCACTCATCAGATATTCTACCGCAAAACAGTTTAACTTAATATTATTGTATTCTGGTTTGAAGGGTGAGTGTACCTGTGTAACTACAGGCACGAGGGATATAACATCGTAGTTTCCAAGCTTGGTGGTGCATTAGCGATGTAAGGGGTGCTTAATATTTATTACAATTTCAATGTCTATGGTTGGTAATGAAAACATACCATCAGGTGGCCGACCGCCTACCTATTATATAAAAAAGGTGAACAAATAAGCCATTTAATGAACTGGTTGAAACTTAGACATTAGTACTTGAAGTAACTTTTCGTACAATATCGTACGTAATATCAATGGCGCTAGCCTTGGATTCTAGATGTTTGATCTTTTTAAGATCCTTTAATTAATTTGACAACCAAAAACAAAACTTCTCCATTTTCAAAATCTCTGTCGACGATTCTATATTATAAAGTATATTCTTAATTTTATAGACTTAATGTATTACAATAAAATTACAAAGTTTTAAGTAAACCTATTAGATTCAAAGTTTTAAAATAACAATTACCATGTTAATCTAGAGCTTGCAGCGACTAAAGCAGAAAAAAATTGAACTGTAGGACTTTGTGGGTTTCTTTTCGCTTTATTGGCATGAACGTTATTAATAAATATTATAAGATTTTTAAAAAGAATTAAAGCAATTTCTAAAGAGAATTAACGTGGTAGGCAGAATTTTGTGTAATGTGATTTTGTAAAGGTGATATAAATTCATCAATCAGAAATATTTTATAGTGATAACACCTTCAAAACTAAACGCAGTTGCGTCTAATCGTAAATTAATGTTTTTACCGCCTTTATTATTATAAGATAATACCTAAGCCGGAATTTTGGGATGTTATCACAAAAATATCGTTTAATCCTTTATAACTTTATTAATCAACTAAATACAATTTGTATTTAAAATATTAAGCCT
The DNA here is from genome assembly GCA_905147175.2 of Nymphalis urticae. NCBI lineage: Eukaryota > Metazoa > Arthropoda > Insecta > Lepidoptera > Nymphalidae > Nymphalis > Nymphalis urticae. The sequence goes on along the minus strand of LR989994.1, from coordinate 3,124,146 downwards.
TCATAAATTCTTCAATACTGTAAAATATATTAGAAAATATATTTATAACGTAATTTAAATTTACAATGACAAACTTTGTTTTAATACATGTTTATTAACATAGAACATTTCCAATATTGATCTTATGAATTCTCACCAGAGATTAATTGCTTACGTTTCTTGGAGCGATATGAGTTTTAGTTAAATTTACAACAAACATATGTATTTTTTGGCTACAAAATATCAGAAATCTGACGAAAAATATTGCTCAAGTGTACTGCATTTTTTCACAGACTTTTCCGGGTTAAGGCCAATGTATTTCTGGCATATTCAATGGCTAACGATAACAATTCTGAGAAGGTCATTCCCTTACTTATATCATAACCCATTACATTAATTATACTGCGTCGACAATTTATTTCCAAAGCGTTTTGTTTGAAGTTCTTAATATAGTTTCATATAATATTATTATAAATATTAATATTTATTATACATTGTAAAGCAAACTGAAATCGCATCAAGCCGCAGATAAAACTTATTGCAATTACTTAAGAGATCAACAAAATAATTCTAAATCTTTGTGTGTTAAATGGTTAACATCGTATGACCGACACGAAAGTGGTAACGCTTTGGTGTCAAAGGCAGTCTGGAAGCGTTAAACCGAGAATAGTTCCGCTTGATTTGTGGTTTTTCAACTCCGCAAACAAGTGAGTGGAACGAACGCTTAACCCCCCCCCCCCCCCCCCCCCCCGCACGTCGAGCGGCAATGTTGGTCGGGCGTCAACCGAGCTAGTACAAGTAGCAGGGGCATTTCCGTTGAACAATTTGGATTATTTTTAATTCGTTTTTTATTTTTATTTTTTGTAACTCAATTAAATCAATCAATGTTCTCTATCTCTAACGTTGTCTAACAAACGATATGTCAAAGTTCACATATTACAAATATGATGCAATAACTAATATGACTTCATTTTATGAAATAAAATTCAATATCTGTATAGCTGCAGGTCAGAGAATTCCTTTCGAAAAATGCATATGGCAGAAAAATTTTCACAGTAGTTATCGTAGGAATGGTATGATTAAATTATTAAAATGATTATTATATTAACAATTGAAATATCTGCATATTTTATCGATATATAATTGCAAAGTATATACAATAATTACATTTTTATGTAACAAATCTTTAATCAGCATTTTATAGTTTTTTTTTTAATGTTTAAACCGTATACAGTTTTTGTTAACACATGAAGGTTTTTAAAATAATACCATCAACGTACAATAACTATAGTAAGTGGTGCAAGTGCGCACAATTATAACAACAAGTGGTATTATTTTAAATTAATTCTGTAATGTATGTATATTACATTTTTTTTATTGCATAAATCATTACTATTTTAAATCGTTATTACAAGAAAAAGAAAACGACCAATATTTGTAATGGCTTTACCGTTTTAAAACGCAAACATCTATCAATAAAATTAAACGTTAACACATATTGTTTAGAATTATAACATAGTATATTGTATTTATATTATAATGTAATTACGTTTTTTTAAGAAATAAAATAAAATAATTTAAAAATTATAATATAAAATAACGTAAATATATAAAATTTCGTTAAAATATACAATTATACATTTAATAAAACGAATTAAATTGCAATAAATATGCAAACAAGAGCTTACCTAGCACAGTATTTTTAAAATGGGTAGGCATGTCATAAAATTAGCATTATCCGAAGAATTGCCGCCAATTAGGTTAGCGGCACGATGTCTACGCCGAGTGCCGACGCGCTGACTGCGACCACTCCACATCTATTTACATATCTGGTTAATTTCACCCTATCCCCTTATACATTACACTATTCACTAACCTTAAATTAAATGATACCTTTAATGTTGATAAAATTTATATTTTAATGGGAAAAAAAATATTCTTTAAGACATTTTATAATCCACTAGTGTCATTATTGTGTGAAATCAATGTTTATTATCAACATTAAGATAAACTCATTTTATTTAAGAGTGAAATTAAAAGGATTGCTGAAAGGTTGGTTTTGTAATATTACACGGTATACTATTTGCATGTAGAGTGAGTCTGAGCCAAGTGGGTTGCGAGCACAATGAAGGCGCTGGCATAGCTCGTCATATCATTAACTTCGTAGCGTCAGCGTCGCGGCGACACATTTCATTTCATCTTTAAATAGTTACTTTAAACTACTAAATTTAGTTTGATGCGTTTTTAAATTTAATTTAGAGATTTACAAAGGTTTATTTATATTATAAAGATATATTAACTTTATTAAACGATAGTAGAGATATATCGATATTTATATTATTTAGTATAAATACATAAATGTATGATTATATTATAAAGAAATATATTGTATATATATAATGTCAACTTAATAATATTATACACAGAAATTAAAAAAAAAACCTTTTCCACGTCTATAACCAAATATCTGTAATTTTATGTCCAATGAACAAATAAATATAGGACGTTGTGTCAATTAAAGCAAAAACTTTAGTAAGTTTATACGAAAAATACAAATTATATATAAAATTATTTATTAGATCACGTTTTATTTTTAAGGTTATTTCAATTAAGTTGTATTACTAAATAATTCGTTAATTAAATAATAACCAAGAAAAACATTTGTTTTGTACGGATCTACGGAATTCACACTTTACACTGAACCGAAAGTTGTGAAAAAAAAAACAAGTAATTATTTTCATGAATGATACATTGTTTTCACGTACACATTCGTTAAAATTTTTAGTGGCAATTTCGTTTATAAAATGGCGACGACGATAAAAACTCAAACGTCAGTATCGTCATATCGTGATTATTTTATTAACTCGGCATTATTATGACTATTAAAAATGAAGTAACAGCATTGTTTCAGCCAGTTCCACTTGAAAAAAAAACTATGTAATGAAGCAGAATCTTCAAGATTCAAGTATTGATATATCGGTACAAGTGGGTGGCTCGGAATGGAAAATTGAATGTCTCACTATAACTTGAAAAATACAGAATAATCGATATGAATAATATTTTTATATGCGTACGTAGTTGACAGACTCTACGTATAATGAAACATTGGTGCGAATATCCAAACGCTGGTTTCATTTCGAAAATCGAACTACGCGGATAAACGGCCAATACATCAAGAATGTCAGTGTTTTGTAAAACGGTTTTATTGATGTAGTTGCCATTTTTATTTTTGAATGTTTTTTAGTATCAGTCATTGCAGTATTTTTTAGTAACGTGAATAATTTGAGAGATTTGATTTGTGTTCATATGAGAGACTGCATTTTAACCGAATGATGTGTCTATACAATCTAAAAAATTTAGAATTTCTGGCCTTCAGTCGGTAAATATTTTATCCCATTCAGCGACGCAAGCTGTAAGGGCGTAGACACATATCTACGGTGCGGCACCGACTATTAAGTAACGGCACGGAGCCGGTGCCGGGCGACGACGTGGCATCGTGCCGCAGCACGGTGCCGCAATGTTTTGCTGCTGCTTAGTTCGCACCTGTTAATAAAAATAGCTGAAAATTTAGATGTCGACGTTTTAATTTCATTAGTGGAAGCACGTCCCGTTCTTCTATTAAAACTAAAATTGTAAACTAAGTGATGCTTCCCCGAATTTTAACCTCGTTAAAGATCCACGTGTTCTTTCCACTGAACCGTCTCATCATATTTACGTTCAACACTTTTGTTGATAATGTTGTCTGTAGGTTTGTCTTAAAAATAGCTTGATCGATTCTAGTAATAGTTTAATTCAGTAGTCTAACAAAGTTTTAAGAATAAAGTGTTACTAAAAATAATATAGTAAGTTTTTTTTTTTTGCTGTATCTCATCTGTATGGACTTATGTTGTCTATGTCAATTATATTTAAAAAAAAAACAACTGGTTCTATTTTAGATTAAATTATTACAAAAGATTTTATTATTATTGCTAATAATAAGTACAATGTTTAATTTTCTTAAGACAAATCGGATATCAAAAATATCAGTAGGTTTCTTTAGTATAATAATAAAAAATAAATATTATATTTATAATAATTATTATATTAATTGTAGTACTAAGCTATAAAAACAAATTATATGAAAGCCATAATATCCATTGTTTCAAAATTGGGACAGTTGCGACATGTTCTAATAGCTCAGTTAAAGATCAGCTCGCGTGATAAGAGTAATTGAATTGAAGTTGACATCAAAGTAGTAAAGAGTGACACGGAACACATCGATTACCTGTGGCCACTACACGCACGCCACGCTTCAAACCTTTGACCGCACGCACTCCACAATATCACTTGCAGCTTATCTGGCAAGCCGTAACCAGTCTCGTTAACACACATCTATGAGTTAACACACATTAACACCAATATTATAGGGCAGATTTTTTACCTATCCCAACTTTAAGCAAAAACTAGAATTATTCTAATTCATATGAATATGCCATAATAAATCTGTACACAAATGATTCGTAGATTTAAAAAATAAGCGATAATTTTAATTCAATTAATTTGACAAACTGACAAATGAAAAATACCCTTATGCGGTAAGGAATTAAAAGCATTTCGCGGAAAACTAAGCTTGTTTTAACGCCGGAAACCTTAATTGTCACGGAAAGGTGTTCGCTTATTCGATTTACATTTACAAATGAGTCTGATATTTTCACCTTTATGACCGATGTATAGAGGTGAGAGCTGCATTGTGACGGAACTAAAATATTTTTTTATTAATGATCTGGGTTACATGATACGGTCTTTTCGCCAGATATACATAAACATTATATAATAATACTACGGTAAGAGGGATGAATTACTGGAGTAATTACAGGCTTACGACGTGGCACATTATCATTAGTACTCACGTCTGATAGCGCAAACACAATACTAACATTAAGATATAATTTCTATAGTCAAGAGCACAGTCCATAGTCAGAGAGACATATAAAAGTAAGTAACATTCTTTAAATATCCCCCATCTGGTCTAAGGCCGAACCGTTCGAGCAGAAGATTTTGAGCTTATACCACCACGCTACTCTTATATACAAAATTTCATTTCATTATGTTCCACATATTTTATGTTTTTGTTTTAAAAGTTAAATATTATCGCTTTATTTAACATTACATAAAATATGTAACCAATAATTCCAAATTCACATTACTCATATTATTTGCGCAAAGTAAGTTGACATGCTTTTAAATTCGTTTCAAGTAAGGTTAGCACATAAATATTATAAATGTAAATATCGAAAGTCTCACAAACAAAAGACGAGAGTTAGAGTTACGTTCAATGTGTTCAATAAATATTCTCTCACTCCAATTTATTGAACGAAAAAGAATTTACTTATTCACCGTCCGATGTCAAAACAAGATTTAACTTTACTTTCAAGCTATGGCAGAAATTAGTTACATTTTTTACAAAAAGTAATATTAAAACCAAATAATTACGGACAGAAATAAAATTAATACCTATTAATAGATCACAATAAAACATAGTCTCATTAAATTCACCATGAGCCGAAACTTACTTCAATAGCGCAACAAAATATGCTTAATAACATAGTATATTGTTTCACTAGCATTCAAATATGTTCCACGTTTGGCTATTAAACAATCACAATTATTTGCTACCAATACATCTATTATTGTATTCAAGGTTTTTTATATTGGAATTGTGTGGGTTTATTAATTATTCAATGTATTTGGAACATGTTTAAATATATTCACATACTGTCGTACAAGTTCAATAACATCTCGGCTGAGGCATCGATAGAACGTGTATGCGCAGATGTTTTAGAGTTCAGCTCAGGTCGCGTACTGTGAGAGTCGGTCGGTCTGGGGATAATTTAATTCCTCCATTCATGGAGGTGCGAATTTGCAAGTGCGTATCGGAGGGCGCACCTCCCGGCTCGGCTGCGCCCCCACCCGCTCGCGATGACGTCAACAGACCACCACACGCCACCCGATTATAAATATAGCCTTGCCGATAGCACGCTACAGGTTTTGGCCCTTAAGTTCCCCGTATTGTAAAGGCAGTCTAAAATTATTTATCGTCGTGTCATTGTTGGCAGCGGACTAACTATACTATAATGTAATAATAAATAATACAAGTACATTATCTCATTTAAAATTAAGATTTATAAAATATAAATAACAAATACTAGCGTAAATACAATAAAATGTTTTTTTTTAAATATATAAAGTGTATTTTATATATTAAAAAACAAAACACATAGAATAGCGTAACAACTTATTGTAGGTAGACCGCTTGTAATTAAACATAAAAAAGAAAAAAAGTATAGTATGAACATAGTAATGTTCTTATTTCACACACAATTTGTCTTTAAGTTATTTTAAGCATCATTTATTATATCTATGTAACGAAAAAGAAAGAAATCAGGTAAATATAAGCGCGACGGCCATTCTTCAATATAAGATCTTCCTACTAAGGTTCTCCGTATCTTTTTCGGGCAAAATGTAATTTATTTTATTTGGCACCGCCGTTATTTGGTCGATGTAAAGACTGCTTGAGAAGTCAATGTAGAAATCAAATATTTAATATATTCATCTTACATTTGGTGGTGTAAAGTGTAGACGTATTTCATATACTTTACACATTTCATATTTTTTACAGCCTCTTAGTAAAACTTAATGATGAAATAGACAAAAAAATGCCTAACATTTGAAAAGATAATATTGTAAACAAAAATAAAGATAAACACCGTTTATCATATTCAATAATAAATTATATAATTAGTACAGATAAAGCCGGTATATATTTTTGCTCAATTTATAATAATGTAATTTATTTCTTAGTATTTTTAGAAATTCATAGAAAAATACTTAGCCAGTTAACAAAAATCTTTTACATTATCATATTATTGTTTCCAGCTAAACATACGAGTGGATGTACATTTATAATGAGGGCATGTCTTGTTATTGGTATCAGTAACAGCCTGTGAATGTCCCACTGCTGTGCTAAGGCCTCCTCTCCCTTTTTGACGAGAAGTTTTAGAGCTTATTTCACCACGCTACAACAATGCGGGTTGGTGAAATACATATGTAAAAATTTCAGTGAAATTAAATACATGCAGGTTTCCTCACGATGTTTTCCTCCATCGTAAAGCACGAGATGAATTATAAGCAAATATTAGGCTCATGAAAATTCAGTGGTGGTGGTGTTTGCCCGGGTTTGAACCCACTATCATCGGTTAAGATTCACGTGTTCTTACCACTGGACCATCTCGGCTATTGTTATCACTACATAGTATTTACTCATCAAAAATTCTATCACAAATCGGCTTTGAATTGCAGTTCAAATATGAAGGATGATTCAGTGTAATTAAAGACTTATTGTGGGATGTATCGACATTCTATATATAAACCACGTACCACGTTTGTTTGATGCAGCAAAACAATGTTTTTTTTAATTAATAACTTTGTAAATAATATATAGAAAACTACTTGCTACCACCACCCACGCCACCGAACCAATTTATTAGCGCCCCGGATTTCGAACGAGCAACGTGTGTCGCTTGCGCAAACGCAATTTTGTACGTACTGCATATAAATGACGCGATTTCTATGGAATGAATAAGATATTATCGCAATAAAACTGTAAAAGACGGAATTAAAGAAAAGACAGTGATTGTTTATTGATATAAAAAACTTTTATGAATAAGTTTTAAGTCAGTATCGAGCCAAGCGATTTCTCCGCCCGTGCCGTACTTGTACATGCTGTTGCTCGTCTCTATGCTTTCAAGCGTTTTATATACAAAAACGCTAATGTAAATTGACGTACCGTAACAGCCTGTGAATGTCCCACTGCTGGGCTAAAGGCCTCCTCTTCTCTTTTTGAGGAGAAGGTTTGGAGCTTATTCCACCACGCTGCTCCAATGCGGGTTGGTGGAATACACATGTGGCGGAATTTCAGTGAAATTAGACACATGCAGGTTTCCTCACGATGTTTTCCTTCACCGTAAAGCACGAGATGAATTATAATCACAAATTAAGCACATGAAAATTCAGTGGTGCTTGCCCGGGTTTGAACCCACGATCATCGGTTAAGATTTACGCGGTCTTAACACTGGGCCATCTCGGCTTTAAATTGACTTTAAATTGACGTACGACAGTTTATTACCATGGTAGATCACTTCATCAGATCACTTTCTTAAACTTTTATGGCTACCTCCTCCTTAAGTGGTGGATTTCCAGCCACGATACAAGTGGTTAAAACTCGATTGATGATTATGCTTAACAATAATTCCCTCAGTCAACTCTTACGACAGCCACGTATTAATTGGGAGTTATCTTTATTTTACTCTGCCGTAACCATAGCACATTTATTGTCTTATTCTTTAAGAAATTATTATATCGGATTAGTTGTCTAGTTGTAGATAGAATGACGGAAAACTAAATTATATAATAACTAAAAAATACGTTTTAACAGTCTTACGTTTTACTATTGTACCTCTAAAAGGATATTAAAATGCTATACAAAGGGAGCTCTATATATAGCGATCTGAGCCTAATAGAGAAGTTTACGACACATAAAGCTGCACGAAGGTATACGATACACATGAGTATATCACTCCCATCTGTCAGGGGCACTATCGTGTAATGCGAAATAGATAAAAGGTTAAAAACAGTTCTCAAATTTAAAAAAAAAAACGAAAATCGAATATAACCTAAAATTAATTGCATTTTTCCTTCTAAATATTTAAGCAATTAAGATTTATATAATATGTATATCTTTTAAACTTAGAAATAATATAATATAAACATTAATATTTCTTAAAGCATTTCAATTGATTTCTTAATAGAAACAGTTTTAACCATTATAAGTTACTTGTAAGGCTCAGTTTTTGATAACGGAAACTTAATACGAGCGACTTGATCAAAAACTATTTTGATCAAGTTGCTCGAGTACAATCATTTCTTTATACTTATTCTACAAACAATTTATTACTTCATTTACAAAATTAAATAATACCAAGTACAAAATCATAAATTATCTTAAAGCATTATAGACTAAATTAAAAAAATCTGTAAACGCTTAAAATGAAACATTAATTTTCGTTGCTCTGTTGTTACTGAAATGCTGAAGTAATCTAATTGTGATTACGTTAGCATTTCAGTAATAACAATTTTGATAACGTAATCTAACATTTGAAATGGAACGATATTTATAGAATCACAAAAGAATCTCGTAAGCTAAAGAATGTTTAGTAAAGAATATTACTGAACAAAGGAACTTTCTCAGGTTTGAATTACAACGAAAGTCTAATGTCGCACAGAACGATAGCATCACAGCATTGCCACCTGTGGCTATCTTTTGTAATTACATAATACTAACAGCTTGCCTTGGCTTTACGTGGGAACAATAATCTATATTACAAAGTTGAAAAGTTTGTATGGTTGAACGCACTAATCTCATGAACTACGAGACTTGTTTGAATAGCACTGTTTGCATTAGATAGTTCGTTTGTTAAAGAAGATTAGCTATTTAACTTCACGCTGTGACCACAAGAAGCAAAACAGTAATTATAAACGTCAACCCTTATCGCAAACGGTGTGAAACGTTCATTTATGTATATAAAGCGGAGTGAAACCGCAAGACATATCTAGTTATATACCTATAAAGCAATGTAAATGTATTATTATTATTAGTCTCAGTAGTCCTACGTCAAGCAATTTATCCGCTCCATCAAGCCAGCTATTACCCAACATTAAACTATAACACCTCGAGCCGTTCATATTACTTACACGTCTTTTGTCCAAAGCGAAATGTACCAGCGAAGGCGTAAATCAGGATTACCTTTGTCAAATTAAAACCATTCAATCAAATGTTACGATTCAATTTCAAAATATGTTATTCTTATATTCAAGAAAATAGATAAAATATACTTAAATAAAACTATAATTTTTTCATTTCGGTTTTTTATTGGTAAATTTTATAACAACTTTTTTTAATTACGATTTAAAAAAGATGGATATGATTTTACTTTAATAGCTAATTAAAGATTAGCTACCTTAAACTACCTCGTTGGTCTAGCCAATATAAGGCCGCTGACCCGGAGGGTTTAATTCCCAGGTCAGGCCAATAAAAAAAATTATTGGGTTTTTCTTTTAGAAAATTCTCAGTAGCAGCCCGGGGTCTGAAAGTTGGAAGTGTGTACACTCCCGTACCTAGGAAAGCACGTAAAGCAATTGGTCCTGCGCCTGAACTCGGTCATATCGGATTGCTATCCCGTCGAATTATGAGGGGAATAGAGAGTGCAGGTGCACTCTCTATTCCCTTTTTGCTTACACACGTGTGCACTAAAATATGTCCTTGAGATTAGCCCTCGTGGTCGAAATCGACCTGGAGGACCTTTAAGCAAATTATATATTTGAATTTTCCTTTTTTTACTAAACACGTATACGAACAAAGATGTCCGACTATGATTTTTCTCACTTTTTCGTTATTTACCTTTGCAAATATGGAAAAAAATAAATTATAATAACTGATGAAATTGACGTCTAAACCAAAAATTCCATCGTATATTCTGTCGGGGATCATTTGTTATGTCATTATTTAAATAAACAGGTACGTATTAAGCAAATATATGATTAAGATTTTGCTTAATTAACAGAGATGCCATAGAACGGAATAGCGGCTTGTTAAATCTCTTCGAATGTAACATTTTATTTCATATGTAAATCAGCAAAATCCGGCAGACGTTGTCCTGTTTACGTATATTGTATGCCTATCTATGAGCGCTATAGAAATTGCTGTATTGCAGCGCTTTCAACTTAGTAGCGGCGAGTTACAACTTAGTAGCAATCCACTAAAGAACCTTCTTTATGAATTGACATATGAATGTCCTTATCATCATAATAATCGACACAACAGTTGATCCCAACAGATATATAAAATATCAATTTTATGCATAATATTAAAAACAAATGATAGTTTGTACGTTTGTTCTCGATAGGTTTCTAAATCGTTCATCCGATTATTATGAAGATTCCTGGCCCAACAAATTCAAGAATATTTCTATGTTGCTTATCCTACGATATGGACAATTTATGTAGACGTTATTCTATCTGTGCAAAACCGGTACTGGTAGCTAGTATATTATATAAATATATACATTACCTACGGTTATACTTGACGCAGCATCAGTAGCCTGCAAAACAAGTAATGAAACATATATTCAGGCATTATTCAAATTTATACCTAAAGGATTGCCGGAGGGGAGACGCCTTTGTGTTGGGAATAATGTATTTCATCAGAATTATCCTCATCTTAACACTTGATGATGAATCGTTTCCTAGAATCATAACGAAAATTTATCTAATATGGTCTTTTTTATATAATAAATAGGCGGACGAGCGTATGGGCCACCTGATGGTAAGTGGGCGCCAACACCCATAGACATAGGCATTGTAAGAAATGTTAACCGTCGCTTACATCGCCAATGCGCCACCAACCTTGGGAACTAAGATGTTATGTCTCTTGTGCCTGTAATTACACTGGCTTACTCATCCTTCAAACCGGAACACAACAACACAAAGTACTGCTGTTTTGCGGTAGAATATCAAAGTTTTAATTTGAAAATTATAATTGTTAACTTAACGTTTCTCTTATGTTATCAATAAGTTAAATCAATATAGATAATAAATGCAACGCGTTTTGGGGAAAGTTTTAGTATATAATATAATTATATAAAGAGCTCTTAGTATTTATATTGTGTATCGGTATGCGATGCAAAGAAAACATTAAATTTTGTTGTCCCAGTTTAGTAAATTTTTTATTTCATTTCATTTCATTCTGTCCGGTTTAGTAAATCCCAGAAAGCAAATAACATAACGTGTTTGCATAAAATACGTAAGTTACGTTTACGGTAGCCGGAGGATTTGAGAAAAACCAAAGTTTCTATTAACACTTTAATTAATTTCTAAATCTTACATATAACTTAATCCTAAGACACAATACTGCTCGATGCTAGATGCAGATATTGAGTACTAACTTATATATATAACTTAATTCTATGAAACAATAGTAATCGATGCTACATCACATATTGAATGCTACCTTATATATAACTTAATACTATGAAACAATAGTGATCGATGCTAGATCACATATTGAATGTCGCATATAATTAGTCTATCCTAATATATAGAGCTAAAAATGCTGATCTACTAGATTAATTAGGCGGTACGTGCGGAGCTGACTCGCGGTGGTGACTTCGCAGCTACGTGTTTTTAGGGACTGTACGTGACAAATGTGTAATTTGTTAAGTATTGACCTCTTAACTGGGTCGTGGCGGCGACTGCGCAGCTATGTGCTGCGTCAGCGATCCTCCCTGAGGTGCTGTATGTAACACCTCCACCCCCAGAGCAGCAACTATTGGAGTACTTTCAACGAGAATGTTGCTGGTTCTCCTTCCTGGGTCTTGGATCCTCTCCTGGTCCGTTTCGACTCCAGGTTCTTCCGATAATTAGCTTCAGGGCAAGTGCAACTATACCTAATACAACCGTATATAAGGGTATTTTTGTATGGTATAGTGATGCGTCTATGTGGTTCAATTTTATTTCTATCTTCCAGGTGTTGCAGGCTCTTGATGTTAATTGAATTTAGTTATGTGAGGATTCTTGTCTCCTTCTACCAGGTTAAACTTGGTTGGTATCTCAGTAATTTTTAGCGGCTGCCCTTTGACCTCATCGTTGCTGTTGATCATAGTGATGCTATCCGTGATGTAACTCCGCGATTCGTGACTCGTACTCTCGACGACCATATTGTAGCCTAAGTTTCGTAGGTTGCGGGAATACTAAGATGTAATGACGATCGTCCAATTGTTCCATTGTTTCTCGATTGAAACTTATCTTCATTGGCTGGCATGACTTATCCAGTAATTGATGGATGACTATACTCTGGTTTTTCGCTGCACTGATTTTTAAGTGCGTCCTCGGCTGCGTGCACGTAGATTCTAATACTTGATTAAACACTTGAAAGTGTAAGCAGCTCAATTGGGTCTTCCTGGAGCCGATTCTTGGTTCTGGATGTATCCCGGCTGCTTCAAGTATCCTACCGACTGCGCCAGTTACGTTTACGGTAGCCGGAGGATTTGAGAAAAACCAAAGTTTCTATTAACACTTTAATTAATTTCTAAATCTTACATATAACTTAATCCTAAGACACAATACTGCTCGATGCTAGATGCAGATATTGAGTACTAACTTATATATATAACTTAATTCTATGAAACAATAGTAATCGATGCTAGATCACATATTGAATGCTACCTTATATATAACTTAATACTATGAAACAATAGTGATCGATGCTAGATCACATATTGAATGTCGCATATAATTAGTCTATCCTAATATATAGAGCTAAAAATGCTGATCTACTAGATTAATTAGGCGGTACGTGCGGAGCTGACTCGCGGTGGTGACTTCGCAGCTACGTGTTTTTAGGGACTGTACGTGACAAATGTGTAATTTGTTAAGTATTGACCTCTTAACTGGGTCGTGGCGGCGACTGCGCAGCTATGTGCTGCGTCAGCGATCCTCCCTGAGGTGCTGTATGTAACACGTACAATAACAAGCATTAATTTGTATATAAATAGAGCTTAAAAATATTGAAAATGATAACAAAGTTTTATTTCAATAAAATGTTTAATCTATATTTGCTTTTGCTTTAATTTAAGCAATAGTCAAATTATAATTAAAATTTCATATATCAATATTAATTCCGAACAATATATGACATTTGCATAATTGTGACAAAAGACTCGATTAACAATGTTCATTCACAGAATCACAAAAACTTTTAACACGTGATTAATATAAAATCATAAAATCAAAACAAATTTAGAGCTACACATAAGCATTATAACAGGAAGACATACGGGCAAGTAACCTGATGGTAAGTTGTCATCATCACCAAAAAACACTTTGGTGTCATACACGTTCAATCAATTTGTGTTTATAATTTGACGGTGAAGGAAAACATCGTGTGGAAACCTGCAAGTGTCTAATTTCATTAAAATTATGCCACATGTGTTTTCTACCAACCCGCATTGGAGCAGCGTGGTGGGATAAGCTCCAAACCTTCTCTTCAAAAAGGGAGAGGAGGCCTTAACCCAGCAATGGGACATTAACAGGCTGTTACTTACTGTTACTGTCATACACGTCAGTCAATTCCAATTCCATCAATCATGAATCACAAATGACTGTTGAAATTATATCGACATTAGACATTCATTCCGACTTATCGTCAGCCATAAGAAATATTTTACAGTGTATATACGCCGCAATTCACAATGTTGAGAACTAAGCTCTGATTCTTCTCCTCAAAAGGAGATGACAGACTGACAACGTAAATTATTTTCACATGTGTAACGCATAAACACGCGTGCCCAAAACGTAATGAATATTCAATTTCCATTAAATTTTACGCGCTCGCTTAGACTCAGATTAATTATCTGATGATTGCAATGACGAAATAATCAAATAATTCAGAAATTTACCAACTTCGTACAAACCTCAGTCATCACATTGGTCCAGAGGTTATGTGGTACTCGTGGCAGTACCTATGGCATAACAGATAATATAAATAAAAAATAAACGGTCACCATTCAACCATGGGATCTAATATGTTATTAAATGCCTGTAATTGGCTTGCTCAGTTATCTTACCAGAATACAGTAGTCTTGTTCAACAGTAGAATAATACATTAATATTATATCAAAAAAGAAACAACTGAGTTTCTTGGCGGTTCTTTTCGGTAAAATCCACATTCCGAACGGGTAGTAGCGCTTGACGATTCATAAGTACACAGTACAAGTTCATGTAGTAAACGTCTATTTGAATAAAAATAATTTGATTTGCTTTGCTTTATTTATTTGGTTTACATTCTACCCACACTGTCTTCGCACGGGTAGAATAAAGGTCCAAATAAAACATTTATATCTAAATACATATAAGTCTGTTGATTTACGCGGCGCAAGCCAGTAAAGATCCCAGTCGGTATGACTTTTCGACACCTTTAACAATCGTCATCATATTACAGTTAATTAACATAAACCAAAAATTAATTCTACTACTAACTTTCTCATGAATTAAAATACTCCGTACATTGGTATTCCACCAACCAGCATTGGAGCAGCGTGGTGGAATAAGCTCCAAACCTTCTCCTAAAAAAGAGGAGAGGAGGCCTTTAGCCCAGCAGTGGGACATTCACAGGCTGTTACGGTATATTGGTATAAGCCGTATGAATATCTGTTCAGTAATTCTTGAGTTTATTGCATTGAGACAGACACTGCAATCTCTGTTGTATAATATGATGGTGCCGAGTATACGAGGTTTAACAATACAACATTCTACATAAACTTCTATTCTCGGAATTAATTAAAAATGAAATCTAAATTCATCAATATAAACATATTGTAATTACTTTTTTTCATGACTAAATAAAAGGCGGATATAGCTCCCCATCTTAATGCCTCCGCTAAGGTCTGGTTAATTTTTCTTCCGCAGAATCAAAATTGCTTTGTAATCATGAAATGCTAGTAGCAATCTTGCTACCATTTAACATAATCATTATATAAAATTATACGAAACAATTTCTTGAACGTTAATCTACTAATTTACAATATTCAGACATTTAAATATAAATATAAAATATAAATAAAGAAGGTAAGACATCAGATATAAATAAAGATAGATTGAAAGTAGCTCGATGTTGAGTACATAGTGGATATATAATGCAGTAATAGGTGGTATAAATTATAATTTCAGACAACATACACAAAAAGGTAATGTTTATATTATAGATGATGAATAGTAGTTCTACATCTATGTAAGGTAAAACAATGAGTTTAATATATACAAAGGTCATGAACATAACTGGAACGAATATAACCAGCTACTTCTAAATTAATAAAGCCTAAGAAACTTCCAACCGACGAAACCCTATAAAATGCAACGAGATTATTTTACAATCGGAACTGAACGAATATATATATCCGAATAAGACGAATGATATAGACATTTTCTCATTTCAAGTAAAAATAACGGTTCACGTAATTGTGCTTATCTATATTTATAATAAATAACTAAATAGTTTGAATGCGCTCATTTTATAAATACTATTTCGATTTGTTTGAAAAATCGTTTTGCGTTCGATAGGTTATTTATTGGGGAAGGCTAGAGGCTATTTAGCTTCTCGCCACCCGGAGTGAAGCAGTAACCATAAACACCAATATGATAAACTGTATTAAACAGACTTGTGCATTCCAAATTAATATTGAATTTAGATTATATGAAATAGTAGAAAGTAGTAAAATTGGTCGTTATCTATTTCTCTTATTATGTGATTGGAAAATTTTCATCATCTTTTTCAGCTTTTATTTTCTATAAAAATGTACAAAGTTAAATGAATTTATTTATAAGCTGTTTAGTATACTAGTATTCATCAAAAATATCTGCTAAATAACAGATACATGACCTCTGGAGACCTAAAAACTATGATCAAAATTTGATATGATTGATAACTATGATAACATTTTAAAAAAAGGTTGCATACGTAAAATTCGAACAGAAAATTCGAAATAAATGCAATAACTCCCAAATGGGAAGTTCCATATAAGCTTCACATACTCTGCCATTTTATCTTCCATTTCACGAAGAATATATTCTGTTTTCGGGATGGATGCTTTATGCATGTTGTAAAAACGTTAGTTCCTCTATTTCATGTTATCATGAGACTATTGTGCAGAATAAAATCAAATTCATATTTTCTTATTTAGGGATTGAATATATTCCGTTTTTACACATTTCTAGGGGGAATTTTGATATCAAATTTAATAACTCTCACCAAAGATTTCATTGTTTCATTTCACCAAATGTTTCATTTAAAATTAAAATTAAAGAATTTGTAATAAGATGACACTATAAGATAAATTGCAGTCTCATTGATTTTGTAAAATAAAGTAAGTCGTTTCAACTAATCTAACGTTTATCAGCCTGCAAAACATGTCCTGAACTAAGTGTAACATTTCTATTAATGTCCCACTGCTGGACAAAGGCCTCCTCACACTCCTCACTTGGATCTTTGTCCGCCTAGCTCAACATTTTTTCCGGATATTTTTCTGTCCGCATATATAATTTATTCTTACCTGGCTTTGAAACGGCAATGTTCGATAGGCATTTACGTGTCCCAACCAAAGGACCGTGAACACATAACATAATTTCTTTATAATGTTTATAAGGTAATAAAATATTAATAAAGTTAATGTAATTACTCAAATAATTAGTCTATAGTACACGCATTTTGTGATCCTTGAACTTTGTACGTTCCAATTGAAGTAATTTCATACACACATTCTGATAGCCATACTGAGCTTACGTGAAATAAAATAATATATTATAGTACTATTTTTCCTGTTCTTATAAGTAAATTTCTTTTTTTAAAGCATGTTAGGGAACAGACTAATTATACAATATACAAAATTTGTCTAACGTCTTTCGAGCCGTAATCTCGTTGCTTAAATGGCTAGGGACATCTATACTTGGACATGAAGAGAAATCTTTCTAACCCTTTTTAGGCATATTACGTGCAAAGAGGGATATGAGATTTGGCATAATAATATACATGTAATATGAGTTGTAAATACATTTTATTAATATACGATAAAAATCATAGTTCACATTTATGCTAACAATGACCAACTTAAAAGCAATATTATCTAACATTTTCTTAATTTTTATTACAATAATGACAAATTTTCGTCTAGCTAAGCCTCATTTAACCCATGTATTATATTAAAATAACTTGTAAATTATTGGTATCAATATAGCTGTACAATATACATAGTTGTCGAATTTTGTATCTTACCAAAAATAAAAATTAATCTATTGGAATTAATAATAATGTACCTTATACTTCTATCTATAACGTCTCATTTTTATCAACAATAAATAACGGTCGAATTTCGACTAATGAGACCCGTTAAAAAGTGGTCGTTAAATAGGTACACAGATGGCAAAGGGGCCACCTGATATGTGGTCACCACCGCCCACAGACATTGGCACTGCATAAAATAATATCAATCCCATATATCGCCAATCTTAGGAGACCTCTGGAGACCTAAAAACTATGATCAAAATTTGATATGATTGATAACTATGATAACATTTTAAAAAAAGGTTGCATACGTAAAATTCGAACAGAAAATTCGAAATAAATGCAATAACTCCCAAATGGGAAGTTCCATATAAGCTTCACATACTCTGCCATTTTATCTTCCATTTCACGAAGAATATATTCTGTTTTCGGGATGGATGCTTTATGCATGTTGTAAAAACGTTAGTTCCTCTATTTCATGTTATCATGAGACTATTGTGCAGAATAAAATCAAATTCATATTTTCTTATTTAGGGATTGAATATATTCCGTTTTTACACATTTCTAGGGGGAATTTTGATATCAAATTTAATAACTCTCACCAAAGATTTTTTTAATTAATTGCTGGTCCGTGCGGTTAACGATACTGCTTTACCCCATGGGTCATAGCGTGATATAATGTAGTATATAACATTTCATAATAAATGGGCTATCTAACGCAAAAACTTACAAATAAACAAATACATAAACATTGTGTTATAAATAGTACAGATATTCATATATCTACATCTACATAATAGTACAGATATTCATATATCTGTACTATTTATAACACAACCGACTCAACCGATAGTATTTTAATAAATGGCATTTATTAATATTATCTTTAACTACTATGATTTAATTAGCTTATTATTTAACATATTTATATTAATTAAATTTTACGCTGCTATAGGTAATTTACAAAACATTGGCTTTATAACAATAGTTCGAAAATGTTCTGATATGTGGGCTCAAAGTAAACCAAAAATAAAATTAAGGACAAACATACATTCTAAAGTAAGTGTAAAGAAAGTGGCAGACGCTAGCACTTAGGCCATAGTTAATTTGTTTTTATTGAAAAAGTTTACACATTGCGAGCAAAGTTAACGGTACCACAGCGAGTATATATTCCATCCTTTACATCAATAACGACGTCCAGTAGAGTGTTATGTCTGCACAAATTAAAGTTATGAATGTAACGTGAGAGTGAAAGAGAAAGAGTATTAAATACTGCTTATAAATAGTCTAGGATAGAGCGAATAGTATCATTTTGTGACATTATTGTAACAGCCAATAATCTTTTCTAATGGGTTTTAATTATATCTTCGTAATTGTTCAAATTATATATATTTATGTATCCTGTAATCTTAATATATAAGTTTATTAAGGAAACTATGTACAGTAATTTTTATAATATATGAAATTAGAATAGAAAAAACATACAAAATACACATTACAAATTCATAAATCAAATTTATTTATATGAGGCTCTTTTTAAGAGGTTCGCTTACAATTTTATTTTTACTGAGATTATTAAGCAATCAATTCTAAATAGATAAAGACTTATACATTTAATTCTGGATTTTAAAAGAGACTGTACTTCATATCTACTATGAGTATAACAAATATCAAAAGGATTTCACGCAGGACAACGCTTGCCACTCGAGTGAATTGCCTGAAAAGCTGGCTGTTGTCAAAGCTAAAAGATAACTTATAGGTATAAAAATATTTAAACGTACATGCTTGATAATTGAGGCATTAGTAAATTATTTAATTGTGACAAATATGACACATGAATGAATATGGTGTTGTCTAGTCAACGTACGTATAATATAATATTATATAGCAGTTATATTTTGTATTATAAAGTACTTAGAATGCTGACAGAATTTGTAAACAGAATAGCTAAAATCGTATTAAATATCTTTTTTTTTCAGATTCCTGTGGTCAAGGAAGACAAATATAAAGAATTTTAAAGTAATAGAATCTACCTATCTAGCTACTTGTGGAGGAGTTTGAATAATGTGGTCGGGCACGCGCCCGGTGGTTGTCCACGTCGGGCAGTGTACTTAGTGGCGGATGCGTGTGTGGTGGCGGGCGCGGGTGGCGTTGATCATGCGGGTGTGCTGTGTGACCACTGTGCTGGCAGCGTTGGCGCTGCAAACGGTGGCCGAACCGGCGCCGCGCCGCTTCTCGACAGAGTGGCGCGGCGGCCGTGAACTGCAAATACGCTCACGACCATTGCATGAGATTTTTGAACCGGATACACCTACAACAGAAACAGAGCGGACCTACGTGCAACATCAGCCGATGCACAAGGACCGCCGCCGTATGCGTAACAATAAACGAGCGCCGCACTTACCTGCTGAGCTCGCCAGCCAAATGATGTTACGCGCTTCGCGTTCCGGCCGCCCTTACGATGTTCCTCAAATAGGTAAGTACTTAAAATATATTAAGTCAGAGCAGTAACTTGCACACAAGGAGAAAAAACTTTGTTACGTTTAAATGTTTCATTTAAAATTAAAATTAAAGAATTTGTAATAAGATGACACTATAAGATAAATTGCAGTCTCATTGATTTTGTAAAATAAAGTAAGTCGTTTCAACTAATCTAACGTTTATCAGCCTGCAAAACATGTCCTGAACTAAGTGTAACATTTCTATTAATGTCCCACTGCTGGACAAAGGCCTCCTCACACTCCTCACTTGGATCTTTGTCCGCCTAGCTCAACATTTTTTCCGGATATTTTTCTGTCCGCATATATAATTTATTCTTACCTGGCTTTGAAACGGCAATGTTCGATAGGCATTTACGTGTTCCAACCAAAGGACGTGAATACATAACATAATATCTTTAAAATGTTTATAAGGTAATAAAATATTAATAAAGTTAATGTAATTACTCAAATAATTAGTCTATCGTACACGCATTTTGTGATCCTTGAACTTTGTACGTTCCAATTGAAGTCGTTTCATACACACATTCTGATAGCCATATTGAGCTTACGTGAAATAAAATAATATATTATAGTACTATTTTTTCCTGTTCTTATAAGTAAATTTCTTTTTTTAAAATATGTTAGGGAACAGGCTAATTATACAATATACAAAATTTGTCTAACGTCTTTCGAGCCGTAATCTCGTTGCTTAAATGGCTACGGACATCTATACTTGGACATGAAGAGAAATCTTTCTAACCCTTTTTAGGCATATTACGTGCAAAGAGGGATATGAGATTTGGCATAATAATATACATGTAATATGAGTTGTAAATAAATTTTATTAATATACGATAAAAATCATAGTTCACATTTATGATAACAATGACCAACTTAAAACCAATATTATCTAACATTTTCTTGGTTTTATTACAATAATGACAAATTTTCGTCTAGCCTCATTTGTCCCATGTGTTATATTAAAATAACTTGTAAATTATTGCTATCAATATAGCTGTACAATATACATAGTTGTCGAATTTTGTATCTTACCAAAAATAAAAATTAATCTATTGGAATTAATAATAATGTACCTTATACTTCTATCTATAACGTCTCATTTTTATCAACAATAAATAACGGTCGAATTTCGACTAATGAGACCCGTTAAAAAGTGGTCGTTAAATAGGTACACAGATGGCAAAGGGGCCACCTGATATGTGGTCACCACCGCCCACAGACATTGGCACTACATAAAATAATATCAATCCCATATATCGCCAATCTTAGGGACTAAGATATTACATCCCTTGTACCTGTAGTTACACTAGCTAACTCACCGGCTTCAAATCGAAACAAAACAATACTAAATATTCTACTGCCTAGTAGCAACCTAGACCTACCCAGACAACCTAGAACTACCACAATGTGCTACCACTAAATAAACATATTTAGTAAATTTGAAAATGTAAACTTAAAACATACATATTTAATAACTTCAAAATGTATGCTTAAAATATACTCAAGTGCTCCCAAATTCAATGAGGATAATATGCGAGATTTCCTATTCATCGACTAATCAGAATTCATGTAGCACACCGTATGTTCCTACGCATCCGACGCTTGACTTTAATGGAGCTATGACAATTGAGGCCTAGTTCAAAGTGAATAGCTAAATGGATCGGATGTCACCTCCTATATTCATTCTAGTGACAGTTATTAGAAATAGGACTATCGAACATCGTTTACTACTATTCCCATCACGTTAGTTAATTATTATTTTTTGCAAGTATTTATTTAAAATTGGTGTTCGTCAAATTTATATTTTACTCTACCGTGAGATATGTTCAGAATTGTTAAGAAAAGAAAAATAAATAAGGAAGCCTTTTACTAACTTTTACAGGAACTTTTTTTTTTGATTATTAACAAAGCCTGTTACATGTTTTAATATCATTTTAATAACGGATAATTCTGAGAATTATACGTTGCGGCGGCTTGGGACATACTCATATTAATTGGGTTACCAACTGCCGCGTGGCTGATGAACACTTCACAGAATTAACCTATGAAATGTTCAAATACGCTTTCAAATAATTTTTAAATTGACTTAGATTAATAGCATTAGTAATATCCAACGCTTTTATATTTACTGTGAACCATTCACTTTTAAAGTATAGGCAGTAACCTATGTATATGTCGACTAAGCTATAAATAAGCTTAATGCGTCAATCAATATAAAGCGATAATCTATATATATATATACAAAATGACTTGACTATCTCGTTGGTCTAGTGGATATAGCTTTTAAATTGACATTTATTTTATGATATCTTCTTATTTAAACAAGTGCATGTGTTGATCACACCCACTACTTTTTAACGAAATTCAATCTATTCATTTTGTGCATATGACACGTCAATGACGTTTGATTAAAGGGATAAATTTCATGCCGTTTTGAATATTATATAACACACATAAATACTTAAAACGGTACGAATCTTTTCGATATTCATATATTTGAACGGCTCCACTTTTGAGACTATGAGCAGACGTAATAAGAAAATCACGTTTTACTTTACGACGTCTTGACGTTTTAAGCTTATGATAAATACTGCTTTGCATATTTACGAGCTACATCTTGATGTTAGTCACTTTTTGTAATCAAAGTTTAAACAAAATCAGAACACACTTACGGCTTAAAAATTTATTTCTCAAAAAAAAGAATACAATTACACTTTAAAAGAATTACACTTTAAATATATGAGAAAACAATATTAACAAACACACGGGCGGTACACAAAAATAAAGAACAACAAATTAAAATCTTCACTTAAAATAATGTGGGTATGACAAGATATAATATTATGTATCATTTGTGTTATAGCGATTAGATAACAATTGACATTATTGTCTTTAGCTAATTTACAAATTAAATTTTTTTAAGAAAAATGCAATACTTTGTTCAAGGTTCTTAATATAAACAATTTTACCGTTATACTTCAAAATAAAATAAAAGTAAAGCTACTGCCAGCCATTTTTAAATGAAGAGCCTGCTGAGACTAACCGGCAAAAAAAACAGATGCGTAGTAGTAAATAATCCTTTTTATTAATCAAATTTATATCCTGCATAAACATCAAATAAATAAACGCGACGTTTTTATAGTCTTTTTAATCTTTTCATATTTTTTTAACTAATGTCAATAAATTAATTTATGTTTTGAATTATACATAAAAACGTAACAGTCGGATCTGCATTATGGGGATACTGATTTTTTTATTATTTACCGTAGCATATGGACCACTACCACAATCACTTGCGAACTCTTTCAATTTTTATTGGCTACATTGCTTCTACATTTTCATAATTATAAAGGAAACGTACCACGAATCGAGAAATGTAATAAAATTGGTACAAAATCTCGGCTACAATAAGTTGTATTTAGACGAAAGTTTGCGAGGATTAATAAATATAGCCTTAGGATTTTAGTAAGAGTTGCACGTACAGCGTGTACGTGATGAGTAGTTTCACATCGGAGATGGGCACGTAGCTGCGTCCATAAGCTGAGTACAATACCACTCCATGTCTCACTCCTTATACGCTGTGATGCTACAATAAACTTCTTTTCATTTAGAATGAAGCCCGATCCAAATGTTTTGCCGACTATTTTTCTCATCCAATAATTCAATCTCATAGAAAATTATTAAGACCAATAAAATTTCATTATCAAATTTAAGGACAATAAAGACTTTCACCAAATTTCATGTGTTGAAGAAATATGCAAATATAATAAGTATTTCAGCTTATAGACATTTACTCCTCAAAAAGACAAAAAAGAGTCACTTACCTGAGAAATGTTTCAATATTTATAGAACATAAATAAATCTAATCTTTATACTGCTTTAATCGGTTAAACCTAATGTTTTGGAGCACATTCATTTTCATATTTTGATATCTATTTTTTATTACCTACATAATTTTTATTTTATAATCTCAAAGGTTTTACATTCTGACAAAAAACTAAATACCATTGTTTGTAGTATAATTGTAATTTATATTTTTATATCCAAGTTGAATTTTTCAAGAGAAAAATCCTGTATGCAGGCTATGAAAACTAAACTTGCGTCACAAGAAATTTTGAAAAATATTTTTAGTAACCGAAAAAGATGATGATTTCGAAAAAAAAACACGTTTTATTTTACTCCAAACGCCGATAGTGTAGGTGATAAATTCTAATTCGAAGAAAAAAAGATATGACACTGAAGAAAAAGGCTCATTTCTGGCATAAGGATCAGCTCAGTGAGATTTCAAATGAAAATGTTAGAATTGATGCGACATAATATAATACGTACATACATACAAGTAATATTTGTGTTTTCTTTCATTACGGCCTCTAACTACGAAGAGATAATATTAACCTGGAATTGGAACATGATGTGTGTTGAGTGCGAGAATCCTAGAGAGAGTTATGAATTGAGTTCAGATATATGTATGTAATGAAAATTGAGCGTCATATCGAAAATGTGTTAATTATAATACGGGTAAAATGTATATAAGTAAAATGCGTAGGATTTCATTGAAACTAGGAGAGACCGAGGAGCACTTTGTGTATATTTAAAATGAACTTTTACCCATAATATCTATTTTAGATCAAACTTTATACTACATAAATATAAATGTCAGCTAATTTACATATAATAATTAAATGTCAATATAAGTGACTACATTTTAACTTCCCACAATGTCGTCACAAACGAATTTTCTTCTGATTATATTAATTTTAATTTATTACTATTATTGCTATCGACTACATATTTTGTGTTATAGATTCAGGGTGTAGCTACTACCATATCAGCCGTATCAAAGAGCTAGGGGGGTACCCCTTGCTACAGGGGCCCCGAACCCGTGTGAGCAAAAAATCGTAAAATGTTATCAAAAATCTCTCTCGAACTCTAAGGCCGTACGCTAGATTTCCCGGAAAAAAAAATTACACATTTGAAAAATAAATTTGAACAGCTAGTTTAACTCGTTGACGGTCAAGGTGCTAAATAGCTTTGCTTATTGGCCACCAGAGGTGTTGTAAATATGTTAATCTTTATATAGGAATGTAATTTTATACTCATTGATAAACTGGGTCAGTACTGTATATTTAATAGAAATAAAACCATATCAAAATAGCGAAAACCTAAATGAAAATAAAAAAAAACAGAAAACAAATTATATCAATGTATTACGACGTCTGTAAATAATAATTTTAGCATTGAAAATACTGCAAATAGAGAAAAAACTATTGAACCTTTATTCAAGAAAAGGTGGACATTTGTTTATTTGTGAAATATTTTATGTGCTGCGTGAAGGCCCAAGAGGCATTTACTGGTGGCTACAGCCGGCGGAGATCTCTCGCTGCCGAGCTTGATTAACGCCATGCTCAGCAGCGGGAGGTGCTGGTTGGAAATGGTCTCCTTCTGCAAGAGTCTCATATCGCAGCGGGAGGCAACGTGAACAAAGTCCTTTACTGATTCGATACGCGGATGAGGCGTAGGCGCTATGCGCACCTTCTCTCCCAGCTGTAATCACCGCCGGGGCTAGGTGGGTTCCCGGATACAGGAAATACAAATGGAGGCCCGCATAGGCGGCCGTCACGGTAGCTTGCGCAAGCGATCCTGTGGCGCTCCCTCATATCCCAAATAAATAAAATTCCTCCCAAATAAATAAAAAGGGCTTCGCCGCAGATAGGAAGGAGGGCCCCCACTACATTTTGATTTAGAGCCCATCAAAGGCAAGAGCTACGTCCCTGTATAGATTAGAAATATTCTAGCTTAAATTTTTTTGTTTAAAATTGAAATACTTGAAAATTTTATAATAGTATTATAACGAATAACTATAATATTATATAACGATTTATTAGACGTAATATAAACTTGAACTTATGAATAATACGTGTAGTAAGCGTTTCGATAAAAGCGAACGCCGGGACCGTCAACCGATCTGCAGTTCTATATAATTTGAACGAACGAGGGTCTTCTAAACGACTATCGTCGTTAATCGCCTTTGTGCGACAATATAGGAAATCCGCTGAAAGCAGATAATACATTTTAGTTAACTTCGTGTCATCCTTACGCAGTGCTATTGTAAAATCTTTCTCTTTATTAATTACAACTATGAATTATTGTCAATCATAATTTGTTTTCAATACTTCGTTTAAATACTTTTAATTAATTTCTAATATTATAAAATAGCTGAACACATTTTATAATTTCTCCAAGCTAAAAACTACAGAAATACCGACTACGCCATCTTCAAAACTGTATATACTATTGTTATATATATAAAATAATACAAATATGATTCTAATAAGGATATAATTTAACTTAATGAAGTTTAGAAAATCATTTATCGATTAAAATTTAAATTAATTTGAAATTGAAACGAGAAATTATTGACTAAGATAATAAGCCTTAGCCTTAATCCAAATTAAAAACGTGTTTCGTATAAAATCTACCATTAACATCAACAACTGTATATAACGAGGATATTTTATATTAGACTGTCATCCTTTTATATAAAAGTCGCTTCTTTGATCTAAGCTAATGTAACATATTGTTGGTACTTATTTATATAAAAACGTTGAAAAGGTTTTCTCTGTTGACAGAGCCTGCAAATAAATCAGCTTTGAACACCTGTGTTTTGTTATTTACTTTAGCATATTTTTGTAAGATATTTTCAAAGTAACGGTAAATTATTCAAATTTGTTTTTGACATAACATAAATATGAACGTGATTAACATTTTAACTTTATGTTATAATTTAGGTTAATGAATAAAGGTTAAGGATATGAATAGTAAATGTATACGGTGTAAAGCTTTATCAGACCCGTCTGTGTGTGTACTCACTCACAAGTTTTTCTACTATTAAATGGCAAACCTTTGTATAACAATTCTTGTTTGAATGGTAAGCGAGCCAATGTATTCACGGATACAAAGGACACAGCATCTTAGATCGCGTTGACACATTGACGGTATACGAAGCGCCTTGTATTAAAAAATACATGTTTTTTCCTCTCGACATAGGTGCACCTTGTCTATAGACGGTGGTGACTACTTACCATCAGGTTATCCATTTACTCATCCAACTACGTGTATTATAAAAAAAGAAACAATTACTGCATTATATAAATATAATGCAGTATAAAAAATAATTGATAACGGTTGGTTTGTAATTAATTCAAGATTGAATCATCATTATATCCTTTTACCAATAATAAACCATTTTTTCGCTTCTTCGTTGCGATCGATTATACACGTCTTAAAACTTCCCATTGACATACATTTCATAAGGTTGTAACCTTCAAGGTCAGCATCTTAAAGTTTGTGACTAACTTTAAGGAAATAATAAATATATATACTTTTTTTACTCTTTTCTTGTTTATTCACACATATTAGTTAAATAAAATCTAATAACTTTACTCCAAAACGGTTTTATTCGGGTGACTAGTAAAACAAAACACACCGATTCTTCTTTTAAATGTCAAATCAATAATGTCAGAAAGAGCGAAATAAGTGTTTAAAATAAACAGCCGCTAAGCAATATTTAGAAGTAAAGCTATAAATTCATATGTAAGGTAAGCCGTCAGTTAATTTGAGTCCAGACAAAGTTATCCATCGATTGACAAGTTCACTTGTAGAAAAGACCAATACGACGATTGTAAGGACAGGTATTCCATACCATTGATAAATGAAAAGTGACGTACCCTTTTTTTAGCTATCGGTTTCAATAGCTTTTGAAGTATTTCCATTCAAAACAAACATTTTAAAAGTTATTTACCTTACTATTATTTTATTCAAATTCCAATTAATTTATACAATGTTGCTTTAAACTTACTATTTACATAATCAAAGTAAATACTACCATCGGCTTCGGAAAAAAAAGACCTAAGACGAACAGGCGAAAGTAACTCAGCCGTTTTTTGCTAATTTCATTATTATGCACTATTTTAGAAACTATAAAAATATATAATGAGCTTTATATTGCCAATATATGTAATTTTGAATGCAATAACTTGGCAAAACTGAGTATCTGAGATAATCAAAACTTGACAAGTTCAAAATCTTATTACATACGTTTTCTCTAAACACACAGCGTTGAAAATATTGACGTTCAAAAGCAATTATAGATAACTAGCTAATGTTCCCGGCTTCACATGGATAGATAAGAAGAAAAATGTGCTGTATTGGATATGATTGTTGTAAAATCCATTCTAAATCATAGTCTACGCCGGGGATGTAAGGAGTAACGGTGACAAATTTTAGGAGATCCCGTGATGACTAGTATTTAAGTATATATCATGTACATAATATATATAGTATACAAGGATTGTTTAAGTATTTTTATACTATTTGTTTTCAAGCTTTACGTGCTCGTACGTATCTCAAGATATTAATAAAAGTTGTTGAGTGCACAGCCATTTCGCATTTCTTGATAAGCATCTTATCAGCATGAATACATATCGTGACTAGTTAGCCGTCGTCCAACCTATCAGTCACGAGCAACAAGTTCATTAGCTGTTTCCGACAACTCGCTTAAACCCAACAATACCTAAGGGTGTTAAATAAACCGCGTTCGACGATATGAACAACAGGAACACTGCAGTTGTAGGAATCATATTTAGCAGATCACATTACATAAAATATTATTAAAATTAATAGACCAAATTCTAAAAAAAGGGCTTACAAGTGACATTTAAATACTTATTTTATATTTAACATTACCCTATAACATTAAAGCAACACACGCTATTTTTTCTTCTCAAACGTTTTCTTTTTTCCTTGTTCGCAAAATAAACATACTTATAAACATATCTATTTGTATAAAATGGGCGTAGGTGTTGTTATGTGCCAGTATTTGTGTTTAATACATATAATAAAACCTTATGATATATATTAAAGACATAATATTACAACAATATACCATAAAACTTTTAATCACATTAGTTATAACTTTAATAATTCTCTAGAATAATATCGTTATAGCCTCCCATAATTCTGTAGAAATAATTAAAATATGACGAGGTGTAATTAAATGAAATTTATATTTCTCTTAACGTTACAGCCTGGTTGCGGTGGTGTAAAACAAAATGTACGTTTTCTTGGAACATTATGGTTAGCATTAAGCGTGTCTCGTAGTTGTAGTTCAGAGAAGCTGTAACGACCCACGCAAGGCCCTATAACCTTCAAACTGTACCTATTAAATAAACATATAAAGCAACTATTGAAGACTACGTCTTTACGAAAGTTTTATATGTTTTTTTTTATATCAACTTGCTTCCAAATAGAAATCGTAGATCACGAAATAATGCAACGTAGATATAGAGAGTTAAGAGATCATCATAGTTTTTTTTATAATACGTATTTTATAATGAATTAATTTTTTTTTTAAATCTTTGAATTATTTTATTAGTGTCATATAAACATTTGTCATTTCAAGCACTAAAATAAAAATATAGAACGAACCTATCGGAAAAAATAAGTTGTCCAATGATATCAAGAAATAATTTCACTAAAATGACAGCGGTAAGTCATAAAAAACACATTCCTCTATAATATACTGGAGACATAAAAATATAAATATTACTGTAAACGTATATTGAAACTTGAAAATGACAATTATTAGAATTATATTATCGTATAATATTTTAATTAGCTTTAAATAAACAATAGCCGATATTGTTTTCGAAGTAGTTTTTTTAATAAATAATCATTTTCATATAAAATGTTAACGATGAAAGTAAGCTACTGCTTAACGACTAAGACCTTACAATAAAGAAAATAATATGCTTAAACTGATTCAACTGTCTTTTATGTAAATTAATAGTGGGTACTCGTTATACATAAGCCATTTTATATACTTAGTACTATTTGTACTTTTTTATTAATTATATTTCCAAGTCTTATTTTTATTTAATAATTGTTTAACATTCGGATACCTCGCTTATAATGTTATTATACGATATCATCCACACACAGATTGTCTGGAAGAAATTGCTGTTTGAGCAATAAAGCTGTCGTTTATACCAATTTTTTGGATTACTTTTTATTTAATTTTCCTCGTATTTTTGGTGTAAAAAAATATATATTTGTATTGCACTAATAAGTTGACTTTATAGACATAAATAATAAAATAATTGTTATCGAAAAATTATAATAAAGACTAACCTTCCAAAAAACCAATAATTTCTTTATATCTAAAAGTCCATTAGACAGCTATTTATTTAAAAAAAATATACAATATATATATATATATATATATATATAAATACAATTAATATCGTCAAAAGGTTGTAATAATACTACTCTATAAACATTATTCTATAAGCATAATAACATAGTAATTTAGATGTTAACTTGAACACAAAAAAAAATGAAGAAGCCTTTTACGCTATTGTTAATTTATCTTTTTATTTATTAACATTATTCGAGGCCTTTAAGTCTTTAATTAAATAAATTAAGAAAATATAAATTTATATTCTCTAGTGTTAAAATTATTCGTTATTATGCTGAAAACAATTTCTTATGATGATGGATGATGACGGTTTATTGTAAATAATTCTGTTTAACCGTAATTAGACTAGAATAATGATTAATTATTTATTTCTCAGTTATAAATAATTAAGTCTATGAAGTAACGTTTAAAAACTTTGCTTTATTTCGGTATCAGGTGTCCACCTTAATTTGAAAGAGTATCTTTCCATGGCCTCGCGGCAACAGGTGAGTGTCTCGGCGCAGGCGTGGCTCGCGCGTCGATACCGCGCCCCGCCCGCCGGCCCCTGCGACCCTCGCTCATTCACACCCGCACACACGCACAACTCCATATGCACACACTATAAACTACTACAAGTATATTCATTACAAAATCACTATAAATACCTTTCCTTTACAAATTCATCAAATATAACGTAGTAGGTATGCGAACTTTGTCGTGAAGAAACCCTTAAGCTTAAGATTTATATTTTTGCTATGATACGTAACAGTTTTTCCAAAATAAAATTGTGCGTTTAGATTAATGTATGGGAGTGGCAATCATGTCACGTCCAAGGTGTCTACCAAAATCTGGGAACCATAGTCGTAGCTATGAAGCGTGCCGCACTTAAGCCTTTAGTTACCTATAGTTCGCGTACCTATCCGAATATTGACAAAAGGCTTCACAACGCGTGTACTAAACGATCGATCACTACTCTAAGTACTACCTTAATACAAACGCTTTGAAGTTTATAGAAAATTATAATATCAAAGTGAAACCTACTCACTTTGCATATTAATGTTATATTTATTGTTTATTAAAACCTTGTTTTTTTGTATCAGATTCCTAAAAATTACTAATTTTTTTATATCTTGTGTTTTTCCAGTATTTTGCGTAATGCTGAAAAGAAATCGTTGTTTCATTCAATTGTATTTTTTTATTTCTTTGTTTATTTACTAGCGCTTGGCCCGCGGCTTCGCCCTCGTCATAATCCGAAATTCAGTTAAACGGGATTAAAAGGCCAAAATATGTTAATTACGTCACATGTACGCTGTGATAAAGCGTGAAGAAATAATTGAAAAATAATTAATAATCACAAGACACACAACCTTTCGTATTTATGATACTAGTGCGATGAATATTATTCTAGTAATTAAAGATATTCTTTTTTATGGTAATGGTACGTGGAAGAGCAATTGGGCCGCCTGATGTTAAGTGGATACCATGGCCCATAGATATTAGCGATATAAGAAATATTACCATTCCTTTTATTGCCAATATGCTACCAACATTGGGAACAAAGACGTTTTGTTTTGTTTTTTTTTTATATTTGCCGGGAGGGCTAATGACTCTACACCACCTGATGTTAAGTGGTAGTAGAGTCCAAACGCGACGACGGCCAGTACAGACGGGAAGAAGATTCTGCACTAGCGGCCCTCGCCTTGCGGGCCCGCAAGATGCCTCTTCACGCCTCGTTTGAAGGAACCCGGGTCCCTTGTGCTTGTAGTTACACTGGCTTACTCACCTTTCAAGCCGGAACGCAACAACAGTATTACTGTTTAGAGGTAGTATATCTGATGGGTGGGTAGTACCTGCCCAGACGGGCTTGCACAATAATACTAGTAGTATTATATCCAGTGGGGCTTTGTACATAACTAGATATAATGAAATTGAAAATAAGAACAAAACTTAAAAATTCAATACAAACTTTATTAATCCCTAAAACTAACGAATAGGTAACCTTTAAAGTAAAAAGTAAAAAATTTATACAATTCTAAAAAATAAGAAAATATTACTTACTAAGAACAAAATTAACAACCCAGTTAAACTTGTAATAATTAAATTAATAAAAAAAAACGAAACCATCAAACGAAAAGACGACACGACAACGCTAATTTGAACGAAAAGCGAAAGTTAATCTCAATCTACTCCGGAAAACCTGGACACCACGATTCAGAGATTGACGTATTTAGCACATCGCCATGTATGGGTTAAAGGCCGCAACATATATTATAATAACAAAAATACGTACGTTTTTTGTTTTAAAAAATAAACATATATACTATTTTCTCAAGAACTAAATTTAAATAAAAAAAATCCCAATTGCTATCCTGCAAAAGCTTTGTAACTGAGCTGTTCTCCCATGAGACGCATCAGCTAAGATTGATGATTTCATTTAGATTATGAACTCAGTTTTAAAACATTTGTATTATAGTTTAGGGAGTTCTTGATGTGTTTCATTCAATTTCATTATGCAAAAAAAGAAAAAATGCTTTTTATAAATAATTAATTAAAATGTACACAGTATCACGTGACTCTGTAGTCACAAAAACCAACGCCCCGCGAATATTTGTGATGTCATAATATTACTAATCTTATGATTATGACAATGAGATTATATAAAATGTAAACGAAATCATACTCTCAGCTACAAGTCGCAGACGCAAATGTAACGTGAACATTGTGACGTCACATGTGAACACGCAGCACATCATCGGCACTAGTTCGACTATTAATTATTAATCTGATAAGGGAAAAAATGTTTTGTTGTGCTAACATTTGTTATAAGACTTACATTTCATCTTTCCATTTATAATAACAAAAAAATAATTCAAATTACAAGTATAGAGAAATCTTCCAGCTTAAAGCTACCAAGCCTCCTCTTTAAAAGAAGAGAAAGTATCTGGCCAGGAGTGGGACATAAACGGCCTTTTATTTTATATGAATACAACTTATTTGAGTTTTTAATTTAAGGTTTGTGTAAATACAATCAAAATAATGTAGATACTCGATCTTAATTTCTAGAACTATTTTGAATATAGATCGTCATTGCATTAAGCGATAAAAGTAAAATACGTAATTAACGCAGCAGAACTAATATTTTAACAGACAGTTTATACAAGTAATTATATAAATGAATATATTAAATTTGAACGTTCGTAGATTTTTTAGCATATATGTATGTATTGTACGGGAAATGTATGGTATTGTGTAAAAAGTACTATAACATAAAAGTGTACTAAGGAAAATGGTGTGGTGTGACAAACTACGATACAAGATTTGATTTGATTGACTAATCTTCAGTTTGTCAAATGCTGGTGTCTTTGTGGAAGCTCGTCTGGGTAGGTACCACCTCCTCATCAGATATTCTACCGCTAAAGAGCAATACTTTGTATTATTGTGTTCCGGTTTGAAGGGTGAGTGAGCCAGTGTAATTGCAGGCACAAGGGACGTAACATCTTAGTTCCCAAGGTTGGTGGCACATTGGCGATGGTAAATATTTCTTACAATGCCAATGTCGAAGGGTGTTGATGACTACTTATCATCAGGTGACCCATATGCTTGTCCGCCTATCTATACAATAAAAAAAACTT
The DNA here is from genome assembly GCA_905147175.2 of Nymphalis urticae. Classification (NCBI taxonomy): domain Eukaryota; kingdom Metazoa; phylum Arthropoda; class Insecta; order Lepidoptera; family Nymphalidae; genus Nymphalis; species Nymphalis urticae. Next base: position 3,089,874 of record LR989994.1, on the reverse strand, counting down.
AAATTAAATTTGCCTTTGAGCTGAATGATTTTTGAGCTGGCAGTCGATAACGTAATATGCGACCAATGAGCATTCATATTAAAGCCAAACTATTGTACTTAATCTAACGTTTCTCTCTCGATGTGATTACGTACGTGTGAAAATTTACTAAACTTTTGAATTTTATTTAATATAACTATTAAAATCATTGACCTTTCACGGCATACTTGATATGTAACATATCAATCGATACGAATTATATTTTCAATGTTCTACTTTAACATTGTGCTTTATATGTGGACCGACCAAAGTGATTATAATTTTTGAAAAAACATATACATAGATAATACTAAATACCTCCCAGGCGTAGAAACAACATCCCCTTTAATTAACGTTGTTAAAAAAATTGTAATAAGATTGACGAAAGTTTCATTAAAGATACTGGCGTTCTCGGCTTTTCTTTTGAATAAAAGTAGAATAAATCAAAGAAATCGTTATTAAGACTCATTTATAATATAAAAATGTTATATTATATTCCTAAAGTAATATTCTTTTTATGTTTAACCTCAGGACAAACATCATATTATTACGAGTACAATAAAAGTATTCATGAAGGCTTTGCATACGAGGGGGAGTTGTAGGTAGGTAGAGAGTTTTCAGGTGTATTGTTAACTAAAAGTTATATTCTCAAACATATGCCTAACTATTTTTCTGTCTATTTTCATTCATTCATTTCATCGTTACTAAAAATAGTTGCAACGAAATAAAGTCCGTCGGACCGTCGAGATTTTCCTGACTTTATTAATAGGATAGTAACAGCCTATAAATATCCTTTACTGCTTTTTATAGGCTTCTTTTTCTATTTAAGGAAAAGGTTTTGCTTGTTAATATATATATATTCTAGAATTCTAACTTAAGAATTATTACGATATTTATAGTTACAAACGAGCACGAGATGAATTAAAAACACAAATTAAGCAAATTAAAAAAACAGTGGTGCTTCTCTAGATTTTGTAACGGAAATCTTAAATTAAGATCCATGTTTTTTATCCACTCTATCTTTATCTATCTAAGCTCTTTTCATCTTTTATTACGAGAAATGCATTATTTATAAAACTTACTAGTTGAATGACTATTTGAATTTTGACGTACAATTCAGTAAACAATACTCTTTAAAAATATTAAACGTTATATGTTACTAATTTTATTCCTTACATCGTATTCACGAAATGAACATAACGTTGTAAAAAAGCTTTCAGTAAAGCTACAAAAAGCAAACGAATGTAACCTGATATGGCTCATTGGTATGAAAGTTTTAAGTTAATTAAAAAAGTAGTTTGTGCATAACTCACAAAACCGTTTTCTTCATATTGTTATAATTGTAATTTGTAGTCAAAGTTTAATACAGAATACTAAATTGGAACAACCAAATCTTTTATCTGAGACTCCTATAAAGTACGATCAAGTATATAGTGCGGTCTCCTTGTGACAAACACCGTAGCTATTTAAGACTTCTACGTCGTAGCGAAATTGCTACGAACTAGATATTGTAGCAAATCGTAACAAATATTATTAAATATAAAATGTATGACTCTTAAAACTAAAATATACAAAATGTAATTAGACCATTTCATTATACATATCTTATAAATATAAGTCATCATGAAATATCTTGATCCATTCTTGTTTTTTTACGAATATTTAAATATGAATACTATTTTAGTATTATAATGTCTTGAAACCGATTAAATATTAGCTCTACAATTAAAATGTAGGTAACTTTATACCAAAGCGCACTTACCTTATTTGTAAGTTTGCCAAATTCCACGCCAGAATAAACCATTCTGTTGAAAATATTGTGCGACAGGCAAACAGATAATCAGATAAATGGCTGAACCCCAGATACATTGTATGTTTTTTTATCATTGCATAAAATTATAGTACAGCATGCATCTACATTTGAATAAAATAAATTTATTAACTATTAAATAACTTTCTGATTACGATGCTATAATTTGATCTTAAAAAGCTAAGTACCACGTCTGAGAAAATAAAATTATTATTGCAAATATATTAAAATCATCATTTACTGATCTCTTGTTTTAAATTTCTTGAGTTAAGGAAACACGCAACCACTTGTTAGCGACGAAACCGCTTGCTCGTATACACTAATTAAGCACTCTTGATACAAACTTAACTTTTATTTCAAAAAGCAAACTATTTTAAGCATACATTGTACCTAAAAATATATGAATATAACATTTCTAATAGTGTAACACTAATAAATTTATCTTATGATTATTTTATGCCTTATTTTCTATTTACAATTCGCATCATATAAACATCTTGCATGCGTCACGTTAATTTATAAGAGGACTGACAAAAGTTACGAAAGTGTATTTCCAAAGCATATTTTCTTTAAGAAAATAAATTCCTTCAAATAATGTAGTTAATTAAGATCTCATTAAGTACTACATAATAATTTTCACCAGTTAACTTATATATAATAATAAATATCGATTTTATTTATATGTTCATTATATTATTCCAAAAAATCGAGACGAACCAGTGATTGGAATCTATCCGGAGATCGTAAACTCAAACACGGTCAGCAACACTTAGTTTATTATATTTGTTATCTCATAGTTCATGCCGTGCTTGTCGCTAAAGAAAAATATTGTGAGACAACCAACCCGCATTAGAACGGCGTGGTGTAATAAACTCCAACTCTTCTTCTTAAGAGGAGAGAATAGACCCTTGACCGAGTAGTAGAATGTATAACATTTTACTTACTACTTTAAAAACATTTTCAATTCAATCAAAAACAATTTACCATGTCATTAAAATTATCTGTCACACAAAGTTGCGGAAATAAGAATCGCTACGATAAAATCTTTACTATTAAACACAGTACGAGCTTGAAAGAGTCTGAAACAAAGCTAAACTGATAGATATCGCAGCACGGTTGAATCTGTGATTCTATTCTATTGAGAGAAACCTCTATTGTCAGTCGTTAGCGACGGGACAATAGCTTACCCTGTCCGGTTTTCGTATTGAATACGTAAATAAATATTTTTTATTACAAAATTCGCGTTTTTGTAAAAAGCCGAAAAATTTTGTATGTACATTTTACGATTATAAGACAAATACAAATTCTGAGATGGCTCAGTGGATGGAATAAGTCGATTTAAAACGAAGATCGCCAATTTATATCTGGCAAGCACCACTGACTTTTCAAGTGCTTGTTGTGTAACTCATCTCGTGCTTACTAGTGAAGAATAACATCGTGGAACAACTTCACGGTATTTTATTGTATAGTGAAAATAAACTCCAAACTTTCTCATTAAGAGGGTAGGAGGCCTCTGTCCTGTAGTGGGACATGAAAATCAAAATCAAAACATTTTTTATTCACATAGACTTTTACAAGTATTTTTGAATCGGAATGTGGATTCTACAAAGAATAACCTGCATGAAACTTAAATAAATGCACAGCCTGTTTACTTTTTATTTACTCACAATCCGATGATATAGCAAATTTGACAATACTGGAAACAGTTCGGGCGGAGGTCTACTGACGTCAGTGATTAGGTCATCATATGTAAAATTATATATTGAATAATATTTTTTAAAAGGCGTACTAAACTTCAAACTCTAAGAAGACAAATTATAATTAAAAATTATATAAACGTCTAACAATATCAATTCATTTGAAAGGTTTATCCGCAACTTCGCAATTTGGAGCTGAATAAGGTCGTTAGTCAGGGCTATATTTTATAAATGGTCCATCATCATTCGCTTGCCCTTGTCCCATTTATTTGGGATCGGCTCAGTATGTAAGCTCCATGAAAAATGGATTTGGTAGGCTTTTACATTCTGTTGCCAGCTCAACGCCATATTTTTACTGGTGGTTTGGTCATCTTCTACAATACAAATGGTTGAAGCTCTTTCCGACTCGGTTGATGGTTGCGCTTAACAATATTTCTCTTTGTCAATTCTTTCGACACTAATTGGTTGAGTTATCGATATTATTTAGGTGGCCACTTTCCTTAAAAAATATTTCCAATATAATATTATCAGAAGGAACGAATAAATACTATAAAAAATAACCTAATGTTCAAAAATAATATTAATATTCTAATTCAACTATTAAAATTTTAATAAATATATATAATAAAGACCAGCCAAGTTTTATTTATTCAAAATTATATTTTAAATTTGGCTTAAAGAAAAGTTCTTTTGAACTTGACATTAGGTTGAACTTGAATGCTTATTAGTAAAAATTAAGTGATACTTCTTGGAGAATGTTTACATTTGTATTTTTACTTTTTAAATAAAGAAACAGTGTTATACGTACTAAAAGCAAAGTAACAAGTAATAAATATACAGCTAGGCTAAATTCTCCTTTCTCCTGGTGGAAACTTTGTAGGTCATTCCACCATGTTGAGTCAATGTGAGTGGATACGCATGTGGCAGAGTTTAATCTCGGAAAATGTTTTCATGAAAAATTAGTAACGTTGTCCAGTTTTGAATCAAAATCTTCAGTAAAGATAAACATGTTCGGGCCCCTGAGCCATCTTAGCCTTTTTAACTTGAAATACCTAATAAGTTCAAATATATAAAGTAATCTTATATTTTTAAATATTTATGGTAATTACTTATTGGTTAATGGTTTGACTGGCTGGTTGGACTGGCGCAGAAAGTTGTGTTTTCGATTCCCACCCAACACTGACTTTTGTGTGCATTAACATGTCTGTTTGTCTGTTTATCCTGAGTCTGGGTGTAATTATCTATATAAGTATGTATGTAATTATCTATATAAAAGAAAAGTAGTATATTGTAGTATATCAGTTGTCTGTTTTCCATAGTATAAGCTCTGCTTAGTTTGGGATCAAATGGCTGTGTGTGAATAATGTCCCAGGATATTATTATAAATTAATTAGGTATTAACTTAAGCTCACTCAGTCTTTGAGTATTGACTTAAACATACTCTTTCGTGTCCGTTTACGTGTACTCTTTCTAGAACAAAGCTTTACTTGTGTACATTGTGTCATCAATCCACTTTGGATTACTGTTTTTGGTTGGAACGATGACTGACCAAGGGTCTTTTAAAAATTGTATTTTAGGCATAATGAAAATGACACCTTGGATTGAATTTTATTAGACTCAAGAGTGCCTAGTAGTAAGAACGCATGAATCTTAACCGATGATCATGGGTTAAGCCCTGGCAAGCACCACTGAATTTTCATATGCTTAATTTTTTTTTTTTTATATTTGCCGGGAGGGCAAATGACTCTACTCCACCTGATGTTAAGTGGTAGTAGAGTCCAAACGCGAGGACGGCCAGTACAGTCGGGAAGAAGGTTCTGCAGTAGCCGCCCTCGCCTTGCCGGCCCGCAAGATGCCTCTTCACGCCTCGTTTGAAGGAAAAATTTGTGATTATAATTCATTTCGTGTTTGACGGTGAAGAAAAACATCGTGATTAGACCTGCATGTGTCTAATTTCACTGAACTTTTGCCATATATGTATTCCACCAACCCGCATTGGAGCAGCGTGGTCGAATAGGCTCCAAACCTCCTCAAAAAGGGAGAGGAGGCCTTAGCCCAGCATTGGGACATTTACAGGCTGTTACTGTATACTAAATTTAAGCACATCCCTTCTAATAACTTTACTTCTTATAATTGTATAGTAAGTTTACCTTTAGATAAACTCTATAGCTGTACACGCGATTGATATTTTCCTTTCGTTTTCTTATTCTTACGTTAATTAATTAAAAAAATATTTTTTAATAAGTACGACAATGTGAAATAACAATAACAGAATAGCTAAGATTTATGAATCAATAAATTCAAGACGAATTTATTGATTCAATCTTTGTTGAAATAAAATAAACAAACCTTAAGTTAAATAATTTAAAAAAAACTATATACCTAACTGTTACTTTATCAATTCCGCAAATCTGTATAACCTTTGTCCTGTTTATGACGTACGTTCATAATATTCATATTTATATGTGCATCGAATAAAACCGGAATATGAAAGCTTATTTTGCATGCTCGAATGAAATATAAGCAAGCATCGCGCAAGGAAATCGAGGGAAATATATTTTCACCTCTGATTTCAGAATCCACAAGACCTCAGCCTATATGAAAAGCAAATTTTATGAATAATGGATGATATGAAATGGAATTTTATGGATTTTAAATAAAGATTCAGCATTGTTCTTCACGACGATCACGACATGCATTTTTATTGTTTAATACATTTATTATTTTCCAAGTATTCAAATATTGTTGCGATTTTGTTGCGGTCAATTGTAGATTTTTCTTAAGAATTCATTACGACTTTTTATTTAATAATATTATCTTTTGGAGTACTTATTTTATATCCGCTAATATATTTAAAGGAAATATTTACTCTTACTTGGTAAAAAAGTACTCATTAAAAAAAGCTGAGGTGGTCTAGAGGTTACAACGCGTGAATCTTAATCGATGATCGTCGAATCAAACCATTGAATTTTCATGTGCTTAATTTATATTTATAATTCATCTAGTGCTTAACAGTAATGGAAAACATCGCAGGAAAACCTGCATGTGTCTTATTTCACTGAAATTCTGCCACAGGAGCTTATTCTACCAACGCGCATTGTAGCAGCTTGGTGGAATAAGCTCCAATCTTCTCCTCATAAAAGGAGAGGAAGCCTTAGCCATTCACAGGCTGTTATTTACTTAGTATTCAAATGTTATTTAGAATATACTTGATAGCGATAAAAATTGCACATTATATAATTTCAAGAAAATAACCGTAAAAAAATCATTTTTACACATACAACCTATACCTAGATATACTAGTGTTCTGTGCGAGATAACGTCGTAAATTGTAATTCAAAAGTCGTTATAAAATTTCATAACCTCTGCCATTGATTGGATCTTAAGAGCAAAGTTCACCCTATCAACGAGGAACCGCTCAATATTATGCAACGTATATTTATCTGAGGAACTCCGAAGGCTTTATGTCCGGAAACACTTTGATGTCCTAAATGTCTCAATGTAACTGAATGAAGTAAACGAACTGTGAATTTGTTCAACAAACAACGACGAAAAGAAAGGCAAACTAACGAGACTAAATAAATCTAAGCATTGTCAAAGAAACTACACTATTTGTAAAAAAATCCCTGCAACTGATGATGTCCACTCAAAGAATAAGGATTCACAGAAGTCTTAATTTAGAAAATTCTTTTAGATTATTTTACTTCAACAAATTATAGGTAGGCAACAATTATACGTTACAAAGGTTTTGCTTCTAAAACGCCTTTTAAACATTTTTATATAATGACTATTTTATTTATAAAATAGTTTTTAGGGTGAGTAAACTAAATTATCTTTAAAATAATGTACGTTTCACGCATTAAAATATTAATTATAATATTTTAGTTTATAAGCATCATAAATTGTTGACTTCTTTTATGTCTTAACAAATATTTAAGACATTATATAGCATTATAAAGGAATGCAAAACTAAGTTATTCTCATTGAGCTAATTTTTGAAAAGGTTAAATTTAAAACGAACACCGTTTTTCACCAACATCGTAAAACCACTTGGCAAGTAAATTCGTCCTGCAAACACACCACGGTCTCATTGATTTATTTTAATTTTCGAAACTAAATCAGACACTAACGTCTCAACGTAAACAACCCAAGATAAATCCCTATTTGTAAAATCACGGTGTTCGAGCAAAATAACTTAATTTTTTAAACGTAAGATCAGACTTTTTGAAAAAAAGTAATATATAACTTTTAATTTGGCTAACCAAAAGTTTTTATGGCGATCTTTAGTAAATTTAGGCGAAATTTAGTAATTAAATGGAAAATATGTATGAATAAATTTTAAGAATTATCTGAAACGTTTGATTTTACAGGCGTTGAGACTAAAAGTTTTACGAGAGATAATTCTATTTAAGTACAGGTCAAATCGCCTCCAACGCCCACGCTGGTCTTATAGAGGTCAACCAAGGACTAACCAATTTATGCATTTGAGGTCTGGTAACAGCGAAATCCTAATATTTATGGACGAGTCCCAAAAATTCCTGGTCATGAAATATTTTCATCTATAATGTCTCACAAATATGTTTAAGATATAACCATTATAATTCGACATATTTATTAAGCCTCGTTAAAGTAAAGAATCGTATTTAACTTGTATAAATATTATATAATTATATAAAGTAGTATATTTTAAAGTCATATTCCCTTGTAGCTAATTTTGAGCTATTTTAAATTAGCATAAATCATTTTTTGTTTGCAAAGTTTAAATTTGGTATAACATATGATATCACAACATAAACGCAAGTTATGATTTCCTCTGACTGATTTCGGCAAAGGCAGCCAATCTCGTGGGAGAAAAGCCATCTGCGCGAGATTTATATTATATATAGGATATAATTATCAAGTGTATGCAAACACAAGTATACTCAATATTTTCTTATTCTATAATCCGATGCGACAGGAAATCAGATGTAACCGGAAATAATTCTAACATAGAACCAAAGGCTTTACGTGTTTTCCGTGGCAAAGTAATATAAATACTGCCAACTTCCGGACTTCAGGTTACTACGCAATGAGAATATTACGACAGAAAAACAATTTTAATTTATTAATTGCTCCATTCGTTGTTTGTGCTGCTTTAAAATGCATCAAATGCTTGATTAAAATAAACATAAATAAAATGGGTCCCTATTTTAAATAGAATAAACAATTCCAGTTAATATAACCGATATTCAATGATATTTTATATATATAAAACAATTCAAATAAAAAAAAATACTTACAGTATTATATATATTCTCTTTCGGAGTTGTTAAGTATTTATATATACGCTTACCTTTAGTACCGTACGATGGTGTGTAATTTACCGTAAACATATCCTCATCTCGGACACAACGCTGACACGTATTATATAATTATCGAACCGAAATGAAGGTGTAGGTTGAATGATGCTGCAAATCTCTCTCCTTAGTAATGCTTTTCCCAGAAATAGGACATTTACGGCCAGAGTACTAGTATATTATTATCACATAACAATTAATTTAATGTTATTTTTAAAAACTGAATATGTGACATGTTTCACCTACATCATAGATTCAATTAAAATGTGAAATTATGATACAAAAGTTTTTTTATTCTTTATTTATCCTTGGACATTATTCACAGACGGCCATCTGATCCCAAACTAAGCAGAGCTTGTACTATGGAAACCAGACAACTGATATACTATTTATATTTATAGGCTCTATAAGCTATTAGGCACGTATAAGTAGTTACTTTTGGTTGACATTTAATTCGAGCTGTATAATATATCCAGAAGTTATAATAATATTAAGCTGCAACTCGAGTGTAAAATTCATAAATTTATCCGAGATAAGCTAAAACTTGCTCTATAATAACCAAACTTAAATCCTTGTTCGATACCAAATTTCAAATAATATTAAGAATACTTGCAGTTACGTCAGAATATATTTAAAACTTATAATATTATGTATATTCACAATACTTAATGTTCGTTATCTTGATAGAAGAACAATCATTTTATCAAATCATCTTTAAAATAGATTATATTGCGAATACAAATAATAGTTCACAGGTTGTTTATGTCCATTACGGAAAAGGATGTGAGATATTTCACCAGGCTGCTATACTATAGACCAAATTAAATATATATTAGCTATTTATTCCGAGAAGGAAAAAGTCTACCAAGGGAGAGTCAAAAAACTATAACTTCGTGTTCAAAGTCTACACGAATATTGCGTACGAATCAAATATTCATACACCGTCCGTGAATTGATTTTTAATTTGTCAATTGAAAGTTTAATAAAATATATGTTATGTGATTCTCGTCCTAAAATGTTATATTATAGGATGTTGTGTACATATTACACCGAATAGACCATATTAGACCGAGATGGCCTAGTGGTTAGAACGCGTGAATCCTTACCGATGATCGGGGGTCCCAACCCGGGCAAGCACCACTGAATGTTCATGTGCTTAATTTGTGTTTATAATTCATCTCGTGCTTGATGGTGAAGGAAAACATGGCGAGGAATCCTGCATGTGTCTAATTTCATCGAAATTGTGGCACCCGCATTGGACCATCGTGGTGGAATAAGCTCCAAACCTTCTCCTCAAAACGGAGAGGAGGCCTTAGTCCAGCAGTGGGACATTAACAGGCTGTTACTGTTACTGTAATATATCTTAATACTATTTTAATTGATAAAAGCAACAATAAAAAATAAAAGCGTTTAAATATTTACATTTAAAAACAATAATAATAATATCCTAGGACATTATTCACACACATTATACATATACTACTTTTCTTTTGTAAATACATATTTATATAGATAATTACACCCAGACTCAGGACAAACAGACATGTTCATGCACACAAATGTCTGTCCTGGGTGAGAATCGAACCCACAACCTTCGGCGTGAAAGGCAAGTATCTACCAATCACGCCAACCGGCTCGTCGTTAAATAATTAAATTTTTTATAACAAAATATTTGATTTGTTAATTCATAGAGACACATGTTACATTAAACTAATATAGTCTTTTGAAACGATAACATGTGTAAATATAGTAGAATATAATATGTATATATTTAATATATTTAATATGTCTGAAGATGTAAACGAATTTCAAAAAACGCGAATACTTTTATTTCTTTGAGGCGACATGGTTGCAAAAATAGAACACACAAAGACTTTCAGCTGAAGAAATTTAGAATGACAATAATATGTGTGAAAATCAAATACACATTAATAATATGTTTTAATAAGGTAAAAAAAATAAAATGCTCTTAGTACTAATTCTTAGGCAGTGGGCGTCTAAGCTATGAGTAAAGTAGGGCAACCTAAGTGTAATAAATATCTATCTAGGAAAATGCCATTTATACCATTCTATAAAAGCTAAAAATCTATTGTTTACGTGGATAGTCAATAACGACACCCACGCTAAGAAATTGGATTCCATCGCAACATGATTTGCCAAGTAAAAGGACATTAAAGCCTTTTTTCCTTCTATATTTGCATAATAATAACCATATGCATGTTAAATTAAATCAGCACAAGTAACTTTTCTAGTTATATGAAAAGTTTGTGCATACTAAAATGAACGTAATTATCTTTTTGTGTGTATGTTATTTTTAGTAGAGATATCAATGTATATCAATCGTATATTTAAAATAAATTATCAAATGTAAACAGGGAGAAACTAAAAATATTAAGCCTGTTAACATATTTATAATGCAAAAATACAATGTTTTGTTTATCAAGGAAACATAACGACTATAGCTCCGATTTATTTATCACAATTACCAACAGCTGAATAAAACATTGTAATGTTTTCGAAACGGGAAACGCACTCCAGTAACAAATTATCAATCAAAGTTGAAAACAAGGGCGGGCGTGGGAGCAGGGTGCGCGAGTGACGCGGAGGGTGCGGGCGGGGGTGACCCGAGGCGCCAGACTGACTGGCGCGGCGGCTGCACACCGCGCGGTGCATCTCGCGCAGGTGCCGCCCGTTCTCGCACCTCGACAAAAGCCTCAGCCTGCCCCAAACCTAACTTAGACTTAGGCTTGTCTTAGGTCTTATATCTTCTAGAATCAAATACTTAATGACTAACCAATCCCAGTTCAAATCCCATAAACAGTAATAGCAATTATAGTTTAAATATCGTAGCACTGAAATTGAAGTCAGTACCGTTATAAGTTCACTTACAATTAAAAAGTTATAAATAAAACTATATTCTGGGATATAACAACAGAAAAACGAACCTAATATCGTTATTTTTGTCTAGCTGCTATTTGAGATAGTCTGAGCAAACAACGTTATAAAGAAAACGAAAGGCTATATTTTATGATATTTTTGTGTTATTTTGTTGACGTCGGTGAATTGAAATGGCAATAAAATTGCCACATGCATCAAAAACTCTGGTAGATAAACAACAACATTGTCGTCCCTTTTAAACCGCGTCTTTTAGGTACTGAAATGACATGCGTTTTGAAACTAGGTTAACGAAAAAATTATGTACAAAAATAGCAACGAAAGGGAAATGACCTCATTCTAAGTAGCTATTTCAGCTATTCTATGCCTTCTCACGCACGAATCCAAAGCGTTTATTTTTGTAGCAATGATTTAAACGAATTGAAGGCGAATAAACCTTAACGAAAAAATGTACTAATAATAGCCTAAGCTCGGCACAATTTGTATTATTTCAGTTAATTATCGAACAGCACTGTTGTATAAAGTGTTACTTATCTACAAACTGGACCCAATTACTGCCGTATTTCTAGACCATCTAGATTGGCACTTTGGAATTGTAAACAATAATAAAATTCCCTTAATTTTCCTTCAATCTTGATTTCCTTCGGTCGTGCACTCCATTATACATAAATAGATTTTGCTACAAAACTAACATATGGAATTGCAAAAGCAAAATTTACACATAAAAGTCAAAACTGGCTTCATATGTAAGCTATTAAAACTTCGTGCATCCGATATTGTTGCTACATTTGAATAAACTTTACCATATTCTCTTTTTTAAATTTAAAAATTTATTAAAAAATAAATCAGCGTAGTATACAGTACAATTACATTGTATTATACATTAGTTTATTCTTCATTCATTTCGACAGTATATAGGAGAAAGCGATCACTTACAATCAGATAGCGTTTACACATCTGTCATATCTTTTCTTATATATATAATTGTTTATTTTGTTTATAAACGATATGTTCAATTATCTGTCATTTTGATCTTCAAATCTCCTGTCTTCTGGTGTTTTTGTTCTAGTTTTGAACTGTCTAGACAAGAAGAGCCTTAAGCGATGCTAATTCTGAAATAGAAGCTAGAATGAAAATATTCATGTGACATTATTATATCTGAAGCTTTTCGATCTGAAACTAATAATTAACATAGTTAGAAAACTTCAAAACATTCATATTAGTAGAATTTAAAAAAAATATATACAATAAATATATAGATTGACTTGAAATTTAGCATAATTACTCCTTTCGGAACGAGGAAGATCGGATTTTACACAAATACTATCTAAAATATATTTTTATCAACTTTACCCGTGCGAAGCAGGGCAGGGTAGCTAGTATACATGTATATTTTAACGATATTTTGAATTGACAAAACACTGCGTAGGGTATGCACAGCCAGGTGGATCGATGACTTGAAGAAGGTGTTGGGACGAGACTAGATGCGTATAACCTAAAACTTTGACGCACATTAGGCGAAGTATTGTATAATTGGACGTTAATTATTTAATAATATATCAAAACCACCCGTATTTTACAGACGCAAAACCACTAAACAGAATTACATTTATACTAACTAAAAACATTACGTTAACTAATTATGGGGTCAGAAAGTATATAACTCTTTATATATGTAAGTAATGATCCACTAAAAGATAAGGTATTTTAAATCAGTTTAAAGTTTCGTTATAAATAATAAAAAACACACTAAGCGATCTTTAAAAGACGACAAAACAATTATACCGTGAGTTTCTTCCGAAGCTATCAAGAGTATCAGAATATTGGCCACCAGCCAGCGCTGCCCCAGGCATACATAAATTGTTTTGTAAACTCGCCACTTGCCACGCAATGCCCGCTTTCAGCCCTACGCAAATGTGTCTGAGAAAAGTGTAATGATTTCCAGATGCTACACCAACCATTTTTTCATAAATGGTATGATAACGCCCTATTTTTTTTATTATGAACTATTCGTACAAATCCAGAAAGTGTCTTATAAATATTAAAATGTAATCATTAATATTCATCGTTCGCTTTCCTTATTCCCTGTATTGATTACGAGCAGTATGTGAACTTCCTTCATGCACGCACCTTTTTTGGACATCTTCATTAATGTCTAATTCAACAACATGTATACATTTATAAATAATACTCTTCTTATGTTGTGATATTCATCCCTCCGCATTAAATGAGAATACCATGATAATCTGTTTTCTTTCAGCTTTTCTCTCGTAATAACATCTCTATAATAATGTTGATTATATTCAATATTTTGTGTAGGCTTAATATTATGTCCGATTATTATGTAAAATCTAATTGATTACTATTATTTTACCAAAATAGTTTTTGAAGAAACAAAAAATTAAAATAAGTAGCAATAATTTGTTATACATTTATTCCATCTAATAATATTCAAAGTTAAGCAACATAGTTAGTTGGACAACCAATCTGAATTGTAAAGCCAGCATACCTTTAGGGCTTTACCATGAGCTCCTAAATTAATGCACACGTGGACGTGTATGACAAGATGGTCACGTATAAAATGAGGTCAGCCAGAAGTAACCAACAAGAAGTTCTATATCTTAATGAAATTGAATCAACTATGTAATCCGACTTATTAGTAATATTATTGTATAACATATTACATATAACTGCCGTGTTGTTAATGGCAGACTAGAACAGAGCTACCTTATCTGATGCCTTGGATGTCGTAAGAGCTAAATAAGGATTTTAAGTAATGTAACAGCCTGTGTAAGTCCCACTGCTGGGCTATAGGCCTCCTCTCCTCTTTTTGAGGAGAAGGTTTTGGAGCTTATTCCACCACGCTGCTCCAATGCGGGTTGGTGGAATTCACATGTGGCAGAATTTCAGTGAAATTAGACACATGCAGGTTTCCTCACGATGTTTTCCTTCACCGTAAAGCACGAGATGAATTATAATCACAAATTAAGCACATGAAAATTCAGTGGTGCCTGCCCGGGTTTGAACCCACGATCATCGGTTAAGATTCACGCGTTCTTACCACTGGGCCATCTCGGCTTTTAAGTGCATTCTTCGATAGCAGCACTTAGTTCCTCAACAGCCCATATGATGGGGTAATTACTATTAGTGTTCTACTACTCCTTCTCCTGAACTTTTTTCCTTGTTCTGTCTTGTTAACCCAAAGGTCTTCATTTTAATTTAATTTATTTAAGTACTTTAAGTCTTGGCTATTCTGATTTCTAATAAAAATAATGACTAATTTAATTTTTTGCATAAAGTTCGTTATCAACAGTACGATAACCGTTATAGTTTAAGTAAACGTGCGTAACAGATTTTTCTGTTTTTTTAACTATGAACAATATATAAACTTAAAGTATATTAATAGCATCGTTAACCAAAAAGACTTTAATAAATACATATATATGTATGTATCATAATTATAATTGATGAAAATAACACAGATTATTGTTAATATAAATTATAGTTTATACTTATGTAGTAAAAAGGAATATAATACTTTTTATAGTATATTTAAAATTTATATGACTTATAACGATGATCAAGTAAGCTCCATATGATTTAGAGTAAAAGTACGAAAGAAAACAATGTCTCAGATTTTTTACTTCTTAAAATAATGTAATTATATTGAAATACTTTAAGTAAATTTATTTAAAAATATTCGACAAACTTTCTTCCAAATAACCTAATCTCGTTAAAATATTTTGCCACATACGAGACAGACGGTGTATGTGTAGTCATAGAACACGAGAACTACTTCCGACGCACGATTTCGGTGGCTCAATAGGCGGAACTATAATGGTAAGATGGGTCTCAAAAGCGTATTGCCTATTGTTTGGCATCTCCAACTCTTGGCATCGAACTTAAAATACAATACTCTCTGCTATGTCAGCTTAAGTACTTGCCTCTATAACGTACGAATATAAACTACACGAAATTGAACCATTTACCACATATTTCTCTATAGATCCATTAATTCGTGAACAAAATAACTGTAATTTTCGTCTAATTTCTTCTCATCCATTAAAATTGTATTTAAAATGTCAATATTTACTATTATTATGGTATGCTATTATTGGATACGGCTCCGTGACAAATTACATCGATTGCTGTTCAGTTTCAAACGAAGAGACTGATAAATGACGTATAGCTTACTAATAATAGAACCATTTCGTTCGGCTTGTATTTATTATTCTTTTTACATTTATTTTAATCTTATTATACCACACTGTAGTACTTAATATACTGTTGGGGTTTTTAAATACACAGTATAAAAATAAAATTAAGAAAGTAAATTCAGTAGCGAAGGGATATATCCTATTATTAAGCTTACTTTCAATGTATTCTTGGAACATATGATATTTATATAAATAACAATCTATAAATGTTCCACTTAAGGGTAAATACCTTCAATACTGTTCTACTACGCTGCTCTGTTTCAGGTTGGTGAATAAACATGTGGCATTTAATCCGACACATGCAGGTCTCGTAATCTGTTTTTATCGTAACCCTTCTATAGACAATGTCGTTATAAATATCTCCGTTGTTTGGAGAGCTGCATAATTTAGTTCGGCGCTTGTCGATCGATACGGGTCGGATATTTACCTTGCCTTATTTGCTTTTATAGTCCCAATCACTCTTAATACGTTTCCGTTTGAATTAAATTAAATTTGTAAATATTTGTTTATTATGAACCGACATGCCCAGTGGTTTAAAGACTCAAGTCTTAGCCGAAGATCGCAGATTTAAGCCCTGGCATACTCTACTAATTAGTTTTCATTTTAATTTTCATGTGTATATTTCTTGTTTATAATTTATCACGTGCTCAGGGGTGAAATAAAACAACCTTTTAGTCTTGGTTTATTAATAATATTTAATACTAAGCAGGTTATACATATCACTGTATTTTTACCACGTTTAATGGTTTTTTACATACTTTGTAGTAGCTTTTCTGTGTATGTAATATCCAATCATTAATACATAATTATATCACTAAATATTCCATTCAGAATGTGAAATCTGCTGAGACGCAAACACGTCTGGGTGTGGGATACCGACCCTTCTATTCGTTATATATTCTACCGCCAAAGAGGAGTATTTAATGTTTCGGTTGAAAGGTATGCTATAACTACAGGTACAATGAACATAACATCTTGGAGACGTAAGGAATAGCTAATATTTCGTACAAAACCAATTCTCCCTTGCCAGTCTGACTACCTAATAAAATATTTAAAAAAACTCGTAAGACTACTATTAACTATGATCAAAGATTAGGCTAGGTATCCTAATTTATAATTTAAAAAATCATATTATGTATTTTTATTAAACAAAATTAAAGATTTAATACACATTTAATAAATAAATTTAATAAAGAAACGATACGATACGATACAACTAAAGCCCACTTTTATAGTTCATGAATAAAACGATATTACAGAGTAATAACCACATCGGTTTTAAATAAAACATAACACCGATTAAGCCACTTCAAGTAGTTTCATATCGTCGTTTCATTGAAGCAATAAAGAGCGTGTAATATGATTAATGGTTTCGCAAGCTCCACCCGACACCCACCCACTCGCAGCCCATTCTTGATCGTGATTCACTACTATGAATATATAGATTCATGACTCTCAATATCTATAAAGAAAATATTAGAAGCTAAAAAAGTTGATTCATCGGAAGCTGTGATACGAAGTCAATATAGCGACTACACAGATATAGCGACCATTGTTATGTTCCTTTTATGAAATAAACTTACAAAGAAATAAACATCGTAACTTTAAGCCGAGAACAGATACATAAACTTCACAGATGTATTATGTTTAAAAGTTTTCAGTCGGTCTTGATAATTTGTGATACAAGTTTGTATTCAGGTTGATAAATATAAATCACAAACCAATAGAAATATTATAAAGTTGATAGCTTTGATATAAAACTTAAATTGCATAAATGTAAAGAATATAAGTATGTATCTAATTATTTGTTTTTTTTTGTTTAAAATAATATTGTAACACAAGCTTATTGTATATTTTTTACAAAAGAAGCCATACATTTATTAATTATTATTATTTTTTTGAACAAATTATACTTATCGTAAACAATATATACGAAAGTAACTAAAATAGTTTAATACTGTGTCGTAGGTAATAAAAATATAATAGATTGTAAGGTAATAAAAGCTTCTGTTTGCTGAAAACCTTTAATTTTTATAATGTTATATTCATTTTATTATTGTATGTATATCACATCTATATTATATGAATAATAATAAAAATAAACCTTAAAATTATTTAAAAAAATCGTGTCCAGGAATAATATGGGTCTTAGTATATTTATTTCTGAATGCAACAACATCAATCCAAGTTTGTATTCCCAGCATAATGACTATACCTTCGTTGTAGCTCCTTCTACGCCGTAGCAACGTAGACATTCTACGCAGTTCGCACCGTCACGCTAAACTTCAATCAATACACCATTAAAAGATATAAATAACTCATGTCTTTAGAATAACTTAATAAAATAAATTAAAAATGAAATATTCATCAAATTATAATGTGCGTTTTGTATAAATATTATTGTATTATTAAAAATACATTAATCATAATAGCAATGTTTTAATAAATAAATTCATGAATTGCAATATATGTAAGTAGGGTTTAGTATATTAATTAGTTGATGGGAAGATAGAAAAATTGTTTACAGAAACACACATAAATAATTAAGAAATTCAAAAGATGATCAAGCAGAAGAGACCACTTATCTACCATATTACTTTCATGCTAAAAACAAAATGCCCTCACTTCTAAAAATCATTATGTTTTAGTCAACTCTGTTAAAATGTTTATTATAACAAGTACCATCGAAAATTTTGTCGAAATTGGGACTCTTTTTTGATAAAATTTCGAGCACTATTTAATGGTCGCATCTGTGACACCACCTTTTGGATGATATAAGTTTCTTTCTCCTTTTTTATAATAATTATACGATAATTATCGATATTTATGTAATCATATACTCGTTATCAGCGTATATCATTTGCCAATTATAGCGGAAAAATGTTTGGCACTGAAATAGTTGTTTATGGTGCTAACAAGCCACCAATAATTGCACAATATTTTCTTGGTTCTGTCGATAACTTTAGAAAATAATAACATAATTTACAAAATACCAATGTCAACATACACAGACACATACACATGTTTACACTTCAGAGTATTTGGATAAACTTGCTCCTTATTATTTATTCGTTAATCTTGATGTTATCTGTTTTAAGTTGACTTGTTATCACATTTTATAGTATATGAACGCTGCCATTTAAATTATTCGTTACGTATATTATTTGAATATGATAAGAGCAAAACTAAGCGATTAATTTAAATACTCGTATGGCATTTCTCTGTTAGAATGAATAAATGAATCTAGCAAAATTGCAGGATTGAATCCAAGTAAGCACCGCTGAGTCTTGGAACAAATTTGCATATAATTATCAGAACCTTTTTTAAGGCGACTTTTGCCCAGCAACAGAAATTTACTTTATTTATTTAATTGGTAATTACTATTAACAATAAGCAACATATTTAGAAAAAAAATGATATTCACAATTTAACATTTTTTGACACTACTAACTACACTGCTATGCATGAAATATACTTGTACTAATTTGACATACAGATTAATATATTGAAAATATACCATACCTAGTATGAATTTACATATAGGATAATAAACACCAGTTATAATTAACTTATTAAAATGTAATATAAGTTCAAAATGAGTGTCTCGTATAGCTATATAAATCAAATCAAATCAGAATTCTTTATTCTATATAGAAGGGTTACACTTATTTATTTATTGACAAAATTTAAAACTACCACTGTTTCGGAAAACATAATACCCTAACCCGAAAAGAACTGACGAAAGAAACTCAGCAGGTTTTTTCCTCGTGATTTGCAATTGTTTACTAATTTTCAGCTTAACACATAAAGTTTAATAAAGAGCTAGAAGGAGAACGTTTTATTTTCAAGGTGTATCATCCATAAACTTACAAATTATATAATAACCTTTTTCACACAAGCAAACACGTTTTATTTTTAATTTGGCAACAAGGACATTTCTGAATTCTTTCTGAATTCTTTCTGGGATCCTGTTGTAAAACAGTACCAGTACATATATATAGTATCACAAAAGAATTACTGACAGTTATTCTTTTGTAAGTAATTAGTTTGTGTTTGTTACATGTATCAATGTTAAGCGTATCATATTTTCGCACAAAATCATACATCATATAATTACCTGATAATATATACCATGTAATAATGAAACAACTTAATCATTAAAAATATTGTTAAATACATTTAAACTTTATAATGCCATAATCGAGGAAGCAACGAAAAGTATAAAAGAGTCTGCCCCTCTCAAAGCACGTACGACGACGCCTTGTAAATATTTATTTGGTCGGGACTATTTAAAAGACTACCAAAAAATCAAGGTGTGAATTTTAAGATACAAGTTATAAGCAACTTATGAAGTGAAATAATAAACTACAACGTATTTAAGAGTTTAGCTAAAAAAATATAATATCTAAATTAAACAAATATTGTGATGATTTTAAAAACGATAGAATATTAATAAAAAGTATACAATACTTGCACTAATTAATTTAAACAACAATATTTAAACGCCGGTCACAATAGTAAAAATACTTTTTAATTTTTTTAAATGCATGGTTTTCATTTTCAAATTTATTTCCTCCTTTATTATTATTTAATTCAATACAGCATTCTATTCTTAATAAAGTATTCCGTTTCACGTTCGTAACTATACGGAAAGACGTTTTACGTAAGGACACTTTAGGTTGCAGATATACGTCAGAGTAACGATTAGTTAGGAATGTATTCGTCGCCACTAAGTCTGCAGAACCCAACTAGATCCTTCGATCACTCCCACGCCCACGTGATTTGTTTACTGTGGCAAGAAAACAACTTGAATTTAACTAAAAATTATCATTTATTTTGTTTGTATAGATAATAAATAACAATTATTTTATTTTACTTCAATATTTTATAGTCTTTTGAGTTTACTATTGTCGAGCGATGCAAAGCAATTACCAAGGCTTGGTCTCCACTCCAGAACACGTCTACTCCAACGCTTCAGCTTACTAATCCTGCTATGTCGATAACCTTGGTTTTCTGTCGGATCATCACATTTGGAATTCGATCTTTCAGGAGCTTTCCAAAAAATGGAATTCCTTACCAGTTCACATGTTCCCCTCCTCTTACAACCCGGGTTCCTTCAAACGAGGCGTGAAGAGGCATCTTGCAAGGCGAAGGCGGCTAGTGCAGAACCTTTTTCCCGACTGTACTGGCCGTCGTCGCGTTTGGACTCTACTACCACTTACCATCAGGTGGAGTAGAGTCATTTGCCCTCCCGGCAAATATAAAAAATACTCCGAGCATCCCTCTTCACATCTCGCTGAGCGACTTTTAAATTAATTGTCTTGAAGACAAAAGTCTACAAAGAGTGAGTTTTACCGGTTATGACTTACGGAGCCGAGACGTGGCCATGGACAGTGCGTTTGGTCCACCATTTAAAACTATAATAAATGCTCAAAAATATCTCCAGCCTGTAAATAATCACGAATTAGCATAATTACCTTAGCATATTAATGAGCAACCACCTATCCTTGCGGTCTAGAAAACGTTGAGACAATAATGAACAATATTAATATAATAAACGATATTAAATGATATACAATTAATGTATACCTAAAGTACTTATTATCTTATGTATTTCATCCATATTTTTAAATATATACAGTATACATACATAAATGTAAAAACTACAATTAATTCAATATTATTTTTGTCGTGTTTCTTCATAATATTTTTTATACCAATATTACGTAAATATTTATTGTTAAGCTAAATTATCGGCAAACCAATATTAGATAAACTTTTTAGCCTAAGTTTATTATACTTAGTTATTCGCACTGTTTATATTTCGGAGTTGTAAAGCTGTTCTCTAAAATTGACAACAAAAACACCAACAAATTGAAATCAACGCGCCTCCAACTAAAACTTGGCACGAAAATAATCCATAGAACGTTCATTTTTAATACTAATTGAAAATAATTTCAACTACTCATAATTGTAATTCTGTAAAAATATACAATTATAAATACATACGTTTAAATCGCTAATTTAATTTCATAATTTCGAGGAATAACGAGTATTCATGTGTCATCTTTGACGGTCCAATATATGTAAATGTAAATATGACAATGTTCAGTACATCAGATTAGTGACATCTGCTATTTGACACAAATTAAATGTTGTACTTTGTCTGTAATTAATATTATACGATATTAATGATTTATTTAACTATTATTATTTAACTATTACTTATTTAATTAATCTATTTGTTAGAAAAAAATAACGATACGAAAGCTTAAATAATTCTCATAATCATCTAAAAAGTTTGTATATAATTTATTTAAAACATTTTATGTTATTATTTTTTTGTATATTATTTGAATTAATAATTATTTGAATAAAAAATCATAAAATAAATCATCTGGAGAAGAACTGACATAGCTTGCAAAATGAGTATACTGATGTGGCAGTGGGTAAGTCACGTATGTCGAAACCGAGAATGGAGACCAGCAAAGCAAGTTTTTGTGCACTTTAGTGTACCTACCTTTTAATGTATCAAGGTACCTTGCATTACTTGGTACACCAAAAGTCGTTTGGAATTGATGAAGGCCTATTTCCAGCAATATATAAGCTGTGTAGTAGTAGTGTATAATATACTAAATATTGATTAATAATAATAAAAAGTAAACTGACAGTGATTTCTTTTTTAGGTAATTGGTTCATGTTATTTTTTTATTTATATAATATAATTTATAGTATTTAATACTTTATATCCACTCGTTTTATGTACATATTTTTGAGAAACATTAATGTAGGTTTTTGCAAGTTATAACTTTTTAAGCATTTTGTATGTTTCTCGACGAAGTTTTAAAACTTGGGAAAAACCCGTTAACTGTGTAACAATAACAAAACTACGTCAAAGCGAAATCTTCAAACGTAAAGAACAATAAATGCTCATGCAATTTAATTTTTTTTTTGTTTTATTATTTTGCCATCAAAGGTCAGGTTATGACTAATTTTGAACGTTTTAATATTCAGTGGTTGTGTATTAAAAGTAGCTTAGCTACCACCACAAAGGTAACGTCTGTTTCCTTCTGAATACTTTATAGTATAGTTGATATCGCATTGTTGACTACTATGGACCAATTTCTTAAGAATGAAGAATGGAAGCTTAAAAACTTTTACAAAAAATTCAGATGAAAACCATTTTAACACTAATATCCGCTTAATATAACATTAAATAACACTATTTTTCTTCGTTTCGGTAAAATAAATAGAGCAGTTTTCCTATTAAATTTAAGTGGGTAATTCTTAAGGGTAGTTAGTCGAAGATTGGATGAGATAGTCTGAACTCTATTAAGACGGCTTGTGAAATCTCATCGGAGCGATTAAAGATTACTTTGCCGATTACAGTTTTCTTTAAAACGAAATCGTTTGTTTTTGTATAAATTAATGGACAATGGACTGTTGTCCATTTTGGTACTAGTCTTGTGTTTTTTTTTTAATTTTTAATGTACTAAAACTCAAATAGTTTTATACAACATATAGGCAAATTTTATTTCAAGTAATACAGAGTAAACAATTTCGAAAAGGTGATTTACTCGAATGGTCCTGCGCCATGTTTACGAATGCACGACACGTTACGACTATAGAAACAATTGTAGATAGGTAGAGGGCGCTCGCTGTTCGCAATCGAGCTGTGGCCTCACTTTCCCCGGCGCGGCTAAAAATAGACGCTCAGAACTGAGTAGCCGGCTATCTTAGTAAGCGCGGAATACGGAAGCATAATTCTTTACAAATATAGATCACTTCTCATTCAAACAACTTTGCTTTGCATTGTCTATCACTTTTCCTTATTTTGGGTATGTACTTTCTAAGAATGTGTTTTTTGTTATTATCGTGTTTATGAATCACAATTATTATTAGAAATAAAATCGTTTTATACTCATTAAAATTAAAGCTAAGTACATATTACTTTATAAATGATTAAAAAACAATAACCTTTCATAGCATTTCTAAGTGCGTCCTGAACTAATCTTAGAGTCTCATTAATTATCTGTACTACATAGCTAACGATTTACATAGAATCCACCGCCTACAATTTCGTGTTCGCTTTGTAGCGAAATGCCGATCTTATATTTGTTGCCCATATTTCAATTATAATATAACATAAAATTAGACTTATTATTAGCAGAGTAATAAAACTAGACTTAACAAAGATTTTACTATTATTTGAATCAATTTTATGATTAGTTTTTTGTACTTCACCATGCCAATTTAATAACAAATATTTCATTATAATATTGGTATAAGACCTTCTATTGCTTGAATATACAAGAATTTGTGTTCATATAAGAAATATATGTATACAATATGTTTTTTGTTACTATTTATATATATAGAAATCTATTTGTATTATTGTGTTGTATAATAGGTGAAAACATTTAAAGCAAGGGTTTTTTTTGTATATTATAGGGCTATAATTATTCACTTACAATCAGTTTCTTCTACTAAGTTCTATTCTGAAACTTTCAGTACGAATATTGTACTTAATGAATTACTTCTCAAGGTATTGCGCCACTTATTTAACTTTTAATTTAACATGAACAACAAAATAAATTAATAATGAAATTAAACTTTTCAACCGTATCATCTACACAGAACGTCGAGCCTTCAAATGCCAAATCCTAAATCAATGTATTCAAAGGCCCCTTCTGAAGCCTTTCGTCCGTGATTAGATTACCAAGATGTATCATTTGCGGAGGCTTCAAAGAGATTTTCTCTATTTTATGTATCGAATCAATTAAACTCCTTAGGGCCCTTATATTATAACATATAAATTGTTAACTATTTCGTAGTCAAATCAATGTCACCTAAACAATATTTGCTAAGCTTTGTAAACTTGTGTAATAAGATTTTTAAATTAAGATATATTCGACTGTCTAAATTTATTGTTTTTATGATACAAAAAAAATAAAACGAATGATGAAAAATTTATACGAATATTTTTTTGAATTACATATCAAAATATAAATATTCTTGACGTAACTAATACACTATGACATTTAGCTGCATTATGACAGCTGACTGCCTTTAACCTTAGAGATCTTAACATCCACGTGCTTACAGTTCACGGCCTACGCAAAGGTTCTGGCTTCAAAGCTGACTCGGCTAACATAGCCATCTTATATAACCAGAGATCAACTTGTTAACTTGATGCTCTGAGATTTCTGACGTTTGAAACGTAGAAATGTGATTGAGAATGTTTATGTAAAATTAACTTTTAACTGCGGCTTCTCTTACTTTCAGATATTATAGTAGCATTGCTCTGAAATATATCAAATCAGAAATAACTTCAAAGAGTAGCTTAAAAAAAATAATTGTAATATACTTAAATGCAATTTTTTCATCATTCCGATATATTATTATGACACACAAAAAAAAACCTCATATTTTAAGATTGCAGTATGTATTTTAATGGTTGTAGGGCTTTGTGCAAACTTAAGTAGGTACACCCGCTTATTCTACCGCTAAACATTACTTCCTTTTATTATAGTGTTCTGGTTCGAATAGTGAATCATTGAATAGTGTAATTCCAGGCACGAGGAACATATGTAAATGCTTAGTATCCAAGGTTGCTAGTACATTGACGATGTAGGAATTGTTAATCTTTCTTATACTAAAAACTTCTATGGGCGCTGATGACCATTCACTATCAGGTCGCTAATAATATCTCTTTACCTGTTAAAAATTAATAAAAACTTATGCTTTTACTTCTCCCAAATCCAAAATTTACAAGTATCAGAAAATCTTATATTGTTTTATTTTAAACTCGACTACCAACTTCTTCTATTATTTTGCTTATCTTTATACAAAAATATATATAACTATAGTGTACACAATACAAGTCTTCTTTGATAAGTGTTCATTGTACTAAAATGTTGAAAATTAAAAAGCAATGCCGTGTGTTATACGACGCCACGTCTGAAACTAAAATATGAAAATGAAAAATACAAAGACAACACAAGTAGAAAATCATAGACGTATTTCAGTTTTCTTTTTATTAGTCAATTTGCCAAATCCGCTTCAAAACACAAAAAGAAAAGATTACCATATCAATTAAAAAAATAATTTATATTATATAAAAACGTGGAAATATTTAAAACAATTAGTTGTTAATATTAATAACCATGTTTTAATTACTTTGTACGAAGGTCATGATGCTATAAAACGATGTTCTATAAGTTCACGAACTCAATTAAAAATTGTCATCTAAACTTTATACACGTGTCATATGGCGCGGTCCTGATAGCATCTATATATACACATGTAAGGAGAAACTGATTGACATATTATTAGCTAATAGCTCTTTGGCAGAGAAAGGAATAATTTTATGTAAAATTTTCTGGAATTGAGCACTAGTATAGAGGAAGCCTTTCTTAAATCATGTGGGTGTAGCTATGCACATATAGTCTAGTTAAATATATAATGGAGTATACATTGTCTTAAAGATCAACTGTTACTTCTCTGTAACATTTGTTTTTTTTATATAAAATAGGAAGACGGTCTTGCAGATCTCTTGATGGTAAGTGATCACCACCACCCATAGGCATTAACGGCGTAAGCAATAATTAACATTCCTTACATTGCCAATGCACCACCAACCTTGGGAACTAAGATGATATATCCTTTGTGTCTGTAGTTACACTGGCTCACCCAACCTTTAAACTGGAACTCAACAATAGTTATGCTTTTTAGCGGTAGAATATCTGAAGAGTGGGTGGTACCTACCCAGATACGGGATTGTAGAAAGCCCAAGTAAAAAAAAAAAAAAACTTTATTAATGTAATATCCTCCGGACCGATTTCGGCCACAGCGGCTAATCTCAAAAGAAATTAGCCAACTGCGCAGGACATACTATAGTACATAAGTGTGTGCGCAAACACAGATGCACTCTCTATTCGCTTACTCTTATAATCTAATGGGATGGCAATCCGACACGATCGGAAAGAGTACAGGCACAGGACCAACAGTATCATTTTATTTGTCACGATTATAGCTTAGTCAGTGGAGAGTAATAAAAATCCAATTTCAGAAATATTTAGAGGAAACCTAGAAATTATTTGAACACTGTACTAAGTTGTACCCTTCCCATTAGATAAACTTTAGTCATTGCGTTCAGATTTATAGTTGAAAAACACGGCTTTCTACTTAAAATAATATTATCTCATGAACAAACAACGATATCAAAACCATTACCCATGTTAATATTGTGGAGTTTAAGATTCTGAACAAAATGAATATACCACTTAACATCTTCTTTGAACATTAAGCACACAATTATATCTCAAAGTTTTGTTAAGATCGCTAAATACACGCTTTAAGTTTTACCAAGTTACCAATCCGCATTGTATGCAAGCTACAACTGCGGGCCAAAGTAAAACGTTTATACAGTTACATGATATCACGGAGAACATAAGTTAATTATATGAGCTGATTATATGGGTTCGATTAGAAAAGTAACTTGATAGAGGCTCGAAAAACTTTTGAAAGGAGATTCTACATCTAAACACATTAATTTTCCTGGTCTCAGTCGTATCCTTGGCTATTTCAATAAATTAAATAATATTTTTAAGAAAAACGAAGGATCTTAGGAATGGTCCAAATAAATCAAAATATCAAATATACAGCCAAATTGTATATAAAATGTGTTAATTTGAATGTCAGCAAGGCGCAGCGCCACATAGCATACAAATTTAGCAGAACGTATCGTTTCCGAAATTGCACAATTGTTTGGTCTACAAAAATATCTATATTCCTCTTCAATGAAATACGACTATGGACTTCTAAATAAGGCAAAATAAAAAAGGGATGATGGTTCGAGCCCAGTGGAATAATATATTGAATGGGTAATATACATAGTTTCGTTTTATTTCTAGAATGTCCGCCAGCGGCTGACGGCATGGAACGATTTGCTTGTCCAACCCCGGACAGGCAGGGCCGCTATCGCTGTATCGACGATCACGTACTTTGCGACGGGTTCATCGACTGTCCTAACGGCGAAGATGAGGATCGACAAGCGTGCATGTTTTATAAAACGGTAAGTAACATAGTCTTTCTGTTCAAGTAATCTATAAACATGGCCCAATGTATAGAATAGGCGGATCTGAACCGCATATTGTGGGTACCAATCAAGGCAAGCCACCACTGACTTATCACGTGCTAATCTTGTGCTTATAATTCTTCTGGTGTTTGAGAAAACTTACATGTATGCCTATGCCATGTATTTTTTACACCCGATTTGGAGTAGCGTGGTTGAATAAGCGCCAAAATTGTAACCTTAAATAGGTGAGACATTTGCCCAGCAGTGAAACATTTTTAGGCTACAGATAAAATAAAATATATATCATCAATTTTTGGCTTATCAATGGCTTAAAATTGACTGCTAAGATATCGACACGCGTACTATGATTTTTTAATATATATCTTCTTAAAAAATTGTTATGTCATTGTCTTGATATATTATCAATGGTACACTTTACCTGGATTCAACATTCGATCCTTAATGATCAAATGTTCAAATTAGATTGAGTGTTAATCCGCATTAATAAATCATTTATTTTGTGTTACATATTGTGTTTTGACGGGCCGGTTGGCGTGGTTGGTAGAGACTTGCCTTTCACGCCGAAGGTTGTGGGTTCGATTTCCACCCAGGACAGACATTTGAGTGCATGAACATGTCTGTTTGTCCTGAGTCTAGGTAAAGTTGTCTATATAAGTATGTATTTATAAAAGAAAAGTAGTATATTTAATACATCAGTTGTCTGGTTTCCATAGTACAAGCTCTGCTTAGTTTGGGATCAGATGGTCGTGTGTAAATAATGTCCCAGAATATTATTATTATTATATTATTGAACTATTATTATTATATTTTTATATAGATTTGTATTCCTTTTTTTGTTAATATTATATTAATATTTTTCAGACAAAAGCCCACCTAGATGTTCTAGCCGACGCGCTCCTGCGATGGGCGCGCGGTCGTTAAGTGAAGCATCCCTACCGGACCCTGAACCTGCAGAGCTGACCTTATTGCATTCCACCAGCGCTGCACAGATAGACTGACAATTAATCGGAAATGTGCAATCGCGTTCAGTGTATTCCCTCAAGAAATATTTGGACGCAACCAGTCATATTAACTAGGAAATGCGATGATCGTAATGAAACATATCAAGTAGTGGTGCAATCTGACAAAAACATAACCACTTAAAGTGTAGTGTAAGGATTCCGTCAGCGGACTTATCCGAAACTGAAAACTTTAGGAACTGTTGAAATGCGTGAGCGCGGAATGTACGAGTAACTAGTCATTGAGAGTGAGCTAGTAATGCGATCTGGTTTCGTCCTAATAATCTCTCTGCAGCTGATTTATTTCTCATTTCGTACCTTCTAGCACTTATTAAACTAAAATGTGAGACTGGTAGTCGACATTGTTAGTCGGTAGAACTTACATGATATACATAAATAAATATTTTAGAAATTATAATTCTTCATTTGACGAAAAATAAATGTTATTATGTATCTATCGTTAAAGTATTTATTCACTTAATCTATTTATTCTATATTAAGTTAATTCCTTATTATGAGGGTTGTAAAGTAAATAAGAGATCGGTAAATATGTGTATATAGCTAAACCTAATGAAATATTTGTGTTTCAATTATTCGGCCTATTTTTCGAAAACGGTGCCTGTTTTCAATACTAAAATACTTTTGTGAGCAGTCACCGAATGCGAGATTTATTCTTATTTTGTCATATTTTTAATATGTTAGTATCATGAAGATAAATATACATATACCTTTGAAACGAAGCGACTTCATTCAGGCAGCTAATAATGTAATTAAATAATCCTATAAATTCTATACATTATCCATTATTTTAAGTGATTAAGTGTGTTTTGAAAAAATATGTAGAATTTCAAATGAATAGCATAACAAGCTATGACTGAAGATCTCATTATTATCATTTGCCGAAGAAGTCTGTGCTGTTATATCGAGTCTGTAGTGTTATTTCTTATTTATACTTACTTTTATAAATTGTAATATAAATTAATTTTATACTTTGCAATTCACAAACAACGCATTTATGTTTTAAGGTTAACCTATATAAATAAATATTTAACTCAAAAAATTACTGTTTATGCATAAAACTAGAAAATTCAATGGCGAACTTAATAAACATAAACTTATTTATTTAATAATTTAAAAAAATGGGTTTTTTATTTTTATTTAAACTTACTTATATAGTTTAATTTAGTTAATAAACATACATATATTACAAAATCAAAGTTATAAATCAGCACTAATGTTTGCATCCTTAAAAATATTAATAAATTTATGTCAAATATATTAAATGTTATCTATATTAATAGTTTTAAAAAAAAATGTGTAGAAAATATATTATATATCTACACATAAATATGCATAATATTATGGATTTACTTATAAAGATATTGTTGAATATAATGTAGTATTAATTAGGTCAGCATAGTCATTCTATTATTATAATTAATATTATAAAATCTAATGCACAAATAATTCGTGGTAGATCGTACGATGTATTTGCACCATATTTTTGTGAGTAGATTAGATTGAAATTTTATTTGAATTAATATATTATCTTTTTAGTATGTAAGAAATTGTGTAATCAATTTTAGGATAAAATTTAAGATAAACTATTATTACATTAATAAATTTTAAATCAATAAGATGCAAACTTTAGTTCAGCTATGACAAATCATTTTGTGATTAAGGAGGCACATCAAAACATGATACATCGTTTACATCCTAAATAAATGAATGTCCTCAAAAAGTTATAGGTAAAAAATGAAGTTTTTTAAAAATCAAATAAATACCGTAACAGTCTGATAGAACGAAAGTTCTTGAGCCATCAGTCTCTGCGGTATTTAAACTCAGAATGCCATTTTAAAAAACTGAAACGGTTCATTGTAAGTAAACAATGCTATGAATGTTTTGATGTATCACAAAATATTTGTCAAGCACAATGTAAAAAATAAATAAAAAGCAAATTAATATATTTTAATTATCGTAGTATTATATTAATTTGATTAACTATTATTCTTTTTATTTATGAATATTATAGTATCTTATATTATTATTACTTTTTTTGTATTTTAATAATTTTGCCGATAAAAATATAAACAAAAAAATTGGTACAGGTAATTGTTATGAATGGCTGTAATTATGACGATTAACTACTTAATTTTATTTATTACATTTTTATGTGAACAATATGTACTTTATGATACATTGTTATCATTTTATAAATAATTTTACACATTGCTATTATTTTCGCCATTGAATTGATCTATGTATGATATAATGTGTCAATTAAGTATACACTTTAGTAAAAAATTAACAAGCCGATTAAAAAAATGTGGAAACAGCGTACAAGATTAATTATTTATTCTTGTTTTAATTTATAAGACTATTCGGCAACACATTGTTCAATTACGTTTACTTAATAGTATGACTCTAAATCACAGTAATCTTGTTTCCTAAATGTGTATAATTTATTAGGAATAAAATTAATGCTAATAAATATATTAATGTAATTGCACTCAAAATTTGCCTGTTTCGTATGTGCACAGCAATTTATTGTGATATTTTTAATATTATAGGTTAAGGTGCAAGTCATGATCTCAAGTATAGACTAAAATACACCTATCAATGTGATTATTAATTTATATACGTGTAACATGATACATTCGTGCAGGTCTGTATAAAATACGGGCTAATAGTGTTAATATTTAAGCTTGCGGACAGCCATGCAAAAGCTGATTAACATTGGTTATCGTTTTCTCAATTTAGCTATACCTTTATCATTTTCTATTAAAAAGCCATATCTGTTTAAGTTAAGTTTATATTTAAACAAATTGTCTTTTTGTCAATTTTATCTCTATAAGATAGTAACATAATAAAAATCGATACAGCATTATTCAGTTTCTTTTAAATGAAGTCTCAATGGTTAGCTTATTCTGTATTTTACTTAAGCGTAACTCTGTCAAGTCTTTGCCTAGCTTTATTATAAGTATTTGTCTAAATAATGTTTCAACTTGTAAATGTGACGCAAGCACAAAATGCAGTACGCACAGACAAAAAATATACTGTACGTATTTATATGCTTGCTTTTGAAAATTTAAAACAGCCGCAAGTAATTTTTAAATATTGAAATGCTCATTAGTCAATCTCGGTTCGAATTACGTGTTAAATAAATATTCTTATAACATTTTCAGACACCTTCTCAAATGTATCTTACTAAAATCTCTACGCTCAATTAAGACAACTTAAAAGAACTTGTAAATCAATGAACTTTATTGTTGAAAAACCATATTTTTAGACACACTTGTAGTTGTTAACCTTTTTTGTTTTCAAAATAGATTACGCATAACAGATTTACAGATTGATGTAAGCAAACGTGTATGCTATTTTCAACTGAAACAATTGTGTTATTTCATCAGCTGTTTTCAATAACACTGTTTAAAAAGGGCAACTATTTTTGTAGATACTTATATACGTTTGATTACCACTAGATAGAGATTAACATATATTTTCTCATAATGTTATGTTTGCCAAAACGACAAACAATAAATGTTACCGTAATGACCACACAAACTTAAGAAAAATATGCAGAAATTTTGAGACCATTTAAACTTCTACAGATTGATAACTGAATTTGTAAAGCACTATCTTTAAATTTTCTAAAATTTTTCACTCGGGCTACTCGCTTGACTCGCCTCCGTGAAAAATAGTCGGTCTGTCTATGTTTAATTAAATCCTAATACCGTCTCTGAAATCATTCCAGTCTACGTCAGACTCATGTTCCGTAAGCGTAAACACATGATTTACTATACTCTTCGAGAACATTCCTAACTTTCAACAGTGTCATTGATGAGTTGCCTTTACAGTCGTAGAATATGTAAGCAACTCACGTGGCGTTTATCTTATAACGACTACGCTGTTTTTGTAGGCGTAATATACTTTTGGACTATTTATTATGTATTGTTAATTACTATATATGTTGTATTAAGATAAAAAAATCGAAAAATAAAAATAAATGTTAATAAATGCCTCAGCCAGATGAAATGTATTTTCTCTTTTTCCTTCGAAAATTGTAAACCTGTTTCTTTTTTGTTTCGATTTTTTTTATACAGCTCTGTGAGTGTGAACCCTTTTTAAACCAATCTCTAAATTTGTAATACTACTTAATATAGTTAACTGTTATACGAGTATTGAAAAATCACTAAAAATTTAAATAAATCATATTGAAACTAACAATGTACTTTATTAACTGCATATTTTTTCTAAAAGTGAGAGTATAGGCAAAATATATATTTATATGTGTATATACGTTAATAACAATCAAATACTGTTTGTTGTTAAGCGCCTCACTTGAGAACGGCTGGTCCGTTTCCATTTTTATTTCAAAATGCTCATAATATTCCGGATTAATTCTATATGAAAAGAAAAAAATGGAAAAGTTTCCTAAGAAAATCTCAAATTCGAGAAAATCTTAACGTACCTTTGTCTATGACTAGGCTAAAAGTTGCACAACAATTTATCTAGGAAATCAGCAGCTCACATTTGTATTGTATTGTACTACGCTAATCACCACACATTAATACATTATGTACTACAAATACCTTTATTAGTAAATAAAATTGTTATTGTCACATAATACACACATAGACAACGGTAAGATACACACACTCTATCGCCGTACCTCTGGAATGTGCATTTTAGGTAAGGTGATCGATAATATTAAACTAACCTGAGATAAAAAAAAATCTAAAAAAAAAAAAAACTACTACGTCGATACGTAAAGTAAAAATATAGTCACTCGGGATAACGTCAAGACACCACGTATATCCAAATCTGTTCAGGCATTCATAGAGGAGGCAAAAGTTTTAATGGGTATGAACCACACGGTTAGTAAGACATAGACTTCGGTGTATTAATAAGAGAGTTGATTTACTTTGTATGTTATAGATTTTGTTACATGTTAACTTTTTTTTCGCATGTGATTGGATAGCAGATAGACGCTCCGTAGCAATCTCACCCAGGGCGTTGGTAGTACTAAAACGGGCACAAATTATATATTAATCTTCCTATGATATGGTGTTACCCCAATGTGATCAATAAAAATAACTTAACAATTGCCCTAAAGTACTCTATTTACCATATGCCAGTTGATAATTTCAGACATTTAAATGTGAAATGTGAATGAAAATAAATAAGGGTCCTCCAAATCGATTTTGGCCATGGCGGCCAATCTCAAGAGAGATTAGCCAACTTCTCAGGATATATTTCAGTGCACAAGTGTGTGGGCTCTCTGTTATCTAGCTCTCATAATCCGAGTGGACGGCAATCTGGCACGACCGGAAAGAGTTTCCGTGGCACGAAAGTGTACACTACCATCTTCCAGAATCCGGACTTTTTATTGGCCTGACCTGGGATTTCATGGAATCCAGAACCTCCGGGCTGCGACCATACATCTAGCCACTAGACCAATGAAACTAGCCACTAGGCAATCTAAAAAATTATAGTATAAAAATACTAATATAAAGAATATTAAGAATACATAACGTTTATTACTAAATGATACTTTGTCTTTTACCGATAACCGATCATTTTACTTCTACACAACTTTTAGAGCCCCTAGGCAGTTTAACCCCCGTCATCAAAATAAAGTGGCAAGTAAGTTTACCGTATGTATCTGTAGCATTGTATCGTCCAACCGAATGAACTGATTTTGATACGGTTTTTTTCAATTTGCAACCTGATGCGATATACATGATTCTTAGCTATAAATTGTAATGATCTGTTCAGGCGTTTGATTATCGTCAGTTCATTTTCTACTAGACAAAAGTGTTTCTACCAACAGGTCCGATTGGAATGTATTTTTAATTTTACGAATAAAAAATTGTAACGTTAAATATTTCCTAGAATACTGTTTTAAATACACGAGAAAAAGAATGACAATATCTTTATTATTTAGATACAAAACTGTTTTAAAACGTTAGTTATTTATTAGAATCTTATTTTTTAATATTACCTATTATTTAAACATAGTATAGACTATAGACTTCATAATCTGTTGTGTGAAAAACAAACAAGTCTCGTTGACGTTGACAGCCGACGAACTCTGACAAACCTTTGTTTTCATTTCCAAGGTTGTTAGCTGGAGCTTGATGAAGTCCGGTGTATTTAAAGTCAATAAAGCGTTCGCACTATCGTAGTTTATCAAATTTTAAAAATGTCGACTTGCGAGTCTCAGAAGGCAGAAGCTTCTAAAGACAATGTTTCGACAAATTCTGTCGATGAAGGTTTGCCTAGAGAATTAAGCCAGCTGAGCCTTTCTAGTGCATCAAATCCAGATGAATACCATTGTAATAAAGGACATTCCGAAACGACAATGAAAAATATTTATGGATACTATCAGTCACAAAAGCTTTGTGATGTTGCGTTAATAGCTGGGGGATGCAGGTAAGGACGAGTTAATTAAACATAACGAGTTATTGTCTTTTAATAAATCGATAAACGATTCTTTGTTTAGCATGTATATACGTAGCATTCATATTATTTCACTAATACATATAGAAATATGGACATCTTTTCGTTCACAGGCACACTTCTATTTTTATATTTAGCATAATATTTGACTTTAATAAATCTGCATTCATCTTCATTTTTTGCAAACTCTAATGTATAAGTAACTACTAGTTATTATACTGTGTATATTAAGCAATAAGCATTTCATTGCTAATTTAACAAGTTTAACTTTTGTAACAGGATTCCAGCACACAAAGTTGTGTTAGCTTCTTGCAGTGAGTACTTTGCAGCCATGTTTACAGGCTCCCTAAGAGAAGCTCAGTCATCAGAAATAACTCTAGAAAGAGTTGATTCACAAGCACTTAGATCACTTGTTCATTATTGCTATACAGGCATTATAGGTATTTTAACATTGATATAAATAATTTCCTTTGTTCTTTTATACATTATGCAGCTTAGTATCGTCATTTCTCACATTTTATTTGCAGAGTTAAGTGAGGAAACAGTAGAGATCCTCCTGTCAACAGCAAGCTTACTCCAATTACATTCAGTTACAAAGGCTTGTTGTGATTTCCTTGAAAAGCAGCTGGATCCATGCAACTGTTTAGGGATTGCTTTCTTTGCTGAACAACAATCTTGTATGGGATTGCACAAAAGTGCTTTGGAGTATACATACCAACATTTCATGCAGGTCAATAAGAATGTATTTAAATGTTAAGACCACATATGCTTGTGCCTTCTTAGTATTATATAATGTAAATTCGATGCTATCTTGTTTCTTATTTATACATAGTGATTTCTTTATTTTTAGGTTGTCAAACACCAAGAGTTTCTTAGCCTGCAATCTGAACAACTATCTAATTTACTAAAATCAGATGATCTCAATGTCGTAACTGAAGAAAATGTGTTTGAAAGTCTTATGGCATGGGTACAACATGACCATGAAAACAGACAAGGCTATCTACCCTCATTATTAAAGTTAATTAAATTGCCCCTACTGTCATCAGAGGTATTTTCATAATATTTTTTACTTATATCATTGCATAATATAATAATCCAGTTAATTTTAAAATACATATAAAAATATATTTAAAATAAATAATATACTAATGAAATAAATATACAAATGAGGAATAATAGCAATGTACAGAATAACAATTTTAATAGCAAAACATAATTGCCATTTAAGACTATATACTTATAAGGTTAAATGATTTTGTTATGGCTCATTACATTGTAATAAGATGCTATGATTAATGATGCAAACATTACCTTTCAAGATGTGGATTTTTCCATTTTCTCATTCGATACTTGAAGGCTTGATAATTATCATAAATAATGAGTTAATCTTGAAAATAAAACAATTCAAAAAAAATTCTTAAATGAAAAAAAATACAAATATTTTGTACAAGTATTAATATTTTTACATATTTCAGTATTTGATTGATAAAGTTGAACATGCATGCGGTGAAGTACCCGAATGCCAGCCGCTTATAATGGAGGCTGTTAAGTGGCATTTATTGCCGGATAGGCGATCAATGCTATTCTCTCATAGAACAAGACCACGTACATCGACCATTGGAAGGCTTCTTGCTATAGGTGGCATGGATGGCTACAAGGTGATGGATAACATTTATATTTCTCTTTTACAGTTCATTCTCATTACGACATTATCACATTTTTAATTTACTAAAACTTTACTTTACTTTAAAATATAAAACTTGATGGTATTGACGATACCATAAAGTTATGCATATTCTACCAAGAAGCCAAAAAGATTAACTATAATAATAATGGCTTGTCTAAGTATGATTTACCATTTTATACAAATATATTCTCAAAGCTTATGTATATCTATACGTTATTATTATTTTACTAGTTTTATTATTTATGTATAATAAATAATTTTGTTTCTTTTTGTTATTGTATATAAATTCAGAGTTCAGCGTCATTTAAGAAAATTCATTATTTATTAAATGTGAGACTAATGCAGTCAATCCATAGACCCTGTTTTATCTTCAATCAACACAAGCAACACCCAAACCAGTAAGTAGCAACACAAACAAAGAAAACGTCTTGCCATAATAATCTTAAGATAGTAATCTTTATATTTTTAGGGTGCAAGTAACATGGAGATGTATGACCCAAGGACGAATTCTTGGACGCCATTTATGAGAATGGGAGCTCGACGGCTGCAGTTTGGTGTAGCGGTTTTGCAGAACAAACTTGTTGTGGTTGGGGGAAGAGATGGACTCAAAACTCTCAATACGGTATAATGTTTAAACCTACATTTACTAATTAACTAGTGACCAGCCTCATAGACCTCAGCTATCAGCCTGTGCCTTTTAAAAAGTAGCCATTAAATCATACATTATTTTATTTTAATCCTGAGTATAGCTAACTTGAGATATTATAAAAATAATTCTTATTTATGTTTAAAAATCTGTAGGAAGTAGTCGTTACATTTGTAACAACGGACCGTCGAAGTAATATAATCTACACACTGTAACGGAACGGACATTGAGCGATATGTTGTATATTTCGTCACGTCTTTAATATACAGACCGTAGAACTATTTCAAATAACGCGTCAGGGATACATTACGTACATATAATATATATATATATGTTAAGTCGTTATTCAATAGCGTTTGCTTACGTATTCGTTTGCCACTATCTTTTTATACTGACGATGATAATGTCCTCCTGACTTGACTTGGACTATTGGCCTTGGCAGCTGTTCTTAAAAGAGGCAAACACAGATGCGTTCTTTATTCTCTCACGCTCATAATCCGATAGGACGGAAAATCTGTAACGACCAGAAAGAGTTCAGGGACAAGACCACTTTACGTGTTCCGAGACACAAGAGTATACACACTTCCAGACTACGGGTTAGTGAGTTTTTTGTTGACCGAAAACCCAATAACCTTTTATTGGCCCGACACGGATTTGAACCCGGGACATCCGGGTCCGATTACAGGAGAACACACCATTCTCAAATAAAATTACAAAAAGACGTAACAAAATATACAAATCAAAAAAATAAAAACAGAAATAAGAAATATTTAAATAAAAAACAGGTACAAAAGGTAGTAACTAAATTAAATTTTATAAACAAGTAAATTAAATTTTATAAACAAGTTATGAGTTAAAGACAGTCCACTTGCAACATACATAATATGCCTTCCATATGGATGTTGCAAGTATGTACGCGACCTTAGATCGCTAACTGAATTAGCTTGTGTAGTAATTACCATTTGCATTTGTAGACGTTTCCAGGAAGTTCACTAGTACATAAAAAACCTATCGTAATAAACTTTATACGTCATTATTATAAAAGAAATACCAAGCATAGTTTGAGAATGTAGATTTTACCGAGGAGAACGAACTCAAATATCAATAATTATACTCTTTTATATGGACTATATTTACAATTAAAATTTAATATATCGTGTAGAAAGGTGATGAATATTTTAAACTATACACCGTTTTATGCTCTATTAATATTTTATCAAATAAATTTATTTATATATTTATCCTTTATTGCACACGGAAAATTAAAAAAAAAAAAACATTTTAATAAAAAATCTTTGCTCTGTGTCTGTGCTGTAGAATCAGAGCATGCTCACCATAAAAATGCTTTGTCATCGAAACTGAACCAACATCTTATATTCCCTGCGATAAGAGGGAACTGTTCTAACTCAGCTTGTACGATTTGAGCTAAACAAACTAACATACATTCCAAGAGAAATAACTTGTAGTCCATCATATAGCCGAACTATTAGCAAATCGCATGGAATATGAAAATTAAAAGTTTCTTTGTCTTTCTGCTATTGGAATAGACTATATATTCATATCACTTATTAATATTTCTTGGATTTTATACATATATTTGTTGAGTTCTAAATGTATGATAGGTTGAGTGCTTCGATCTGACGTCACTGAGCTGGAGTACGTTAGCCCCGATGAACACGCATCGCCACGGTCTGGGAGTGGCCGTGCTCGGCGACGGACCCAACTGCCCCATTTACGCCGTAGGGGGACACGACGGATGGATTTACCTTAATTCTGTGGAGAGGTATTTTTGAAATTGTCATAGCTCGTACTGCATTATCAAACTCTATTTCCATTAGTAGTATTTATGTTTTTCTCACAAATTAAACGTAAAATTTGTGCTAGGGATCGAAGCCGCGGCTAGATCTTCGCTAGGCACTCGGAAGCCAAGTTATTAAAGTTTCTGTTTCATTTAATTGACGTCGAGCTCACTAACGACTTAAGTGTAATCGTACGTAAAGCACATAACGAGACGAAGGTAACGGGCGGCGCGCGCAGGTGGGACGCGTGCTCGCGCTCGTGGACCATCGTGTGCCCCATGGCGGGCGCGCGCAGCACGTGCGGCGTGGCGGCGCTGCGGGGCCGCCTGTACGCCGTGGGCGGCCGCGACGGCGGCGCCTGTCTGCGCTCCGTCGAGTGCTACGACCCCGCCACCAACCACTGGACCAACTGCGCGCCCATGACGCGGCGCCGCGGCGGCGTCAGCGTTAGTATACCCGCCACCTACTGACGGGAAACCCGTCATTCGTGTTTTAATATGTGTTGCTAGCATTCGTATGTGATCTCGCCTACAAAACATTACTGTAAGCGTAATAAGTTAGCTATCACGTTGGGTCAAGCGAAGTACCGAACGGCAGGTGTGCGCGGCGGGCGGGTACCTGTACGCGCTGGGCGGGCACGAGGCGCCGGCCAACACGGTGGGCGGGCGGCTGGCCTGCGTGGAGCGCTACGACCCCGTGACCGACTCGTGGATCCTGCTGGCGCGACTCTCCTACGGCCGGGACGCCATCGGCTCCTGTCTGCTGGGCGACAGGATCGTTGCCGTCGGTAAATTTGCCAATATATATTATTCTATACTTATGAAGAACATATATTTCTGTTATCACTCAATGACGCAAGAACTACTACTCGACGATAAATTCAAATAGGCTTACTATGTTAGTTTATATACCTCTAAGGTAAAAGTAAGGAAGGTAAGAACCTGGTGGAGAGTGTGGATTATTTCTATATAACACAAAAGTCGTAGTAGGCGAAGCAGTTAGTCTTTTTTTTTACTTCCGATAAAAAAATAAACAGACAGTGTATTTTTTCTCTTATCAACCGAATCTTTCTTTTAATTATCACAAATTAGACTTAGGGAATGACAGTCATCGACAAAGTTTGTGTTTACATACATATGTTAAACGAGTGCATAAGAGTGCGCGGTGTGGCAGGCGGGTACGACGGCGTGCAGTACCTGTGCGTGGTGGAGGTGTACGACGCGGAGGCGGACTGCTGGCGCAAGCTGGCGCCGCTGAGCACGGGGCGCGCGGGCGCCGCCGTGGTGGCCGTGCCGCCGCCGCGCAACCTGTTCTGATACGCGCACCACCAGCTCGTCGTCTACGTCGTCGGCTGAGCGCCAGGTGACTCGATGTGCCTGTCTGTCTACAGTTTTCTATATAAAACTTTTCAAATATATTTCTTCAATTTCCGTTCGTCGATCAGGTTACATATAGAGGATCTGCCATTTTGAATACAAGCTACGGTCGGTGACTTCCTCTATTGGCGCCGGTTAACATTCGCCCGATCGAAAATCTCAATCATTTTCAACGTACTGTTAGTTCCTAGTAGGTAATTTTGTAACTAATATAATATTCTCACCAGTTGTTTCGTAGAAAACGTTATTACATCAAAAACGGGATTTTAGATAAATGAGTTTGAGATAAATTTTCAATTCATTTTCGATTGGGAAAATGTTAGTTACGCTATTGAACCTCCACAGACGCCTGACGTGTATAACTATATATTTTCTTAGAAAGTATACTTTAAAGCATATATTACATGTTAAAACTCTACACGTCG
Organism: Nymphalis urticae; assembly: GCA_905147175.2. Classification (NCBI taxonomy): domain Eukaryota; kingdom Metazoa; phylum Arthropoda; class Insecta; order Lepidoptera; family Nymphalidae; genus Nymphalis; species Nymphalis urticae. Next base: position 3,048,408 of record LR989994.1, on the reverse strand, counting down.
GCACTTCTCATTTATATGTCTTATATTATCTTTATTGTACAGATAAAAGTACTAGGTAATATAACGAAGATCTTGTGAACTCGAATTAAATTCATTGGACTACAGAATGTCGCTCTTGTAGCCTGGAACTCTTTGAAAAGGAATAACTTGTTATCTGACAAATACAATCTACCTTTGATCTGCTTATATTAGATCTTATAGGGACGGAAGGTACATTTACCGAAGGGTCTACTGCAGAGCTAAGTGTAGAGATTGAAAACTGCAGAGTAAATAGTTTTGTATTTCTATCAAATGTATAAACTAAAGTGTAGATTTAAGTTATATTTTCTGCATTTTATTAACGTGGACGCGCGGATCGGCCGGATCTTCACATCATTGTGATTTTTGATTACGGATAGTCTATTTTGACGTTTTACTAGTATTAGATAGATAAATTTGAAAATGTATTCATTGAAAATGAGTATTTTTCTATGCATTTGAAATTTTTTTTTTTGTGGTTTTAGACTATGAAATAAATCTGATGATGTATTAACGCAATAGCGATCACATTAAAAATGTATTAACTTTTAAAATAGCTGTTATGTACTGGTCAAATTAATAGTTTATATTAATCGTCTGGACGTTCTATTTTTGTTTTTATTTCTTGCCATTTTAAGTTTATTCTTTAAAGTACAATAGACACCGAAATTATTTAAATAAAACTTGCACAATTTAATAAATTATTTAAACCAATGCGATCGTTCCACTTCAGTCTCAGTGCTATCATATAATTTGAAAGCATATTTATATCATCATTTTAATAATTGTAATATTATGAATATAGTGTTCCGAAATATATACATTCACACTCAAGAATTATTTCCACTTTATCTATATATTTATGTATATATTTATGTACAAGTTTGTTTCATTCCAGTTTCATCAAAATCGGCTTAGTGTTCTAGCCGTGAAAGCGTAACAGACAGACAGAGTTATTTTCGCGTTTATAATATTAGTATATGTATAAAAATTATAAAGAAATCGAAAACTAAGCGTATACCGTCAGTATAACTACTTTAACTAAAATTGCAAGGAAAATAATGCGCATTAAATGCAACGGATATGTCATTATTATTTTAACTCGATTATTTAATCATTAGTCTAACTCGACTAATTGGATTGTTAGGAATTAACCGCCTCACATACCGTTATCTTATTAATATGCAGATTGTCGGGATCTAGGTTCGATTTCTAGATCAGGTTTTTCGTTCAAGAATTTTTCAAGAAGAAATAGCATATAGCATCCCGACGTTCAGAAGTTGGCTCTAATTTGTTTCGGAAAGCAAGTAAAGCCAACACATCGCCGAATTTTTTTTGGTGTTAGTTTAAAAATATTTAAGAATAAAATAGAGTATTCTATATATTTTGTAAATAAATACAGTTAGATTGTTAAGGTCTGTTTGTTTGAAAACATTCAAAGATCAAAGAAATAAATTAACAACATCTCGTACTATCGCCCTCTCGTTCTGTCGCCGCTATCGTTCTCGCCTTCGCACGCCCCGCGGTGACAAATGATTACTTGCACCACAAACAATTTGCACCATTTATCCGGCTGCCGGATATTCGCCGTTCCGACGGACAGCCATGCCGGATATACACTATCCGACCAGAGTTCCTTACATTAGAATTAAATTAATTCTAATTAAATACTATGCTATTCAAAATTTTGTTTTTACTAAAAATATTTTTTTTTTCAATGGATATGAAGTCGAAAATTATTACCGTATATACTTACTAATTATTATTATCGTACTAGTATAATACCCCTGATCATACCGTTTTTTTTGTTATTAATTTGCTTGCGAAGATAGATTGCATTATACTAAAACTATAAAAACAAAAAACTATAAAACTAAAACTATAAAAACAAAAAAACCGAGATGGCTCAGTGGTAAGACCGCGTGAATCTTAACCGATGATCGTAGGTTACCCGGGCAAGCACCACTGAATTTTCATGTGCTTAATTTGTGATTATAATTCATCTCGTGCTTTACGGTGAAGGAAAACATCGTGAGGAAACCTGCATGTGTCTAATTTCACTGAAATTCTGCCACATGTGTATTCCACCAACCCGCATTGGAGCAGCGTGGTGGAATAAGCTCCAAAGCCTTCTCCTCAAAAAGAGGAGAGGAGGCCTTTAGCCCAGCAGGCTAAAAAAGGCAAAATGTGTCTCCTATTCGTTATTGTGTTAGGCCTTGTAAACCTCGACAACGTTGTTGTTGAAGTGGGTAATAAAGTTGAGTACTGATATTCCTTCAGGTATTGGGAATCTATTTAACCGATTTTCACGATCTAAGATCATATCATACCGTGCGACGTATTGCGTGCTTTTTTCTTATAATAAGCTTTGCTGTGTCTTGAATGTCTATTGGTTCGTAGTCAGATAAATTTATATTTGGGATGATATTAGCAGGAAATGACGCATTTCGTAGATGTTAGAAATAAAGCTCATCGTTCAAGCTCAGCATCGGTCTATCATCTATTTGATGTAACGCGTGGAACGAAGGAACTTACAATGTAGTTCAGTATTGGTATATTTGCCTCTATTATTACTTTGTGCAACTTTTATTACTTATAAATATATAACAACTTTCGCTTAAAATCGTCGAAAAAAAAAAGTTTATTGATCTCATATTTTAAAAAAAATGCTCTGTAAGAGAAAAAAATATTTTTTTATTGTTTACTGTGAAACATTGACTGATAAGACTGCTCATATTTTTTTTACTTTTTTTATAATCGGAATGTATGTATAATCTGTGGATATTTTTTCAGATTAGATTTTCCATATTATTTTAAAAATATATATTTGTGGTACTTACCATTTTTAATCAAAGGTCCGTGTATTTTTCTTACAATATAAAAACTTTAAATATTTGACCTACTTACACAAGTAAAATTAATTATGATATAATAATTGTAACTATGTAAGTTGGTTGTTTCCCAAAAGAAAAATAACATTACTTGACTTTTCTCGCTTTATCTTTATTTTTACGTAGTTAATAATTTATAGTTAAATATTTTTTTATTCTTCCTTTTGTTTCAAAAACTTTTGTAACAGTGATAACATTAGGTTGCCAACCATTAAAAAAATAACTTGAGATATTCTATCAAATAAACGAATTCTCAATATTTTATTATAATATATTATACAGAATGTATTTTTAATCAATACTTTAAACACTACAAAATATACACACTCACAACTTACTTATATATTTAATTGTATTTGTTATTAAACATTAATGTGTCAGGTACGCATGTCAATGTCGATGACCATCGAGATAACCAAAATACTTAAAATTAGGCATCGCCAATTTTTAGTTATACTATGATTCAATGGCAAGAGGAATAAAAATAAACATATATCTTCTATAATATGTACTACAAAAAGTTCTTGATGATATATATTTTATTTATAATACATCATTATTCAACTGAATAACGTGAAACAATTTAATTTTTACAAATAATTTAAATTATTAGTTAGATTTGGTCGATACCAATGATGTCATGACAATTCAAGGTCAAATTTGTTTATTTGTCTTTTCTCTTCTTGCCATTGATATCGGCTTTATATTAATTGTATGTGATTTCTCTTAGGCTTAAATGTCGAATAAGTTTTAAAATTTTTGCACTATACGCAGTATTATTTTTTTAGTTAAGGACTTTCACACGCAATTTCAATTTTTTTTTTGGACTATCCTGTGATGTTAGTTATAGATAAACTAGAATATGATAGCTTAAAATATATTGTGTAGTTGTAAAAAATACACTAGATATGTAGATGTATACACTAATTGTACGCTTAGCAATTATATGTTATAAATTATATGTGTGTGATGTAAAATTTAAAACGTTATAAGTAAGTAGACCCCTCTTAAACGTAAAAGTTAGTAAAAATCGAACACCTTCATAACTGCTCTTAAATATTTGTAAATGGAATTAAAAAACGTTTTAAATCATTGTAATAAAGTGTATATAAAATTATAAATTAATTTTTTAGGTACCTATTTTACCGATGCCAGTGGTGAACTAAACTAAAATCCGAATTTTTTAGGTTATTTCTTTGATATCTATAGTTTTTGGAGCTTAAGCTTAGTTGGTGAGCAAAATTTTGTAATAAATGACTTTATTACAAAGTTAATGTAAACGCATACATGTAATCAATGTAACATTATAATTTATAAACCATATACCCAATGTAATCTTAGAGAGGAACATTTATTGCATTTCTATTTTAATGTATGAATATACTATAATCTGTGTGTAGTAAATACCTGCATTAAAATCACATTTCTTTTTTTCCTCCTATAATTTAATGCTCCTAATGATCTCCCCTATAAAATGTGTTTCGGAAAGTTTTTGTAAAATATAACGCCTTTGAAAATTGTCTATAGACTGAATACCTATAATATTGTAAAAATGGTCCAACATTTCCTAGTCTTTTGACTCACATAATTGGACATCTGTTTATTTCATGTCTAGTTAAATAAAGTATCTCAATATTTAATTGTGTTTCAATTTACCTTAATATATCTAAAAAAATCCTTAGTAATAATGCAAATTCCGTTACATAGAGAATTAGTAAATGGTCGTTGAGACAACAAAGTACTGAGGTGAAAGCCATCCTGATCGGACAATTGTATCTTTCTATTTTTGTTACTTATTAGTCAAGCACATCATTCTATGAAATTGTAATCGGCGCAAGAACACTATGTATGCAGTGTTTGTTTTAAAATGGGTGTACATACAGTGTACATAATTTATTAAGATATTATTTATGTAACACCCGCTAGCAAACCTTTTTATAAATAAATAAGACACTAATTTATTATACCAGTTAGAAATAAGAAACTTGGACGTTACATTTTCATGCCTCAAAAAACTCGTAAATGTCGTCATCTACGTCGTCACCTAGTCACGACGAAGATGACTTAATGTCGGATATCTCCATTCCATGGAGTGAGGGAACTAAGAGAGCTCATGTTCTTGTGCACACACACAACAGAACTTGAGGTAGCTAACGTTATCGTTCGACCGGGTTAGCAGATTACGATTTTTTGCCTAAATCGAATCGTTATCGCTGTTAAGTCATAATTTCATCAAGGATGAATCGAACCTTTGGATTCGATTCCGATAATGTGTTAATTATGTTAGTAGAATTGTCCTCCAGGACTTCAAAAGATAATTACTTACAATAAACAAATAAGCTACGCTCCGGTTTTAATAGCGAAAGGATTCTGACCTAATTAATATTTTAGAAATATTTAGATTGTCTGCAGAAAGTGAGAAAATAGAATTAAGAAAATACTACTTTACATCATCACAGTATTACGCTAGAAGTGAAAAAGTACGAATCAAGAATATTATTATTCATATTCTTGATTCTTACCTTATTGCATATGTTACCACAGTATTCTTAAGAATCACTTCAAATTCAGTGCATTCTTTATTTATACACTTTCTAAAAAGAAAATATCAGCTTCGTGATGTGTACTGTTAAAAAGTCTCCAAATATAAAATAGATTTAAATTTCTTAAAATTAGTATTTGAAGCATAGTATACTTACATTTGAAAATATAAGTCAGATAATAAACTCTGTAAAAAGTTAAAAACACAGTCGAACGTGTACCTATGGTACTAGCTTAAACATTGTTATTGATAAGACAATTTGTGTAATCAACAACATTGTAACTAAAAAAAATTGTAAATTTTCTCTTAAAATAAAAAATCACACTTTATATATGCAAAATTTAAAATATAAAACATTAATTATATATCGTAATTAAGAACTTTATGGTATTACTATAGAGTTGAATCATACATTTATTCTCTGTAGACTCTACATGTCTATTTCCATTCATCTTTGTTCTTGCTTCTTGTGTGCGGTTAAATTAAGAATATTTTCTTAATTATTATTAAAAAGTTACGCATTCATTTTACATAAAACAGTATTACAAAAATGGCTTTACATATACCAAAAGCACCGGGAGTACCCCAGATGTTAAAAGATGGGGCTCGGGTAAGTTTTTTAATGATAACCAAAAATTTACTCTTGTCATGTGGAGTCGGTGGCCGTATGAAACTTTATATTCTCATAACTTGTTAAGTATTAAGTCAAGTAAATTTTAATATACATTTATTGTATACAATGACCAAAATATTTTATCTGCATATACATTTTCCGCAAAGTATGTTAAATTATATTCAAAAAAATCGTGATCCACAATTTCCTACTCTAATTTGTTATTAAAATGGATACTGGTCAACTTTTCTTATAAGATATATTATTTCAGATGTTTTCTGGGTTGGAAGAAGCTGTTTACCGCAACATAAACGCATGCAAACAATTTGCACAAAGTGTTCGTTCTGCCTATGGTCCTAATGGCATGAACAAAATGATCATTAACCACATTGAAAAGCAATTTGTAACAAGTGATGCGGGTACTATCATCAGAGAGTTAGATGTTGAACATCCTGCTGCCAAACTTATGGTTTTAGCCAGTCAAATGCAAGATGCAGAAGTTGGTGATGGCACTAACTTCGTTATTGTTATATCTGGAGCCTTGTTGGAAGCTGCTGAAGAGTTATTGAGGTTAGGAGTAACAACAACTGAAATTGCAGAAGGATATGAGAGAGCTTTGGATAAATGCCTGGAAATCCTTCCAGAACTAGTTTGTCATGAAATCAAGGATTGCAAAAACTTTGATGCTGTTGTAAATAGTATTAAGCCAGCTATAATGTCTAAGCAATATGGAAATGAAGAATTTATAGCAAAACTTGTAACTAAAGCTTGTGTTGCAATTCTTCCTGAAAAAACTACATTCAATGTTGATAACGTCAGAATATGTAAGGTAGGTAATATGTGTAAAAACAGACCTGATTTTGTAATATAAAATCAATATTTAATAAGCAAAGGCTATGATTTTAATAAATAAATGATTATATATATATATATATACATATATATACTAAAATATATAAATGTAAATATGAAGCAAGGAAATAAAATATTAAAAAACATTTTCAGATCCTCGGTGCTGGACTTTTGCAGTCTGAAGTTCTTTCAGGAATGGTTTTTAAACGGGAGGTTGAAGGTGATGTTACGGGCGCAACAAAAGCTAAAGTAGTGGTCTATTCATGCCCTGTTGACATCACTCAAACTGAAACCAAAGGCACAGTTCTTATCAAATCAGCTGATGAGCTGCTTAACTTCAGTAAAGGAGAGGAATCTCTATTAGAAAAACAGATCAAAGACATTGCTGATGCAGGTGTCAAAGTCGTTGTAGCTGGAGCTAAATTTGGAGACATGGCTCTGCATTTCCTAAACAAATATGGTGTGATGGCTGTACGTCTCAATTCTAAATTTGATCTTCGTCGTCTTGCTAAAACTGTCAATGCTACTGTAAGTAAAACATATGTGTTTTCAATATATGCTTTATTTATTAAATATTTGAGTGCAAGTTGCATTTTAGTGGTCTTAACCAATCATTTTTCACAGGTATTACCCAGATTAACTACTCCAACAGCTGAAGAATTAGGGTACTGTGATACTGTGCGAGTTGATGAAGTTGGAGATACTAGAGTAGTTGTATTCAGTATGGAAAGCAGTGAGTCCCGTATTTCCACTGTTGTCATCAGAGGTTCAACAGACAACTACATGGATGACATAGAAAGGGCTATTGATGATGGTGTGAATACATTCAAAAATATTGCACGAGATGGAAGGTAAATAATTCATTTTTAATATAAATAATAAAGTCAGGGATTTTTTTGCTGTGCAATACCTTTAAATGTTGTTTTACATAAAATAATAATAAATATAATAATTAATTCTTCCTAGAAAATTTTCATCATCAATATATTTATGTTATAGATTCCTGGCTGGTGCTGGAGCAACCGAAATTGAACTGGCTCAACGCCTTCTTACATATGCCGATACATTACCTGGATTGGAACAATATGCTGTCCGAAAGTTTGCTCTCGCACTTGAAAGCATTCCAAGGGCCTTGGCTGAAAATTCTGGTGCAAATGCTACTGAAGTTATTAATAACATCTATAAGGCTCACAAGGTAATGATTTTATACATTTTCAAATTTACTATAAATGAAATTTATAAAAATTACTTAGATCAAAACCAGCTCTGCCATCTAAGTTTGATTTACAGTGTATCATTGATTTCACTTCCAATAAAAATTACTAATCTGTCCAACAATTCTAAATTCAAAAATATATAATTATTAATATAAAGTTAAATACTGAATCATACTATAGAGCTGAAATTTATTCTTTCTTAAACAAGTGCTATACTTTAATTTTTACTCATATAGCTTCAATGTTTTTATTCTTTCAGGAGAACAACAAGTTTGCAGGATTTGATATAGACTCTGAAAATAATGGTGTTTGCAATGCGAAAGAGTCAGGTGTTTTAGATTCATATGTTTTAAAATACTGGGGCCTTAAATATGCTGTTGGTGCAGCAACTACTATTTTAAAAGTTGACCAAATTATCATGGCTAAGAGAGCTGGTGGACCAAAACCTAAAGCACAAGCCGGAAGTGATGACGAGTCTTAATACATTCAAAATGCTTTAATCACGAATAGTGCTCGCTAGAATAGATATTTACTTATAATTTTTAATTTAACTTTCAATTTTAACTGCTAATTCTACTACTTCAGTAATTGCTTTAACAATTAAAATACTTACTTGGTATTTTTTGGTTAACAATAAAATTATTAAATATATATTAAACTATTTTTTTACTTAATGAACCTACGACATATTATTTAAGAGATCATTATTCGCTTGCCTACTGGCGTGTGTACACGCGTCTATCAAACCGGAACACAACAATATCAAGTACTGCTATTTTGCGGTAGAATATCTGATGAGTGGGTGGTACCTACCCAGACGAGCTTGCACAAAGCTCTACCACCAGTCTACGATTGATGGATACGCTAAAATTGTCTTGGCTTTTGTGATACCCACGGAAGGAGTGGAGATGGCACTGTTGTGCTTTCCTGCTGTACCATTTACATGAATGCTAGTCTATATGTGTATATATATATATATATAAATGGTTTTTTGCCGTAAGCGTTCCTAATTCTTTGAAGTTGAAATTAAGTGAAGAGTGAGTAAGTGCCTGGCTTATAAGGGATATAACATCTTAGTTCCCATTTTTTCCTGTGATGTGACATTTTGAAATTATGTCCTTTTAAAACTGGCAACAAACCCACTAAGTATAAATTTAACAAATCAATAAGTAAAAATATATGCGGTGGTGGTATACCGAAAACAAAAACTTACGTGTTCCAGCATAAGCTGAACCCTATTTAATATGATTGATCATATAGATTTGAGCTCATCTGACATTAGAAGTATCTAAATCTCTGAAACTGTCCATTTTGTCCAACTGTCCAAATTTGTTTTGTTCCTATAAACTTTCAATCATCATTTTACAGGTAGCTCAGCTTTTTATAGGTAGCTAAAGTTTAGCCAATTCAACTGAACAGTCATTTTATAGCATTTTTATCGCATAAATGGTCGACGTGATTCCTAAAATTAACATAACTTTAATATTTATGAACCGATTGAAATAAAATAAACAATAAATTTTAAGTGGAGTTAGCCACAATATATTGGTGAAAACCACACCCAAATCAGTTAAGCCGTTTCTAAGATTAGCGCGCACAGACAAACAGACAAAAATTCTAACAATCATAGGTTTGGGTTCTATTGTGATTGCTATTGGATAAAGCCCCCGATAATAGTTTTACTCATTTATCTAAATCTTCCATGTAAAGAAAGCGATCAGTTGCAGATTTACATTTTTATTATATGTATAGATTAATATCGGTAATTCACAAATATCGAGTTTCACATCCCTAATACAGCCTACATTACTGACAGCTTCACTCAAATTATTCGATCCAGCTTTTGAATTTTGCCATTTGAATTCATATATAATTATAGAGGACTCATTAAGTATTTAGAAAATAGCTCGTTGAATTTTCTGTTAATTTAATCCGAAAATATTTAAAACAGCGCAAACATGTCTTCGTATAAAGTAAGTGATGAGTTAGTTAATAACTAACATATTATTTCATTTTCAAGAAAACAAAAATGTATTGATTTATTATTTATATGATATACATCACACAATTAAATTAATTTTATAAATAATTTAAAGTATATATGAAAAAAGATCTTGTTTAGAAAAAATACATTTATTAAAAGTACTAAAATTGTTTTACGAAATTTATCATTTTAAAATAATGTTAATGTTTATTATAATTTTAGCCCATTGACTCAAAAAGAGAAGAATTTAGACGATATTTAGAGCGTGCAGGTGTAATGGATGCTCTAACAAAAGTTCTTGTGAGCCTTTACGAAGAGCCAGATAAACCAGAAGATGCCTTAGAGTATGTGCGGAAACATTTAGGCACAGATGGAGGTGATGATGAACTTGAAGTTGCTCGTGCCCGTATTGCGGAACTTGAAGCTGAAAACGCCCTTCTCAAAGGAGAAACAGCACCAACGGAAGGATAAAATCGCATCATCTCATCACATCTACCATAAATTAATATTAGTTCACTTGATCTCAATGTGACATGATCTCCTCTAACTCTTGTTGATTCTAAAGAAATGTAACTTAGTGTTATATATTTATGAGAGTAATATTTTTGTTATAAATAAAAGATGTTTAAGTTCAAGTGCAGAAGGCACAAATAAATTTTTGACAATTATTTCATGCTTTATTTTACTTATAATTAACAACAAAAAAATATTATGGAATATTACTTTCCATTTAATTTTAACTAGTTGGTTATTCATTTGAATAAAATTACAGTTAATGTCTAATTATTAAAGACCTTGTGTATCTTATATAGTTCGGGGATTCCTCATTCCTGCATTTTATAGATTTGGTACATATTGATCATGCACTTGAATTTTTTCTTCATATTTCTTCATCTATTTGTGAGATGGATTAGAAAGATAAATTAAGCATGTTATTTAGTGGTCTTTTAGGTTGTTATTCTACATTAAAGGTTGCAATTGAATATGTTGAACAATTAGAATCCTAGTGAATACTAGGCAAGCTCTGCGCTACCTTTTAAAGATACTTGTATTATTTAAAAACAATGTGCAACCAATAAAAAATTTTGAGGTCCTGTAGGTTGGAATTTCAAGGTAAAAGCACTGCTCCTTCCTAATGATTCTAATTAAATTTATTTTAATACATAGATATATTATATTTAAGAGTGTATACATTTACTAAAAAATTTAAAGATTCATACTATTATTACCCCTAAATAAACCATTTTAATCAACATATGTGTTAATATATTACTGTATAGGTAGTAGGTACAAAATAATATTGTAATTGGATGTGATCAGAAACTACAAAAAAGGTTACATGAAATAAAAATGCCACACTGGTTTAATCTTCCCTTATATTATTTTTAAGCAATATAGAACATGACTACTTTCAACCACATAAATAACTTCTGGCTACACATGGTTCTCTTTTTTATGCCAAATTAAACGGCAGCACTGATGACTTCCGTCAATTTTTTAACTTTGGAGGCAATGCTCATGTCTACATATCTGTCTCCAATAGACACAATCATACCTCCAATTAATGCAGGGTCGACTTTGGCGGTAAGTTGTATGGTCTCGTTGCCTTTGAGGAATTTCTAAAATTAATTTGTTAAGTTAATATTGTAACATAGGTTACTGATTAAGAGTTAATTAAAAGATCTATATACATACAATATAAGCAAATATTATTGTTTATTTATAAATAAAAAATATATGGTAATTTCAGAAAAACGAAAGTTATACTTCACTCACTGAATGCTGAATATGTCATTGTATCAATTTTAATAAGATATGACATTAAAGCTTGAAGCCCTAAGAAGGACATATACTACTTTGAATATATATAAAATATTTACCTTGAGAGCACTTTCCAAATTCTGCTTTTGAGTTTGATCCAAGGGTTTGGCAGTGATGACTTCACATGCAACCTCTCCTCGATGAGCTGCCATCATCATTTTGAAAGCATTGATAACACCCTCAACCTTGCCCAATCGTCCATTTTCAGCCATAAGCCCAAGTAAATTGCCTGTGGTTGGAGACAAGCTTGTCTGTAAAGATAGGGCAAATATTGAAACAGTTTTTACAAATATATAACCAAAATAAAAATTAAATGTAGACAGGTAGCGACACATATCATATACAGATATGACATTGAAAGATGTATAATTCTAAATAGCCTTACGATTATATCATCAACAGTATATAACTAATATGAGTATAACCAAAGTTTATGATGATGCATATCTTGTGCCATTGTTTAAAATGGCTCAATCAAAACAATTAAAATAGAAATAGCAGTATAGAATAAAGTATTTAGGTTTAGATTTGGTTTAGGTTTATGGACATTAATTCTCAAAAAAAAACATAAGTCGCTTACATGAGAATACACATATATAGTAATATAACATTCATATTCAAAAAAAAACATAAGTCGCTTACATTAGAGTACACATATATAGTAATATAACATTCATATTCACCTTAAGTAGTTACCCATTTAATGCACTGGCTTATTTATTTATTTTCTTATTATTTTTATATATGTTGGGTTAAGTTCATGATACAATAACTTTTAATGATATGATTTCAAAGTAAAATTATTGTAGTTTGAGCTTTACAAATTTTCATGAAATTTAGGAATACTACTTTAGAAATAGAATATTATAATTTAAAATGAACAAACAGTGGTTCCTTTACGTTTTAAAAATATAGAATTAATACATATCTTTTTTTTTATCAAAACTATAAATTTATAACTTACTTTAGAAGATAAGTGTTTTAAAGCATCTACTTTCAAAGACCTTTTAAGAGTAGGGTTGACGATGAACTCTTTCAATTTGGCATCAGTTTTAATGGACTGCTGAAACTGCGTGAGTTCTTTCTCAACTGTATCCAAGGCCTTGCTTTTTGAGGCAGCAGAATACAGAGCTGAGGCATATCTGCCTTCCAAACTAAAAACTTGTATAGGAGGTTTGACAAGTTGAGCTGCAGCTGATGAAGTGCTTAGCGAGCGCACCTGTAAGTTACGTAATTTAATTATTTCGAAAAAAAATATGCGATAGATTTATTTAATTTAATTAGAATGTGTTTTTACCAGCATATTTGACTTCATCATCGACATGGTGGTATCTATACGTAATATGTGCAATTACAAAAAATATTAATGTAATAACTGCTGTTCGGTTCCTAGCACCATACCATGTACATTGCACAGATAACCACAGAACACTTTTGTGACTTTATTCAGAGAGCAGATAACACAAAATCAATTTCTTGACTTTTTATATTCGAAAAATATTTGTCGTATATATATAAAAATCTTTTAAGACAAATACTTGATGCTATAAATTATAATTCAGTGAAAATTTAGAAAGCTATGTTGCATTTATACTACTTTAAAATTTAATCTATTTACTGTATTATATTATTATAGGGTTTGAAAACTGGTTACCCTACTATGATTACAGATACAGATTACAATAAATTTTTCAACGTGCGCGGCAAGGCAAGGAGCTATGGCCACGCAATAACTCGAAACAATCACGAAATTGTTTGAATTAACATTTTAGACGCTGCAGTCTATGTTTAAAATAAGTTAATTGAATGCTGAATATATAGTATACTTGTACAAGTGCTTATATTTTAAACCAATATGACTTCGAATGAAGGCCGAGCTCAGTCAAACTTGCATCAGCAAGATTTGTCTAAATTAGTAAGTGGGAAACTACCTTATGCCATAATTAATATCTCCTAATGATTTATCTCATATATTCTATAGTTATATTAAACCGTTAAGTGAGAATTAAATATCAAACATGATATAACCTATAACAATAATTAACCAATTTTCAACCAATAAAGTTTGTTAATGTTTCATTTTAGGATGTCACAAAGCTATCTGCTTTATCCCCTGAAGTAATATCTAGACAAGCCACTATTAACATTGGTACAATTGGTCACGTAGCCCATGGCAAATCAACTGTGGTAAAAGCAATATCTGGTGTGCAGACTGTCAGATTCAAGAATGAATTGGAACGAAATATTACTATTAAGTTAGGTAAGTCGTTTTATTTTATAATTAATAATTCAAAAAAATCCGCTAGCAGAAAATATTAATGATGCATTTATGACAATAATTAGACATGAAGTCCTACTAAAGTAACTAAATTTTTCCCTAAATGTCTTTAATATTCAACTGAGATTTAAAATTCTTCATATGTATTTAATATATTAAATTATCTATAAGCTAACATTAGAAATGATTACAAACATATGGCATAGACTGTTATTGTTTTGTGCATATAGTTCTGTCAACAACGAAATGTTATTTATCACTAATTTATAAACAATAATTACATATTTAATTACAATTTATAATTATTGTTACCAAATCAAAACCAGAAAAAAAATACAACAATAAAAAATACATTTTAATAATTGTAATATATTTTTAGCTTTAAGAAAGTAAAAAAAACCTTTGCAATGTACCATGTGAACAGAATTATTAAAGCTTTTATATTTAATATATTTATATGAATAGTAAATAATAAAAATTATTGTTAATATAAATCACATGGTATGTTGCAGAGCGCCTGACCGAGTCAGTTATAAGAATGTATCGTGAAAGAGCTGATGAAAGAGATGAACATATTTTTATTGGAAAGTTTAGAAAAGCGAAAAAAAGACCTCTGCCATTAGATACTGAAACAGTAACAGAAAAACCTCTAAGCAAAAAACAAAAAAGACATAAACAACAACCAGAAGAATTCATAATAGAACAAATTCTTGATTTCAAATATGTATCGGGTAAGGAAAGCTTTTTCATTAAATGGAAAGGTTGGAATGACAGTGAAAACACTTGGGAACCAATTGAAAATCTAGATAACTGTCCTGATGTTTTAAAACAGTTTTTAATTAATGAAGAGTTAAAAAATTGTAAAAAAATTGAAGAACTTAAAGAAGAATTATCTTTTGACAATTTACTTAGTGAGGAGAATCTTATTAAAAGACTTGATGAATTTGATGAATCCGACCTCACTACAATAAAAGAGAACCTATTATTAAAGTTACTTTCTATGATATATCTGAATGAGTCAAATGAAATCTATGCATGTGATCTTGTTCAAGAAACAAGAAATATTTTACAGTTATATGTTATGTGTAGAAAACGCTGTCGTCAGCTAATGGCCCTCAAAGATTGGGAAGATTATTTAAATCAAGTTGATAAATGTAAGAAGTTAACAGTAGAAAATGATGTTGATTTAACTGGTCCACCAGAAAATTTTACATACATAAATGAATCAATACCTGGAGCTGGTGTAGTTATTCCCAATGAACCACCTATTGGTTGTGAATGTGAAGCCTGTAACTGTCGATCAAAATCCTGTTGTGGAATGCAAGCAGGTTTTTTTGCCTATACAGTTAATAGAAGACTTCGAGTAGCTACAGGTACACCAGTATATGAATGTAACAAAGCATGCAAATGTTCACCAGATTGTAATAATCGTGTAGTTCAACGGGGAAGAAATTTTAAATTGACTATATTTAAAACGGCTAATGGCTGTGGGTGGGGAGTAAGATCAGATCAGAAGATTAAGCAGGGACAATTTCTATGCCAATATGTTGGAGAGGTTATTACTTTTGAAGAGGCAGAGAAACGTGGAAGGGAGTATGATGCTAATGGATTGACTTATCTGTTCGATTTAGATTTTAATTCAGTGGAAAATCCATATGTAGTGGATGCATGTAATTTAGGTAATGTATCACATTTTATAAATCATTCATGTGATCCAAACCTAGGTGTATGGGCTGTATGGGCAGATTGCCTGGACCCAAACTTACCAATGTTAGCTTTATTTGCTACGAGGGACATTGAAGCAGGGGAGGAGATATGCTTTGACTACTTGCAAAAGTCCTCTGAAAGTGAAGAAGATACAGAAACTCCTGTTATATGTATGGAAAATGTGGAAGATGATACCTGTATACCTAATGCTTCCGAAGCGAATACTACGATTTCTCCAGTTTCACCTGTGAAGACTAGATTTGAAATGCAACAACAAAATATGGCATTGCTCAGAAATCGTACTGAATGCAAATGTGGGGCTCTAAAGTGTAGAAAATATTTGTTCTAATTAATAATAACAGAATTTTTCAACTTACAGTTTTAAAAACAAGTAATTAGGTTACAGTATTTAGATATACTTTAGCTGTTAATTAAAATGATAAAATCTTTATGCAATTATTAAACACACTACAAATATATTTAAAGAAGAAATAAAAAAAAAATTATCTTAGAATCTCAGTAAAAAAGTAAATTCTCAGAATATGTATTCTCTCTCCATGTTTAGACCTTAAAGGGTGGCCTTTGGTACACCTGGCTAAACGCAATGCAAAGCGTTTTGTCATGAGTTTTATAAACACGCACACGCTCGAGAAAGTGCAAATGTGTGCAATGATTTATCCGCGTCACTGTTGTGCAAAGTAGCCAGCAAGCTTGCTATACATGTGATCTGTTTGCAACAAAAAAGTTATTACAACGGGCAAAATCCGCTTAGACGGTTTTAAGAATCAGATATGTTTTCAGTTTCTTTATTTTAGATTTTCATTTACTTAAACTTTCTTTTCGATAAATATTTATAATTATATTTCTATTCAGTAGTGATATGGTTTCAGTTTCTTTAAATTAGATTTTCATTTAGTAAAACATTCTTTTCGATAAATATATAAAATTTAAGGTTAATGTTGAAGCATACTTTATAAGAATTTAATACCTAAAAATAAAATACAAATATTTTTTGTAAAAAACCACAAGAATTAAATTACTAATGTAAACAATTTATATGACGAAATATGTAATTTCATTAAAGAATATTTCATATCTGATATTTCCAACTTATCTGCTTTCATTAATACTATTAAAAATTGTATCACACAAAATCATATTAAATCTTATTCATATGATTCATGTTTATTTGTATTGTAACATTTATACTTTGAGTATTATACAATTTATTTAGATATAGAAAGATTTATGTTTTTAATAATTTTGAAACATATTGTATTGTTTGTTACTGTACTAAAATTGTCAGATGAAATTTCTAATGTGCCTTAAAATTTCTTTTTGTGTCTTTTAAGATCATGTTAACTATGAGACCATATACCATATATTAATTGTTAAACAAAAAAAAATACATATCTTTGGAATATTTGGTATGTAATAGTTTCAAATAGTGAATATGGTGTCAATGATTTCTATTATTTTGTTAGTTAAACTATGATATGAAAAAAAGTGTTAAATTTCTTCTATATAATTGTTAAGAGCATTCAGTTTTATTTCGAAGTATTAAAGACATTTTGTATATTTCAATATCTTCTTACTTATCAATTGCATTTTATTTGCTATAATTGTACAAAATATTCATTAATTGCTTTATTAAGTGCATATAAGCACCTCAATATAGTGCGGTAGTGGCGAGGAATTAACACAACATGAAAGACATTGCCAAAAAGAGTACTATGTACACTCAGGCAGTAAGACGGCCGTTTGTTAGTCTGCTAAAAATTTTGAAAGTATAATGTAATTCATAACATATGATTAAGTATTTAACAATATTTTTTAATATTACAAATAACAAGACCAGTGAGTTAAAGGTGAGATAACAGATTCAATCATGGTAACATACAGTGGTAGCTTTACATAATCCAAAAGTGCTAGTATAAGTCTACTAAAATAAAGCATATTTTGATTGCATATAACATATTTTGCAGATTAAAATATTAAAACAAATGAACATGTACATATTATTTTTTAATTTAAAGCTCATGCATTAATCACAATAAACTCTATTATTTTTGACTAAAAAAAATAAGCTATTTCTGCTTACAATTCATGAAGACACAAATCCAATCTTTGATAGATCCATTAAATACTATAACAGGTTTTATAATATTTTCCTTTAATGATTGAATTTTTTATCACTCACTCAATGGCGATATGATGTTTACTTATAGTCATACAAATTTGACAAGATTGGAAATTTTTAATTATAATGTATTTAATATATATACCGTTAATAATGCTTCAATGAAATAACACTACTCTAAAATGTAATTATATTTGTAAGGTTACGCAAATGCCAAAATCTACAAATGCGACAACCCGAAATGTCCTCGACCGACCAGCTACACGTCGGGCGGCTCCTCCAAGGACGACAACTTCCCGTGCTTGCGACCCGCCTGCACCGGCCGCTTCCAGCTAGTACGCCACGTCAGCTTCGTGGACTGCCCCGGTCACGACATCCTCATGGCCACCATGCTTAACGGAGCCGCTGTCATGGACGCGGCCTTACTTCTCATTGCTGGTGAGAACATTTTTTGCCTGTCACAATATAAATATTAGACGTGGGACGTGGTCACCGTCGCCTATAGACACTCGAACTAACTAAACGAAATAGTGAGAGGTGTAAGCAACATCACGTCTTACACCGTCAATGCGTAACCAACATTTGGATCTAAGAATTATTTCTGTTTTCCAGGCAATGAGTCATGTCCGCAACCCCAGACCAGTGAACACTTGGCGGCGATAGAAATCATGAAACTGAAACATATACTCATATTGCAAAATAAGATAGACTTGGTCAAGGAGGGCCAGGCTAAGGAGCAACACGAACAAATCACTAAATTCGTCCAGGGCACCGTCGCCGAAGGGGCCCCGATCATACCTATCTCCGCTCAGCTTAAATATAACATTGAGGTAAAACTAAATCAAACGCTGACGCCAGTTTTTTATAACACAAGTAGAATAGTTTCAATGTCGATAATATCATAAATACTACTTTTACCCCAAAACCTTAGAATATCATGAGGCATTTTCGGCCCGCAGGTTCTGTGCGAGTACATCATGAAGAAAATCCCGGTGCCGATACGAGACTTCACGTCTCCCCCGCGTATGATCGTGATCCGTTCCTTCGACGTGAACAAGCCGGGCTGCGAGGTCGACGACCTGCGCGGGGGCGTGGCGGGCGGCTCCATCCTGCAGGGCGTGCTCACCGTCGGCATGGAGATTGAGGTAACCGCCTCTGACCCCACGAGCTTGCGCGCAGACACTTGACAACCGTAAAAACTCAAATAACAATAGAACATATAGACTCAAATAACAAAAACCACGATAAATCAAATCACAAAAACAACAATCTAAAGTGCATTAGTGTACATATTATTGCGGTTGTATGAACCTATGCCAATTAAACCAATTTATCACGCCTTCGTGTCACCAGAATCCGATTTTGCCGTTTATTTCACCATTACTGTAATGCTCAATAGCATTATAAAAAGGTTAACGGCTTAGATCCCATTATCGGCAACTTGATGGTAATACTAAAAAGCCTCATTACTTATTCCCCTGCCAAACATCAATACTTTTCTCTTTATGTGCATAATACATACATCTTAGACCCCATAATTGGTGATTCAGTGACGAAGTGTCTTATGCCACTGACCACCTCGTCTGGTTGCAGGTGCGTCCGGGGCTGGTGAGCAAAGATGCAGACGGCAAGTTGACGTGTCGGCCGATCTTCTCGCGCATCGTGTCGCTGTTCGCGGAACAGAACGAGCTGCAGTACGCCGTGCCCGGAGGACTTATCGGGGTCGGCACCAAGATTGAGCCCACTCTGTGTCGCGCGGACAGACTCGTCGGACAGGTGACGCTTCACACATACTATACAAATAATACTGACCGCCACGGTGGAGGGAAGGGCCGTGTTCGGCCTTAAGTTTACTGTGGCTTAAGATAACCATAGTATAATTAACCATTCACTGCTCGCATGGTATGTAAACTTGGGACTATTTGTCATACATAATATAAGTTTCGCAGTGCCTCGGGACGGTAGCCGCTTACAGAATCGCAAGACGTTTAGTTTGCCTCATATAAGAACCAATCTTAGTCAGCATGGTCCGCTGTATAGAATGCTATCTTTTGCTAACCGTTTTAGAGATACTATAGATATCTTCAACGATAATATAAGGGCCATTAAAAAAAAATTGTCTACACAAATTGGTTAATTTTTAGTTTTATTTTTAAATTATTTATCAATTTTTTTGTATTTATTTACTTTTTAATTTTGTCTTGCCTTAAAGTTATTTATTTTTATTTTATAGGTGATAGTTTTTATAAGTTTCATGTGTTTGTTCTTATGTAAATCTATATATCTATATAATTTTTTTACTCTTTAGCCCTCATATAAGCATGTAATGTCCACATCGAGAAGACTCAATTGTAAATAATTTCGGTTTTCGGTATTACTGTATATCATCGTTGATTGTATAATTGTAGTCAGTTTTGTGGACTAAATAAAAAAAAAATACATACGGGTCGGTTCTATGAATGTCCATAATGAAACTCCATGCTAGTTGTTATATTACGTTATTTTGAATAAAAGTAATAGAACAACTTTTATTACGAATGAATTATTCTATAGATTAAAATTGTATGTATAAATAAAAGAAGTATGACATAGTATGTTATAACATGTTACTAATGATTTTTTAAACTAATTATATAAGAAGGTATTACAATATATTGATTGTCTTGTCTTGTTAATTGTGTACTACTACTGGTACTGTAAAACACTAAACATTTTATGCTGTACATATTTTATGTAATTATTGCCTATAGTGATAATTTTTACAAATGTTTAGGTTCTGGGAGCTGTTGGTGCTTTACCTGGTATTTTTGTGAAGCTCGAAGTCTCATACTATCTTCTCAAACGTCTTCTCGGTGTTCGTACGGAAGGCGACAAAAAAGCGGCTAAAGTGCAAAAGTTGACCAGAAACGAGGTATATTTTGCTTTTTATGAGAATCGATAATTTATATGTTTGAAACAATTACTTAAATATCATTTTAGTCCTTAGTCTTTTTACCTTTACAAATCAGTGAGTTAAGTGATATTTATATATTTGATTGTCGTAGTAGTTCATTGTTGCCATATGCAATTCTTTCTTGGTGAGTAATGATTAAGAACAAAAATATCATAAAATAAGCCTTGTAAGCTTAATTTAAAAATAATTTCCCTATGACTCCAATTTAACTTAAAGTAATGCAAACTTAGCAGTTCAGCTAGTAGATTTGAGTCCATTTTTGGTACAATATATACAATTGATTGTGTATGTTTGGCATAGGTAAGAGACTTGTGTGAAAAATTATGCATTCATTAATCTCATTGATACTGACAAAGTAAAAATGATCACATTCAGGTTTGTGTTTACTTATCCAGTCTGCTATAGGTTATATTATGAAAGTGGGCATTGACAACTGCAACAAAAGTTTACTTTTGTTGTGTCATTAAAATTTTACCAACTTGTAAAAAGTTTTAGTAAGAATAAGGCAAATATTAGCTTAAATTTTCAAAATTCTTAACCTATTCAACAAATTGTATATATTTTATTTATATTCATTTTACCAGGCGCTGCTTGTAAATATTGGATCCTTGAGTACTGGTGGTAGAGTAATTGCTACCAAAGCCGATTTAGCAAAGATTGCGCTTACCAGCCCAGTATGCACAGAGATTGGAGAGAAGGTGGCACTCAGTAGGAGAGTGGAAAATCACTGGAGGTAAATATGAAATAAAGTTTTAACATCAACCCATACAATCCATTTTACATTGACAGTTTTAGTATTTCTGCAGTTAAAAGCAAAAGCAGCATGTAAAGTTTCGTAATCAATTTCCAAAACAAAGTACATGTGTATGTCTATAAAATAATTATTTCACTCTTAACCATTTATAAGTTAGGTACAAAGAAGTTTTGACAAATACAAAATGAAGCAAATCCTTGTAAAATTCTAGGAAATTTATTATAGTAGTATATAATATATTAGGATAGTAAAACATAACAACTAATAACATATGCTTAAATTTTTTGTAGTCAAGAATGTGTAATTTAAACAATTTATCATAAAATTGTTTGTACTTTGTAATACAAACTGTAACAATTATATATTCTATGATTAACTCTGCAAGTTATTTGAAACTAGTATAGTCTATTAGAAATTACTTTATAATCGTAGTATATAATTAAACTCGAAAAAATATTACAGGTTAATTGGTTGGGGCCAGATCCAAGGAGGCGAAACTATAGAGCCTGGAAGAAATTAAAGTGCTTATACTTTTGTATTGTATGTACTGTCATATTTAATATTAATAAAAAATATTATTAAAAAAAGTTTTATTTGAATTAACAACAAACTTGGTTTAAATGAGTAAATAATTTATTGGATCATGTACAGTTGAGATGTTAATTTTAGGCCATGTATATAAAAGTATTGATATCTTCGTCATCACGACGCATGTACTTGTGCTCTATAAGCCATTCTAACTGTTCTTTAATCATCTTCTTTGAAGGCAGGAACATATTCTTGAGGATTTCAACAAGTTCACTCTGTAATTAATCATGCGTTACAATAGTGTCTCTAATCTTAATTCAAAGTCATTTTTTACAAAGGTCATTTTTTAAAGAGAACAATAGAGACAAAAACATACATGAAGAGCAGAATTTATCTGTTTATTGTTAACAGCTATTATACATACTTAACCCATTTCATTCAATTCTTTTATGTGCTAGATCATAGGAGTCATAGATGGATGAAATATAATGAAAACAAATAATGTTTTTCTAACTCGTTTCAGTATGTTTTTTATAATACAAATAAATTCGAGTAGCATTAAATAAATATTTAGTACTAATTAATTATTTAAACAAGCAGTTTTGCATAGTTTTACATGAGAGTTTTACGAAATATGGTTTCTAATATAGAGAACAAGGATCAGCAGCAGTAGTAGCATTTACAAGTGTTAGCAGCAGTGTCAGCAGTTACATGTAAATTCTATTCTATATTATGAGTTTTTGTGTGTTTGTCACTATGTAATTTGAAATAACTTTTTTAAAATATTTTAATAAAACAGTATTTTCACAGTTACTATAAGAATTAATAAATTATAAATAAGTTATAGTGAGGTATGAAAGTAATACATACCTGAAGTGCAGTGTTAGTAATGCGTTTCCTCATCTTTAATATTTTTATTATTGCTTCTTGGGTTCTTAGAATTCTTAACTGAACAATGGAGTGATTATCTTCTATTTGAGAACGTTCTGTACTAAGTTGAAGCCTACCAATTAAGTTAATTTTACCCCTTCTTTGTGGTTTACCATTTTTAATCAGAGCAAATTCTTGATTGACCCAAAATGTTGTATTTTCCGAAAAATCTTTTGGATTTTGTACAAGTGGTTTATAGCATAAAAGCTGCCTTTTGAGTTTAGGGAATGCAACTAACGACCAAAGAGTTCTCCTCAATTCTGGATCAGGTAATTCTGTAGCAAGTCTTAGATTTTCATATGTTACTTTTTCCATAGGTCTTTGATTCCACGCAAATAATACAGCCATTTGAAAAGTTGTCACATCTAAATCAAATCTACCTACTGAGTTAGCAAATGTGATAGTGCCATTACTCATATGGTGATACCATTGCAATTTTCGGCCAGAGTGCTTCTTCTTATAAAATTCTTCTACTTCTGGAATATAATCCTCTAATTCTAGAGGGAGACTTACAGTTACTCTTTCAGAACCTCTAGCCCAAGCACCAGCATTGAGAATTTTAATATTAATAGCGTCATGCCTTGTAGTTTCACCTCTAAATTGTGTGTTCAGATCTTCACTTACTTTAATATCTTGGAACATACGAGCTAGCTTATTAACATAATCAGCTGGCATACCAACTTCACGCAACCACTCAACCATATCTTCTTCCTTTTCTGAATCTGCACTAGAATCTAATATCAACCTTCTTGTCAGATGTGCTTTATGGTATCGCATAAAAACATCTTTGTTTTCAATATATTTTAAAACTAATAAAACATCTCTTAACCTAGATTCTATCTGTTCACTTGTTAATCTTTTACTCAATGGTGTCTTACGTAACAACATATCACAGTAGTTAGCAAGCAGCTCAGGACACTTGCTTTCTGGGGCAGTACCTTTGCTGCCGCGTATTAAGGCTGATGATGGCAGTTCCAACTTAAAAACTGTAGTATCATTTACAACACACTTATAAGCTTTATCCCTAGCAGTCAAAAACCTAGGATCATCCATAAAAGCATCTTTAGCTAAAGAACTAAATTTTTTAAACAGATCTAATAGACGCTCTACATATTTTTCAGAGTCTGTTGTTATTATGTCAGCAGATGCCACCATGTCTGCTAAGCCTGCAGATACAATATGAGCTTCCAAGTCTCTTAATATTGGTGTAACACCTTCCGGCACTCTATCAAGAAGGCGAAACATTAGCTGAAGTTTATCTGTTTCACCAGCTTTAATTAAAGGAGCACTTTCAGCTAGTAATGTTGGCAAATGTTCCCCAATAAGAACTTTTTCACAACATTGTGTAAGTGCTGCAACACTTCCACTCCCAGGCTCTAAATATCTATGTGCTCTAGCTTCTTCTTCTTTAAGTCGTTGATCTGCATATTTCATATAAGACTGTACTCCATTAGATAGTAAATGCTCGCTTGCTTTCAATTTATAAAATTCCTCTGTTGCTTGCATGTATGCAGCTTCAAAGTTTTCTCTGTATATTTGTAGTTTATCAACTAAATTTGAACACAAATTAACTGAAAAGTAAAATAGAAGTGTTATTTCACTGTGTATGTGAGTTTTATATTTTAGATACAATTTTAAGTTAATCATTTTAATTTTTTTTTTTTATAGAATAGGAAGGCAGACGAGCATATGGGCTACCTGATAGTAAGTGGTCACCAAACGCCCTTAGACATTGGCACTGTAAGAAATATTAACTATCGCTTACATCAACAATGCGCCAACAACCTTGAGAACTAAGATGTTATGTCCCTTGTGCCTGTAATTACACTGGCTCACTCACCCTTCAAACCGGAACACAACAATACCAAGTACTGCAGTAATATTTTGCAGTAGAATATCTGATGAGTGGGTGGTACCTACCCAGACGAGCTTGCACAAAGCTCTACCACCAGTGAAATAATTTTAGAATATGAATGATGAAACTTACCATAAGATTCTCTTACACCTATAACAAGCTGTGAGTCAAAGGATTCACCATTACGTTCCGCTTGTACAAGTTTCATAGCTGAATCTTGTAATCTTTGCTTGATTTCCATAAAAATACTTTGATTCCAAGAGTCCAACATCAACTTTCGAACTAAGCTATCTTCTATGTTGTTGTTATTATTCTTTTTTTGAGAACTTGATGCATTAGAACTCGACACTTTACTTATATTATTAATGGAATTCTCTAATTGGCGAAATGGTGTAGGTAAATAATTGCACTGAGTAAAAAATTTTCCCCATTCCGCAATATACGCCTTTAAAAGTGCCTGATCCTCACGTTGTGCTAGAACACGAGCTTGAGCCTGTTTAATGTACATCATTATATCCTGTTGAAGCGCATCTCTTAATTTATATGGGCCTCTGTCATCCCAAAGGCAAACCGAATGTACTGCGACGAAAAGATCTTGCCATTCTATTTGAGTTACCGGTTCCTGCTTTAGTAATTTCAAAACTATAGGACGCATGGATGGCCATTTATCTTCGAATGTTACTTGTCCCTTGTCCTAAAAAATGATTAAAATTAAATGGTTTTAAGTTAACTGAAATAATTTCATAATTTTCTTTTAAATTAAATTACCCACCTTTAACATTTTTAACATGACCTATTTAAAGTGACGCTTAATGAAAAAACGAAAATTTCATTTACCATAATATTAAAAGTGTACTATTTTTATAACTTTTTCATTAAAATTTCTGCTTAGTGCTTACGAAGTTACGACCCTTGGAAACTATACTTTTGCGTCATCTGCCATATTGTTATTTGCGATAATTAGTGTTGCCAATTAAATAAAAAACACCGACTGTGCTTAGAAAACACATTATTGCAATAATATTAAAAAGTATAATTTAACTTACTTCTTTTAACATGTATAATATTATACAGTGATAATAATCATAGCCCAGACTACAGTATAAGTGTAGTACAATAAGTTTTAAATCTAGGCTGATATCAAAAAATAAAACAATAACTTAATCCATACTTCTAATAGGCTAAATTACTTGCTATCTTAGAAAGTTCTGGTTCTGGTTTGTTGTACAATAATATTTTCTCTTTATTCTATAAAATACCAAAATTAATGAGATAAAAAACAAAAGATAAATAACAAAACTACTTTTTTAAAACATAATTGAAAACTAAAAATACGTTGCTGACTGCTTCTACAGCATATTAAAGTTATATAATATAACAATTTTCATATAACATTTAGAGAAGAAAAATTTAGAACTACATATCCACACAACTTCGATGCTTAGAAAAATAATAAAAGCACTATTTATTAAGATTTTTGTACCTCACAACATATATACACTCCGTGCGTTTTCGAACCAATAACTTTCAAGAAAAGAGTATTATTCAATTCTTAAAAGGCCGGCAAAACACCCGCAAGCCATTTGTTTCAGATGTTTGAGGGCAGTGTTAGTAACTTTCAATCAGGTGAGCCAGGAGGCTCAGGGGAACATCCTCCTGTTCTGTTCTCCTGAACGTTAAACAAAAAAACTTTTAAAATAATATTTGGTATATATTTGTTTAAGGATTTGGTAACCGTTCCTTTCAACAATCGAGCCGAGATGGCCCAGTGGTAAGAACGCGTGAATCTTAACCGATGATCGTGGGTTCGAACCCGGGCAAGCACCACTGAATTTTCATGTGCTTAATTTGTGATTATAATTCATCTCGTGCTTTACGGTGAAGGTGATCGTGAGGAAACCTGCATGTGTCTAATTTCACTGAAATTCTGCCACATGTGTATTCCACCAACCCGCATTGGAGCAGCGTGGTGGAATAAGCTCCAAACCTTCTCTTCAAAAAGGGAGAGGAGGCCTTTAGCCGGCTACGGTTACGGTCCTTTAACAGTTTAGCTGGTATTTTATTTATTAGACTTATGCGTTCAAGAATAAGTTTTAATATTTAATTTATTTTAAATAAAATGTCTTATTTTATTTCAAGTAAATTAAAGTATATTAAACGACATGACAGGCCATAATTTTTAAACGGCAACATTGGCCCAAGTCATTGAATTAGTTAAGTCATTTGTCATACATTAATCATACATCAGGATTTTTGTTTTAATTTTCTGTTATAACAAGACCACAAAAATACAAAAACACAAATTAAAATCAACGAAACTTCGTAAAAAGTCACAAAGCATAATAATATATTAACTGAAAATTATTAACAGTTTATAACATTTACAAATTGTTATGAGCACTTTCGGGGAAATAGTAGAACCTGTTAGCAGGACAACATGGGAGGATTGGGATGAAGCCTACATTGAGGACAATGTTACAACGTATTTATTTAACCCTTTTTAGTATTTTTATAAATTATTTAACTTAGTAAAAAAAAATGCTTTTTACAGGATACAATGGCAGCTGCCTATAGAAATTCCAAAAAGAATCGAAACATTCTTCATTCTTGAAGGCAAATTTTTAGCAGATTACATCAAAGTCCAATCTCAAGATCATTTGAAATTGCTAAATTCTAACATAGGTGTAAATTTATATTTGTATAAATTAATGTCTTCAGACAATTATGTTTGCACTGTTAAAGATTATAATTTACTAAAAAGTAGTGAAATTATTGAATTGTTAAAACCATTTATTGATAAGAGTGAGGATGTTATAACAATCCAAACTAAACCTTTAATGGAATATCAAACAGCAAGTCTTGGAATGCAATCTTGGGTAATAAGAAAGTTAACAACTTCAATACCGTCTAAAAAATCCTGGGATTTTAATTTTGCTAAGCTGGAACAACCTAATATTCTATCAGGAGTGACTGCTGGAGGTAAATGTTGGAATATTAGTCGATTGCAATTTTATAAATACAAATGTTAATCTGTATTCTATAAACTATATTTGTTTCAGCTGTATGTTTACGAGAACATATTAATTTATCAGCGACTGCATTAGTTTGTTATATAGAACATATTGAAGAGTATCAAACAAATGAAATACATAAGCTACTTGAAAAATTAGAAATAATTGATACTTGTTCTGTAAAATGCAATGGTATACTTAGTTCAAATTTATACATTTGATTAAAAGACTTGAAATAATTCTACAATTTATTTGAATTCATAAACAATTTGATTACTCAAAAAATAACATTTACAGACATAAAAACTAGTAAAACAATATTATCATTAATATATTAATTCACAAAATTAAGATCTTAACACAAAACAAAAACTTATAAAATGATATATACAGATAAGCACAGCCTATTGGATCGCAGAACAGTTTGCTTTATTCAGAATTAGATATTGAATAATATATAGCATACCATAATATTTCAAAGTACACTAAAGCAGCATTATTATGTAGATATTGTCAATACCATGCACATAAATATGTCAAAACAATATTGAATTGAGTGAGATAAAATTAAATATTTTCGAATTAATCCAATATAAACAAACACTTTCTTTTTTTTCGAATTTTTAATTTTATCGCTAAATATAAAACTTTAAAGTAAAAAAAATAACTTTACTTTGTTAAGCATTTTTATGGATAAAGTTTTTTTTAAATCATTGTATACAAAATAGTAATGTAGTGTAGTAAAATATAATTTATATATGAATTTGAAAATATTATATCTTTATTGACATTTAGTCTATTCTGATAATATTGCCATACACTATTAAATTTGGAGCAAAATTCTTAAGCCAAAATCTTTGTATTGTAAAGCCAAGAAGTAACAATAAAAATAGACTAGAAAGTTTACCTGGCTCACTTTCTATGTTTATTAACTTGGTAACACAAAATATAAAATATTTTCATATAATTAATATTATCAAAGATCACTATTTATTGTATAAAGAAATATGAAGGTACCATTACAGGTATAAAGACTATAATCATAAAACATTAAACACAAGCAAATTCAAATTTGAACTTCCAATTTAAAATTTAAATAGCAGTAGAAATATTGTCTTACATTTATAAATTAACTTATTTAATTTGTAAGATATCTCATATCTTAAGACACTAACTTTAAATGATATAATCTTGAAAATTTTGCAAGTCATACTATTTATAATAAATTATTATTTATACTACATTGTTGTATCAACTACATAGTATTGTATTAATTTGCTGTTAGTGGATGACTGAAGTAAAAAAAATCTTATCAATAACCTTATTACCAATACCTATTTAAAGCACTAGATACTCCTAAAGTAATATTATTAAATATACTATAAACATATTATAATTATTAAAATTATAGTTATTACTAAAGATTATATAAATCATGAAGATATTTTAATGTAAAATGCATATATTTAATTTTTAGATAAATAGTATTATTATCAAATTTTCACATTTTTTTTCTTACATATTTAACAATTAATACCAATTTTTTACTTGATTTTTGCTTCGCAGTTATGGTTAATTGCATAAATATGAATGCCATATAAGTAGGATCAAAAATAAAACATATTGTATTTGCTGCTAAAAACACAATTGGGTTCTTTCCATTTTTCTTTTAAATAGATTATTTTTTTTTTAATTGCTTATTTTTTATATAATGAAAATATAATAAAAATTTAGATATTTTTACCATATAGTTATAATGCACAAAATAAGTTATATGCATCATTATCAGACAGTTATATTATCAGAATATGCTAAAAAAAATTGGTCATAACTAAATGTTGTTAATAAATAATTAGACATTTGATTTTATTATATAATAATTTGATATAAATAAATATCACATTGATTTTTCTTTGTTAAACAAATATGGTACTCAATGACTAATAAACAAAAAATCTAGAAATTACACATCATCAACTTTGTTTAGATGTGTGCCAGAAATCATTATCCTCATGTATAAAATATTAATGTGATTTAATACAGTTATTGAGTCCAAATAATTCTATCACAGCAAGAACTAGCCCAATTGTGTCATGAAAATATTTATTAACAAATTTGCAAATATCAAAAAACTTTATAAATTGTGAATATTAATAAAACATATAGTACTTAATTAACAATATTTCATATAAACACTTTATACTTCTAACACTAATATTTATTATGGATTCATATGCAATGATAATAGTAAATATAGAATTTGTAAATATGTATATCTATTTTACACATGTGTTAAATACATTTATGATATCTTATTGTGTAAAGCCTATACTTTGTTTCAGATGATATGTGTGCTAAATAATTAAAACACTCTAATAATGGAAAGAGATGAAATATCACATTTTATATATCTCTGGTCCATTAATTTGTACATATTGAAATCAATAATTCAAAAGACGTTAAAAATCAGGTTTTTAAATTTGTTTAGTGTATGCAATGTAGATTTGGGAAAAATGAGCAGAGCCTCCCACAATAAAACAATCTATAACAATCAAATTAAAATTCAAAATCCACTTCAGTAATACTTAAGTAATTTAAAAACTATAGCCCAGAACAAAAGATTAATTTAGTAAAATAAAACAAAATTGCTTAACATGTAGGATTTTTTTTTCCAATAATATTTATGACGATATTTTATAAGCTTCTTAGACAATTGACGTTTTGTATTTGTAGGTACTACCAATTTAAATTCTAAAGACAAAAGTAAATTATATTAATATTATTCCGAACTATTCATAAATATTTTGTACGATCGAGCCATGTATTTTTTAGGTACTACAGCTGATTGTTGACTGCACAATTTAAGCAATATCAGGCATTACAATAAAGTGAAATAGTTGTAGATCATATTCGCCTTAATTTACTTGATATTGATATTAAAATTATCAATAAAATCATATCAGTGAAATTGTTGCCATTTCTTTTTTTACTTTTTGCGGCATTGCGATTCTCTCGCCCATTTCACATAGGTACTCATTTGGACTCTTCATCCACGTTTGTTAAAGATACTCTAATGCATGGTGTGAAGGTTCATTTAAGCTTGTCAGTTTATGTTTATAATAGACATGGGCGTTTTTAGTTTTTAACGCAAACTGATATTTATCCGATTTAAAATTTACAGATCGATTTCAAAATACAATTTCGGTAACGCCTAGCCTCACCAAATCGCTTGCGCTCAGGCAAATATAGTCTAAGTACTTGATAGTAAGGTCCAACAAACCGAAATCCGAATCGCAAAATTCGCGCTATCCTTCTTATTCCTCTTTATTCCAATTGGTTAGAAAGAGAGAAAGCAAATTTCATAGTACGCAACAATCTGTTTGCGTTTGCATACGATACACAATACGTTTGATGATATCTAGTGACTTTATTAGTCGATTCGAAATCTTTTAATGGTATCGATCTATAGATCGTTGGCGTTTGGTTCGGCTAGATTCGGCTTGATTTTTGAAATCGGATTTTTAATTTGTGAAATCGATACGAACCAATCTGTATTTGAAATCGGATTTTGAATTCGTTTTGATATATCGGACGCATGCCTAGTTTATAAAATGGCGGGTTTCTTCAGAATTAAGAAAGTGCCACTTTTCGACACACGTATGACTGTTAAAAATGTTATTCTGTGATTTAAATATAAAAAATATCTCTTTATCAGCACTTTTGTTTGTTTATTTATATTTATGTTCGTAATTAATATACATATGAGGAAATTTTGTTTTGTACTTGCATTTTAAGTTATTTAAGCAACTCTTGAGAGGTTTTGCCCATACTCGCCACGCTGGGCAGGCGTGTTGGCGAGCGCAGTAGGGGGTAAGATGCTTATGGGGGGGACGCTGCTGCCCATTCCCCCTTTCCCTTTAATGCTAAAGTGGGAGTACATAATAGCGGTGAATCGAAAGTTGAACCTTACGGCTTGGGCTGCAGAAATCACAGGGGGCAAATGCTGGTAAACTTTCTCGAAGCGCAGGGGCTCTTTTTGATGAATTCTTTCTTTCAAAAGAAGCCCCAGAGGAGGTGGACTTGGCGAAGCCCCGATAACGTGGCAA
This sequence comes from Nymphalis urticae, assembly GCA_905147175.2. Lineage (NCBI taxonomy): Eukaryota > Metazoa > Arthropoda > Insecta > Lepidoptera > Nymphalidae > Nymphalis > Nymphalis urticae. The sequence continues at coordinate 3,016,208 of LR989994.1, read as the reverse complement.
GGAACGAGATAGATTTTATCATTTCGAATAAAAGGCACATATTTAGAGATGTCTCAGTGATCAACAGGTTTAATACCGGAAGTGATCACCGCTTGGTTCGAGGCACTCTAGATATCGACTTTAAAGCTGAAAGATCGCGAATGATGAGGTCTACTCTCCGACCTACCATGCTCCAAGCTGCTCAAGGTGCCGAAAAGTTCCAAATGGAACTTCAAAATCAATTTACCGCGTTGGAAACCGTAAGCAGTATTGATGAGAAAACCGACACGCTGGTCAAAATACTGCAAAACACATCCCGCAAGTGTTTTCCGCCACAGAAAAGAGACAACGCACCAAAACTCTCTGCTGAGACACTCGAGCTCATGAGGAAACGACGAGAACTACCATCGTTTTTGTCAGATAAGGCCTTAAACCGAAAAATAAAAACGCTGACGCGACGCGATCTCCGATGCTCCAATACCCGTGCCATCAAGGCTGCGATTGAGCAAAATCGGGGATCGAAAGTGTTCGCTCGCAAGTTTGGGAGGCCGCGTCTGACAAAACTTAAAACTGAAAATGGTGGGGTCGTTACCTCTAGGCCTGAGATTGTCGGAGAAGTAGAGAGGTTTTATGGGCAGTTGTTCTCTTCAAGATCGGATAAACCTGTGGGAATCAGTCCTGATGACCAGCGCGCCCCTCTTACGCGCCATTACTCCGAGGAGCTCCCGGTCGTTGACCAAGGCGAGATTAGGGCGGCTCTAGAACAGCTTAAAAACAACAAAGCTCCGGGAGATGACGGAATCACAACAGAGTTGCTTAAGGCAGGCGGGACTCCGGTCCTGAAAGAGCTAGCAAGCCTCTTTAATCCAACATGGCAAGACGCCGGAAACGTGGAGCGGGAGTGAGGTGGTACTGTTTTTCAAGAAAGGTGATAAAACCCTCTTGAAAAACTACAGACCAATCTCTCTCCTGAGTCACGTGTATAAGCTGTTCTCAAGAGTCGTCACGAACCGTCTCGCCAGACGACTTGACGAGTTCCAGCCCCCAGAGCGAGCCGGCTTTCGATCAGGCTACAGCACCGTGGACCACATTCATACTGTTCGGTAGATTGTGCAGAAGACCGAAGAGTACAATCAGCCGCTGTGTATGGCATTTGTGGACTACGAGAAAGCCTTCGACTCCATCGAAACCTGGGCAGTGCTCGACTCATTGCAGAGATGTCATATCGACTGGAGATACATCGAGGTACTGAGATGTCTATACAAAGCCGCTACAATGACTGTCCACATCCAGGACTGTAAGACGAAGGCGATCCAACTGCGCAGAGGGGTGAGACAGGGGGATGTAATATCTCCGAAACTGTTCACCAACGCGTTGGAAGACGTGTTCAAGACGCTGGATTGGACTGGATGTGGAGTCAATGTAAACGGCGAGTACATCTCACACCTTAGATTTGCCGATGATATCGTCATCATAGCAGAGTCGCTGGAACAACTAACCAGGATGCTGCGTAGCCTTAGTGAATCTTCCCGGCGTGTCGGTCTCGGTATGAACTTGGACAAGACCATGGTCATGTTCAATAGGCATGTTGTGCCGGGACCGATATACGTCGAAGGGAAACCTCTCGAAGTTGTTAGGGAATATACCTACCTAGGACAGGTTATACAAGTCGGTAGGAACAACTTCGAGAAGGAAGCCGATCGAAGAATTCGCTTGGGATGGGCAGCATTTGGCAACCTTCGTCAAGTCCTCACGTCGTCCATACCGCAATGTTTGAAGACGAAAGTCTTCAATCAATGCGTCTTACCTGCCATGACATACGGTGCCGAAACGTGGACACTAACTGCGGGACTAGTCCACAAATTCAAAGTCGCTCAGCGTGCTATGGAGCGAGCTATGCTCGGAGTATCTTTGAAGGATAAGATCAGAAATGAGATTATCCGGAAAAGAACCGGAGTCACCGACATAGCTTGCAAAATTAGTAGGCTGAAGTGGCAGTGGGCTGGTCACGTATGTCGTAGGACCGATGGCCGTTGGAGCAGACGAGTCTTAGAGTGGAGACCGCGGATCGGCAAACGCAGCGTAGGGCGCCCTCCAGCCAGGTGGACCGATGACCTTAAGAAGGTGGCGGGCACCGACTGGATGCGGAAGGCGGAGGACAGGGAGCTTTGGCGCACCTTGGGAGAGGCCTATGTTCAGCAGTGGACAAAATGATTGGCTGTTGATTGATTGATTGAAGCAACTCTTATTTAGAATCAAAGACGTAAATATTAATAATTAAATATGTCAATGTCAAATATAATAATGTCAAAACAACATTAAGTTTTCAATGTTGTTTTACAATGCTTCTCTTTTCTCAAAAACCTCAAAAACTATGGTACTTTCACTTATAACTATGTCTATGATATATGTCTAACATGTATCTGCATTCGTAATAATTGTTATAACAGTTTAATTCATCCACAAATAAATTAAAGCTGATTGTATTGTTTTAATATTGGAAAAACTGAAGATAAAAACATCGGTAAAGGACAGTAAATAGAAATGGCTTTTAACATTGGTTATTTATGTAATAGAGTTCTATCATTTAACAGTTAATTATTATTTTTATTTTATATTTTAAAAAGAAAAGAAAGAAACAGAAAAATTATTGAAACTATTTTGTGGAAGTCGATCGAATTATATGATGCCATTATTATTAGCTCAAAGAGCTAAAACAAGCTATTGGAGATTCGTTTTGAATATAGAATATTTAATTATGTTCTAAAAGTTTTTGTCCTATATTGGCATTTATAAATCTTCTGTGACATTATAATATCACAAAAGAATGTGTTGTTTTGCCAGCACAGATAAAAATAATAATATAATATCAATTTTTACCACAACTACCTTATGTAATTAGTATGTATATGGATAAAAAAATATTATTAGTAAAACACATAGCTCTGTAGTCTGCCAGTATGATCACTATTGGATGAGAAAATTTATTTTTAAGTTCATAATTTAAATAATATTTTTCATTACAGTTCCTATTCAGGGCTAATAAAGGTATACAACTAGATTTAAATTCCATTTTATATAAATCAACAAAGTGAATGATGAAAGAAATATTCTAACAAATAATTTAAAAAAATCACTTTTATTTTCCCCTAATAGAAAAAAACCTAAATAATTATTTTCCTTAATTGTTATTTGTAAACAATCAGTCAAGTGTCAAGTAAAAACAAAATATAACTTTGGTTGCCAAAGACTGGAAGTTTTTCATTTCAATTATGTTAGAAAATCAGACAAAATACATTACAGATAACTGATTAAACACATTTTGTATATACATTCTTTTTATCTGGCGGCCCTATCCCCTATTTCCCTAGTTATTTTTTAAGGAATAATATAATTTAACTTCCAAATATCCAAACTTCCAGGCATATATCTCGCATGTTTTATCGTTAGTTTTGTTACTGATGTAAACCTCTCCAGATGTCAAAGTGTAAAATATAAAATATTTTACCCACAAATTTCTATAAATTGAGAAAATATGTTTTTACTTTTAACTTACATATTTAAGACAATTCCTACACCTTACCTTATCTTTATCGTAAAATATCATAAGTGAAAATAATTATTTGGTCTATTCAAGAACTGACTGAAATTAGGCAGACATAAGGCCATTTATTTTGCACTTGTATATGTTTAGGCATGTTTTGATATTATGTTCCCTTAACAGTAACACCTATACCACTATTATATGGACAGAGCCGTTGTGAAAGATGTGTATATGTGATGTGTATATATGAAACGATTAGAAACCAAACTGATTCGAATTTGAAATTAAAGCTAAGTTAATAGCGATTTTTTTATATGGATAGTAGGACATGGCACTTTGCATTTAAGTTGTTAAGACTCAATTACATTAAAATGAGTTGAGCTTTGATTTTTGTTGGTCTTTATCTGTGCTATTAGATATATTAGACAATATTTTCTTTAAATTGAGACTACATGCCGAAACTAAGTGTTGATTGGTTATTTAATTTCAACACATATACATACATATAACATTGTGTGCCAATCATAAAAATAATACAATGGCAAATCTAAGCCTAGATGTCGAAGAGAAATATAGAAAAGATAATTTCATCAAACTGTACATATGGCTTCAAATCTACTAAATCATTGATAAGAATACAAACAACTTTAATGATTTACTTACAATTAAATAAAACTTTAATTATAATTATGACTTTCGTAATGGTATGGATAATATTTTAACCATTTAATAGCCCTATTCTATAATGATAAACATAGTACTTGCATAATTTTAACAAAACTTAAAATATGTTCTTAAAATTAAACATATTATGAGAATTATATCAATATTCATGTAAGTTGCCTTGTTGTATCTCTAATTTCTATAGCTATTTTCAATTTATACAAAATTAAATTGTCTTTGACAATTAAGCTTTTATATGACAGACATAAAACATTTCTCTAAATAACTTTGGAGGTACATAAAACAGCCTTTCGTTATAATATTCGTAAATCTGTACAATACCTTCATATGTCGTTTAAACCACCATTATTTTGTCCTGATTTAACATTGTCCAATATCATATTAACAAACTCAGAAGTTTTCCCAGCTATTTTCACCTCTGTAATAAGAATAACAATTTAAATAACATAACTATTACTAAAAAATATGTAAAATAAATCAATACGTTTAATTAATTTATAACATACATTATTAGTACATATATATATTTAATACTATTTTAACATTGTTCAATATTTTGAGTTGAATTAATAAATAATCTTGATGCTTGTAACATGAATAAAATTGCTACAGCCGTACTGATCACACATCAACTGATCTATATTATATTGTAATTGTAATTGTAACAGCCTGTGAAAGTCCCACTGCTGGGCTATAGGCCTCCTCTCCTCTTTTTGAGGAGAAGGTTTGGAGCTTATTCCACCACGCTGCTCCAATGCGGGTTGGTGGAATAAGCTCCAAACCTATATTATATACATTTCTGTAATCAGGATTTTGTGAAATCGTGCAACCCCTACTATATACTATATTCTTACATCCGATAAAAACATATTTTTACCAATATCAGATTATTTCAATTTTGACAAACAATGTCATTTCAATTCAAGGTAAAACTTGTTTATTTATCAATACTCCTCCTGCCATTAGAATTGGCTATACAACGTACTAAAACACGATAAACAATGTACAAGTAGTAGTACTTTATAATACGAAAATAATGTATACCTGTTGCTGTAGCCACTAAGCCATTGATGTGTGAGGACCAATCTACATTATTTTCTGGATTGGTTACCCTATTACAAACAATTTGTTTCATTTGATTGATTCCACTCAGTAGCCGCCCTGAAATACATTTATAATTGTAGCTGTATCAATAATTTCAGTATTTATTTAATGAAGAAATTATTACAAATGATACAATTCTAGAAAATTACTAAGGTGCAGTAAATGAAGGTCCAAAATAAATTAATGCAAATATAACTGAGTGCTTACGGTGTTCTTGCTGTAATCCATACAATTTTAGTTTATTTGCTTCATGTTGTGCTTTTTTCTTTAATCTGCATGCCCTTGATGCTAGTTTGTTCTTTTCCTTTCTTGTTTTTGGTCTAACATTGAATGGCAACTCACTAACTGGGATCATATCATTGATTATTTTACCCAATTTATCCAACTCTAACCCAATCAGATACAGTTTCCTTGGATTTGGTGTTAAGTCATTGCCATCACCTTTTCTTGCTTTTCCACTGAAAGATATATGAAAGCCAATTAATGAGTATAGAATGGTTCCAAAGTGAATATATTTTTATTTATGATACAATAAATAAGTAATGTACCTATGTTTTATGCCTTTTACATTGCAGTTTGGGCTGAATACAGGATCTGTAACAGAATTTAATACATGTGGGTCCTCCAATTTTTTTTTCAATATCAATCGCTGTCCTTTAGGTCCTTTAGCTTGTACATTGTACTGCCAAAAGTACTTTTCCTTTTTTGCAAGCCTGGCTTCCTTCCTCTCTGGACAGTCATCATTTGAATCTGCAATTTAGAAAACTTACAGTTAGTTATAGATTCTTTATAATGAAATATTTAATATGTATGACAATAAATGAATTATTAAGTATTATTAAAGCAAAGTTTTATTTATCTTAATGGATAGTATTTTTTTTATTACACTAGTTATTTTACCATCAGAAGAGAGATCCTCATATCTGTCACTGTCTTCATCTGATTCAATGTCTCTATCATCTTCATCATCTTGTGAGAAGTCACCAGTTCCTGGACTGAGTAGACCACCAGAAAGTGATGAAACGGAGCCAGCTTCTGCTAGGGAACTAGTAGAGAGTAAATGCTTTCGAGGTTCTCGTCGCTGCCATATCTAGTAATTAAGCATAATATAATATTACTAATAGCTCTCCATTTGATCAACTGAATTTTATTAAAAAAACATGCCTCAAACATAAAACTACTTTATTTAAATAAGTTTTTTTAATACATATATATCAGCTTTGATTTTTGGTTGATGTCTGTTATCTGTAAGAAATCATCTTACTCTATCTTCCTGTCTATACCTTAACTTTGTCTAATGTTAATTTTAATCTACTTTAAAAATGTTACTTAATTTACCTGTTCCATAGTCAAATGTGTAGGAGCAGAAGATGATAGTTGTGTCTGTTGTGCTTTCACACTTGGGGGAAAAGGTGGCAGAACTGAAGATGCAGGTACTGATTGGCCCAAAGCAATTTCACCACTATAACCATCCATACGAAGCAGCAATTCTGGCAACTGATTAATTGGTGGAACAAAACTTGATGAAGCTGAACTATGCTGACTTGAAGGTGAAAAGGCAAGTTGGGCACGGTTATATGGACTGCATGGGCTCTCTGTGGCCATTATGCTGGTGCTTTGTAGTGTATTTGCCATTCGTTTCGAACCGCTCATGGCACCACCAATTTGTATACAGTATCCACTTTCCTCTGGTAGAAGTAAGTCGTCGAAGTTCAGATCATCCAAAGAAGTATCTGGATTTGCATTTAACTCTGCCAGAGTAGGCCCTAAAATTAAATCAGCTTTGTCTACTTGAAATATATCGTCGTCTTCCATTTTGAAAGGTTCCATTTTTGAGGAGTCAGCTTCAAATGATAGTTTGTTATATGACAGTGTAGGAACACTGTGAAAGGACCCAACTTGATTGTCTTGTAAGCACAAGTCTATGTCTCCATTGAAGTCACCGAGTTCTGATCGCCTATTTGGAATTGGTACTGATGCTGACATTGCGCCCAATTCGAAGGGTGACTCCTGTTTTATCTCTAAACTCGGCTCTAAAAGAAAGTCATGAGTGTAAATAGAATCCGACATTGCACGTGTTGTGCGAAGTGACCTTGACGTAGAATCGTCTCGTTGATAGACTAGCGCACGCTTACGTCTTTATCGATTTTAATTCACTGAGACCCACGTGTCGTTACTTACAATGTTTATTTATTTCACTGATTTACACAACACAATATTAAATGTATATGAATGTTGTTATATTACTAAAACGAATAGATCACATCCTTCCATTACATAATACAAGCACAATAGCAAATAAAATGTGTAAGCAATTGATTATTCACAATGACTTTCGATAGTAAATTTAGCAATCCACTTATTTCACTCCCATTTGCAATCCCTAAACCTTTTCTTTATTGTTTTTCCAAATATTAATAAACGATAAATCGATAATACAGGAAACTTAGACTGATAATATTTTTACACACAATAACAAAAACACGCAAGATACAAGTGAAGAAGTAAACAAAGATTTTATGATATTATTATTCAGCATATTCAAAGGTCATTAAACAGAAACAGCAATAGGAAAACATGAATAATAGAACGGGATAGCGACAACTTGCTAAAAACAGGAAGATGAAGTGGGGGAGACGGGGTGTCATGGTTTGTAATTCAGGGATGTGATGTGATATATTTATAAAAAAATATTTGTCACTTGACTTGTGCTTTTATCAAAAAAAAAATATATATATTTTATTGAAATACACTAACTAGTAATAAAGAAAATAATAACACGCTAATACTAACAGGTGTGACAAGTCGAGCGAATAAAAATATAATAGTATCAGTTCTAAAAAGGAGAAAGATACCTATAGAACTTTTTATGATAATTTTATTTATTATTTCAAGACAGTAATTATTATTAATTATTTTGAAAAAGAAAAATAAATGCCTTCCATATTTCTATTCATGTAAAAATGACGAGGCTTACATTATTAAATACAATTATGAAATATTTGAATACAAATAATAAATAATTTTTACTGTTGAAAAATAATGTGCCATGATTTATTTGACTATAATATATATATATATTATAGCTTTTCACACAATATTTACTAATATTGTAAAAATAAATTATTGTTCTAATTCCTCACTTAAAGTCGATAGTGTAAAAATATCCTTACAAGCTGTGAGAATATTTTGTTTTGTTTTATTATTTAATTTGTGTGTATTAATAATTAATTTAGAATTATTTTGTAAATATAGTTGTAATCTAAGTTATAAAATCAATGGAATCTACAATACATATTATTATTCTGTTAGCCAAAATTAATGTCAATTTGCCAATGCATTATTATGCCAAAGTAACAGCTGACTGAGCGTCAAAAGCTCAGTAACAAAAAATATAGCAAAATCTTCTTTAAATATTATGGGTGACGAAAATTCAAATTCTCGTAAAAAATGTGAATTAAAGAAATACAATGTAATAATTATAGGAGGTGGTATGGCGGGGCTAGCCTCAGCCAATAATTTTATCAAAAATGGTATGGACGACTTCGTAATATTAGAGGCTAGAAAACGTATCGGTGGAAGAATTATTTCTATACCAATGAAAAATCATAATGTTGAATTAGGAGCTAACTATATTCACGGAGTTCTGGGTAATCCGATATACGAATTAGCGTCGAAAAATGGTCTTGTTAACATTATAAATATACCCAAACCGCATAAAGTTATTGCGGCTACTGAAAACGGTAAGCAAGTGCCTTTCGGTGTATTACATGAAATCCACGAGGCTTATGTTTGTTTCTTAAGGCGTTGCGAGGAGTATTTTTTATGTCAGTACCTTCCACCTCCCGACATACATAGTGTGGGTGAACATATAAATCTTGAAGCCACTATATACTTAGAACGCCTCCCTACATCAGAAGAAAAGAAATTGAGGAGATTAATATTTGATTGCTTGTTAAAACGTGAAACTTGTATATCAGGATGCAATTCAATGGATGATATTGATTTGCTAGAATTAGGCAGTTATACTGAATTACAGGGTGGTAATATTGTGATCCCCTCAGGTTATAGTTCCATTTTAGAACCTATGACTAAAAATATATCACCTGACAAAATATTGTCTAATCATCCAGTGACCAAAATTATTTGGGATTCAGAACAACAAAGTAGTTTAAGAAATTTAGAGGATGTTGGCGAGGAATCAGAAGATTCAGATCAAACTGTGATAGAAGACATCTCCAAAGCTACCTCTGAAAGGGCAGGTGATTCCAGTGAAAGTAATGTTAATACTTCTGAAAAACTCAGCGAAAAGTTATCTCATTGTGTCGAAGTAGTTTGTGAAAATGGACAAAGTTTATATGCAAATCATGTGATATGTACTGTACCATTGGGTGTGCTCAAAGAAACAGCTGGGACATTATTTGAACCTGCACTGCCACAGTATAAGTTAGAATCAATAGAACGACTATTATTTAGTGCTGTTGATAAAATTTTCTTAGAATATGAAAGGCCTTTTTTAAATCCAGACATAACTGAAATTATGTTGCTCTGGGAAAACGCACAAGAGTCTGAAGATATCTCACAATCATGGTATAAAAAGATATATTCATTTGTTAAAGTGTCAGAAACTTTGTTATTGGGGTGGCTATCGGGAAAAGAAGCTGAATATATGGAAACATTGTCAAGCGAAGAAGTGGCAAGCACTTGCACAAAAATCTTGCGCCAATTTCTAAATGATCCATTTGTTCCTGCACCTCAATGTTGTGTGTGGTTAGTATAAATTGCCAAAATAAAACATAATTAGGAAAGCAGTCAAATACTTAAAGTAATTTTATTGTTCTCCTGCTATTATTCATAAAAGTTCAAAACTAAACATGCTTTTTAAATTTCAAAAACTAATAATTCAACTTTTTTTTCCTTATATAAATTAAAATATCATTAATTTAAAACCAAAAAGTAACTCAATGCATAAACTGTGTAAGATTTTGTTTGCTATTTATTTATATATAAATAATTTTAGGCTATAAAATTTGTAAGTGATACTTTAGTTAAATTATGATAAATTTTCACTTTACAGTACAAGTTGGAAAAAACAGCCTTATACAAGAGGATCTTATACAGCTATTGCTGTTGGTGCTAGTCAAAGTGATATCGAAAGTTTAGCGCAACCCCTGTTCAGAAATGTTCATGACAAAAAGGTATTAAGTCTGTTATATATCTTATATAAAAATTAATGCTTTATTTTTGATAATATTTGATGTGCCATATGTGTATTGTTTATTCAATTAAGTTGAAACTTTGTACACTTGTACCTGGTACTTGTGTGAGTAGTTTTATTAAAGGTATAACAACGCTCAAGTTGTATTACACAATAATAGTAATTTAATATACACTGTTCAATAGCCAGAGGGATATATTCAGAAACAAAATGCTTTTTCGGAATCTGTAATATTCTACATTTTTCTAAAGCTTCAATAATTGAGAAAAAATTTATTCTAGCTAATAATATATTTTGATGTCAATTTATATTCTTCGAAATAGAATTCAAAAATATTTTTTATATACTGATATGATACTGATATTTTTAATATATAAATTTTTCTAATAAAAAAAATCGCAATCAGATTTACGTATAAGCGCGTTACGCACCGCGAAGATATGATAATATTTTATCTTAAGATAAAAAATCGTAAGATAAAAAATATCCTAAGATAAAAAAACATAAAACAAAATACAAAATTAAAAAATATATATATTCGAAGTCAACACGTGGGTCAGCTGTTACCAACTAAAATTCATTTGAAATGTTTGTCAAACTTTCAGTAACTGAATTTAAAACCAGCTCCACCAAACGCAGTGGAGGAGTTTCACACATTTTCCAAGTATATGCTATACAGTATGTAAAAAAAACACTGTCCGACCCGTGAAGTGGTTACTAGGTATCGTAAATTGATTCTATTTATGTATCATTTTTAAAATACTAAGTAAAAAATTACCCCGAATAAAGTTCAAATCTAATTTAATAAAATGACGATAATCACATGGTAACACAGACGCGGGCGACAGCGCTTGCTAGGCATTGATGCCAACTTGGAGGTTTTCCCCCCAAATTTAGAGGGAATCAAGATGTCCAGGGGTTTTTTAGTGGGTACATTTATTTAGGGGGATTTTTAGGGGGTCTATTATTCAAGATTTTTTATTTTCCTTAAAAAACGCACGACTTTATACAATTAATATTAATCCTCGAACCCAACCAACAAACTAAACCAAATATAAACTCCTAGCGTGGCTATAACTAAAATATCAAAAAACTATTATGTATTGAGATTGAAATAATTGATTAACGGTCAGCGTGCTTTTACACGTAGAAGGCCTGGGGTTCGATTCCTGGACAAGGTAAAAATTTTTTTTTTTTCAGTTGACGTTGATCTGTATGTATCTTGATCACCTGGCTACTACAATTATTACATTTACCCATGTACCATGCAACTTCTAAACATGTAAAATGCACCCGCATAAATACAATATCTATTTTATACTACTTGAATGTATTTTAAATTTGAAATTACCTCTCAAACCGAGTGTATAACAAAAAATTTAGGGGTTCTTAATCGATATTTAGGGGTATTTGAAGTTGTTTTTAGGGGGAACATTCAGTAGGGGTTGGTATCACTGTCGCTAGGTATTTACTATCGGGTAGCGAGGGCATGAGGGCTAACTCAGTTGATCAGCTGTTGTTAATCCTTTGGTTACAGTAGTAAGAAACTGAATTTTATGCAGCTCTGAAATGAGGTTTTTTGATGTGTCCGAGTTGAGATCATGTGTCAAATCATCCGATAAGGACGCCAATGCGATGACTGCGGCAAAGATGTTGTTCCATGTGTTTTCCACCAACAGCGATACAGGTCTGGCACCGTTGCACATAGTTGACACTGACGTACACATTTGTGTCCGAATAATGTGTTCAAAAGTCACCCCTATCCAGACACATTAACATATTGAAATACTCTTGATTATAATACGACATATCGCGGAACATAAGCACGGATACGAAACAACCACTTTATTTTTTTTCTTTCTTCTTAGTCTCTTATAAACTGTCTGGGTAATGTTATCATTTATGTTTTAATAAATCGTACAAACTTGATTGTGTTATAAAAAAAGTATTTCTTATAAGTGTAAAATTACTGTATTTACTGTATTTCCCTGAAAAAATTAACTGAAAGTTTTTCAAAAAATTTGCTCAATGTTGGAGAATTGAACACTAAAATGTGCATTTTAAACTAAAATAATAGTTTTATATTAATGAATATTTAATTGTTGATATATTTTTAGTAATGAATATAACATAACTATATGCCAATTTGGGTCGGACAGTGTTTTTGTTACACATTATATAATTTTTGCCACTCTTGACTCTATAATGATCAGTGCGTGATGATTTTTTGTAATTCAATAATGTATTTGAAACTGCGAAAATAAATAAATATTTCAAACATATACCTTAAAAGTACGATTAAAAGAAGGAGGAAAAGTCTTCCAACAGACCTACCTAATAAAAAAAAGTATTTTGTTTCCTAAATTACCCCGCCTATCAAATCTCCCGCGCAAGTCTATGCCAGATATGGTAGAGTGAAAATTTAATATGTTTAAGCATAAAAAACTTTATTCAAAATATGTTATATTATTCATTTTAATTAGTTATGCTGCTGCTATATTAATTATTAATTCAATAATCTGTACTCTACTTAACATACTTAAGGGATGTAAAACTTTAGATCACAGTAAAACTTGATTCAGTAGGTGAGTAATAGACGCAGGTGATTTACCATTCGATTGCCAATTTGCTTGTCTTTGTATTGCCGTCCTAAAATAAGTAAAAAAAATATTATATTATAATTAAACGTAAAAATTGTAAAATAAATTTGAGGCTTGCATGTTTTCAGCCTGTGTTACTCTTCGCTGGAGAGCACACACATAGCAGTTTTTACTCAACAGTGCATGGCGCTTATCTCTCCGGTCAAGCAGCTGCAAGGCGACTACTAGTTCCGGATGTGACTGCAGAGAACGTTCTAGATTGTCCCGAGTCCAATGACTTAAATACTTGGATACAAGGCATACAGCTAGATGGTTAACAAAGAACGGTAAAAAGAGAAGTCACTCTCTTTTTATCCTTGTTTAACATGACACAGGATTTCGCCTATTAAAAAAGACATGAATTTGTATAGTAACCGTTCCTTATTTATATTTTATGTAATACTTTGCTCGGGGCTAATTATATTCCGATTATGCTTTTAAATGATATAGAGAGTAATATACAATAAGATTAAGTAGAAATAACAACTACTTATTTTCATTTTGATCTCCGTACAATTTGTTTTCAAATATAATTTTGAAAATGTAAGATCGAAAGCCAGTGATTCATTTTTTACGCCGATTTTAATGTGGCGCACGGAAATATATTTAAAAACCCTGTTCAGTCAAAAAATTATTGATCTTGCAAAATTAGATTATTTTTGTTATTTTTTATGGAATTCGTCGTAGTTATATGCAATCACATGACCTAATAATAATTTTGATTTTGTACAAATTGTACATATTACTATTAAATTATTTAGTATCTATGTTACCACAAAAGATGTCGTTCACACAAATGCATTTTTAGATTAGCAGTATTAGGAATAGGTTAAGATCGTATGTTATATTTTTTTCACGTTTTACTTTTACTATGTGTATGTATATAATTATGAATATGTATTTTTCATACATACTGTTTCATACAGCACTATTTAAATACGTAGAAAGGTATAAGTGCCTAAATATAATGTTAGATCGGTTTTGTTTTTCAAAATTTTATGCTATATACATGGTGCATAATGCATTAGCTTCGCGCTATAATAGAAAATTACTGTGTTAAAACTTATCTGTGTCTAAATCTATTATTTAGTTTAAATCAATATTGTTGTAATGTAATTTATATACAAAATATTTTTACCTTAATAATTATTCGATGGGTTTTGATTTGAAATAATGTGGCAAATTTTATCGTAGTAAAGCGATGTAAAATAATTTTGACATAAATGCAATAAAATATTTTGAGTTTTAATTGATAGGTAGCTCCTATTTATGATTTTCTAGTCACTGCATGTTTTTGTATCGCTTAAATAAATCAATAAAAAAATGTTTGTTTTCTTTACTACAGGTTAAATAGCTTAGATTTATTATACACATAAACTTTAACTATAGCTTAAAAAAATATGTTCCCTTTAAATTATTAGGGTTTTCATTCGTAAAGGAAATGCCTTTACGAAGACAAACACTATATTAGGTACCTAATATGGATGGATATTCTGATATCAGGTTTTTTTTCACTGTCTCATTGGTCTAGTCCTAGTGGCTACTTTATAAGGCACAAACACTGGGTAAGGCCAATAAAGTTATTAGATTTTTACGCTGAAACATTTTCAGTAGCAGTCCAGATTGGAAGTTGCAGTGTTCATAATTTACCTCGCAAAGCACGTCTTTCCGATCATGTTGGATTCACATCCTATCGGTTTATAGGAGTGAAGTGTACTTGTGTTTACTATCACAAATGTGCGCTAGTCTTGTGCAGGTCAAAATTAGTCAGAAAGATATCATGAGGTTTTTTACTTATCGTTAATGTTATTTGTATATTTTATTAAAACTAGATAGTATGTTTAAGAACATATTTATTATTAAATCTATTTACATAATAAGTTACTGAAGGTACAAGTGTCAGCTGCAAAATACTTAGTGTTATCACTAATCATAAAAAGTGATAATTTAATTTAAAACTTAAAAAACAATATTTGTCAATTTTGAACAGAAATAGCTATTATACAATGTAATTTTTATTGAATTATATTAATAATGTTATTATTAATTAAATTATAATACTTTTACAACATTCAATTCAAGTAATTAGACCAAAGTATTGTTAAATGTCACAATAATCTTAGTTTAGTAAAAATTAACAAATATAATTCTATGTTACAAAATAAAATATAAATACACCTTCACCAAAAATCCTTTTGAGTATATAAAATTGGAATGTCATTTTTCAGGTTAGTATATATAACATAAGTAATAAAAAAATAGTGTTATACACTATAATTAAATATTAGTGAGATTACATGATTCAGGTATAAGTGGTTATACTTTTTAAAATTTAACAAGAGAGTCTTAAGTCTAAATTTAATGTTTGAGTCTCCGCTTCAATGGCAATGTAAAGTAATATAGTTAAAGCTTTAGCGCACAACATGCAACTCTATTGTTGAATTTTTTGAAAATACAACAGGTAACAACTCCTTATGGACATCTTCAGATAATTCGTGCCATGCACATTTACCAATCAAAGGTACTTCCTCTAAGGGAGGCCTGAAAACAACTAGCAAAGATAAGCAACAACCATCTGCTGAAGGGTCAGCTTCGACATTAAGGAGCCCTAAAGGTCTGTGTTGAGCAACATCAGCACCAAACATCTCTACCATAAATCTCCTCAAAGTTGAGTGCATACTTTTTGCTGGATTTATCTCACATGTGGGAAAGTGTAAAGTTGTTTTCTCACTCAATAATACATGTAATCTATTTGTACTTCTCTTTTTTATTAACACTATCAACCTCATCAAATCTTTTACATGTGGAACTGGTGCTGGCAGAATATTTTTATGCCATGACACTCCAGGATGACTTTGCTTGTATAATTTTGCTTTGTCAATGAGATGCAATATATCATTTGCTCTTAGGGATATTTCTTGCAAATTGAAAATCCACTTTGCTTGTAGAGATTCTTTGTCTGCTTTTGCAGGAGTTTTGAGTTCACCTCCAATAACTTTGCCTGTTAATACAAATCTAAACCATGTTCCACCAGCTGTTTCAACAACTAATAAAGTATCAGCCCTAAAGTGCAAGCCAGTTTCTTCCAGCACTTCCCTAGCAGCAGCTTGTACAATCGTCTCACCTTTCTCCATTCTGCCTGCAGGAAGATACCATTTTCCAGCACAACTTTCTTTCGCTTCTTGCATCAAAAGCAATTCCTCTCGATCATTGATTATCACACAAGCAACAACGTATGTTACGTTGCCACCTAGCACAGGTTTAAAATTTGAAGGTGTCGTTGGTGTTATACCTTGGGATTCAGCAACAGAATTTTGATCGGCTATGGTAAAGTCACAAAAATCATTCTCATCGCCTTCAAGACCTTGGCCATCCAAAAGCTTAGAAATAGAAGAGTCGACTTGGCGCGACATAGTTACCTACTTTTTCTAATGAAAAAGCGTCTCTAATAATTTACAATAGGTGGTTCGGAATGTTTGCTTTATAACAATGTTTTTATTGGTAAATTATAATTACCTTAGAACATCACCACATTAACACTTTAATTGTTTGTGTATTTACAATTTACACGCACATTGTTAGTATTTTGGTATTTGGGTTGATTATGTCAATTTGTCAATAATTTATGTTCGATTAGAGATGTGTACTTCATTTAGATCGGCTAAGGTTTTTATAAAACAGCCTCATAAGTCATTTCGTTTAATTTTGTCTTTTAAGTATACGATATCATATCTACATAGTTTATTAATTACAATATGTAAAACATATACCTTTAAAAGGTACTAGTATTGGCAGTTTTATACAGACCCACATGTGAAGAGACGTCATTATTTTTTTTAATATTATTAATTTAACTTTGGACTACTCCCTATTAAAATGGAAAAATAATAAGTTTAAACATACTATATATGAAGAAATTAAATCGAAGTAAAACTGTTATTCAATATTCAATAAGTGTTTTTTTTGCTAATTTAAGATACGAATAAAAAATATTCTTTAAATTTGTTATTAAAGATTAAATTATTTCAGTTTTATTACATTTTTTTTAATGATTTTGTTATTTTTCGAGTTAGATAAAATGTTTCATCTGTTAAATGTCATTGTTGACATTTTACATAATTGTCAATTGAATTTTTAAATCATAGGAGTAAAGTCAAACTTAAACCAAAATAATAAAACAATCCGGTCTTAAAAGTAAAGTAAGAACTGGTTTTGGGTTATAAATAACAAAATAGAAATATTGTAATGTTATGTATCTTATATAGAGCTAAGGCTTAATAACATGACTTTAAAAAATGAAGATTATCAAGAGCATACTAAAAGGTTACGTTTCAAGAGTATAGCAAATATTCAACAATGCCCTGGTGATATCATTGACAAAAGTGGAAAAGAAATAAAAAATAAAGGTTTGCTATATATATAATGTACAATTTGTTGTATGTATATTCAAATTTCATAATTCAGTATAATAACATTGATTGTTATCATTTACACAGATGGAGATAAAAGTGCTTCTCTTTTTACCTTTTTGCACGTCGAACTCACAAGAGGGTATTTATTGGAACATGATGAAGAGAGATTCTCTGCACGGAGAGAGAAAGTTTATTCCTTTATTAAAATTCCTCAAGAATTAGAAAAATTCATGGCTTATGGATTTTTCCAATGTGCAGATTCTTTGTTATTTGTTTACACATTCTTGCCTTTAAGATTTGTAATGGCTTTTTGGTCATTTATTAACAGACTTTTTAGGCAATGTTTTGGGTAAGTTCAAAACTTTGAGGAATGTTTTATACATAATATTGAAGACAATAATAAATATCTCATAGTCTGTTTAATTATTTCAGATTTTATTCTAGAAAAACCATACTTAAGCCAGCCGAGACATGTGATGTCCTAAAAGGGTGCATTTTGTTAATATGTAGTATATTAATGTGCTACATAGACACTAATATGATGTATCACTTAGTGAAGAGTCAAAGTGTGATGAAGTTGTATATATTCTACAACATGTTGGAGGTAGGAGATAGATTGTTCTCTGCCTTTGGACAGGACACAATCGATGCACTGTTCTGGACAGCCACTGAGCCTAGAGATAGGAAGAGAGAACATCTTGGTCTTATTCCACATTTAATTTTTGCAATGACTTATGTCTGTATCCTTTTAAATATATTATATGCTATGCCCATTACTACTTTTCTTATTAGGATTTGTTGTAGTTTATTAAACTAATAATAATTTAATATCTCAACATAGTGATTGAAAATTTAAAAAATAAAATTATACCTAAAACTTTAGAATCAGAGTGTATTATAGTAGTTAGTTATTTTTTGAGGACAGAAATAAAGCCTACGTAATAATCGTACATATGTGATAATCACAACTTCATTATAATGATTTGTGAGATAATTTCCTTATAACTATTGCAGTTCTTCACAGCTTACTAGTGTTGTTCCAAGCCACAACACTAAATGTAGCTTTTAATTCTAATAATAAAAGTCTTTTGATAATTATGATGTCAAATAATGTAAGTATTTATTGATGTTTCTAGTAAAAAATTTAATAAGAGATTCCAATATTTGTCATTGTTATTTAATTTGGGTTTATTATTCATCTCATGATCAGCGACTAAGAAAAAAAAAGTAAGGTAACCTGCATGTGTTGGATGTAATTAATCTACCTATAATCTAATCTAATTTGTATCTACCAACTTGTGTTTTAGTTGTTTGGTGGTATAAGCTCCAAAAATTCTCCTGAAGAGTAAAAGAGGCCTTAAAAATATATATGCAGAATGCACATTTAGCTTCAAATGTTTGTTTCAGTTTGTTGAATTAAAAGGAAGCGTTTTTAAAAAATTTGACAAGAACAATCTCTTTCAAGTTTCGTGCAGTGATGTAAGAGAACGACTTCATTTATCCGTGCTGCTTTTCATAGTGGTCCTTCAGACTATGAAAGAATATATGTGGAAAGAAGAAAGGTTCTGGATATTAGCTCCTGACTGTGTGCTTGTTCTTACTTTTGAAGTCATAATTGACTGGGTGAAACATGCATTCATCACAAGGTATGAGAAGATTAATATTTAATATAACATTGTAATGTAGAATTTAGAAAACATTGTTTTCTGTCTAGCGTAGTTGTAGTACACAAAATAGATTTTTATAAAATGTGTACTTTTATATGTTATAGTGTAAGTAAAACTATGCTGAAATAAAAAGATATGCTAATTCAATAACAGAGGTGCTGGGTTCAAACCCCAGGTTCGCCATTTCACTGAAAGAATAGAAAGTGAACTTGTGTTTGTGCACTTAAATATATCCTGCGCAGCTTTCAGTCTCTCTTCAGTAGGTCCGCCGTGGCCGAAATCATCCAGGATAACAGCATTATACAATTTTATTCTATTAAAATTCATTATTTATTTATTAAAAGGTTTAATGAAGTTCCTTATGGAGTGTATAGAGAATACACAGTTAGTTTGGCGTATGATGTTGCACAGACTCGGCAGAAGTATGCGTTCAGTGACCACTCGGATCTAGTTGCGCGGAGGATGGGTTTCATTCCACTGCCTCTTGGAGTTGTTATTACGAGGGTTTTAGTGCATGCGGTCAAAGTTGACGGGTGAGTGATTTCGGTTATTTAATATGGTTTTAAAACTTTTCATTCATTACTTTCATATGGTAGAAGCATTAAGAATTCAACACTGTTAAAACTGAGATTCAAGTATGAAGATGCCGTGTGATATGTCCCTTGTGCCTGTAATTGCACTGGTTTACTTAATGCAAAGATAAACCAATCTTAGTTTTACATATATCTTGCGTCTAATAGATCTGCTATATGTACAAATTATGCATAACAACAGTTTTTGTTTAATATATGTTTAATTATAATACAACACTATTCTACTTAACGATAAAAATCTTATTCAATTTTAATTCAACTTCCAAAGAGCCGGTAACAATTTCACAGATAATCAAAAAGAAAATTAATAAGACAGTTTTTTTTCTGTAATTGCTTACAGATTAGCAGCGGTGCTATTAATATTCATAGCATATTTGTGTTTAATATCAATAAGGGTGCTCGTGTCTATAGTTATACTTGGAAAAGCTTGTGATTTAATTACACAACACCAGAGCGAGAAATGTGACAGTCACCACACTACGCCTAAACGGTAATAAATAAAGGGACTAATTGTAAAAATACTAACAAATGTCTTTGTTTTATTTTATATTGTGAATATTTTAATATTGACTGTATTGTTAAATAACAAAAAAAAGATTTTTAATAGATTGACTTGACTTATATAAATATTAAGTATTAATATTCGAAATATTTGTGTATTATTTTATATAAAAATTAATAATATTGCAGAGAACAAAAAGATTCAAAAGAATTTCCATATACTCAAAAGACTCCTGAAGCTGAATCGACAGAAAAGAAGCCGGTACAGCTTAAGTTTCTTATACCAGAGAATGTTATGGTAAGTGCTTAAAGTAGCAACTAAGTTCTCTTACCTATATGAAATTACTTATAACGTCGGAGTATATAACTAACATAATAAGCAATTTCAATAAAAATAGACTTAAGTTAGTGGTTCTCTCTATTACTATTTAGATCTGTATTTAGTAGTAAGTAGCTACTAACTACGACACGTCTTCCGTGCGGTGTAATTAATTAATAGTAGAAATTCATAATATCTAAATATTATGTACTAAAACCTTCTCCGAAACGCGCTACATTTTCTAGTATAAGTTATATGTATATATGATTATTAGTTTTTTTAGTTCGACATCTAATACAGTATATGCACAATTAGGTTCACATATCAGTGATAGTTTTTTGTTTGTATTCCAGATAGAACCGCTAGTGGATGCGTCGGCTGGGGCGGCTGCCATTTTCTCAAACAGTGCAATAGATTTGAATGGAGTTTGTTATCTTAATGACAAAATGAATGTCCAAGTTAAACAGGAACCAGCGGAGTATATCGAACCGGATTTGGTAAGATGGATCATAAACATTTCTTTCATATAGTTGCCAGTTAAATTTATGTATTGCAAGTAAAAAAAAATTATCGGCAATCGCTTGCATGTCACGCCAGCCGAGCCAAGTGAAGCTAAAGTATAATTGAAAATATCCACCAGGATGTCAGTCGCAGCGCACCCGATATAAAAGCAGCGGCGGCGGTCAATGAAGATTCGGTCGAGCGTCCGCAGTCTCCGGACGCAGAAGGACTCAAGAGGCGCGCAGAGTCCGAGCCTAACCTCGCAAAGAACGACGACCAAGAGGCTACGTAACATAATCCGACCAACAACATATATTAGGGACCTACATCGAGTCAGAAGTGAGCTATCAGTGCCGCGAGATCCTTTGCAAAGCTGCAGCCACACCGAACATGTGCGATAGTCATTTTTTAACTGTTTTGCGTCGCATTAAGTGCGCGCTTGCACAAGTGTTGCTACAGCCTTACAGATGGACATTGTAAAGCTTTTATACACGGCACTGAATAAGAAGCGGTACATCTCGGTAGCGTTCTCCTCGTATATAACAATAAATTAAACTTATATACTACTCACCGTTGTTTCACGATTCGTTGCGTATAAAAATGCAAAGGACATTATAGCAGCGGTGTCGCATCTTCTGTTGCCGTGTGCAAACAGCCTATCTTACCGGTTACTCTAGTTCGATAGACGCGTTCCACTCATAAAATTTCTAGTGAGAAAGATATAGAAGAAATTTTAGGCTTATAACGAATATTCGGATACAATAAAATATTTATTAACTAAATAAATATTATAAAGTAATTACCTAAAGCTTTCTATATACCTAAACCTTACTGATCAATATAACAATGACCTTGAACCTTGTATCTTGTATTTTTTTTTGGTTCAATAGAAACTTTCAGATAATATTATATTTATTAGACAATACCATATATAGTAGTCCATACATCTATTAGGATAGAACTTAGTACAGTTTTGTCAGGACAGTTGACATCTACAAATTATTTAAACATAAAACAAAGTACTTATTTATTAACAAAGTATTTAATTTATTTTCTAAAAGAATATAGCAGTGTATTATTGTTACATATTCGCAATTGTCAATTAATGTATTCGTCCCCTCGATGATGATGGAAACGACGTAAGCGCCCGCACATGTCGAACATGACTTATAGCGTAATTGAAACCGATATAGTTAATAATAATTACAACATTATTTAGTGTCAATTTAGTTCTTAGTAGTATGTTTAAAAAAAAAACATTTTTGAGAAAAATTATTTCGCTGATGGTTATTTAAGAAGTACCGAAGACAATATTCGTTATAGGCTTAATATACAAACTGTATACGTTTATTCCAATCTTATAGAAAATGCAAACAATTTAAACAAACTATTTTTCGTATTTTTCATTTAATATTTATAATTTATATTTTTTTTAAATGATTTTTGTAATACTTTGTTAACTTAAACACCATCGGCCATTGTCTTGCCATGTCTAACTTGAAATATACAACAAAAATAGAAAATTAATAGTCAATAATATAGCTTAAATAATATTTGATATTTAATAGTTATCATTTTTATTGATTATCGAAATTTGAATAATTATTGTTAAAAATTATTGTTGTTCATATTGTTCCTTGTATTAAAATATACATATAAAAATATAAAACAACACTACAAAATCTAGTAGAAGCTAAAGGAATATTGTATTATGCCTACCTACATAATTAAAAGCGCGAATTAAAAAAAAAACTAAAGGACGCGTAAATAAGAAAATAGACTGGCACTATATCCTATAGGAATTTTGTTTTCTTACCAGATGTAGGAAACCCTAATAATAAAACATACAAAATAACAGAGGTAATAGTTTTATTACAATACAATATAGCTCCAATAATTGTGATAAAATAACCACTGTTTAGATTGTATCAACAAATTGCAAGTAAAATAAAAATATAAACGGCATCACTAATACACAATCAGTCTTCTAGACCACTTTTACAAAATATTCGGCACATGAGAATGATGACTAATAAATATATTAATTAAAAGCAATATTTCACTAGGCCTCATATTGATACTAATGATACTTGGTTACATAGTTTGCATTTTGTATATTTCCGACTATAAAAAGTCGTTATTTAATAAATACAATAACAATTCCATGTTATTTACAATTTTAAAAATAAAATAAATAAAAAAGTTTATACAGTTCATAGATAAAAAAGACAAACAAAATTAAACTAGCACAGAGTTTGTTAATTGGACAGTTTTTTTTTTATTACAAATATGTTGTGATGTTCATATTTTATGTTGTTATAGTGATTTTTGTTAGATTTATTTTACGGTGTGCTAATATTAGGAAGTATTTTTTGGGGTTTGATGGACAGTCATCAATTAAATTTAAATTAAAAAAAAACGGAGAACAGGGCGTGAGGATTTAGCCTTATCAGATCTTTATTGAAGATGATTAGCACAAAATTGGTTTGTAAAAAAAATACATTTGACAATGTTTATAATAAGTGTTCCTATATGAAATAAATATTTAGATTAATAATTTTATATTTTTGAGTCCTTTATTAAAATAATTATTTTGTTAATATTATCAACTGATTTATTTAAAATGTACGTTACATAAACTATTTTGTCTTGTACATGTAAATATAAGTTTTTATTAGTATTTTATTACAATATGTTTTTTTTTCTTTATAATTGAATATTAAATTGGTTTGGATTTAAAAATCTTTGCCAGAGAAGAGAAAAAAACGAGTTCTATTTATGGTAAAAGTTAAAATGGACCTTCTATTGGATTTTATATTAATAGTTAAGTTTTAAATATATTTTTTTTTGTTATTTTAAATTATAGTGTTTATTTAGGTCATCACATATTAAAAAATAAATATTTAAATGCTATATTTAGCTTAAAATGAAATCTTAATCATTTGATTTTATACATAAAAAACGATTGACAAGCATCAATGCCGCCGTACGCCGATTACGCCGCCGCTGGGACGCTTTAAACCGTTGCAGTGAATCCTCGTGTTTATCGTTACAACTTACAAACAGTGCAAAAAAAACAGCAACACAAGTAATTAAAAAAAAAAACAGATTGAATCTTCGTTTTACAAACAACATTATGCCTTATCGACAGACTTATGTGGCTTTGGTAAACTATTTAAAGTTATGGTTTCCTTTTCACATCATTAGATAAAAGTTTGATATGAATCATTTGTCTAAAGCGCTAATGAACAACACTTCGTAAGCGCTATTCGCTATAAGCAAAGTTTCATTTAAAAATGTTGCTATATTTTTCATAAAGGATTTGGTGTATTAGATTTTTTTAATAATTATGCATTTAATAGATAAACTACTACTATTTTTACACAAATTAATTACAAATGATATTATTTTGTAATGAAATTAATTATACTAAACTGTATTATTTATATAAAGCAAATATTTATAACATAAAATATGTACATTCTTGGGCAGCTTAATAAGTAACCTAAGAGTCTCATAGTACTAAGTTTGGTCGTCCCTTAATCTTGTAATATATTTAGGAAATTGTATTAAATTAAATACATCAACATATATTCATTAGATTTCGAGTTTAGTGGTAACATACAATGACAAACATCTTTCATTATCCCATTTGTGGTCTATAGTTTAACTTATCAATATTAATTAATTTGATATCCATGATCAAAATGAAAGAAGAACATACGTTGCGGTTGTAAGAACCAGATGTTATTTATTTCAATACCTGATTCCAATCGAAGAAGGAAATAAAGATAAACAAACCTTAAATTTACATATTCCATGCGATTTGTCAATAGTTCCGCTTTATTATGAAATCCAAACAGTTTCTGATTAATGTATCCTTATTTATAATACACTATTCCAATTAACTAAGCATATCCACTTTAATTTTTTTCCAATGTTTTGATAACAACTTCAGCGACATTCGATACGCTTTTTTCGCGAATCCATAGTGAATATCATAGATTATCTAAGATCTCGACCGACCAATGATATCGCCCCAATTTGATGTCAAAGTTGTTTATTTGTATTTACCTACTCCTCTTTTGGTTGGAATAGGCTTTAGCGATTCTTCAGAGATTCAGATAAGATCAGAGAAGACGCAGCTTAGTTAATCATATATATAATTCTACAAAATTCAATTACCTAATATAGATTTGATCAGTCGAATGAGGATTTTTTAAATATACTTTTGCATAACATAGAGGTTTCTATGAATGAGTCAGTTAATGAATCACGCGTCAGTTTTATTGTCATTTTTTATAGGTAAATATTTATTTGAAGTGATTTCTAATCTAAGCAATAGTAGAACATAAAGAGTTATATAGGTCTTTTTTTAATTGGACAGTAGAACGCAAAGAAAATGGATCGTTATCAAATTAAAAATACATAAGACAATCGAAATCATTATTTTTTTTTATTTATACATTTAAGTTTTAACCTTTTTTGGTCATTTGTATAAGTTACCAAAAATAAATGTTAAGAACACGGCCTTAATTATAAATGTTGTTTAGGGCGTGATTAGTTAAAAAATGCTGTCTTCTTCTTTCGAATGTCAAATAGAGCCAAATCAATAATGACGGAAACAACGAAATCAGGGTTTTGCTAAACAGCCGTTAAGCAACGTATATAAGTAAGGCTGTCAATATTTAATTCAAAAAGGACTTCGGTAGTTGTTTTGGGCTATTGTTTTATTTTTTGGAGAATTCGTATTAAAATATAACTAAACACTTTCGTGCGCACGTGTTACACACTTGTACAGTACTATATTTAACATGCTACTGTTGTTCAGTATGTTGCCAACTAAATAATTCTTTTCAAGCAATTTACCGTGCGACTTGGCATGTTCCAAATTTGTTCCTAGCCATAGGTCAAATGTAATAAAAAACATATTTAAATTTTTCAACAATTTGTATTTTCGCACCTTAGGTGAATTTTCATATTAAATAAAAATGTTCTTTTCTCTTATATACACATTAAATTCAAATGAAATCAGAGTGTATTTACAAATATATTAAATAGAATTTAGTAAAAATTAGTGAGATTTAACAATACCTAAGTAGACTTAAAACTATCTAAATTTAGAACATCAACAACATCTTTCACTCCAGTGAAATACATAAGACAGCTTAAATTTTAGGTAATCATACAGAAAATTCGTACACTTCACCATCAAGTGAACACCATGAATATATTTTTTCATTTGTTTTTATAGTCATTAAGAGCTAGAGAATAACCTGAAATGTAACTAATGGCGAGAGTTCCGCAACAGAGCTGGAATATAATAAAGGTTTCAACAATGTAAGTAGGCGCTGTCCCGTGGTCGCAGCGAGCGGCCGGCTACCATAGGACGCTCAACATGGTATCATAATACAAAATGTATATCAATAACTTTAACGCGATGCAACATTACATAAAATGTTTAAGAATTTAGTCTTCTCAGTTTCAATTTTCACTTGTTTTACTAACACGAATACGCTTTATTAAAACCTATCTACGCTAGCCTTGCCTAACAGAGACCACGTCTCATCTACAGTAGTAAAAACATTATAAAGTCGTACACCACATCCTTATCAAGTATACTTTTGTAAAGGTGTACATTAGCGCGCGATTCCAGCGCCGGTGACTTCAGTTCGGTTTAGACGTGCGGCTGAAGAGAGAGACGGGACACATGATTTCGTAAAAACGCAAGGTAGACCGACGCTACCTTAATACGCGGTTAGACATAAGAGACGTGTGTTAGTTATATTATTGTCAGATATCTTAATTAATAACGATTGTATTATATTCGAAAGGCCCACCCTGTTGTATATTTATCACTTTTTTTAAGGGTGACTCTATTTTTGTTCTAACTTGATTTATTTACATATTGCAGTTCACTTGCTTAGCGAGCAATTCAACAATTTATTAAATAAATAACGTCCTATTGAACTTTTATACAACCATGTTTAAAGTTGAAGGCTTTTAATATAGATATATAGATTCGTATATTTTGAACTATAAATATGTTAAATTATTTGTGCTCTATATATTAAATATAAAACAATTATAAATGATACTGTTATATTAATTAACTAATCGATGTCAATGACTGCAAACGATATCCTCAGTCCACCGAAGTAGATCAAATGCGCTGAATATTTACTACATATATGAAATTTCAGCTGTTATGAATCAAACACGATTATACACCATGGTATTTATATCTAAATAGAAGACTTGAGTATTATTAACGGGGGCCCTCGCTATATTTGCACATAATTAATATTGATTAAGAGATCAAAATTTAAATTCTACGAGCTTAATAACTTTACTAAATTAGTCTAATTATAAAAATAAATAAATAAATAGAATTGGAAGAATGTAACAGAAAAAAGTGCATAAAAAGTAAGCCGGATTTAGAGTTACAGAGTAGAAGATCTATTTAGTCGGTAAGTATAAAACCAGATGATTGAGCAAATTTTGTTAAACAAACGTTTGAGCAAGAAAAGATCATGACAGCAGCTGTCGAAAATAAGAGGAATGGGTTTCTTAGTTGACGGTCAAGAGCAAACTTTAGTCGACATTCTCACACCCATATCTTCGACTAGAAATTTTAAAAATAAAATAAGATATTTATAATAATAATTATCACTTAATCAGCAGTCGTGTTACACTTAGTATTAAATCAAATTGCCGTGGCACGTGGTAAAGTTAAATAATGGCACAGTTTCACGTTAGTTTTGTAAAGTATAAGAACATTAATATACTACATTCCTACTTAATAAATAAGAAGACAGTTTTGTCAGAAAATGTTTGCCATAAATTAATGTAACATCAATAGAAGGTAAATATTTTAATAGTAAACAGTACCTATCTACGCTCGTTAATCTATAAACCTATATTAGCAACTGGCAAATATTTTCTGAACTGAAACTTTCTGCAATAGGCCTATGACATATCACTTCTCAACGATCACTTCAGCACACATATGAACTTGACCTTACGGTCAATAACAATCTTAGACATTTGTAATGTTTAGCTAAAGACTATCGTCAGACAGAAAGATATGTGTTAGTGCTACACCGAATATATCGGGGACGTAGTCACGTAATCTTCCGTCGCGCTGGACACTTTAAGCCACATCACTTCGTAGTTATATTTGTTCCCAGTCTAATTCATTCAATTATCCTATCTAATTAAAATAAATACATCAAGTTGATTGTTTCTATCGTAATAGTTACAAATATGTATAAAAAGTTATATAAATTTCAGTGAATTTACAAATGTAGAGTTAATAAAGCTTCGTTAAAGACAACTTCTTTACAACTATTCGATGAAATTATTTAATAACTTCAACGTGAAAGTAATTAACAGTTCATTTATCCGCGGGTGCGGATCTCGCGACAGAGGCGGGCGCGTCCTCACTGGAATGTGCGGGCGAAGGCGCCGGCGACGGCGCGGGCGCGGTGGAAGTCGCTGCGGCAGAGCCGGAGACGGCGGGCTAGAGCGGCGCGTGCGGGTGCGGCTCGTGGTGGTGCGTCGGCCCGCCACCTCCACGCTCCCGTTTCAGTCGTTGCTTCAAATGCACTTTTGCGTGGCGTTTTTTCTCATCCGACCTTGCGAATTTACGCCCGCATACATCGCAAGCGAATGGTTTTTCACCTGTATGCGTTCTCACGTGCGTCGTCAAATGGTCAGATCGACTGAACGAACGCATGCAGATGCGACACTGGAACGGTTTTTGGCCTGTGTGAATGCGAATGTGCCTCGTCAGCTCGTCCGATCGTGAAAATCTGCGATCGCATCCCTCCACAGGGCAGGCGTAAGGCCGCTCGTGAACAGGCGTCTTGCTCGGACGATTAGGATACTTGCGAGGTTTAACAGCAACTAATCGAAGGGGCTGAGCGCTCTGCTGATATACTTGAGAAAGAATTTCGTGACCTTTACTCGTGGACTGGTTGAATTCGGCTAACTGAACAGGCCTATCACCGGCTGGACTAGGATAAGGCTCTCGTTTGGGTATTCCTGAGGGTCCGGGAGTTGGCTGCGGTGCACTAGCATATTCTTGTGATTCCCACGAATGTTGAGGTTGTTGTTGCGGCTGAGGTCGATATTCACAGTGTTGTTGCGGACAAGCTTGCGGAGGTTGACAATAAGAAGGCTGACATTCAGGAGGGAGTAGTTCAATGCGTTCTTCGTACTCTTGTTGAAAATATTTATCGACGCTACCTGGGCCGGGACCAGACGGTAGCAGCCACTGTAGCGGCGGCGATGGGGCGCGTTTGCCACCCATCGGTGTTGCATATAGTGAGGCGCTTGCGCTTGACGCATTACTGGCGTCCTCAGCGCGCGCTCCAGGAGACAATGAAGCCTCATGTTTGTGTCGCCGCGGCGAACATCCCAGCGACAACTCATCGCCTGGCAAAGTACCTGAGACAAAATTAAAAAATAAAATAAGTAAACCTTCGTTGGAAAAGACAAACATCACAGAAAATAAATAATTATCACTGCTAATCATTCAAATCCATTAGCCAAATGGACATCAGTATCAGTAATGCAAGTAAATATAAATATGCACGAATAAAAATTAGCACATGTCATTTTTATAATAATTTTTTTTTAGCTTATTATGAATGTATTTTTTCTTATTTTCTACTTTATAATAAATAGTCGTGTAGGTATATTACGTATTGAGAAGGTGGATATAATGCGAGCAGTGTATAATGTGATTTATTTTATCTAAAACAATTGCTGTGCTATGTAAGGCAATACTAAAAAGACATGCTCTTGGAAATACAGTAAGTAGGTATCAAGTACCTATTTCTTGATGAAATAATTAAAATGAACTTATATAAATATCTCGGGAGGTACTTGTTTAATTAAATTCGACATTCTAATGATATCTAATAAGAAAGCTTTACCGAAAGTCGGCTTTACACAAATTTAGGTATTTATTTTTCGTTTCGACGTCGATATCTATATGAGATATTTGATTTTATATTTCATAGATTTTGTTTTGGATAATAATGTGCACATGTTTACAAATATTTTGCGTATTTTGTAACGGGCTAGCGGATGTAGCGATAAGTGACGGATGTCGATAGCTCTATCGCGGCGAAACTGACACGCTCTCCTGTTAACCAATAATCATCATCTAACGTGGCTCCTGTATTTCTGACATTATCCCGTTTTATTATTTTAATTTTGTGGTAATTTATATTGATATTTTATTTTCAAAAGCATATAATAATTATTAAAAAAAAACTTACATATTTATAATATATAGGTATCGTTATAATAGGATATCGTTTTCTATAGTTATAGTTATTATGAATATGTAAACCAAAGTGTCAGACAAAGTATTATTAAATGTTTGGAAATGTTAAATTATGATCTATTTAGTAGAAAAGTACTATTAAGTATTTTTTTTAGGCATTAGCCTACATTTAGTTATACCAATATAAATTTATAATATGCATTTTATTTTTATTATTAACTACTACTTATATTTTTATCCCATTACACAATGTTTTTTTTTAATTGAAAATAATATCAAATAATTTAATAGGTAAATAAATTTAGATATAGAGATAAATGTATAAAGATACAAATATGAATTATTCATTGAAGAAATGTAAAATAGTTACCAATATACAGGGAAAACTACCACAAAACGATCAAAGACATGATAAATTATCACTTGGATACACTTGATACACGATTAAGGTGCGACGTGTGCCGACGGAAAATCACAATGAAACCTTTTCATTCAAGAATCAATATTGATCCGTCCGTATGACACGGCTCAGCGAACTTTCGATTTCACTATAGGATAGAACACTATATATTCCAACTGCGATAAACCTATTACGACTGTTATATCTATTGATTTAATAAGCCCTGAACTTTTAAAACACTGTGCAGAAACATACTGTCGTGAAAATCACTTGGGCGTGCAAAATATTTCAAAAAACGCGGCGTGTCAAGAAAAGTGCAATGTTTATTTACAACGTTATCAGTGGGAAGTCGCCCGGGGCGATTCCCACATTCCCGCCTGTGATGCGGTGGCGTGCGGCGTGCGAGATGGACAGTGCGTATTGGGACGCACCTGATATAGGTGGAGGCTCGAGCAGACTCGGGAAGAAAGCGGGCAGATCTGATGTGGTGACAGGCGTGTTGAGGTCGGCTGGTGCGCCGCCGGTCGTCAGTGCTGGCGCCGGCTTGAGCGCACAATCGAAGCCGAGAGCTCCCACATCCGCCAACGAGAGAAGGTGCGGGCCGTTCGGGGGCTCCACGTCGGTGCCCATCCCGTCCGGCACCACCTGCTCCTCGGCCCACGGGCCGAGCGGTATTACGAACAACGCCAGCGTGAAAACGGCCTCTCACGCGGCCGGTGCGAAAGGGACTGGCGCCGCGCGACCCCGCAACGCAGTTTTATCAATGGAACCGCGGTCCCATATTCGGTAGCGGCGCGCGCAGTTCCACCAATCGTGCAGCTGTGTGTTCCCCCCCCGGCTGACGTCACCGCCCGACGCCGCCTACCGCCCGCGCCACCCCCCCCCAGCGCCCGCCGCCCCCCGACTCCACTCGTGACTCGCCGCTTATCGCTCTCGCACTCGCTGGATTCTCCATTGTGTTACCTGATGTCTAGTATTTACGTGTCCATCCGTAACGATCAATAAAATATATTTTTATTGGTCGTAAACAAGTAATTTTACATATTTTTACCAAATGTAACCTCTGTACACAAACACCGTAATACGTTATTCCTAAAACTTTATTTACCCAAG
The DNA here is from genome assembly GCA_905147175.2 of Nymphalis urticae. Classification (NCBI taxonomy): domain Eukaryota; kingdom Metazoa; phylum Arthropoda; class Insecta; order Lepidoptera; family Nymphalidae; genus Nymphalis; species Nymphalis urticae. The sequence continues at coordinate 2,984,236 of LR989994.1, read as the reverse complement.
TAATGCAATAACCAACCTAAGCGAAAAGAACACCTTTTGTGCACATATTTTTGTATTTCTTATTTTATTGGCTTATTTTTAAATTGATGTGGTATCAAATAATTAGTTTAAATTAAATAAATAAATAATGGAGACAGAATATCTGTTACCTCGTAATAGAAAAAAATGCACGAGTATTAAGTGTTTTGAAACTCGATGCACTTTGTATGTTCGTTATGTCACGCTACAATGTTGGCGTACGATATGGGTAAGGTTTCTGCAGAAAATTATCCAAGGTTGGAAATATGAAGGTAAAGATAGTAAAAAAAAAGAACCAGAGCTTAAAGCATTAGGTTTAGAAAGATATTAATAAATTAAATATAGGTATTTTTTTAAGTATTTTCCATCTGTAATCTTTTTTTAAAAAGGAATTTTATTCATGGCAAGCGTATAAGTCGAATCATGATTGGTAGAGTTAATGTATGGTAATGATTGTATCAATTACTAATTGGCGGATTGTGTCAGCTTGTGCTTGTTGCGTTGCAAATGAATACAGTATTGGTGAGTGGGTGTTAACTTACCTGGTAATGTTAATTAATGACTATTTCCAATTAAGACATTATTTTTTTATAGGTATCTAAAGGTATATGGTACGTTGTTGCGTTTCTAATTAGGTTAATAATCATTTTTTATTTTTACCATTTTTAAGAGTAAAACGATTTATTATAATTTTTTTTCTTTAAAGCCAACTTATTTGAATGTATTCAATTTATTTTGAATTATGTTGGTTGTCATGTATTTGAAAAGTAGAACAGATGAGCGGCGCATATATTTTTTAAGACAAAAAAAATCAAATATATCAAATATGCGACTAGCTTTGTACGAGTTTCTGTTTTCAATTTAAAACGTAATAATGTTGTGTCCGTAAAATATACAAACTTGCAGAACAATAGCAAGTTCGTGTGTATTGTAAAGGATGCAATATGGAGTGCAAGAACTGTAAGGACAATGGCCTGGGTGTGCGGTGGCCGCCGGTAGCCGAGACACGCCGACGCCGATCGGGCCCACATGCAGCCACTAACCCAATTATCGCGTAACGGAGACGATAAAGAAAAATAACAAACCCACGATTTCACCGACGTCTAATTATAGCGCGCTATTTGTGGGTGCGCGGGCGCAGGCGGCATAGCGTGGCCGCGATGTCAGGGCTATTCCTGGCCGTCAGCTGACGCTCCCGCGCCGGCCCGAGAGCGCTCGTAAACACCACGCAACCGATTGACGTAAAATGCGAACAATCGAGTTTTCAGCAGGTGAATCACGAGATGAAAACGTCCCTGCGGGAATCATACTATTTTTAACTTGACTACTTTTGGTTCGGACTTCGGAGGCGGGGTTCTATTTCGGCACGTTATCCTAATACCCGTTGTCTATTTAAATCGCGTGACTGTTTCATTACTTTTGGTTTGTTGATTTTTTCACGTACGTCATAGATCTGTGAAGTGGTGGAGCCGAAGATGAACACTGTACGTTTTATTGAAAAGGAATTTATTTTTCATATTATTCTTTTTAGAAGTAAGTAGCATTATTGTGCTACTTTACTTATAAGATTTAAAAAATATTTTTTTACATTACACATAAATAATTGACACACATAAGTACTTAGTACCTATCTTCCTATTTAGTTCGAATAACTTAATTTTCGTATTAAAATCGACCTTGACAGTGTGAGCACATGAATGGATAAAAAATGAGACGTCACAATATGTGTGATCACGTTAGTGTATAAGTTAAGTGTTCGTAGGTTGAGAACAAACAGTTGTATTGGCTAGTGCTGCCTACGGCCGGTACGGGCGCCGTCGGTGGGTGTCTTACACTAGCCATTGCTAGTAAAAGATATGTAGGTAAGTCTGGGTAGACACTACGAGTGACGTGTAATAAATGAGTATGTAAAATTCTACACTTGCATTTATCTCATATCAAATCCTTTAAACTGACAATAAATAAAAAAAATGTTGGAAATGTATAAGAATACAAATATAAATGTATAATACTATTTCCTTTTTTTTGTGAGAAATAATTTGATTAATTTTTTTAAAGAAATATTATAAAAATTTAAAAAATATATATGTATATTATCTTTCATATATTTTCATACATGAAATTCAATGCAGTCATAAAACGTTATTAACTTTCTTTATGATTGATGTGTTTATGATTTATGTTTTAGGTAGGTATATAACTTCAAACCTTACAAAAAAGCATTTTTAAAAGTTTCAGTTATATTTAACGAATTAATAAACGGCCAAGTGAATATAAAGCTATTACAGGTTCAAAATATGGATTTTACGGCGAAGAAACGTCAAGAGTTAGGTCCTCTTTTTTTCAAATGAAATACAAAACAAATTATTTTAATAAAAGTTATGTCTTGTATGACAATCAACTGTTTAACTCAATTGTTTATCACATTTTATCATCTACATATTCTTTTTTTGTATATTATTAATATTTTTATTAACATAAAATTAAAATTTACTAATAGGAAGATCAATAAACGAGAGATCTGCAGTGAAGGTAACTTTAGATATTAAGCTTAATATAACACTTCACAATTAAAAAGTATTTGTTCGATGTGAATGTATCAGTGCTTATTACTATTAGAGTTTGTAATAATAAATAATTATAATAAATTTGAGTTTATAATGCGGTGAAGATTAACATTATTATACACTCATCATCATAACTAAATGTCATCGTCTCGTTATTTTGGCAAGCTTGGCCGCTGACTATTATTAAATGTTACAAAATTTTCGGTGACAGAGTGACATACCTACTACCACTTTAAATAAACGCATTGCAAAATCGAAGATGTTAATTAGGTAATAAGAAAATCTTTAAAGTATTTTAAAATTATTTTATTAAAAAAATGTTACTTGTATGTTAGATCAGTTTCTAAATGGTTAATTAGATACTATATTTTATAATAATACTTACAGGTACCTAAGGCATCGTTAGTATATCTATATTAGGAAATGAATGTAATTCATTGTTTGTCTTATTGCGAAATTTTAACGAGAAAAACTATACTAGAACATTTTGATCAAATGAATCTTGTACAAAAATATCTTCCTGTGACGCGATAGTGTGTTAAATAAGCGGTGCTCATCGAAAAACAATGTTGGCATCCGTCACGTCGAGGCGCGCGTCACACCGAGATGTCACATTTATAATTACGCTGGCACTCGAAAACTCTAATTTCACACAGATTCATCACCGTTGACGTATGAGCAGTCTAATGTTTATTTCACTAAGGCGAAGCCGTAAAATATGACAAATCGATTTTTTAAACCTCATTAATTAACGTACATATTTGTACAAAGTATTGTATTGAATAGGTAGTGTATTATATTATTGTTCTATTTATATTATTATTCCTAAATAACAGGTTTTTATAAGTCCCAGGTTCTTAGACATACAAGTTATTAACCTACATGCGTTATTGATGTATATTACATATAAAAAAAAATATTCAAAGTCTTATTATTGTATTCCAAACACTGCATGTACAGGAAAAGCAAATGAAAATAAAGTAATAACTGTTAAGTTCCAATCGTGCCCAGAAGACTCGTAAACAAGTTAAAGATCATATTATTTGTAATTTTAATGTTAGCTAGGAGGCGAGTCTCTTTGGGGTGGTGCTTATAGGGTGGTAGAGTTAAAGTGACGTCACGCCTCCACAGCAATTTCGCTTGACGCACAATGTTGTGTATTTATCCATTGAAATTTCAGAAACATATGTTTTAAGGGAAAGCGAATAATGTTTTGAAATATACAAGTAAAGAAAAATAATGAAAAAGTACATCGTATCTTTTACAAACTTATAGTTATGGTTATTGAAGTCCCTTTAATTTTTTAATGTAATTTGGTTTATGTACATTTCATTGATTTTTTGTTTATCTGTATTTATGTAGAAGGTAAATATTTTAGAAGTCTTCATTTTAAATAAATAATTTTTCAACTAATTTAAATATTAATAAACGATAACACCTTTGTGTTTCATACTGTGAACAGTTTTGCCTTAATTATAAAAATACATACGTAATCAATGTGGAGGTGTCATATATCTCTTACGTAATAATATAATTTAATGAGTGTTCATCTATATGAAAAGCTTACGCAAATGCCTGATAGTGTCGTTGCATTGTAGGTAAAGCTTAAGATAAAACACATTGATGATAACGATGATAAGTAGTAACGTCAGCGTTATCAGGTGCCATGACGTCACAGCTAAAGTGAGGACTTGGCTTTGCGGAAAACTCGAGGGCGTGCGTCAAATAACCACCTGTTGAACGACCGGAGCTGCCCTTGTGTGGTGGCAACCTTAGCAGAGGCCGCGCGGATCGATATCAATGACGTGTGGCCTCATTCATAAACAGGGAGGCATCCCCTCCCCGCGTCACGTCTCGGCCGCCCACTGCCCCATCCCTAAGCCCCGTTTCTGGTAACGGGTGGCAAAATTCATGAATGGCGCGCACACTACCTTACATCGTTTCATCTGTGAACTTTAACATCTAATTTTTTCCGCAAAATATGACGTTAATTGCGGATTATTTCGATTTACTTCAAAATAAGTTGGAGGTAAGGTCTCTTTGTAGTTAGTATTTTTGTAGTAGTCTTTAAAACTATGTAAAAGTAAGACATTATTATTACGATTAATAGATTTGTTACTTAGCTTCCATTGATAATCTCTAATGGCTTGTAGAAAGTATCATTTCCATTTATTTTCAGCCTTTAAAAATATAAGCGTCACGACACTTGGATGCGCAGACGCTGCTGTGTGGGCGCGACGCAATTTGACACGCGTTCGCAATACTTGCATTCGCAATCAGTGTTTAGTTTGAATGGAGTTGATAGGTATGATTTAAATATTTTTAATATCTATACATATATAACGACTTGTTTTTCAGATGCGAGCCCTCAGTATACTATAATATGATTGCGGTAAATTGCCGCTGTTTTCATTTACCGATTGTAGATCTAGTATGAGGGTAAAACTTATTAATTTTTCAAATTTAATACATGAATGTATTTTTAAGTAAAATCTCTAAAGCGCATTTTTTTCTCCTTTTTATTATCTATTTAAAAAAATATAAATACAAATATTTTAAAATAATTACTTTGCTACTCTACAGTTCTCAGTGTTTCACAGTAATGTAATCAGCGCTGCGCACGCGTCTCTTATTTACGGCGGATTACGCGCGCAATCAAGTCTCGTTTGAGTAAAAAACACCTTTTAGTATTTTATATCCAGTTTATTTGAGTTTTAATCCATTTGATTTCTTTCCGTATTATAAAAATAAATTTGATAATTTTCGTTTATAAATTATTATAATATAAAGATAGATGAGATTTTATATAAACGTATTATATTAAAAATACTTATGAATAAGAATCAAAATGCATAATGCACATCAAAACAGCTCTTGTTATGACTGGGTAATGTTCCGACGGTCGTTCGAAGACCGTCCGTGGCAGTGGCATTCAGGGCTGCATTGATTCAGCGAGTGGCCGTGGCAGCGAACAGCAAGCTACTGCCGATCGATGTCATGTCCTTGAACCTTGACGCCTACCGCGCATGCGTTCTGCCGACACAGACGTCATCCCGTGCCCATGGCCACGAAAAGCGTGCCGGTTGCCACCCCACCCCAACTCCCTGGGAACTACATCTCATTCATACCGAGGCACCGGTGGTGAGCTTTCAACTCTGCCATTTCAATATTGATTATGACCTTTACACATCAACCTGTTGAGTAAGAATAATATGCTGCTGCAATTTGTCGGCTCATTATATTTTATAACAATGGATATTGATGAAAGAAATATTTGAAGAAATTCATGTTAGTTACGCTGGTTAGTAAGCCTTATCTTCTATTAAGAAATACATATGTGTGGATTAACGCGCCGCAGTCAGACAACGTCGGAATCTTGATTACCGACCGAGTGTTTATAAAGTTATTGATTACCTATATAGCAGGGTTGTTTGTAATTTGTTATCAAGCTAACCATCTAAACGTATTTCAGAAGCTTAAACCTTAATATGTCTATGTTTGTATATATGTATATATATATTGTAACTACTTTGTTTTAATACTTTAGTATTGCGTGTCTTCTTACATATAACAACATTTTATTGATTTCTAATCTATAATATAAATATGTGGTGTAGTAGGTCGACATTGAGGCTGTTCGCGACCACGCAGGGCCCTGTATGAATGAAGTTACCGTGGGCGGATAGCGTGGCCCGTTCATTCATTAGCTTGGAGGCCATTCCTCATGAATAATAACATAACGAAATCTGTTACGCTAATTATAATACAGCTGCTCGAGGCAACGTTCTGTTATCTAACATATATTTTTCGAATTTGTATAAAAGATACGACGCCTAATTGATGAATACTATTTCCATAAACTTCAGCTTTGGCCTTTCTTACAATCGCTGAACATCTTTAAAATAAACATGCTAGTATTCGTTTCTCTTTTACTCGTTTGAAAATATATGAGATGCAAAGATAAGAGAAATGTGTGCGTGGCTAATATGTAGTTATATAATGTAACAATCGGCTTCGACAGAGTTTAGTCGCTTAGTAAATGGAGCACTGAGGCGTAGGAGTCAAGGTAAGGCCTGCAGGTTTCGAACGACACGGATTAGAGGCATTGTCTCCGCCAACACACTAAGCAATTGCCGTTGCCATCTGCCGCGAAATGTCTTGAATCTTGACTCATCCTGATGTATTGTTTTTTTGTTGACATAACGGTTCTACTGTACTAAATTGGTTAACTTAAATTACATGCTTATAAAGTTTTAAAATAAATAATGTAAATCTTATCTATTTTATGCTTTCCGTTAAATATAATATTATGTTAATCAATAGTTAATTGCATGAGTTATTTTTAAATTAAGTATTGAATTAAAATAATATTCATATTTTACTACATTACATTACTTTTAAAAGTTATGGGTATACCCAAAATAACTTACACAGTATAAGGGATTTAATGCCAGATTTTATTTTATTTTATTTTAAATAACGCAGTTTCCGGTAAATTTCGAATGTGTTTATGTGATTTCTATGTGAAAACACAGTACTTAGTATATATAACGTTGGCTTCCTAATAAATAAATGTCTTTGTTAACCACGGAGCTAGAGACGAATTAAAAACAATCAATAAATTGTAAAATTTAATGGTGTTTACTCAAATTTGAACAGTTGATATTTCTGTTAAGATTTACATTATCTACCCACTAGGCTATCCTGGTTTATGTATCTATCCACTGGGATATACTGGTTTATGTATTTGCAAATAAAGATTGCACGCAGATAATGTATTTTCAAAAATTTTATGAACAAAATTTACGTTAACGTCCTGTTGTATTTTTATAATATATTTAATTTATTATATATTTGAACCGAAGCACATTTCTATTACAATTAATTTAATATTAAGTATATATTTTTATACAAAAACAATAATCACATTGTTACATAGAAAGATCTTAGTTGAATCTCCTTCCAAAAACAAGATTTTGATGACAGTTGAAGCCTTTAGTAAAGAAACACGTTAAGGTATAAAAACATAATTCATAATTGTCATAATTGTTGTCTTTTAGTTAAACATATAATTCCGTTTAGTTTATGCCATCAACAAAAGTCGAAGTTTCTGTTTTTTTTTAATTTTTCTTTCTGAACAATGTCTCCTCAGTGTGTATAAATAACACGAACTTTGTTCTATTATGTGACTGGTTTCGGTACGGTTCTACGTGGGTAACTAGGCTTTAGATTTTCTTCCCTACAAAAGAAGGGTCAAAACTGAAATTACCATCTAAGGCCTGAGATATAATGAGAATATTGCTAAAGAATTCACTAGTAGTACATAATATACTTTTTTAATAATAACAATAAATAAATAAAAATTAAAAAAAATTCCAAAATGACAATCCAAAAAGTCGAACTACAGACGCAAAGTTGAAAAAAAAATTTTAGTGTTTTGACATTCATCAATAATGTCATGAATATGTCTTTACTAGTTAATTAACAATCTAAAGAATGAAATTCACTCATCATCATTAAACGATTCAAAATTGAAACCGAAAAATCTCATATCATATGTGTCATCTATATTATACGTGACATTGGCAGAATATATAATTTTGCGCTCAAATAGACACACGCCAGAAAAGAAAAAAAAAAACAATTTAATGAAACAAAGCTACTAATGAATGAATAATAATTACAGTTGACATCAAACAAATTACAAATGAATATAATATACAGTTGTTATATATAGTCAAATTTAAAATAGTCTCTCCTGGTTCCCACCCGACGCAAAGCTGCATCCATAATGCAGGCTGCATTTTCACGCTGTACGGCAATGGACAACCTCTGCGCCAGATAGGACCCGGAGTGACCGTCAAATCCACTTTCTCTAAGGCGATAGCCAATCTCTCTGATTAAAGCAAGGGCATCCGACCCCCAACATCCTGACGTCTCGAACGCTAGTGGCACAAATAAAAATCTTTTACACAAGGAGCTACTAATTGGTAAAAATAGTCGTTTAGCAACAGTTGCTTATGTGTAACAACAGAGTTTCTTGTTCAGCATTGCATTTGGTGTTAAGGATCTTAAGTCCTCTCGGCAGCTTTAAAAATGATGAGATAAAGTGTAAGTACTTACGTTGTAAGACACAAATAGATTGAATTAAAATATATTTCGATGACTTTTATGTTTAATGAGCAAATTTAAATTAGCGCAATTCAAGAAAAAATATCTGTTCTATAAATATATAATATATACGAAAGGCAAAACGTTTGGTTCTTTGATTTGTTTTTATGTATGATACAATACTCTGATTATTTTTTATTGAATGGGGTATATAAAATCTACCTTAGATTAAAATTCAAACGTCAATAAACCTACCTCTAGTAATATAAACCTTTTGTTTTACTTATATTTCATATTTAGACAAGAACAAAAATAAAATAAATATTTATAAAAAAAATTTAGTAACACTACCTTCAGAAATAATTTATAAGTATGTATATAATTATAAGTATGTGACTATAATTCTACATATTGAACTTAAAGAGTTTTGAGTTTTAAATTAAAAATAGGTGTGTACGTGTAGTAAATTGAATTGTTTTTTATTATTTTTTATTTTACTGTAGAATAACCTTATTTAAAAGAATGCCACGTATACATCTGGGGTTCCGCGTGCATCTAATTAGACGAATCAAATGTAAATACTTTTCTAAGAATTGTCTGCGTAACAGATAATGATTTACTTTCCTTATAATAACAATAATGAAATTTTTTTAACCAAAAATGATCTAAAGTGAAATTGTAAGCTTCACTTTGTAAAAATCTTAAAAATGTTTAAAAATTAACCGTTATATTTATATTATAGTATACTTAGAAAGCAGATATTTTAGTGAGTAAGTAGCAGTACTGAAGAAACGTTTTTTTTTAAATTTATTTTAGGCTGTAAGGAGCAAAGAGACTGCCATTAATCAGCCACAAATCATTAATAAGTAGATACGACAATATAAACTCATTCCACACTCGATTAATACATCTTTGATTGGTTTGCTAATTTCTTATGAAGAAAATCTTTTATGAATTTAAAAATGGTGAGAGGCTCATCCGATTACAGCACAAGTTGCTTTATTTGCCTACATGCTATAAATTTCGAAGTTCTCTATTCCGAGGCTTTTTAGATACGACATTAGAACGAATTATCATTAACATAAGTAATTTATCTGTTGAATGCGAGGATGGGTATAAATAAAATACGTTAAAATTACGTTCAATATTATTATTAAGTAACTATATAAAATTTTATCTGCAATAAATTAAAATCAGCGCTTTCAATTCCACTCTCATCTCCCTATCATATTGTTATTATTCTTGTGTCTGTAATTAAACTGACTGACTCATCCTTCAAAACGGAACACGTCGATACAAGGTATTGCTTATGTATATGCTTAGCAGTACAATGACTGATGAGTGGATGTTATCCACCAAGCTGACGAACTCTTCCACCAGCAAAATGTACTGCTTGATTTATATAAACTGTTATAACTTGGAGCTATATTATATTATTTTATTCTATTAATATAAATATATGGTGAATGTTGTCGTTTTCTTTCGTCTATGTAGCAAGTTTTGGTTGGTACCTAAATTATTTATTAATAAAAATACTTTTTTAAAACGTAAGATTAGTTTCGACTTTCTTTTTAGGGCTAAATGCGTGAATCTACGAATAATTCGGTTATATTTGTATAAAGATAGAGTGTAAAAATATGCCACCTTCCAAAATACGAACTGCTAGTAAGAATTTCTTGACAGATAATTTCAAAATATTTTTATTGGGTCGACTCAGGATTTGGAGCCAGGAATTCAGGATGTACCGCCTTATATACAATGCTGCACACAGACATGTGCTAGTCACGAGACCAATAAGGCTTTAAATTTAGTAAGAAATTTTATATTTAAAATCGGTTCACCTTATGCTATTCTTGATTTTAAATAAACATGAATGTTTGATTGGCTCATAGCTGCCATATACTTATGTATATGGTATACATTATTATGGAAAAAAATTATCATACAAAAAAAGGTTTTTTTGTTAACAATTAAACTACAAATTAGTTGTCTTTTAAATGTTATCTTTGTAATAAAAAAATAATGTTTTTGTTTACACTTGCTTAGAGTATTCACGCAGTTTCTAAGAACTTGTGAATGTTCGAGTATAGCCATTAAACAGACAACCATTGATGTCAGCCAGAACTCGTGTAAGTAGTGCAAATAACAGATGACAAACGCGATATCATATGGTTGCATTAGTTTAAAGCCAATGGTTTTTATTTATATATTTAAACAAGTTTAACATTCTCATTGCAAATTGAAAATTACTGTGTTTACGAATTTATTTTAGAGGTTGCTCAAATCAAAATATTCTTTAACCGTAACCGTAACAGCCTGTGAATGTCCCACTGCTGGGCTAAAGGCCTCCTCTCCTCCCGTCTGGAGAAGGTTTGGAGCTTATTCCACCACGCTGCTCTAATGAGGGTTGGTGGAATACACATGTGGCAGAATTTCAGTGAAATTAGACACATGCAGGCTTCGTCACGATGTTTTCCTTCCCCGAAAGCACGAGATGAATTATAATCCCAAATTCAGCACATGAAAATTCAGTGGTGCTTGCCCGGATTTGAGCCCGCGATCATTAATCGTTTATTGATCGTTAAGATTCCCGCGTTCTTACCACTGTGCCATCTCGGTTCAATAAATATTATTTATTCAAGTAGATCTTATAATTTAGAATCGTCACGTTACAGGTTTATATGGAAAGTTAATAATTATAAGTAACGTAAATAACAAAATATGAAATCAAATTGATTTCGTATTATAATTAATGCATATAAGCTAATATTGTTTCAGGATATCACACCATTTATTTAAAAAAAATTAAAGCTCTGAAGACATTATTTATTGAAATAAATTTGAAATTATATTATAGAGTAATTATAAATATTATTTATAATTAAGGATATTGTTGTAAAATTGCCAGTGCATTTGAAATTATTATAATAAGTTCCAACCCCAGTAGCTAAATGACAGATGGTGTCAACGGAGGGAGAAATAGCTTGCTATGCCTAATATTATCATCTCCCTTAAAATAATATATAGATTCTTATTCGTACTATACACATTTACACGAATACATGGAATGAAACTATGGGAAACTAATCAGATATAGAATAATAATATTTTCTATTATATATAAAACCTATAATTTATTTCATTAATCTTATATTTACTTTTCATTTTTAATGATTATAACAATATTGTTATGGAATGTTTCATAACAGATTGAATAAGACCTCTTTATAGCACAATAAATAAGATCCAAGTGGTCCATTGCGCGTGCGCTGTTCTGTGAGTAAGTTAGACGTACGTGCAGACGCTCGCGCCGGTCGGTCAGTAATTAGATAAACGACCGTGTGGCGAGGTCCCGACCGCAATTACTAACTGCACTACTCCCCATAAATAATCAACGATATGGGACGCCACTTCTGACTCACTTCGAATATCGGTCATTAGATTGTTTCGTTAACATTCCAAATGTTTTATAAATATTATATCGTAAAATTTATTTTACGTAATATAATTCTATAGTTATTTCCGTTAGTAATCTACTTGAATATAATAGAACTAATTAATTAAAATGTTTTGCTTTGCAGACACTGTTACACTTATACAAAATAATAGAAAGATACACCAAAGGCCCGGATAAAACGGTCGGTGTTATCGAAAATGTAAAGTAACATAAAAAGCCTTGTAGATCCAATGGCTAGTTTGATGAGGTCGTAGGAGCCCACGTTCAAATCTCAACCACTCACCATATATTCTACCGGCAAACAGCAATACTTAGTATTGTTGTATTCCGGTTTAAAGGGTGAGTGAGTCAGTGTAATTAAAAGCACTGGGGAAGTATTTAATATCTGACTAGTTTCCCCATGTTGGTGGTTTACTGACGATGTAAGGGAAGAGTAAAGTATTTCGTACAAGTGCTAATTAACTATGAGCGATGGTGAAGCATTTATCATCAGGTGGCCTATTTGCTCGTCTGTCTAACTATTTTATTTAAAAATAATCCTAATCCATCTAAAAAAACAAAACCCAAATAGTGTCAATAAAAAGTTGCAACCATAATTACCACCAGTCCGGCAGTCATGATTTGTACATAACTTATTTTTAGTTTTCATTTGTAGTTATATACATGCTTAGGTTATCAGGGTATTTTAATTATCATGCAAAATGATTTCTAAAAGTGCATAAAACAATATAAGTAAACCAAATCATGTACTCTATCTAGCCTCTAGCGATTTTCACTTATGCCCAAAATCAAAGGGTCATATTGGTGTCCTTAAGACGATGATGATGCGTTAATGGCTATTGTTGATAAGTTTTTTGAGAGTTATGAAATTTTTTCTTTAGAAAGGCTTAAGAAATTTAAAATGCTCATATCCAAATATATTTAATAATTAAGGAGAAAATAAAATATTATTGTTTAATATTTTTATATTTATTTCTAGAATTATTCCAGTCATATTTGAATTGTTGTTTTTTTGAAGTAAACATAATTAAGAATAAACATTTATAAAACTGATCTGGAAAATAATTACAGGACACGCGTTTTTGTTCTGGAAACTTTTTCTTTATTGATACCATAATGAAAATAATACTATCCTGGGATATAATTGGTATGTTTCTTTATAAAATTTGCGTCTATATTTACATTCAAACCTGAGACGAGATTAAGTGGATTAACATGTTAGATAGTGGAAAATTCCAATTCGAATTCGATCTAATATTTATTTCTTTATTTATATTTACATATAAATTCTTTATGAAGATCACTAAAGGTCTTCCAGACATCTTTGGACAGCACTGATTATATAATATGTGTGAAGCAGCACAGTTGCTTGTGTTGTTTTTATGTGCTTAAATTTGTTGACCTCAAGGTCGGCGCTTTAGAAATATCTCAAGAAATCTGTGCTATAAATATGATTAAAATATTCTAACTTATTTTTCAGTCTTATCCAGTATGGATTGGAGCAGAGAGGTGGAATTCTTGGATAGAATCTTGCAAATCCGTATACTTAATGTAGCAGATCTTTGTTCAGCTGTTGGATATTTTTAAGCATACTAATCTCAGAAAAAGATTAAAATTAAATATGGGTATCGTCTAGCATACCTACAGGTAAACGTATGCGTCGAATGCTCGCGAAAAATAAAGTAGATCCATAAACTTATAGCTTCATATGAATTTATTCAACACTCTTTTATAGTTAGGATATATTTTGTTTGTCTATATGTAAACACATCAAGCACAACTTACATACCTATTAGACATCTTAATAAAACTATAATTGACTTTAAAAGAATTGTTTCAATACAGAAAATAAAGCGTATGAAAGGAAGGCTTTGTAAGGAAATTAATAAATAAATATTACAAGAACAATATTTTACGACAACGCGAATAAAGTCAAGCGTACAGCGGCTTGTAAATGAATAAAGGATTTGAGGTTTAAAATTTCTTGTGTCCTAATTCGTTCAGTGATCACTCACGGTCGGGACCTTGTAAATGTCCATCAATTAGAATTTCCGTTTTTTTTTCTATTCCGCTGCTTATTACATTAGTCTTCCTCGGTCACTGATGAGTCAAAAGCGAGCACGCGACCGACATGACGTTAATTAATTTAATGCATAATGAACACTTGCTTGCGAGTACAGTTAGTAACGATTGTGGCTCATGTAAGTCACTTATTACAGACTATTAAGATAACACGTTTATACAGTTATCTTAAAATGTGATTTCAACTTTAATTTTTATTTGAAACACATATTTTTTGGTATGTACAGCATACAATAAAAAGGTAAAATTTGATTGTAAATACTTTCGCAGAAATTCCTACTTGAGGACTTTGAATAATAAATACAAACTGAACTCTTTTTCGGTCGAAACTACTTTCGTCAAGTAACACGGTCCGTTTGAATTTTGGACAATGACATAGTTTACGTTAGGTTAGTTTTATTTCTGTTAGCGTGTCACCTGGAAAAAGTGTATGACACGATATGTCGAGTTTGTACTGAGATAGATAGACCTTTGTATTTAGTCAATAATTACTTCTTATCTGCTTAATATTATCCATGACTTATTTTCTAGTAAATAATATAAAGATTAATTTATTTATTAGCCAAATGAAGGAGTACAGTATTAAGCAATATAAAAAATAGGTTCAGGTTTTTCGTGTTATTAATTTTAATCAAGTAATAATCTTAGTTTCACTTCATAATAATTTATGTATATATTTTTGTATAAATTTGTTTGTGTATGTTTTTTGTTTCTAAATAGTGCATATCATAGTGTTATCATTAAATTAAACCTGTATATCGAGAAGAGTTACAAACATAAACTGTGAGTAAATAATTTTTAACACAATATGTCTGTATTCGTTTAATTTTATTCGTCGTTAATGGTTATTTCCCAAATTAAATTTTTCGGAATTAAATATGTGTTTTTATGCTGATGGCAAAATTGTGTAACGTACATCTGAATTACCGCAAATGACGTGAAATTATTATTAAACTTTTATCAAAACACTTATAATCACTTTATTTAACTTTACATTTACATTTTTGACATTTATTTTTATAAAGTATTATACAAATAAATGTCAAAAATGTAAAGTTGAGGGCAAATCAAATTCTAATGAAATTCTATCAATATGAAATTCAATAGCTTTTCATTGTACCTATTCAAGGTTTATCCTCAGTATCTCGGAATCTGGCGTTGGTGACCATTTACCATCAGGTGGCTCGCCCGCCTATCTATTCTATATTAAAAAGTTGGAGCCTTAAATAACCATCGACAATACGAGAACTTGACAACTCTACGAATGTACATTGTTGAAATGCAGAATTCAATCAAGTTTGCCGAAAATTTATTAATTTCCCTGTTATCGGAACGACTATGTCGTAAGTGTTATAGCTGGTGTCGCGTGCAACCAACTGTTGAGTTTAGAAAGAAAAATAGGGCGATTGCATAAAACTTAAAACGAGTCAAACGTTGGCGAATATCCAATTTTACGATACATTCTTTTACATTTGTCGTCTGTTCGTAAATTAAACAAATTAGTTACGAGTACGCAATTTAAATTGTCAGTCATCGGGACTTTCTATCTAGTAATGATTAACTGTTTTGAGTTTTTTAATTGCAATTAAATTAGTAGAAATATTATTATAGCTCTTTTACGTTTCTTTAATGTACAGTGGAAGGTTTGTCTACATCAGTTGATCAACTTCTTAATCGTAAGCGATTTGAATCGTCTGTTACAAATATTAGCTCAATAAAGGTTTTATTTCCGTGAAACTTTGTTGATTTAATTTTTATTATATTCATTTCCAACTTTTTTCTTCAGCGTGAAATGAACCTGCTTACATAAAATACTCCTCTTTACTTGAGTATGTAGCGAACGTGTTTTTTTAGGTTGTATTTAATTATATTATTATATCATAATATCGAGTAGGAATGCTAATTATTAGCTATTAGATATACTACATATATTATGTCACACAACTATAAATAAAAAAAACTCCTTATTAGGAAGTCTTTGAAAGAGTTTGAAAATGTTTAATCTAAAATAGAACTTGAATGTAATAAACATGTTGACCGCGAAGATGAAGTCATCGCTCAATTATACTTCGAGCTCAAAAAGGGATTTTGATACACGCGTTTCGATGTTTACATATAACGTGTTCTATAGTTAGAAGCCATTTATTCGATGTCGTCACGTAATCAGGACGCAGGATTCCCGCACTCGATGGAATGCTACCAGAGATTACCATCAGATCAGATCAGAGATACCTACTTAGTTCATTATTCTTCGGCTATGCACTATTTCACTATGATTTACTAACTGTTCAAATCACATTAAATAAACAATTACTTATGATACTTTTGTTATTTTCATTATTCCTATACAATATCTATCTTTGTTATATTATCAACGATGTTTCCAATCAATACAATTATCTGTACCAGTAATGTTAAATGATTAGGAGATCGTAACAGCAACCACCAATTATCATCGAAGGTAAACGAAGATAGATTGCAGGTTATTATTGAGATGATATTTTTTGCCAGACAAATGGTAATATCCTTGAAAAATATCCGCTACCATAAATACATTTTTTGGATAAAACCTTATGTAATTATTGGGTTTGGATCTGGAAGCCGTTTCTGTATTCATTTCTTATATTTTTGTTTTTGACTATAGAAATGAACTATTTTTAAATATTCTAAGTAGGTTTTTGGTCTAAATACTGTATTTTGGTTTGTTCCTACTATATTTGGGTTTGTCTAACAACTTCAAATAAAATTTTATGTAAAAAAACCTTCGACAACCTTATTTATATAAATTTAAAAAAAATCAGCTAACATATAATAATAAGTCAAATCCATTACTAGCTTTATAAACTTTTTGCTATGTACGAATGCTTTTGCCAAAAATGTATCTAAAGTGATTCAAAACCATTAAGCTAACATCTTCCGGCTTAAGAGATGAAGGAGATTGCGAACTGACATGAATATTTAATGTTGTTTGTAGTTTCCAGAAGCAGTTTACTTAAACGTTAGTAAAATATTAAAAACTCCTGACTCACTCTCTCGCATTATTCGATTATATTTAAATAAAAACACCAAGTCGTAATCGTCTCCGTAGAAGGATAATCTTGTTTAAATGGAACACTAATTATGGTTAGTAAAAACAATGTTTTATAGCGCAGTCAAACGTTTGGATCGAAGTCGACTGAGTCAGCTGTAATCGATACAGTGTAATTGCGGAGCATGTACTCGTATCGGGTGAGACAATGACGTTGGCCGGCAAACGTAGATCGTATCGTTCGCAGTTACATGCGTTTAAGTAATTGCGGGAACCGCCATTGTTAACTGGTCGACGCAAATTGGGCATTAGCGATAATTTATTGACTTTTAAATCAACTCGCATTGTCATTGCGACTATTTGAATATTTAGCGTGTGGGTTCGATAGGCTTTAATGATGGCAATTGTTCACCATCATTGACCGCGGTGCGCAGGTGCGCCCCGTCTGGCGTCTTTACGGAAACCCTGCTATTATTCTATGGGAATCACAGATTTACATATCGAATAATTTAACCAATGATATTTGTTATACTTCAGTGATTTTGATATTCCCACATCTCAATTATAAAACAATAAAAGCTTGTGTTTTAAAACGAAAGAACGACTTAGAATTGAAATCAAAGGACACAAATAAATTGTTTGCACCGACAAAGCAAAACAGCTAAGGTTAGCAAATAGTCTTAAGAAATATGATTTTAACAAAATAAAGTTTGCATTAGAACAGTAAGGACAAGATTGTCAATTTATGGAGAGTGACGTGAGACGGCGCCGGCCGGCTCAAAGGCACGTGCGTGCCCCCGAGAGCACCGCGGGCTGTTCAAAGCATCTGCAGCTATCGGGCATCTGAGCATCCGAAGTGTAATGGCCTATGATCGTGGGCACCTCTGACGAGCCGACGTTGCTGGTGTGACGCGTACGGCGTGGGTTGCACCTATTTTGACACACATAACATGCAACTAGCGCGTGTGTTTACGTGACATTTTTATCGGACTGCTTAGGTGCGTTGTTTAGGTGTAGGCTTGACTTTGTCTTGATTTGTCCTCGTTGAACTGATGTAATCGTGATTTCGTTCCCATGAAATTTCACAAATTGTCTCTTGAAAACAACTGTATAAAAAATAGAACCAAAACATATATCTATCACTTTGAAAATGCATTCCGTAAACACTTAGTGTAGATAGTTTAAGGACTTTTATTTATTTATTATGATAATTATTTTAAAAATACATGAATCAAATATTTTACTTAATACTGAATTTGTAATAATATTTTTTAATTGTAGGTCTCCGTATGTTTAAATGAAAAATTGCTTGATTACAGTGTAAGCATAAATGAAATATATTAGAGCCTTGTCTATTGGCAGTTATTATTATTCAGAGCCCGTTATTTATAGAAAAAAAATCACCGCTATTTCGCCTGCTTTCATCGTCCAATCGAAGCGAGGATTTTATTGACCCCGCCCCTTTTCATACAATACCGACATCTAAGCGTAACAAAAATAGATGAACAGCATCAAAATTCTTCTTAGAAAAGTGTATAATATAATTCTAGGTACATTTTTTTGGTTCATAAAAGAAAATATACATTAATGTCGGAGTTTTGGAAATTCATCGTCTAAATATATATATACAGTTAACTTTTAAGCTTTTTAAAATTACATATATTATATTTATATTAAACATATATTATTATTTCTGAACTTTTTTTTTTAAGTCAAGTCATATGAATTTTGCTATACCAATATTTTTTCAATATTCTTTCTGATGAAGCACGTATGTACATGGAGTAAACACAAAATTTCTTACATTTTAATGATATTTCAAGATCCTTTCATAGAAGTACATGTAGGATAAGGTTTTTGGTATACGTAAATAATGGATATATAAGATAAGCATGTTTATTAGGAAAATGAAAAAATACCCAGATGATAACGAAGAACTGTACATCAACGACATAAGTGGTCTTTATAATAAATGAATATTAAAAAAAACAATAATTAGTACCGTAAAATAGATTTTGCTATTATACAATATGCACAAAATAACTAAAACGAAATCGTGCATCAGTTTAATTTAAATTCTTATAATATATTTCTATTTATGTTACGTTTAGATTTCGTTTTGTTTCTTTATTTTTCTAAATTATATGATTTTGCCAGTCTTATTTATAAACGTTTGCAGATGATTAGTTAAGCAATGCTGTGTCTTTTTCTTTCGAATGTCAAATCAATAATGACAGGAAGAGAAACCAGGGTTTGAACTAAACAGCCGAAGCAATGTATATATCTGAGGCCGTTAGATTCTAGAGATTTTATAAATCAGCAGTGAAGTATAAAGTGAGTGATAGCACAGCTGATCGTAGATAATGACTTAATGCGACTTAATAACGAGTAATGAAATAATAATTTGTACAGTTCCCTGGTAGTTGCACAGTTTTTACGTTGGACTCGTGAGACATATTTTGTGGTACAAATTAAATGCTCTAAAAATAATAATTGGTTATATTAGCAATATTGTAATTAACTTTTTTATATAATAGGTATGCGGACGAGCATATGGGCCACCTCATGGTAAGTGGTCACCAACGCCCAAGGACATTGGCATTATAAAAAATATTAACTATAGCTTATATCGCCAATGTGCCATCAACCTTGGGAACTAAGATGTTATGTCCCTTGTGCCTGTAATTATACTGGCTCAGTCACCCTTCAAACAATATCAAGTACTGCTGTTTTGCGGTAGAATATCTGATGAGTTGGTGGTACCTACCCAGACGAGCTTTCACAAAGCCCTACCATTAGTAATTATACTACTAATAAAGAATAACTCGTAAATCATCAGTAAGTTTCTTCTGATTCCGCGAAGTTGCGTCTAGTAACGTTGTTTAATGATCATACTATGCACATATTACTTTAAAATTGACTGTTTTATTTTATTTTAACTTTAACAGTCGGTGGCCTGACCGAGGCCAATCCTTCCTGGACATGCTTCTGCTTAGGCACTTAACTATTTTTCATTAATCAATCACATTTTGAATTAATCTGATAACATATTTGCATGTGGAACCAACTTTTGTAACATATTCATGTATTTGAAAAGAAAAACTGTCTTATGGAAAGCTATTTGTAATTTTTTGTTATTAAATCCATTGATGATCTTAATTATAAATTAGAATCGTTATGTTTACTAATAACAATCAGACTTGATAGCGTTTTGTCGTTAGCTCCGTCCGGTCAGAGATAACAATGTACAGAACGCTGACCAAAATTTTACAAGCTTGTTCGTGCGTAGTGCTGACATACGAAATTCTTCAATTAGTTCACGTTCAGACGATATCTATCACGAGGTTGATGGCAATTAAATGATTCAATATTCTATATCTATTCAATTAATTAATTTTCAGAATTCGTAACAAATTAATAGTTCCTATGAATGATACTAAATATATTTCCGGTTATCATATTAAGACATTTGAGAAAATGTTATTATGCAGAAGAAGAAACGTATGGTTAATGTTAAAGAAAGGTCATCATACATACAAAATAATTATTTTCTGTATGACAAAATGTGACAGCTGTAGTTTCTATAATCTCTGAAAAGAAGACAAAAGTACCACATTTATATTATACATCATATTCCTAAATGGTAATCATTTTTAATAAAGCTGTGAATGAATAAGGGGGAAAAGATGAATGAATAAAGGCAGAACAACAATCGTCTGTAACCATGGCAACATGAATTTGTTTAAGATGCATAAATTCAAAGAGGCGTGTTGGAAATTTCCATTTTGTTCACTCTAATCTTTTATTTTACATAATGAAATCTCTAGATTATTTAGGGATTGGACTAATTGCCATGTTTTGAGTAAAAAAAAATATCGAAGGTTTTCTCTACATCAGTTGTATTTGCATTTCTTAATAACGTTTTAGATCTCATTTGTCTTTTGTACTTTGTATATTTAGTTACTTATTTAAGTTGTACAAAATAAGAAAATGCGATTGATATTCGAGAGAGCGGTTGCGGTGCGGTTGTTTTCGGTTATACTTAGATTCTTGTTTTAAGTTGTTGCTACGAGTGACAATGAGCATTGAAGATGTCACTTTGCTTTGACTAGGCAATTCATCATTACTTTTACTCTTTAAGGTACTTATAATTATTTGTAGTTTTATTAATCATCTGATTCAAATGGACAAATAATGTCATTATATCTTGTCGTGTTGACAGGCATGGGGCCAGACTTTTTTATTGAATTTACTTCAATTTCGGCTTAGTTTAAATGTATTTTATTTTATTTTGTTAAGATCTCCAACAAGGAATACACATGACAAGCTTTAATATAATATGCGGTTATAAATCTATGTGCTCCCTCAGTTACAGGAAACCACAGCATCCATCACATATAACAAAGTAACAGCTAATATAAATATTGAAATTAAAATTAAGAACTTAAAAAATTGAAAATGATATGACTTAAAGAACTAAAACAAAAAACAGAACTTGTGTTAAATGACTAATATTTTAGGAATAAAATAAAAAGCTGAACATAAAAGTAATTCAAAGAAAAAATACTGAAGATACTACAAAAATTCTAAAAATACAAATAGAATGAATGAATGAACGTATGAAGTTTATTTTAAATATTGCTTAAGATTTTTTTTATATGTGCTTAGATTAGTGGCAATATCCAAGTTGTTGCTTTTTGCGAGTTCATTGTATTGTCAACATATTCGAGGTATACCAGAATTGTGTCCAAGGTGGGTGGGAAATGTGGGCATTTGAAAGAAGTTGTAGACACTGTAGTATTGTAGGTTTATAAGAATATTGAATGATATCCTAGGCCATAAAAGTATATAGATTTTATGTATGTATGTATATATATTAAGTGTTATTTTAACATTTCGTAAATATTTCACAGTTATATATATATATATATATATATATATATATATGTATGTTTCCGCCGTAACGACCACCTTGTGGTCATAGGTGATTGTATATATATATATACATGCGTCAGTTTCTTTACTTCCTAAAACAAAATTTTGCCCTTAGAATAAGGGCAAATATATTAATATTGCAATGTAATATTTTTTTGTTATATTGTATGTGTACATATTACAACGGTTTAGGTATTATCAAGAACGGAAGTTTCACAAATTGCGAGTACCTGCTATACGCGTTTTGTATGTATTTAAATACATACTAAACTAAATAAGCTGAGCTGTCGCGTTTTATTTTTAGTATCAGATGTTTTCGATAAGTTTTATATGTAGTCATAACCGTTTTGTAAGGTTATAGTGAGAATATATAAACATTTTATTTGTTTTAATACCTTATTGTTCTTACTTAATCATGACAAAATAAAACAGGATGAATAAAACATTAACTATTAGCATATTATAAACAAGTTTAACTACATTTATGATACATTTTAGTATTCTTATAGTCAGAGTATCTTTTATCATAGATATTATTTAATCTAAAGCCATTCAAATAGTGTGGAATTTAAACAAGAACAGGTTTATTTACATGATTTGGGCTCACCATGGGTGGTTGGTGTAAAATAGAGGGCAAACAAGTCGTCGACGGAGGCGGTGGTGGAGGTGGCCGTCGCCGTCACTGGGGATGTGTGCGCAGGCAGTTGAGCGTAGGGCTGCGGCTGCGCAAGAGGTGGCTGTGGACCGCCATAGTGCAACCCGCTCGGGCCTGCCTCGACAAGTAGTTGCATATGTGAGATGTCCACGAACTCGTCGCCGTCGCCGCGACCGCCTAGCTCCTCGTCCTCCGGCCGACGCATCGCGAACACCGAGAGCATCGCACGAGCGCATCCCCGCACCGCGCACTCCACACCACCATAAGCGGCACAGCCGCACACGCACACACTTCGGCACAGGCACGCTTACACACGAACACAGCGATTTGGGCTTCGATGGACTACGGTGTAAAAGCGCGGTAAAACTAACTTATTTACTTAATGTCCTAAAGAAATTGACGTGATCACAGATCATTACGTATAGGAATCTATGAATAAGCGGTACGGTAATCACACTGAATGGTCACGAGCGTCTACTGATAAATGAACACAAATTTTGCACGCGTTGAGTGTCGTCGCGCCGAGAGCGCCACATCCTCGACTGAGGCGAGCACGAGTCGGCGAGGGCGTGCAGCACGCCGCCCCCGTGCGATGAGGCGCGGTGCCGCGGTCGTGGACCGCCGCGCGCCCTATCAATGGACGCTAGCCACCCGGTCGAGGTCGGCATTCATTCACGACAGCCGCGTTAATGGCGTTCGAGCCGGGTGCCCTCACAAAGCTGACGTCGCCCACGTGCGCGAGAAAATGGCGCGGCGTCGCGACGGCGAAGGGAGGCGCGCGAAAACTACCGGGCGCACAAGTGTAGTGATGGCGAAGATCATGCGGTGCACGCGCGAATACGCGTGGGCACGGAGGCTCGCCGCGTGCTCGCGCGTCACCGTGATTCCGTTCCTGCCTACCACCACTTTCTCCGCGCTGAATCATGCTCCGCTTTCGTACGCTACGCGGCGTGCTCGCTCGCTCCCGGAGACCGTTTTGGTTATGCTACAATTAGCTGCGTGCCACGCGCTCCCGTGACGTCGACGGCCCGGATGAGATAGTTGGGCAGTTACGTACATTGGATAAATCGACATGGCGTTCAACTAAAAATATGTTTTTGTCATACCTTCGACATTGCTGCGTTTATGACACTGTGTTTCGTAAGAGTTTACTTCTTAAATACCTTCGTTATAATATCCTAATTTATCTAATATTGCTGAGTTCATTAATTTTTTTTTAAATTAATTGTGCGTTTTACATTAAATAGATTAAATACTTATCAGAGGATGACTTATCCCCACACATCCACCAAAATAACATTTTGTATATTTGGTTTATGAGAGAACAAAACATTAATAAAATGAATGACTGAAACAGTTAACCTAATAATTTCATTACAGTAATTAGTGAATAGAATTTCCTAATCCTAAGGCGCCGTATTAGACAGAAGGCAAAGGATGAGTGACCTTCAGAAAGGTCGTGAACTGTTTAGGCGTTGCTATGGCAACCAACTGTTGATCCACGAGAGACGTAAATGTCAAAGATCACAACGTGGGCGCCTCGATGCTTCTTAGCGATTCACTGCGTTGGCTCGAAACAAACCTTTCGGGTATGTTTTTATAATTTTTTTATTGAGTACTGATTTTGTAAAAAAAACTTTTTAAATATTATAATAATAAAATATTCAAGCTTGAAGGATCAAAAATCTTAAGACGCGACGTCGGATTATATGTATATATATTATATAATAAGCTTCATGTTTAGTCTTAGTACATTTCTAGTCCATTCTTAGTCATGTTGTTAATTTATATTTATAATAGTAATAATGTCTTCCAGACCAATTTCGGCCACGGCACCAAACTCGAGAGAAATAAGCCAAATGCGCGGGACATAGCACTCTCTATTCCCTAACTCTCATAATCCAATAGGACGGCAATCCGAAACGACTGGAAAGGGTTCAGGCGCAGGAGCAACTGCTTTACGTGCTTTCTGAGGCACGGGAGTGTACAATACAATACTTAGTATTCTTAGTAGAAGAGTGAGTGATCCAGTGCAACTTCAAGCACAAGGGATTTAACATCTTATTATTTCCAAGTTTATTGGTGCATTGTCGATCTAAGGAATGGTTATATTTATTTATTATTTATATTTCTTACGATGTCAATATTACAGGCAATGGTGACTTACCATCAGTCCCATAATATATAAAAATATATATTTCTTCATTAAACAACGAAACCTTTGCAAACGATGTCACGGGCAACAGCTAATATTATACATATTGTGTACATTTATGTTTATATAGGTAAGTTTGACACGAAACTTCTATTTAATATAACAATGCGAATTATCGAACCGATGGTATATTTGCTTGTCATTTGGATTTAATTAGAGCGTTCCTATTTCAACGTCCTGTGTAACGAGCTCACTCGAGCTACAGGTAATGAACATGCATACGTAAATTGACACTTACACAATGTAAGCATGGATGTCAGCCGCATCACGATCGGGGGCGTGGTGACGCACTCGTCCCCACACTCTCGTCAGCATTCTGTCACCGACAGTGACGTCCGTTGTCATAACTTCCTATTTAGATAATAAGGGCTGATAAGTAAATATCGGAATCCAATTAAATCCGCCACAAACACATAATACCTTATCGATATTTTTAGTTGGCACCTTTGTTAACGTCATACGGATGAACAATACAATATAAACTTCGCTGAAGCACGTGACCGTATCGTTTTCAATGACGTTTAATTAATAGAAAGATTATATGATTGGGAAATATGTATTCATATGATGGGTACCCTTCAAAATATTATTTTATTACTTGACTCGAATTTGCACCGTAGTAATGTCTTATTTTGTACATATTATCAAAAACATACATAATAATAGATCTTTAGAAAATATTAATCAATACCAACATCGTCTGTTTGATTGTGATGGTTACCCACGGGGTGTAATTTTGCGAATTATTTACGCAGGGCCGATGACCACAGTCAGCCTTATACCGCAATGAGACGCTTCCAACGGCGCTCGTCAGTCTGTGTCAGTTTTGAGATTCGAAGCTATTTTGTCATTCCAATATTCAAAGTGCGCAACTCTCACAGCGCACATCTTAAGTGACCGACTCGCGGTGGATCTGACACACCGTTACGGATTTGTCTGCCACTCCACAGACGATACTCTTTCCACAGTGCGCAGTAGTCGGCGTCCGTCCGTTAAAACATGCGCCGTAGGAAGCCTTTAGATGTTATATCCTTGTGCCTGTAATTACACTGGCTCTTCTAATCTTTAAACTAAAGTATATAGCAATACAGAGTTGAGGTTGGGGGGGGGGGGGGTAGATTAATTGATCAGTAGATGGTACTTTAATGGCTTGCGCAAGTTCTCTTGCTGGGTAAATGAAACAGCATTACTCCAAATATTTCCCTAACCTTAAAAAGAGATGTTGCCCAGTTATCTTCTGAATAAGAAAATAAAAAAATGAATAAATTAACTCTTACCTATATAAAATAAAATTGTCATTTTAATAAGATTATTTTTTAGACCGATGGCGATGTAGAAAAATGATTTCAACAGATCCGCGACTTAGGACGTTGCGGGGGCGAATAGGAAGATTGACTTATAAGGCTGCGCCGCGAGGCTACGTCACCGTCCGATTAACTACCAAACGTTGTTGTTTAGCTTTCGGGCAAAAAACATTTGCTCTCGACATCTACTTTTATAGACATATTGAAACTTGGACAGCCACTACCAAATTCGGTTTGGAAAATCGATTTCAAGTCGCCGAATTAGTCATAATTAAACTTGTCTTGAATACATTACGACTAATTCTACCCAAGTTAATAGATAATACATATTACAAAATACGTTAAATATATTAAATATTTTTTTCATCTATAATTTGTAGCAGAATAATTAACCAAAATAATAGAATTCTTTACAAAATAATATGATTGTTAATAGAGCGTAATCCAGTATTACAGGCGCAAGAGACATTATATTAAATCCCCTAGTTGGTAGTGCAAACGATGGAATAAAAACAAGAATGGTGGGTAATATTTTTACAGCCTCCATGTGCGAAGGTGTTTCTTACCATCGTGGCCGATTTACTCATATGCATTATACAAATTAAAACAAAAATAAAAACTTAAAACGTCATATAGATACTATATTCATATATTCTATAACACATATATTCTAAATACTACCTCACCTTTATAAATTTTAGCAATACATCATGAACTAGGAAGAAATGTGAAATCAGAGACATGCTACGGTACAGATAATGGGGTCATTTAATTTGTGCACGCAGATAATTAACAACAAGCGCTTACGATTACTCTCCACAATACAAGTGAAGCTGACTATCAGTTATTTTGACGGTGAACACGTGCAGTGTAAATTTTCTCCTGTTAATATTCGCAGCCATCATAGCAATGAATAAGTTATTACAAATGAAATAATACAGAAATTGTTCGCGTTGTAATGTTTTGTGATGGTTGTATACTTTTGATGATGGTAAAGTAAATGGCATGGCAAAACTATTTTAAGCGATCTTGTTATTTAAAAAAGGTTTTATTTGTTTTTATAAAGATACTTTTTTAAAGATATAATATATATTATTTGTACTGTAAACCATCGTGAGGAAACCTGCATGTGTCTAATTTAACTGAAATTTTGGAGATGTGTATTCCAACAACCCGTATTGGAGCAGCGTGGTCGAATTAGCTCCAAACCTTCAAATAAAAGGAGAGGACGCTTAGCCCAGCTGTGAGATATTAACAGTCTATTACCTTCTAAAAGTATAGGTATTGTAAATGTTTCAATAACACAATTTTTATATATTGGCCTTATAAACTTTTCTTCGAGGTGATCAAAAATTTTATTTCTAACTTAGTTTAAGTAAACTGGCAAACAAGATTTTTTTTCGAAATAAATTGTTGGTATGGATAAGCCTTTCATTAGACCAAGAAGTTCCTATATAAAATAATTGAAAGGTTGTATCGTTTAAACACTTTGAATAGTAAAATTTTCGATTACAATCACTGTTTCGCTGGACAAATCTGTTTTATAGACATAGAGATAGGCGGCGTTCGGTTAGAATAAAACAATAATAGAACAATCTGCATTCACTGCCGTTTGTAGAAGCAATTTGGTGTCATGCAAGGCAACAGGAAATGTTGTTGCAATTGCTTGCAAGGCTGGGGTTCGATTCTCGGCTGAGATAAATTGCCCGCCTGTCGATGGATCGCGTTCCGTATTAGAGCATACGTATTGAATACAAATGGCAATACACGTGCGGCACTCTTCTAGACTAGACTGCGTGCTCACACCAAGCTACCAGTACACAATTATATACACCGTCCGCCATGTTCACTTTTTGTTTATACTAAGATTTATTTGATAAAACTCAAAAATATTTTATTATTAATAAATTTAAATCGTAGCTCGTTTGTGATGGCTTGATTTCACGGCTTACAAAAAACAACTCAATATAGTAATGAAAAATTATACTTTCATATCATAAAATTTTAAATTAGCCTGACAGTATTAACTGTCCGCGAATCTTGGACGGTAGCCGCTCGCCACCACTTTATATTTGATTAAATTTAATCAAGGCAAAGTAAAGAATTTAAATTGTTTATTTTTTAATTCTTTCACTCTAATAGTTAGTAATATTAGACAATTGGACGGCAATTCGATTGGAAATAACTAACTAAAAAACCAGTAGTAGCCTCTCCGTCTGGTCGGGGGGCGCCACGGGATCGTTTACGCATGTTACCGTAACGCCCCGACGGACGCCCATTTCTAGGGATACAGGGAACCCACCTAATCCCATCGGCTATTACGGCCGACCGGCTGGTCTTCTTCAGCGGATCGAATCATTGGAGGAATTTTCCTCGCGTTGTTGCTCCGCGGCCTTCTTCTGCGACATGACACTCTCGCAGGAGGAGACCATTTTCAACCAGCACCTATCGTGCCGGCCGAAATGATTAACGCCATGCTCAGCAGCGAGAGATGTCCGCCGATTATAGCCGCCAGGGTATGCCTTTGAGGCTCCCACGCAGCACACTCCGTAAGGATGTTATGCGCCGTGGCTAGTGGCGCACCACACTCGTGGGAGGAGGGTGATAATTCCCACCTCGTTTTATCCCGTGCAGGTATTTACCAAAACAGCCATTTCCGGTAAGCACCTGCGTCGGCCTATACTAACTGTGCCGCTTTTCCTTGCTATCCAGCGACTCCAGTGAGGGTGGATCGCCTTCACTGTCGTCAAGCCTGCTGATGAGAACCACAGGTCCTCCTCCCATCTGCGAATAATCGCTCGTTGGGCTAGATTCCTGATTCGCTCCACCTCCGCGGATCCTGGACGGTAGCCGCTCGCCACCACTTGAACAAGACGCAGTTAAATATTGAATGAAAATTAGAGTAATTTCATTTCGAAGTACAATCAATGAATAAATATATATTGCCATTACAAAGAACACAAGAGATAGTTATTTTTGTTTCATTCAAGATTAAATTCTAAGAAATTTAATTTAAATGCAACTGCTTATTAATAAAGTTTCATTCAGAGCGCATGTATAAATTTACATAAGGAAGACATAACAATAAAGTTCGTTACCTCTCAAATAAAGACGATTGTCTTGGCTGCTACATCAGCTATGTAGTTTAAAGATTACATTTGTATTTTCAAATTAATTAAATCAGTAATTTTACTTTTTAATTTTGACCAATTAGGAGTTGAGCGTGGGTACCAACGCTTTGGCTATTTGTAGAATAACTTTTTATTTATTTAAATAAAATATAAATATTCATCTATAATTAGAATATTTATTTCTATCCTAAAATAAAATAGCTTAGTGATACAATTGGTTACATGATTGTTTATCTTTCGTCCACATTGGGATGATAGCAAGACATCTATCGATAAAATAACAAAGAAAAGCGAAGTTCTAAAATGCGAAGACAAATACTTATAATGTCTTAATCTAGTATAAAACGTTTTTCAAATATGACGTTTCAAGCAAGACCAACGTAAAAGTTATAATATCAATAACTATAAACTCCTATAAAAATAATCTTGGTGTAATAAATAAAAAAGTAAAACATTGGGATGGTCGCTACTGCGCGGCTCGAGTCAGATATGACGCTGATTTATAGCTTCAAATTGTGTATTTTTCATCGTCAATGATCTCTCGCCGTTTTGGCGTCGATAAGTGCCATTTAACACTTGATATAGTGTCGGTAATTTGTGTTTGGAATCCGCTTTTCTTTTTTCAATTAGCATTAAATTGGAATCGTGATGTAAGAACGGTAATTGCTTAAGGATCGCTTTATTTAAAATATTTCAATGGAATCATGTTATCACTGTTATTTATTATTATAAAAATAAGTTAAAAAGAAATTTTATTACACACGTCACGTTAAGTAAAGTAAGTTACAGATTTAAAATTATATTATAAGATCAGAAAGATATCGTGAATTGCGGTTTTCCAATGAGAAATATCGTTGGTGTTCTAAAGTGCGAAGGTCAAGCCTAGGAGGTGCTACGAGTAGAGTGCGTAACTAGCTTAGTGTGCCCCGGGCCGTATTATAATTGTGGTGAAGTACTAACTCTCACAACAACTTTACAATACATGCAAATTCGAGAATCTCACTGTAGTAGGCGTGTGAAAATTATCGCTCATCGGTGAAAGCGTCGAATGATTGTTGTACTATTCATTTCCTCTAAAACGATAATTTTCACATAAGAACGAGGTTAAATCGATTATTAGTTAGGCCATATAGCTAAGTTGGTATATAGTAAATATCGTACTTCACTCGGTGATAGCGCTTCGTGCAAGCTATGGCACCGCTTAGGAGTTAGTTTTGGTTTGAAGGGCGAGTGAGCCAATGTAATTACAGGAATAAAAGGACTTTACTTATGAGTTCCCAAGACTCTTTGAAGTAATTAATAATATTTCATACAGCGCCAATGTCTATGGACGATTGTAACTACTTCCCATCAGATGGCCATTAGGCTTCTTATTAGAAACAAAAAATGTTGCTTTATGAAGTAGAGTTATTCTGTAAGAATGAAATCAGAATTCACCATTATACGTGATCGTTAATTGTCAAAAAGTGATATGTGACATTGACTATTATATCTAAACTTATATAAGGATACATGCATCAAAATAGCGTATCCTCGTCAGTTAGCTTGCGACATTTTACGAGAGACATATGAAGGGATTTCTTAAAGAACAGCAGTGCTGTTTTGAACATTAAGATTTTAATTTTAGAAAACCAAAATTCACTTTGCCATCTTAATATATTTAAAACGTTATTAAAATAGTATTCAATTTATCATCAAGTAGATTTAATAACCGTATAATAGTTTATAACGCGATTGACTAAATTTAAAAAACAGTTTAAAATTATCATTAATACCTCGTGATAGAAATTTAATAAATAATATAATTACTCGATAACTAATATTAGAAATCGATATGAAAACTAATGAAAGGTCAAACCAGGCGTTTAATATGATTATTAGAATGTATATTAGTACTAACACCTACTGCGAAGCGACACATTAGAAAACAACTTACGGTATCATTTACATTTAAGTAACCTGAGCAATATAAACATGCTGAGTCCCCGATGCAACGATCTACTGCTGCTTAATATTGCCGCAGTGTGCGTGCACACAGATGAACACGATTAAATACATATTAAGTTTCATTCTAATCGAATAGTAACCCATGGTGCTATGAATATTAAATACAGTATTTTACACGTTTCTTACAATTTAAATGTAAAGTAAATTAACAACCGTTAAATGTCCCATTGCTAGGCGAAAGCCTCTTTCCCGTTTAGAGAAAATTTTTGGAGCTTATAATTGGTTCTTTATTTTTAAACTAGCAGTGCTATACTCACTTTGTATCTCACGAGTGAAATGTGAAAATTAGACTTACAAATGACAAATCAAATAAAATAATTTTTAATTCAAGTAGGCTAACAATAAACTTTTGTCATCATGTCACAGTATTGAATTAAACGTAAAGCTACCATCGGTTCGAAGTGTAGGTTTAACCAAGAAAAACCGTTAAGATACGCAGTAGTTACTCTTTTAATTACAGAGTCAATCATATATTTATAAATAGCCTGCATGGAAATCAACAAAAAACTGCATCATTTTTATTATTTATGCTATCTTTGTTGAGTAATATATGATTTTTTGATAAGAGATAATATAATTATTGTACATTATAGTTATTATAGTCAATTATGCATTCTTACAATTTTGATTTTTTTCATATAAAATATATTTACTGATAAAGAATCTTCATACGAGTAGCTACGCGTGACGTAGGTGTGATTCTGATTTATATTTATTTTTTACAGAACAGTAAATTATTTTGACAATACAAGTATGCACATTATAGTTATAGCTTATACTCGCGACTTCACACTCATTTCTTATCAATTTGGTATAAGAAAATAACGTATAAAAACATTTAAATAATTATTTAACGAATTTTTCATTTTCTCTATTTTATTTACCAGATATTTTTTACAATTTTTTTTTTCTATTTGTTTGTGGTGTTCCTTAGGTTTATATATTACATGTCGACGAATTATTAAGTAATTCCTAACAAAAATTCCGGCTTATAGTGAAAACAAATAAGAACTTATTTGTTTCTCAACAAATTATTATAATTTGAAGAATTTCTATGAATATTTAATAATATACATATATGTATATATATATATATATATATATATATATATATATATATATATATATATATATATATATATATATATATTATCTTCAGCTTACCGTATTAAAACATAAGTCATTAACATTTGGAAGATTTTTAATTGTGTCATTCCTCCTTTATGTAAACTAACTTTACGATCATTTGTACTTCATAAATATGTTGTTTTGAAAATCTACATTTCCTTGCAATGTGTTGTTTTTTGTCATAAAATTCCATAAGTTATCAGTAGTTCACTTAAATCAGAAGGGTTAAGAATTCAATTCGCATGTTATTCAAAATGTTATAACAATAAAAACAAATCCGTGTTATGAGTCCGAATTCATATAACAAAACAGTATATACACTATCTTACTTCGTACGTTGCTAGCCTAGCTTTGAATTTGAATTACGTCGTTGGTCTAGTTCTTCATATCGAAGATTAAATTTCCTTAAAAAAAAAGTTATTGAGGTTTTAACGAAGAAATTTTTAGTAGCAAACCGGAGTTTAAAAGTGGGCAGTGTAGACATTCCCGTGCTGTATTCGGAAAGCGCATAAAGCAGTCGATTTCGCGCCTGAATTATTTCGGTAGATTTCGAAAACGAGTAAATAGAGGGATCACCTGTGTTTGCACATACATTTGAGCACTATCTTCTGTTGCCTAGTTTTCGCTGAGAGTGGCGGCCGTGGCCGGAAACGGTAAGAAGGACATCTTCACTATCGTGATCGTGCCTTGTGGCATAAAAATGGGAATATACTTTATTCAAGTTTTTTCTTATCCTGAGCTACCATGGATTCGAAGCGTATATTTTACCAAGAGGAACCGGCAAGAAACTGAGTGGTTACTCTCTTCCGCCAATTAAATCACACGGGTATATTAAATAGACACAATTCATTATGATAATCAAGAAAACCTTATCATTTATCTTTCTTATATAATCTTATTTTTCTTTAAGATATATGCTGTATTTATTATTTGCATGAGTATTGCATTATATGTAACGTTTTTAAATGAAACAGTTCTGTCATTTGTTTTTGTTTTATCTAAAGCGATAGTACCTGTTATGTTTTATAGCTTAGTCAAATTGATATTTGGAGTAAAGGTCATTTTTAGTATAATCTAAAAATAAACCAAATATCAAATAAGATATATATCTCTGTTATATCAATTATTATTTGCTTTATAGCTTTAAGATGTCGCAAGTGACTTCGCATAATTCGCTAACGTCAAAGATCGAGAAGCGCCTTAGCTGATGAGCTTTTTATTATCTTAGTATCTATATCGATCTATGACGTCTGTAAGCCTAGATGCACACACACTACATATGTTGGGATCTCGTTGACATCAACTGTGACAATGAACGAAATAACAAAGTGCGAGGGCAAGGCGCGATGACACTCGTTCTTTATAGCCAACGATGCTGTCCGCGCAGCTTGACTTTGTTTTTACGACACCATAACCTTCACTATTTATGGAGTGTATTTAGCATAGGTCCGCAACACAATTCCTTCCGAGGGGCGCGATACTTGTAAACGCAAGACGGTGCGCGCGCGCTCGTGATCATTGTGTTCTGCGCGCGCGCCGCGTGGGACGCACCTACTGGTTATCGAACACAGTATCAATAAATTGCACTTGCGTCCGTCGTGTTGTGCAAATAAAAGAACCAGAGTACTACGTGTTATCGACGAAAGGTCTAAATAAATTCGAATATGTACTTATTTGTTGCTCACTTTCGTAGATATCATCATCGACCCTGAATCAAGCACAGAAAATAAAGTTTACTTTGATATATTTCAAATTGCGTTGCGATCGCGAGACGAAGGTTCGTTTGTTTTAAAATAATAACCGCACGAGTCGATCGTTTGGCGAGGATCCTTTAAAATTCTCGTCTCAATGTTTGCATGTTGCGATACTTTTATTTTTGTCGAGCAACAATCGAGTATCGAGGCCTAACGAGCAATTACGATTTGTCTGTACGTACGGTCGTATGCTATGCAGACCGGGTATCAATTAAATGATCCTGTGAATCGAAACCTTGGCTGTGTTATGACTTATGAATATTCACATGCATCGAACGCTAGACACGCCCTCTCGCGGATCTGCTGAAGATAAAAGATGTCCAGGTGGCGGATTGAATAGCGCCCATTAGAAGCCATTATATGCCAATAAATAATGTGAGAGACGCTCAGACTATCGGTCCTTAGACCAAGACTGTGTCGTAATTCAACTTAATGTAATAGTTCTCTATAATAGTACAGCCTTTATACATTGTAAATTCTTCGAAGTACTTAGTGCATAATAACAACAAAATATTTACATGTTATCTGCATGTATAGCGAATCAAATATTTACGGTTTGATGCTCAAGTATTATTCCAATCAATTTAAATAGGCAGCTTCTTAAAGTTTATGTTTAATTCAAACAAATTTACTTATTCAGGTTATTATGAATATATCTGTAATATAAAAACTATATAAAAATATTCTCAATAAAAATGTTAAAACGATAATGTAATAAAATTTGATATTTTTCACATTGGCAACCCCATTAGAGTGTAACTAAACACCGCCATAGCAATGAAAGTTGTTATTTAACGTCAAAGCGACGACAGGTCATTTCATTGTATGAGGATCGCATTTATAACATGAATATAATGTTATTATGTTTCGTCAAAACAGTTTCACGAACGAGAGTAGTTGGTTTTCATTAAAAGGACTATTGCTTTGGCATGGTTTTTACATCGCCCAAAGCTGAACTCATTGAATAAAAGGGAATAGCTGTTCACGAACACATAAATATTTTTTACTACTTTCTATTTTTATAATATATCATGTTAAAAACTCTATATGTTTTAATTGAGGGTTCGAAATCAAAATTTTGAATTACTCGAAACTTCATCATTATTTTTAAAGATTAAAAAAGAAAAAAAAAATCCGAAGATTCGCTTCGGTTTTTCTAAACTGAGGTTTTTTTTTTCTAAATGGAAATTTAAAATTCGTTGCGTAGTCTAATTTTAGAATGCTATAACAAGCATAGCAAAAACTGAATATTGTCTGGCAATAATGGAGTACTACCACGCTGCTTAGCGTTTGAGCTTTACTATTATATTATAATAACAAACTATGTACAATATTATTATTAAAATACTTAATTAGCATTGTTTATACCATTAATAAAGTAACCATTCATAAAATATAAGCAATGGTTGGTAATATTTTAAATATGTGTTCTTGTCTCTGCTAGATAATCTTTGCTATAATATTAGAAGAAATTATAATTAAAATACGTCGTCATTCTTTTCTAGTAATTAATATAATGTTGTTTGGTACAAATATTAAACGATAGTTATCATAAACTAGGCATAAAATATACGTAGCTAGT
Organism: Nymphalis urticae; assembly: GCA_905147175.2. Taxonomy (NCBI): domain Eukaryota; kingdom Metazoa; phylum Arthropoda; class Insecta; order Lepidoptera; family Nymphalidae; genus Nymphalis; species Nymphalis urticae. Next base: position 2,948,262 of record LR989994.1, on the reverse strand, counting down.
ACGAAATATAGTTAGGTATTTCAAATAATTATGTTTTTTTCAAATAATTATGTTGTCTATAAGGTATATATGTAACCATTCAACTAATGAGTAAATAAAACCGATGTTAAAATTGACAAATGGCTTTTAACTGAAACTTGCCGATTTAATTTCGCTTAATTTTGGGTGTATGGTTTTTATATAAGCTTTGTTCTTGCTTGGGGTTCAAAACTTATTTCATACCAAATTTTATCAAAATTAGTTCAAAGTTTAAGCCGTGAAAAGGAACTGATTTACTTTCTCATTTATAATAAATACTTTATGTAACTGTAACAGCCTGTGAAAGTCCCACTGCTGGGCTATAGGCCTTCTCTCCTCTTTTTGAGGAGAAGGCTTGGAGCTTATTCCACCACGCTGCTCCAATGCGGGTTGGTGGAATTCACATGTGGCAGAATTTCAGTGAAATTAGACACATGCAGGTTTCCTCACGATGTTTTCCTTCACCGTAAAGCACGAGATGAATTATAATCATAAATTAAGCACATGAAAATTCAGTGGTGCTTGCCCGGGTTTGAACCCACGATCATCGGTTAAGATTCACGTGTTCTTACCACTGGGCCATCTCGGCTTCTTAATACTTTATACTTATAGTATAAAAGAAAAATACTTCGTTATCTACTAGGTAAAAAGAAAAAAAAAGTGGTGAACACTTAATTTATTGTAATTCATAATCTTATATTCTGTATGTACGGATCAAGTGTTACCTTTATTTCATTCAGTTGATTAAATTACTACTGAGAATTTTCGACCGAAAATCTCAGTAACATATTATTGAACCGACCTGGGATTTGAACCGAGGCTCTCCGGGTCTGCGGCCTTACATGTAGCCGCTAGATCAACGAAGCAAATGAAGATATCCAATGAAGATAACGACAATATTTTCTCAATGAGTGGGTGAACGAATTCGTCTGATCCTGCGTCAATTACATTTTTTTAAAGATAAATAATAATTGCTCCGAGCTTGTACCCACGTTTCCTTCGCAAGGCATATTATTACAGATGTCCCACACTAATACCGCCCATTAAATTTGCTCTTTTGGCCCTTTGTATGGATTCTCGATGGCTTTTGAACTTTTCACGTTAAGGAAAATTTTGGAAAATTATGACTTATTATATGTTTTGCCTGGCATTGGCAATGAATCAGATCATTGTCAAAGATAAATCATTCTAATTATATTCTATATTTAAATAATGAAACCATATTTATGTAAAAAAACGTCACATAAAAATGTAATGGATTTTATTAGGTGGATAAAGACATAAACTTGATGGAAATAATTACATGTTGTGTTTGCTTTTGTTTTTTAGAATATTTTTTGAAACTGATATTTGTGTAGGGTATCTTAAACTCCTATTTGCGTTTACTTTGGAGTTTTGCCAGAATCATGAAGTGTTTGAATATATTTAGTTACGAATAATCTCGAAATTTGAATTTCTGTGATATTTTAACGTGACCTTTGTAAATATAAAATAAACCACAAAACATTTTTCTAAAAATAACAATTAATTATTCTAAACAAATAATACTTTAAGATTTTTAAAGCTAATTAGATTACTGAATAGTTACATTGTAATGATGACGACATATCTCTAATTAATATAACGACATTAGTGTGTATCGTGTGTCTATTAAGCAAAAAGTTAATAAAAACTTATCAACGGATGATACGATTAATATAAATGTTGTAATCGTTTGACTTGTGATCGAGTGCAATGACAGAGCCTGTCGTCCGCTCCCAATTAAACGCAGTAACACATGAAACCAGTTCCGGCGACGACGCTCGCGCGGCCGTCGGTGATGTACGCAGATGCGGTCGCGCGCCCGAGTGCCTTCACTAATCGCACGCATTCATTTGAATCTATTTAGGTAAACGGGCGCGACGCCGCGCTCGCCACAGGAATGCGACGCTTGCGTAGCGGTAATTACGCATAGCGCGGTCGATAAGCCACTCTCATCTATACAACAACAAGTTGTATTTTCGGTGCGTTTCACCGATATGATAGACAATGATCTAAGATTACACCCTGACTAATACATAAACCGCATCGTAGCTAGTGCGGTGCGTATAAATTATGGAGTGCACTCGGAGATATTGTGTTTCACGTCCGGCGGTTTAGACATGGGCCGAGGATATCTGCGTGAAAAGGGCGAAATATTGCAGAAATTTCAAACCCGACAGGACAGCATTCGATTCGTCGTGGTGTAGGATTTCATTGCGCTATATCGCGTCCACTTCGCGGCCGATACAACGCTCATGAGCCTTTACAGCCATGCTTTACTAGGCGCGACGTTTATTGATAGCAATTTATTTATGTAATACGAATATAAAACAGCTTTAACTTTTATATACGTTTGATATTTCATTAAATTCCCTTAAAGAATTTTATATTTAGTTCTGTAATCATCTATTGCAGAAATAGAATCAATTGAAAACTTATAAGACGTACAAATGGCTCATTAAATTTATTTTCGTACATAATTTTTTAAATTATTCTAAATATTCCATTATTTCAAATGAGATCACTGTGGGAGTTTCGTCAAAATAAAACAAAACCAAGGACACTTAAAATCGATAGGTATCTATTAAACAAATTAAAGTTTGAATTCAGATAGATAATTCTTTTTTTGAATGGAAACAGTAAGAAAATAACTGTAGTCTATTTGATGTCAATGTTAATAGTAAATGTACGCTTTATTTGATTTAACCAGCTTTATATAAACGCATTTGCAGCGTCGTCAATATCGGCGGCTTGCGGGGATCGTTGGGAGATGCTATCCGGTGTATTGTTAATCCGGTAATTTGAATTTATTGCACCGTGAATAAATGGTGCGCTGGTTATCAGGAAACATATCGACACCGCACCCGTGTACTTAGTTCGCGCATACCTACTTCAGATCATCCTGTCACGTTGCCTCTTCGACATGCCAATGCACGCGACTAAAGGATTACCCATACAGCACACCATTAAATCAAATAGCAATAAAGGTCAATATTAGAATGAAAACTGTATGCGTTCACTCTGATATAATATATATTCGCTTAAAAAAGTTAAATTCGTAAAACAATGCCTACTCGTTACATCGAATACTCCAATTACAAGGATGAATAGTAAGGCTGGGAAGTAGCTAATCTCGCGTATTCCTTGTTGGAGATGTGATTGTTTCTCCTTAACAGGCGAGCCGCTCTAATCGGAACATCCTCGGAGCCGGCCGTGTCCGTGCACTGGCGTTAATTAGACTCCTATTGCATTCTACTGTATAAAAGACATGAACAACTCGCGAGGTCAGATCGTTCCTGGACAAAACACAGGAAGAGTTCTATTATCTGGTAACATTACAAACTAAAACCTTCCCAGGGACGCAGCAACGGTACTATGTTTTAGCTGCCCGCGACCTGCCCGCTGTGGTGTGGACCGGCAATCAGGAATCATTATTTACGGACAGCTATTATCACCTCATGGCTTTTCTGGTTTATTATCGGCATTGCTCGTTATGTTGTCCTGAGACGGATAAATTATGCTATTAAGTTAGCAGATTGACAAAGTTATTTATGACAATAAGTGGGACCGAGTTGAGTGGCGAACCTGACTGTATGAAATCTTTAGTTTCTATTTAATTTTATAATATAAAAATACAAGTATATAAACGACAGTGACCACACTATATATAATTGATCACTTACAATGTTTTATATTAAGTTTATTCATAAAGAGAAATACCATGAAATCTTAGGCGTTAGATTAGTTCTTTCACTTGATAGTTTTTTTGTATTCTAAATAGTAATTGTCACTATTATTTCGAAAGTAATATTTTAAGCAAAGATTGATTATTGTAATAGGTAAGAAAGTTTGCTATGTTAAGATTACTGAAACAAAAAGATGGATAGACATTAGGAGGGGTCATATGTGTAAATAGTACTAGAGGCAGAGTAAGTAAAAAATACAGCCCTGGACGTGAATAAAATATACTTCATATACTTTCATATTCAATTCATTGAAGTATAAAATACAATCGGTTTATATATATATATTTAATAAGCATTGATGTGGAGATAATGATGTTGGAATTTATGTGGAGATGTTGTATAAAAGGCAATATTCTGTCTGAATGGTTAAAAAGCTCAGCTTAAACTGTTAGCCGTAAAAATGTGTAATGAAAACGATTCAAGAAATTTGTTTTTATTATTTTAAAGCGGCTCTGCTCCTCTTTATTTCTCCATCGTCGAATTTCCTATTCAATAATGATTAGGCGAAGCCTCGATGTTTAGTGCTAACTATACAATTATATAGCATTCACAGTTCTTAGCGTGAATGTGCTAATGGAAATAAAGCTGCTATGCTTCGAGTATAAACTTTATTTTTTTATATTTTCAAGCGAGTTTCGTGCAATCCATTTTATGATTTCCCGTTGATAAACTCAAAGGCAGACATACAGATAAAGCGACAATATTCAAAATAATAAGTTTTTGCTAACTGCATAATATGTGTAATAATGATTTCATTTATTTGATCTATAAACAAAAATTAAATTAACAACACAAAAGTTACGGTAACAGCCTGTATATCTCCCACTGCTGGGCTAAGACCTCTTCTCCCTTTTTGAGGAGAAGGCTTTGGAGCTTATTCCACCACGCCGCTCCAATGCGGATTGGTGTAATACACATGTGGCAGAATTTCAGTGAAATTAGACACATGCAGGTTTCCTCACGATGTTCTCCTTCACCGAAAAGCACAAGATGAATTATAATCAAAAATTAAGCACATGAAAAACTTCAATGGTGCTTGCCCGAGTTTGAACCCACGATCATCGATTAAGATTCACGCGTTGTTACCACTGGGCCATCTCGGCTTTTTCTAAAAGTTAAGCAACCCTGAAAATACAAAAGGTTCTAAGATAAGGCTTGGAACTTATTCTACCACGCTGTTCCAATGCGGGTTGGTGGAGTAATTATGGTTCCATCCGACAGATGCAAGATTCCTCATGATGTTTTCCTATGAACATGAGCACGTGATGAATTATAAACACAAATAAAGTACATGAAGCTGTGTCCGGGTCCGGGTTTGAACACGCTAACAGTTCGATGAAGATTCACGTGTTTTAAGCACTGAACCATCTCAGCTCTCTTATCTAAAGACATGGCCTTATTATAGAGTTATTACGTATATAAAATGTAGACAAGGTCAGTATAATATCTTCCGAATATGTGTCGCACTTTTTATGTAATATAAAGCTTTAGATGTCTGATGTCGCGTCACTGAGTCGATGTCGACCCTTTGTTAGCAGACGCCATTTGCAATAAACTCTCATATTTTGATATATTTATTAATCAGTTAAACAACAAGGTTAGCGTGTTTTGTATTTCTTTTATATAAGCTGCCTATACTTTTTTGCGTGGACATTCGAAATGGAGATAAAAATGTGGATGTTTAACTTATTTACACCAGGATGCATCTTAATGTAGTTCAGTATTTTCACGAACTGTACGCATAAAGAAAATATTTTTTTTATGTTTGATTGTAAGGATTTGATTAATGAAGATTTAGGTAGTTAATTTTTTTTCATCTAAATATTTATTTTTCCTTTAATTTGTTTGTTCCTACACTCAAATATTATGCTATCTAGGGTATTTAGAAAAATGTCTGTTAATCTGTTTGAGTGTATGAGTGTTCATTGTCAATTTCTGTCTCCAATATCTCGAAATCGAATTATGATATCGAAGTGAGACAAGTTTAATTTGAAGATTACGTTGAAAAAATAATAGATGTATGATTGATATATATAAAAAATCAGGATGATATTAAGAAGAGAACACAGATAGAGCAATGTTGTGTAAAAGAAAATTATTCAAGGGAAAATAAGAACAATATATATGATTTAAAAAAAACTTATATTAATACGCATCCATTTAATACAAATAATAAGAATAATATGTAAACTCAGAAGACTATTTTTTTACTTATTAACAAGTTATTGTATTTTAGGTTAAGTATTTTTCGTTACTTCCTAGTAGGAAGTTTGTAGTGCGGAAGTCAAAGTTCAAGGAAGTCAAAGTCCCAAAGGCGGTGGAAGCGGTGCAGAGAGGCAATATTGCCAGCGTCTTGGGTACAATGCTACAGGACAATCTTTTAGACGGCGTGTTTTTGCTATAAATTTGTAATGTCTATTTTTTTATTTTAATTTATATATTATAAAAGTGTCTGTACATAGTTTACTTGTAAAACTCAATTTAAATAAAACAATATTTTGATTCTACATAAAATAATGTTTTAAGAAGTTAGGCATTATCTTCTGCTAAAGGAATAAAACATTCGTTGCTAACGTTACGATACATTATTGAATTATTTAATAATTAAATAGTTATAAATTTTGTTGACATAATTGTTCATTATCGTTTCCACATCGTATACTTAGGGAACGTGAACTACTGAATCGAAATTAATGCGATTTTCGCACGACCGTAAGTTGCGGTAAATAATGTAAAAGTAAAATATTTACGATTAACTTGAGGAATATTGGTAGATAAATAAATATAAAGAAATGTTTTCGATGTATATGGATTCTTAGTATAAAACAGTTTTTATCTGTACAAAAAATCGACGGTGTCATCATACCGTTTCTTTTTTAAAAGGCTCGACAAAATGTTGACACCAGCCGCCGCACGCGCACATTTCTATCAGATAAATACATGTAAATAATTATTAAATATTATCGAATGTCAGATATGGTCGTTTAGGTGGCCGTTTCGTTATCTGTGTTATTTGTTGTTAACAGTTCCGCGGGGCGCTAGACGTGTTATCGAGTTGAGTTATGGCAACAAGAAGCGCTGGTATCCAGGGTTGCCGTAGATTTTTCAAAAAAAGAAAAAGTTATCTCAAACTGAGGCATGTGTATTTATATCAATTCATAAGTAAATCAATGGAATGCGTATCTTCGTACTTAAACAGGGGTTTCCGTATATATCACTAACAGTTTATACAGTTTTTTTTTAATTTTAGGTTAATATGAAGGGAAGTCACTTGACAACCCTGCGGGTACCTCGTCTCTGGTTTCAGCGCTGTCACTAGATAAAGCGTCTGCTGACTGCTCATCACGCTTATAATGTCCTCAGATACGATCTATAAAACCTTACGGATGCTACTCTCTTAATGAGATAGTTTTGAAAAACGTATTTTTATTTCAAATCGGTACATTTGACATTCTTATATCTTTTTTTTAAGAAATTGTGTATTACCTAAAAATGTTACTGAATCTTAAGGTTTGATCTAATTTCACTTCAGTGAAAGTTTTCTATGGGTTTTTGTTATCTCATTTATCTTATATAGTTATTTTACTTCACTAATTTTTATAGATTACGAAATCAACTTATGCTTTAAACAACATACAAATATTTAGTATTTACTGTAATTACTTTGATATACGACTTAATTAATGCTCTTTTATCGATTTTTTTTATGTTATCTATGTTGAAGGTGCCTCGAATTATATTCATTTTATACTTTAACTTAGTAATTACATTATTCCTTACAATAATTGTGCATTGACGTGCAAGTTTTTTTTAGATAGACAAATATAAAAGAAATGTATTTTCATATTATCTATTGTATTATTAATTTAATGTGTCTTAATACACTTTAAAATAGACACATGGAGAAAATTCTTTCTTCTCTTTTCAATCCATACAAATAATATATATATGCAGATAGTGAGCAGTCCAGCTTAATAACAAATATTTTGTTAAATAGTTTTTAACTATAATACACTAAAAATTTTGATGAGCTAAGGTTTGTGTAGGCAGATATTTTGCGTTAGCTTGCCGTCGCGTTTACCCCCTGCCATCTTGCAACGCATTGGAGCTGCCATAGCACCATTCTCTCTTTTCCGCTCTGCTACTTCCTTCTGCTTAACCACGATCTCACAGAAGGTAAGCATCGCCTTCCATGAGTTTTTGTTGCTGACCATGAACTTTACCACAGTCAGCAATGAGAGGTCTTAACCCACAGTTGGGACTAGCACCTGCCGCGCTCTCTCCCATACGGGGCTCTCCTGCAAGGTGAGTATCGCTGTGTTTTCGTTTACACCGCATGCATGACACGAAGCGGACGACTCTCTTCCTACAATCTTTCAGAAGCATTTACCAAAGCAGCTATGCCCTGAAAGTATATATTTATTCGCCTTCGCTTTGTCTTCACATAAGAAGGAACGTTTTCTAAATGAAGTTAAAGTCTGCAATTAACCTATTGCTAGACATGTCTTGATGAAATAGATACCGGCTTTTACTTACACGTGTTTATAAAAAAAATTGTAACTATCATTTTAATTTTTATAAACTACATATTACTTAGAAATTTACTTAGTAAATATTTTTACGATAATTTCAATTTGACCTGATTTTTGCGAATGAATTATATATAAAATGTCAATTGTCAATAAATTCGATTTAATTCGGGTTTTGGTTGAATAATAATTAAGTTACTGACTTAGCCGGTCGTTTGTTTATTACCCAGTTTAAAATATTACTTGAGCGCAATAAAATAAATCATTTTACATTCAAGATAAGCTTTTCTTCATTGTGCTGTTGAAATCGAATACAGATTAGAGCTAGCGAAATGGCAAAGATATGGTTTACTTAATTAAATATGATATTACAAGTTTTGTTAAATTTACTGCGAAAATATTATATACTATTGATGTTTAATTTATATTTACATTAAGATAAATAGTTTCTATATAAATAACATTTTATTTTGACATCTGTATCTAGTAAATTTATAATTCCAATCTTAAATTGACTGACTGAATTGAAAACTGACTAGGTATAGAGAATATCGCCATGGCTTTCGCTGGTACTCTAGCGGTTACTAATGGAAGAAAGTATTAATTGATTATGATTATTAATTATTATTTGTTTTATTTATAAATCTGATCCCTTAGGCTGAATCGAAACAGCTTTATGCCGGAAAATCTAAATTTTGATAAATAAAAGTGTAGTCATTTTTATCTTTGGAAAACGTTTATTTACAAAAAATATTATTGTTTTACAAATAAATCAAGAAAAATGCAACGTAGACTTTTTAGTTGTACGACTCAAATCTCTAGTTTATAAAACGTTGATGAAAGTCAGATTAACTAATTCTGCATTAATCCGACATCCATTGGGCACCTATTGCGTCATTAATTGCTATTGACCACCAGCAATGATATTTCAGATGAAATCGAACTTAGTAAATTTGATTTTGATAAGTCTCTCAAAAACTGTAGGTGGTAGTAGTACCTTACAGATGCAAAGATTCTACGTTATGTCATGTGAATTGATATTACTTTAATTTTGTATAGTTATACTTGTCTCGACTGCGCAAGGATAAATTATGCTTAATTAATGTTATACCAATGAAACATATACTTACTTAGCGAATTATCAGCTAACATTGCTAATTTATCTTACAACACGTCCTACATCATTTTTGTCATGCTCAAATATTTTGCTAAAAAAAGGTAGGTGGGCGAACATATGGGCCACTTGATCGTAAGTGAGCTTAAGCAGTGGCGATGTAAGCAATGTTAACCATCCCTTCATCGCCAATGCGCCACCAACCTTGGGAACTAAGATGTTATGTCCCTTATGCCTGTAATTACGCCGGCTCACCCTTCAAACCGGAACAAAACCATACCAAGTACTGCTGTTTTGCGGTAGAATATCTGATGAGTGGGTGGTACTTACCCAGTTGAGCTTGCACAAAGCTCTACCACCAGTGAAGTACTAATTTGAATTGCAAAGTATTACGGAAAACGTTTAAAATGAATATGTTACCTGTTTCGTTAAGTATAAATAAACTCTGAGTGACTAATAAATCAAATTTAATATTTTTTACGCATTTAAGCAGTTAGTGATTTCTCGTAGCCTTTTCCGTAGTGATTTTGAATTTCTAGAAATTTATTAAACTTTGCGGCACTTGTAAATATACTACATATCTTCGTTCTGAAACTATAAGATATCATAATATCAAGGATTCATATCAAAACGATGTCGTAACTTTCCAACATACGGGTGGAAATGTTGTGGCGTCAGTACGTCATTGTCTATTATCAACTACCAATGATCCATTATCTCAATTTACAGGTTTTTATATACTTGGTTACTAAGAACTCATGACTCACTCACCCTTTAAGCCGATCACCAAGTGTTGGGCAGTCGAATATGTGATGATTTGGTGGTATGTAGCCAGACCGAGTATATGTATAGACGTTTGTATAATATATAAATATGAACTAAAAATGAAATATATGAAAAAATGAACTATAATGAAAATATATATATATATATAGTTATATATATAATATGAATTATGTTGTGTGTATTTGTTGTAGTGTGCTTGCATGAAGTTCTATATCTATAACTTATTAGAAGATAAAGCAACAATGTTTTCTATCCATATTGTGATAAGAAAATCTGTATTTTTTTATGTGCCTACAATAAAAGATTATCTATCCATCTATCCGTCGAATAATGTATTGTTTTTAGTAATCGTGTGAAGTCGGGGCGGGTTACTTGTCGCCATCAGAAGTTAGACCACAGGACTTCGTTCTTATATGATTGTATACAATCATTTTATACGACCGGTTTAGCCTCCACGATAACGTGAATTATGATGCTTGATATAACGGTCCAACCACTGACATTGATATAAGCTGACGAATATTTTCAGACGTAAAGCTTTCACTGGTTGAGTTATGATCGCAAACCTAATCTTATTCAAGAAGTAAGTATTGCATAGAATATAATAAATAATTGTAATTTGACTGTTGACGTGTCCGATATATTTTACAGCCTCGTTTATATAGTAGTCTTTGTTCGAATCCCGGGTTTGGCTTTTCAAAAATTTGTTAAAGTTATTGGGTGTTTTTTTTTGTCGAGAAATTAGAAATAAAAATGTTGTCGATGTTATACCTGACATCTCAGAGATATTGATGAGCCATAGGTTCTCTGTATTTTCTTTTTACAGTCGTGTCCTCTTATCAGACCGTGAGGGAAAGAATAGTGCATCTGTGTTTCGGTCATATTAAGGCATGCAACCTCTCACCTAGGACTTTAGAGCATGTTCCCGATAAAGACATATCTCTGCTTGGTTGTTTCTCTGTGGCTACTCAATAATAATGGCAATAAGCCAAAGAATGGCCCGGAGCTTGACAAATGTCGAGAGTACCACCGTTCAGTTCCCGTCGTTACCAACTAATTCTTTGTCGCACAGAAAAAACAATGCGGTTACCCTTAATAACTTTTCATTGATATATGAGGATACTATGGGATTTACGATTGAAAAATAGTATAATGAAGGTACATTCTTAAAAATATATTATTAATTATTTTCCAGTGAAATGGTTAAATAAGAGAAGGAATCGTGGTAAGTAATCGAAGTTGTCGAAATTATAAAGTATACTAAAATTATATTAGCATTATAAATAATAAATATAATGGTTAGGAATAATAATTAGTTACGAATAAATAGAAATTCTTCGAAATTAATTAAAAATAAAACGATTTTTTTTTAAAGTTACCATCAGGATCTTTTTCATTGTTCTCAAGCCTGAAAAGCCTATTTCGGACTATATTAACATATTTATTTTCACCATAGACACGAATTATATATATGCCTTATAAATTTATTGTAACTTATGTAATATTGCTATTTTTTTTCCAAAACAACTTTCTTTTGTTAAATATTGGCATCATGGATGACATATTTATGTATTGCTTGTCATGAAACTACTTTTTGTCAGTGATATAATACTCATAGTTTTTTACAGGTTTATCGACCTTTATACCTCTGATTTGTTGCGCTAACATTTGAAATAACTGGCTATAATATCGTAGGTACTGTTTCAATTTAAAACTAAAATATTTCTAGTGATTTTATTGCAGTTATGATGGCTTTATTTAGGAGTATATTCAATAGCACAGTTTCTGGGAATAACGTAACAAAACTTTTTTTTAAGTTACCTTAAATCTTTAAAAAAAAAAGTTTTTTTTTTTCAATTTAAGCATTAACACACCTCAAGCCTGGATTCATATGAGTTTTCGTATACCTGTACTAAAGTATTCATTAATTATTTCCCAGCGCTCTGATTGTTCAATATTAAAAGACAAGTTATGATACTGTGCTAACCCTAATATTATATATTATTTATTGTTTATTTACATTCATTACATCTCGAGTTTAGGCGATGCAAGTTTCCTTATGCTGCATGATATACTGAAGTCACAATTATGTTTCGCGTGTTTCCGTTCAATGGTTCATTCTTGTTTGACAAGCAAATGCAATTGCTATCTGACCCTTTCGCATTGTTGGGATATTTGTTTGTATATTTCATACATTAAACAATTCATTTTTATATAAATTTGTTAGTTATCATTTAAAAATAAATTAATTTTGGCGGTATTTATAAGTGGTTATACAACACATGAATCTTAACCGAAGATTCTAGGTGTAAATTTAGACAAGCATAATTGAGTTTTCATGTTTTTTAATTTGTGTTAATTATTAATATCGTGGTCAGGGTCTAAGGAGGACTTCATGTGTCGAAAGACGTGTGAATTAATCAACCCGGACGGCTCGGATAAGTTTGGCTCGTAGCCATGCTTTCCTACAAGATGAGTGTCTACCCTTGAGGAAATTTTGCCTTTATTTAATAATATCTGTGCCTGAAATATAACAAAAATAAAGATTGAATAAATCCTCGTTACATTATATTGCCATTTAAATAACATAAAATAAAAATCCAACTGCAATTCTCGTATCTCTATACAATCTCACTGAAGGTAAAATAAATGTATGCTTATAAATTTGAATAGACCGCAATACTTGTACTGTTTGATTTGTAATAGCAGGTAATATTCTTAGCGGGGTGTTATTAGCCACTTGCTAGCGCTGCCGGCGGCTTTACTTGATCTGAATCCATTTTCTTTTAAGAACAGAAAATGATATTGCATCGATCGGCGACCACAGCAAAAACACTTGCAAAATACAAGTTAGTGAATTAGCTTTAGATAAGTATCGGTGTAAAATAGAGCGCGTTTTACCGGAAAGCTATCAGTCATCTACTTTTATTTATTTATTTATTTATTTATTTATTTATTTATTTATTTATTTAGAACTACCAACAAAAGATACAATAATTCGTGTACAGCAGTAATTTTTAGTAATACATTTCAATTGTTCTTTTACTTACAGGTAATTACAGCATGCAATTTGTTATAGGCAATCATCGACTAACAGAGTTACATTAATAAAAAAATAGATATTCAATTGCATAAAAAAAAAAAACAACATGCTTACAAAATACGGGATTTATCTTAATTTATGTAAAAAATAAAAATTGTAGAAAAGGAAAAAAAGCTAATAAAACTATATAAGAATTCCATTCAATAATCAAAGTAACAAAGTAATGGTGTCAAAAAATTGTTCACAAGTATCTAAAAAAAAATTCACGATATAAAAAAAACATATAAAAAAAAAACACAGAAAAAAGCAGATAACATAAGATCATAACTATTTATTTATATTCTATGCAAAGTTTTTTAGATGTGAGGCAATTTTATTTTTAAAGGAGTAGTTACTATCATGCAAGATGTCTAGTTCATTGATACCATTCGATAGCTCGTTATACGTCCTAGCTAGTCTGTTTATAGGTGAATTTTTTCCTAGGTTGGTTTTTTGTTTAGTTGTTACAAAGTCTACTAGTGGATAGGTCGAAGAGATACGTAATAAGCGTTGTGTTTTAACGCTGTGAAGTACGCCCGGCGCTGGCTACTGATCGGCTGTCATCGGCACAAAGTTATCACTTCTATAACGTCTCCGATATGGCACTTTTAGTGCAGCAACAAATGAAGCGGTTGCATTAAAACTTGTCCGGTGCATATCTAAGCGTAATTAATAGCAGGAGATAAGTCGTGGAGAGCGTCTGCGATACCTCCGTAAGGTCGGACGTAATCGAGGCTGTCGGGAGCGCCGCCACCGGCGACCGGCCCGGCCGCTATATTAATAACCGTCAGCCGATATCGGTGGCCGCACCAAATGGGAAATTAAAAGGCTTTCAGGGGATCCGCTCATTAAACTGATTTGTGGTGCTCAGCTTAGCGGCCGCGCATGAAACTATTAAACAACTATTGTAATCGTATCTACCGGACACGAGAATCATTTATGCCTTCATTTATCGAACTTTGAGTCGTTAGTTTGACAATATCTTCAAAGCAGAAAACTTATTGATGTTTAATCTGCCGAATTATTGTTCAAAGAGGAGTTTGATCAAAATATCGATGCCGACATAAGAACATATTTGTCTCCACGTCACTTTGTCACTACAAAATGTAAGACAAACCGGTGTTACAGTTATCGAGTTGTCTTACAAATAATACAATATTGTAAGCTTGTATGACAAGATTGCAGAATGTATGAACATAACTGACCTAGTACTTACGATATCTGAATGTTATTTAGACGACTAATATTTTAATAGAATATTTCAATGGAGGTTTTTTTTATTTTATCTCGCCTTTCATGTTTCGTTCTTGTAACAAAAATCACACATTGGACATGGATTGTTGAAAGCGATTTGATATGATATTTAAAAACATTCCTTGATGAACGCACACTGAGTTTGTATATTATATGAGTTATGATATATTTCCGTCTTATAAATTCCGACGTCCGGTGTGGCAGATACCGTTGCAAGTCTCGGGGCGGTGCTTAAAGAAGGTAATCGCGCAATTTGTGCCGTCATTGTTCTAAAGTAGCGTTGGTCGTATATCAGTGCGGCAGACGGGGCCAATTGATACAAACGAGCGCGTGTCACGTCTAAATATAATATTAGGAATCACGGCGCGAGCCAGGATATATTAATTTGGAGTGCCTGCTGCATGATGTAGCATATTGTTAAGGTATGCGCCGGTTAAAGCGTGTCCGCGTCGGATAGATAAGCACTGGCCAGTTGCTATAATACAGATTATTTGTCCGTCGTGGACGAGTACAGTAAAAACAGATTAAAAATTGACAAGTATTACGATACTTTTTTTCGTGTAATACTTATTTATTGTAGTGATAAAATAAAGATGGGTTGTAAATGCAGTTTTAAGATAATGACCAATTTCGAATACAGGAAGATTTATTATTACGAACGATAAAATTGATTATTAAATACAATATACGTAAATCACACTCAACGTCTTCATCGACGAGGCCGTCAGCGGGCCGCTGGGGCTGGATAACATATCTTACGTCGGATAAATTTTATAGCTTTCGGTGGGCCCCTGCTCTTTTGAAATAAGATTAAATGATTTACGAATGAGGTCAGAGAGGCAGTGAGGTCGGCCAACTTCGCGTCACGGCGTCAATCGCCACGCGCGCGGCACACGACACTTGCCCGCCGCTGTCGTGCCGTGAGAGGCCATTTCCTCTTTTGACCACTTTAATGTACTGTTTCACTTTAAACTATTCTAGAATTGTATGAAAATATCGCTGGTATACATAAACAATAATTTCGAATGTATAATAAAATTTGCCGTTATAATTAATTATTAATATTTATTAAAAAGGGTTGGATATGACACGTTTATCATTCTGTGGACATGGCTGTAAACCATACTTTAGTTATATAAAGATAAAATAGTTTATCGGTGTAATAAAAAAGTAATAATTAATGAAGGTATTTTTTTATAAATTAAATGTTTTGGTTAATTCATAGTATACTCGTAAGTATATAAGTATATAATTGAAGAAGGATATCATGGACCGCGGAGAGAAATCAATCTTCGAAATTATTCGGTCGACACCGGACTCGACTACGTATTACCAGAAAATTCTCATTTATTTTAGTCACATTACCTGATACCAGCGGCAGATGGTTTAATCAGTAACATGAATAAAGTTATCATTCAAGGCAAGGAGCTACGCGAGTGAAGAGCACGCCAACTACCCAGCCGCTGGCTGACGAGGTGAAACTTGAAACCCGAGCAGCATGGTAGGCTATAGTAAGCAGGGTTACAAAAACACTTACGGAAACCACCTTTAGTTATAAAGAATACCAAAAGGAAAATTAATTAATGTATTCAATATAAAAATAAATAAAAAATAAAAAAGTGATTTGGAAATTCTTATATTGATGATATATCATTAAGATAAATCAAATTATGTATATATTTTTTGTAAATAACTTATTCAAGCAAGCAAGCCATTTACGAGATTTTTTTAAATTTAAATAAGTTGCTATTTATGCAGTTCATATTACTGGTACTAAAAAGCAGAAACTTGTAAAATGAACATAAATTAATGGATATCTCACAATAACCTAGGTCATTCCTAATGCTATCTTATAATAAATTAGAATAACCAGGTCTTGCGTCTTGTGGTATCAACTTGTTCTCGGACAATGTTTTTGAGCAATCTGTGTTTAGATATTTAAATGTACCTCTCATATTTCTTAGGCTTTCTGCGTTTGCATATATTTTGTCTTGGTTTTGAAAGGATAATAACTTCTTATTCTTAGAATTTAAATACGTATTACTACTTATAATTTTAATGCCTACTGATGATAGTAATTATAAGTAAATTGTATATAAATACTATTTTTTATTCAACTTTCCATGTTATTCTGACCCAGTCTGCCATTCTAACCAATGCAAGAGATATTATAATGCACAAGTAAGTGTGTGCGTAAACATAGGTGCATTCTCTATTCACTCAATCACATAACCCAATGGGATTGAAATCCAATACGACCTGAGAAAGGCAGGAATGAGAAATTATTGACAGAATTATTTTTTATTTACCCAACCCGGGTTCGAATTAAGGAACGCAGAATTTACAGTCTTAAAAACTGACCACTAAACCGGCGAGGTAATCAATATTCTACCTCAACACAGGCTAGGTTTCACATTATACTGACTGTTTGATACTCATGATGAATATTTGCTTTCAGTTTTCATAGATATAGATTAGAAGCTATATTTAATGATTAGCTTCGAATATTCGGACAATATTAATAGTCCCCTCATTTAATATTGTTCATAGCTCGCATAACTTCATTATTAGCTCAATTGAATAAACTGTGATAGGAACGCCGAGGCGCTCTGCAAGTTGATTGCTCAAATTTCCTCTTCAACTATCACAAAGATATGGTGAATTTCTAATTGGATAAACGTGTCGTTTCCTATTTAAAGGCGACGGCGGGTAAAACGTTTCCATTTAAACGTGACCTCTAATAGTTTGTTTGTGTCCCCTTGTGACGTCGATAAGCGATGGGTCGAGGGAGGAAAGAAAGGCCAAATTACGCAGGTGGTATATACGTAAGCACGCGCGCCGTCATCCACAGTAATGGTCCATCGTGGCCCAAGGCTGCTCAATGTCTGCTTAATGAACTCATTTTATTTGTTTATGTTTCCTGGGAGATAGATATTATTATAATTAATATTTGAAATGTTAAATCATAATTTAATACCAAGTGACGGATATTTCAAATAAAGTAAACATAGGACTTGATTAGATTTGTTTGTTTTTTTTGTTTTCAATTTTTACGGCGACGTAGAAATGTGTTGTGAGACGGCGTGTCGTAAATCAAGCGGCGATGGGCGGGCGATAGCGCTTCCGTGCGCGACGTGCGCGCGCGCCGCTTCAGTAGTGCCATACACACACGCACAAGACATTACCCATACTATTCCTAGAATTCAAATTTTATTCCTCTCAAATGTTATTAATCATACCGGCTTAACTCAACTGACTCTATCATTAAAGTTAAAATTGACTAAATCTGACATTTGATTAAGAGAATATTCAGCGTTATTGGCTTTCTTAATTGTGTATTTTTGTAATAAATACGTACAAATTACATATCTTGAATCAAAATCACAGAATGAGTAGCTTCTTTTATTAACTAATCGAAAAAATATCTTATGCGTAACGGTATAAAGATGATAGAATTGATAGAAAATTATTTATCTGTTAAAATACTGATTTTAGTTCATAAAGCAGATTCGTTACAAATATATCAAAAATTTAAATTGAAGTAAAATTTATATTTATTATCTTATAATAATTTCATTTTTATAATAATATATATCAATAAAATGAACATACTATAATTATGTACGATTTTATTGTGTTTTAGAAGAGTTTGAATAAAATAAAATTTAAGAAACTTCTCTCTGTCTAATTTTTGTTAATATATTGTTAAACTTTGTAAGGGATAATAATGCTAATACTATTGAGTTATTAGTAGCAAATTAGCAATTATAATTGTAATTTCTTTGGTATTTAGTGAGTCGATTCGTTATTAACTGCCTGGGTTCAAATATAAGCAAACACTAATTTTCGGTTGTAAAAGAAAACGTTGGCAGAAATGTCAGATTTACTTGTACATATGAATATCTTCCTGATATCTTGTTGTAATAGACTCCAAACTTTCTAATAGAATAGGTGACCTTTGGCTGGCAGCAGTAGGTATTAAAATTTATTATGTTCCTGATTTTTTTTCATTTGAGTAAGTTAAGTATCAATGTTTAGACAATATACAACATTTTATACTTGTGGTAGGGCTTTGTGCAAGCCGGCCTGGGTAGGTACCACCCACTCATCAGATATTCTACCACAAAACAGCAGTACTTGTTATTGTTGTGTTCCGGTTTGAAGGGTGAGTGAGCCAGTGTTATTACAGGAACAAGGGACATAACATCTTAGTTCATCAAGGTTGGTGGCGCATTAGCGATGTAAGCAATGGTTAACATTTCTTACAATGCCAATGTCTAACGGCGTTGGTGACCACTTACCATCAGGTGGCCCATATGCTCGTTCGCCAACCTATACTTTATAAAAAAAAAATATCATTTCGGATTCCACAGATTTGTTTTAACGGTTTCTTTTTCGATTAGATGTATGAGGTAACTATGTAATATTTTAGCTTATAGTTATCTTCAATGTTATTTTATAGCTTATCACTGGTATCTTTCTTGGCGTTTGAATCGACACTATCCACTAATTAAATAAAGTATTAAATACTATCTGTGTGAGGCTATTATTTTTTACGATCTCCATCAGAGACAAGGATTATCGTTAGGATGAGCGATATCATATATTTATCATTCCATTAAGAATATATCAGGTTACAAATATTCTCTCTGTAACACTGTCAGATCAAAACTGGATTATAAACATATTGAAACGACGAGGCGGTAGTGAAACGATATGACGATAGTGATGAGGAACTTGCAGAATTCTAGTATAAGGTTTAATGTAAGCAGACAAACAAGTCAACCCGTTTTAAGCATTACAACACTTTTTTACACTTTTAGGAATGACGTCACAACTTAACTTATAAGAACTTTTAAACAAATATAATATTTCATAATATTTTAATCATATCAGATTCGAGACGTTTTTGCGCTTGTTGTAAGAAAATAATAATAAACAAAATCTTACGACACTTTTAAGGCTACTTACTCCAGAGTTACGAGGCCAATTTTAGCCAATCTCTAAGGGCGTTGGTGACCACTTACATTATATGCTTGTACGCCTTTATAAAAAAAAATCATTTCGGACTTTATAAAAAAAAATCATTTCGGATTCCACAGATTTGTTTTAACTGTTTCTTTTTCGATTACATACACAGAAACATCTCCAGGCTGATTTATCTGTAGATGTCCGATTTTAGTTCGATAATTAATAATTATGATAGAATGAATAATTTATATCATTATCTATCATAGCTTCTAGTCGGAAAGTTTATAAGGCTGATTTATATGAAGTTTTAGTAGACCGATAGCTATAACAATATAATACTATTTAATCTGATGTACTTATTACATCTCTTTATCTACTAAAATATATATTTTATGATTAATAATATATAAATAGTGAGATGGCTTTCGGTATAATGAGTAAAGAGTATATACTCTAATGCAGCTATGTGTAATAAGTAATTTAGTTTAATAATAATTAATTTCATGACAAAAGAATAAATAAATAAATTAGTTTTAACTGGCAATGAGAGTTGTTTTAAGTCGGACGCACAGGGAGAGCGTCTGAGCGTGTGGCGAATAGTTCAAGACCACCGAGGCAGTGTGGTGCTTTACTTACGATTTATTGTTATAAAAATAATGTATCATCGGCGGCAGAGCACAATGGCCGTAACAAGCTCGCTCGTGTGTTGCATTAACGGATCGCGCGAGCCAAGAGCTCGATTACGTGCAGTCAGGATGCTTTTTTAGCGGTAAATAGTATTAAGAAAAGTATATTTTAAATAACGTAATAGTTTAAGGAAAAGAAATTGATATAAAATTATATAAGAAAAAAATCATTTTTGCGATATCTCTATCGACGTTTTCATATATGCTTGCTAGCTAAAGTTAAGGTTTGATATATAGGTATGTATCTGTATATTATAGTTTAAATAAGCTATGCCTTGATAGTCAGTCAGCCTTGCCTTTTATACATTTCTACATATTATCGTAAAGACCATTTATTTCAAGATATTGGGATTTTATTAGGCATTTGATATTCATATTTCTATGTTGATTTATGTGCTGTTAAATTGCTCATAATCTCGAAGCTGGCTTGAGAATTGCAAATCTGATACGAAACTGCAATTAAATTCTATTAACAGTTCCCGAGCAACGTGTAATTAAGCGACAACGTAGGTATGCCTGAAATATTTCTCATTCTTATTTGAAGGGGCAGAACCGGAGTGAAGTTATGAAGTTTTGTTGCAATAATTATACAGTGCGAATCGTTGAGCGACCGGCCGACTATACTCTTGTATAAAATAGTGTCGCACGACAATATTAAAGCGCTGTCCACTCGCTTTGATTGCAGGTGCTCGCGTCCCCTACCTACATTACACGTTCCTATTACAAGACGTCTCGATTAACTATGCATACGCTACACGTGAAGATATTGAGACTATAGTAATTACAAAACTTGTCAACCGTAGATTGATCAGTGATATTATATGCGGGACCGGTTACAAATTAATTCATGTTAAAAATAAAAGATGAGGGTTTCAACTCTGGCTGCGTTGTAGATGTAACCGGTATGACGAATGGGTAGCGGTGACGTACGTATGCAAGTGTTAGCAGTCTCCAGCGATAACGCAGGCAGTTAATCAAGCTACCGCGACTGAGTTTGATTGCGAATGATAAATAGAGTTTATAAAAGCCGCTGTGAACTACAACTGCTATATGAAGAAATAGGTAAATGATGTAAGCATAATTACTGAGAAATATCTCAAAGCTAAGATTAATTATTAAGTTAAATTAATGACTTTTCGAATTAGGAACCATTATAGATAAACAAAGCGTTTAAATTATGTAAATAAATATATAATTTAGCATAATTTTTAATTGATCAAAAATTTAAATGTTGTTTTATTTATTTGAATATGATTGGTCATTCTTATTTATTCATGTTCATCATTTTATTTCATAAATATTAAAAGCCTCGCTATATGAATACACTGTGTTTATTAAAACATATTTATTACTAGCATCGTGATCGGGTCGGCTCCATTGATGTCGCTAATTAATTGGGAACACTACCAAGCACGTCGGCGCAACGTACTGATTTATAGTGGATGAAATGTTTCTGGAGCTATGAGGGGCTCGTGTCATTAATTTTGTTAATTATTATCTGCTGACGCTTAGTTTCCACTATTGCGGCATACAACAGTATGTTACAAAAGCAGTAAATGAGAAATAGCGAAGCGACATCTATCATGCATTTAATACGTTCGAGTTATAATAACGACCTATAGGACACGTGCTATTGAAAAATAAATGAGTTTCAATTTACACGGTTGTCATTTAAAGGTCATATAACCATACGTATTCGTAAATGACAGACTATACTAACTTTATTTTAATTTCGTAATATATGATTTCCAAAAAGGTTTTATTATGTTAATAAGAAAAATATGAATGATAAAATGTTTTTTTTTATACGTGAGGTGGCGTATGTGCTGTATACCGTTATGTAATGATTGTGCATAATGGAATTTAAATAAAAAATGTTTTCTTTATATCAGTTAGGCATTGTTGTGCGACGGTAACGGTGGCCACACGCGCGCCATGCCGCCACTTGCTTTATGACTTGTCCATTATATTAAGTTTTATATGTCACGACCTATGACTTACTGAATTTATTAATATATTAAGGCTTATTATTATTAATATATTAAATAAAACAAAACTCCTAAAACTTGCTTTAACTTTCTATTGATTTGACATTAAACAAAAAATATTTTATAACAAAATGTAAGTCAGGAATAAGTAATGAAGAGATGAATTTTAAATGTAACAGAAAAAGAAAAAAAAATGTAACACGCTCATTTTGGCAGACGTGTTCTACAATCGTGTTTAAGAAAAAAATCTCTCAACCAAAGTCGTTGGTTGTAAAGGGTCTTCGATCAGATCGGCCACACGTAACGATACTTACCTGTTCTAGATCATTGTTCACTCTTTAAATTTGTTTATTTTGATAAGAGATGCTTCAGCTTACTTACTACTAAAACGTATGAATTGTATCGTATCGCTCCTTCGTTTTGTGCATTCCACGCCTTCACTTTGTTAAATGATTTGATTGTTTTCTTTGAAAAGACATTTATCATTTATTTTATCAAATCATAAGTGCATTGTGTTATGGTTAAAGATTGTTTCGTGGCCGTGCCCATAGGTGATCTAGGTCAATTGTAAACTTAAATGGAAACATCATTATCTCAATACTGTCGAATGACGTAACTGTATAGACAAGTAAATGCCATTGGCGACCATCATTACCTATTTTGTTCGATAGTTGATATCATTAATAGTTACCTTAATGATACCTACATAAGCACGTTATATTGAAATATGAAACATAATTACTTTTGAAATTTAATAACGTTTTTTGAAACACTTTTTATAATATTTTAATGTTAGCAAAGAAATTTTAAAACATTAAAGAATAAATATTTTCAATAGTCAACATGTTTTTTTAGTCTAAACTATAAGAAATAATATTGTATAGCAGATATTAATTAGCTTGTTATGAGTGTTTAGCGGCGGTTCACGGTGGTCACGATGGCCGGAGCGTTGTTCCGTACGGCGCTACTAATACGGCTCGCGCGCACTCACGACCCGCCATTACCCAATAAAATTAATTTCACTTAATAATCGATTACCGATTATTGGTTATAATCGATTATCGATTATTGGTATAATCGTATAGTTTCGGCTCGTGATGGATCGGCGGCGCGGACCCCCCGCGCGGTACGCCGCACGCTTCGTTTGCGAACACGATCTGTCGGCGAGCTATACAGTATTGCCGGCTACAGTAGGCTTTCTATATTATACTTAGTTTTAATTAAACAAAAGCTACACCTACATATTATATAGTTACATTTCATTTCAATTCGTCGGCTTCTTTCAATGGAATCTTTATGTTGAAAAGGCTGTAATGTAGCGATTACGACAAATATATAATTTACATTTATAATGATCATTCAAAATTTACTCATAATAGAAATTCTAATGTCACAAGACAATGTTGTAATTTTATCTTTAACCAGCGCCGTGTTATTTTTTACATGGATAATATAATGTAATATCCAATTATACTAATTAATTAATGACTTATTTCACGATAATAATTTGAAATAAATTATTTTTAAAAAGCAAGCATTAATAGCTGTTGACGGTTGACGAAGTCCTTCGTCAGGACTGGGAGTAGAATAATGTCATGCTTACCATAAAAATGTATTTTCATCAGAACTGAGCCAACATGTAAATTGGATAAGAGGCAGATTCTAATTCAGCTTGCAAGATTTGACCAAAACAAACTAAAAACATTGCACGTCGAATGAAAGCTTATAAAAAATAATAAAAGCCTTGTTGCTTCTTTAACTAGAAGCGAAGCTATTTAATGCAATAGCAGCTATTACGAACTTTTGGCTCATCTAGCTCTTGATAATGTGTATAATTTATATGGAAATTGCTAATAGCTTATCGCCGTGTAGTCGAGCATTGTAAAATAAGACGGTCGTGTCATAGTGGCAATACTAATTGCAGATCAGGAGATGTTCACATAAATATAATCCGCTGTGAGCGGCTCCGGTCATTTGTAGTGCGGCGGACGGTTGTCATGTAGTCATATTAATATCGATGAATAAGAAATTCGTTATGGATGGGTTACAAGGCTGGCTATTACTGCACCGATCAGACGCTGCCTCGCAGGCAGGCAATCACACTCTACTTTTCGTATGCATATGTTAGCCGGCCACGGATCATTAGTTGTTGTAATATAAAAAATGAATATTTATATGTTTTTTTAAGGAATAACAGTAATGCCCGTTTCAGAAGTTACTAATATTATTATTTACCCTTTTAATCAAGTGAGTGGAGACTTCGCGCCTCAAGAATCAGGAAAAAGTAGGATTGACGTCAAAGTGCGGCCTGGCTGTGTGATCCATTGAAGTATAGAATTGTATGAGTAAATGAATCAATACCGCGTGCATATCGCATATTGGGTATGCGGAAATTGAGAATGCAGCTAATACTTGCAATTTCCGCAAATATAATCGTGTAATTGCTAAAAATTTAGAGTAGGACAAATACTGCAACTGAATTTTAATCTGATTGAGCTTTTCTTTTATCCAGCATATTTGTTTTTCTGTCCAAGTGAACCAATTTCTCCCTAAATTGAATTATAAACTGTGAATAAATATTTAAATATTTTTTCTGTTTAAGCTTGTTCATTTATTTTTATTCTTATCTAGTTAATTTAATGTTTAAAATTAAAATACTACTATTTCTGATTAGATTGAAACTTAGCTTTTCACATTTGTCGGTGATCAGCACTTAAGGATGTGACTTAATGAAGTTTCATAAATGTGTGTTGTTTTTGGTTATTGATACCAATATATATGTGTATGTAACCAAATGCTTCGACCAACGTTCTAATACTGGTGGTAGGGCTTTGTGCAAGCTCGTCTGTGTAGGTACCATCCACTCATCAGATATTCTACCGCAAAAAAGCAGTATTTGGTATTGTTGTGTTCCGGTTTGAAGGGTGAGTGAGCCAGTGTAATTACAGGCACAAGGGACATAAAATCTTAGGTCCCAAGGTTGATGGCGCCATTGGCTATGTAAGCGATAGTTGACATTTCTTACAATGCCAATGTCTAAGGGTGTTGGTGACCACTTACCGTCAGGTTGCCCATATGCTCGTCTGCCATCCTATTCTATAAAAAAAATAGCGAATGGTACACTTCCATTTGGACAGTTAACTTACATTATAATAAAGAGTGTACTTATAGGGTAGTTAATAAAGTTTAATGTAGTCTAGTACTCTTTTAATACTTTATGCATTGCCCATTAATAAATTTAAATATCATGCTATAAAAGCTTTAATTGGTAAGGGGAATCACTCAATAAAGAATTATATAGGTGACCATTATTTAGAAGAGTTAGCATTTTTTGATTTCCATGCAGAATAAATAATTATTCATGTATTTTAACTGTTGAGCAAGAGTTAATTTCAGAGTTTCTTGTCGGTTGTTGTCGGTAGAAACTACACTTCGAGCTACACATCGACTTTTCAAAAGTAATCGTAAGAACCTATTTGAATAAGTAAATTCCGATTTCGATCTTTGATTTTTTTATATATACAGTACAGTACTAACATTTTCAAATTTAATTTAGAAGTTACGATAGTAAATCTTATCAATGTCCAAAGTACAAACGTACTACATGTTACTTTTTTTCCGTCGTCCAAATATCGCGTACGATGGATTTTATGTAAATTGCGTTTAATTGGGTAGGCTTGTAAATTAATAATTTAATGAGTTTGACCCTCCGTTTGATCTCATAATGCACGGGAAGACGTATCGACCTCATTAAGACGCGAGACATGGTTTCTTAATGGACATTGGACTTTACATTTTTGTTTGGTAATATTTTTTCGACTTAAGTTTATCGCAACCTCGCAATCTGTAATTTTAAAGAAATCTACATTAAACTTATTTTTTAAGAATTTTTGTCACAATCGACACAGGTAATGTTCTGTATTGGTTGTTTCAGTTTGAATTGTTCAGTTGAGGAAGCCAGTGTAATTACAAGCACAAGGGCCAGAACATCTTAGTGTTTACGGAGCATTAACGGTACAAGGAACGTTTCAGACCAAGGTATAAACAAGAGGAGCCAAATTAAGCTGTTAATTTGTGTGTGCCTGGAAGTGCAATTACAAAATTGTCATTGTGTGTGTTGTAAGCAGTGTATGATATATAATCCCAGAAAAACATAATATTAACGTTTTATGGGCTTACAAATTTTCAATAAATGAAATAAATAAACCTTACATATTTCAACTTTTTATTTTTAGAAGGATTTTTAAATTCCATTAAATTTACAAACTTTTTATTTGTTACTTGATTCTGTATAAATATTTAGTGATTCTGTAAATTTACATCTAATCTGAGAACTCAATCCACACATTGCGATAATTATGACGATAATCATTCTTCCATAAAGTAGATAGATCTCGAAAATATAAAAAGTGAAGCGTTAATCAAACACCAATAAAAAATCACTTTGAAAATACAATATTCATTTTAAATGAGTGTGTGTTTTACAATATTTTATTAGTACGCCTTGATTAAAATTATCATTTGACTGTACGTACGTCCGCTTACGAACGCGGCTCGCGAACACTGCTTGGGGAATTGTATTATTTTGCTAGTATACATTGGTTGGATTCATTTATAAGTTCTAGACGCTTCGTTTGTTTTATTCTTGGTTCTGAGGGAATGGTAAATATTTATTTCATTGCCAATATGTAACGACTCATAATAAGATGGATCATTTGATCATAAGAGATATTTACCCAGCTGTGGGATATTTTAATGGTATTACACGAACTAAGAATAAAAAGCTTATAACATACATATACTTAAGTTATATTATAACTTTTTAATTTTAATTTAACAGCATCATTAGTGCTTTGTTTCATAAGCTTTTATGTTAGAAATAACAACAAAAAAACTTCGTTTGCAGTTTTCCTTAAATGGGTTTAGCTTACAATTATATGAGTGGAGCTGGTATTTTATGAATGGCGTACGCGAACATATATAATAACATATAAATATTTATACACAATCTTACATAATATTATGACATGTGTCTTTTATTAACATAACTATTATACATGTATTTTATTAAAGAAACGTAGTAACTTACAATTAATATCATTATATTACATGTTTTAAAAATATAATTAACGACCTTAGACATGTATCAGTTAAGTTATCAACTTAAATTTTATAAAATAAATGATATAAAATAACACATCCCACAACATTCTATTTAAATATACCAATATACTGACACTTTTAATTTTAATAGTCGTCTATAAACCCTACGAGGGATTTAGTTTCACGACGTTCCTATAAACTAGTAACGAATCAAATGTGAGGTCACTTTCACCAGATGACTATCTAACTATTTAAAACGCGGTAAAATATTCTATTAATGACCACCCTAAATGTATTTTATTAGACACGGGAAGCTGAGAGTTCGGGTTCGACTCCGCTTCCAAATGATACAGATTAAAAATTGTACATTTTCGTTTATAACCTCTTAGCATTTTTTATTCTATATTTAAATTAATTGAGCGCAAACAAGACTCATTTAAATATTACATGGAATCAGATTAATTACTTTTCAAATAGCAAATGATATTCAAAATAAATAGTTTTTAAAGTTATTATTGTAATGGTCGTGAAACAACTAAAGTTTTACGCACGTACTTAGATATTTTTAATCATTGCCAAATTTCGATTATAAATTTCACAATGTAGCCGTGACGTTGTGTTGTTACTCGGAGTAATTGAGTGTATATTAACATTTAATAGCCCGGTGCGATATTGCTTGTTTGAAATATTAGTGATCCAATCGAGTCGGATAAGTAATTCCTCGCCTGCAGCGAGCTACATACATTTGTAGACTTTTCAATGTAGTTAATAGCATCCCTAATGCGCTTATTAGACTGCCCGTCTCATTTTATTTACAAAAAATAAAATAATTACACTGTAATATTCAGAGTTAATGGTCTTCGTGATATATTTATAGCTTTAATGTCGGTGCATGTACGAGAGCACAGACGACATTATATATTAATACGAACATATTTTTTTTCGATAAATATTCATGAGCGATAGAGGCATTGCGATACATTACAAGGGCTATAAGTCAACGAAACGCAGCACGGGCCGGCGCTGGCGCCGTTCGGCGCGCGCGCAGCATACGCCACGCTATCCGCGCTCTATATCATTCACGGACGTTTCGTCTCGTCTAGCGACATGTCGACACAGTGCGACTTCATATATTTATGACGTTTTTATTCGTTTACACTGTCCACACATAGTTTAACTGTCGTAACCGTGAAATTATTGTTTTAGCGGTCTATTCGTTTTTAAAGTCATTACGATATGTACTTAAAATATGTTTTTATTACTTTAAGGATACATTTTAAATTGTTACGATTGTTATTTATACGAGAGTGTAATATGGTATGAAAATAAACCGAACACGGGTTTAGAGTCAAGTCATGAATATAATGCTTGGTCGTGGCGTGAGCGGCACGCGCCCTCCGCCCACAGTATACATGTGTAGTAAAAGTGATCGACTCTTTTACGAACAAAGTTTATTAGTCTTTTTATTTTCAGTACAAAAAATGTCTTGGTATGCTTTTTATTTTTATTACACTAATGACTTAAAAGTACTTTAAATAATTAACAAAATATTTTTATTGCGTAGGAGAACCAATACTGATTGTTTATTCAATCTTAATTAGACACAAATTAAAAGTAAATTTAAAGTATACGCGTAAAGTTTTTGTTAAAATAAACATTAAAAACAATGTAATACAACAACCTATTCTAAAGATTAGAGGACGTGTTTGACCAGCTGTGGGATAGTTAAGTTACTGTTTATCATTTTAATAATATTCACGTTTGATCAGGAGCTGGTAAAGGTACGATCGTGGTTACAATCCAAATATTTGCAATTAATTAACTGTTTAACGATAGTTATTAATAACTGTTATTTTAATTTTATTTATATTAAACTTTTCGATTGCCTTCAGATGTAACACAATTATGATAATTTTATACATATCTTTTTATAAATATATATTTAAAAAAATGGTTTAATAATGTATGAGTTAAATTCAAAATTGACACTGCAATATCGTGGCAGTATTTTTAAGTGTAATTAAAAAAAAAACATCTTTTAAATGTTGCCAGGTACAAGGTAATTCTATTACAAGATGATCAGATCAGTTGCATCCTGCCCACACACTTACATTCGTTACGGTTGCACCTCTGAATCGACTACCGTAAGTCAAGCTAAGACTACCGACATAGGATTTATTACTGGATTGTTAAAGGCAGCTAATAATAAATGTATATAAATGATTTATAAGATTAAGACAATTAAAGAATTAAGTCGAGAAGCGGTGGCTTCGGATTGGTTATCGATTATATATAAATCATTTATTGCTATAATACATGGCAATAAATGATGCCATGAGTGAAAAAGGCCGATCATCAAGAAGTAGTTACTTATTTTTTACCACTGGACTTTTATAGGTCATTTGGGTACCACCAAATTACCAATTATTTTATTTCAAAATTACCGCCAAATGAAGCGGTGATTACAGAATTGTTCCAATTCTATTTTTCGGGAATAAAATATTGAAATATGTGACCGATTTAGACCTTGCCGGCTATTCTTAACGGATATATTATGTTGTGTACGGATATATAAATGCAGGTTCACAAAATTTTCGCACTTTGACTCATTTTGGGTCCTAGGTTCAAACCCCAGGTTGGTCCAATAAAAAAATAGTTGTATGTGTAATCTTATAGTATGATGTGTGTACTTCCCCGTTCTTCGGAAAGCCATAAAGCCGTCGGTCCCGTGACTGAACTCTTTCCGGTCGAGTCGAATTGCCATCCCATCACATCAGAGAGTGGGAATAGAAAGTGCATCTGTATTTGCGCATACACTTGTTGTCTATAAACAGGAAAAAAAACAAAAACTTGTGATCTACAGCTTCATTAGCTAGCCAAGACTATGAGAGTGAGAAAATAAAGAGTACACCTGAGTGTGGATACATATGTGCAGTATAATATGTATAATTATTATCTTCTGCGTAGTCAGTCATTGAGATTAACTGCTGTCAAGATACAAAATGTGATCAGTACATTAAAACCAATAAATATAATTATTTCGAGCCAACGTGTTAGATGATTGACGTGTTTGATTATATGTTACGAAATTAATGATTTCGTATTATTATTCCATCTTTATTTTTATTACATTTTGATTATATCCTCCCTAATAAAGTTAAACGTTTACAAAATAATTCATTTAAATTTTATAATACATTTTTAACTTTATTATGTGTTAAAATCTATTTCAGTATATTATATCGGTCTGGTGTTATTCGTTGGTAATTTACTCTATTCAATTGGAAATTATATGACATTTACGATTTTTTAACTGTTGAATAACTGGGAGTTTTTTATAGTGTATCGTTTTAGTATTTTTCATAGTTAATGATGATGATATTCTTCAGAGTGATATCAGGCACGACGGTTATTCTCAAAGGCGGTTAGCTTGCAGGAGATATTATTATGCATAGGCGTGTGCAAACACATTCATATTATCTGCTGTCTCACTCACATAATGGCATTTTTAAGTGATAGCACCACCATCTTTTAAACTTTGAGTTTCTACTGCAAAGTTTTTGGCAGAAAATATCCCAATATCTTTTATAGGCTCAACCCGGATGTTGATTCTAGAACCTTCGAATCAGTCTTATAGTTAGCCACTTGACCAATGAGGCAGTTACTATATTGGTCATCTTTACTTACACTCGTAAATGCGAAAGCGAGTTTGTTTCTTTGTAACGCTTTCACGTTCTAAATAATTATCTGATCATCATGAAATTTTGCATTCACGTTGTCAGCAGTACAGAGGAAGACATGGTACTAACAGCTGACCTGAACTTCACACGCGGGCGAAACCACGGACAGAAACTAGTTTTAATATCACTATTGCATATAATTATAAATAATAACAGGCCGACGTTACCGACACGTACGAGAGGAATTATAAACATAAATGAAGCAAATGAAAATCGGTGCTAGTCCAGATTTGAACCCGCGATCATAGGCGATCGAGTGGATAAAATACATACGTGGATAAATATCCACTGTGAGAGCATCCATTTGATTCTGTTAGAGAGTGACCGTAAACCAAGTTAACTTGTAAGAATAAATTAATCTTCGACGTTTTCGTCCTATAACCGTTAGGTCGCCGGAAAGCCGTTACGGTAAATCGGTTATGATAATTACATGCATCTCCTTAATAAATATGAATTCGGGTTTAGTTTTCATCTACGGAACGAATAGTTCGTGTATCGAACTCATGAATATTTAATATTTACAAATTATTAATCCAACACATATCCCTGTCGCCTTGGACGTATCGACATGTGACTTGAATATTATCGATACCGCCGTCATAGCTTTTGAAGTTTTTATGAAGATTAGAGAAAGTGCTCCCTTAAAAAATTTCACTGCACATTTAAATCATTTATATTTCTTGAAAATAAAATCGTGTTTTTTTTTAAATTACATTTATCTTATACTTTATCACATAACACAAAATACATATATAAGTAGAACAAAATGCCGGTTTATTGCTAAAAGTATTCTGTGCGACCTACCGTAGGCAGGCCAGAAAGTTTTGTAGTTGTAAATTACACGATTTAACATAAAAACTACATATGTGAGTTCTAACAAATACATAAAAATAATTGAAATAAAGTATTGCATGAAATAATAAACTTTAGAAAAAAAAACAAAAAGTCATGTGATAATTAACTAAATGAACATGTAAAATCATAAAACATTCTATCGCCAAACTTCAATAACTTGTGATTGGTGTCGAGAGGCAGTATAGGCAAAAGAGGCTTAACATTGTTTTAATGATGTAGGGAATGGTTTTAGAACAAAACTGATAGACGGAGCGCGTAGAACAAACAAGTGAAGCCAAATTAAGCTGTTAATGTGTGGTAGTGGGCGATGCGATGAAATTACAGAAAAAAAGTACATAAAATGTAAGAAACCTTTTTTGGTGGCGCATTGATTGCTGTAATGAGTGTTTCATACATCATGCACTGCCAATGTCTACGGATGAAGTTGACCACTCACCATCAGGAGGCGCGTGCCCTTTAGAAAAGCAGTCTTCCTCAATAAATGTAATAAGACATCTCAGGATTACTTTATTAATATTAAATATGAGAATATAATACTCATAGGAAAAGATGTTTTGGAATAAGTGGGTACTATTATTACACTTTTCTTTCTTGTTCGCTTATATTGATCATCCCGCGAAAACAGAGAGAGAGAAAATCGGATGTAATCATTGGGCGGTTAATCTAAATACCCTCATTAGCATATTGACGCCGAGAATATTTCTATAATGAACTCAGTCACGCGTACATAAAATTTAAATATATAAGCAGCTACTGTATTAAAATATTGATAACACATATTTTGAGACGTCTTTAATTGCTACTAATAATTCAATCCTATGCATTTCAGATAAGTTAAGTCGTTCGGACGGGCGAGGCACTTTAAAAGGGTATGACTTAATTGCCGCTTCTTATGGAGGCAAATAAATCCGGAGCGGAATGTTTACGACGCTGTCAGCACGTGCGCCTCTTATTAATTATACCCAACTGGCAATTATACAAAACTAACATTTTTTTTTTCAACTTTTACAAGTAATTCTTATGGTCAAACTCATAAAAATATAATCAGCAAATACTATATACACATATTTATTTAATAAATGCTTACAATCATTACCTGTTATACATTTACTTAGACCTTATTAAGCGGTGTTTTTTTTCTTAATAAGGGTATCAATAAGCTTACATAACGGACAATAGCAGATCAGTGTATGACGTGTTATGTTAAAATAGTTCTTTGTGTCGACTCGGACTTAAAATATTTCTTTGATCATCAGCGAGCGAGAGGGTCTTTTGACTCTTAGGGAGACGCATGCGAAGCCGAGCCTATCTCCCGCTTGACGGTCCGATTGTTCCATCGACTTAACATATCAATTATGTCGAACACAAAGACAGATAAGAAGTTGAGCGACGTGAATAAAATAATTAACTGATTGGTGTTTGTATAATTCATCAAGTGGTCGGACGTTGCGAGCGCCCGGCCACTTAGTGCCATGTTATCAGATAGCTTACTGTTGTCTTACAATGCTGTTTTGAATGCACTTCGCCACTTCGCGTTCTCTTTGAAATGTATATCTATTTGTATTGTGAATATTACACATGTTTCACTAAGTGTTGAACATTTAATAAGCGTGACTGATATGGCGAACCGATTTGTAAAAAATAATACGTATTTAGTATTGAAATTACTATGATTTAATTATAATGTTATTTTATCGTTTAAAATTGTTATTCTTTTCAAAATTCAGTTCTCAACTTTAGCAATTAATAATAAAATTAAAGGGATTTTATTAACATTGTGTATGTAATGTTGTTTAAAAAGTCAGTAATTGCTTTAGTTTAACTCAATGTTGAGCAAACGGTATGCTAAGTTGGTTTCAGCGTCCCTGCGGCGCTGATACCATACTAGCGCCATCATTTATGTCCACTGACGGAAATTAAAGAGAAAGGAATAAAAATGTCCCGGCTAATGATGGGCATGGACCTCTCGCGGCGAATGTGTAATAATTCGCCTCGGGGACACGGAGCGATCGGTTTCTTCTCTTATGCTCCGATTACAGGTGTAATTGATTTTTTATCACTGACATTAATATATGTGCATTAAATATTAGTGAAATGTACGCATCGATATCGAATAACTCGACTAGAAATGTAACCGTGTTGCTCAATTAGTTATTAATGATTATATTTAAAATGATTGTAATGAAAATGTTTCGGTTAAAATCATTTGATTTATTTCACAAACTTTGGATTGAATAAAGTCGATCTTTTTGTCATTATATTGGATTTGATCATTATTTGAGGTTGTATATGT
The DNA here is from genome assembly GCA_905147175.2 of Nymphalis urticae. Lineage (NCBI taxonomy): Eukaryota > Metazoa > Arthropoda > Insecta > Lepidoptera > Nymphalidae > Nymphalis > Nymphalis urticae. Next base: position 2,914,076 of record LR989994.1, on the reverse strand, counting down.
ATGTCTTATGTTCAATATAGAAGATCATATTAGAATAAGACAAAAGTTGGGGCACGCCTAAATAATTTTAATTACATGTTATTGATAAATTCTCTCTCCCGGAGCGATCTGATACGTCGATAGCGCTGCGCAATTAGGCGGTGACCTTTGACTTCGTGATTTATTGTGGGAAATGAAAAGTTGACACCCTCCTACAAATAGATAAAAAAAGTAATTTTCGAACAAGAAACAAAACAGTATCCACTTAAATGATAATATGTTTTATATAAACGAACGAAGTTAGCAAATATAAAACGCCTTACGAAACATTACAAGAATTTTAATTTAAAAAAAGAGTAATATATTGTAATGGTATGCAGTAACGAGAGTGGAAATGAGATAATAACACTCGTATATAACACGTAATAACTGCATTGAATAAAATTATTGGACGAAATAAAGGCAACCTGTTAAGATCCAATAAAGACTGTATAAGTACAGCCTCATGAATATCTCTTGAGTAGTTGGTCACCGCTGTCGCATAATAATCATGATTCGCGCAGCACGACTTTATAAGTTACTGAGAGAAAGACTGAAAGAAAATTGTGTCCCGGAATGAAGTCGTAAAATTGTGCATCATTATGGTCAACGCAGTGAACGAGGTTATAAGTTGGAAAACGGATAGAGGCGGGGAAGAGAGCTTCGTTCACAAAGGCAGTCGAGGCTTGTATTATAGGATGTATGGATGCGCGTCATCTCCGGAACTGTAGGCAATAACTCGCGCGTCGGGTGGCCGCTCCAGTGCCGATGAAAAGCGTTTTGTCGCCGGCTGCCGCTATGAATATTTACGAGTCCTCTTTAGAAACACGCCCCGTCCCGGTCAGACATGTCTGACACTTAACCCGGAATCGAACCACATATACTTAGCTTACAATGACATAACAATTTTTTTACAAAATTCTTGTGTGCGTGTATTCGTAGTTCTTCTGCTCATAAACGAATTGGTTACCTGAATGCTTATAAGCTAGATATACTTAGATGTGGTAGATAGAGTTGTTGTATAATATTTTTTTTAATTTTTCCACCATCTTTTATTGAATATTTTTCATTGCATTGCTTCTCAGTGCCTATTATATTTTTTTATTCATGACTAATCTCTGATTGGTTAAAAAAAAACTTGGAAGAGAATCGTTATTTTACCGCACGAAGTCGGGATGGGCATCTAGTTTTTTTATAATATTTAAAATCAGCTTCGTATGAATTATGATCGTAATGAATTAGAACTCAATGTAAGCAGTACCAGTAAGATGTATTGAGTTGCTTAAAATGTCATGGCCCACTCCGATCCGATATGAAAGTTCATCACACTATGTTCATTACCAAATCTAATAACGAACCACATGACTACATCACTTTACAGACTGGTTTCCATTATGATACGAGACCGACCGTAATTTAAAACGATTTCGATTACTTGATTACTGTGTTAGTACATCTGACCATGCTGTTTATAATACTTGTTATATTATTGTAAAATATAGAAAATACAGTACATGTATAGAAAAATATAATTAAACTTTTATTTAATATGGGATATGAATGAAAACGGATTTTCGTAATGTTTAATGTTTCGTAATTGCGTGTTTATTTTGAAAAATAAAATATAATTTTTGTTTTTTTTTTTATTTTATTTAGAAATATAAACGATTTTACGCCTATGATAATGTCACAAAATTTTAAAATAAGGTTTAATATTTATTTGGTGGTAGGTGGTGATCGGCAAACAGTAATACCTTAATTCGCTGTGTTCGGTTTGAACGGTGAGTGCACAAATGTCATTATACGCACAAGGATCATAACATTAGCTGTTACGTAGTATAGTTAGGTTACGTTACGTAGTAAGGAATGGTTATTTTTTTTGCAGTTTCAATGTCTATAACTTTATTGGCGTTGGTGACTACTTTATATTAAGTGAACCATTTATCCATGTGCCTTCCATTATTAAATAAAATAAAAAATAAAACCAATTATATCATAGAATTCGTTTTGAAGATATTAAATTGTAACACAAATGAAACAGTCGTGTCATTTGTGCGTCATGGAGAAGCTTTACATGGCATTTTCTAGGTGAGTGGCCAATCAAAACGTTATTTGTCATATATCCGAGTCATTGTTAAGTGTTTGGTGGCGTGCTCGCACGGAATTAAAGCCGCATCGGCTTCTGAATGTCGATTTAATTGCTTGATAAGTCGAGCGCCCGCGCAGCTCTATTGAAAGATAATGACTTAAGATGTTGTGTAGCTTATTGAGATTTTATATAACCTCTCACGATATTTACACTAATAATTCTCGTTTAAAAATTTAAGACGTTCTATATTAACGATCTGAGCAATTTTCGCAGGCATATTGGCAGCGAGTTGGACCACTAGGCAATAATCCTCACTAGTGATAAATATAAACGGTTACAGACCGAACGAGTGGGCGCCTAAACACTACAAGAGCACATAAAACGACGAGTATGGTAATGTCAGGAGCTTAGTGTTCACTTTATTATTTTTCATCTGGCTGACAGGAGTACGACCTGGTTGAAAGCCGAGAGCTAAGACGGTGTTGTATAAGAACCCTGCTTGTGATTTATACCCATTGTTATTCGTATTGCAATCAGCCGTTCCCCTCTTGTTTTATTTATATTATAAAATTTTAAATTACTTTTGTATTATACTAGCTATTCTTTATGGCTTCGTTCGCATCTTTTCCCTCCCAAATATCGAAATTATTAATGGCCTATGCACTTATCCTGCCTCTGGATAGGGCCATAGTTTGCTTCACTGACTTAGTCGTGGCGTGGTAACAAAAGACAAATAGAGTTACTTTCGAATTTATAATATTACTTTATATTACAATGATTTCTATTAGAGAAAAATAATATATTTAATATTAATGTTTGAATATGGTTAATGAAATAAATAAAGATGAAAAATATATGTTTACAATACCGGTTTTTGGTATCGATTTCATATCACAGTTTGTTTTGTTTTATTGATTCATGATGACGTAATTATTTAGATAAATTTTGATTAAGTTATCTTTTGGTTTATCTGTTCAATTTGTATCGGACTATCGCGTCCATAATTTCGATATGTTAATCAAAAGTTTTAATTTAAATAATTGATTAATCTTAATTTCATTTTATTCGAAAGCATGCGTTTTTCTTTATAACTAATTAACTGTGACGAATTTTCATTAAAATTGTAACCATTATTAACCCAGTATAATTTATGATTATTATAATAGGTATAAAATCAATAATAAATAATTAAGTGTCGAAATGTAATTGATGACGATTATATTTGTATTTTGAATAAATTAGCATTATAATATATACTTTTAATTCATTTGGCATGCCAGTTTTTTCTATTGATTTTAAATGGTTTTTTTTAGGTTTAATTAAATGTCATATTATATTTTATTTTGTATGTTTCATTAGTTCAAAATATTTAATTACTATATTTATAGTAAAGTCATAAAGATAAGGCCTCCTCTCCATTTTGAGAAGGTTTTTAGCTTATCCCTTCGTGCCACTCCGATGCAGATTGGTGCATTCACACGTCTCATAAAAGTTTCCTCACAGTGTTTTCCTTCACCATCGAGCACGGGATGAATTACATACATAATTTGAGCAAGAGTGATGCTTACCTGGGTTTGAATCTTGGGTTTTGATTGTCGTATTTTAACCGCTGCGCCATTTAGGTTTAATTATTATAAGTTTAATTACTATAAACAAAACCGTTAAAATATTAAATATCTTCACGCATATTTAGACAAATAGTTTGATTTCAACAGGCGTTGAGTGCTTTACGTGACGGAATTGAAGCAAATTTCGTCATGGATCGTCTGATATTTCAGCAGGCAGTAAATCCCTCCGGAGCGACGCAGCGATCGGATAAATCACGCGAGTGGGCGGATCGGCTCCCGGCAGTTCCCGCAGCCGCTACCGTTTACCTGCCTCTGATCATCTGATACCTAATTTAATGCTCCCAGCGAACAAGCCGTAAACGTATTGCAGATTTTACGCGACTTGTAATTTTAAAATTGATTTAAACGTCCATAAAAATTATTACATAATGCGAGTACTGGACGGTGTAATGCTTGGTTAATGTGTTACGTGCCCGCGAGCTGCGTCATTTTGTGCTTAATTTTTTAATATTACAATTTTTTATTAAATTCACATAATGGGTTGTATATTGTTAAATTATATGTTAAGTTTTTTTAGGTTAATAAGGTTAGAGTCGTAGATGACAGATATGTGTGTATACAATATACTATTGTCGTGCCTGTGTACATACCAATAGGTATTTACATGGCCGTTGAATGGTTTAGAAGTCAATATGCTGGAGTATCATCGGGTGGTTTAATAATCACAAAGCAGATAGTACCATAACGATGGCAGCAAAGTAGATACGGACATCTGCATTTTTGTGAAATTGCTTTTTTTACAAAAATAAGATATATAATAGTATCTACTTTACTGCCATCGATAAGTAATAGAAAAACCTACGAAAAAAAACATGCCAGCATTCACGGTGTTCGTATAATATCCATTTTTATACAAGATGATTTCAGTTCTCGTGCGAAGTTTAAGCCAGAATAGAGAGTACTCAGTTAAGCACGAACATTCAATATACATAATATATCTAATTAGTACCGATAAATTACTTTATAATTGGCCATTAATTGAGCGCTTTTACTTTATATTAAACCAATTTAAATATTGGATTAGTTGAGTACAAGAAAAGCTACCGAGACAGGGTTAAGTCAATTATATTAATACGCTTGCACGCATTTTATTTAAATTAGTTCTTGTTAATAAATTACTATTTTATAATTAATTTTTTTTAGTTACATAATAATTATATTCTATAAATGTTCATTCAATATTTAACGAATTCCTTTTTTTCAATAAATAATATTCCGTCGAGAAGTATTTTTACTATTATCTTAGGTGAAAGCTAATCGCGATAAACTAAGTTGACAGAGAGTGATCTAAAGTATACTTTACTTGACTTCACTTATTCTTGAAACTGAAGCCTTTATCTTGACAATTCAGGATGAAATTATAGCTTCACTTTAGGCTGTTTACACACACTGAATATATTTATATATGATCAAATAAATGTGTCGGATTTATAATTTTCTAGGATTATTTAATAGAGTGAGGGAATACAGAGTGCACTTGTATTTGCGCACACACTTGTGTACAGTAAAATGTCTTCCTGTAGTCTTCCTTGAAAGCTGCCGACGTTGTCGACATCGCTCTGTAGGACATCATCAGTACTAGAAACGTTCTAAATACTTCTCAACAAATTTATCTCTTAACAATGATAAAAAATGGTAACCATACATACATTTATTTTTATTAAAAAACAAGTGAACTAAATGCCAGCATATAATATGAGCCGCGATGGCCCAATGGTTAACACGTCTGAATCTCAACCGAAGATACAAAACAGGCTAAGCAACACTTAATTTGCAAGTGCTTAGTTTGTTTTTATTATTCATTTCGTGCTCGCCAGTGAACATTCGAGGATATCTGCATGCGTTGAATGATTCTTCACTACTCATTTAACTTTATAAAATAGGTTTATCAAATATAATAAATTTAAACGAACTTAAAAAACGGCATTAAGGTATAACCTATATAGCGTATCACTTATATTTTACTTCTCATATCTTGCATCTATACCTAGATACAATTACGGGTACGTTGCCTTTGATATTATTCTAATTAAAAATTACTATTTAGTAAAATATTGATGAAAATAATAATAATAATGCATATTTAAATAATGCAATTTAAAGACATATAAAGTTAGATATTTTATGTACAGAAAATTACAGATGGGAGACGGAGTCTATTAGTAGAATTTCTAGGTTATTTATTTAAAGATAGCTTAATAAGCAAGATTTAGTACTTGGAGTAAATAAGCTACTTTTACGATCTATAATAGTACTTTAATGTTACTGTAGACCTATTTAAATACCTTTTTTATCTCACGCGCCATCATAAATTGAAAATTGATGTAAGACAGCTTAATGCGTTCCCTAAGTAAAGGCAAGACTCGTCGTATAAATACTTCAATTAGAATGAAAATTTATTGAGTAAAATTATAATAATGTGTTATATTATCTTGATAATCATAAATTTTTTACATGTTATCGTTTAGATGGTAAAAAAAGAAATGAACAAATGAAGCGTGGACAGTAAAAATAAGTTAAAAATACTATTTTAAATAAAAAAAATTATGATGATTATTTTTTTTGGAAAAATATTTTTTATTTCGTTACTTATATCATAAATGTACAATTAATGATTATTTTTTCTATTTCAAAGTAAAATATAATTTATTTCAATGATACGTCAACATACTCGTATTTATCAACATAAGTCGAATTTAACTAAAAATTTACGATATAATAACCTTTCTAGATGACCGCGTGGAATTATGTCACAACCAACGTTATTTTTTCCATAACCGTCAGTCCGTTTAGATTCTTTGAACGAAATTTAAGCCAAACTTAATTACCATATAAAATATTAACATTTTTGTTATGTAACATAAAATATTATTTATAGTATCATTATATATGATTTAACCTTAACGTGATGCTAATTGAAATCAATATCAATTATCGACAGCTTCGAAGACTGTCACCAAAATTTAATTTAAAATAAGAATGTTTTTTGTTTACAAAAGTCTTAAGCTTATTTTTTTATTATGTTCAGTGCGTATTAGTTGTCGTTAGTCACAAGAAACAATCTCTTTTACTGTATTTCTTATTGGAAATAATAAAGATTAAGCTTTAAAAGGATATTTTAATTGATAAATTAAGGCCGAATGGAAAAATTCAATATTGTATTCACAATTTCCGACAACTTTATAAGCCAAATCCATTTAATCCATTTATAAGCCAATTGAGTTATGTAACGCAATGTGTTAGTTAATAATTTAAATAGCTTTCAAGGATCAGATAGCAATGCGCAAGTATAGCAACACAAACGATGCTGGTATTTTCGATAACGGTCAAACTAACTTACGGCCTTTTGAAAATTTAATGACTTTACTTTTTACTAAACTTTATATATATGAAGGCGAATAAAATAAATGTTTCGGAGTATATATATTTTAATAATGATATATGTACATATATTGTAATGCAATCTAAACGAAATAAGCGTTCCCTCCGCCAGTACTGTATACATACAAATTTACATACATCTCACCGAATTTTCAATTTTTTTTTCATAGTGTGAAATATTAACAAATAATACTAAAAATAATTTTCTAAATATAAAACGCTTGAGCTGATAATTTTGCCTCCAATTTTTTGAAAAGAAATAAGTTAAAAACTAAGTTAAAAAAATATTAATATATCAACATAGATGATAAATTAGCTCTGAGATGTTTTTGCGTTTGTAGTAGTGTAACACACACAGTAGCTAAAACTGGAATAAGCCAGTTTGCGCTTGAATTTTGTTTATAAATTAGTTAGTATCAATAAAATATATGGGGAAAAGTGAAAACCTACGATGCAATAAAAACATTATGAATTATATTAGTGCTATGCTTACATTGACTGAGCAAATATATAATGCCATAATAGAGGAATGGACGAATGTTTGTCTACATACAATATAAGGACGAATTATAAATATATCCAGATCTTAACCGACCCTCAAAGTTGTATTTTATTAATCATTAATTAAATTACTGATATTATTATTAGATATGATATTTCAATAAAATTATTTTATGTACAAGATTTACTTATGAAAACTTGCATAGCGTGTCGTGTGCAGTCGCGGCGCGCGTCCGTTATAAATCAGCAGCGCCGGCGCACGCTGCTCGCCGATTAATCGCACTACAGCTCTACACAAATCAAAATGTAAATGGATATAGTATGTTAAGTGCGCTCTGCCTAGTAATAATGATGTTAGCATTAGGCATATTAATTGGCTGGATAGTCACTATCTCTCGGTACCGGCCAACCTTGCACGCCACACCGTCTCCCGAAGCTATTTCTAATCTCTCATCATTAAGACGAAGATCGCATTTGTGCACGTATCGACTTTGTTCATTTTCAATGTTATTTGTTTTATAAAACATATTACAATTTATATATTTTTTTAATAAAATGTAATCGTACATTACTAACGATACGATGCGAAGTGACAGGATCGAATTTAACCTCGAGATCGGCTAACGTCGTCATGCCATTTTCAAAAGCACCGCTTCCTAAATACGGCATTAAACAGTATAAAAGCGTTGTAGCCGCGGAATCATTAAGGATCGAAAGGATATTGAAATGAATAACCGGAATCCCTAATGAAGGCCGCAAAATCAAATCGGCATTGATTTCAGCCGGTACAATGTTTATATGCATTTAGCGTCATGGAAGACAGGCGCGGCGGGTGCGCGGCCCGCCTGCCCGCCAGCCTTCTCGGACGCGGCGAATTTATACCTGGCAATAACGAACCCGGTTTGTATTTAATTGAATTACTTGCGATTTCTATGAATTTTTGATATAATTTATAAAGTAGGCTAACCACAGACCAGATTGCAATTTTATTATTATGTAATTATTTAATTGCTTTTTATTAAGTTTAAACTGAACTTGCTCATATTGTAATGAAGTGTGGGTACTTTACCAATTACCAACAAATTATGAAGGTTAGGTAAGGTATCTATATGAGAAATTTATATAACATAATTATATGTGCATGAAATGAAAGGGAACGAAGAACAACTCTGTTATTGATATAATTAACTCTTAGAGTAATGTATGTATTTAGACTTTAGAAAAAATTAATATGTACAATGTTCCTAGTTGAAAATCCAATCGCTGTAATGGTTTGTACTTATATAGAAAATGATGTAATGTTGCCAATGCAATGTTATTATTTGTAGTTAACTTATCGTTCTCAATTTATTTTGTAAATGATTTCATGGAACAGGTGTTCACGAGAATACTTCCTATTATTATAGTGAGTGTATAATTTTGTTTATGTACATCGAAAACAAATTGAGAACACGCTTAAGATTTAAAGGTTAGTCAATAATTCTGTACACAAATATTTCTCTTGTCATCCTCGAACTAATGAAGTGGTTGACCTCGGCCTTTCGATATTCGTTCAATGTTTACAACAAAAGAAAGCTCCATAGCTAATAGCGACGCGCGACGGTCCGAGTGGACAGGCAGCGGTCGCCACCAACCAGCGGGTTCCAATGGGCCACTATTAAACTAATCACAGTGATAATTCAACATTTCGTGTGTACACACCGTATAATTTCAGCGATTTTTATTATGACCATGGGTGGTTTAATGTAACCGACGGCATTGATGTCTTAATTTTAGTTACGTCGATGTTTATTGAATAGATACGTTTATCGTCGCTCGTAATTAGACTCTCAGCGACTCAATAATGACTCGTAACATGTCAATATAAACACAAAAATGCGACTTTGAGCGGCGTGTGTTCTAATTAAGGTTATATTTAATATAATGATGTGGTAACTGAATAATAATATCCTGGGACATTATTCAAACACGGCTATCTGATCCCAAACTAAGCTGAGCTAGTACTATGGAAACCAGACAACTGATATACTACATATACTACTTTTCTTTTGTAAATACATACTTATATAGATAATTACTCTCAGACTGAGGACAAACAACCATGTTCATGCACACAAATGTCTTTCCTGGGTGGGAATTGAACCCACAACCTTCGGGGTGAAAGGCACGTATTTAACAACCACGCCACGAATTGTATTCAATTTAGTGAATATTATTGATATTAATTTATAATACAACTGTATTTTATCGATATCGATAAACTTACAATGGATCAAATTAATTTGCTTTATTGAAATTGATCATTAAAAAATATTAAAAAAAAAGTAAAATGTAAAGTCTCACGAAATCGTCTTGTCGCGCTGGAAGAGGCTTGGAGCTTCTTCCACTGCGCTGCTTCAGTGCGGGTTGATGGATATATGACTGACAAATGACAGAATTTCAGCTGATACATGATGGTTTCTTCACGATGTTTTTTTCACCGCCAAAAAATGAGATGAATTTTAATTATAAATTAAATAAATGATATACTTGTAATCGGTACACAGATGGATTACAATCCAAGAACAATCACGTATTCTAATCATTTTATGGGCATCTCGGATTACAAATAATAATTAAATACATTAAACTAATAGATATATTGTATTTTTTCGTACTTACATAAATTGATGATTGATCTTATTATTAATTGTATAAATTAGTACGAACTAGGTGGTAGGGCTTTCTGCAAGTCCGTCTGCGTAGGTACCACACACTTAACATATATTCTACCACCAAGCTGCAATACTTTGTATTATGTTCCTCAACGTGAAGCGTGAGTGAGCCAGTGAAATTACAGGCACAAGGAACACGTTCCCAAGGTTGGCCTTAGGTCCCAACATTGACGATGTATGAGATTTTTCATATTTCTTTCAACGCCAATATCTATGCGCGGTGGTGACCACTGACCATCATGGTGGCCCTTTTGCTAGCAGGTTATCAATTGCAAATAAAAATAAAATTATGTTATTCATTTCAGTACACAGATTAAATAAATGCTTGTGTTGTTGTTTTTTTAAAACAATTTTTTTACAAAGTAATTATCATAATCCGGTTGCAATAAGCAAGTACTTTATGAATGTTTGCATACAAATTAAAATAATCTCCGAATATTTTTCGAATCAATCCAATGTGAATAAAAACAATCTAGCGACTATTGAAGTAAGTGAGAGCGATTACTCACAATTATATCCCAATTGTTGTTAACTAATTTATTGTTATATATTTTTTTTATTGATTTCATGATAACAAAGACACTCAGATATTTTTTACCGGCCCCTCGAAATTGTCTTACTCAACGTTAAAAGGTCGTATATAAATAGAAAAGCTTATTTTCGGCGCTAAATATTCCCGGCCAGACGGATACATTTAATTGATCGCTTAATTATTTCGCGGCCCAATCACTGCGTTTCAATTAAGACATTCTATTATTTTAATGGATAATTAAGAAATCTTCTAATTGATTGTATACATCTTTATAAACATGGAACGTAATTTTCTTTATTCAAATGAGTTGTCCTCTTAGCGGCTTCGACCGCGTGCTATTATTATTTTCTCGTGGCTTATTGGAATTTCGTGTTCATTAAACGACGCCGCGTTGATAGCTTATTTGAATAAACTTTAAAGGGATTTCGTATTTGACCAATGGCAACGATACTTTACGGTTGATTTATATCTGAACGTTAGAAGGGACATGAAGCCTTGATGGTATCGGTAGATTTTGTCGCCAGGAAATGATCGCGAGCGACCGCGCGGCTCGCCCGAGTGGTTTTATTGTTGTTGCGCGCCCGTCTCAGCGCCTGCGCGTCCATGTTCTATCGCCGATACGATGCGCCCGCGCCACCACACGGTTCACTTTAGAAACGCGATATTTTAGCGACAGCCTACATGATTAATTTATGGCCTCGAAACAATATTCCTGAACAGAGAGCCGACTTAGATCCGATTTAATGTACAGATAAAATGATTTATAGCATACATCTAAGGCATCTATGCATACGTACTTGCGATATTTTTGATATTTTTGTCTTGATATCAGTTTATTATAAATTTAATTACACTGGTTATGAAACATTCTGAATATAAATATTTAATCTGAGTAATAATAACCCTCCATTTTGAACGATCATAAGCTAATATAGCCAAGATGGCTCAGTGGTTCGAACACTTGATTTTTAATTGAAGATTGTGGTTTAAAATTCAGCCGTGCTTCCATGTTCTTAATTAGTATTTATTATAATATGTTTAGTACCTCTTGTTTGCCGATGAAGGAAAACATCGTGAGTAAACCAGCTTGTATCGGATGAAAATAATTGAAGAAGTTCTAACCTGTTATTCAAAAGGAAAGGGGACCTTATCCCAGCAGTGGGATATTTTCAGGCTTATTCTTACATACTCTTTGTGTTTATTGATTTGTTAATCTCTTTTGAAATATAGTGATTATTATTATTATTTACAAAAATAATATAATAATAAGCCGAGTGTCATTACTCTTGAGGTTTGTTCATAAAGAAGGTCTATTAGAACCTGTTTGTGTTTTTTTCTTAAATTTTCCAGTGAGATTGTATTATTTTTTCAGTTTAATAATTTTATATATGTTATATCTTATTAACGTCATTTATGTCATAACATATTAATTAAATAATTATTATTATGTCATAAAATATAAACTAATTATGCATTTGTAGCTCGATTCTATTTGCAAACTATGATTATTTTGGTAAATTACTAACCATTGTTGTATTAATATTTCTTAACTAAATTTAGGAATATGCGTGTTAGCATTAAGCCATTTAGTAATGATGTTAAGATACACTTTTTATATATTATTATTCCATTCAAAAGATTATGGAATTCGTAGCTCTAAAATGGTTTCCGTAACTCGTTACATTTATTTACCAAAGCCTTTGTATTTCTTTTAATAAGTGTCCGTAAGGTCCGTCCTATTAATTTTTATTGAATTTGTAATTTTCTCAGTAATTAAGACCAGCATCGTCTGTTTCATGCAAATGAGACTATCCTCGATCATTAGTCCATACACGTTCTATTAGGGTAACTTTTCGTTAATTAATCCAAAGCCGATAAAAGAATAGTTATTTATTTGTTGTGGTTTATAATTCTTATAATAATAATTGATCAACAATACTTCAAATTTAATACACACATAGTCTAATTGTGAATTTGAACAAACTGAAGTTTATCTCTTAGTAAAAAATAGCAATATACGGAAACAAGATAAAAATAAATTATATATAATTTATAAATGAATATTCTTCGGCTTTTAATTTTTTTAATAAGATATGTTTGGCTTTGAGTTTGGATTGGACGAGAGTCGACGTTTAAATCTGCATTAATTACTCTTTATTTGCTTTGCTGTTTTCACCAATTTTTTTCTTTCTTAATCTGTACCATTCCTTTTTATTTAAAGAAATACTTGCTAAAGTATTATAACAAATGTCAATAAGGTCGATATTCAAATATACTCATTATTTTAACATCCACTCAATATTTTCAATGAACGCGGCACATACCCCTAGTCAATGTTATCAATAAAAAGTTCCTATTCAATTTATCTTATCTTACGGTAGTATCGTGAGTAGTTTTCACAATGAACGACGTGCTGATATCTTCCAATTTCTAATCTGAATGATGCACCTAGTTAATTAACTTTCGTATAGCGAAATGAGTCTACTTCTTATCAAAATAGGGTCTATTATTGTTTGTTTTACTATTAGAATTTTATTTTTAATTTAATAACTTAATAGTACGATAGGTATAGGAAGTCAATGATGCACGCGTTATCGGTCCAGCGATAACCGCGTCTGCGTCCATGTGCGCCCAATCAAAGTACTTCATTAAAATCTTATCGACACTAGATAAATCACCTAACGGCTGCGATCGATTATTTGGATAATTAATGGAAGTTTCTAAATATGTCGAATTCTTAAGAATAAAGAAGATAATGTCTTGTTTTGTATAATAAATGTGTTTATTTTTTTTGCTGATAAGTTGAATTTTATTTGATTACTATCTTATTTTTATATTGTATATACTTTGAGTGTAACTTAACCGCATTATAGTCGAGCGTGCGGCCAGTCGCGTGCAGAGGCCGGCCACTACGCTCGCGAGATCCTCATCAGTCCCGGAATAAATGCTATCCTACGATGGTATCGCCGGCGCCCGCGCCACCCCATTAATCTACATCAGCACGCGCTACCAGATTAATGAAGCAGATAAACCTTAAATACGACTACAGATGTCCGCTCCTCTTACAGCATCCGAGCGAACTCCATACGCATCAAGACAATAATTGATGAATTAAACGGATTCGATGCATTATGAATGTTAATGATAACGGTCCATCCGCCGGTCGATACTAGCTCGATAATTAGAATGAATGGTTCAAGCTTTTCGCGTGATATTGATTGCTTCATGAAATCAACGGTAGTAGATACCGCTAACCATTTTTTTATTTTTTTAAAACCTGTTCGAGATTATACTATTTTAAAACATGACTATAAAAATAAACTTTGTTACGTTTGCATTGAAATACTTGGATCTTGGAGTAGTAGGGGAAAAGGCTTTATTAAACGAATACACCTCGTCTTATTGACTATTATTGAAAAAAATGTTAGTGCATTTTCGCCCATATGACAGGAAGTGCGATTCAAATTCTGCTAGTATTCTTGCCATTCCACTATGTTATAATTTGTACAGTAGCTATTTTCAATTCATATAATTATATACTTGGTCCATTCCATTTCTATTTTTTTTTTAAATATTTAATATCATTATTATATTTTAAATTTCGCTATCATATAATGGATCTGAAAGTAAAACCCGGATTCATCTAGCATTTTATCATCTATGTTTTTTTTTTTTAATATATCATTGGATAGGGCAGCCTGGGCTGTAAGAAATATTATCCATTTCTTGCGTTACCAATGCGCCAGAAATCATGGAAACTACGATGTTACGTCCACTGTACCTGTAATTACACAAGTTCACTTATCCTTTAAAACGAAACACAACAATATTAAATATTGCTGTTTGGCGGTAGAATATCTGATGTGTGAGTGGTATCTGATGTGTGAATGGTGAAGGTGGACGTGCCCAGACGGGTTTGTACAAAGTAAAAACCAAGTAAATTATATTCAAATTAGTACATCTTATGCAATGAAAAAAAAACAATTAACAATTACTACACATACACAATACACTAATTATTATCAATTTACCGTGAAGCAGCGTGATTTATAACTTAAAGTTGACACTAAACGAAGACTGTACCTTAAAAAAAAACTCAACTATATGTTTCATAAATACGATGTTTTCTGATAACAAATACGGACAAAAAGGCTTAAAGTATATTAAACAAAGTCAAAAAAGAATACACCTAAGCATTGAAACTTTTTTGTTACTATCGCTTAAAAAAATATTGCGATTGCCGCAGCAACTCAAGACGTAAATCCATTTTATCTGACAATTTGTGTAATAGTAGGTTAGGAGTAATAAGAGGCGAGATGGCCCAGTGCTTAGAACTTAGAACCCATGAATCTTAACTCATTGGTTGAGGTTTCAAGCCCAGGCAAGTATAATTTTCACATACTTAATATATGTATGTTTATAATTCATCTCGTGTACGGCGAAAGGGAAATGAGGTAACGTGTATGTGTCTAACTTCATTGAAATTCTACCACATGTCTTTCCACCAACCTTCATTAGAGCAACGTGGTGGAATAAGATTCAAACGTTCTCCTCAAAAAGGGAGGGGAGGCCTTTAGCCCAGCAGTGGGACATTCACAAGCTGTTACGGTTCTCCTCATAGGTCATGAGACATAAGGAAGATATAATGACAGCTGTTGAATGCAGCAGTTTGCTTGTAAGCATGCCGGCTCTATCTTGTATTTGACGTAAACTAATTTCTATTAAACAATATAACATTTTTTGTGGCGTCGTCGACCCAGGGCACTCAAGAGTTTGAGATCTGCAGTCTTATAAGCTAGCGATTGAACTAACGAGACAGTCATATAAACGATTAAACTCTCATTAATTTGGAGTGGTAGTTGAATGTTCAACAATACATTAAGCTCTCCAGCTTTATAATATAAACTAGTTGTGTTCCGCTATTATACAAGCATGGATCATACAGTCTGCCATATTGGTGGCCGTTTAGTTACTGCTACTCTTATTAAGGTCACAGTGAAATGTTCTATAATCTATTATCTTTCTCAATAAATATTTAAGGCAAAAATCATTAGGGTAATTGCATTTTCCTATGTTTAGCGAGTTCGACCATAAAAATTCTCCCAGTTTTTAATATAAATATAATAAAGATTAAATAATAAATAAATAAATTATTTGTAGAAGCCGAACAAAAAAGTATCAGTCTGTAAATGCTCCACTGTTGGTCTATGGTTTCTATGAAGGCTAAGGGCTACAACCTTAGTTTTTGAGAGAATTTTCGGAGATTATTCCACCATGGTGGAATAATCTCCGAAATTCAATGTGGATTGGTCAACATTGGATCAATGTCAATGTGAATTCATTGGTGGATATATATGTGGCAGATTTTCATTCATTTTTTGTCAAGATATTTTTGAACACGAGGTGAATTTAAAAGCAACTTATTTATATGAAAATTCAGTGGGGCAGATCTGGGATTAAGCCCGCAATCTTCGGTTTAGATTCAAGACTCCAACCACTGAGTTATCTCGACTATTAACAAAATTATTATATTATTTATAACACTACAATGTAAATACAATACGCACTTATGATCTTTAATAAAATCGTTATTAGGTATAAATTTTCCCCTGGCTTGGGATAATACGGAACTTCGGTTCATCGACATTGACTGTATTAACGTTTCTAATTACTCGCCTGTAGCGTTAGATCACCGTGACTTATGTCGCGACATACCATCGGATTAGTATACATTTGTTTTCCGCTTTCTAAATTAAAGATCTGATTTGTGGTCAAAATTATTCCCTCCATTTAAATTCCGTCTATGTGATGAATCAGAGAAATGATTATCATCTAAAAACATGCACGCGTACAATATAATCGTAAATTAAATGTAACCAGCAATGATTATCGTGTTTTTGAACTCTGTTAAAAATTACTTAAAAGATCTATTTAAAAGATGAAAGTTAATTAGATGTTGTACAGAATACTAGATGATTATCAGAACTACTTTAAAGTTTCAACAGCATTAATAGCCCCTTATATTTAGAGGTAAGCAGCTTAAGAAATTGGCCTCCAAGTTATGTGATCACTTAGGTACCTTTATTTTAAAATATTGACATTATATTGAGTCTGTACTGTCTGTTATGATATTCTATTTATAAGGTATTCAGATATTCTACCGCAAAACAGCAGTAAAGCAATCAGCAATCTTACAATGCCATTGTCATGCATATGCTCGTCCGCCTTCCTATTCTATAAAAAAAAGATGTTGTGTCCTTGTGCCTGTTATTGTACTGACTCAATACTCAAACCTCACAATAGAGTAATTTGGGTTAGGTTTATATGCCAAGAGCCAAAACTATTTTTGTATCAAATTAACGTTTTCAAAAAAGTTGGTTTATAAGGAATTATGGGTTCGCTACTTATTCCCTTAAAATGTTTATTTTTCTCATTAGTAGCTTGCTGTCTGAAAGTTGCCTCGGAAAGCACGTAAAGCCGTTGGTTCTGTGCATGAACTCTTTCCGTTTGCGTCGGATAGCCGCCACATCGAATTATGAGAAAAGGGAGAAAGTAAGAGTATAGAGAATGCATCTGGTGGTAGGGCTTTGTGCAAGCTCGTCTGGGTATGTACCACCTACTCATCAGATATTCTACCGCAAAACAGCAGTACTTGGTATTGTTGTGTTCCGGTTTGAAGGGTGAGTGAGCTAGTGTAATTTAAATTTACAGGCACAAGGGACATAAAATCTTAGGTCCCAAGGTTGGTGGCGCATTGGCGATATAAGCGATGGTTAACATTTCTTACAGTGCCAATGTCTAAGGGCGTTTGGTGACCACTTACCATCAGGTGGCCCATATGCTCGTCCACCTTCCTATTCTATAAAAAATATATATCTGTGGTTGGCTACACACTTGTGCACTATAATTATATCCTCCGGACCTATTTCGGCCACGGCTGCCACTCTCTGGAGAGGTAAACCAACTGCGCAGGACATTTCATAGTTAGTGTGCACCACTGTGTCCAATATCGGTCAGGTGTTATCTTTATAAGTCATTGCTTCGCAAATATTTTAAAAGTTTGTATGGAAGTTTATTATTACAAATTTTATTTCAATAGCAAAAACGTTCAGATAGTGGATTAATTAGTGTTCTAATAACCTTAATTGTTTCAATTGAAAAAACGATCCAGCAATGAAGCAAAACGTTTAATGACTCCACAGTTGTTCACTTTATTTAATTTGTGTAACTTTATGTTTTTTATCCGATATATATTAAATCTGATCTTCAAATTTTAATGTAATAATCTAGAACATTTGAATTATTCACTTGCTTAAAATCGTCTGTGATTATTATGCCTTCAAATCGGTCTATGTTTATTTTACGTTCGATTTGCATCGATCGAAATCATACGGCAGTTCCTTAATAGGGATAATAAAATCGATCGATAAGAATCGTCGTGTGAGTAATTACAGCGGTGTCACACTGCAGGCAGTTAATCTTTGAGATCACTATCTATCGATGATCGCGTGTAGCGTCCTCGGTCTCGGTATATTGCACGCTGCGCCTGCGCATTCAAAAATTGACGGCTAAAATTGAACATTCGTATTGTTACAGTGACTTACAGAAATTCCGAATGCAATGTCGTCATATCTTATACTAATACGAAAGCTAATGGGTTTTCGTTGTAACTTTACATTTGATAATTTTTCAAATATGATTAATGTAAATCGGTGACATCTTCAATCTAATGACTTATTATTGCCTGGATGTTCATACAAGTAAATAAACGTATCTGTTTTGTATGAAAAATACTGTTCACTGACAGGAACTCAACCACCGTTAATTTGCTGTTTTATTAAGTTCCAACATTCATGTTCTCTAACCATAGATTATTTTTCTTACCACGATAGTAATATTCGCAAAATAGTGTCTTCCCGGATCGTTTCCAGATCTGTGTTTACTTTTCAAACACGATAAAAGTGTCATAATATTTATACCATAAGTTAGCCTTCTTATGACCCGGCGTCATAAACATAAACGCGCTTTCTACATCGGGCTTCGTTACAAATATGGAACTAAGTACTCGGGGTTAAGGTTTCGAATTATGAGCGATGAATCATGAAGAGGAGTACCAGTATCGAGAGCACATTGCAGTCGTCATTCGATAATGTTTCTAGTTAGTTCGCAATAAATATGAGAGTCGGACTGTGCGGGCCGCGGCCGGTGATGTTTTCTCGGTGACGGTACGGACTATCTAATTTTATTACCAATATATTGTCATTAAGTCGATACTGATCTTGTTATACGCACAATGAGAGGTACATGGGCTCTCGACGCCGCAGCTCACCGTCTGATACAATTTATATTCAAATGACATTCGCTTAGGGTCTGAGGAAATTTCTCACTCGTCGGATTTCCACATAATCTTGAGTTAATAGTGTCAAGTGTAAGTGACTTGTCACCTTCTACCGACGCGAAGAAATCATTGGATTCTTTGTTATTGTATGCAAATCCATATTTATTGAAAATAAGCTTTGAGTTTTATACGACAATTCTAAATATGTTTCTTAGGTTTTAAATAAACTTAATCAAATTATGGATGAAAAAATATTTGACTATATTATTTAATTCGGACTTACCGAACATTTCATTTAATTTTATTTCGCTAATATACATACATTCATATACATATCCTAAGATAGTCATACACACGGGCTATGTGGTCAAATTAAGTGAAATTTGACTTCCAAGATACAGGTTTTCACCTAAATTGTTAGTCAACAGAATTATTTTTAAGAATCAACTATAATATTATAATTGTGTTTTTATTTTTTTTATTATTATTTCTTTACTTAGTTATATAAAAACCATATTTATGTATAGTATAGGCTATGTTTTTTTCTGAATAAATTATTATTATTATTTCATTTTTAATTGAACTTCTTTAGCATATCACAATACCATTTTAGCTAAAAAAAATCTGTCACCTACATGTTGAATTCTTCAGTATAGAATGTGTAGTGTCATTCATGATTATAGTGGCGTTTCCGCGTCCCACCGCTTTGGGAGGCACGTATATTCTCACGGATATTTGAACCAGAACTAGCAACTATACAAATAAAAAAATTACCTTGTGTACAGTTCACGTCGTTTTGTTTGCCGGTCATATAAACTGACCGTATTTACCGTGTAACCGCTCATCCACCGTTTAACATAGAGCTACTTTGGAAACGTCTAAATTAGTGAAGTGAGAAAAGCTAACGCTCGTAATCGTTTTCGATCGGCGGTAAATCGATTCGATAACATCTTTTTCGAATGTTGGACTAACATCACTTATTGTGTGTTGATCCAGTCGCGTTGCCGTAATGGGAAACTTGGAACTATTTTACGACATCCGACATTGGTCCTCTCTAAATACGATATTATTTATTTCTGAATAGGCTTACTCCTCCATATTTACACGTTTATTATTATCGTTGCTACAATTTATTAATGTCTATTTACTTTTCCTCAACAAAGATGTCGTAAGTTTTAGCTTTCTTCTTAAGTCTCTGCAACGTAATATAATTTAGATTATATTTATAAAAGCTGTTGTAAAAATAGATTCACTTGGGAACGTTTCTTGATGCAATTCTCTAGCCGGGATTAAATTACTTTCCATCACGCATCGAGATAGATATAAAAATAATTAACGAATCACATCAACACATTCGAAGATCGATCATCACGGATGAATTTTCTCCCAGACGGATTAACCAAGCAAGCGAGTTAATCCCTTCTCGTGTGAAATCTTATGAAAAGACTTGATGCAATTACTGTTTGTATTAATATGGACTTGTCAATTTGGTTGACTGAGCACGAATGGGTTCGGGTTGTGTGGCGGACAGGCCAGCCGCCGTGTGGTCCCTGGAAAGCGTCGACAGATCGATAGGTTCACTTCGTCATATTAATCACTAACCGCATACTCACTCGGCTTACGCGTTCCTAGGTATAATGGTTTCATTAGAACCTTACTTAAGGCTAAATATTAATTGAGACATTTTGAACTACTGTCTTGCAACCGATGGACTTGTACAAATGAAAACGAATCAATTATTCATAGCGAGCCTTGTAATATTTATGCTTGACAGTTCTGCTGCGAGGCATAGCCGGTCATTATTCTGATTGAAGATTTTTGGTAAAGCGCATAAGGATCTGTGCAATCAGTCGGATCGCCATTCTTTCTGTTAATCGCATTATAAATTGACTTAGCGGTCTCCGTATCGGGCCTTTGTCGGCATCATAATGGATGGCTTCAAAGTGTATTATATTAAAATAAGTACCATTTTGAATTGAAATGCTGTAATTAGTCTACTACATATTGCGTTAATCTCTGTAACAAATTTATAAAAATGCCATCGAATAATATGTACTACATGTAGGTACGTTGTATAGATCGTGATAGAGTTGTGTTGTCTTAATAAAATCGGAAATTTTCTAAATATACTTTATGTAAAGCGACACTCATTAAGGATGAAGTTATTTACTGCGTACGTCTATTTACTTTAATTTAAACGGGCGAAGGGGAAATGAGTTGAAATGTTGCGTAGAGATGTGGACAATAATGCCTTGGACCACGCGAGGCTTTCGTGTGCTCGCCGCATTACTCAAACCTCATTTAGACCTAACTACGCTGCATTGAAAGGAGCAATTTTATTGTACTCTATTGATTCTATTGACAGCCTCAGAAGGAATGCATGTCCTTCGACAACTGGTTTATTTATTTCGACAATACGTCTCATTAACATAGTGAGCCCATTTAATATATACGATAAAGCAAAACCTTATCATATTATAAGGCGGAATATCATGTTTTACTATAAATATGATATTTGAAAGAAAAAAAGTAACGGCCTCAACGGTACATCACCTCTTAAGTTTCAAACCTTCTCCTGATTAGAAGTTTATTCCACCACGCTGCTCCAATTGGATTTGGTTGATTGATTTACATGACTTAGAATTTCATTCATAATCAGTTTTCTTTCCTTCATCTCAGAATCAAAAATCAAACTAATGATATATAGGTAAAATATTCCTAATAAATGTATATACTTAGTAGTTAATAAACTGTTGTAATAATACTTTGCAACTAAGAACTTGTAAACAAATTCGAGAACAAGAACGTACAATAAACTAACTACAAGAAATGTTAAATCTTTTAATAATATTATGTTAATATATAATGATAATCTATTTCCTATTTATTGTATTTTTAAAATACGCTAACAAGATAAGAAATAAACGTTGCCATCCTCAGAGCGTAGAAAGGCGGGTCCGGTTGCAATTTGATGTGGCTATTCATATCTCATTTGCAACTACCCTCATTCAAATGACATCATTAAGGTACGAGTGCCCGCTCACTGACAGCGAGCCAGGAATGCTACCAACCTAAGCATCTCTAATAATAATGCCACTTTATTTATATTTTACTTCTATTTGTACATTAAATTTTATTATGAGCAAGTTGTTTGCTTATTTGAACAGACTAGCCATAAAATAATAATTTATTTTAAAGCCACACATGTTATGGAGCAAACAATGCGTTTGAACTATAAATTGTTTTTAAGCATATCACATAACGTCCGCGTAAGGTTTACTTGTCATAATGTGGACTTACAGATTCGATGTATTTATAAAAAATATATAATATATATTAATAAAAATAAATTAATAACGTATATTTGTGCATCAATATTATAATTAATGTATACGTAGATGCTAGTATAAATTAAAATGAATTTTAATGTTAATGCATACATAACAAAAAGTTACATTTAGTTATTTTTGTAAGGACAATTTGTAAACACTTTACATTTTCCTTTACATTATGCCAAGAAATAATATTTACGTAATAATGACTTGCGTGAAAGCAATCAAGTGGCTCAAGCAAGTTGAAACTGCACCTAAAGTAGACTGTCAAGGAGATGTCAGTATTTATTACGTCAGCGCATTTCGTTATTAAGCAAAGTGAAGCTTATTTGTAAATTTACATTTAAAAAAAAAGTAAAAAAAAAAACATTCGGTTCTTTATTTAATTCTTGTAACAATACTGTAGCGTGAATACAACCGCGCTTTGATATTTGATTCTTTTAAGAGTAGAGACTGCTAATATCGTTCTTATTATTACCCTTGGAGGGTCCAAATTCTACGAGCTCCGATGAAGTCGTGCTTCATCGAGAGTAGCAAGAAAAAGGCATGAGTTACGATTTGAGTTATTTATAAGGTCCAGTTTGTGCAGTGAGTACATAGTCTGTGGCTTCATTGGACTCACGAATGATCTTAATTAGAAGTATTGTGGCGAGAAGTAAATTATGCCCGTTGCGGCTTTTGTAACCCCGTCCGCTTGCTTCGCCCGTTCCGATGCTCGCTGTAAATCAAATAACTACCCATACTGAGGTGCGTGCCCCAGAGCGTGGATTTGGAAATTAATGAGAGCCTAATGGAAGTAATTTTGAAGTCGTTTAATTTCTATGTCTCAATAACGATTACATGAATTTTTAATAAGCGAATGGTATAAAAATCTTTTATTTTTTTATTTTATTTATAATGAATGTATGTTACATATAATAAAAAGAGCCGTAATAGCTCAATGGTCAAATCACTTGAAATTTAATAGATTGAAGGCTCAAATCAGGGCTAAATTTTTTTTACGTTACGGTATCGTACTGGTGGAAAAGGAAAATATGTTTCAGACTAAAATCTTTCACTCCCAACATTCTTCTCAACAGGAGGACTGAACCTTGTGTTAACTTACGGGCTTCACCTTTGCTTTATATATGTAGATTACAAGCAATGAATCTCGACTCATCCATTATTACCATGTAATTTTAGTTTTAAGCATAATGTAGATGAATACATATAGATACCTATACACTTAATAATCATTAATAAGGAATTGGTTTCACTTAGATGAATATATTAAAACTTACCTCATTGCACAATTAAATTGAAACCCAATTAATTAATATATCTTTCGTTAATAATGTCGTTTGTGTCGTAACACAACCATTGCCGATCTCTATGCCTCGTAATTAATAGCTGAAGTGATTTCGATACTTAAACATGACAACGAAAAATTATTAGGCCATTTGCCAGCGTGTTTTAATGGAATGTGAAGTTTTGTGTTTTGTGTAGGTTATAATTTTGACTTCTAAAAGTTTGTGTTTAAATTTATTTTAATAAAGATAACATAATGAAACAATGAAATTGTTATTTTAATCACAATGCTTATAAATTAAAATTAAATATTTTAATTACAATTTTTTTAACTAGACAAATTAGATTGACAATAAGGGTACATGCATACTTACATATTGAAATCTTATTATTACTGAACTAAAATATAGCTGATGTTAATTCTGGGTAAAGTAGCTTTCTAATAGTTCAGTCGTTTTAGAGTTTATTGATTACAAACAAGCAAATCATTTCTATTTACGATATTAGTAATGATATACTACTCTACATTAATAATAGCGGTTCTCGGTTAAAAGTAATCAAGCATTTAAAGTTTGTGGGAAATGTAGATTATTATTTAGGTCGTAAATGTATTATAATATTATAGCATAGTTATAACATTTAAGGCGCCGTCATGTGTATTTTAAATAAACACATGCATACAATAATTCCAAAATATTAAAAGAAGAATACAAGTCAGAATCTATTATTGTTTACTTTGCGATTACTGAAAAGATAAAAAAATCGACAAAGCAATAAAGTATGATACGTGATAAAGTTGTATAAACGTTGCAATTGACTGAATGACACTAAATAAGGTGCGCCTGCGCAAGCGAGAGCAAAAAGTCGTGTGAGGATTAACTGGCTCAAACTCGCAACGTCAGATTCCATATCGACACGCGACTTGACGCATGGCGACGTCCTTAATGCTTCCATTAGCATTCCCCTCCTTTATTTATGCGCACTCGTAATTAACCAATCCATTCCACAAACTTCTCGTTGACGTGTAAATGTTTCCGGCATTCCCGACTGCATTAATAATTACTTGTATAGATAATATACCTCCAGCGGTGCTAAGGTGTTTATCTCGTTTTCGGTAATAGAATACGTGGAATATTTTATCAAGGCACGACCGAGTAATTTAATATAAAGCGTATCACTAAATGATCTCTCGAGCGCGATGACTATCAAGAGGTTAATAACGGTGTTGGTGGTTCCTCTACGCGGGACACGCGTCCGCGATATTATCGCCTCCGAAGCATTATTGATGATAGACCGCCATAACCAAATAGCCCGGGGATCACGTTTGTTTACTTATCTAGCGTTTGTTAAAATGTACATTCATGTAGCTAATTGAAACTGGATGTCGGTGACCCCACGCGTTTATGACAGGTGCAGCTCGGAATTGCGTTTTCGTGAGATTGTGCAGTGATAACGGACTACCGAGTGGCGATAAGGACAACTCGTTGACTCCGTTCGGCTCGAGCCTAATTGTCGAACAGAAGCTGCCTACCCCTTAACGACCGCCTCAATGGTCGAGACATTTATGGAAGAGAAACTGTATAAATAACATTTACTGCTTCTGAGATTGCTTCATTCATTCTTGTCTAGCCATTGAGTAAGCCAGTTACAAGCGAACGCTCTGCAAATTGCAAACAATGCCCGTCTGGAATAAACTAAGCGCTTTACTATATCTATTGACATTTCATTTACTAATTCCATACATGGAATACTAAGCGATTAAAAATAACTAATGTTGTTATACAACTACTCGAAATGTTGTGTATTATTTGAGTTCGATACAAAAGACATCAACGATCGTGCACCTACTTTTTTAAAATAATGTTATTTAAAAAAAACTAACTTTTGTTATTGTTTTCTGACCATGGCTAATGTCTTTTTTCAATTTATGAATATAATAAATTTAAATATAACCAGTTTGCGTTCTATTATATAAAAATGTACATAAGTTTTTTAAGATCAATTTACTATCTATCTTTACTTTAGAAGGCCATAACGCCCAAATAGTATAGGCATAATTAGTTTTTAATATTTTTATTTTAACTATAATATAACTGCTTTGAAATAAATATTTAATAATGAGATCCATAAAAGTTAGAGATTGCCTTAAAACATATTTAATTATAATGATTCATTCATATACACTTCCACTATAAAAATGTAGATTGTATCAATAATAATTCCGCATACCAACGAAAAATACAGCATAAATGTCGTAGCTTATTATGTAGATACATTGTCATATACGGCTTTGATAATCCTCTATATGAGTCGAGTCTTAGACATAACACGATCGACACTCACTAAGTACAGCTTAAGTGTATGTTTACACTGAATATAATGACGTATATAAATATGTACTTGTTGGCTTGTTTTTTGTAAAAATACCTAATAAATTTAAATAATATAAACCAATTTAAGTAAATTTTTTATCAATATGAAATATCAAATATTATTTTTTTATAAAAAAGGATGTTTTAAGCTCTTCAGATACACAACACGACAATCGTTATACCATAGTAATATTTAATTTAGTTATTTCAAAAATGAACAAGATGTAATGATTAATTTAAATTGCTTATAATCAATTAAGATGTTATTTGTGATTTGTGCACAAGATCATTATCATAGATTGAATATAATGTGACCCTTAAATAATCCTGCGACACGAGCCTTGACATTTGCTCTGCGCGTGATCACCGCAGCCGTTGACCCGTGCTCACTCCACCACACATGTGGGACAGCGCGGCCAACGCGACCCAGACACGGGCATTACTGTCCATTCATACAATACACCATTATTTACGACAATGAAGCTCTGCTCAACTAAACGACATTGAGTGTTCTTGCGCTGTGATTAGACCGAACAATGAAACTTGAGATTTGATATAAGTAAACATAAAACGTTGATTTATGCTCACCGAAGCGGTATTTAAAGCAAACAATTTTTATAACCGTTATTTGTTTAGGCCGCGGGGCAGTCTGCTACAATGAATTTATGTCGTACAATCAACCGTGTTGTGTAATTGACTACACAATCGATTGATTTAGTTACAAAATCATTGACACATTTTGCAACTATAGCCACGTTTCGTTAATATAAAAAATATATCTGTGACAAGCAATTATTTGTCTACTGTTGCTTAATAATTAGGATAAATGTAATTTAAAACGTACTAATTTTAGCGCTGTCTTTGTATGTTAGTAAGCGCTATTTAAATTACTTGGAAATAGTAAAATTGATGGTTAAAAGAGGTAACAGAATACCCACAAGGCGAGTTCTACTTAACTGGAATGCTAATAATATGTAAAGGAAATGTATTGGTTCTTATAGAGATGCAAATGCGGATAGCTGCTTCTATAAAATTCAGTATGTTATTGCTTCGCAGCGCGTCAAGCGTTCGACATTGGGGACATCGGCGTTTATTTTTATCGAGGGGATCGATTGTAAAGATAAGTTTATCGTAAGACAAGTAGCGGCCACCCAGAGGCGCGTACCGACCACGCCGGTCCGGACATAGTTGCATTTTATTACATCTTGATATCGCCCAATTCGCGTATACGTCACATTTCTGAAACACCAGAGCACATCTCTGGAACCACGAACGGAATGCTCGAGTAATATTTATCAATTAAATATAAATATTTATAGGCACCGATAACCCGCTGAAGATCTTATATTTCTCGTACCCGTCTTATCTAAGAAGTGATTTAATTTCATACAAATACCTCACGGCTATTCCTTCTCCACTTTATAGTTAATTAACTAGCATTTATAAGAGAAAAACAACAGATTTATTAGAAAAGGTATAAACTCGTATATGTGAATGTACAAAAGTGGATTATTTAAGTATACTCTTTCTTATACATTTAATTGCTATATAGTCTGTACATGTACTGTTTGTTTATAAGGAGAACAGAGCATAAATTAAAATGGCGTGTGAATTGCACAGGATAAAGAAAATTTTATTTAATTCGAAATTTATTACGGTTGAATAGATATAAATAAAAGTTTACACTTATTCTGAATGACTGAATAATAAATTTAAAGTTACGTGCACATTCGAAAATAACTTCAACATTAAATACATAATTGTCGATAAAAAATTTGACCATCGATATAGTTTTACGTTTCGTATTCGTAAAGTTTCGAATATAAGTGTGTTTATATCGATATAACATATTAAATCACTCATGAATTTAAAACGTTTTATTGTCATTTTGAAGTGAAAACAATATAAATGTGTTTTATGTCACGGTTGATTTATATTTTATAGGTGAGATGTGATTTATTATGGGTTGGTTAATACAATCTTGGTGCATGGCTCGCGTCGCCGCTTGCTGCATCTCAGTCTTTTTGAAATAGCTTTTTGACGTTCAAAATGCCACGGGCGCCGTCATACATAATGTTAATATGACATCTGAGAATAAAATAGTTCGTAATATTCCTTCATTTATGCTTAACGAGATATTACTTTAAATCACTTGTAAAATGTTTATATGAGGTTAATTTTAAAATAGCATTTCGATTATTCTTACGGTATGACCCAGAACCGGAAAATGGACTGCAAAGTGATGGCGAGTTTCTATTGTTACATTAGCACAATTTGCATTATTACACATCTTATCTATAAAAATGAATACTTATATATTTGATTTATGTTTTTTCTCACGTCGAATGATTGATTTGAAACTTTGAACAGTTATTGTTGGCACTTGTCAGTTTCTAGTATAGAATCATTAACGTACAATATTAGTCATTACGAATATGTAATTGCTTGCAAAGAACTTGAGAGTAGCTTTGCAATGCAATCTGTTATCTGGTTTACTATAAAATAAATTTAAACTTTGATTGAAAATGTAAAACTTTTCTATATCACATGTTTAGGGGCCGATTTTTTAATCTATATTTTTATCAATTTAACCGTACATCAGAATTTTATGCCATACGAAAGAAACAGAGCTACTTCTGCATTTATGGTTTTAGTGCTGTTTAATTCACATGAACGAAAGTAGTTTATAATATAAGTTAGTTTTGGTAATAAATTAAATAAATAATAAGTAAAAAATTAAATAAATAATATATATAAACCATACTAATGCTAAAAATTGAAAAATACTGTTCTATCGTATAAAACTGTATATTTTTTTATTGCTTACAAAAAAGTATCGCAACATGTATTTATTTATATTAAAAAAAGTCATCAGTCAAATAAGCTGCTTTCATTTATTTTGTAGATCAATATTGTTTAAGCATTTTCCGTAATTAAAAACTGGTTTTATTACTGTCTTTTAAATTTTGTAATGTGAATTTAAGCTACAAACATTTGTAACAATGTATTAATTGAAATTAAAATGTATTCAATATAATTTTATTCTATACGAATACATTTCACCTAAACGAATACTTTTTAGAAGCACTACAGTATTTGCCGAATTTCTGCTCAATCGTTTGGGTGAAACTGGTTTTAAATTCAGTAGCAAGATTGACTAACACATTAAAAGATGAAATAGACAAGCTTTGTTAATACATAAAAGGGTGCGGCGTTATGCACGTTTAGCACTGGCATCACCAAGATATCGTCTGATGATATATTGATTGCGTTAAACTATTTCCGTGTTCCATTTAATTTAAAAAAAAATATTGGAATTAAATCATACTCGTATTAACACAAGGTCGTTCCAACTTATAACACATAACATTTATTAACAATATATATATATATATATAAGCAATTAAACAAAATAGTAATAGCATTGCTAATTTATACACTGTTAAATGTATAATGTTATGTATGTACACCTAAAAGAGACGAATAAGATGCGCTTGCGCTCGTATACTATGCTCAGTTTATTCGGTCATATTTAAAAAGTTGACAAGTAAAATGTATTCATACATAAAGGCTATATAATTATACTTTGTAATGTAACATATTCAGAGCGTATTGTTTTTATTCATGTCCACATACGACGGAGGTGTAACTGTGGTACAGATCAAGTGCTGTTATTCAAATACGTACATAAAACATAAACGTGCGTCACAAAGCTAACTTATACACTTAGTTAAGTAAATCTAAATATTAAGGATGTGTTCACATTATGATAATTGTTTTTAATTTCATTAAGTTTTAGTCTTTGGTTTTAGTTTAAATTTGATGTAATGTGATTTGTGTATGAAAAAATACATAGACTCTTTCTTAGTTGACTATCGTCTGTGATTCAATGACATCCTGAATATATCCTATTAAGGGGTTAAGCCTCGTCATATGTTAAGGATTGATTGGCTATAAACCATCACTATGATAAGTGTTGTCGATAACATAGATGACATTTTTAGGAAGTATTATTTAAATTATTAGATAAAATATTTTTGAATAATAATAAATATTTAAATATTTACATCACATACATACACAATCTAAACATATACTTTATACTATATGATGTAGATGATTGAAATTTGGAAATATGGCCACAATATATTTTCCCCGGGCAAGACCGCGACGGCTAGTGCTCGTATAACATATTTATATTTCACATTAGTTAACTAAATATTACAATACATATTACTAAACGTTTATTGCTTTTAGAAAAAAACGTAAGCAGATACTTATAATAGATTATCATTATTATTATTAAAGCCTGTGAATGTCCCACTGCTGGACTAAGGTGTGCTTTTCTTTTTTTTAGAAGGTTTTCTATGAGTCCAAAGGAAGGAAGTATTTAAGTCAATGAAAAATTAAATAGTTTTAATAATTAATATATTACACGGTTGATATAATTTTTTATGAGAAAAACTTGAGTAATTACAAAGGTATTCTTGGAGACAAGTGGCGTCCATACTGCGAGAAGAGTTATGTTCGGTTCGTAACCGGAGTCGTTTCCTCACCTCGAGACTATTTCGTCGTGTCGAAGTCTCTTAACTATTGACGTTATCTTGATTTACGAACATTATTAACATTTTATTACAAGATCGAACAAGTTTTCTTGTAAATAGTTACCTACCAATGTGGTTCAAAATGCTTTTTTTCGATTAAAATACTCAATGTGTAATAGTTTGAGTTCAAAATATACAAATATTTTTATGATCTATTAAAATTATTAACAATGACAGATAAAAAATTGATCGACGACGAAAAAAATATGTCGAAACATCGATAATATTTTATTTTATGAATCAATTATCTTATTCTTTTGCGATGATCTATTCTAAGGTTTCGATATAGATATTAAATTTATTTTTTAACATTGATTTTTTTTCATTTATTTAAAATTAAAAAATGACAGTTATTAACTGTTGTAAGTTTTCCAAGACAAAAATAAATACAATATGTGTTGTTGAACTTACACCTTTGTAGAAATTTTTACTAGTTTTTGATGTTTCAATAGCTTTAAAATTTATAGTTTATGTAAATATTTAGTTTATTCTTGAAATAGTTTAATATTGAATGCTATGATAATGAATTAACATTAAGACATAGATTGTGAGAAAGATATTTCGACAAATGAAAATTATGGGCAAAGGACTGGAGTAGCGTGCCGAATGTTTCGACGCGTAAGCAGTACACATTACCACTTGTTTATTTTCAAATTCTCGTTTTACAACTTAAACCTGACTAAAGACCGCGATAGCGCATTCCTACAGATGTTACTTATATATATGAATTTTCTCCTAACGCCGATAGATAAGATTATCAAGATTAATTTCTAAATACACTGTACTCTAACGTAAATAAGTTATTAAACTCAAATTGAAATTTACGACATCCTTAAAATGAAGATTAGTCCACTGCGGTTTATGCATTTCGGTGATTTAGTACATTCATATAAAATACTCATATACGTAACTGAATCGTAATATTCTTGTTTAATATTTATGTGCTTGACCAAGTCTATGAAAATTGTGACACGCTTTGTATAATAAAAAGTCAACAATGAATGGAGTGGGTCACGGGAGAGGACCCCCCATACACAGATGTCCGACTTTCAAATAAATGTGGTTATGATCTATGATCTGAAACTGATACTTGTAATGGCTTCTGTATAAAGAAGCTGCTCACAAAAATCGAGACGGGCGTCCGCCGCGCACTACTTGACATGATAAATAACCTCAAATTGCTTGTAAAAGGTGGAACTTTTATCTCTCTCCCTTTGTACACATGTAAATATTTGATTTTAATCGGACATCGACTTATGCGGCCGATAGTTTAAAACGCTCTTACAGTATAGTCGGTAATATAGTTGGTTTTATGCTTTTTGGATGGAGAAGTCGACAAAAAGAAACAGTACATAATCGATTGTATTGTACTAAGCTTAAGAAGGTTCCTCTCATTACAATATATTATAAAACTATATTCAATAATACCAAGTTTATATTTAACTAATGTATCGATGAAATGTATTGATAAGTTTGTCCGACTGCATTAAAGGACGGGATTATGCGAATTAATTAAAACTATTTAAGATTCAAACAGAAAATACGTAGAGCGGTAGTCAGTCGGCGGTTCATTTGCGGGCTGGCGTGGCCGGTCGGACGGGACGCCGGACGACCATTACTCCGCCTGCCGATTGATATATTCCTCTTCGACATGCGATCGCGACACGTCACTCCGCACCTCACCGCTACTGCCTCCGTATAACATAAATAAACAAACAAACAACACTAATAAACGTCGCATCTACATTAACACGGCAGTCTACCATAAATTGAAAATTTCTTTTATTGCCTCCAACCAATTCAGTAGAAAATAACTCGTAATTAACTATTATTAAATTAATAAACCTTCATTAGTTTTATTAAAAGGAATGTGTAAACAGTTTGTTAGCTTATCATTAATAGAAACGACTTATAATTATTAATATAATTGAATAAATTTATTTCAACTTCAAATCATTTCTGTGCGAGAGTATTCTAACTAAATAATCAATGCATGTGATGTAATGTACATAATGTACTCTGTACCTAATGCACATATCGCTGCTTAAGCCCGGACTACATTTTGCATCTTAATTATGCAGGGACGATTGATGGAAAGCATTATCCGATAATGATCCACTCGTGAGTTTTCATGAAATAATCTGAGGTACACTTTGAATCATTCGCCTGCGTTATCAACTAATACAGCATGTTAAACATTTAACAGTTTTAATATAGCTCTTATGCATTAACTTTAAAGATTATATTAGCACAAACAATTTATTAAAAGTCGCAGCTTACTATACTTATTGCTTAGGCTTCAGGCTATGAGAATGCAATGGTGCGCATTCGTCGTTCTTACTAGTTAGACGAGCCGTTCGTGTACAGTAATATATGTTTTATTAAATAAAAAAATAGGATTGGTTAAATACTAACATAATTATCATAAGAAACTACTAATGTTTCAATGAAAATGTCTTAGTTAGCTATATTACTTAAGGCATGTATTGTAGCTAAAAATCAAAATTATTTTATATTTAATAGCCTAGACTAATTTTTATTTATTTTAACTAACTACTTAGTAAATTAAGTTTAATTGTATATTTTTATTTCTACATATAGTATAAAATAAGCTCGTAATATCTTAATTTATTTTTTCTTAATTTATTTATCATTGGCATCCTTATATACTCAGTTAAAAAAATATTTAAATATGCTCGCTTAGGCGTTCTGTTTCAATTGCCTACAGGTTCGATTACTTTATAAGGAACAAATTACTTTAAAATATTTATTTATTGTAATTAAAACCAACTTTGTTTGTTTATAATTGGTTTGATAAATATTTTCCTTAATAATAAAACTATACTATAATAATATTAGTAATTTATTAGGTATTTTATTTAGTTAATGTTTTCCTATTTTTACAACTTTATTTAAAATATTAACTTTCTGTGTTGATTTGAATGGAAACTTTGTTTTATATAGTTTTTATATATACCTACTTTGTTCGCTTAATTCATTTGATGGCCGTTTTTAAAGATATTACTAATATTCCTATTTACCTATCCGTTAACAGCGGAGGACAATAGTCCATGGGGTCAGGATAGAATCGTTTGTGCTTTTGTAGTTGCGACTTTTGCATCGCTTAGCGGCCCGTAAACTATCGCGCTACAAACGCTTTAAAATAAAAAAAAATGTATTAAGAATAAATAAATATATCAGTAACATATTTATTTTTCCATTCATTTTTGTTGATATATATTATATGAAAACTTTAGTAATATTTGATCAAGTAATATTTATATCATAAAATGATTGCTTAGCTGAACGTGGAAACTGATAACATATAAATAATTTTCAAGATAAGAGCAATATTTTCAAGTTATCATTTAGTAAATAAGATCAAATAAAGTCTAACCGTAACTTCCAGTGCAATGTTATAAGATACTGATCAATTTGTTGGGTGCCATAGGAAAACGATACGAACTGTAATAACACGTAAATCAGACTGAGATATTTTATAATTGAACCTGCGGGAAAGTAAGATAGCACGACATGAATTAATTACCTCGAAAGTTATATAAATATGCATTATGAAGGAATTATCTTTATGATATTATTTTTACCGAACTTCTCCATATACTAGAAGGTTATAAATAAATGATAAGTTAACAGATCAAACGGAGGCTGATTTATATAAAAGGCGTTATACTTCTCATAAAAGTAAAGTAAGTGTCTGATATGGGTTACAGCTGGGTAAAGGCTTTCTCTCCTCTCGAGAAGAGATTATAAGGCTTATTCCACTAGGTAACTGCAACGGAGATTGGTGCATACACGTGTACAGATTTTCATTAGATACATGCGGTTTTCTTAATGTTGTTTTTCTCCAACGCAGAGCACGGTATGGATTATAGACAAAAATTAGGCACGTAAAAGTTTTGGGGCGTTTGCTCAGGCTTAAGCAATTTTCGGTTAATAGTTATGTGTTTTTACGTCTGGGCCATCGCAATTGACGCTAGAACAAGAGTTTTTTGAGTTTGATAGAAAGGCATATCTTATCTTACTAATCAACTGAATAAAACTGCAGTAACTGCGGAAAAAAAACAGCTTTGAAAATTTGCCGCCTAAGGCTAGCCTAGCTAGCCTATTAAGAAATCCGCCACTGGTAGCAATAAAGCAAATGGTTGATTTATGGCTTCGTATCAGAAGAAGTAAAACTCTAGAGATGTTTTCTTTTTGTCGGTGTTATACTTATGTCTATTATATTAACTAATGTTAAATAAATATAAATGTTTATAATATTTGCATTGATAGATCTTATAAGGACTTTCACGATAATTTTAATAAATGTGATCGTGAAGTGAAGTTTGTTGATTCGATTCGTCTTTCGGCAAGATATAATTTGGGTAAATAAAAATGACTTTCTAGATATATTTTTTCAGAGCAGGCACAATTATCCTTTGTCACAGTTATAACATTTATTATAAATATGTATTATAATTTATCAATCGACATACTTCGACAATCCTCCTTTGCTATATATAATTGCTTTTTGAAATTTAAAGTCTCCATTTTAAGGAGAAAACATTTTTTTGCAAATTTGGAGATTATAAAAATATTGGAATTGAAAAATTGATTCATATTTGAGTTCATAAATTGATCTACTAAATAAAGATATAGACGATGTTCTTAAAAATGGAATGAAGCGCGCGGTAATATAATATTGTCCACAGGTGTAGTCATTATGTCCCAACTCTCAAAGACCGATGGGACGAAAATTCAACACGAAAGGACCCCCTTTATTTCTTATCAGTCTCAACACCAACAGCCCTACGTGTTATTTTGAGGAATTGGAATGTAACGCCGCCAAGATACTAATTTTTGTGCTGTTTCTTAAAAATAGTTTTCTTAAAAATGTAACCAATTTACAGAAAATCCTAAAGCAATAAACGTCGATCGATTGTACCTGTTTTGCGTAAAAGACGGTTAAACCGCCGAGCGCACTTTCCCATTTATAATATTAGTAAGGTATTGATAAATAATCTCATATAAATTATTTATCTATGCTATCATTGTTTTATATTATGTGGTTTATTTACATCAGATAACAAGTGTAAACAAGATCATCCACTTTAAATAGAGTTCATATCGAATTTTTATCTCTTAGTTTACGGAGCAAAGGCGATTCCTTTCGAGTTCTAGATTCCAATAAGCCGTGATATCGAATGATAGCATCATAAAAATTGACAGTGACAGGGCCGAGTACTCGTATTACCGTATAGGGCATTAATTTAACGATCTCGACGAATAATTTACTTTCTCGGAATGCAAGAAGTATGAATGGCAATAAAGTGTTAACGGTGTCAGACACTAGATCATGCTGTGCCATGCTATATAGATGCGACTACATATAATATTAGATTTACTCGCCATTTTTATGCGTCCTCTAGTAATGTTTACATGATCGTTAATTTTAATTTTACTATCTGCGACATGCGGCCCGGGGCTGCTGCGCGTACATTAGCGATAAATCAATTGCCCAGCTCTTCCTTTAAAGCCTCTTGCTGTCCTTGTTAACTTTCAATTAGAGTAATTTTGCTTCGTTCAGTAATTACGGTTGTTGACGTTATATTTATTGATCGTTTTTCATGTGAATTTGAGTTGAGAGATGCAAACAGGTAGTTTTAAGAAAATAATGAATTTTATAGACATAAAAAATAACATGCCTTGTTTTACGTAAATTGATATGATGAGGGCTTTTATATTGATAAATATATAAATGGATATAATTTTTAAATGCTAATACTTATATACTATGATAGTTATATACTAATTTAATATTTCGATTAAGAATATTTTCATTCGAATTTCTAATTAAAAAAAAACAATAAAAATATTTAAAAAATGACATGGATGAGAGTAATGGTTCCATCGATGGGACAAAGATATTTTCATTTAAATAAATCTTGTACTTATCGTATGATAAAATTCAATAATTCATAAAGAATCCACCGGAGCGGAGAGGAATAAGATAAAATCACAAATGAATGTTAATTTCAATATTTAAGTTGTATACAATCAACAAATCATCGCGATGGTATCTCGTGTGATCGGAAAGAACCGACTATTATCTATCGATTGTAGTGACCTCTAACATCGGACCGATATTTAGTGGGTAAGCATTGTCTGATACAATGATAATTGTAGGTGGTGAATCGAGTTTGTTTAAAATTGATTTCGGCGGTGATCTTGAATAGATAGCGTTTTATTATAGGTTGTGGCGTCAATGTGTGCGACGGACAGAGCGCTTTACGACATTTGAAAATTGCAAAAGAATTGGAAGTCATTAAACATCAAGTCGATATGTCTTAGTAGTGATAACATTTGAATTTTAACTGACGATAGCGGGTACAAACTCGGCAAGGGTTGAATTTGATGATTTTTTTTTTGTTTATTACTCATTTCATATTCGACGGTGTAGGAAAGCATCGTGGGGAAATC
Source organism: Nymphalis urticae (assembly GCA_905147175.2). Lineage (NCBI taxonomy): Eukaryota > Metazoa > Arthropoda > Insecta > Lepidoptera > Nymphalidae > Nymphalis > Nymphalis urticae. The sequence continues at coordinate 2,876,800 of LR989994.1, read as the reverse complement.
TGCACTTGTCGGATACAATCATGTCACATCATCTACCAACCCACATTGGAGCAGTGTTGTGGTCTATAAGTTCCAAAATCTTCTCTTTTTTTTAAATGTTACGTATTGTATATATGTGTTTATCTTTCTTTTATATAAATTGATTCGTAACAACGTATCCGACTGAAAGAGAATACGTAATTATTGTCTGGTGACTTGTGTATGTATATGTGTATCAATTACAGTGTACACACACATTTTAATATTGTCGAACAAAATAGTTTTTATATGAATGCTTTTAAGTTGACAAACTAAATATATGGTTAAATAGCCATTATCCGATAATAAGCATGTTGCAATAAAAACAAATACCGACACTACGAAGAGAAAGAAAAAAAAAGGCGTAAATCATGTTCAAAAAGTGAAAATGTGTGATATATCTTTCAACTTAATTTTATGTTAGAGAAAATAAAGCAGATTAAAGTTTGCTTTTTAATCTGTGTAGGTATGTTACTGTCGCCTTTTTTCTTTTAAAATGAGAAGCTATATAAATTTCGAACTTTTATAAGAATCTTTTGAATATATTCCGCTGAACTGTTTTTTTTAAAATTATTTTGAATCTTTTGTAAATGATGAAATTACTTTTATGCGTTATGAGAAGAAATAGTTGTTTCGATAAGGCTGTGTTGGAGATGAGCATCTGATTTGTTTTATTGTAAAGTTACCGTTGCGCCAAAATGGTTTTTAAAATTTAGTTTAAAATATTTCCTTATCATTTACGCTATCGCATGCGCGTTATACTTATTGGACATTTATTTTTCATTATGTTTTTTGTCGTTTTTGTTTGTTTAAAAACTCATTTTGTTGCAATTTTAAATTGTTTGGCCGACTTGCAAGTGGTTGACCTGGAATAGTAAGTAGTCATCACGTAATTAATATGATCAGCTATTCGTAAAAGTTGCCTGTCATCTTTAAAATTGTATAATTGGTAATCTTTTTTATTAATATGTTTGTCATTAAAATAGATATATAAAAATTTTGGCGTGTTGTTATAAAAAGAAATGCTTTTGTAAAATTAGCGATATAAATTAATTGCGTAAAAATAGAACTTCAGTGTTAAAATCTTGAATAATCTAAAATGTATATTATAATTTAATTATATATCATAAAAGTCGCTAACTCAAGAATACGGTTTATAAGAAAGTACCTGTAGCTAAATGCATTCTTGCGTCTTGGTAAATTTAAAAGCTCATTGTTTTGGTGTGAAATACTGGGTAGGCAAGGGGCTAGAATGCAAGCGTTGACAGTGCAGCGATGGTGGATAAGGACCGTCATAAGTCCTCCCTGCGCAAAATAACGACAAATCGTGGCCCGATCACCGGCGCAAGCGCACCGCGTCACAACACAATGCTGATGGCCCGATCGACGCTACTCGATGCGCGTGCGCCATGTTTTATGTTTACTTTTGTACAATCCTTTACTTTGTCTCCCCACGACAAGTTAGATATACGAGGAGACGATGCGATTTTTGTCTAGTGACGCTGCGTGGGGTACGACTCGTGTGATATATGGTGTTGTTTTACTAAAGGGTTTTGCTAAAAATAGTCAAAATGTTGTATTACAAATAATAAACCAAAATAGAAGTACGAGTAACAATATAAACACACACTTGATATTCCGAAATACTTTATTTCATACTACTTATAGTCAATGACCATTAATATATTATATATAATAATTTTATTTAAATACTTAAGTGCCGAAGATTATTCTCACATCGTTTGTGAGTTGTAACTTTTCTTAACCATAATGAATTAGCAATTTGCTTGCAAGTTTAGACTAAAGGTAATTTTGTGATGGGTGTTAAGTGCAGGCGGAAGAGGCGCATTCCGGTCCATAATTCACGCTAACAATATGGCTTACAATTACAAGTCTGGACGATGATAAATAGTTTTCCTTCGTCGAGGGACACACGACCGTTGTGCGTACGACTGGTTTCTTCATCGCAATCATTAGATGGCTTTTGTTTTCGATTTCGTTTTGAAATAAAAACGAAGATTTTAATTTAATAGAATTAAAACGTTTTTAATTTAATGGATTATTCTATTTTTATCTTATAAATGTATATAAACTTTACATTTATCTGACAAAAATGCAATTTAATGTATTTAGGATTTAATCTATTTATTGGAATGTTTTTCTTACGCCATCATTTGATTTTGACGTATGCCGTACTTTCTCCTCGTGTGGATCGGGGCGATATATAAATCGTTTGTGCGCCGTGTTTAAACGATTAGTCGTAACAAGGACAAATCTTCTCCTAACCCACAAGTAATACCATCCGTCCCTTGACTCGTGTTCTTCAAGAGTGTAAATAGAAACTAAACTGAAACAAGAAGAGGTCGCTAATTAAATGCAATGCGAATATATATATATTATAATAAGTTTTAAAAACTAGAATAAGTAGTCATCGTAGGTATTTATTATGAAAAATATTTTTATGCTGACCATAAAAATGATATTGTTCTTCTGTTTACGTTTTAGTCCAAAGCTTAGTTTGTTATTATACTGTATTATTACGTGCTTTGTCACCATAAAATTAGATTAGCATAAATGTATCCGAGTTATACTCCATAAACGATTTAAAGTATTTAGAGACATTACAGCAATTGTAATGCCGCCGAATTATTTTAGTTATATGACAAATTGGGTAAATGTTTGGGCACATTGTTCTACGACCGGTCGCGACCGAAACGCAGCGGTGGGCTGCTGCATTACTTATACATGCGCCGACGCACTTTAGCAATCAGCATTAATCAACACGATATGCCTGCGTGTCTCTCTTGTCCGACTTACATTGATTTGTTTATTTTCGCACTGAAAATATGGTTTGACGTTGAGTTAGCGATTCAAGTCCTGTATTGAATTTGTGGACTGCGTTCATCAGAGATAAGTAGACAGGCTATATGGTAAACATGAACAATAAGTTGACACCAATAGACGACTAGTTAACTCTAATTCTAACAAATGGTCGTGTGGTACAGCTGTATGCGCAAATTCAATATTCAAATTACTGCTACGTTGTTGAACGACTTCGAACTGCATATTATAAGATAGCGTCGATATCACAACGTCTAGGCGAGCTTGGTACGACGTCTAATGTCACTGGTTCATTGCCTAGTTTGTGATATAATATATATTAACACTATAAACCAGCTAAGTACTTTATAACGTAAACAAATCATGTATTTATTTCGTAAATAACTTTTAATGTAACGTTACAGTAAAATATAGTGGCAATAAAAATGTAATTTGTCACCGTAAATTGATTGTTGTCCCGTGTGAACGGGAACGCTATATAATAATTATAAAAATGTCTATCAAGCCCTTCGCTCAGACTAGAGCTGTGAGGGTGAAGAGAAAGCGGGCACGCATCCATTGTCCGCGTGTCGACATGAACACGGCATGATGCCTTATCGCCCAAAAGTCGAGGGCCATGTAAAGCTCCTCGGTTTATCAGTCGGCTATGTGTTCGGTAACGTCTTGTCTCTCGCGTAAACCCGCCATGTTTTATCCTCTCGCATTCAGCGCCGATACCTTAATAAAACCCAACAAGATTGAGCAATAAAAAGTAATTTATTTGATTGTAATTTCAAAACACAAAGTGGGTCTTATTTTGTAATATATTTTTATCTTCGTGGTTTTCTGTTGCTCGTGCACGTCCTGCTCGACTGGTTGATGCGTTACGCTTTCAAATACACCGGTCTTGTTTCAATTACATTTTCTGTACTATCGAGTAATAAGACATTATCAATTTTGTAAACCACCAATGAAATGACTTTGAATTTATTGAAATTGCTTTTCACGTGGAGGCAAACGTATTATGTGTAAGTTATATTTAACGTTAATAAAATCGTTGTATTATATTTGTTGTAATTGATGGACCGAGATCGACGTACAGGTTTAAAATCCTAAATATAAATTGAAAGGTGTGAGTTGCGCTGCCCGGGAAACAGCCTGCGCATCGTTGAGCCGCCGTCCACTTCGAGTACAATACGCAACTCCGATATTATCAAAGAGCCAATCAATTTGATCCCTCATAAAAAAGTTCTCGGTAGGCAGCTAGCTCGTATAATGCGGCTGCTGTATCGGACCGTCGATCCGTGGCTCTGGTAGCTGGACTTTCCATATATTTTATGTGAAAAGGATATGGCCATTGTTGTTGGACGTCCTGCTGGGTGCGCGCCGGGTAAACACTTGAAATTACAAGTCAGCCCCGACAGCCTCTCGCATGCCATCCCAGAGAGCGCTTCCAATCTTACGCTGCACTGTAATAAAAATACTACATCGATTCCTAGAACAAATTTTCTATTCATAGTTTCTAAGTAGAAATACAATTCCGTATAGGTGTAAACATTACTCAACGATGGATTTACGTATATTTACTTGTTGTTGTTTTTGTATAAGAATCGAGACGGATCAGTGCTTAGAACATGTGAAGCGAAGATCGTAGGTTCAAATTCAGACAAGCAAAACTGAATTTAACGTCTCGTGATTGGCGGTGAAAAAAAAGGTGGAAATCTGCTAAAGCTTAAGCTCCAAGCTTATTCTTAAAAGGAGAAGATGTCAAATGGCTAATATGTTATGGGATAATTTCAGGCTTTACTGTTACTTTACTTACTTGATATTATTTTACTTTTTAATCAACATAAAATTAAATATTACTTTTTAATATTAATAAAATACGACGATTCATTTTAAGATATATAATGGTTATAACGTAGCTCATATAAAATATATATACAGTTTACAAAATAACGATTATTATTTTAATATGGCAATGATTATCGTAAGAGTAAAAGGAATGGGCATATAAAATATATTTTACAATCATTACCGTTTGTTCGTCGAGATTTAAACATGTTATTGTCATATACGTTTCTTGTATAACAGTACAAGGTTTTCGAAATATTTTATGACCGTCAACATCAAAGGAAAGCATTTTACACGCGCTTCAACCATTATTAAATCAATTTAGAATATACTTTTGTTAATATACATACGTAGTTTATTTATACTCTTTATTGTACTCACATGAAAATAATGCTAAGTTAAACAGGCTTGCCTGCTTCAGGGTTAAGGCTTTTTTTCCCTTTGAGAAGAAGGTTTGGAGCTTATTCCACCACGCTGCTCTAATGCGGGTTGGTGGATATACATGTGGTAGAATTTCAATGAACATTCAAGTTTCCTAAAGATGTTTTCCCTGGCACACAAGATTATTATAAACACAAATTATAAATACAAATTAAGCACATCAAAAGTCAGTTGTGCTTACTTGGATTTGATGCTGCGATGAACGGTTAAGATTCATGTGTTCTAACCTATTTCTTTCTTAATTCTAGTAAATATTTTGTTTACGTTTTAGTTTAAAATTTCAATTGAAAATCTATTGGTGCATTTTTTATTCATTGCTCTTCTTCTTAAATATCTCTTAATCTAATTGAGACACTAGCAATGAATATATTAGAAGTATTCATAAAATAGATGAGCCGACTGCACTAATTGATTCACAGAAATCAGTATAAACTAAAAAAATAAATATTCATTTAAAATTCGAAAACTATTTTTGGTAATCTTAAAGCCTTACTTATAAACGTTGCTTAACAATCGTTTAGTTAAACACTGATATTGCTTCTTCTGATATGATATTGTTTCTGATTTGGCATTCGAAAGAAGAAGACACAGGATTATTTAACAAATCGCCCGATGAACAACGTACGTTATATGCAAAGCTGTTATTGTATTGCTAATTCTTAAATAAAATATACGAAATAAGGAATATTTTTATTAGTTTTAGTCGATTATTTAATTGTTTTCATTGCTTTTAAAGAATTACTACCTATTTACCAGTTAAACGTAAAGCGTCTGTTAGGAGTTAGATAAAAAATAGATCGAGGATATCGGGCCGGTTGGCTTGGTTGGTAGATACTTGCCGTTCACGCCGAAGGTTGTGGGTTCGATTCCCACCCAGGACAGACATTTGTGTGCTTGAACATCTCTGTTTGACCTGAGTCTGGGTTTAATTATCTATATAAGTATGTATTTACAAAAGAAAAGTACTATATGTAGTATATCAGTTGTCTGGTTTTCATAGTACAAGCTCTGCTTAGTTTGGGATCAGATGATCGTGTGTGAATAATGTCATAGGATATTATTATTATAAGAATCGCACCTACAAGCTTTACATCGCTATTCGTCCCGTATACCATTGAGTTATGGAATATTTAAGTATAATATGATAATAATACTACAACAATATTCATAAGATAGAAAAATACTCTTAAACGCGCACTCCCTACTCAAAGAAGGGTTTGAGGAGAGGCTTGAGAGCGAGATGCGAGGTGTTACTCGTCGGATATAAATAAAAGAAGCCTGTCCCCAAGGACTTCGGGCTATAACGATTAGTTGTGTTCTACTGTAGAACGTATATTTTATTTATTTCAATTTTTTAAAACATAAATTATATGAATTAATTTTAATAAAAATCTAAAATTTATTCTCATTTTATGCTATGGCATGCTATATAATTAATGATATTGGATAATAATTATTTTTATTAATAAAACAGAGTTTTTAGAAATGTTTTTATTTTAATTCACGAAGCCGAACTCTACGAAATTCATTTTTGAGTATTTGTTGCTCTAATGACTATAAATATAAAATACAAAAGTATTGCCGCAAACAATGTTTTACAACTTACTTAAAGCTAATTTATAAAATCTAATAATTAATAAAGGTAGTATCTATCGATTTTAATTTTATTATTGTTGTTTCATAATTTAACTATATTACTACTAAGACACAACTGCTTATTATTGTTATTATAAAATTAAAATAAATTATTTTAGGTCTCAAGTGGAATGCAATGAAGCTTGCACGATTAGATGTCCCCGCTCGCCCGCGCCACACGCGCCTCCAAATAAAAGTGCTGCGTTGTCGCACGCCAGAATTACGAGTATCTTCCTTTATTATCTTTTTTAATTTAATTTCACGATAACGTCGCATGCACACTGACTGATGTATATTGAACAACGAAGCGGAATGAGATGTTTTGGAAAACTTTATAAGTAGAAATATTACAGTTTGCAAATGTTCCATTACTGGGCTAAGCATTTCTCTCTTGTAAGGAGATTCCAACACTAGAAGATTTATGGACACAAGCTTTCTTTAAAATATTTTTCCTTCACCACCAAGCACGAATTGAACGAGTAATATATAAGCACGAGTTAAGAATATCAATATTCAGTGGTGTTTTGCTGGGTTCGAACCCGCAATCCATCCACCATTACCACTGAGCCGAGATAGCTCTCTGGATAACTTTTATTCAGATCAAATTTCAAATTGATCGAAGTATTATGATTACTCTATACGTTTTATAAATTAATAGTAACAATAAATTCAACACGAATACATTTACATTTTATATTGTGTGTGAAAATAAATTTAAATTTTTGATTGCATAAATAATGATCTAGCGCCACATAACTAATACATGGATATGTATATAAGCCCTGTGATTCTATGTTTAACGAATAAAATATTATATGAACTGTGATTTAGTCACGACTTCATAGAAGAAGTGAAACATCCTCAAGAAGCCGTTAAAAAATTGATGGCTATTGAGATAATAAATAATTAAAGAAAACCAATAAATAAATATGGAGTTAAGTACATTAAAGCATTGTATATAATTATATAGAAACGATATAGTATGTAGTAGTGTATATGTACGGTACAGAGCGGAGGCCGAGAAGGCCATGATTGCATACGAGAGCGTCATGCCGTTTGCCGTCGCGGCTCGCGAGTCGGTCTTGCCCCGAACAAAATAAACACTTAATAACCAAAGCTTCAAACTACTGAAAATTTTGCACGCACTATTGCAGTCACCAGACGATAAAATCTATCGTACTAATTTTTTAAAAGTAATGTTTTACTGTTTGTACGGTTTTTATTAATTGAGTACGGAACTCTAATATTGTAAAATCATAAAATTATTTACAAGCATGGATTTAATAACACCTAATTACTTAGTGATTTTCACAGATAAATAAAATTAGTTTAATACTAATCTCGTGTCTCGGCTAATGTGGGACCTCGCCTTAAGCCGTTCGTCGGCCTTACTCGTTTGCATACAAGCAACGATTTGTGTATTGTTAATTAGAGCAGTACGAACAGGTTCCGAATAATGCAGCTCGCGCCTCGACTCCCCGACGAGTTTACACTTTCTTGTTGTGTCATTATTGTTCGTGTGTTATTTTAAATAGCGATCGATTACACAATTGCACACTGTGATAAAATCGAATAACAATAATTAACTTTGTATGTTAATTTCGATCATAAATGAATTAATTGAGTTATGAAATGTATAACACGTGACGTGTTCTCTTGTATAATGTAATATCACGTTTCCTTTTTTGATATTCGATAAACATTTTGTATTGGAGACCATGAGATAATTATTTTATTCATAAATAGTATTAAGTGCTTATATCGGAATACATAAATTGGATTCAGTGATAATGTAGAGAGAATGCTATGCGCTTTGATTGGCGTCCTTGCCTTAGGAGACATTTTGTTATCTAATTCAAAGTCAAAGCAAGCAACGTGTAAATTTACAATGTGTTCAATGAGGCCCTATCAACCTGAGAGTGAAATAGGATTTTGATCTGAAGTCCGAGCAGTAATCACGAGATACGACATAGTGATGTACGTCGACCGAGCTCATATAAATATTTGTAACTAAAATTAAATTTAAACATATTTTTGAAACAGCGATATAAAAGGAAGTTACTAGATTTTATACAAAAAACACTGAAGCTATGGAACACGCTAGGCAGGTATATACACTTGTTTTTCAAAAAGTGTGTTCGCTGGTACAGATATCGAAACTGTCTCGAATAAAGTCTACAGTCGTACGATACCACGGCGAGCGATCGTAAATTCATCCCAATACCTACCGCGCGGCGGGTCGCGCCCGCTCCATGCCCTCCACGACACATTTTATTGTCAAAACCCATACCAAGCGGCCTTTCCTGATAACTTTATTGTTATTTACATCACTGAATTATCATTCCGATATCCGTTGTTTTACATTCGTATAATGTCGTGTTAGGCTTGGTTTGTATCTAAATTGCTTAATTGGAAAGCCTCGGAGAGAGAACGCTCAGATTTGAATACACACTTGAGTGGACTCGGCTTGACCTTACAATTGAATTCTTTCGTCTAACATTAGTATGAATTTATAATGATACAAGAAAAAGCGATTAAGATTTAAGCATTATTTTTTATTTATTGTTAGTTTTGTATAAGTAGTATTCGTGTTATACTTTAGTCTTCAAAGTTGTTGACCGATGTGACCTTAAGCGGAGTAACATTTTTATTAGATGAGGGAATCGTATTGATCTTATTAGCTAAGGGAATTTGTGTTTGGTGTCTGATTTCCATGAGTCACGTAATAATAACGATTGATTATCTTATCTTTATCACAATAATAATTAAGTTTATTTTACACAAAATAAAACGGCTACTGGCTGTTAACCTGTTATTTATAATATGTTTTAACAAAATTATTTACGGTGGACGTTTTAAAGGGTCAAATCTAAATGATACTTTTAAATGTTTCCCTTTTTTTTGGTTTGTTTATATCGGACACTACTACATGTACTAGTTGCTCTGCGCGGTTTCACCTGCGTTCAATATTATATTCCTTGTTATGCTCTGGCATCATAAGTCGTATTTGTTGTTATCGCGTCGATAGCCTATTTCAATTAATGGGCTATGTAAAGCAAAAAGGTTTTTTCATTAGACTAGTGCTCCTTATGATAAGCGCTGTCTAAGAAGCTTTATAAGAAGACAAAAGGTCATAATATAATATTCGTTACAATGTTTATATAAATAAAGTAAATAGTCTTTATCTTTTGTCTTAATTCAGTTCTCCATCCATTTTCATTGATAACTATTGAACTATATAATACTATAAATGGTTCAATCATCAAAATCTGTCGAGACAATATCGCGAGAAAGACGAACACACAGGCAGATAAATACAAATATATGACTGCTATTAAATAGCAATAAAAGATGAATCGATTACCAGCTGAGCTACAATATTGGGGTGAATGGAGCACGGATCTCGAAAGCGGTGGGTGTCCATTCCGAGCCTTGTTAGCGGATCGCTCGCTTCACTCTCCTCTCTTAATACCTTATTTTATTCAACAATGACCGGATTGTGTCGTGAAAGAAGATATGCTGTGCCGTGTTCGCTTTTGCAAACATTCCCATTTACGTCTCATTTTCAAACCTCAGCGTGCAGTAATTTTAACATTTTAAAACTGCAGAACTCGTCTGAGTGGGCAAAGGCCCAACGCTGAGTAAGACCTTACGAATTTTTAACATATGAATAAAGTCTTAATAAACTCTTTTTATGGTAGCCTTGTGATTTTATTTGTACGAGATACGTATGATGGCGCGTGTTAAGCTAATAAGGAACTGATGACCGCGCTTAACGATCCATATATCGGTAATAATATCTGCTATCCGATGGCGGAATGAAATCACCTTAAGCTGATTTTAAATTCTTACATCTTTCCTTAATCAATTATTTTTCATAAATGTCCAATCATTTTTTAGTATTCCACTCATATTATCATCTAAAAAGTTACTTTTTATTTGAAAATAGAATAAAAAGAAAGCGTAAACGTCATTGAAAAATAATTTTATCATGAGACTTCTTACACACCATCGAATTTCATTCAATGAAATCTATATTCACACGTATGGCTACGCTATAGTAGAGTTACTTTCATTTACTTAATAAATAAAAACAAAAATAGGTGCAGAGATTTATAAACGTGATCTATTTAGACTTGGATATCGTCTCGAGAATAATGTTATCCTGGCACACCTCAACCCGTGTCACTTGCAAGGGCGTGTCAGAGATAAGTTTACATATTCTGTATGCATTATGCAAATTGAAGTTTTATGTTAAGCAAGTAGGGGAGAGACGGGTATATAGCAGTGCGACTTGCGCGACTAACTTGCGACATTTAACTTCGCCACTGTATCGCGCCATTCACGTCTTGATAATTGACCAGTTATACTTTACATTACATAGTCATAGACAATTATACCTTTTAAAAAGATAGAAGAGAAGAGAAACTTAATTTAATTTGATTGTTTTGAACACGATTACATTATTTTATCTTTATGTCCTTATTGTCTAGATGTAGCTAGCTAGTGTGTGTGTGTGTATGTGTGTATGCGTGTACGCGTGTGTGTCTGTTCGTGCACCTATATTATGATTACTTCTTCCCAACAAATTTCGGCTATGGTGATTATTCACGAGAGGCACTAGAGACACTAGTCAAATCTGACACGACGGGTATAAGTTTAAGCGCAAGACCAATGGCGTCATTATCAGTCCGAGTCACGAAGTGTAAGTACAAACTTCCACCTAAAAATCCAATAACTTCTGATCGGCCCGACCCAGAGAACCCAAGACCTTCACATCTACAGCCTTATAAGTTAGCCACTAGACCAAAGATCAATTATATTTGTACTTTAATATTATAATGTATATAATATGCATAACACATCTATATAATGCCATTAAATATAAACTTATCGCTCACTAAACTAATTCTAATTCAACTTTATTTCGGTCCATTATGTTTGGTAAATCTACTTATATTATAAATGTGAAAGTGTGTTTGTTCGTTGGCTTCGTTAACGCCAAAAGAGCATGAGATTGACGTGAATTTATTTGTAGACCAAATGGTTAAATATAGTCAGTTTTGATGAAAAAAATATGGCCAATATATATCGAATAATAATAAAAACAACTGATTTCGTATGTGAATTTTACCGAGAAAAACCGGATAGAAGCTCAACCTTTAATAAGGTGCATTAATTCCATTAAATATACATATTATTTACTTAATATTATCTTAGTAATATCTAAGTAAGTGGCAGAGCATGAAATTCCCAGATCTTCAAAGGTCGGGTCAATGAAACGTCATTGGTGTTTCGAACTAAAAACTCAGTAGCATATCAAAACTAGCAAGCAAGTACTGCGGCATCCAGCGTACAATGCCATTGGAACTGCTCTTAATCTCTGACCTGCGTCTCCCCATACATTTGTGCTCCTGCGCATTTGGCTAGTCTCGACTACAAGCATCACCCATTGCGGAATGGATCAAGAGGTAATAATACGCTTACGATCAAATGTTCGGATTTTAATGTTTAAATTTATTCTGTGGCAAATATAATTCAACGAATTGCTGTATTCACGACATCATTCGCTGGTACGTTATCATGAAGATACAAATCAACATTTAAGTCATCGCCTATGTATATACATAAATATGTAGCCATACTGTCTGTCATTATATTACATGTACCTATTTGTTTTTGTGATGTGTACGATAAATAAAAACCAAACACCTATATTTGTGACCCCTTCTTTAACATGCACGGGATATAGTTTTTCGAATATGTATCACACATTTACATGTAGCAGCTCTCCTATATAATTATTATCACATAGAATTACATAAAATAGCAAGTATATACGGTGGCAAATAGCAGTTTAGTTGCAAACGTAGGTATTTAAGGATTAAGCATCTAGAAGTAATTGTTACATAATAAAATTGATCGCTCGCAGAAATAGCCTTTGCAAGCGCAATTACCCATAATTCAGGAACCAGTCGGCCTTTCAAATTGTCATAAATAGTCTGAGGTGTCAAACATAATTTTATAACAGGTACGGAATGAGCTTGTTGGTAAGCCGTCGGCGACTCGCCAATGTGCCACTTTATGATTCAAAATGACCCCAGGTCGCGGAAATTCATTTAGAGAACGGCAAAAGTGTAATAGACATTAAATTACTTGTCGGCGTAAATGTAAAATTAATCTAGTCTAAATAAACAAGGTACTGTTCAATTATGAAACGATATAAATTGCTTTTAATCAAGCCGAATTCCACTGTCACCATAGAGTTCACCCGTGAGTTACACAATAAGACAATGTTATAACATCCATTCATAATTCACAATATATTGTCTTGTAAGACAATATATTATGAACCAATGTTGCTTAACATATCGCACACCATAAACAAATTAAATATACTGCGAAAATAATTATGCGAAATTTCAATGACATTTGGATTAATATTTTTCGCTGGAACCTAAAAACTAACAAATAAAACCTATGAAATACTTAAATGATACCTGAAACTGTACAAATCAACTTATATTTTACTATAAATTTAAGATATAATCTATGATAAGAGAATACACATGCATAACTATAAAAGTACTAGCTAACATCTCCATTCTACTTCACTCTCTAACGAGTTGCCAGTAAACATTTTTATCATGAGCAATTATAAGTAGCTCTGTGTATTTGCACAGAGTACGTTAATGCAGTTTACTTATATATTTAGATGCATAAAAACGATTTCAGCTCACTCATTAGCACTTAGCCGTCGCACATTGCTGCTCTGAGTTTATCTATGTAGATACGTTATTAGTTTGCCAATGTTTATTCATGAGCCATATATTTAATGAGCAGTGCCTATGATAATATAATCAAATAATTCTTTATAGTTTAACGAGGAAGTTTAATTGGTGATGTAATTTTGTTTATGTTATTGGATTTGTACTTTCATTTTGTGTAAAAAAGTTTCATACTAAAAAGGTTCTATAAATAAGTATAAAGGTCCTGAATGTTTGAAATATAAATGCTAATACCTAAAACTCGTTTAGAAAAGCTATTCTACAATAACTATAGTAATCTTAGTTATTAGAATAGAACAAGAATATTACGAAGAGCTGAAATGCTAATAAGATTGAAGTATGACATTTATATAAAACAATGCTACTTGTATTTAGTTGCTATGCTAATATAATCTTCAAGAGCTGTGTCTACGTAATCAAAACACAGCCGGCGCAGGTGCGGGGTGCGGTGTGCGCGGGGAGAGGTTCATTCATCAAGCTCCATAAGGCTCTAAACCTAATTCGACACAAGCAACCTCGCAACATCCGCTCTTGCAAAACGTTATTTCATTCATAACTTTAGTGTGTGCTGGGTTTACACTTATCATTTTACATGATTTTATTAAAGTAGGTAATATATAGTTTGTTTTTACAACATTATTCATGATTGATTTTACTAACCGGTATATAAATATTTATTCTATCCATAATTTTAATATTTAGTTTTATTTAAAATATTGATTCTTTAATAGATTGATAACGCTTTTATATTATTAAAACAATTTAATTTAAAATAAAATAATTTAGTTAGTCTAGTATGATCCCAGCCGAAAGTCGTAACCGCGCCCACGCGACAGCCAGCGAAGGAAAATAACATTTAAGTTGAGTCGATGACATCAGCGCCTGCGCCGCGCCCGCTACCGCGCAGCTGCATGACCGCACGCGCAACCATCATTCATAAAAACTACTCATTCTTCACAAAAAAATACACACAAACAGCCCTGTATGTGCGATACTAACAACTATTTAAATAAAAGATAAGTTACTCAGTTCTCGCTCACTATTTATTAATGCTTACACTAATAAATAAAACATTATAAAGAGGCTTTTAAGGACAGTCTTAGCTTTAGACAAAGCGTGTCGCTGGCTGGAGTAAGACAATCCGTCCGATGAAAGGAGACTCGGTCTTTCTAAATCAACGTCAAATTACCACCTCTTAATCTTTTGTAGACGATTCAGTTACACGCACGTGTTCCCACAGAGGACCAAATGGTCTCACCGGATGATATACAGATACTTTATACTAAGATAGCCGTATAAATCTGACGTTTGAGAAATTTTACACGTCTTTGTTAGTAATAGATGTTTCGTCGGCAAAGTGCCATATTATTTTACTATTACCGAGTGAATGGAATGCTATGTCGTAAATGACCCATTCTTTTGAAGTATTCTTTCAAAACATCGTCAATTGTAGTCCCTTTCTGGAGTTTATGGCGACAAATTTGTTAATTCGGAAAGGTAAGATATAAAATTTAATCGTGTGCTTGCTCAAAGCGATTATGCAACGAGATTGGTCGGGAGTGTTGGAGATCGTTGGCACTTAAGGCTTTATAGACAATAAAGCGGACAAGTGTAATGGGATCTCACAGTCAGTCTGCCTATAAGACGGGTCGCAGGTCACACGTTGAAAGACACCGGAGCGTGCGATGTCGATTGAGAATTCGCAATTTGCATAAATGAAACTGCCAGGAACATGTAACGCACTCGTAATAAAAGTTAACAATAAATTCAAAAAACCTTTATTATTGTTCATCAACAGTATTTTTATATCCCTTAAATGTGAACGCACTTATTGATATAATGTAAGAGACAACATTAATGCAACGACAATATAGATATTTCCGTAAGGTATATTATATTAATGCGTATTTTATCTATGTGCGTTCGATGGCCGACTACGCCTTACAGAGTTAAACTTAGAAAGCTTTTGTTAGTGAACCTTTTATGAAGCTCGCTAAAACGGTAGTGGGTTATTATATACGATCATCGTTCCTTATTGCTTCCGATAAATGGAGTTAAAAGGCTATCTATTCGTTTTAATATAAGGATTATCTTTGAATAATAGCTAGCAGGGCAATTTGTAACAATAAACAGGAGCACTATTATAAATTGTACTAGTTGTTATACCGTAGCGTACGTAGCTATTTGAAAATTTGAATGATGCAAATAACAATATTAAGTCGAGTAGGCCGTGAAAATACAATTATTGTAACTACTTGGTGCCATAATACTGATTTTATCCGACTACGTCGAAGTAAAAAGAGGGTTTATTGTTTTAACGGTCTATATGTTTTATACTTATGTGCTAGTGTGTTCCTTATCATAATACATTTATGATAAATGTTGCTTTAGTGTCAGAATATAATATGTGTCAAGTAAAGTTATAATTAATTTTTAATATTTGATTTTAGATTTTTAAGCTGGTAATTTTACTGGTGGTGTTTATGTATCAAATATATGATACTATGAGCGACTAATATTCTACAGTTTTATTTAATTATTGCATTTTTCTTACAAAATTTTAATTTGTAAACTAGCTGAAGACAATAATATGGCAAATTGGTATCTAATTGCTGTAACACAAACGATACGTAATATTGCATCTTGGTTTTGTCCCACATTATTTTAAGTGAAAAGTTTAATTTTTTGTTCTTTATTTTTGTGTACCGTCCGTGTGTTGTATATATAACATTTAATTATGTTAATCTTGTTTTCTCAAATATTTAAAGTGAATTGTATTTCATTTTTTTTAAATTCTTAAACCGTAAATCATAAGATGGTAAAATAAAGTAGAAACAATTATCGCATTATATTGTAAAAATATATTTATCATCTTGTTGCTTGTAGTTAAAGATCATGAGAATTCAAACAAAAAATAGGCATTGGCTAATATATTATAAGCTAGTTTTCGCCCGCGGCTGCGCCCACGTGCTAGAGGAAGTGGGTCAGGTGTTAGGTATAAAAAAGTAGCTGTAAGCCTTGGGATTTAAGTTTGCTTTATACCAAATATCATCACAATCGGTTCAGTTTTTTTAAAACTAAACATATTTTATTGCCAACAAAGTTAAAATATTTTTTTTGTTACAGCTGATATCCTAGTTTCAACAAGCTCTTAAATTATTATAAAAATAAGTAATCGTAAAAACACTAGGCTTTTGATTATCTCGGCTGCAAGACGTTGATTGCTGGTGAAGATAATTGTTGGCTAAACAAAGCGTACGTTGAGCGTATGACGGGCGAGCCTGGAGGCGAATAGGAACGGGCATTCGTATGGGAAACAGAATAACTTATGTGAGTTGCGTAGACATTCGAATGGTAATGGTTATTTCGATAATAAGTTAAAAATGTTTTATTTTACGCTTATACAAAATTAATTTTGAAAAATATGGAACATAAAACAACGTCTTTCAATTTTATTATTACTACATTAAATTATCTTAACATAAAAAATGTACACATGTTGCTTTTGTGTGCTTTAATTAAAAATTAAGTAACCATTTATGAATAAATCTTACAAAGTTCTCCTTACTTCTTGCTTTTTACTCTAATTTCCTCTGGAACCTTAAATATTATTATTTATTTAAACTCTGAATAAGGAAATGATTGCTAGTCACAATATGTAGCAGCGTACGCGCACTCACATAATCACCGATCCATTAGACGGGATAAGTGCAGTTAATTCGTGCCCTTCAAATCTGCGCCTGCGCCATTCGAGATTAGTGATCCACAGCTGTTCTAGTAGGTATTTTATTAAATAATATGAAGAATTTTATAAAAGCTTTTTAGAAACTTATTATGATTCAATACCGTCGGCGTCTATAATAATTAATTAATTAATTTGATTTCAGTTATTAACGTTTATGAAGAACAAACAAAAATGTTTTTCGCACTTTATCCGCGTCAAATTATTTTTGTCTCGTATTTTTTTTCTCTATTACTGACTATATTTGTTAGGCTTAGTGGCTTATCCGTGATGAGGTGAGAAACAGACAAAGGCTAACGTATTTATGACATTACATTTATTTATCATTTATTCGCGATTAATTGTAAATGGTGAATGTTTGTATTATTTCTTTAAATTGAATAGTGTCTAAAGCAGACAAAATGTCGTCAAATGTAAAAGGATTTAAACTAAGTTAGATCCTATATACTATTTTTCTTACAATGAATGCAAGAATATTAATTAAATAATCCTTATTATCCATACTAATGTTATGAACGCAAAATTGAGTTTGTTTGTTTATTTGTTTGTTACGCTTTCACTTCTTAAATTCGATCATCATGAAATTTCGCATACACGTTATTAGGTAAACTGAAAATTATATAAGGTACCTAACCTCATGCTAGTATGCTAATAATGTATTTATTTAGTAAGTTTACTAAGTTACGTAAATGTACCTCTGCGTGACAAGAGCCTTAGGAAAAGGGTTAAAACTTATTCAACTATGTTGACCAGTGCGGGTTCAAGGACATTCACATCTGCCAGGTTCACATTTGCCAGAATTTCACCCGATACAGGTTTTCGTTACGATGTTTTTCTTTACTATCAAATGCGAGATGAATGAACACAGACATTTTGACCTGAGGTTGCCTTGATTTGAACCCACGATCGTTGGATGAAAATTCACGTGTTCTATTTATTGAGCCATCGGTGAACTGAGCATTATTCAATTTCTTTATAATTTCATTCATTCTAATTTTACCTTTCCTAATTATTGTTATTATTATATCGATAATCTTTTAGAAGATTTTTCCTTAATTTTCTTGTAGGAAGGGAAAAGGGAATAAATAAAAAATTGTTATCCTTATTTATAGCTATCTGGCTAGCTGTATGAGTACCCGTCCAGGCTTCCACCGGGTATGAATCAATATTATAATATAATCAATATCATTCTCCGCAATCTATCCTCCTGTGCATAGCCCTATAATATATAGCAAAACAACTACTTCTACTTCTACCAGCACATAACTTGCTTAAAATGTCTATCATTTCATCAAAAATATTTTGTCGTTAAAACGTATCGTTCGTTCTAAAGCTTAAAATTATAATAATCTGAATATTTTCTATCAATAGGATAAACGAATTTACATCATTTTGATATTAGTAAAGTTTTACAAGAACAATGGCTTTCCTAGATCTTCAATGGTTATTTAAAAAAATAATACAATTTCACACAATTTAATTGCACGTCAGACTTATAACTCTGGAATCACTTAGTCTATGCATGAGGTGCTTATTCATTTGTGCGTCGCAGTCGGCTCGTTAGCAATTGGACATGCCCGTTGCACGAAATATTTCAGCGATTGAAGCGGCGGTAAATTGCAAGCAACAATAGCACGCGCCGCGCCAACGAGAACCTATTTACTGGAAGGGTTTTACGATTCACTCGTTATCTAGAAATTATGTTTGCCGGTCTTCTCGGACTTGAGAAAACACCTTCGTATAAAATACGAGGTTACTGACAAATGTCAAGGCCGCAGTTTGTAATGAATAGACTGACAGTACACATTTTGGCATCAACCTTCGAAGCGTAAGGAGACAGCCGTTGACAGGGATTCTCATAGCCGAGCTTGTATTAATTACGGCGCGATGATCCGAGCGCGGCGAGCGTCGGACGCATCCATCACCCGTGCCAGATACCACGTTATGAATGACCAACAGATTTGTACTCGTAATTTGTACCACTGTCATCACATTTCAAAGACAAATATAAAGGATTGAGGACCGGAATGACAAGTGTCAGCGTACTCATTCGGATGGTATTTTAAAAGACGTTTTTATTTTACACGAGCAACAAGAGGTGGATTGATCGAGACAGGTTTCAAGTGCCGTTCGATGGCCAGGTACGGGCGACCCGAGTCCTTTAGTGTTTCCCTTGCTATTCTCAGAAATGTCCTCGTGAACCCTTCATGTTTTTACAGTGTAACTGTTATTAAAATTATGTTTATTTCTTTTTATAGTATTTAACATACGATTGTACCCTTACACGAAGTTGAGTCTTTCTGTGTTAAGGAATAGTTACAGGTACATAATATTTATATGTATTTTATACATGAAAACGAGAAACATCAATCTTATTGTACATAACGCTAATGCAATAGCGATCAAGCGGTCAATTTGGAACATGACATCGTCATCGTGATTGGAATATTAATTCGTTTGCTATCGGAGCTGTCGTCGGATCACAATTACACGCACTGATGATATCGGATGCGCTCGCGCCGGCGGCAAAGAGCATGCGTCAAAATTTAATTACCCGCGATACGTTTTTTCTTTTACGCAATTTTAATAACTTTTAATTTGTATTAAAAAATTTTTTTTTTACTCTTTATCAAAAACATTTTTATAAATTTGAATTCATATCATTTTTATACTTAAATAAAAAGAATACTTGAAGAAATCACATGTGACGCGTTAGAAGAATAATTGATTTAAATTATTGGATAGGTAACCGCTTCGTTACTAAATGTTAATTAAATTATAAAATCAAACAAGCAGGTTTACCAGCTCGTGTCAAACGGCTGTTTTCATAAACATTGTTTAGGGTTATGTAAGTCCTTACAATATGTATCCACATTGCAAATGTTGAAAGTCATGGTTGTTTTACCGCACGCAGCATCACGGTGAGATATACAGATTAAAATCTCCACCATGACTGAGCCGTCAGGGGTGTGGCAGTGATTCACTGGCGATTGTAATTTCTAAGAACGAAAGACAATATTGTGATTTTTATTAATTTATCTTTTCATAATAATAGCTTAATTGACGGCCCCGGTGATTCATAGCGTCTCGGACACGCCGTGATTTGTTAAATGTCGATGTTTGAGTTTTTAATTATACGTAACTAAAGACGCGGTATTGGGGAGGCGGGTCATGGTTCGTCACGGTCATCTCGCCGAGCCCGGCTCCGACCCGTTTTTTTGTACCGAAATCTTTGAACCTTTTGTACTCATACTGGGATCACTTTATATCTGACTATTTAACGTAAACAATTTTGGTATCCATAACGACAGTGATTTACAATGTTTTAATTATTCGCGTGTGTACAAAAACATACATACGCCCTTTTCAAATATAATATATTAAATTAACCGTTGACATTACGAAGGCCCATCAATCACTTGTAATATTCCGATACGAATAACATATTTGTAACCTACTTGCAACAGAACAGGCATGGAGTGTTTCAATAAATTGAAGTGTCAGTTATCTTCGATGTAGAGAGAGGATAATTATTAACTAAATGTAGAAATTTCTGCTTTGTTACATACATAAGTGTTGTATATCCTTTTTTTACTACTTCACGTAAATATATTCGAATGTTTTGTTTATTATTTTGAATTGATTATCTTAAATTACGCGAAGTTTTATTGGAATGGATTTAGACACGATATAAGTTATGTTGCTTAATATCGTTTGGGAAATATTTTATTTATTGGGATATAATTTACATACATATATATGTTTTGTTATATTTGAATGTAATACAAACTCTTAATATATTACCAAATTTCCTAAAACCCACCTTGCACGAATGACAGGCAAACCGACTGTATGTTGTTATAAATTATTAGCTTTTGTATTGATCAAAATTCACACTAACGTTACTGTGAAATACACCTAAAATTTATATTATTATAGCTCATATTTTCATATTTTTTTATAAGCTCATATTTTTTTGTAAGTTTCAAATTCTCATTTAAAGTTCTTCAAAAGTATTTTATATAAAGGGACGGTACTCTCATTTTTTATTCAATATCACTGCGGTGGTTAAAATATTCGTGAGAATTCATGTGGGGTCAATTTTAATTTTCAGTAAATTTATTAATTTAGACGAATGAGTATAATATGAGTATGTTGTTACGTAGTTCAAGACCTACAGAGCGCGCGTGCGCCCCGCTGCGAAGCAACGTGTCAGCAACTCTGCCCAGACCCGAAGACAAAAGACAAATTAATTTTGTACACAAGGCATTTAATTTGAATGTGAATAGCGTGAAGTGCGACGAATGGCCGCGGAGAACAATAGCCGGCGCCGATGATCCCGCCTTTTTGTTTTGTACTCGCCGAGAGTAAAAAGTCTAAACGCTCAACAGACAATTCCGTATTATGATATGGACACAGTAATGGAGGGTCGGCGAGGCGCCTAATAGCTTATAATATTAAATGTCCGTGATAGCAGAGCGAAGGGCAGCGGGCGGACCTCGGCCTAAGCCTCGATGATCGCTGTCCGGAAATAATCGTTAAGTGTGAAAGATTTAATCTTGAAAATAAACAACGTTGGGAATACGTTTCTTTGCAGTCTGTTTTAGGATAAGGCGATATACCACATTTGTTTATTTTGTAATTAATTCAATAATATAAGACATTGTTTACAGATTCGTTCACCGAAATTCATTGTAAAAACAATGATCCGGTTTTGCTTTATGCAAAGCTATAATACGACTAAAGTTAGAGTAATCTTACATAATATTGAGAATATTAAATGTTTTAATTGAATCGGTTGCGTAAGGTATCAATTTATGACGCTATGAAATATGTCCCGCGATGAAACCACTTAACACTTTCTCTGCCATAGGTACAGCGTGTTTGGCTTATATTATTAGTCCATCAATCAAGATCCAATTTTGTTTCGAATCGTAACTGTTAGTTAAACACTAACAATCGTTCGATGCATGGCTCGTCCGCCCATCAATCAGAGGTGTTGACGGAGCCTTCGGCTGTCGCAAGAGGCCGTAGTTGCCGTAGCCGGCAACCTAAAATAGCAGAAGAGCTTGAAAACTTTTAATTGTACCAAGTGTAAATACTTCGTTTCATTTTTTTCAAAAAAAAATTAAATCGTAACTTAATCATAGCTGAAAATAAATGAAATAGTCTTATTAAGTTTCAATTTAGTGTGAAGTTAATATTTAAAAAAAAAAAGTTTATTTATTAAAATTTAATTTTATATCAACAGTACGAAATTTAAATTCGGTAATTTTGTTTTTTAGGTAGCGAAATAATATATGTTGATAATATTATATCGTTTAAGTTAATTCTTTTATCGCCTCTCGGACTATAATGATAGCTCTCGGCTGAACCCGACACATCCAATTCACATGTTAAATGGAATTCCCTTTGCGCCTTGAAATTATGAACGTCCGTATCATTAAAGTGTTTGAATGTTTGTTTCTTTGACGGTTTTGTTCAGATGTTTTATCCAATTAGTGCTACCGTGTCTAAAGGATAATACTGTGATGAATGTATAAAGACGGACAGCGCGTTAAAAACGGAGCCCTTTTGGGTAACTTTTAACAAAATACAAATTTAAAACGATTCATTTCTAAATAAGAACAGGTATAATATATAGGTCCTTGTGCAAGCACATATGGACTATCGCTAAATAGCACTACTTAGTATGTTGTGTTCCGATTTGAAGGATACGGGAGTCAGTGTGATTGCAGGCACAAGTGAAATAGTTACTTGTTCATAAGGCTGCTAGCGTATTGAGGAAGTAAAGAATGGTGGTGACTTCTATACCTCGGATTTGATTTCTATTTAATCATTTGATGGCCGCTTACCCATCTAAAATAAAAATATATAAAAAAACATGACGAATACCAACTAAAATATTAATATTTCAAGTTAGCGGAGGTTTCTTATACTTATATAATTTAATTTAAAATTGAAGTAAATATAAAAGTATCGTTTCCTGTAAAAAAATCGAATAACTCAACATACTGAGTAAAATCTGACTCGGAGTCAAAACGATTACGGAACACTTAATTCATTCACATAAAAAGTACAATAGAATAAGGCTGTGTTGCGCATCTATTTATTGTTGTAACAATTAACAAGTACATAGAAGAGCAATGAGTCGCGCGTCGCATAATGAACGCGACTAGGAGAAGGAAGTGCGGCCATGACAGATGATCGATGTTCACTATCAGAATGGCCAAGAAAGCCGGAATATATTACTGTTTAAATGGTAATTAATCAAGTCTTTTGTAGACGTAACTGTATTATTAGTCTACGTTTCATAAGATTTAGTAATCGTTTAAAATATCTTGATAAGAGAACGAGTTTATGTAATTTTTATTATGAAATTCCTAATGAATCCGTGTACGAAAGACGCACTGTTGTCATTATTTATATTGTTTGGTATATTTAAATGTTCATTCCTAACGATTCAGAACTTCTCCAGTGCTAACAATTAATTTTACAAACAAACAAATGGTCACTGCGCTTCATATTGACTGATTATTATTCACAAAATAAAAACATCCTAAACAGTAATAGCGTTGTGGTATCTGCGGCACCATCAAACGCCACGCTATTTGTCCATAAATCTACTTTAAATCAGCACAATAATACAAATACAAATTACACAGCAATAAATTACGTCTGTATGGGAAAATCTCGTATCTGGTTCGAGTGCGCTATCATCGATGGTCCGGTTTAATTTAATTGACTGAGCTACGTGTCGATGATAAATGTAAGCGGGGTTAAACATATGCGGGGCTCATGAATAAATCGCCCTTCGGTGAGACGAGCTGATTTGCGATAAGCGGGTATTTATTGCGTTATTTGTGCGTGCCACCTGACGGGAGATGCGAGAGATGCGGCAACGGCGTCCGCCGCCACGGGAGGCGCTCTATTGCCTTTCACTCCAGGCCTTCCCTCCCGGGAACACGCCCGTCGAACGCCCTTCACCGCATAAATCACAATGTTGCACCATTCATTGCTGATGAATTTCGCTTATTCGATAATGTTTCCCGGAGAGATGAAGCTACAGGTAGTCCTTTTCACCAGCATCAGGGTTGCCACCATGCAGGTTGAAGAATAGAAAAGGTGCATGGCAATCTTATCTATACAATATTAATTTTATTACCGAGCTAGATGTACATAATATTATTATTACCAATTGATATGGTTTATTTTGGTTATTTATCGATTAAGTCTTGACATGTTTCAGGCATATTACAGATCCTCTGATCCTGTTATACCCCAAACAGCCAAATTAAAAAAAAGGTATTATATTATTTATAATTCAAATTCTTATTAAAGATAAGATAAATTATTATTAAAAAGAAAATAATAACTTTAAAATAAGCTTAAATACTATTTACTTACTTAATTTGGTGTCTGTGAGATTGATATAAATTGAACCATTCAATTTTAGTTCTGTTATTTAAAAATATTTCTATTATGTAATAGAGGTCTATATATGTAATAGAGGTATTATTTCGCCAAGACGTATGCATAAAAAACGAATACGAATGGTTCATATTAAAAACCCAGGGAAATGAAACAGAAAATGCTAACCGTCCGTTACTATCGCAACATGGCCTGCATGAACTCATCTGAATTATTAATGTATTGAAATCCGTGAGGAGCACCAGGCCCTGTACTTGTTTGAATAGCAATTTGCGTTGCTGATCATACCCGGTAGTGACACAAAACCGCTACTAATTAATGCGCATAAACATAATCAGTAGAATTTATTATGGCATAGCATTTCGGTCCAGATTCCTTGTATGTCTGTATGCCTATTTGATGTTGGGTAATATATTTGAAACGAGATTGCAAATTAGTGTAGGTTTGAGCTCGCTTTGCTATTGATCAAAAACAAATGAGTGATATTTGAAACTGGTTTTGTGACTGTGTTTGTAAAAATAATGCAGCTATGTCAGACTGAACGCATTATCTATGTTTAATAAATATTCAACGGAATTTGGTTAAATTTAGTTACAAAATATTAGTGTCGATAACAAGTTAATATCAGCCCGCAAATATCCTTCTTTTGAGCAAATACATCGTTACGAGTTCTTGACTACTATTCTAGCTTAATCCACAAATCTCTTCTGCTGATTGGGGGTCAAACGTAGATGCCCAGCGAAGGGAAGACTCTAAAGTCTTAGAGTAAAACCCCGAGGGGGGACCATAAAAAAGTAGTCTCACTAGAAGTCAGTAGTCTAAAGGTTGTGTTTTACTCTACTAATAGTGCCTGGTCTTCTAAAGTGAGGGAATAGAGAGTGCACTTTTGTTGCGGGCACACACATTATTAAAATATCCATGACGTTGATTTTATTATTTGATAGAACCAAATATATGCGTATATCTACGCATAAGAAAAAGCAATACCATAGACCTTATTACCATCTATTTCTTACATGTCAAATGGCTAACGGCGTTTAATAGTGATATCTACCGCATAAGAAATCATTAGTTACTTCTTAAATCTTTATCTATTAGGTACTAAAGTAAATATCAATAATTTCTACAGGCAAATATATCACTTCAACGATACATTTCAAAACAAATTTATTGGCTTGTAATGATATTCATAAGGTGGTATATGCAAGTTATGAGTAGGAACTGAATATATACGTAGACTAAGCGAGTCCGGTGTCCGCGTGCGCCCTAAGGCGCCTATTGCCGTCGCGAACTAAAAATGTGTGTAAATTATGAAGATTATATGAAAAAGAGAAATGTGTTACATTTAATTTTATTACACACGATAACTTATGAGCTAGCCACGGCACTCGCTTGAAAAACACCTTGGTAAAATGTTAGAGTTCGAATTGGATATATAATTTACATAAGAAATTTAATTTTGAGACTTAAGGCCGGATGTAATAAGTATTAAATTACATTGAACCGACTTGGTTGTAGTGACATTTAGTTAAATACAATGTTTCGTAGTTACATACAGATCATTTGTGACATTAAAATATCAATAAATTTATGGTGTTGAGATAGCAATGGCATTTCCAGATGAGCGTCTTATCCTTCTCTTTATCTATGTATGCAAAATTCTTGACACAACACGTTAAGTGCATAAAATACATTTAATCGGTTTAATGATTTTAACGATAAAGATATGATTTAGTGGGTAAATGCAATATTCAATAAAACGAATAAGTATTGATAGTATTATTTATTAGTCTAGGTCAAAGGTATCTTTCGCTCTTTTTATACATTAAATAAATGACGTATATCATATTTTATTAAATAATAAAAAAAAATTGGGTTCTAAAATTATTTATTCAATAACATCTTCAGTAAGCTAATAAAACATTTCATTGTATATTTATTTTGGACAAACACTATTAAACAAAATTATTTTAGCGCCACGCCTTAGATAATATATAAATACTCTGTATCGCACCATTCGATGTTATTTATAAATGTACAGATTTCTTTATTGGATTGCAAAAATTTTATCAACATAATAACTACAGATATCGGTTTATCGAGAGACATAAAATTGATATAAAATTGTCTTTGCTGTAATGTGGTCATAGGGCATTAAAGTTACTGGAATACGAATATGTCGAGATGAGCTGTCTAGCTGAGATACGTCAACCTAAAGCTGACTGCCGCCGATGTTATCGTGCGTAATTTGTAGCAGCGAGACCAATCAAAATATTTGTTTATAGCGATTGAGATTGTATCAGTTCTTATAATGTCACTGTATGTCGGTCGATAGCTTATCTCTGAGGTAGTGCTGCTCGTAACTCCGACATTAGCGCTCTTGCATCCTTTGGTGACCAGCCGCTCTAACATAGCGAGATCCGATAAGGATCCTTCTAAATATCTGCATTTTAAAACGAGTAAAATTTGACAAGCAATCCTTACTCCTCGAATAACTTCGTATGTATTACGAGCAAAGATAAATTCATTACAAGACAAACTGAGTACTTTGAGCCCGACTTGTACGATACTAACGCAGGAAAGAATGTCATAACAACAAACATCGAAAATATGTCAAGCCTACCATCCAGCTAATGGTGATCATGGGAAAACAAAAAAATATTTGTTAGAGATGTCCGCGCTAATGTGTAACCAAGCGAGCCAGCGAGTGACACGGAAACTCTCTTCACACACGTCTGACCCCCAACAAAGGAGTTCTGTTTGTCTTGGATCGCTACTAAAATATTGAAACGAGCGCTGAGTGCGTGCTTGTCTCCGCGACCAA
Organism: Nymphalis urticae; assembly: GCA_905147175.2. Taxonomy (NCBI): domain Eukaryota; kingdom Metazoa; phylum Arthropoda; class Insecta; order Lepidoptera; family Nymphalidae; genus Nymphalis; species Nymphalis urticae. Next base: position 2,849,247 of record LR989994.1, on the reverse strand, counting down.
GCGTTTACCTCAATTTTCTTTACACCACTTAAAGACATGCTACTAAACTTTTATTGATTCATATTATATTATTTATAATTAAATATTGATGGATATAATATTTCTATCGAATATATTTCTATATCGAAAATGGAATATCTATTTTTTTCATAATCAGGAAATGATGCTGAATATTTATTATTATTATCCATTATAATATTAATACAAGAACATCGAAGATTATCGTTATTTTTGTAGGGTTTAATTTAAAAGAAGAACAATGCAACGTACACCATTCTATGCGTTATAGATATGCAAAATAATACCGGATATTCGACCACAAACGTGATATCAAAATGCGACAAAAACTTTTTATGTTAATTAAAAACTCCTTAATATGTCGAATGTGACGTCATATTTTCATAAGTGACTAGCTCTTAGCATCGTGTCGACATCGCTTCTGTGTAGTGTGCTCGGTCCTAGTTTCCGGCAAGCGTCTCACGGTCTTGTTTACTCTTGCGCCACGGTATTTCGGTTCACCGCCGCACGGCGTCCGGTAAAGTTCACCAGTCAGTGCGAAATGTTTAACTGACTGTGTACTCACTAAACTAGTGTTTAACTATCTTCTTCCGAATACCTTTAGTTTTACTGAGAAAAATAAATTTCATTTTAATAGGTGTTTTATTAGTAACGATGAGAAAGTAGTTATCTATCATGTTAAATAATTCATTAACAATAATATGAAATCAATAACGTTTTAATTACTCATATTTACGATGACAAAGTTCCTTGATTGAAATATTCCTTGTTTTAAATCTTATAATCTGTCTTATCTTAGGTATCTTTATATAATGCTTAACTTAATTATATATGCAAAATGAAAGATGGCAAATTATTTATGAAATATTTTTGGTTCGTTTAAATTGTCTGAAAGTCTGTTCAGACAGTCTACATCACTTTCGATTAAATATTTGATCGGCTAAAATGTTTTAATATAAATAACATAAAATTCAGTATATATATATATATATATACCTTTGGTTTTTCCTTTGAATAGTTTCGTTTTAATAAAATTAATTTAACACTTGAATGTAAGAAACGCTCGTATTGTTCTGTATTCAACATTTCTAACTTAATAATTGCTACATAGGGCGTTTGTCACGCAAGACTCTCCATGACCAATTAGGTGGGCGCCTCACTCGGAAACCTGCACAATAAATCAATAATTAAACCGTCCATCTACCGGCAAATACTGATTTATTTGCACCTTCTGGCCACGATCGCCTCCGAATGTCGCACGCGCTTACTTATTACTTTTCCTTTGATTGCACTACATGTGTCGCACCAATTACTGACCATACTTGCACGAGATATTATTTTCTATGAGCAACGGCCATAATTTCAAAAGTGGAAGGTTTCCACTGATTCTATCGCAAATTTTGTAGTATTAAAGTTAAGCAAGAGAATGAAATATAACAAAGTATATTATATCAAGTGGGAGGTTATGCATTGTCCGTTTGGTATTTGTTCATCTGGCTATCATCCACTCATCAATAATAATAATTATTAAATTGCCAAAATTGTGGATTGAAAGACATGGTAATAAGTTAAAAATAATAAATAAACCTTTCCTTAATTATCGTGTCCTTAACCTTATTTATTTAACAAAATTCACAAACATTCGCAGAGTCCTCGCTAATTGTTTGAGTAGTTCTATAACACAAGTTGTGTATTTGTATAACATTTTCCTGTTAATTTCTCTTCAACCAGTGCAAAGTGAATGATTAATAATGGTTTACTTGGTTTATTAACGACAGTCTTTGATTAAGAACGGGATCCAGTTATACAATAGAAACTAACTTGATCTTTAGTTCCAACTTTTACTGTTAGAATATAAATACAACCGCAATTGTTTTATCATATCATCGTAACAAATTGACAGGTATGACATTTTTAATTATTCGATATCTAGAGACTCCCTTTTCTTAAGGTGCTTAAACAACGATTGACGTCAGCTTCTAACTATAAATAATCGGTGAATGGTCCTCGAGGTACTTGTCGTAGTCACGAGTATTCGAATTAATGTAAATTAAAAGACATCGAATAACTATCTTACGCACAATCATTGTCGTCCAGTGGCGTCAAGCAAAGTTGCGTCTCGACGGCGACAGCTCTCCGTCAGCACGAGGGCCCTCTGCGAGGACGCGAGTGTTTTCATACTCACACACTGCAGACGTGTTAATTCGTAGGCACTGTTTTTTTTCTATAGTGATCGACGACTGTGGGAACGTTTTGGGTGCCTTCATTAGAAGTACCTACTTGCTGTAACAAGCAAACATACCGAATAACTTCACATATCGCTCCCGCGTTAAGTAGTTCCCCGATCTTGATATTTACTACAATTCTTTACACATCGGTAATAGGCGTTCGCTATGCGATGACCGACTGTTATGCATAGATAGCGTAGAAGCGTGTTATAAAAATCATTTTAGTTTCCAATTTAAGCGTCATTGTCTGCGCGACGTGAAAGTTGTCAGTGGCGCCGACACCAATAAAACAGTCGGAAACGTTGGGCACGCGCGTCGTGGCAAAGTAGCGGGTGACCGTTAATACTCCTGAGCGATGTTTAGCCATACGTAGACTAGTGTTTTGTTCTCGATGATATCCAAAGTCCAGCATTGAGATAATATCGATGTGAGCTGGCCATATATTATTCTGACGGTTCAACAATAAAACAGGATATATGTTAGCACCGACGCGTCCGTATCCAAGAGTAACTGAGGTTAACGATAAATGGAAGCCGGGATGAACCTTCACCTTAGAACATTGTGCTTTGTTATGACGGAAAATATTTTATCACTTATCAATGCATTTTATAATAGCTTTGCTGAAGAAAAGGCGCAGCGGGGAATCTAAATCGCATCATAACTTTTTTTCGATGGAGACAAAACATTTTATTTTTTATTAGCAGGTTCATAGACTTGTATAAAATAGATGATATATGATACTCGTACCATTTGATTAATAAATAACAATAGACAAATTGAATTCTCAAATAGATTTACATAAATAGTGTGCAATAGGTGTACTATTATAATGCTATAACGTGTTGTAAGACAATACCCCAATGGGTCCTCCCACCACCCACGTGGGTCGTTTGGTAGACGCCGTGTGCGCAAGCGCATGCTAATCGCTTCTAATCACGGCTCGATCGAGAGCTGATTCATCTAAGTCTTACAATCCTGTATAATGTTTATTTACCAATCAGTGTAGTTAATACCGGCCGTGACCATAAAAGGAGTTATATTTGTCTTGTGTCGCTCTCAATTAGTGGGTGAGGGCGAATCGACGCTTTATGTGGTCCCCGAGTTAGCATCGACTTTTGGAGTATATTTTTGTTAATGTCAAATGTAAATGAAAGAGTATTATTAATGTTTGCTTCTTCAATTCCCTTCACTGCCTTTTATAGTTTCGCGGCACATTTTATTATTATAAAAGTATCAACGTTAGTGTGTCGTATTATAAATATTTCCTATATTATATTTTAATAAAACTTTGTTTTATGTTAAAATTACACTTTTTAAGAATTTATATTCTACTGATGTGAGCCTAGCAGCCCACGTTCGTCAATATGCGATTTAAATTCGTGGCGTTGCAAACATTTGCTCCGGCGCAGGTGCAGGATGAGAGACGTTGTTGAGGAGAGGGGGGTTAGGGGAGAGAGGGGGTTTGAGGTGGCGCCCGGTGGCTGGTCCGCCCAACTCTTTGTTTACGTAACGCCCCCACTCATTACACGAATGAGCAGTTTCATAATCCGCAACATATGAACGGGCGAAAACTTACCACTCTCGAAAAAGAAACCAAACCTGTAACAAATTAATTTTATTATCTCGGAAAAAGCTACTTCTTTAAAGCATATATTAATATAAAATCATAATTTTATTATAATTTATTTCTATAGGTACATTAAATTAGCGACCCGCTGCGCGAAACAGGCGTATCTTGAGTTCATGTTCTTGATAATACGCTTGTTTTTAGCTTAATATGCCTCTTTATTAACATAAAACACTTTGATTGTACTTATTATTATGCTTTTTTCATAATTTACTCTCATTGCCTTATAAGTTAAATGGCGTTTATTTGCTCCTTAAATAATATTAAGATACGATGCAAATACAAACAGCGAGCCGCATGTAATAGCCTTAAATAACAGAGACGTCGTGGTTTTCGAGGAGCTAACTGGAACCGAGGGATGCAGAACTTAATAAGAATAAAATTAGATGTTCTTATATAATATGTTAATAATGTATTAGAAATGGCACGCAGTATATTCAGCTCAGATATAATTACAATGAAAAAAGTCTATAAAGTAAAAACGATGTAATATCACAGATGACTCTGTTATTAGGAAGCTGTACGGCACTCCACGTTGTCGGCGCCAATTGGTGCCGTTATCCGCTTACTTCAACAATACACCACGCGTGCTCAATTGCTAAGATTTACATTTCTATGTACAAACTTAAAGTGCCTTCTATTCGTTATGGATAATAGTCATGATTGAAGACTTTACAGATTAAAACATTAGACTGTTACTTGTAAGCATTGCCTTTCAGGAACAGTCTTTTTATTTATTTGAGCAATTTGTTGAAATTGATAAGGAATATATTAGATGAAATACATGTATATATGTTTTTATTTCATTAAAAAACTGGTAATTACTTTCAAATGAATATTTTATTCGATGAATTGACAAGAATGTTAATGTTGTAATGCTGAAACAATTTTTAATCAAACCTTAATTACATGGTCATACTATTGTTTTGTGCTTACTGAAGTATACCGACCCGGCAAAAGCACTAACGTAAATATATACATACACATCATACATTACACACAAAACACGAAAAACAAACACACACCAAGAAATTATCAAGACAATTTTTTTATCCAAATATAAAAATTATAGTGCTTAGGTAGTAATTACAGGTAGTATTGTACAGGAACTTACAACAAAAAAGAACACCATTCTTTCACCATCTTTCTACAAACAAAATCGCGAATTTTGGAACTTCAAAATGTGAAAAATTGTTAAAAGGACGTTCAATAATCGTATACTTAGTAAAAAATTGTAATCGCAATAACCTTATTTTTTCACAGAATGGTGTAAAAACAACTAAATATAAAACTGATCATTGCAATAATGAAAAAAAAACAATGTCTGAAACAAAATCCGACACCTGGGAGATATAATTGCAAAAATAAGCTATGACTCCAACAAAAACGTCAAAAGTTTACTATTTTAGTTTTTATTTCGACACCAACAAATACGTAAAGCTACGTTCCAATTTCCCTTAACTATTATTTATTAGATGTTCTTTGTTCAGAAATGACCGTTACGGCTTATATGCGTGTAATGAAAAATAGAATAAAAATTTAGTTTGTCCAGGTAACGTAGCCTTAGCCAAACTAAAGTTACGTTAGCCTACAATTTTTTAAACCATCATTTATTACAGACATTTCTTATCTTAACAAAAGTAAAGCTACACATAAAGTTAAAACGTGTATTCTGGTCACGTAATAAAAAAGTTAAATAAGTAAATATAACATAAATTTAAGACTTGTGAAGGCATAAAATTAGGTATACTCCGATAGTTTGGAGAACGGCGCCATTGCGTGCTTAGCTTATGTCAAGTGACCGATGTCGTTGATGAGAACAGGTTCTACACGGGTTACAATAATACTGCAATTAAGTGGGCGTATTGACACAGTTCCTTTTGTTTATAGCCTATAAAAGTATTAACTTATAACGACGACCATGTCATTCAGCTCGAATAGCAAAAACAAGATCGTTACTTAGGCTATGTAATTAAAATGAAGATAAAATACTTAGTATTATTACAACATAATTCGCTTTGCATTGTGTTTAGTTAATATCTATAATGTAAGTTCACTGATTAATGTCAATGTGTGTATGAAACAAAAATATTATCAATCACATATTTAACATAATTATTTAAGATACACTTCACGGGTCAGACGTGTATAAAAATTTGAATACACAAGTGTAGCGGCATGTATAAGGCAATAGAGAATATTTATACCCTGTAACTAATTTCCATGTGACATGACGGTTGTTCTGCCTTAAAAAATTAAATTAATAGCTATAGTCTTAACGTTACGAAATTGAATAAAATAAACGTAAATTATAACTCAGCGGTAATTGAAAAGTTGTGACCCCGATAAAAAAACAAAAGTTATGTTCATGTAAACTGCCAAAATCAAGAGGCGCCACCTAATTATCAGCTATAAATTTGTGTACAGAACGTATTACGTAAATGTACGCATTACATTAATCCCGCCAACACGCGCATGCGCAGCCTTGTTTTGTTTATTAGTGAGTCAGTATTTTTGAAAGTGACGATTATAAATTAGCAGCGATTCTTCTTGGTTGCGACACCAGCCAAACGACTCTTAACGGAAATGACTCGGGTCTTGCTCATTCGAGGGCTCTCGTGAGCACGCGATCTCATCTATCAAGCATCTTCTTCCTGTTAACAATAAACGTTTACAATACAAGTTATTTTTAAAGCTTATTAATATTTATATAAGATAATACCTTCAGATGTTTTGTAATTAAATATGAGTTACCTTATACAATATTATATTCTTTGACGTTGTGTCGCAATGTCACATCAAATTTTAGTTTTGGCGCCACGCATAGTGTTACCTCTTAAATATATGGCCGTTACTGGTTTACAAATGTCTGGCGCCTGTCCAAGTTACATTGGATTATAAATAAATTAATAATCATTTTCTTTTAGGCCCAATTTCAAAGAATAAAAATAAGATCGATGAAATTTATGATTATAAAGGGGTTTTATATGTAATAAATATAAGTTTAAAATATATAGTGTATAAACGTAATAAAGTAAAACGCTGTTGTTTTTAAATAAGTGTACGTAGCAGACAAAATGTATGTCTTTCTGATCGTTCTCGGAATGGCCTCGCCGGGCATTCTCAACGAAACTAGACAGGAAATATAATAATTCACAAGTGTGTGCGAAAACACAGGCAGACAATCAATACAAGCAAACCAACTTTATGTGCTTTCCGAGCCATAGGGAGAAATTTGAAAACTAGGCTTGCAAACAATAATAAATTCAGCCTCTGACCTAATACCGAAAATTAGTTAATGGCGTGGCCGAAATGCTGAATATTCGGAAAACTAGTCGTCCCGAATAATCCATGAATTTATACCGCAATAATGCAATAATGTTGATTTGTGCACCGTGACATTCAACTCATAAAATTATGTTATTATTTGTTAATAATAACAAAAGAAATCTGCATTAGACCGAATACGACGAATATCGAATCGTAGCCGGACTACAACTTTTAAAAACACTGTCAATTACCAAAACCTTGGTCTGCTACTGAGAATTATTGAAATTAAGTTACCTATGTATTCCTACGATAGTATATATATATGGAAATAAAAAACGATTTTAATTTAGATTTATGAGATGGATGGATTTATAAGATGAACCTGCAGTGAAGCATGGTGGTAGAATAATCTCCAAGCCTTTTCTTTATAATTAGTTACTTATTATTAATTTACTTATTTATGTTAGTAGTGATTAATATCGAAAATTCGTCATCAAACAAAATCATTTACTTGGCTATTGTTTATGCAAAACGTCGTTTGTTAAAATAGTGTCTACAGGACATAATATAAATCGATTAGTACTTTATGTGTCATTAGTATAATATTCATATAGCATTCGTCTGCTTTTATGTGATAACTAATGAACAATGCAAATTTTAAATAATTCAATTCATACAAAAACCAAAACAGCGATGTCTTCTTGCTATTTCTACTTCGAAATTAATTTTCATATACGATCTTTTTCATTTAACGATATATTTTGACGTTTGCATTAACAAAATGTTTCCTCTTAGTGTTTTCATTGATCTAATAAACAAGAATCCTAGTATCTATCATCTATATTTAGTTTGCATTCACGATGTCAAAATCAAACGTGTTTTAAAGTTAGATTTGTTATTAATTTTGACATTAATTCAACGAATATTTGAATATCAATATTTCCTAATTATACACAGTTATGATAGATGTGTAAAAATTGACTTTCAAATATAATTTACATTTAAAATTAACTTCTCGAATATTGAAGAGGTAACTGTGCTCGATACGAGGGCAACGCAGCACGTGGCACGCCCAGGCAAGTATGCAAATTCGTATATGCATGTGTGAACTTGCATCAAATATATCGCGCACGCACACTATCAGAGTTCAGTTTCCATTCATAAAAGCAAGGCACTATCTAGCTATGAATTAATCGCAACATTTGAATATGTTTATTCTGACAAAGGAAGCGGCCATTCAGTAAAAAACTCGCCCGAAAACAGGTTTGGCACGTGTCAATGAACGACGGGAATATTTTGGACGCCATCGGATCGAGGTTGTCGGGTTAGATGATTGAAACGGTTTTATAGACGATCTTTCAAATGTTATTTCATCGTAATTAATAGTTACTGATGACAAACTGCGATGATGTAGTATAATTTGGCCATATTCTTCTAAGTCATTTAAACTTCTATAAAACGAATCAATTTGCACGTATTATTGCTCGTTATTTGATTTTTGATGTAAAATATTATAAACGCTTATAGAAAGTATGAAATCCATTTATAATAATATCATAATAAAACTCTGTTAATAGTCCTAAGATTAGTATTTAATTGTTTTAGTTTATTATTTGTTTTGTTTTTCCTTAACAGCGTCATTGTTAGGTAAAGTTTCTTTAAATATAATATTGATTAATTTGAAAACAATTCTCATTATTTCTTGTTACATAATACGGAGGATTCCTCATTTTGCAATAATATTATATACGATGTGATGGTAAGATGTGCAAAAATGAAGAAATCATTGCTTTTTGTTAGTGTGTAATCAACTCATTAGAGCTGGAGACCTAAATGAAGCAAGTAAACTAAGAAGGTGGATTAAACTAAACCGAATGTTTTGAAATTTAGGCTATGTACACATGTTAATCAACTCTAAGTATATTTTTCGTCTTATTTTTGGTTCTCACGTAACAAAAATTGCGGAAACAACAATTACGGTAGTCAATATTTGACGATATTGTTAAACTATCGACATCGTATATCGAGCCAGTAAAGATGATTGAGGTTTCCCGTCAAGAATTTCGTTTTAGAAATCGCGTGGTCGCTGGTCTTTCATCTGATTTTTCTCTATTCACACTGGATTTTTGAGAGTACCAGGACATAATCGTGTGTATCAATCTTCAGTACAGTGATAAAATGGCCGTTAAGGCTGAAATCTGTCAGAAGGAAGCTCTTTACAGCTTAAAGGGGTATATATATTCTTCAAAAATATCTGAAATACATTCAATAAATATGACGACTACTATATAATACCATTAACTATTTTATATATTATTAACATATTACTTTGGCGCTATAGAACTAAAATAGTCGGACAAAAAGATCAGGTACACGGAAATATTATTCCAAGGTAGGTAACTCTACATGTAAATATTTAAAAGAAAAATAAACTATAAACCACGGTACATTATATGTATACCATATTAGGTAAATGTAGATTTTTACACATTATACTTCAATATAAGCAGAGCCTATATTTCAAGAGATTGGGAACGATTTTGTCATTTCTAGATTATCATAGACTTGCAAATTTTATGAAACAAAATTAGACAGTTGTCTCAATTTTCGGATATGCAATGCAAAACAAAGTATGAATGAAAGTTGGCGACCTCCACGCCGCACGTAGGCGGCTGTTGCAAGCACACTGCCTCAGTTCTGTGGATGCGTTCCATTCACAAAACTTACTGCGTGGGCTTACTGTTTTATTCACATTAATAAAGTAAACATGTTTTAAAATATCCTTCTTGAAGTCAGGGCAAACTAACCTTCTAATATCAATAATAACTGTAACACTCAGAGACGTTTAGCAATAACATTAGGCGCTCCTTAGTATCAAATTTAGTAATAATTAATGTATTTACTATAAAATGATATATAACATATAAAGTCCTGATAAATTCCCAACTAATATATATTTTTTATCATGATTTAGTTACAAGTAACTTGTGACGTATGTATGTTATTTTTATATTTTTACTTGTAATCTTTAGGTACTTCTTATCTTACGTGAGGTATGTTTCGATCATTAACTACATCTTGTTTTTGGATAGCACGATGAATCTTCGTTCCAATTATCATCTTGAACATCTGATGCTAATCATGAGCATCTAAGGTTATTGATTAATCAAACTTAGACCCTTGATGGACTGTAAAGATCAGATGGTAATCACCATGTGTGAACACTAGTTACCTGTCAATTATAAACTTGATATTAATAAAACTGTTGTTACATTCTAAGAAATTGCTTCAAAGAATGTCGAAACTAATCTAAGGGAATCTCCAAAACGAAGCCCTTTATCTGATGTGTAATTAATTATTTTTGTTATCGTTTTTTTACCTAATCACGTACATATGTATGTAAATATATTTAAAGGAAGCAATTAAATATCAAGTCTAATTACGAATAACGAGAAACTGACACCGATGTTAGTTGGGCTCTAACTTCAGGCCTACATACATTTTAAGTAGAAAAAGCGACCCGCAATAGAGATTGCATTGGATGGCGCTGAGCGTGTTGCTAACTCCCGACAGCTAGTTACACGATAACCATCTTACGATAACCAGGGCTTCTTTATAGAGCTGCTCACGTTCATATTTCCAAACAGATGGACGGGCATAATATAAGCCAATTTAGTAAAGCCAGCCATTTCAGCACAAGGAACAGAATGGAGTCGACGCGGAGATAATAAGACGGTGAATTATGAAACTTTATAGCGTCGCTTACCTTCGATGTCACGATCGCAACCAAAAACAGTTACGAACTTGGCAATCGAGGCTTTTAACAATACAGCTTAAGTTAAGCAAGTAAAGTAATGCAACACTCTATAAAATCGCCAAATAGGTCGGCTATAATTAGCCATTGCGTATGTGTTATGTATCGTGTGGTGTATAATATGTATGTAAGTCGTATCGAAAGGTTAACTTAAAATACCAAATGGAACATATCCACAAACTTTGTACTTGTCTAGTGTTAATTGGACTTAAGACTAGAATTCGAAACCTCTTGGTTACATACGAGTGTGTGTGATGTGTTAGTTTACGTCCGACGATTATGTAAGTGTGAGGATTAACATTAATCGACAGACTAATTTAAAATTATTGAATTGTGTTAGAACTATTTTCGAAAAGTATTTTATATATCTCATTAAAAAAACTTCGATGAAACCAATTAGGTTAGCCGACTATTTTGTATTTAAAGCCATAATAATTTAAGTGTTTAACAAATGTCTGAAGATAGTGACACTTAAGCAACTCGTAATTTAAAAAGGTCTTCTAGAAGTCGTCAAGTGTAGATATGGTTTTGGTTTGCTTATTAAAGTATTTAGAAAGTAATCGGTCTAGTATTTAACTACCTCGTTAGGTATGTAGCTAGTTTATAAGGCTGTAGACTTCGAGGTTCTTGGATAAAATCCCGGGTCGATTAAGAGAGTTTTTATTTTTAAACTCTCGTGCTCTGAACAACCGCTTTGGTCGGATTGTTATCCCATTGGTTAATAAAAGTGAGTGAATAACTAGTTAGCACCTGTGTTTGCAATATAATATTTCCTTGAGATTGGTCATCTATGTTTCTACCACATCCAGCACATTTCTTTACATCCGCTTCTATCATATATAATAAATTATATTATTAAAACGAGTATATACCATTAATTAATTCGATTAATAAATTAAATAATGTATAATAAATAATACGTAAAATGATTAAAAGATAACGAATAATATTGCGCGGGAGCAGATGCATAGTCTGTTTACAAAGTAAGTGATACGAGAAGCAACGTCAACGATTATGTAATCTAAAATACTCATTCTATTTCCAGCAACGTCTCTTCTATATACTTTCGTGGTATTAAATATAAAGTTAAGAGTAATTATATGATGGGTGTCTATAAATAATTCTAGATCATCTTCGATAGTATCAAATCGAATCTTGTTTACATTATGAGTATTTTCAAGAATCGTTATGGAACCTTGATTGTTATCTATTTAAGATGTAACATATTAGAACGTCATGTTATGCGATTTATTCTTCGCTATCAGTTATCTAGTCCACTATTTACGTACGACAGATCTTGTTAGCTTGATTCCTGAATATTTTCCATTTGTGTTACCTGTGATTGTTTTTGCATGCAAATTGAAAGTTGTAAATATATCGCGGGCTGTCCGATTAGTTATCTCTCAGTTTCCATTTATCGTAATAACATTATGTACCAATATGGTATCAAATTTAATGCTATTTACTAATTTGTTTGGAGCTATTTATTGTTCAACGTTGCTTTAAAATAGATACGTTATATTTATAGCTGATAATGAATATACTTTTGTTGTAATTAATGTATTTTAAATCAAAACAATACAAAGGCAGGAAAGACGTTTTAGTTTTATTTGTTGTAATTTCAATGGCTCGTTTCGACTCGTAACCATAATATTCGTAAGTAATATAAACGCAGACCATTATATAAAATAAACAGCCCGTTCGACAAACAATTACCCGTCCAGTTAAATGCTATCAGCAAATCTATGGGTTAAAATCTCATAACCTTTTGCCTCCAAGACAATCCGAGTGTTCTGTGGTAACGGAGCTAAACTGACCACGTAAAAGGACCTTTTATATATGTATGTATCGTTACGATTTAGTTTAATCTTCCGTGTTTAAATTTTATTAAATTAACTTTAACCACGGATAAAGTATCGTAATTAAACACTTTATCCATATGAATATTAACAAATAAATATAATTATTCAAAACATTACATAAACAATAGTATCTGAAGCACCGAATGAGATGTGTACATTTATGAACATGTTCATTAACCAACTATTACTAAGTATTGAGCATTCAACTCAATAGTTGCGATGCGCACGCGCACGTCGGCTATGAATGAGGCGCAGTGAATCACGGTCGTCCATTCATGCGACGCCCCCGCGCGCACGCGCCTAACAAACGCATTATTTGCCAATACAGCCGTATTGTTTCATTGGCACCATCGCTGCCTCTCACTTCCTGTCTATAATAATACTCATTATTTATTTTCAATCAAGAAAAATATTTAATAATGTAAGCGTCTATTATTTATACCTTATAAATAATGTGTTGATTTTTTTTATTTCATTTACTTAAACATATTTGTATTGGCGTAGAAAATTTTAAAATATACATTTTATGTAGCATTGATGATGAATGATGGTGATAATGATATCCTCCTGAGCGATTTCGGTAACGGTGTAGGAGATATTATAGCGCATGAGTGCGCAAATACAAGTGATCTCTCTATTAAGTCACTCTCATCCAATAGAACGATAACTCGATAAGACCGGAAAGAGTTCAGGTGTAGCAAGTGCTTACGTGTTTTTCGAGGCACGGGTGTATGTGTGTATTTTGTTAATTTCCAGATTCCCGGTTTCTACTATATTTTTTTATGGGCTGGCTCGATTTTTGCACTGATGGCCTTTAAATCTGGTCACTTGACTAGACTAGGTAATCAGTCAAAGTCAACATGTATTAATTACATGAATATGTCGCACTTCCAAATGCATAAATAAAATAAAAGTATAATCCGACCAATATATTAGGTTATAAAGTAAATATGTATATATGAGTTTATTGGTAGTATTGCAATCACAATATATACTTTATTCAAATAGAAATACAAGCACTTTTGAGTCGTCATTGTACAAGATTATATCTTATGTAAAGCTATCACTGATTTGGAATGTAGATTCTACAGAGAACAACCGACAAGAAACTTAACGAGCGTGTACTGCGTAGATTGGATAAGCAATTAAATAACAAACTTACTTCTTTATGACGAGAGATTAGGAACACATTGGACAGAATTATGGCGAAGTAAGTGGATATTTGCAAATAAATGAAAATGAATCGTGAAATTCAAAATGAAGGACCAAAGTTATACTAACGTTCGCTTTAGAGGGTTATTATGTGTGCCCCGTTTTGTTTGTGATTGATTGAGTCACACTATATTTACATAGTGGTAGGGCTTTGTGTAAGTCCGTATTGGTACCACCCCTTCATCACTTATTCAACCGTAAAGTAATGACAGACAGAAGATATAATTTCTTAGTTCTCAATGTGCATTGGGGCGCAATGGTGATGTAAGGAATGGTTAATATTTCTTACAGCATCAATGTATATAGGCGGTAGTAACCACTTACTACTAGGTGGCTCATTTGCCAGTTTGCCTATCCTTACTAATAATAAAAATGCAAAAGTAAGTTTGACTGTTACGCTTTCACGTTGTAACTAGTCAACCGATTAACATGGCAGTATGTTAACAAAAAGAGACATAGGTTACCTAACACCTAACCCACACACACGCAGGTGAAGCCACGTCTAAAACTAGTATATTGTAAACAAAATAAAATATTATTTGAGTTACTCTAAAATATGTACATTAACGGAATAGCAACAATACATTATTACCTTGACATCTCCAGCCGCGAGGACGAACTTATGACTAAAACTTAATTGAATGTCTTATAAAATGTAATCTTCGATTAATTTAAAGAGGATATTTGTTTCGATAGATATACTGTAGAAATTCGTTCAGCCGTCCTTTACTATGATTTTCCTCGTGCTCGGGAATGGTTCCCGTGAGGTAATATGTATTTTTTTTAAACATTTGTTTTATTTCACGCAGTGATAGAGCCTGGCTAAATTAGCTGCAATCCTTGACAAAAGATTCAGACATCTGCCCCTATCTTCACTGTACTGTGTACTCTATATAATACAATATACGTAGATATAGTTTACTGTATTTAAAAATAAATAGCTTTTCATAGTTTAATAAATTTTATTGATTATGTTTATACTCCTAGAACTATCATATTGCATCATTATTTTGGGGTCGGGTTGGGTCGCAGTGTGTTGCAATGCAAGATTTGAGTGTCTTTTAAGGCTCATATGGGTGCTTGAGACGCTGTCGCTTATGGTATTCAGCCAGGTCTTATGCCCATTGGGGAGTTTTGTGGCATATTTTATTCATTCGTAAATGACACAGCTTATCACGTTCACAACAACACATACACAAATCTTAGCGCTACTCAAATTATCAGCACTACGGCGAAAAAAACTAATAGCATAATTTACTGTTAATGGTTTTTATATCACTAATGTCATTATTAGTGTTTGGCGCTCAGCTATATTTTCTATTCGCCGGAAATAATTTGTACACGAATATGTTTTTATATTAAAAGTTTATAAGACGATTTTAATGAAGTCGTAGTTTCAATTTTTTTATTATGGGATCTCTTTGAATGATTTCTATTATTTTAAGGGAAAAGAAAGGTCATATTATAAATATATATTGCCTTTTGAAGTGCCAATGATTAAGTAGTTTGTTTCCGTAATAAAAAAAGCTTAAAGCTTTTTTATAAAATTAGGATTTCGTTATTGTTGATACTTAGGTTAAGTCAATGAGGCTGCCATCAGATACAGTTATTTAGATTATATTTCTGATTGTTTCGATTCTGACATCTTGGGGTAATTGTCGCCCCCACTACGAACACAAAATCTACGCTTAACAGGAGGACAAAATAGGAATGTTAGCAATCACTTAAAAATGGACATTCCTAGTATTATTTTAAATTATAGTAATAATAAAAATAAAAAACAAAATAGTTAGTTTGCTTGAATACGCAAAGTACCAACGTAACAGCCAAAATTGGAAAATTCAATTATGTATTAGAGAGCTCGCTTATTGAGGGAAGTCTAGGCTATATAGCTTCTTTCTACCCTGAGGGGTACAGTAACACAAATCTTACAAATTACAGGCGATTATTCGTTATCTATATTAAATATGAATGTTAAATCCAGGAGTAATACCGCTTTCACAACTTGTTTCGTTTTAAAGTTAGATAATTCCTCGTTCTATTTTTAAAATTAATAACATAGTATACGCATCGTTAAAATCAGATATGTTCAGATAAAAATAATAAAAATCCTACACGAACAATTTAAATATTTCATCTGTCTACTTATTTATTAATTAAAAGAAAGTGAAATTCACGTATATGTACCAAAACCTTCTTTGACAAGCGTTGAATCTTCTTATTCTAATTTTATGAATGGTTTATAAGTATTTCTGTGATTTGTCTGTCATGTCAATTGTAACAGTGTTATGTTTATGTACGAGTATATTCAGCATAATATTAAAATAAATAGCTATTCGTTGTCATTAATATAAATATATTAAGCTGCTGTCGGAGAAACTATGGTTATAATTTTAAATGTTCAAGTTATATTACAAAATTTATTTTAAGTTTAATTAGTTTTCTATGTGTATGTATGAATCTTTGCCCATTTTTTTCTTGTAGCGTTATTAATTCCATTCACATAAGGCCGGTAGTCTTCCTCTCTCTTTTCCACTTATCTTCTCGTTATCAAACTCGTAAATTGATTACATGCTTCTATTGCACAATCTTGTATAAAGGTATAAATATGCATATAAACAAATTATAACGGCTAATTTCCATGAATCAGACTTTATAGTTTTAAATCATTAGTTCTCTCTTTATCTATTTAAAATTTAAGTTTTTAATTAGCTGGCTGCTAAGCCACAAAGATACTCGACTCATTTAAATAAATTGTAACAAAGCGCGGCGTGCGCTCGGAACTGGTGTCTCCACTTAGATGTGTCGCTTTTACTAAGTGTCGGCTCGGTGGAAAGTTTTAACGATTTTTAATGAATTTAAATGTGTTCTTAATTATAAACTGGTTCAGGTGCGTTCACCTGCCAGTGTTGCCAGACCTACATTTTTAATTACCATCTTCGGTAAGCGAAATTCCATTCGTTAATAGAAATAAGCCTTTTCATTGTATATAAAAAAAAACATAAATGAGACTAAAAATACTTATATTAAGACGGTTTTAATTGTTAAAAATATACATATTCTTTTGTAAATATTAAAAAAAAAAACAAAAATATTCTTAGAAAATTAAACGTACTTATATTTTATAAAACATATTACTATTATAATTAAAAATTGTAATTGAGAATTTATATAAACTATTTAATACATATATTATAAGAAAAGACATCAAAAATATATAAACACGAACATACCAAAAAACGTGGATCGTAGATTTTTATATTTTCCAATTGCAGAAGCAAGCAGGCAATTGTCGTCGCAATGGCAGCACTAACACCTGTCCCGCTCCCGTGCCCAGTTACGCGCTCTAATATGTTTGAAATACCCGAACATAGACATTAAGATAACAGCGCTTATCCAATCCATACAATAAAACAGTAGGAGGAATTTATTGACCAATATTCACTTCCGTCATTCGAAAATGGCTTCGAGATAATTTATATATAATAAAAAGTAATCATAAAAAATCTTTATTTGTTTTAGAAATTCCCAAATTTGAAAATAGATGATTTTAATCGATGGTTAAATTGAAATGTTTGAATGAAAATTGTAACTAGTCCATATTGTACTTACAATATTTCTTTATGGATCAACTTTGAAACACGATGTGTTTTCATTGAATTATACCTGACACACACCGAAATTACAGAATAAAATATTTTTACTAAAAATATAAGTTTATTGCTCCAATTACTGTCATCGACGCACATTGAAAAAGAAAACCTTAAAATTTTTCATAGGGTAGACACTTTTTTTTCATTATTTGATACACGACATAGTTAACTAAGTATATAAAATAATAAAGTTTTATATAACAATAAAATGATTATTATGAGCCAAAGGGGAATGTACAATCACATTATATACTAGTAGTGTCGACTTACCTTTATATTTGTACTTACTATCGTATATTTCAAGACGAATCCATAGACACATATTCTACCTCAGTAAAATATCTGTTTTGTCACCGCGAGGCGGGAACCGATCTGTCAAAGTCAACGAAGTATTTACAACGAAGAGGCTTTACGGGATTTGTTGTGTTAAAAATTATATAATCGTTATATAAACCGTGTGCCTGCGAAATACATGACATCACATCGCCTAACTATAAATAAACATGTGCAATTATATTTTAAAACATACAATTATTGATACTATCAAACTCATTAGGGTAAATAATAATATAACAGATTACTGGCGGTAGGGCTTTGTGCAAGCTCGTCTGGGTAGGTACCACCCACTCATCAGATATTCTATCAGTTCCGCAAAACAGCAGTACTTGGTATTGTTGTGTTCCGGTTTGAAGGGTGAGTGAGCCAGTGTAATTACAGGCACGAGGGACATAACATCTGAGTTCCCAAGATTGGTGGCGCATTGGTGATGTAAACGATGGTTAACATTTCTTTCAATACCAATGTCTAAGTGGCCCACATGCTCGTCCGCCTTCTTTTTCTATAAAAAAAAGAGAAAACAATATAAAAAATCAGTGTCTGAGTTATAAAATAACTTTTTATAAATTAATATTTATCTTTTACAATTTAAATTACATTATAGGGAGATGGGCTTTTAGGTTTTTAGGTTCTCAGGTTTTTAGGTTTTTAGGTTCCTACTTTTTAGGTTCCCCTTCGCTTAAGCTGAGTTGGGCATAAATCTCACCTAGGTTTCAAGCCTGGAGATCTGCTTTCTAAATGCCTCTCGCTTTGCTTAAATCAGATAATGCTTTTGATATTATATTTGAAGAACATTAACATATCCATCATATCCGGTAATACCAGTGTTTTGGAATAGCGTCTATGAATATTGTTGTCTTGTGAATTAAGAGTTTTGTACCAAAAAATTAAGTGCCTCGTACCATGATGTCCATATTTTGTCGATTGTTGCTTATTTTAAGCAAATCGTCATTGAGTTCCTTTATTAATCACTAAGCGCAGCCACTGCAGTGACAACAGATTTGAACATGAGAACCAACATGCACTCGTATAGTGAGTCGTATTTTTTGACCATTGATTTTAATATCTGCACAATCATTTCAACAGAGAATGTGACGACATTTCAGCGAGAAAAATGATTCAATGTTCGCCATGCTATCTGCTAGTAGAGGCCAACATTGAGTCTTAGAGACTCATGTTGTATCATAGACAACAGAGGATTATTGCGTACATTTGATAACGGACTTTTACATAAAAATAGAAAATGGAAAACTTTCATTCAATCTTAAAGAGATTTACGTCTTCTAGAGTTAATATAATACGATAAAATATACAAAAGATTTAGATTCTCAGATATGAGAAGCTCCGTTTATATGCAATATTTACATAAAGAGCTAAGTGTTGTAAATTCCTATAAATTGCACATCAATTAATACGATTCCGTGCACCTTTCTTAAAGACATTAATGTGATAGCGAATTGACTTCTGCTTGTAAATCTAAAGGGTATAATATTACGCGATGTAAACCGATAATCTGAATTGGGATTCCTTTCGACCTTTTATAGCACACTTAATATTGCCGATATAAAACCTTCATTAAGATAGGCCTAAAAATTACGACATTCGCATGTTTTTTCAACATAACATATTTGCAGTTAAAAAAACCTAAATTATGTAAAAGGTTATATTATCTGAGTGCAACTGTAATTGACTTCGAAGTAACATGTTGTAACAACATAAATTTCAATATACTTAAATATCTATTGATGAGGTGTTACTTAACGGTTTTATGAATGAAGTTTCAACTCTGCCATATATGGGAAAACTATTAGACATGTAACCTAGAAGCAAAGTGACAACTGTTGCGGAAGGCTAAGAATGAAGGTCTGAGCGGGTCGGGGGGCGGAGGGAGAACGCATGCGCTTTGCGCAACCATCGGCGCCAGTGAATGGAGCTTCGAGTGGGCGACTGTTTTTATCAATGGAAGGCAAATTTGTGGTGTACGCACGGCGCGTCGTGTCACGGCCAGCTGCCGGTACCGTCGAACCTTGCTAATGAAAATGTCAACACGAGCCAACAGAGTCATTTTTTAAAAACGAATGTGTTGAAACTAAGAGGTAGATATGATACGAGATATCTGTATAAATTACCTGAATAAAGTTGGAGGCGGGAAAAATGTGGTTGATGATACCTAATAATGATTTTATTCTTTAAACCTGGTAATAAAATATGTAAATTAATGTTATTCTTACATAAATACATTAAGCGAAAATACTGTCATCTTAAAATGGCTCTAAGGTAGATATCAGATAAGTATGATTGTATAACAGGCCGCTTACAAAATATGTCCCTGTTAACTTAGTGTTAAATTCAAAATTGAATTCACATAGTTTTGTTTATCTAAGACAGATACTCTCATTGAAGATAAGGAATTTATTATTGAGATTATCTATTGTGCATGTTATTACAAATGTCTGTTATCAATACCAATAGTAATAACAACGTAATAATATAAAATGATATCTTTTGTTCATAAATTGATACGCATTTAGATTTAGATAGCTAATGTGACACAAGATAAATATCCATAGTTAATATTCAAGTGAATTTGAAAGGAAATAATCAATTTATTTAATTGCTTTGGCACTGTTAACGCCTCCACGTAGCCTTCGTTCAGATTTAAGAATGACGTAGTCATATTGACTGTTGGCCATTGAGAAACTAGTTGCACTCCATTTGGGAATGAATGCATTAGTGACTTAGGTGTTTAGGATTCTGCATGCAAGTCTATATAACGAACCGAAATTTCCCAGTGGATAGAACTCGTGGATGTTAACCTAAGAACGTGGGTTCAAATCTTGGCAGGCACTACTGAATAATCACGTGAAAGGAAAACACTGAGAAGACACGCACGTGTCTGGTGACATTCGTCATCTTTGGAGCAGCGTAATCGTTCAAAGTCCACCACAATCATAACGTTTAAGTTTTTTTTTTAATTATAGCTTATAATGAAGGCTTTATTGTCAGTACTATAAAGTTAATAAGAAATAAATCATTTATATTGATTGGTAGTAGCTCATTGGCTAGAACCACCCACAGCACAACTTTGTATTGCTGTTCCGTGTTGAAAGGTCAATGAGGCAGTGTAATTACATGTACAAGAAATAACAACTCCGATATCATGA
Source organism: Nymphalis urticae (assembly GCA_905147175.2). Taxonomy (NCBI): domain Eukaryota; kingdom Metazoa; phylum Arthropoda; class Insecta; order Lepidoptera; family Nymphalidae; genus Nymphalis; species Nymphalis urticae. The sequence continues at coordinate 2,828,063 of LR989994.1, read as the reverse complement.
TGGGCAATTATAATATTAGAAATGGCTTGACTTTTAGCTTCCGACTTCCAAAGTGAATATATTATTTTGTGAAATTGCTGTTTGACTTATACATTTGCCGGTTAAAACTCGTGAAAAAAAAATTTGATTGATAATACATTTCATCATATTCATATTCTAAATAATATAACAAAGAAGATGTAAACGTGTAGGTAATAAAAGTTGATTTTGTACTGGATTGAAAACAAATAAATAATACTGAGACTCAAGCTAGTCATCAGTAGTTACAATATCAATGTGTTCCGAATCAGTAGAAGTTAACTTACATTTGATTGTAAAATGATGATGATAAATATCGATTTTTATTTAATTATTCCATACGTTATACGGACAAATTAGTGATTGTTAGTTTTTCTTAACTTTGCCATTTCAATTCCTATATTCTTTAACGTACAGTTTGAAACATAAAATATACTATACTATAAGTAAAAGCTAAGTATAATATTCTAACTAAGCTAAGTTATAATTTTTAGTACATATTTATTTATCTATACGTATATATATATGCGAAATACCACTCACCACGAGATCTCCTAAGCTATCTGCCCGATTGACTTGAAATTTGTCATAGTTAATCCTTAGACGCAGTTCTCAGACTCAGATTTACGCAAATCCTATCCAAAAATATTTTTTTTTCTTATCTATCCGTGTGAAGCCGGGATTAGCTAGTTTATGTAATGTATATATATGTAACACCACCGCATGACTGGGGTGTCATTTATTATGCATCTATTTAATAGCTTTACAGTTACATACAAATATTAACTGTAACTAACATACCATATGATAAATACAAATATTATTTACTTATTAAACTTAGAGAATTAATCCTTTAAATTATACAATTTTAACATACGACCTTTTGAATATAAATCTAAGCGAATCGTTAAAACATATTATACCTATTTATATATTCCGATTCAGTAAAACGATTACGTAATGAAATCGAAAATAAAATTAATCTGGTTTCTCGATGAAAATATATTACTTTTAGTTACAACAGAAGCCTATATTAGTATCTGAAATAGCTATTTAAGAAATTGAGGGGACTATTATGTAATATAGAACTCGCTATCGGGTGCAATAAACGGCTAAATGCGGTGCAATTATTAACCTCTATATCAAAGGTAGGTACTATCATGGAAATGGTATCTATTTTATTCAGTGATTGATATTATGTTCATGCGGAGGCGGGAGGGCACGCGAGGGCGGACGTGGGTGGCCGGAAGGAAAACTCAACTTTTGGTCGACCTTAAAAGAGAATCGATCTCAAGTTTACAAATGAGTGGTATACGACATAAATGTCACACATGTTATGTTTTCATTCCTTATTGACCTTTTATAGCCTTTATAGGACAATTCTAAACAATGTTGTGTTAAATAATACGAAATATCTGTTCTATACTGTACCTTAAGAGTTTATTTAAAGTACATATGTTGAGTTCATTTGAAATTTTAGATGAGCAAAATCTTGTTAGGTTTCCTACAGTGTCGCGTTAAGGACAAATAAATTACACAAGTCTTTATCCAATGGTCTCAATTCGACCATAACCAATATTGATTAAGGAAAACATATATAAATTTCAATGAACGTGTCGGAAACATGAACATTCTTTTTTACATTTATTTTCAATATATTTTTAATAAGAATAGATAAACCTCTTTTCTACCAAACTGTAAGAAATTCAATTGACAAACGGAGGAGAAAAATTTACAGAACTGTTTTTCTCTATGTCTATTTACATATATATATTAACTTATTTGTTAACCTCTACGATTGGTCTTATCAAAACACAATCAACTAACGAGTAATTCCGTTAGCTTCAGGAAACGTCTTCTAGTTTTGATTAAATATTTAAGGTGTTTTCGAGTGCTAACAGTCGCGTTCAGAGCATTTCCGGTGACAGCATAGCACACGCCAAACCGGTTGTGGCAGTAACTTCGCGCACATAAGTCGGCAATAGATATTAATGTAGGATATTATATTTTATTCGAAATCGTAAAGTAAAACCGAATTATACGTAAAAAATTAAAATATCTATTAATAAAGCTGTTTTTTGTTTATAAATATAGTATTATCGATTTAAAGTGTTACCTCTTAATTAATTATAAAGATTATACGATATATTTAGATAATATTTTTTATTTAAAACGTAACTAAAATAATGTTATAATGAAACCTTATTTTTGAGTTAGAATATATTGCTAAAAAAATGCACGAAATTACCGATTGCTAGATCTCGTGTAGATTCTTGTTCATACTTTGACACACATTTGAACAAAGAATAACTTCTTAGTTTCTTGCCGGTTCAGTACAATATCCATTTCAAGCCGTTAGCGCTTGAAGATTTAGGCCGCTTCTTGGGCCTCGATGTTGTGAGGGACGATATGAGAGACCACGATCTCACTAAGGAGGACGTTTTAGATCGGGCAAACTGGAGGCTTAGATGCAGGAAAGCGGACCCTAGCGTTACTGGGCAAGGAAAACGCTAGGCAGAAGAAGAAGCACTTGAAGATTTGAAATAACTTGTAAATAAATTATTTCAAAAAAGTAAATTGACTTGATTTACTTGAACGTCAAGACTGTCTCAAGACAATTCTGTATGAAGTGTGAAATAACTAAAAAGAAATTTTCGAAGAACGTTTGATTAATTTACGACAGACGAGCTTCCTGTGATAAAAAAACATTCAAATTTGTGATCCAACCTGACCAACGGAATTTGGACTCGCCTTTATTTTTAAATATATTAATGAAATTCGACATTTAACGACTTCGATCGTAGACTTTAATGTCTGTATGTTTATTTACATTGTATATTACACACAATTATAAAGATATAAAACTTTGCTAATAGTACATTTTTACCTACAATTAAAACCTATATTATATATTGTTAAGATGGGTTTTAAGAGCTTTTATAAGCATTGTTCTGTATGTAGTAGTTTAGGGTTAATTCATATGAAACATCGATGACTGGCAAGGACAAATTTACCCATAGGCCGATTAGGCTTGGGCGTACTTAGGATGCGGGAAATTTTGGTGAGATTATTTTTAGTAATCGTTAATCCACACGTATACGTTTGAAATCTCTGAAGTACGCCATAGAATCTCGCAAAAAAGAGGGTGCGACAATATTCAATTTTCCTAGGGCAGCTAAAGTTTCAAATTTGTCGCTGATGACCAGAGTATAATTCATTGATATCTCCATATAAATTACTAACATATTTAAATACGGTATTTTTATAATATATTTTTTTTATTTCATATGAATTCGCAGCTTAAACCGTCTAATTATTACACCTAAACGCACACGGACAGGCACACAGAGCAATGCTACTAAGATTCCTTACTTCTTCAATAATAGAAAGAAAATTGTTGTCATTGCTGACATATAAAGTTTTAATTAACACATTTATTGGTTAAATGTATATGTTAGTCAAATCTTTTAAGGTAATTTTAAACCAGTTCTGCTCATGCTGAAATTTTGCATATTATTTAAGTACTTGTGACAAAATCTAGTATATTCAAAACTGTAAATTGTTCTTTTTATACATATTTTCTAATTTAAAAAAGGTTTTAGTTCTAATTATGTTCATTTATGTTAAAAAGTAAAAAAAAAATTTTGTGAAAATGTAGCATACATTTTTACTCCCTTAACGTAAAATTAATATTTTAGATACTAAAAAGATTTAAACAGTTTTATGTGTAATAATAATAAATATTGAATCATACATAAATAAATTGAAATAGTTTATAATAAATTTAATAAATACGTTCAAATAATTATTACTGTTTATATCTTTATCAGCTGTGGTTAACCGGAATTAATCACCTTTGAATGAGACTCCTCATTCTGAGAACGTTTTGTTGGTCATTAATAGAAATTAATCATCGTTGCTTATTATTGAACCAAATTGTTTATTTTAATATATTGAGTAGAAGGAAATATATGTTTTAATAAAAGAATAAGTGATAAAAAAATGGAGTTCCATTTCTTTTTTTTTACGGTATAGTTACGTTGTGGATGATGGAGAAATGGCGTATTTAATAGAGTTGTCTTCACTTGCTGTAGCTGATAATGAATTGTGGAGTCGGTCCACAATTAGTTGGTGGTAACTCCTAAATCAAGTATCGAAAATATTTGAATGATAACGACTTATATATTTTTATCTATTTTATATAATATTGTTTTTATTTCTTATAATAAAATTGTATATTTTTCTTTTTTATACTTATTTTTATAGTACGCGAAATCATTAATTTTCGAACTATGTTCGATATTTTTTTTAAGTATAATCAATCCATCATAATTAATATTCATTAAAATTCATCTAGTAGATAAGAGGCTCAAATTCATCTAGTAGGAACATGCGTAAGTGGACAGTGGATTATACACTCTTGTGTTTGAAGAAAGCGTTGTTTTAGATCTTAATATAGATAGCCGATAATGATATCAAAAATACAAAAATATTAAGACATTCTATTTACAATAATTAATAATTTATATAATGCAATAAAACTAAAACTAGTATTATTAGTATTATCAGTAATATTTTTATATTAAGATAACCTTAAGAAATCAACAATGTAATACAAACAAATTATATAGTTATATAGAAGATTAATTTACTTGTTTTAAATGTCCATAACATACTTTCTATTTGAACTTTAACCTTGTTTCTCTTAGAAGTAGGCGTATTTCTAAGCCTAGCAAACTGAAACTGTTACCTAACTAGAATTATGAGAAAGCAAAAAGCACTAGTAGTGCCTCGCTCAGCAAAAAATCGTATTGTTTCGTATTCGTTTTTTAGTTATTTGCGAAAATACGTTTTTAAAATGCCTAATGTTCTGTTAACTTTAGGGAAACTAAAACTTTTAGATTGGATTTTACATAGCGGCTACCTTCAAACATAAGTATTCTAATTTTAACTTTGATAAGTTTTTTTTTTTTAAGTCTGTACATTCACGCCTACGGTAAGCCCACTAGTTATTGAAATTCGTTTGAAGAAAATTTATTGAATTTTCATAAGATATTAAAAATTATAAACAATCATACATTATTTTTTTTTTAACTTTTTAAGCAGTGAACATATTTTATTGAACAAGATAAAAACGTCCACTTTTGACTCTTCAGTCATACGAAATCAATTGTTAATTTGTTTTGAACATCTTTTTGCAAGTAAGAAATTTTTCACTGCCGCAATAAAATAACCAGGACCACCCAAGATAAGCCAAAAAACTCAGAGCTGTATCTGGTGACGTTCACTTTATTTCTGTAATCCTTTGTCAAAATTAAGAATGCAGTTTCTACCAAACTTGGCGCGGTATGTAGTGTAATCATTTATAAGGAAATAATATAAATCCTTACTAATATTATTAATGCGAAAGTGACTTTGTTTGTTTATTATGTGTTCACGTTTTAATTGCCAACCGATCATGATGAAATTTTGCAAATATGTTTTCAGGGAAAAGAAAAGGCCATATAATACCTAATATCACTACCGCCTCGCGGGCGAATCCCCTGGTGGATAGTAGTATAATATAAAACCTTAATAAATTGTAATTTATATTTTATGTATAAAAAATTGATTTTTGCCTAATATTTTTTTAAAGATTTGTTATTAGATAAGCTTAGTACTTAGTTGTTATAAATTACGTTTGATATATTACACAAAGAAATAGTCTCCGATATCAACGATCAGAGCAAATAATATGTTCAGGTCAAACGGCAGTCGCCTTCTTAGGTAAAGGGTTATAAACCAGTAGTTAGTGTGAGATGGGATAATAATTTGTTTATATAAATTAGACGCGGTTGCGCGTGGGCAGAAGGTGAGAGGGAAGTGTCGCGTGCGCAGCCTACGCAATCGTGCAGCCTTTATTTTTCAACTTAGTTTGACCGCCTTGTCGAAATTAAGCACTGGCGCCGGTCTCGGCCTTATCTATTAATTATTAATTAGTTTCAGTTACTATTGATTTACTTTTCAGTCAGTTTGCGTTCTGTTTTAAATGTAATAAATAAATAATGTTGTGTTTGATTTATATTCTAGATACATTTCAATTTCGATGTCGCTCAAAAGTGGAAGAGATAAGCCACTTCAGCTTTTTAAGTGGTCTCTCTGGCATTAAACGGAGAGTATTGAGAGCATCCAACGAGGTGAAAGATCAAAGATGTCATGCATTCAGTTTTTATTACATTTTCTTTGCCTGCCTTTATAAATGAAAGCATTAGATAACTTTTCATCTATCAATTGAGAATATAATATTTAGTCGTCTTATTTGAAATTATATGTCCTTCTAACTTATTTGCGACTATTTATAGCATAGAACATATGAAAATAATTTTTATTTTCCTTCATACAGATAAGGTATGAATACATTTAATTATATACTATACCAACATAATCATTAAAATATATATTTTGCCCGATTATATTTAAGACATCTAACGCCATCTAGTACTGTATTCGGAACTGCGTAGCTGCGACTGGTCCACAAAGGTTTTTTCCACGGAGCCAGTTAGCAAGATGGAAGCGGCCGCGAGATGAAGGAACGTTAGGTAAAAAATTATTTCCGTCCTCTTGTTCGTATAACAAGTTCATATAGCGATGTGCACCTGTCCCGCGAGGTGGCGTTGGCGGCTTATAACCTGAAAATTTAGTAAGAATAATAAATAACATCAATAAATACTTATGATTGTTTTTTCCTAAGGAACACTAATCAATAAAAAATACTTTAAAGTATATTTACCTCTATAATCAATACCGACGGTTTTAACTGTCTCCTTAGCTTTCAGTGCAAGACCCTTTAAAAAAGAAACAGAGTATCGTCATCAACTTTCTTGCAAAATCTATACCTATTATAAATGCAAAAATAACTTTGCCTGTATCTGTAACGGTTTCACGGATGAACCACTGAACTGATTTTGATGAAATTTAGAACGCAGCAAGCTTGAACACAAAGGACGGACCTATGTCCGTTTCCACCTTACAAGCGGACGAAGCCGCTGTCGGCTAGTTATACATACATGATAGATGATTAGAAAATACTTACTGGAATATTTGATTTTATCATGTGCAAATAAAATTCTCCTTCCAATTGAGGAGGGGCATCTGGATCGACCATAATAATAGTGTAAAACTTTTTCTGAAAAAATATATATAAGTAACGATAATAATACTATAATTAGTTATACTGAAAAAGAAATGGTAAATTGAGAACCTCCTTTTTAACGTCATATAGAAAATTAAGCAAAGTTTGTTGATGGGTATTTGTAGATAAAATATTGAAAGGATGATTTGCTGCTACTTTAATTTTAAGTTGACAATATTATTAACAGCAGCAAGTAAACTAATAAACCGTTTACACAATTAAAGAGTACGGCGGCCCTTTTGCCTAATGCATTGGTTGCAAATTGGCTTGTTAATTACGTAGTTTATGTTAACGGCGATTTATAGGAAATGTTGTCTCTGCAAGTAAAGCGAGCTTCATTAAATCAATTTGTATGTTGTTTGCAAAAAGGTCGGCCATCAGAGGGACATGATGAAAAAAAGGGCGAAACTTCAAGGGGCTCCGGTGGCTTTCTGAGATGAAGATAAAGGAAGAAACTTTATTGTATGCAGTATCGTATGGAGTTAAGCAAAAACTAGACTCATATGAGGAACACGAGTCTTTCTTACACACTTTGTCGAATACCTTTTCAATCAAAATATTTTCTTCAAAATAAAAACATTGCATGTATTGTTTAAATAGTATAACTGTATCATAATTAGAATATAAGAAGTCGTTGCAAACAACTTTCTTCTTGATTCAGCGACACAATAATTTAAAAAATATTATTTAATATTACAATTCATTACACACCGAATCTGCTAATACGTATTGGAAAAGCGGTTCTTCAATAAAAACTTGTTTAGGTAACAGCACATCGCAGTTATGATCGTTAACTATAGTACCTCCAATACTTGTTATATTTAGGCCTAATAAACGATCGCATCCTTCTAATAGGCTTTTCACGTCCACTATTGCACATTGCTGTGAAGCTCTGCAAAGCCTTATAAAAATTAATACTGGTATTAATTCCCAAATCATTTTTAAAACAGTAGACTGACTACCCATATCAAACTAAACTGAAATTGTAACCAGGCTAAACGTAATGTATTTATAAAACAACATTGTTTCATTTCATTGTTACGAGAGTAATCATGGCAGTTACTTCAGACGATAAACATTTTTTATTTTTCGTTTGAGAGTCAGTATGTATATTATGTATTACTGGTTTGAAAATCAACTCTTTATGCACACAATCTTTGAATTTGTTCTTTTTTTCTTACTTTAGAGAAGTTAATTAATAATGAACTGTAACGTTTGTAGTAGAGTGACAAACAATATCTAACCTAAACTAGATTATTGTTTGATATTTTAAGACTAAAATTTATTTTGTCTTATTTTGTTAACAATTTTTGATACTTTTGTTTTAAATTTCGGTATTTTACTATGGTAGGACTTTTTATCCATAAAGAATGTTCACCTTATCTATGTAGTTATATATCTTTTACTTTTTAGATATTATATACCTAACCTTTTTTGTGACTTATTATGGAGTGTAGTGGTAAGAAAAAGTTTCTTATATGGATCTTCATCCGAAAATGTGTCAGCCGAAATGAATAAAATTTATTTATTCCATAGAATTTGATTTACCTGAAAGCTAGAATATATTTTACCTGAAATTAACATTAATGTGTTTATTCAATTAACAGAATAATTTAAAAAGACCTCTTTTAAAGACAAACTTTCTCTCTCTAATTCCATTTTCCACTGGTCAGTATTAGCGCGTTCATTTTCTGAAGTGCAACAAAATTAAATACATTTTGAGGGATACTTTTTATACACAGATATACTTCTCCTAACACTACTCTAGACACCATTGATGCCAATTTACTCGCTACTCAAGTAGCGAAACAAACTTGACAGTTGGTGCGTTCATTGTTCAATTTTTGCTTAATTTTATGTTAGAAAACGGATCCAATCCATTGAAAAGACAGATAGCCTAATGCTTCGTTATATATAAATATGTTATTTTAATTTATTCGTTCTCCTATTTATAATTTCCTAATGACAACATTATTTAACATACTTAATGAATTTATAATATTATTAGATTCCGAGTCAAGAAGTTAACATGAGGCAACCATTCCTAATAAATAATTTAATTCAGTGTTTTAGATTTCAACATCTGCGGAGAATGCTAATCCAGACATATAAAGATGCTGAAGTACTGTTGATAATGGAAAAAAAACAAACAATGCAACGGTTTTTGCATGTAGTAGGAAAACAAAACAAAATTTAATAAAAAAAAGTATAATAAACATTAAAAAGTAAAATTTAATAACCTCATATTGTTTTAATTAAAGTCTGAAAATTATTAATCTCCCAAAACAGGGAATGCAGTTACTATGGCAACATTATACGCACACATTGACAAACTATCTCTGTCTTAATGGCGGTTTCACGGCCTCTTGGTCTATTTGTTTCTCTGTCTACGATTACAATCAATAAAATATAATATATACAGATAATGTTTAACAATAACATATATAATATTATGTAAAAGTAAGTTTACTCTTAAGTATTATACAATAACGTCATCTACTTTTTTTAAGTTTACAAAATGGCGGTTTAAACTAACGGTTACATTCAGCCACATGGCTTGCGTACAAAAAATACTTATCGCAAACATTATGCACTATACATCTATATTCTCACTACGTATAAAGTAAAGCTTTAGAAATACATATATCTACATAAATGTTATAATTAGGAGTAATCCTTCACACAAGCACCGATATTTTGAAATGGACTAAGATTTTCTTTATATATACAACAAAATGGTCATTAAGTAATATTTTAGAATATAATTTCTATTACCCAGGTACAATTAAAAAACGCCTGTTTTACCACATTTAATTATTACTCACAAACATATTTAATGAATGATTATAATAAAGTAATACTTCTCTTTCGCCCCTTATTATATTATGCGTATGTTAGTAAGAAACAAAAGATGGGAATAATATGAAGACGGTATTTAAATCCATTATATTTATATTTGTGATTCATTGACACATAATCAAACTAACACTTACACATGATTAACTTTAGGATTATTGCTTAAACATTTTATATTATCAAGAGCTTTTTTTAGTCTTGCATATTGTTCTTTTTTATGTTTAACTAAGTCCTTTTGTTTAAGATGATAGTTATGTTGTAGAGTTATTGATTCTAAAGCTACCGATGAATTTGTTGACTTAAGTGCGTCGAGAAGTAATTCTGCCGCATTGTGATGACATTGTATAGCCTCATCATATCTGTTTTGTTTCAAGTGGGCTTCAGCTCGTCTTTGCTGTTGATGGGCCTAAAAACAAACCATTTTGGAAACACGTACATCATATAATAATAAAACAAAAACAAATTTAAATTACTTACCAAGTTTAAAGGATGAAATTCCATTATAAATTTATCTTAAGAAGCAAATCAAAAGTTGATAGTAAATTATGTTCAGTGTTTTTTTATGAAAGCTGTTTGTTTTTATTTCATTGCTTTGGACTATCTATATAAGTATTGACAAGTGACATTGTCTGGCAGTGATGCCAACTCGTACAGAATGTTCACCCTAGAAACAACTTCAAATACCCCTGAATATCACGTAAAATTTTTGTTGTACACTCGGTTTGATAGAAAAATTCATATACAAATTAAAAATACATTCAAGTAGTATATATGTTGTGTTTATGCATTTTACACATTTAAAAGTCGCATGATACATAAATGTAATAATCGTGTTAGCTAGTTGATCCAGAGATACGTCCCTTGTACATGAAATGACATTTCAAGCCGAGTATACAACAAAAAAATTTAGGGGTTCCTAATCGACATCTAGGGGTATTTGAAGTTGTTTCTAGGGGGAACACTCTGTAGGAGTTGGCATCACTTCCAGACACTGTCACTTGTCAATGTAATTTCGTGCTGTGACGTCTGTCTTCTTCTTCTAATACCTATATAAATAGTTCAAAGCAATGAAATTAAAACAAACAGCTTTCATAAAAAACACTGAACATAATTTACTATTAACTTTTGAATTGCTTCTTAAGATTAATTCATAATGGAATTTCATCCTTTAAACTTGGTAAGTAATTTAAATTTGTTTTTGTTTTATCATTATATGATGTACGTGTTTCCAAAATGGTTTGTTTCTAGGCCCATCAACAGCACAGACGAGCTGAAGCCCACTTGAAACACAACAGATATGATGAGGCTATACAATGTCATCACAATGCGGCAGAATTACTTCTCGACGCACTTAAGTCAACAAATTCATCGGTAGCTTTAGAATCAATAACTCTGCAACATAACTATCATCTTAAACAAAAGGATTTTGTTAAAAATAAAAAAGAACAATATGCAAGAGTAAAAAAAGCTCTTGATAATATAAAATGTTTAAGCAATGATCCTCAATTTAACCTTAATGGTAATGATATTTCAACATTACAAGCTGCAATTTATAAGGCTGTTAATGAATCTGGTAATTTATTAAACATATTGTCTGTTAAATGTGAACAGTCTAACGAAAAAAGCTCGGTTGATGTAACAGATGGCAATGTAACAGAAAAATCACAGCAAATGATTTTAGAGGAAGTACAAAGTCATAATCAAAATCTACAGACAATGGTGGAGCAACTTTTACTCAAAGTTGAAGTAATTAAAGATGACAATATAACCCTGAAGGAGAGAGTTAATTATTTAGAAAAGGAACGGGTCAAATATCTTAATATACAATCTCAGGATGAGTCATTAGAGAGAAATGACTTCTCTGCATTAAGTTTGCTTTCTGAGGGTTATAGTAAAGACAGTTCCAGAGAACAAATGGGAAAACCGTTTCATGTAAATCTTTTTGAATGATTTAATCCACATAAGTATAAATTGTGCGTATTTATAAATATTGTTAATAAAGTTAGATATAGTTTTTTATGTAAATAATAGATTTATGATCCAAATTGATTATGTTATTAAATCAATTGTATTCTGTTATTATTTTATTATATCAAATTGCAGCATGAAATAAAATACAATATATTTTTAGTAGATATGTATTGCATATTAGTCTTACACAAAAATAAAATGTTACTCTTATTTTAAATGTAAAAATAAATTTCCCAGTAAGTCTACCAGGAATAACTATTCTTATGTCTAAAAATTTATACTTTAACAAACAATACCTACCTATTAACATTTTATAGTTTTTGGTAACATGAAAAATACAGCAGTTGATAAAGAATATTAAAAAAAATATATCAATTATAGACTTTAATCTGTGCAAAGTATTTATAGAAAATACTTTAAAATAGCTAGATAGTTTTAAATTTTTGTAATTTTCGAAGCTCAGCCAATATGTTAAAAATACAAGTATATGCACAACTTAACATTTTAAAAAGCTTTCCTAAATATCTATGTAAGAATTTATTTAAAATTGAATACCCTACTACTTATTAACATTTCTATGGTTTTGGTCTTCATAACTTGTCTATCACAAATAACATCAGTGAAATTTGTTATTAAAAATAACTTCTACTTACAAGTTCTTTAGTAATAAATCTAAGGCATATTTAAACATTTTTCATATTTTTACTATTTAGAAATCAGCAAGTAAATATTTCTAAATCGTAGATTTAGAAATATTTACTTGCTGATTTCTAAAAAAATATCCAGTTCCAAAAAAATATGATAAATCCTAAAATACTTAAAAGAATCCATTATACAATAAGAATATTATTTTAACACTAGAACATCTAACTATATTTAATGTTCGTTTTTATTCTATTGACAAGGCTTCATATTGAAAATGAACAATAATTATGCATCTATATAGATTAATATAACTACAATCTTATACATCATAACTTTTCGTAAGAAGGTGAAATATTCTGAAGCCTTTTATTCAAATCATCAACACGAAACATTATATATTTATAAATAGCATAATAATACAATACTTTAGACTTTTATGAACACTTGAATTTTTTAGTAATTTAAAAGATATTAGAATACGATGAAATTAGGCACTATAATGGCAAATCACATTCCAAAATGCACAATATTATGTATAAACTCACAACCACATATAGAAAATAAAGTAAATATTAATATTTAAAAATGTTTCATATATTCTTATATATCTTTACAATTACACTAAAATTTGCAAAAAAAGGTTTTATATAAATCAAGTTTTTTTTTTACTATTTAATTGAAACAAATGATACAGCTGGAATGAATACTTATGTAATATAATTGTAAGTGTATGCATTTGGTTGAGATTCATCTAAAACATTTATCACATTAATTTCAGACTACTAACTACATTTAACTACTACTAAAATGTTTTTTTTTTTTTACAAAATCAACCTTCATATACAAATATTTTATCCAGTATGGGTATGTATTGCTTATTGGTTTTATTCAAGTTTAGTAATATTTTAGCTCTAAAGTTTTTGTAATTAAACTGTTTCTGATTAGGATATAATAAAACATAACAAACAACACAAACACATTTTATATAAAAATGATTGCTGAAAAATATTTTAAATAATTCTATTTATTCAAATGAAGTTTTGGTTATTTGCAGCGGTTAAAATTAATTCAGTTCTATTAATCATGTGGTATATATTTTTTTTCAAATACTGGTTGTAGCCAGAAATAGTAAATAAATAAAAACTTTGAGACAGTAGTTGTCAAAACAAAAAATATCAAATCATCAATTGTTAATTTTACATTTTAACTTTTGTTAACATTCTAGAAAAAATATATTTGAGTTAGTATGGAGTATTTTGTGTGTTATGTGTAATAAAAACTAGTGATGAGATGAATATTTTTTTATGTCTGCCCATTATGACTGTTCGACTGGCATGCCATTTATTGATAATGGGGACTAGAAAATTTGGCTAGAATGTTGAACATTCTGTTACTGATATTATAAAAAAATTGACTATGATTAATTTAAGGTGTTTTTAATACTCTTATCCATTATAATAATCAACTTGTAACTGCATCTACTTCAATATAAGCATATTTAGATACCTAAAATATGTCAGTTAAGGCAGGTTTTAAAATTAATAACAAAATAAAAGATATACACCAATATTTTTTATGTGGTTACAATATGGTGGTCACTTCAATCTGAGAAACCTTCAGTCTACCGGTTGGAATTACTTTGCGAAATTGTTCCTTCACAAATTATAGTAAAGAATTCGACCCACCACTAGTGCAAAACATCAATGTTTCATGAATGAAGAATATAAATAGTCATATTCGAGTCCAATTTAGATATTTGGTAAATGTTCTATGAGCTTATTCTAGGGCGTGTATGGAGGAGGAGGTGGTAAGATAGAGAGATCATCAAAAGGAAAGTATTGTTGAGTGCCAAGGACTGGTGGTGCAAATGTTGGATGTGCAGTCGAGACATAGTTTGGGCTGGGTGTGTAAGGCGGTAGAGTAGGCACAGCTGGTGTTGGACCTACACTGTGGGCTTCATATCCATCCCAATCTTCCATAAGATTTCGTCTTTGCAAGTCTTCGTCATTTGATAATGGCGCACCCCATAAATTCGCAGCCGATGCTAGGAGAGCTAGAGCACCTGTAAAAGTAACATGACACATCAATTTAATTACACTTTTAACTAATTTTTAAAAACTTTTTATTTTCTAGTACTATTTTACTAATTTGAGAAACTTTATTGCAAACTTATGGTTCTTTTAAATTCAATTGAATCCTGCAACATTATGATTCAAAAGTGCTTCTAACAGCCTAGTAGAATTAGTTATATTTAATTATCAAAAGCAAAAATTCCAAAATTAGCTTCAACACTTCAGCTCATTAGCCGAAATAGTTGGGAGTCATTAAGAATGTGAATTAGTTGTAAATGAAAATTAACATTCTAATATTTTAACTAAAATGAACATTAAAAAAGCACTGTAAAATCACATGGTTTGTACTATTTAAAACTCTAAATATGAAGTTGTTTTTTTATTACAGATAGTACAATTAACTGTGTGCAATTAAATATTTTAAAGTTAATTGTAAAAACTTCAAAACACTACAAACCTGCTCCTGTTATTGTGTAGAATCCATATTCGTAATCAACTTGTATTGTATTAGGATCACTATTGTTTGTGTTTCCTAAGACGACAGTTGTATAATAACAAACTCCGACTATAGCGATGACCCAAAAAACACACATGATACTAGGGACGGCATTCCTTCGTAGCATTTTGATTGCTTTGCTGTTCAAACTAATAAGATTAATCAGAACTCCGATACAAGAACACAATAGCACCATGAAACAGAGTAATATCAAAATTCTCATGAGCAATATAATTTCTGGTGTTGTACATGGTGGAAGGCCTGAAAACAAATAAAAAAGGTTCATCAGTATCATGATGATAATTTTCTTATGTTTATAAGATCTATATAATAATATTCAACCTTAGTGATTTTAATTTGTGTGTTCCATAAAGTAATCAACAAATTTATGAATAAATTTCAATTTGAGCTTGAAATTAGTCAATATTTATTGCAAAAAATTTACTAAATGATCTAATATTACAGATTGACTCATCTCAATATAATTTGTATCACATATACATGGTAATTTAATTAATCTCATGCTTGGAGGTGTTGAAAAACACAGTGAGGTAACCAGCATATGTCATGAAAATTTATCACATGTGAATCCACCAACTGGCATTTCAGCAGCATGCTAGGATGAGATAAAAGGAGATCTTAGCCCAGCAGTGGGACATTTTAACTTTATTTTGCCTTTTAGATGAATGAAACAAAATCGTCTTCCTGCCTCTATCCCACTTTGTAGGGTCGGCAGAACATTTCTTTCCACTTCTCTCTGTCACTCATCATCTCAGCACCCCTTTCATACACATATCCTTTCTTATGCAATTCATCCACACTTTATTCGGCCTCCCCCATCCCCTATATCCATCAACATTTAATAACAGTCGTACTCATCACTATCATGAGTGAAATAAAATGTTCATTGGTAAATATTTATACATACCATTAAAATCTGATCTGTTTAAAGGATCAAATTCTGTCTGTATTGCTATTTGATTGTTGTCATCATCTTCATCAAAAGTGAAGAACTGTGTCAGTGAAAGGCTTTGGGTACAATGCAATCCCTTAATTTTAAACCAACTGGGTTGCACTAGTGCTGCGCAAGTCAATAAGAATGTTAAAGCATTGAAACTTGCTGCAATTTTGTTCAATTCCTTATCCTTGAATGGTAATGTAATTTTGAGACCTGCAGATGGATAATAAATACATAATTTAAAAATTAAATATCACAAACACACAGGACCCCTCTGCAGAAATAAAATACAATTTTTTTTATATATTATATCTTTTTATGTATACATTATTTTAAAAAAAATGTTTATTATACTAGATAGGTGATGGTTTTTCATGGTGAAAATGGTTCCACTATTTTTTGAATATTAAAATGTTATTAATTTTTAATTATTACAATATATATTTACCACAAGATACAAACTCTGCTAATGTTTACTTCTAAATAGCTAATTACTCGCGAAACGCTAAGTGGAATGTGAATTAGGATACGAATCTGTGGCGATGCTAACTTATAAATAGTATAAACTCCTCGGATCTTCGAGGGGGGCGAATTTATTTTTTATAGGTTCGTAATCCATAAATAATGATTACAGAAAGCAGGAAGTTTTAATGGTATTTATTCCTGGTACTAATTATGTACTTCATTAATTGTTGTTATCAAAATACAGGGAAACATTAACATTATGTTTTATTATCTTGAAATACATTTCAATAGTTCAATATCAAAGTCAATTATCTCCCTACAAAATTATTTTATAAAGTATTTCGTTTTCCTTAAAAAAATATGATGGCTACGTATTATTTTACAAAACACGTATTTAATTTCATTAAACCATTTGCTTATTTAATGTTAAGACGATATACCTCGAATCCAAGTAATGCAGCTCATCGTGATATAAGCACCATCGGAAAAAAACTCAAACAGAACTTTGGAAATTAAACGCAGCACTTACGAACACAAGGAAGATAAACAATTAGTACTAAATAATGTTTTGCGAATTAATTATCTACTAAAACTGCCTACTCTTGTCATTGTCGTATTTTACTTTGCATTTGACAGACACATAGAAAAAAATATTAACATCACGTGATTGGTTGATTTAAATAAAATTTCAACTATCGATCCTCTCTTTCTTACTTGTAATATAACTGATACAGTAGCGCCACTTGTTGCTAATTTGTATATCTTCTGTTTCATTTCCTAAGTTCCTTTACACGCATTATTTAGTTGCTTATATTTATTTTACATAAATATAACCTATGAAAAATGTTTGACTAAGTAAAATCACTAAATAAATAGTTCACTTTTCATTTAGACTTACTGTAGCTATTTTTTAATTTAAATGTATATATATTTAAGGCTTTAATGGAAATAAAGCACGAACAATAAACTAAAATAACTATAGATGACATTATTATAATTTGATTGCATTTGAACTTAATCAGAAAAACTAATAGACAAAGGGACGGTCCCTTCACGGGATAAACGCTATTGAGACAGAGATAGTTTGTTCACGTGTGCATCTAATGTTGTCTAAGTAACTGCACTCCCTGTTTCGGGGGATAAATTATTTACAGGTTTTAATTAACTTAAAGCTTTGACTTTTTAATATTTATTATGTAAATCTTTTTGATAGGTAATTAAATTATTTTTTGGTTTTTCCAACTACATCCTAAATAACTACATCCTACATACAAAAACCGTTGCATTGTTTACTTTTTTTTCCGTTATCAATAGTGCTTTAGCATCTTTATATGAAGTTCTGTAATAATATCTGATAATTTAGCATTCCATTATTTTAGGCACCTATTTATTTTCTTTAAAAAATACGATGCAGCGCGTTTCTTTAATTTCCAAAAACCTCAGCTTTTAAAAAAAATAGTTTTAAGGTTTTCCTTCTTGGCGTATCTTCCTTTTCAGGCAATTGCAATTTTCTTCTGGTGGTTTTTATTTTGCGTTATCTTGATAATTGATACTTGAAGATGGTATTGGATTAGCATTCTCTCCAGGTGTTGAAATTTAAAACACTCAATTAAATTATTAATAAAGAATGGTGTCCACATATATTTTTATGTTTACCTCTTATCTCGAAATGCATATTCAAGTAGAATTTAAATAATGTTGTCATTAGAAAATTACAAATGGGAGAAAGAATAAATTAAAATAATATATTTATAGATAACGAAACATTTTAGGCTATTATTGGACTTCGTATTTATTTGCTACATTGTCGACGAGTCGATATTTTTTATAGAAAATCGGGACATTTTTTTAGTTGACGCTGGCAGCATTTACATCTTCTTCTTCTTGTGCCTCTCCAATACTGGAGTTTGGCCGTCAGCTCAGCGAATTTTTCGCGGTCTCGCGCCAAGTAAATAGTTTTTCCACGCTGGCGATCTTCGTACATTCGCGGATGTTGCGCAACCAGGACTTTTTTCTTCTTCCAGCGCGTCGTTTGCCCTCTACTTTGCCCATCATTATAATATGGAGAAGTTGGTATCGCTCGTGTCTCAAGACGTGGCCCAAATACTAGCTTTTCTCTTCTTGACGGTTTGCAGTAGCTTCCGGCTACTGGCGACGCGCTGGAGTACTCTCGCGTTCGAAACTTTTTATGTCCAGCTAATTCGGAGCATTCTGCGGTAACACCACATCACAAAAGCTTCTAGGCATTTCTGGGTGTCAGCTCGCAGAGTCCATGCCTCACTACCGTATAACACTACTGGCCAGACATAGCAGTGGAGTATTCTTCGTCTGAGCTTTATAGATAGTTTACGGCTGCACAAAACCTTCTCCAACCTTTTTAAGCTTGCTCGGGTAATTTCAATCCGGGTCTGAATTTCTTGCCCACAGTCCTATTCTTCAATTACCCAAGCACCGAGGTATTTGTACATACGCACCCGCTCTAGGTATTTACCTTCCACCTGAATTTTTGGCTTTAGATTTTTATCCCCCGATACAACCAGAAACTTGGTCTTGCTAATATTCATACTCAACCCTGCCTTCACACTGCACTCGTTAACCCTGTTCACCAAAGTCTGTAGGTCCTTTTCTGAAGAGGCTATAAGCACGGTATCATCGGCGTATCGTAGGTTATTCACGACTTTACCGTTAATCTTGACGCCTACCTCTAACTAGAAAAAAATCAGTTATCTTCAGGATTTTAATGCGACATAAC
Organism: Nymphalis urticae; assembly: GCA_905147175.2. NCBI lineage: Eukaryota > Metazoa > Arthropoda > Insecta > Lepidoptera > Nymphalidae > Nymphalis > Nymphalis urticae. Next base: position 2,808,659 of record LR989994.1, on the reverse strand, counting down.
GTTCCGTCATGCTATGGCAAGTGTAATCATTAGAATCTTTTTCTACTATAAAAATAGGAAAAAAATCAACATCAAACACAGAAACGCAGCAACTGTCAAAGTTTGTTTCGCTCACAGAACACTTACTCAGAGAGATCATGCCTCAACGTCTTCCAAAGTCAAAGCACGAGTTTTCTTCTTCTACCGCCATTTCACCTATGTTTTTATTTCTACAATAAAACTAAGAGCGCCATGTACAAATACAATTGGACCGTGCGATTGTTGTTCGCGGTTGAGATTATCACAGAGATGTAGAATTTTGTGTTTTAATGATTCATTAAGACTTTAATATAATAATCAATTACACACCTAAATTATAAATATAAAAAATATTCGTGACTAAATATGTCAAGGAATTGAATTTGTTAATCTATAAAATATTTTGACCAACAACTCCTTAAATTTTTTTTTTTTTTATTAATTTACAATACATAACAATAAACAATAATAATATTAGCAACACATAAACAATATTAGCCCTTTATGAGCTTTATCCTTGAATAAAAATATTCCTTACTATTATTAAGTAATGTTCGAGTCCTTATATCCTTTTCATAGAAATAAATTTTCCATTCTATTGACTAGTATGGACAAAAGCACAATAGGCAATAACAATGCAGGCACTTGTGCTGTAAACTAATCATAAATGGAAGTTCTTTGTAAAACACCAACCCTATCATCCTTACGTAAATAATAAAAAGTGATTAATATATAATATTGTTTAGAGGACTTACATATAAGGTAAATATAGGCAATAAAATAAAAAAATAAAAGAAGGAATTGTAGAAAAAGAAGTGATTCTTTATTGATATTATAATTTTTTATGAATTATCTTAGATATCTGCCTTGGATATTTAGATTATTAGATTGGGAAAAGTATCAGTAATCTTTGATTTGAAGGAAGTTAATTTGGTCCTACCATTATAAATGTTTGCTTATGATTACAGACTTTTACGTCAGTTGCCCGATGAAGTTAAGAAAAATTCAACATTCAAAAAGGTAACCAAATAATCTGAGTTTCGTGAATAATTGAATAGTAAAAAACATTTTTTTAATTGAATTTTTATAAGCAACAATTCTTGATTATGCTGTCGACCGTTGAGGTGTTCCTTAGCCTGTTAGCAATCCTAGGCGTACAATCAGGTCACGCTTATCATAAAAATATTTAAAAAAAAATTGTCATCGGAATTGAACCAACATGTAAAATTCCAACTTCGTAAGATAAGAGGAGGTTCTTATTGATCTTGCAAGTTTTACGTAGACAAAAGATTGCAAAAAGTGTATAGGTATGTAAATATATTCGGAGGTAATATTGGACATTATACTTAAAGTTAACGCAGCAAAATATTAAAATACGATTTAATTGATATATTAAATTTAGTATAGAATTGCCGCTTTTGTGTGAAAAAGGTTACGGCTCAATTTAATGTCCAATATATTTATAGTAAGAAGATCTAAATCTATTGAATTTATATTACGTTCCGAGGAAAAAATCTTAATAATATTAAGAAAATCTCGAATTATTTACCTTTTTATATATTTACATTCATATTCGTTCAGTCTTTAATCAATCGTTTTCGGTTTTAAGTTATTCGATCCTTTAATATCCCCGCGGATCTGTGCAGTTCTGAACTTTCCACTGTGGCAGACGCGAGACGGTGAATTTAGCGGCAAAAAGTATATGTATAGTAAACCTGAAAATAAGGTCTTTGCATCCTAAGATTGTTTTTATAGAATAAGTAGGCGGATGAGCATATCTCCCACTATACGGTAAGTCGTCACCAACGCCCAAAGACATTGTAAGAAAAGTTGACCATCGCTTACATCGCTAATGCGTCACCAACCTTGGGAACTAAGATGTTATGTTATGATATGTCCCTTCTTGGTTGTAATTATACTGACTCACTCACCCTTCAAACCGAAACACAACAATACCAAATACTGCTAATTTGCGGTAGAATATCTTATGAGTGGGTGGTACCCACCCAGACGAGCTTGCACAAGCCCTCAGTGAACCTATAACGCGTCGTTTGGAGACTGCTCCTATCGACGCGTTATGGGTGATGATCTTGATAAAAATGATAGTCAAGATTGACTGAAACCGAATTTTTGGATTGTAAATTGGTCTTACTGCGCTCATGCCTACAACCAGTTAAACCGCTGTAGGCTCATCTAGTTGGTACCATCCAAATATCAGGTATTCTACTAGTAACCATATATAATTTTATACGTTCAATACTTTTAGTTGCTGCTTTAATTTTGTTTTATACTCCCTCTGAAGCTAGCATGCGGGGCTATTTGTACCCTAGTACCTAAAGCCAGCGTTGCCTATGTTTGATAGCGTAGTTAATAGAGATTGATTCGTGCTGTTAGCAGTGCCAATGCATTTGCATAATGGTCTTCACTTATTATCAGGTGATCTAATTGTTCGTCTACCTTCCGAAAATACATTAAAAACTTAAATCGTGATAAACGCGGTAATTATTTGTACTAAAGATATTTTTAATTTTTATTTGCATATATTTAAGGTCTTAATGTATATATATATATAACACATTTTTTTATAGAATAGGAAGGCGGACGAGCTTATGGGCCACCTGATGGTAAGTGGTCACCAACGCCCATAGACATTGGCATTGTAAGAAATGTTAACCATCGCTTACATCTCCAATGCGCCACCAACCTTGGGAACTAAGATGTTATGGCCCTTGTGCCTGTAATTACACTGGCTTACTCACCCTTCAAACAGGAACACAACAATACCAAGTAATGTTGTTTTGCGGTAGAAGATGAGTGGGTGGTACCTACCCAGACGAACTTGAACAAAGCTCTACCACCAGTAATATATTATTTAGTATGTATACATATAAATTAATTTACACTTATATAGTAACCGATTCTATAATATAACAATGAACACAAATTTTTAAAAAGCGAAATAACTGTAAGTTATCATAATATCAAAGACAACAATTTACAACAACGATTTTTTCCACACTACAAAGCACAAGACAATAGCCTTAGATCAATAGCCTTGTTAGGTATTGATCACCGATATAAAGTTATAATATATTAATTGTTTAGACTATCTGTTATTTTTCTTAATTTTTGTTAAATGTGGTCAATATACAATATATATAAGTTTTAATACGCAAAGTGTCTGGCAGCGGATGGAGACTGAAAGCAGAAAATCGAGCTCAGTGGCGTGCCATTGGAGAGGCCTATGTCCAGCAGTGGATGACGAAGGGTGATGAAGAGTGATAAATGATGTTGATGATGATGATATGTTTATAATTTACCTAACTTAAATGTTTATAATTAGACTATTAGAATATAATATATATTCGGAATGTAGATTCTTCCGAGAATAACCGGTATGTATTTCGAGTTTCTTTTTCCACTAATTAAATTACATATACATTTAAATCTGCCTGAAAATAACAAATACTAACGCCACATACCAAAGTGGTTGTAAATGATCTTGACCCTTGTCAGGGTCATTAGCTTAACAACCATCGAACAATCAAATATTAGGTATATTTGATTGTTCGATGGTTGTTATTAGCACCTTATCCTATTTTGTGTAACGTTACTGACTGTAGTATATAAATTACTAAACGACACATATTTATCTCTATGCAAAGTATCAGTTATCAAGTGTCGTTTATACGTGTCGTAACGAACGCGTGCTAAAAATGCGATGCTTTCGCAAAGTGGTAGCGATTACTTGAACAATTTTATTTAGTCATTTTCTCAAGCATCTTTTAGCGTGAATAAAGAGCTAGTCAAACTTGTTCAACTTGTTAATACTCGATACTTGTTATATAATTATAAAAAAATATAGACAAAAGAACCTAACAGTTAGTAAATGACAATATTTTTACTTTTAAATAAAGTATTGTTATTATAATTAAATTGATTCAGCAATTAAAATTTTTGTTTTAATGACGTTCTTTTCAAAATATATCTTCTTTACTTAAAGAAATGGACGGTGGTAGATTCCCTTGTAAGATGATAATTCAAAAGTGCTTTATAAGATTTTACATTTTCTGTGTAAAAAGTGGTTTATATTTTTTAACAAAGGTCATATTGCTCTTCTTCTTTCCTAAAATAAATACATAAAGCGAGCTTTTTTATATTGCAGTGGACACGAAAGTCCAATTAACGCGAACATAACAGTTTTAAAACCCATAAATGTAAAGTTTGAAGATAAAATAAGGTTTTTTTTTTTCGTCATCAACAAAATACACACTAATACATTGACATACGGACACACATATGTAAATGTAGATTATAGTTTCACTGGATGGTATATTAATGAAATTTGATATTGACATTCAAATGAGACATTTTCTGTTTAACTGTACTACAAGAATGTCCGAAATCTGTGCCGTGCTTGAAAAAAATAACTAAAGTGTTTCACGTAGCAGAATAAACGGCTTTCAGCGAACAGCGAGCTAATCTGGTACATAATTGAACTAAATGCAGTTTACAAAGCTGCAATCTAAATCCAAAAGTACTAGACAAAATTGTAGTACAGTAAAGGGCAAGTTTATTATCCGAAAACGTTTAAAATAAATTATTATTAATCAATTTCTGAGTGAGTCAAATTTAAATCTCGTCACATTAGTTGTCGTACTATTAAGATCTAAAGCTAAAACCCGCAATGTACATTAATGTCAGTCCAATAACTATATATTAGTGGTTAGAACGCGTGAATCTTAACTAATGATCGTGGGTCCAACCCGGGCAATCACCAGAAAATTTTCATGTGCTTAATATGTGTTTATAATTCATTTCGTGCTTGACGGTGAAGGAAAACATCATGGGAAACCTTCATGTGTTTAATTTCAGTGAAATTCTGCCACATGTGTATTCCACCAACCCGCATTGGAGCAACGTGGTGGAATAAGCTCTGAACCTTTTCCTCAAAAAAGAAGGCCTTAGCACAGCAGTGGAACATTCACAGGCTGTTAATGTACCGTATAATAAAGTTCAAACTTTCAAAATCGGTCCAGCCGTATTTCAGTAAAATGAACAAAGGTGAAGTTTGGTAACATTAGTAATAAATAATTCGTGCAAACACCAGTTTTTTTCAAGCTGTATAAAATAAAATTGCCATTTACTCAAACTATGTTTTACCGCCATTTAAATTATAGTTTATTTTGAACTAAGTTTTGTCTTTATTAGCGGACTACGTTAGTTGTTTTAGTACCGAATAGTAACTTTCAACTTTAAAGTGCAATTAATTATAAAGTCAACGGATCCGATACTAAGAGGTTTATTATTAATTACCAATCAATATACTTCGTGCCTGCTCCATACTAAAGTAACAATGGGAGATTTATTTCTCATCAGCCCGAGGAGTACCGATAAAGCTCAGTTAAGCAGTACCTTTCAGTGAATATTGTCAATTTGATATGAGTTATCAATTTTTATTTTTTTACGTCCGGTCCTTATGGCTCCCAGTATATCCTGTTTCGATATCTTTATGTAAAGAAAATATCGAGACTCAACTTCGCAACTTGTACCTACGAATGTATTTACGACTTTATATATATTTAATGTGTTGTACAATTAAGGAAATACATTATATGTATGTATTATTTAATATTATGGATTGAAACTGTTTGTATATGATAAAATAAATCAATAATTAATATGAATCAATACAAGCTATACCGTTATTATCCCTATTTTTTGAAAATAATGTATAACCTATGTTACTCGCTGTTTAAGTGAAAGAACTTTTTAAAATCGTTTTCGTAGTTTTTGAGTTAATACATTGTAAACAAACATACAAAACATCAAATCTTACCTCTTCATAATACTAGTGTGGATTAAAAACTACAAAAGTTTATTTATATATATTTTGAAGTGATATACGTTTTTAAGCACAACCGGTCGGTCGCTCTTCACAAACTGGAAAACTCGTAATTACGATTAAAATTTGCTTAAGTACCTTAATAACCTGCTAAAGTACTTTAGTAATGAAAACTTGAGTATGTTTACAAGTACCGCTATTCGCCGGCTTAAACATAATGATGTTGTTTCATGTTCATTTGTAAAAAAAAATAAGGTTTTTTTTAAATATCATGTAATATGTCTAAGAAATTTTAGCATTATCCCAAGAATTCTTAGCCGCCTAACAATTTAATCTCTCGCAAGTGCTCGTAAACGACATTAGGGGTTATTATAAGAAATTTTATGGTATACAGTCCCCGATAAACGTTTTTTTATACAATGACATAAGGTTTTTATACCAAAATCGTGGACAGAAGAGGTTCTGGAGATGATATATTTTTGACAGTTTCCAGTTTCCCGTTTCATTATTAAAGTATTACGATTATGAAAAAAAAAAAACAAAAAAATGGCGCAAAAGAAAGAAAGATTTTATATTAATATTTAAAATGAAATAATAAATAGATGTTGTTTGCTAATTTAGTTATAGAAAGTCTCTCTAAACTTACCTTATGATAAGGCATGTAGAATATTACAAGTATGCGAAATATTCCAATGCAGCTTACACGCTTCAATGAAACTTATCAACGTCTTTCCTCAAACTACCCACGTTTTTCTTTTGAAATATGCACAGCCATTTATCGATATCCACGTGTACGTGTTTTACTTTATAATATTATTGACAATACCATTCATTGTCGTGGCGATTGGTTGGATGGTATCAAAGTTGTACTGCAATGCGAAATGTAATGGCAAACTGTAAACGATGTCGAGTCTATTAATATCCAACAGATACAATATGAATGTTTATAAAAAATATATAATAATATAGAAGATAGAGAATAAACATGTTTTTTTTTCAAATAAAGTAAGTTAGTATATCTGCAATGGAGCTGCACTATTGTTTCAAATTCCCGCATGGTTTTTAACCGATTCTCTGATCACAGTTCAATAAAGAAAGCTTGCTTTTGGAACTGCTCCAATGTCGACAAAGCATTTTTCAATTTGTAAAAACTTTTGTGAATATAACGCAGTTATGTCAAGATTAGCTTGAAACTAGTTTATACTAAAACCATTTACCATTTAAACCATTTATTTTGCTACACACATACATTACATAGATTATACAGAAGAAAAAAATTAAATTTAAAGAATACAGTGTAGGTAGCAAGGGGTTCATCTCAGTATAAGCTGTGCTAATGCACAGCACTGATTTTCAGATGGCCCCTGACTATTGGGTAAACATAAACAAATGCGCGCACACGAAAATAAATAAATGAAATTATAAGAACAAAAAACTAAAACTAAAAAGCCCTTATCCTTGAGAAAAAAAACATATTACACAAAAAGAAAAACATTACAAGGAACTTAGACATAAGATAGACAGACAGACAGACATACTTAGACATAAGACATTAAAAATGAATATGATAAATACTAAGTCTATGAGATAGTATGACTGACACTATATTTGGAGGTTGTTACTCTGACTTTTGTTTATTTAAAAATAACACCGTCAAATGTTTTTTCCAAGTCACCTGGGACGTACTATTACGCAGAGGAGGGGGTAAGTCGTTCCATATCTTGGTGGCAGAGTATTTAAACCCTCCCTTATATTGAGCCGATCTGTGAGCTGGTACCACTAATTTATTTGCTTCTCTCCTACGGGTACATCTCTGCTGCACGTCTCTAACCGAGTCCAGCTTATCGTACAGGTATGTCGGCCTTTTCTTAAAAATAACTTTATGTACTAGACACGCGAGATGTATTTTTCTTCGAGCTTCCATTTTTAATGTGTCTGTATCGTTAAGAAACGGCGTGACGTGAGCGCGCTTGGGGACAGGGTAACAGAAACGAACGCACGCATTTTGAACTCTCTGTATGGCCTTTTTGGTTTTTTCGTACAGTCGTGGCCCGTATACTGTGTCACAATAGTTAAACTGAGACAGTTCAATGGATTCGACAAGTATTTTCCTAATGGGTTGTGAAAGATATTTTCTAATATTATATAATGTTTTTAAGCGATAAAAGGCATTTCTTATTTTACAATTTATATGTTCGACGAACCTGAGTTCATTATCCATAACTAACCCTAAATTAACAGCACTGTCCACCCTTTGCAAGACCTGACCGTGAACTTTAATATGAACCGATTGCGATATTACTTTGTTGCGTTGTATTTTGGTACCCAATAACATGTATTTTGTTTTACTTGCATTTAATATTAATGAGTTTTTATTTGCCCAGTCTGAGATATTATTCAAATCTTCATTAATGAGATCAATTGAGGTTTCCGCGTATTCGGGTTTGAAAGAGTAATATATCTGCGTGTCGTCTGCGTACAAGTGTGTTTTACAGTATTTTATGTGTTTAGGGAGATCTGCCGTAAAAAGGATAAATAAAATGGGACTTAAAATTGATCCTTGGGGGGTTCCTTTAGTAACATTTTTGCGATCTGAGTGTAATGATTATACTAGTAAGTATAATATTTTTTTCTAAGCCATAATAAATAAAATATTAAACTAAAATAAAAATAAGTTGCATGGCATTGTATGTAAAAAGTTATAGCAAACTTGTAACTGAAAAAAAAGTTTTTATATTAAATTATATACGATCATTATTTTATTAATATTAGTAATTTATTCGTAATTCATCGACAAGAAATAAGTAACGTCGACATACATCTTGAGGCTAAATAACTATTCTAGAGATCAGTTTTGTACTGAACTTTTTACACGCCTCATTCATTTTACATGTTATACATAAACAGGTACTGTACTGCGGATTATATAGAGCTGTACTTTCCGCAGTTATTGTCACCTAGCAATGTCCTACAATTGGTTACAAGCAATACATAACATTGAAAATAGTCAAACTGCTCTTAATCAATGTGTTGATAACGAATCGCTTGGTAAACGCAATATTTTCCAAAAATAATTTTAGTCACATGCATTACCAACGTAATCTTTTGTTTTTGAGAATTTCTTTTGTAAATACATACGATAGAGATAATTACACCCAGACTCAGGACAAACAGACATGTTCGTGCACACAAATGTCTGTCCTGGGTGGGAATCGAACCCACAACCTTCGACGTGAAATGCAAGTACCAATCACACCAACCGGCCTGATATTTCTGTATGCCTAAAATGACCTGAAAGTAATGCATTTTAAGATTCATTCTCCTTTTCTGTCTGCTTTACTATGTCAATTCCACTCCCATTTATACAAGGACGCTATCTCGCTAGAAACGGGTCAGTTACATCAGGAACGTCAAGTCACAAAGTTATATTCAACGGGAACTTAAAATCACAAGTTTGATGCTGGGCCGGTTAAGGATTTATTACATTGTTCTGCTGATTAAGATTGTTAGAAATACTTATTTATGTACTTCATTTAATATATTTAACAATTACATATATCTATATTGTATTTGATTTAATCAAAATATAATCGGTTTCAGAACGTCATTGGTATTATTTGGTAAAAAAAGTTAAAAAAATAGTTTTCCCGCGCATATATAAAAAAAGGAGAACTGAACGATTGTCATCGAATTAACAATATATGATATTTTGTTTTAATTAAATTTAAAAGTAAATAAGTTATTATACCAAAGATATTAAAATTAACAAATAATAAAATTTATTACTTCTACTGGTGTATTTATTAAGATATAGAAATCTGCATATTTAAAGTGTAAGATTCTACTGATTTTTAATAATGATTATGAGATTTTTAGAAAATAATGGTAATATTTTTAACTAAATTAACACTGGTTGGAAATTATTGAGCGAAAAAAACTAGCGATATATAAAAAAGAAACAAAGCACGGAAAAACTCGTTCGATGGTTGCCAGGGTGATTGAAGAATTGCAAATAAAATTGTAATAGAATTATAAAATATTAATTAGTTATAAATTATATAACAAGATACGTGTGGAAGAGAATAAAATGTTAAAAGTAAAATGCGAAGGATTGTTTTACTGGGGTATTCTTACAAAAGGTATTAGTCACCTCAATAAGTTTTTACTACACTTCGGTAAATAATATTAGATGTGAACAAATTTATTCACAACGCTTTTTATTTCTCCCAGTGTAAAATCTTACTGTGCAATGTTGTGACTAATTGTACTAATTGAACAACTTCTATGCGATTTGAACAGATTGGATGATAATGAATTGGTCTCGTCGTTAACGTCGTTTTAATAATTATGTAGAAAGTACGAGAGTTAAGAGAGTAATAAAATACTTGAAAACTTTTTACGGGTCGATGTTAACATTTTTTCTTCGACTTTTCTAAATAAATACTTTAAAAGTAATATCTTTATTAACAATAGAATTGTCTAAGAAAATTTATTTTGTGTTATAAAATACTCGTAACGCAAGTTTTTTTTATAGTATAGGTTGGCGGACGTGCATATGGGCCACCTGATGGTAAGTGGTCACCAACGCCCATAGACATTGGCATTGTAAGAAATGTTAACCATCGCTTACATCGCCGATGCACCACCAACCTTGGGAACTAAAATGTTATGTCCCATGTGCCTGTAATTGCACTGGCTCACTTACCCTTCAAACAGGATAACAACAATAACAATAATTAGTGGGTGGTACTTACCCAGACAGGCTTGCACAAAGCCCTACCACTAGTATTAGTAAGTATTAGCATAGAATCATATAACATAGGTTAAATAGAGTGTTAACTTTTTAAAATTCATTTTTATGTACCTAATCATATATTATCAGCTATAAATGTTGTCCTAACAAGCTTAACATGGGTGAGAACGTTACACAGTAAGTCACGTTATCACGTAAATATTCGTATGTCATGGATTTAAGTTATAATAATATATAAAATAATTTACTAATACATTAACATAATATATTGTACTGGAAATAAAAAAATAATATAAATTAGTAATTAGCAAAACTATTTGAAATATTACTTGTTATCCGCCAAAGTTATGTAATGTCAGGTATAATTTGCGTGCGATTGGGAGAATGGGACCAGACCTTTTGGAACTGAGACAAGTTAGCGGTAACGTCAACAAATTCCCTTTGATAACTCGCGAAACGTAATTTGTTTGTTAGGGTGGATTTTACTCGTGATTCGCTACTGCATTACTTTTGATATTTGTTTAAAATCATAATGATATAAATATCTAAATATACATAATCTGTAAAGATCTTATAATGCTTTTTATTTTGCCAGAGTAGAATAACTATTTTTTGGAAATCTTTTGCTGACGCTCTTTCACTCGAGAGCTTTCATTTTCGATATATGTGATAAAGTTTGGTTCCATTCAAAGCACACGGATTTTAAATACAAACATTTATAACTAAGAAATCAATACGTATAATATTTGAGATATACAGCACTAGTTGAAACAAATATATTTTTAGATAATGTATATAAAAATACGTATCTATTTTATTTAGTTCTAGTAGTAATTATCGCCGCTTTGTCAAGCACCTACAGATCGCTTTAATTACGAGAAAAAAAGCAGTTTCAAGTCGTTTCTATATTATTAAACATGCATTAGGAACATGGAAGGGTTATTAATTAAACAAATATATTAATCGGTACAAATTATTTTTATTTTCCATTCTTTGTACATAAGTTAAATCGATCAAACCTTTTTAAAGTATATAACTATAAAAATAATATGATTTATCGTAGTTACTTATTATCCTATTATAATTAATAAGCGACCTTAACAGCAAATATTTCATTTAAATATTGATGAATAGAAGTAAAATATTAATTCCTTTCCTCCATTACGTAATAATTAATTTACATAGTGATTTTATATAAATAATGAATAATATCATCAAAATAAACATATAAAAAATACTTATATTATTTAATACTACTCGAACGAGCCACCGCAACTGTAAACTCCCTTTTCCTCATCCACGTGCAGAATAGCATATTACGCCGTTTTCCAGCGTCGTTTTTGTCCAAAACCTCTTTTAGCCTCCGCCTTAAAAGTCCATCTTTTTTCTCCCATCAAAACCTCCTGTCATTCTTCTTTTTTTTATTCCCTGAATGTCTATCGACATTCTAAGTTGTCAGTTATAATAAAATCTAATGCAAACTATTTAGAAAGTAATGACGCCTTTTTTTAAAGGGACGCTTTTGTATTACGCCTCGTAATTCTACCATCCATAAAAGAAAACAGTAAGGGAATATAGTAACCGGATATTAAAGTGTCTGAATGATTGACTTTTTAAACAGGCGATTGAATGAAGTTAAAGGTAGTCCTCTTATATAAAATGTCTGCACCAAACCTTCCTTAATGCGTCTTTATGTTACAAAAATTCCAAACAAATATTTTAATCTAACAGGTTTTGCTACGCGTACGCATTTAGGATCTTTTATACATATATGTATATACAAATAAAGATTTTCACACCTCGTTATTCGTAACAGCCTGTGAATGTCCCACTGCTGGGCTTAAGACCTCCTCTCCCTTTTTGAGGAGAAGGTTTGGAGCTTATTCCACCACGCTGCTTCAATGCGGGTTGGTGGAATACGCATGTGGCAGAATTTCAGTGAAATTAGACACATGCAGGTTTCCTCACGATGTTTTCCTTAACCGTAAAGCACGAGATGAATTATAATCACAAATTAAGCACATGAAAATTCAGTGGTGCTTGCTCGGGTTTGAATCCACGATCATCGGTTAAGATTCATGCGTTCTTACCACTGGGCCATCTCGGCTTTTCAGCTCCACAACTCGTTACCGGCTTATTCAAATTCATTTCATTTATCCAAAGGTTGTCTGAAAGAGAACGCTTTCGTAGCAATTTCATGTAACTAACTTGACTTTTTGGTAATACTTAATTGATATTATTCTTTTTGTATAGTTTATTTTTAATGATAATGTAATGGATTCAACTATATCTCCAAGACGTTTGAGAAAACGGTGTCATAATGTTTGTTAAACACACTGACTACTGTCGAGATCATTGCTTACTTTGGCTGAGGGCCAGGGGATGGTGTATCTCAATTTGTTCGTGGCTAATGCAGTTTTTATTTCAACCTTTAACAAATACACGCTACTTCTTTACTTTGTATCTGTAATAAGAATTTGAAATACATAATAACAATGAAATGGCGTTTGAACTTAGTAATCAAGAATTAGATATTTTTAACAAGGAATAACATCTTGAAAAATTTAATCGAATTTCTGACAAGTGTAAAATATGTTTTTATAAAAAAAAACCGATTTGGAAACATACAACAACCGATACAACCAGAAACTTGGTCTTGCTAATATTCATACTCAACCCTGCCTTCACACTGCACTCGTTAACCCTGTTCACCAAAGTCTGTAGGTCCTTTTCTGAAGAGGCTATAAGCACGGTATCATCGGCGTATCGTAGGTTATTCACGACTTTACCGTTAATCTTGACGCCTACCTCTAACTAGAAAAAAATCAGTTATCTTCAGGATTTTAATGCGACATAACGTTCCGTCATGCTATGGCAAGTGTAATCATTAGAATCTTTTTCTACTATAAAAATAGGAAAAAAATCAACATCAAACACAGAAACGCAGCAACTGTCAAAGTTTGTTTCGCTCACAGAACACTTACTCAGAGAGATCATGCCTAAACGTCTTCCAAAGTCAAAGCACGAGTTTTCTTCTTCTACCGCCATTTCACTTATGTTTTTATTTCTACAATAAAACTAAGAGCGCCATGTACTAATACAATTGGACCGTGCGATTGTTGTTCGCGGTTGAGATTATCACAGAGATGTAGAATTTTGTGTTTTAATGATTCATTAAGACTAATATAATAATCAATTACACACCTAAATTATAAATATAAAAACATTCGTGACTAAATATGTCAAGGAATTGAATTCGTTAATCTATAAAATATTTTGACCAACAACTCCCTAAAAATTGTTACCTAATAATTTACAATACATAACAATACACAATACATAACAATATTAGCAACACATAAACAATATTAGCCCTTTATTAGCTTTATCCTTGAATAAAAATATTCCTTACTATTATTAAGTAATGTTCGAGAGTCCTTATATCCTTTTCATAGAAATAAATTTTCCATTCTATTGACTAGTAGGGACAAAGGCACAATAGGCAATAACAATGCAGGCACTTGTGCTGTAAACTAATCATAAATGGAGGTTCTTTGTAAAAAACCAACCCTATCATCCTTGCGTAAATAATAAAAAGTGATTAATATATAATATTGTTTAGAGGACTTACATATAAGGTTAATATAGACAATAAATAAATGAAAGAAGGAATTGGAGAAAAAAAAGTGATTCTTTATTGATATCATAATTTTTTATGAGTTATCGTAGATCTATAAATATTCAAGCGGTGAGACTGGGATAAGATTTCAGTACCGTAAAAAGTATCAGTAATCTTTGATTTGAAGGAAGTTAATTTGGTCATACTGGAGGAAACCATTATAAATGTTTGCTTATGATTACAGACTTTTACGTCAGTTGCCCGATGAAGTTAAGAAAAATTCAACATTCAAAAAGGTAACCAAATAATCTGTGCTTCATAATTGAATAGTAAAAAACATTTTTTTAATTGAACTTTTATAAGCAACAATTCTTGATTATGCTTTTGACCGTTGAGGTGTTCCTTAGCCTGTTAGCAATCCTAGGCGTACAATCAGGTCACGCTTATCATAAAAATATTTAAAAAAAAATTGTCATCGGAATTGAACCAACATATAAAATTCCAACTTCGTAAGATAAGAGGAGGTTCTTATTGACCTTGCAAGTTTTACGTAGACAAAAGATTGCAAAAAGTGTATAGGTATGTAAATATATATTCGGTGGTAATATTAGACATTATACTTAAAGTTAACGCAGCAAAATATTAAAATACGATTTGATTGATATATTAAATTTAGGATAGAATTGCCGCTTTTGTGTGAAAAAGGTTACGGCTCAATTTAATGTCCAATACATTTATAGTAAGAAGATCTAAATCTATTGAATTTATATTACGTTCCGAGGAGAAAAAATCTTAATAATATTAAGAAAATCTTGAATTATTTACCTTTTTATATATTTACATTCATATTCGTTCAGTCTTTAATCAATCGTTTTCGGTTTGAAGTTACTCGATCCTTTAATTTCCCCGTGGATCGTCTGCAGTTATGAACTTCCCACTATGGCAGACGCGTGACGGTGAACTTAGCGGCAAAAAAGTATATGTATAGTAAACCTGAAAATAAGGTCTCTGCATCCTAAGATTGTTTTTATAGAATAAGTAGGCGGATGAGCATATCCCCCACTATACGGTAAGTCGTCACCAACGCCCAAAGACATTGTAAGAAAAGTTGACCATCGCTTACATCGCTAATGCGTTACCAACCTTGGGAACTAAGATGTTATGTTATGATATGTCCCTTCTTGGTTGTAATTATACTGATTCACTCACCCTTCAAACCGAAATACAACAATACCAAATACTGCTAATTTGCGGTAGAATATCTTATGAGTGGGTGGTACCCACCCAGACGAGCTTGCACAAGCCCTCAGTGAACCTATAACGCGTCGTTTGGAGACTGCTCCTATCGACGCGTTATGGGTGATGACCTTGATAAAAATGATGGTCAAGATTGACTGAAACCGAATTTTTTGGATTGTAAATTGGTCTTACTGCGCTCATGCCTACAACCAGTTAAACCGCTGTAGGCTCATCTGGTTGGTACCATCCAAGTATCAGGTATTCTACTAGTAACCATATATAATTTTATACTTTCAATATTTTCAGTTGCTGCTTTAATTTTGTTTTATACTCCCTCTGAAGCTGGCATGCGGGGCTATTTGTACCCTAGTACCTAAAGCCAGCGTTGCCTATGTTTGATAGCGTAGTTAATAGAGATTGATTCGTGCTGTTAGCAGTGCCAATGCATTTGCTTAATGGTCTTCACTTATTATCAGGTGATCTAATTGTTCGTTTTGTATATATATATATATATATATATATATATATATATAACACATTTTTTTATAGAATAGGAAGGCGGACGAGCTTATGGGCCACCTGATGGTAAGTGGTCACCAACGCCCATAGACATTGTCATTGTAAGAAATGTTAACCATCGCTTACATCTCCAATGCGCCACCAACCTTGGGAACTAAGATGTTATGGCCCTTGTGCCTGTAATTACACTGGCTCACTCACTCTTCAAGCCGGAACAAAACAATACCAAGTACTGTTGTTATGCGGTAGAAGATGAGTGGGTGGTACCTACCCAGACGAGCTTGAACAAAGCTCTACCACCAGTAACATATTATTTAGTATGTAGACATATAAATTAATTTACACTTAAATAGTAACCGATTCTATATATATAATATAAGAATGAACACAAATTTTTAAAAAGCGAAACAACTAAGTAACAAAGCACAAGACAAAAGCCTTAGATCAATAGCCTTGTTAGGTATTGATCACCGGTATAAAGTTTTAATATATTAGTTGTTGTATAATGTTTTAATATATCTATTATTTTTCTTAATTTTTGTTAAATGTAGTCTATATATATATATATATAGACTTATTACTATATAGACTAGATATATATATATATGTTTTAATCACAAATGCGCAAATATATATTCGCAAAGTGTCTGGCAGCGGATTTAGACTGAGAGTTGAAGATCGAGCTTAGTGGCGTGCCATTGGAGAGGCCTATGTCCAGCAATGGACAATGAAGGGTGATGAAGAGTGATGAGTGATGTTGATCATGATGATATGTTTATAATTTACCTAACTTAAATGTTTATAATTAGACTATTAGAATATACTATATATTCGGAATGTAGATTCTTCCGAGAATAACCGGTATGTATTTCAAGTTTCTTTTTCCACTAATTAAATTACTTATACATTTAAATCTGCCTGAAAATAACAAATACTAACGCCACATACCAAAGTGGTTGTAAATGATCTTGACCCTTGTCAGGGTCATTAGCTTAACAACCATCGAACAATCAACTATTAGGTATATTTGATTGTTCGATGGTTGTTATTAGCACCTTATCTTATTTTGTGTAACGTTACTGACTGTAGTATATAAATTTCTAAACGACACATATTTATCTATATGCAAAGTATCAGTTATCAAGTGTCGTTTATACGTGTCGTAACTAACGCGTGCTGAAAATGCGATGCTTTCGCAAAGTGGTAGCGATTACTTGAACAATTTTATTTAGTGCTTTTCTCAAGCATCTTTTAGCGTGAGTAAAGAGCTAGTCAAAGTTGTCCAACCGATACTCGATTCTTGTTATATAATTATAAAAAAATATAGACAAAATAACTTAACAGTTAGTAAATGACAATATTTTTACTTTTAAATAAAGTATTTTTATTATAAATAAATTGATTCAGCAATTAAAATTTTTGTTTTAATGACGTTCTTTTTCAAAATATATCTACTTTACTTAAAGAAACGGTAGTAGATTCCCTTGTAAGATGACAATTCAAAAGTGCTTTATAAGATTTTACATTTTCTGTGTAAAAAGTGGTTTATATTTTTTAACAAAGGCCATATTGCTCTTCTTATTTCCTAAAATAAATACAAAATGCGAGCTTTTTTTTATATTGCAGTGGACACGAAAGTCCAATTAACGCGAACATAACAGTTTTAAAACCCATAAATGTAAAGTTTGAAGATAAAATAAGATAGGTTATGTTTTTTTTTTCATCATCAACAAAATACACACTAATACATTGTCATACGGACACACTTATGTAAATGTAGATTATAGTTTCACTGGATGGTATATTAATGAAATTTAATATTGACATTCAAATGAGACATTTTCTGTTTAACTGTACTACAAGAATGTTCGAAATCTGTGCCAAGTTTGAAAAAAATAACTAAAGTGTTTCACGTAGCAATATAAACGGCTTTCAGCGAACAGCGAGCTAATCTGGCACATAATTGAACTAAATGCAGTTTACAAAGCTGCAATCTAAATCCAAAAGTACTAGTTAAAATTGTAGTACAGTAAAAGGCAAGTTTATTTTCCGAAAACGTTTAAAATAAATTATTATTAATCAATTTCTGTGTGAGTCAAATTTAAATCTCGTCACATTGGTTGTCATACTATTAAGATCTAAAGCTAAAACCCGCAATGTACATTGACGTCATTCCAATAACTATATATTAGTGGTTAGAACGCGTGAATCTTAACTAATGATCGTGGGTCCAACCCGGGCAAGCACCACTGAATTTTCATGTGCTTAATATGTGTTTATAATTCATTTCGTGCTTGACGGTGAAGGAAAACATCATGGGAAACCTTCATGTGTTTAATTTCAGTGAAATTCTGCCACATTTGTATTCCACCAACCCGCATTGGAGCAGCGTGGTGGAATAAGCTCTGAACCTTTTCCTCAAAAAAGGAGGCCTAAGCACAGCAGTGGAACATTCACAGGCTGTTAATGTACCGTATAATAAAGTTCAAACTTTCAAAATCGGTCTAGCCGTATTTCAGTAAAATGAACATACGTGAAGTTTGGTAACAATAGTAATAAATAATTCGTGCAAACACCAGTTTTTTTCAAGCTGTATGAAATAAAATTGCCATTTACTGAAACTATGTTATACCCCCATTTTAACGTTATTATTAAAATTTATAGTTTATTTTGAACTAAGTTTTGTCTTTATTAGCGGACTACTTTCAACTTTAAAGTGCAATTAATTATATAGTCAACGGATCCGATACTAAGAGGTTTATTATTAATTACCAATCAATATACTTCGCGCCTGCTCCATACTAAAGTAACAATGGTACATTTATTTCTCATCAGCCCGAGGAGTACCGATAAAGCTCAGTTAAGCAGTACCTTTCAGTGAATATTGTCAATTTGATATGAGTTATCAATTTTTATTTTTTACGTCCGGTCCTTATGGCTCCCAGTCTATCCTGTTTCGATATCTTTATGTAAAGAAAATATCGAGACTCAACTTCGCAACTCGTACCTACGAATGTATTTACGACTTTATATATATTTAATGTGTTGTACAATTAAGGAAATACATTATATGTATGTATTATTTAATATTATGGATTGAAACTAGTGTGGATTAAAAACTACAAAAGTTTATTTATATATTTTTTGAAGTGATATACGTTTTTAAGCACAACCGGTCGGTCGCTCTTCACAATCTGGAAAAGTCGTAATTACGAATAAAATTTGCTTAAGTACCTTAATAACCTGCTAAAGTACTTTAGTAATGAAAACTTGAGTATGTTTACAAGTACCGCTATTCGCGGGCTTAAACATAATGATGTTGTTTCATGTTCATTTGTAAAAAAAATAAGGTTTTTTTTAAATATCATGTAATATGTCTAAGAAATTTTAGCATTATCCCAAGAATTCTTAGCCGCCTAACAATTTAATCTCTCGCAAGTGCTCGTAAACGACATTAGGGGTTATTATAAAAAATTTTATGGTATACAGTCCCCGATAAACGTTTTTTTATACAATGACATAAGGTTTTTATACCAAAATCGTGGACGGAAGAGGTTCTGGAGATGATATATTTTTGACAGTTTCCAGTTTCCCGTTTCATTATTAAAGTATTACGATTATGAAAAAAAAAAAAAAAAATGGCGCAAAAGAAAGAAAGATTTTATATTAATATTTAAAATGAAATAATAAATAGATGTTGTTTGCTAATTTAGTTATAGAAAGTCTCTCTAAACTTACCTTATGATAAGGCATGTAGAATATTACAAGTATGCGAAATATTCCACTGCAGCTTACACGCTTCAATGAAACTTATCAACGTCTTTCCTCAAACTACCCACGTTTTTCTTTTGAAATATGCACAGCCATTTATCGACGTACACGTGTGCCCTTTTTACTTTATAATATTATTGACAATACCATTCATTGTCGTGGCGATTGGTTGGATGGTATGAAAGTTGTACTGCAATGCGAAATGTAATGGTAAACTGTAAACGATGTCGAGTCTATTAATATCAAACAGATACCAATATGCATGTTTATATAAAATATATAATAATATAGAAGATAGAGAATAAACATGTTTTTTTTCAAATAAAGTAAGTTAGTATATCTGCAATGGAGCTGCACTATTGTTTCAAATTCCCGCATGGTTTTTAACCGATTCTCTGATCACAGTTCAATAAAGAAAGCTTGCTTTTGGAACTGCTCCAATATCGACAAAGCATTTTTCAATTTGTAAAAACTTTTGTGAATATAACGCAGTTATGTCAAGATTAGCTTGAAACTATGTAGTTTATACTAGTAAGTATAATATTTTTTTCTAAGCCATAATAAATAAAATATTAAACTAAAATAAACATAAGTTACATTACATTGTATAATGCAAGTTATAGCAAACTCATGTAACTGAAAAAAAAGTTTTTATATTAAATTAAATACGATCATTATATTATTAATCTTAGTAATTTATTCGTAATTCATCTACAAGAAATAAGTAACGTCGACATACATCTTGAGGCTAAATAAATTATTCTAGAGATCAGTACAAAATGAACTTTTTACACGCTTCATCCATTTTACATATTATACATAAACAGGTACTGCGGATTATACAGAGCTGTACTGTCCGCAGTTATTGTCACCTAGCAATGTCCTACAATTTGTTACAAGCAGTACATAACATTGAAAATAGTCAAACTTCTCTTAATCAATGTGTTGATAACGAATCGCTTGGTAAACGCAATATTTTCCAAAAATAATTTTAGTCACATGCATTACCAACGTAATCTTTTGTTTTTGAGAAGTTCTTTTGTAAATACATACGATATAGATAATAACACCCAGACTCAGGACAAACAGACATGTTCATGCACACAAATGTCTGTCCTGGGTGGAAATCGAACCCACAACCTTCGACGTGAAATGCAAGTATCTACCAATCACGCCAACCGGCCTGATATTTCTGTATGCCTGAAATGACCTGAAAGTATTGCATTTTAAGATTTATTCTCCTTTTCTGTCTGCTTTACTATGACAATTCCACTCCCATTTATACAAGGACGCTATCTCGCTAGAAACGGGTCAGTTACATCAGGAACGTCAAGTTACAAAGTTATATTCAACAGGAACTTAAAATCACAAGTTTGATGCTGGGCCGGTTAAGGATTTATTACATTGTTCTGCTGATTAAGATATAGAAATCGGCATATTTAAAGTGTAAGGTTCTACAGATTTTTAATAATTCTTTTGAGATTTTAAGAAAGTAATGGTAATATTAATAATTATTTTGAGATTTTTAGAAAGTAATGGTAATATTTTTAACTAAATTAACACTGGTTGGAAAATATTGAGCGGAAAAAAAACTACGCGATATATAAAAAAGAAACAAAGCACGGAAAAATTGACTCGTTCGATGGTTGCCAGGGTGATTGGAAGAATTGCATATAAAATTGTAATATAATTGTAAAATATTAATTACTAATAAATTATATAACAAGATACGTGTGGAAGAGAATAAAATGTTAAAAGTAAAATGTGAAGGATTGTTTTACTGGGGTATTCTTACAAAAGGTATTAGTTATCACCTCAATAAGTTTTTCTACACTTCGGTAAATAATATTAGATGTCAATAAATTTATTCGCATCGCTTTTTTGCTCCCAGTGAAAAACTTACTGTGCAATTTTGTGACTAATTGTACTAATTGAACAACTTCTATGCAATTTGAACTGATTGGATGATAATGAATTGGTCTCGTCGTTAACGTCGTTTTAATAATTATGTAGAAAGTACGAGAGTTAAGAGAGTAATAAAACACTTGAAAACTTTTTACGAGTCGATGTTAACATTTTTCTTCGACTTTTCTAAATAAATACTTTAAAAGTAATATCTTTATTAACAATAGAATTGTCTAAGAAAATTTATTTTGTGTTATAAAATACTCGTAACGCAAGTTTTTTTATAGTATAGGTTGGCGGACGTGCATATGGGCCACCTGATGGTAAGTGGTCACCAAAGCCCATAGACATTGGCATTGTAAGAAATGTTAACCATTGCTTACATCGCCAATGCGCCACCAACCTTGGGAAGTAAGATGTTATGTCCCATGTGCCTGTAATTACACTGGCTCACTTACCCTTTAAACAGGATATCAACAATAACAAGTACTGCTGTTTTGCGGTTGAATATCTGATGAGTGGGTGGTACTTACCCAGACGGGCTTGCACAAAGCCCTACCACCAATATTAGTAAGTATTAGCATAGAATCATATAACATAGGTTAAATAGAGTGTTAACTTTTTAAAATTCATTTTTATGTACCTAATCATATATTATCGGCTATAAATGTTGTCCTAACAAGCTTAACATGGGTGAGAACGTTACACAGTAAGTCACGTTATCACGTAAATATACGTATGTCATGGATTTAAGTTATAATAATATATAAAATAATTTACTAATACATTAACAACCTACCTTATTTTTAACCTTACCTTATTTACCGATCGCTTTAATTACGAGAAAAAGCAGTTTCAAGTCGTTTCTATATTGTTAAACATGCATTAGGAACATGGAAGGGATAATTAAACAAGTATATTAATCGGTACAAATTATTTTTATTTTCCATTCTTTGTACATAAGTTAAATCGATCAAACCTTTTTAAAGTATATAACTATAAAAATTAATATGATTTATCGTATTTACTTATTATCCTATTATAATTAATAAGCGACCTTAACAACATATATTTCATTTAAATATTGATGAACAGAAGTAAAATATTAATTCCTTTCCTCCATTACGAGTTAATTTACATAGTGATTTTATATAAATAATGAAATATCATCAAAATAAACATATAAAAAAATTCTTATATTATTTAATACTACTCGAACGAGTCACCGCAACTGTCAACTCCCTTTTCCTCATCCACGTGCAGAATAGCATATTACGCCGTTTTCCAGCGTCGTTTTTGTCCAAAACCTCTTTTAGCCAAGCTCCGCCTTAAAAGTCCATCTTTTTTCTCCCATCAAAACCTTCTGTCATTCTTTTTTTTTATTCCCTGAACGTCTATCGACATTCTAAGTTGACGGTTATAATAAAATCTAATGCAAACTATTTAGAAACTAATGACGCCTTTTTTTAAAGGGACGCTTTTGTATTACGCCTCGTAATTCTATCATCCATAAAAGAAAACAGTGAGGGAGTATAGTAACCGGATATTAAAGTGTCTGAATGATTGACTTTTTAAACAGGCGATTGAATAAAGGTAAAGGTATGCAGTCCTCTTATCTAAAATGTCTGCACCAAACCTTCCTTAATGCGTCTTTATATTACAAAAATTCCAAACAAATATTTTAATCTAACAGGTTTTGCTACGCGTACGCATTTAGGATCTTTTATACATATATGTATATACAAATAAAGATTTTCACACCTCGTTATTCGTAACAGCCTGTGAATGTTCCACTGCTGGGCTTAAGACCTCCTCTCCCTTTTTGAGGAGAAGGTTTGGAGCTTATTCCACCACGCTGCTTCAATGCGGGTTGGTGGAATACGCATGTGGCAGAATTTCAGTGAAATTAGACACATGCAGGTTTCCTCACGATGTTTTCCTTAACCGTAAAGCACGAGATGAATTATAATCACAAATTAAGCACATGAAAATTCAGTGGTGCTTGCTCGGGTTTGAATCCACGATCATCGGTTAAGATTCATGCGTTCTTACCACTGGGCCATCTCGGCTTTTCAGCTCCACAACTCGTTACCGGCTTATTCAAATTCATTTCATTTATCCAAAGGTTGTCTGAAAGAGAACGCTTTCGTAGCAATTTCATGTAACTAACTTGACTTTTTGGTAATACTTAATTGATATTATTCTTTTTGTATAGTTTATTTTTAATGATAATGTAATGGATTCAACTATATCTCCAAGACGTTTGAGAAAACGGTGTCATAATGTTTGTTAAACACACTGACTACTGTCGAGATCATTGCTTACTTTGGCTGAGGGCCAGGGGATGGTGTATCTTAATTTGTTCGTGGCTAATGCAGTTTTTATTTCAACCTTTAACAAATACACAATACTTCTTTACTTTGTATCTGTAATAAGAATTTGAAATACATAATAACAATGAAATGGCGTTTGAACTTAGTAATCAAGATTTAGATATTTTTAACAAGGAATAACATCTTGATAAATTTAATCGAATTTCTGACAAGTGTAAAATATGTTTTTATAAAAAAAACCCGATTTGGAAAGGTAATATTTGTAAAATTAGAAAAATAAAATATTTTGTAGAATTTAAGAAAATATATTTATGGTTTGTTTCATCCGCAGCAATTTGGTAAGCGCCAGTAGTGATTCACATCAAGAGAAGCTAAGAAAATCGATAAGATTGTATTCTGTATTCATAGAATGAGTGACAATCATTACACGATAATTTATCCTTGTCAAACACACGTTGATTTAATTAATGAGAACGATATAAATCAACTAAAATCGAGCACGCACTTAATGTATATACATTTATTTGTAGTACTTAGAGAGAACAGAGATGACTTAGTGGTGTGAACACGTGGATGTTCCCGAGAATACATCGTGAGGAACCCTGACGGATGTAATTATTTCACCATCAACCTACATTGGAGAAGCGTGGTGTTTGTGTGAATTTTCCTAAATAGGAAAAAAAGCCTTACACATGTAAGGCTTTTTTTCTGATAAATAGAAACTGTTACTTAACTGCTGCTTACTAAGTTATAGAAAAATTTGTTTCCAAATAAATAACCACAAACATTTCTTAGAAATTAAAATAATTTTCTTACAATTCATCTCAGTTGATTAATGTCCGCTTTTTGAATGCAAGAAAAACAACAATAACGATTATTCATGTTGCATGGCGGAAAGCATTGTATAAATTTTTCAAGAGAAATGTTTTGATCGGTCTCATTTCGTTTAAATTAAAAACATTCATATTATATTACTCTCCGATACTAAAAATAAATAAAGCACAAAATAAGATATATTTTATTTCCATCATTATAACATTTAAATTACATTTTCTTGCTAAAATATAAATAGATCGGTGTTTAAAATAACAATAAACGGTTGATGAAGTTGAGATTTTGCAATTATGTGAAATAACTATTATCTCTCCTCGGGTGTAGGATCGATTCGTACGCCGTCACGGCAAACGGCATTACGCTCTCTCATGTATCCCTCTTAGTATTTACTTCTATAATAATAAAAGTATATTTATTTTATAAAAACTCCATATTTACGCTTCCAATTTATTTCGATATTACACAATTGCCGAACCTCTCTTTACGGCTTCATTTCTTTATCTGGTGATATTCATAAAAACTTTTGTATGCACACAGCAGGATATTTTTGAGGTTATAGGTACACTTTACTTCACCTGTTACTAACATATTTTCGGCTAAGATGTTGTTAAAACTTTCCAAATTATCTTGTGTTTTATAACTAAAAATATAACTTTAATAAATAAAACCCGACTACTAACAAAACGCGATTTGTAAAGTACGGAATAAGAAATACTCTTGTTCGAAATTCTTATCAACTAAACAATTCAATTATTATTTATCATATTATAACAAGTAGATTATTTGTGTATTTCAATTAAAACACAGATATAGTAAAAATTATTTTCTTAAATTACAATAGGTAGTTTATAAACAATGCAGGAACAGATGTACATGCAAACGTACCCTTTTTGGATTCGTTGTAGTTGATTATTTACTCACATATATTTGAACATAACAAATAATTAAATTAATTATTTATAAATATCTATCTGATCTTGATAAATGTCCATGACAGGATTTTCACGGTCTGAGAAGCAATTTGATTAATTTAACCTCCTTCGTTTATCATTCTATATAAAAGATAGATATAATTTGTAGAGGCGTGACACTTTAACTAATTGTTTTAGGATTTATTTGTTTTTTATTTTTTATTTACTATTATTGTTTCGTGGAAATATAAATGAAGTATATTGAAATTACTTATAATATGTTTTTAATTTTTCTATTATTATTGACTTTTGATAAGTTTTTTTTCAACTTAACTGATCGTTCGAAAGCTTTTATATTATTTAAAAGGTAATTAATTTTTTTTTTTAAATTCAAAACGTAGTATTTAATTTTTTTTTAATTTTAATTTAAACCTTAACCCAGCCAATTGCATAAAATTAAACACAATTTTGAACCAATATTGATATAACTTCTAAATACGTAAATGCGATTTAATATGTTAAATTTAAAAACAAAATCACTAAGATAATCTTTAAAATTAATGTTAGTTTCATAATTCAACCCTCAACATTCAACCTTTAACAGAATATCAAGACTGGCATTAAAATCTACGTCGACATTTTATGAAGTTTTTATTAGATTACAGAGCCTTCTACATCTCATCCGGGGGCAGGTAACTCGTTGACAGGGCAATTTGTCTAAAACAATGTAAAACGTAGTTCAACTTTGCAGAAGTTGTAATTATTTTAGAATGGAAACTAGTAGAATGCAACTCAAATGGAATTGAGAAGTGGAAACGTTCGAAAAGGTCATATAAACTGTAGTAGGTACATTTAAAGACATCATCCACGTTATTGTTCATATACGAAATATTAATTAACTGAAAACATTAAACATGGAACGTTAATTTGCAACTGTTTCTGTTATAATAATGGTTTACATTTGGTTAATTTTATATTAAAACTTGAAATACTTTATGTTTTTAATACTGAAAATGAAATTATAATTTATATATCGATAACATAGTCGCTGGTTAAAACACATACTATTAAGTAAGCCAAAGTTGCGTTATCGTTGATCGCGAATGTTTTTGTTTTAAATGAAGCGTCTCGATGACGTCATAACCTAAAGCGGCTTTTATTGTTTTTTTTTTACAATATGTAGGCGGACTGGCAAATCGGGCATACCACCCATATATTATTAGAAATATTAACCTTTCCTTACATTTTCAATACATTTATCTTGGGAAATAAGAAGTTATGTCTCTTGCGCTTGTACATTGGCTACTAACCCTTTAAATCGGAACACAACAATACTGCTGTTGAGCATTATAGCACCTCGTAAATATACTACTACAGAACATACAGTAAAAAATATCCATCTTAACTACTCTAATTCAACACTTAAGTACTCTAGTAAAAAAAAGTTGATCCACAACCCTTCTCTTGACTCTTCTTCATGTTTTG
Source organism: Nymphalis urticae (assembly GCA_905147175.2). Taxonomy (NCBI): domain Eukaryota; kingdom Metazoa; phylum Arthropoda; class Insecta; order Lepidoptera; family Nymphalidae; genus Nymphalis; species Nymphalis urticae. The sequence continues at coordinate 2,781,427 of LR989994.1, read as the reverse complement.
GCCGCAGTCCAGAGCCGCGAGCCACGAGGCCACATCTTATTATAATACTTCTCTACGTTTTTATTTACTTCAATTGTCTTTTGCAGGCTGAATTAAATAAAATAAATCTTTTTGTGCTGTTAAGCTGTTATTCTTGATGTTGAAATGTTATTCTTGATGCTGAATGTCTATTTCGTTTTAAGTAAAACGAGTATATATTAATTAATATACACAATATTACGGGTTATTGTACAAGTTATTCTTATATGAAGCCGAGTATCTTCCATTTTGTATAAATATTATAATATTATACATTTTATCTCATTCAATAGCCATGTTGTAACATAGTTATTGAATGACACTTGTCATTGCGGGTATAGTACGACAATGATCTTTTGGCGCTCGAATGACATTGCCAGGGTAGTTGTAGACTAAGGGTTACCAGTTATATTGCGACTATGAAAATATGACATTTGACAAGATGTTGACATTTAATCCGATTTTAGCTACGCGCGACGTGCCCAAAGACCCTTGTCACACCGATAATAGTGATTCACATTTTTTCATTAGCATCGTGTTCCTAAATGTATTTTGCGTTAATATGGTATATTAGAAATCCTGAGAAACGTCGTTTGTGATTGTAAGTTTAAGATAGGAAAAGTCTTTTCTGCCCCACAAGTCGAAGTGGTACAACACAGGAATTAAAGCATAATGAACCACTGAGAATAATACTTTGTGGTAGGGCTTGTGGAAAGCCATACGAATGCAAACAGCAGTCATTATTTTGAATAAGTGGAATAACATGTGTAACAGCGGTGTATGGAATAATGAGTATTGTTGACTGTATATAAATATTTATTTATATACCTTTCTCTGTTAAATGATAAAAATATATAAGTATATTTTAAAAATCAAAGATTTAATCTTTAAACTTTATATATTTTTGCTATAATAGTTTAATATAAGCTATAGTTTATATTGCGTTTATATAAATGGTTTACATATTCTATATTTAGTTTATTAACGATGCTTTTGACCTTTAACCTCCAGACTCTATATGTATATCTCTGCTTTGCTTTATTAAACTGTTATTTTTAAAATAATATATAAAAAAGTTGTTTTTAGTAAACTGCCAGCAAAATTTTTATATGACTGATCTCTCTTTAAAGATAAACAATCTTTTGGTTTTAATAAGTTTTTTATCTTTATGTACGTTGGATAAAATTAACAATATATTAAATTACAAATAAAAAAAATCATAATAATGTATCGAAATTAACACAATTTCAGCAATGGAAATTAAAACCGAGAGTAAGCAACAATCAACGTTACTCCTACATCAGTAATAATTCATTCTTTGCTTATATTTTACATATATATTTAAAAAAAAAACGCTGCTATAAATAAATACTTATATATCATTACATATAAGTATATTTTTTTGAATTGTTTCATCCATCAGATATGTTCGTAGGTATATAAACCCTACGTCGGCAGGGTTTTATATTAAGCGGAGTGAGAATGAGTAACACAGTGTAACAACAGGCAAGGGACATCTTAGTTTCCATGGTTGGTGCATTGGCAATTTAAGGAATAATTATTATATCTTGCAGCGCTGATATCTATAGGCGTTGGTAACACATTACCATCAAGTGTTCCACTTGTCAGTCAGCCTAACTAATAAAAAAAAATACCTCAATCAAAATAGCACATTACCGTAAATCGGTTTTCAATATTTCACAAGTGAGATATGGATTGAGGTCTTACAGATTACCACTGTTGAAAGCGTGGAAAGTTTTTCTAATACGAAAAGGGAAATATCCCAGGCAGCAGTCTGTCTTTGTTATATTCAGGATTTTTGTTCAAGTAAGAGATATGTAGTTGATACCGTATAAAGAGATCAAAGGCCGTACCATTCACTTGTCAGAAAGTTATGATAGATGTCTGAACGAAATACTAACTAAAGCTATTGTGTTTTTCGGAAATAAGAGATTTGAACTGTATATATACTGCCGTAGAGTTAATAATCGCATAAACTATGAAGAATCTTATTGTATTATTGTTAGGATAGATAATGAATCAGTTATCCCTTTTTGGGGAAACCTTTTATTCTTTGAGAATTTAAAGCAATCTTAGAGGTGTTGATTTACCTTTGATTTTCCATAAAGTTTAAATGTATATTCAAACATATCGAATTGAAAATTCTTTATTTTATTTTCTAATAAATTCTACATATTTTAAGCAATTAAACGATATGCAAATAATGAAATAAGTTCATACTTCGAATACATCATATGAAAACAATTTTCTGTTATTACAAACATCATAAATACTTCCCGTATAGAATAGTAGAAGAATAAACTTATATCACTAAGTTTCCGACTCCGAGAAATCATTGTTTATTTTCTGAGAAAAGTTTTCGATTCCTTAATAAAACTCTGCATTTTTACTACTGCCAAGTAATACATTAAAAGGTATAAGTTTACCTAAACCATTAATAGGAAAATCATACTATTGTGTGTATAAGACAATAACAAAAGCCGAGATTGCCCAGTGGTTAGAACGCGTGAATCTTAACCGATGATCGTGGGTGCATTTTCATGTGCTAGATTTGTGTTTATTATTCATCTCGTGCTTGACGGTATAGGAAAAGGCCTCTTTTCGAGAACGGGGCTTTGAGCGTACTCCTGTTTTAGGTGAATAAACAATTGTCAGAAATTCATCCAATACGCAAAAGTTACCTCACGACGTTTTCCTTCATCAACAAGCAGGAGGTGAGTTATAAATACAAATTAACGTACAGGTGCCGAAACTTAAAACCCCAATCTTCAGTAAAGATTCATACCTTTTAGCCATCTAGGCTATTTCGGCACAATGATGACATGATTGAAGATGGCTAGCAATTGCCAGGCAAGCATAACACTGTTAGCTAATAATAATTATTGGATACAATTATTTTATATTGATAATACGATGTCAAACATTGCTCACAAAGACAAAAAAAAACGCGATTCGATGAATGGTACGGACACGCATACAGGACAAAAAGTAACATATAGTCGAGTGAGTATTCGTTGCTTTTCATTCAGGATATATAGTTTTTTGGAATACATATGATATATCAGATTTAATGGTTTTTTTTTAAATAAAATAGGTTGGCGGTCGGGTAAATTGGCCACCGATGGTGAGCTGTGACTATCGCTATTATATCGGAAATATTTTACTACTTGTATTTCGAAAATTAAAAATACTTTTTATTTTAAATCCATATAACAATTAACAGGCTAATAATAATAATAATAATCGATTAACAGGCTAGTCATCAATTTAATTTTAGGTTGTAGTTATTTCGATAATCTGCGGAATAACAGGTTAAAAAAGTATAGTTTAGTTTTAAGTTAAAAATAATATTAGGAATCTTTTTTTTAAAAAGGCAGCATTTTTTTATTTCAAGATTTTATTCCAGAAGAGTATTAGGAATTATCAAACTTATCTGGAACTACTGTAAATATCGAATATTAATTTACCTGCAAAATATATTTTTCAATCAACTTTTTAGGTATCGCTAGATATAAACATTGAAAAAAATATTACGTTTTTTAAAACACATCCGCTTCTAAATGGAACTCTCATTTTATCTTATCTTTTGGAATATTATCTGTTTAGTCTATAGGCATATGTATCGCGGGTATTAAAGACTTATATCATATATTGTTAGGTGGACCTGTAGGGGTAACTTGAATCGAATTAATTTACAACAAAAAAAAATTTCTTCAGCTAGCATTGAAGTCGTTCTTTTTTTAAAAGCAGCAAATTCTTTTAAACTTTCTTAGCGGTAAAAATAAAAGATTCGCACAAAAGAAAAACTCGCTTGAGTCATTTCCTTAAAGTTTAAATATTTCTCCTTCATATACCCCGACTACACGAGCGTGCCGCAGCCATTGAAAAGTTAAATGGATTTCTTTTCACATTTCATAATAAATAAAATGTAACTATTCATCTATTTTATTAAAATTATAATAATTAATAAAAATAATCTATCAACTAAGGTATTCAAGTCGTAAGTCTGATTTTTAGAGATAAGGATTCTAGCCTGGATTTTACATTTCTAAATTAAGAATCTGAAGTTTATATATTTTCAGTTTTCAGTTTTGTTTGCAGATTTATTAACTGCCTGTACATATCATCTTATTGTGGTGAGATCACATGCTGGCCTAAGGTTTATTTGAAAATAGGTTTTCAAGTAAAAAAACATATGATACAATCGTGATTTTCATACGACACATCGTGAGAAAATCACGATTTTTCTGTTCATCGCCGAGCACAAAATTAATTAAAAACACAAATAAAGTACATTTCGGGTTTGAAACTACAATCTTCGGTGTTATTTATGTAATTTAACGCAGTGGTTAGATAGCTTAACAATTTGGCATGAATTGCCTATTTTTGTAAGTGGTAATTTATTAAAACATGTTCGTGGAAGTAATATCTTTAAAATATAAACATTCCTCCTAAAATCGTTTTTATTTTACTTAGTAAAATACCAGCTATTACTATCTTTTCTTAAATTTTCGTTCTGTAGAACTATGCTGTAAGAACCAACTCGAAACTCGTATTATGTTTTACGCTGATGTGATATTTTGGCTGCCTTATATTCCCATACCTCAGATTAAGCTGATACTTTGGTGAGCTTTACAGTTGTTGTTGGCGCGTACTAAACGTTTCCCTGCCTTTGATTTTTATATTATCAATAGTTGGTACGTAGTTAATAGTTTTTTTCTATACAATTATAATAAAGATTCATTGCAAGTCGTGAATTATAAAATTATTTGATTTTGAATATATATCTAATGTATAAATTCTATATATATGGTTGTAATATGAAAATGTAACTATGAGTTTCTCGCTTTCGCTGCTTATTCGCGTTAGAATCTACATTTTAATTCGGTATTAGATTCTAGTTTGATCTTTGTTTGATTGATATAATATAAATCTTGTTTAATTTATTAAAAATAACTAAAAACCTTTCAACAAAATGTTTCAACAAAAATAACAAAACAAATTCTGATTTTAATTTTAAATGATGAAACGCAAATGTTTTTTTCATATATAATAGTACATATAGCAATAGTTACATTTTTATTTTTATTCATACTCACGAAAAGCACATTAATGCCAGCATTTTATAATTTGTTAGAGTTGGCTTAACCATAAAATGTTGAAGCTTGCATTAGTCCAAATATCATTTATACAAGAGAAATATATTTGACACTTTTTATGTGGAAAATTTACATTATTATACATATTATTAAGTATTTTTGTTGCGTAAAAATAACAGATTTCAAAATTTAATAATATATCTAAATGTTTGGTTTTAATTATATATTCATTATTTATTACATTTTCATGTTATTTGTGTTAAGTTTGCTTAGAGGAGATCGCTCATTTAGCAATAAAATTGTCTTATGGATCTCTTCCCGTGGAAGGAATATCACTTCTATGGGAAAAGATTCATGGGTGTCGTTAGAGGCGACTGAGAAAGTGGAACAATCGGATAGGCAGCAATAGCCTTAGGAAAAATAAAGCCCATCAACAAGTGTGCTCGTCAACAAGTTCAACACAGCGATCACCCGCCCATATTGATGAGAGATACCTGCATCGCAACTGGAATAATTATTATAAAATGAACAACATTTGGCATTTTTATTTTTTTCGGCGAATGCGTCTTATCGGTTGATGTCATCCTTCCATCCATCGGGTGTAGTCATCTAACAAGAAGCATTGGGCTGGTAAAACATATCGATGGACTGATGAACCGACTTATGATGGAGGATTAATGTCCGCTTTTTGAATGCAAGAAAAACAACAATAACGATTATTCATGTTGCATGGCGGAAAGCATTGTATAAATTTTTCAAGAGAAATGTTTTGATCGGTCTCATTTCGTTTAAATTAAAAACATTCATATTATATTGCTCTCCGATACTAAAAATAAATAAAACACAAAATAAGATATATTTAATTTCCATCATTATAACATTTAAATTACATTTTCTTGCTAAAATATAAATAGATCGGCGTTTAAAATAACAATAAACAGTTGATGAAGTTGAGATTTTGCAATTATGTGAAATAACTATTATCTCTCCTCGGGTGTAGGATCGATTCGTACGCCGTCACGGCAAACGGCATTACGCTCTCTCATGTATCCCTCTTAGTATTTACTTCATTGCTATATATTTTAATAATTATAATAAAAGTATATTTATTTTTTAAAAACTCCATATTTACTCTTCCAATTTATTTCGATATTACACATCTGCCGAACCTCTCTTTACGGCTTCATTTCTTTATCTGGTGATATTCATAAAAACTTTTGTACATACCATGCAGGATATTTTTGAGGTTATAGGTACACTTTACTTCACCTGTTACTAACATATTTTCGGCTAAGATGTTGTTAAAACTTTCCAAATTCTCTTGTGTTTTATAACTAAAAATATAACTTTAATAAATAAAACCCGACTACTAACAAAACGCGATTTGTAAAGTACGGAATAAGAAATACTCTTGTTCGAAATTCTTATCAACTAAACAATTCAATTATTATTTATCATATTATAACAAGTAGATTATTTGTGTATTTCAATTAAAACACAGATATAGTAAAAATTATTTTCTTAAATTACAATAGGTAGTTTATAAACAATGCAGGAACAGATGTACATGCAAACGTACCCTTTTTGGATTCGTTGTAGTTGATTATTTACTCACATATATTTGAACATAACAAATAATTAAATTAATTATTTATAAATATCTATCTGATCTTGATAAATGTCCATGACAGGATTTTCACGGTCTGAGAAGCAATTTGATTAATTTAACCTCCTTCGTTTATCATTCTATATAAAAGATAGATATAATTTGTAGAGGCGTGACACTTTAACTAATTGTTTTAGGATTTATTTGTTTTTTATTTTTTATTTACTATTATTGTTTCGTGGAAATATAAATGAAGTATATTGAAATTACTTATAATATGTTTTTAATTTTTCTATTATTATTGACTTTTGATAAGTTTTTTTTCAACTTAACTGATCGTTCGAAAGCTTTTATATTATTTAAAAGGTAATTAATTTTTTTTTTAAATTCAAAACGTAGTATTTAATTTTTTTTTTAATTTTAATTTAAACCTTAACCCAGCCAATTGCATAAAATTAAACACAATTTTGAACCAATATTGATATAACTTCTAAATACGTAAATGCGATTTAATATGTTAAATTTAAAAACAAAATCACTAAGATAATCTTTAAAATTAATGTTAGTTTTATAATTCAACCCTCAACATTCAACCTTTAACAGAATATCAAGACTGGCATTAAAATCTACGTCGACATTTTATGAAGTTTTTATTAGATTACAGAGCCTTCTACATCTCATCCGGGGGCAGGTAACTCGTTGACAGGGCAATTTGTCTAAAACAATGTAAAACGTAGCTCAACTTTGCAGAAGTTGTAATTATTTTAGAATGAAAACTAGTAGAATGCAACTCAAATGGAATTGAGAAGTGGAAACGTTCGAAAAGGTCATATAAACTGTAGTAGGTACATTTAAAGACATCATCCACGTTATTGTTCATATACGAAATTTTAATTAACTGAAAACATTACACATGGAACGTTAATTTGCAACTGTTTCTGTTATAATAATGGTTTACATTTGGTTAATTTTATATTAAAACTTAAAATACTTTATGTTTTTAATACTGAAAATGAAATTATAATTTGCATATCGATGACATAGTCGCTGGTTAAAATACACATCATTAAGTAAGCCAAAGTTGCGTTATCGTTGATTGCAATTGTTATTGTCTTAAATGAAGCGTCTCGATGACGTCATAACCTAAAGCGGCTTTTATTGTTTTTTACAATATGTAGGTGGACTGGCAAATCCGTTGGCACCCATATAAATTAGCGTTAATAGAAATATTAACCTTTCCTTACATTTGCAATACATCTATCTTGGAAAATAAGAAGTTATGTATTTTGCGCTTGTACACTGGCTCACTAACCCTTTAAATCGGAACACAACAATACTAAATACTGCTGTTGAGCGTTATAGCACCTCGTAAATATACTACTACAGAACATACAGTAAAAAATATCCATCTTAACTACTCTAATTCAACACTTAAGTACTCTAGTAAAAAAAAGTTTATCCACAACCCTTCTCTTGACTCTTCTTCATGTTTTGGCCGCAGTCCAGAGTCGCAAGCCACGAGGCCACATCTTATTATAATACTTCTCTACGTTTTTATTTACTTCGATTGTCTTTTGCAGGCTGAACTACATGAAATAAATCTTTTTGTGCCTGTTAGGCTGTTATTCTTGATGTTGAAATGTTATTCTTGACGCTGAATGTCTATTTCGTTTTAAGTAAAACGAGTATATATTAATTAATATACACAATATTACGGGTTATTGTATAAGTTATTATTGTATTTTATTATATGAAGCTGCCGAGTATCTTCCATTTGGTACAAATATTATAATTTTATACATTTTTTATCTCTTTCAATAGCCATGTTACTACATGGTTATTGAATGGCACTCGTCATTGCGGGTATAGTACGACAATGATCTTTTGGCGCTCGAATGACATTGCCAGGGTAGTTGTAGACTAAAGGTTACCAGTTATATTGCGACTATGAAAATATGACATTTGACAAGATGTTGACATTAAATCCGATTTTAGCTACGCGCGACGTGCCCAAAGACCCTTGTCACACCGATAATAGTGATTCACATTTTTTCATTAGCATCGTGTTCCTAAATGTATTTTGCGTTAATATGGTATATTAGAAATCCTGAGAAACGTCGTTTTATTTCTGATTGTAAGGTTTAGATAGAAAAAGTCTTTTGTGCCCCACAAGTCGAAGTGGTTCAACACAGGAATTAAAGCATAATGAACCATTGAGAATAATACTTTGTGGTAGGGCTTGTGGAAAGCCATACGAATGCAAACAGCAGTCATTATTTTGAATAAGTGGAATAACATATGTAACGGCGGTGTATGGAATAATGAGTATTGTTGACTGTATATAAATATTTATTTATATACCTTTCTGTGTTAAATGATAAAAATATATAAGTATATTTTAAAAATCAAAGATTTAATCTTTAAACTTTATATATTTTTGCTATAATAGTTTAATATAAGCTATAGTTTATATTGCGTTTATATAAACGATATACATAGTCTATATTTCATTTATTAACGATGCTTTTGACCTTTAACCTCCAGACTCTATATATCTCTGCTTTGCTTTATTAAACTGTTATTTTTAAAATAATATATAAAAAAGTTGTTTTTAGTAAACTGCCAGCAAAATTTTTATATGACTGATCTCTCTTTAAAGATAAACAATCCTTTGGTTTTAATAAGTTTTTTATCTTTATGTACGTAGGATAAAATTAACAATTTATTAAATTACAAATAAAAAAAGTCATAATAATGTATCGAAATGCACACAATTTCAGCAATAGAAATTAAAACCTCGAGAGTAAGCAACATTCAACGGTACTCCTACATCAGTAATAATTCATTCTTTGCTTATATTTTACATATATATTAAAAAAAAAAACGCTGCTATAAATAAATACTTATATATCATTACATATAAGTATATTTTTTTGAATTGTTTCATCCATCAGATACGTTCGTAGGTATATAAACCCTACGTCGGCAGGGTTTTATATTAAGCGGAGTGAGAATGAGTAACACAGTGTAACAACAGGCAAGGGACATCTTAGTTTCCATGGTTGGTGCATTGGCAATTTAAGGAATAATTATTATATCTTGCAGCGCTGATATCTATAGGCGTTGGTAACACATTACCATCAAGTGGTCCACTTGTCAGTCAGCCTAACTAATAAAAAAAATACCTCAATCAAAATAGCACATTACCGTAAATCGGTTTTCAATATTTCACAAGTGAGATATGGATTGAGGTCTTACAGATTACCACTGTTGAAATCGTGAAAAGTTTTTCTAATACGAAAAGGGATATATCCCAGCAGTCTATCTTTGTTATATTCAGGATTTTTGTTCAAGTAAGAGATATGTAGTTGATACCGTATAAAGAGATCAAAGGCCGTACCATTCACTTGTCAGAAAGTTATGATAGATGTCTGAACGAAATACTAACTAAAGCTATTGTGTTTTTCGGAAATAAGAGATTTGAACTGTATATATACTGCCGTAGAGTTAATAATCGCATAAACTATGAAGAATCTTATTGTTTTATTGTATGGATAGATAATGAATCAGTTATCCCTTTTTGGGGAAACCTTTTATTCTTTTAGAATTTAAAGCAATCTTAGAGGTGTTGATTTACCTTTGATTTTCCATAAAGTTTAAATGTATATTCAAACATATCGAATTGAAAATTCTTTATTTTATTTTCTAATAAATTCTACGTATTTTAAGCAATTAAACGATATGCAAATAATGAAATAAGTTCATACTTCGAATACATCATATGAACAATTTTCTGTTATTACAAACATCATAAATACTTCCCGTATAGAATAGTAGAAGAATAAACTTATATCACGAAGTTTCCGACTCCGAGAAATCATTGTTTATTTTCTGAGAAAAGTTTTCGATTCCTTAATAAAACTCTGCATTTTTACTACTGCCAAGTAATAAAAAAAAGGTATAAGTTTACCTAAACCATTAATAGGAAAATCATACTATTGTGTGTATAAGACAATAACAAAAGCCGAGATTTCCCAGTGGTTACAACGCGTGAATCTTAACCGATGATCGTGGGTGCATTTTCATGTGCTAGATTTGTGTTTATTATTCATCTCGTGCTTGACGGTATAGGAAAAGGCCTCCTTTCGAGAACGGGGCTTGGAGCGTACTCCTGTTTTAGGTGAATAAACAATTGTCAGAAATTCATCCAATACGCAAAAGTTACCTCACGGCGTTTTCCTTCATCAACAAGCACGAGGTGAGTTATAAATACAAATTAACGTACAGGTGCCCGAGCTTAAAACCGCAATCTTCAGTTCAGATTCATATCTTTTAGCCATCTAGGCTATTTCGGCACATGATGACATGATTGAAGATGACTAGGAATTGCCAGGCAAGCATAACACTGTTAGCTAATAATAATTGCTCACAAAGACAAAAAAAAACGCGATTCGATGAATGGTACGGACACGCATACAGGACAAAAAGTAACATATAGTCGAGTGAGTATTCCTTGCCTTTCATTCGGGTTATATAGTTTTTTGGAATACATATGATATATCAGATTTAATGTTTTTTTTTTTAAAATTAAAATAGGTTGGCGGTCGGGTAAATTGGCCACCGATGGTGAGCTGTGACTGTCGCTATTATATCGGAAATATAATAATCGGCATTACATTACTATTTGTATTTCGAAAATTAATAATGACTTTTTATTTTAAATCCATATAACAATTAACAGGCTAATAATAATAATAATAACAGGGTAGTCATCAATTTAATTTTAGGTTGTAGTTATTTCGATAATCTGCGGAATAACAGGTTAAAAAAGTATAGTTTAGTTTTAAGTTAAAAATAATATTAGGAATCTTTTTTTATTCTTTAGGTATTATCAAACTTATCTGGAACTACTATAAATATCGAATATTAATTTACCTTAATAATATATTTTTAAGCATTTTTTTAGGTATCGCTAGTTTCAATGTTTATAAACATTGAAAAAAATATTACGTTTTTTAAAACACATCCGCTTCTAAATGGAGCTCTCATTTTATCTTATCTTTTGGAATATTATCTGTTTAGTCTATAGGCATACGTATCGCGGTATTAAAGACTTGTATTATATATTGTTAGGTGGAGCTGTACGGGTAACTTGAACTGAATTAATTTACAACAAAAAAAATTTCTTCTGCTAGCAGTGAAGTCGTTCTTTTTTTAAAAGCAGCAAATTCTTTTAAACTTTCTTAGCGGTAAAAATAAAAGATTCGCACAAAAGAAAAACTCGCTTGAGTCATTTCCTTAAAGTTTAAATATTTCTCCTTCTATACCCCGACTACACGAGCGTGCCGCAGCCATTGAAAAGTTAAATGGATTTCTTTTCACATTTCATAATAAATAAAATGTAACTATTCATCTATTTTATTAAAATTATAATAATTAATAAAAATAAACTGTCAAATAATAATAATTAAAATAATAATTCAAATCGTAAGTAATGAAGTTAGGATTGTGATTTTTAGAGATAAGGATTCTAGCCTGGATTTTACATTCCTAAATTAAGAATCTGAAGTTTATATATTTTCAGTTTTCAGTTTTGTTTGCAGATTTATTAACTGCCTGTACATATCATCTTATTGTGGTGAGATCATATGCTGGCCTAAGATTTATTTGAAAGTAGGTTTTCAATTAAAAAACATATGATACAATCGTGATTTTCATACGACACATCGTGAGAAAATCACGATTTTTCTGTTCATCGCCGAGCACAAAATTAATTAAAAACACAAATAAAGTACATTTCGGGTTTGAAACTACAATCTTCGGTGTTATTTATGTAATTTAACGCAGTGGTTAGATAGCTTAACAATTTGGCATGAATTGCCTATTTTTGTAAGTGGTAATTTATTAAAACATGTTCGTGGAAGTAATATCTTTAAAATATAAACATTCCTCCTAAAATCGTTTTTATTTTACTTAGTAAAATACCAGCTATTACTATCTTTTCTTAAATTTTCGTTCTGTAGAACTATTATGTAAGAACAAACTCGAAACTCTTATTATGTTTTACGCTGATGTGATATTTTGGCTGCCTTATATTCCCATACCTCAGATTAAGCTGACACTTTGGTGAGCTTTACAGTTGTTGTTGGCGCGTACTAAACGTTTCCCTGGCTTTGATTTTTATATTATCAATAGTTGGTACGTAGTTAATAGTTTTTTTGTATACAATTATAATAAAGATTCATTGCAAGTCGTGAAATATAAAATTATTTGATTTTGAATATATATCTAATGTATAAATTCTATATATATGGTTATAATATGAAAATGTAACTATGAGTTTCTCGCTTTCGCTTCTTATTCTCGTTAGAATCTATGAACATTTTAATTCGGTATTAGATTCTAGTTTGATCTTTGTTTGATTGATATAATATAAATTTTGTTTAATTAATTAAAAATAACTAAAAACCTTTCAACAAAATGTTTTCAAAAACAAAACAAATTTTGATTTTAATTTTAAACGATGAAACGCAAATGTTTTTTTCATATAACAGCAATAGTTACATTTTTATTTTTATTCATACTCACGAAAAGCACATTAATGCCAGCATTTTGTAATTTGTTAGAGTTGGCTTAACCATAAAATGTTGAAGCTTGCATTAGTCCAAATATCATTTATATAAGAGAAATATATTTGACACTTTTTACGTGGAAAATTTAATGTATTATACATATTATTAAGTATTTTTGTTGTGTAAAAATAACAGATTTCAAAGTTTAATAATATACCTAAATGTTTGGTTTTAATTATATATTCATTATTTATTACATTTTCATGTCCTTTATGTTAAGTATGCTTGGAGGAGATCGCTTATTTAGCAATAAAATTGTCTTATGGATCTCTTTCCGTGGAAGGAATATCACTTCTATGGGAAAAGATTCATGGGTGTCGTTAGAGGCGACTGATAAAGTGGAACAATCGGATAGGCAGCAGCCTTAGGAAAAATAAAGCCCATCAACAAGTGTGCTCGTCAACAAGTTCAACACAGCGATCATCCGCTCATATTGATGAGAGATGCCTGCATCGCAACTGGAATAATTATTATAAAATGAACAACATTTGGCATTTTTATTTTTTTGCATGCGTCTTATCGGTTGATGTCATCCTTCCATCCATCGGGTGAAGTCATCCAACGTAGGCAACGTTTCGCCACTAGCAGCGGAACTAGTTTAGAATAAGCATTGGGCTGGTAAAACATATCGATGGATTGATGAACCGACTTATGATGGAGACCGCAAGTCAGCAGATGCAGTGTGGTGAACTATCTCAAAACATCTTATTCGTTATTGTAGAATTATGTTTTATTTAAAAAAAAAAAACTTGGGGTTTTTGTTCTATAGGTAAAGAACTTCGAAATAATGATATTTTTCTTAATATTTAGAGCTTTATAACCAAAAAATAAACATTGCTTTACAAAATTAACTTAACTAATTAATCGAATAAATTTTAATTAAGAAAATAAATGATTCTGTCAAATTTTGTAAAACAATATGAAGAAACAAAAAAAAAAGATTTTAGCATATCATTTTTGAAACTTTCTCTTTCAAAAAGACACTTTAATTTGAACACATTCTAACATTTACTACTTGTTTATCTATTAAATGCATATTACAATTATATAATAACAAAAAATAAAATTAAAATAAATATCGCACATTTTTAATTGCTCAAAACAAAGTGAATATTCCATAGACGAGTCGCCTACGCGTGAACTTACTTAAAATAATGCGTTTGAAAGGATGCAGGCATAAATATAATTTGATATTCAATAACAGCTACACTGCTATTGTATTTTGTCACATTATAATTAAAGTATGCATTAAATACAACAAGAACAAGTAATCGTATATAATTTCATGAAACGAAATTATATATGATTACACACAGTCGAATACTTGGAAAGAAAAAGAAATTAATGTATAATGAAAAGAAGAAAGTATTTTTATATGTTTTTCTCATTAATTGCTTTATTCTTTGATTTCTTATTAGTTGTATTTTAAAAACTGTAAAAAGCTTTTGTATAAATACCAGACAATTCTTTTATAAAGTTTTGTGCACAATCATACCATAAAATTATTCTTTCGCGTTTGAGTCGAAGAAACTTTTACTTTTATTAGTCGTTCGAATACGAGTATTAACGTTTTGATTTCGATGTAAAAATAGTATTTACTATCACGTGTGACTGAAATTTGTATATTCTTTGGATAAAATCGATTAAATTTGTAGACTCAGCTATGTAATGATAGAAAATTACTCAATTTCTTTTATAATATTTATATCAATGTTCAATATTCACGTATTACAATATAGATTTATTCATAGGATGTATTAGAATTTGATTTAACTAGAATGGCAGGTGCTCGACCAATAATTTATGTATGAGAAATTATGCAATTACAATGTCCGATGGGATTTCCCGTCGGTAACGTCTCAGGTATTTTCAAACTTTTATCCCTTGTTTAACCTCCTTAGGGACTGAACTTACGAAAATCTTTCGCAGTGCCCACCTACGTTACATAAAGAGCTTCTGGACGAAAATTCATTATTCTTGACGCACCGGCTTTACTTAGCGTTGTATGTCTATCACTTTTAAGTAGATTTCTAAGTTTGGCAGCTTTGCTTTTTATAATAATTAACATGGTGACGAAATGCAAATGTTAATACAAATAACCTGAAATTTATATAAACATTTTTATGAAAAACGAATACTTCATTACTAAAATGTTTTAAATATGACGTGATAACTACAATTTCTAAAAAGTGTAAAAGCATAATTGCTTTCCCTTATACTATAATTATTTATATAATCAGCATAATTTGCAAATTCTTTATATGTAGAAAGTAATTGACTGAGAGCCAGCGATAGGCAGACTTACGGTATGTTAGCAAACACCATATTGATGAAATTTCATCTGTCGTAGGTTAAATGGGGAGTGAATCCCCGTCGACTGTTCCTTTTGGCGTGTCCAGAACGTCAAAAAACTTCAAAAGTTCGAAATTTTATAAAAAAAATACATTATTCTATACATTATTTATTATACATATATATTTGAAGCAGCAGATACATAGGTCAGTTCAAACATGCGGGCAGACGATATAATGTTTTCTCTGTTGTAACTAATATATGAAATATATAAGGACGAGGGAAATGAAACGCTCGAATGTTGATATAAGACTACCGTATTATCGTTACTGGTGTGGGTTTTATATTATGATGGCACTAAACATGTGTATATCTAGATAGATACCACACCTTCCCTCTCAAAGAAAAAAAAAAGAAATGCATATATTTCTTTTTTTTATGTTAAAACAGTATTTAAATCATCATATTATTGACATAGGTACAACATTAAAGAAATCATAAAAAAACTTAAGACTATTATTATAATTACAAAAAAAAAAAAAATTAACTACAATGTGTATACATAACATATTATAATTTTTTACGTATATTTTAAGGGTAATACAATTTCGTTCGATTTTTGTGAATCACATAATTTTTTCCATCTTTCAATATTTCAACATTTGGTGAACAATCTTTAATAACTAAATATGGACCGGAATAAATTGCGCTGAGTTTGTTGCCCGTTTCTTCTTTAACTAATATCAAATCATTGATTTTAAAAGTTATAGGGTTCATTTTAGTATCATATTTTGATTTTCGAACAATTTTACTATTTATAAGATTTTCTCTTGCTTCTTTTTGTGAGGTTTGTAGGCGATATTTTAATTCTAATGGATAATCATCGTAATTATAGAGGGGTTCTACGGTTTTTGTTAAGTTACTAGGTAAAGTACATTTTTTGCCATAAACTAACTCGAGTGGGGTATATTTTGTTTCACGGTGAACGGAAGTATTATACGAGAAACACCAAAAGGGTAGCCAGGAACTCCAAGACTCGGAGTGGTTGTCAGTCTGTATGCGTAAAAATGCTCCTAAACTCTTATGGGAATTTTCTAAAGCGCCGATGCTCTCATGATGGTATGCTGTGGAATTTAATTTTTTAATTTTTAATAAACTACATACCTCTTTCATTACTGTGGACATAAACTCGGTACCTCGATCTGTGGCTATTTCCTTGGGTATTCCATGTCGAAGAATGAAGTTATTTACGAATGCCTGTGCAACTTCAACTGAACTCTTAGAAACTAACGGATATGCTTCTACGTATTTAGATAACTCACATTGGAGTGTTAATATATATGAATAATTATTACTATCTCTATCTAAAGGTCCTACAATATCTAAGAAAATTTTTTCGAAGGGAGTTTGAGCTGTAGACGTTACAGTCATAGGCTCCCTAACGGGTATAGAATACTTTTGTTTCTGGCATTTGTCACAGCGTCTCACAAATGCTGTTATATCTCGTTCGATACCTGGCCAAAAGTAATATTTTTTAATGTTATTCAACATCCTCTTAATACCCGCATGGCCACTAGTGGGGAGGAGATGAAAATCATTTAATATTACTCTTTGGTCGTCTTTGTTGTCAATTCTTTCAATTTCATTTAACACAATAATTCTTGGACCGGGCCAATTTTCAATACTTTTAATTTCATTTATTACTTGCTCTATAAATTTATTTTTTTCTTTACATTTCATGAAGTATACTTCGTTAATATTTTTTTTTTTACAAAAATCAGACAGCTCCCTCACAAATTCGCCTCGCGATAATTGTGATCGAATAGCTGGATTTATATAAATTGTCATTTTCTTTAAAACATATATAAAAGTTCTAGATTCGCATGCGATTTCATTGTCCTTTCGTAATTTTTGTAAATTACTTTTGTTGATAAATCTTAATTCTATCGATATCTTCGGTTTGTTGTGTACCTCTACTACTCTTGGGTGATCAAGCCAATCGTCAGTATTCACACTATCACACAAAGAATCATTGTTCATCCCTGACATACTATGTTCCTCTTCCATCCTTTTCTTCTGAGCTCTAGTCAACACATTCAAACTACACTCACTCATATCTTTTAAGTCTTTTGATGTAATACGTATTCTAGATAAAGCATCTGCGGCGGAATTTTCACTTCCTCTTACATACTCTACTATATAATCGTATTCTTCGAGCGCAAGTCTAAATTTCAATAACCTACTCGAAGGATCTTTCATGTTAAAAAGATAAATGAGAGGTTTGTGGTCCGTATAAATTTTGAAAGAACGTCCGTATAAATAAGGCCGGAAGTGTTTAACAGCCCATACAATCGCTAATAATTCTTTTTCGATTGTTGGGTAGTTTTTCTCCGCTCTATTTAAAGTTCGGCTAGCATATGCTATAGGTTTACCATTTTTATTGGACAGTACGGCTCCTATAGCATAACCTGATGCATCCGTTTGAACTATAAATTGGTTACTTTCAGAAAAATCTGGGTATTGCAGTAACGGAGGTGACATCATATCTTGTTTTAATGAATTAAATGAATGTTGACACTCGTCACTCCAATGAAATTGTACATTTTTACGGCATAATTTATTTAAATAAAAAGCTTTCTCTGCAAAATTTGGAATAAATTTACGATAAAAGTTCGCGAATGCTACAAAGCGTTTTAACTCGTCTGTATTCGTAGGAATAGGGTAATTTTGTAAGACTTTGATTTTTTCAGGATCCGGTAAAACACCATCTCCAGATACAACATGACCCAAATACAGTAATTCCTTTTTTAAAAATGTACACTTATCGGGGTTTAGCTTTAAATTAACTTGTTTTAATCGTTCAAATACTTCCGTTAAATTTTTATTGTGATCTGCTAAATTTCTACCAAAAATTATGATGTCATCAAGGTAAATAAAACATTTTTCAAATGTTAAGCCTGCCATAGCCATATTCATCATTCTAGAGAAAGAGCTGGGAGTGGTTTTACGACCCATTGGCATTCTGGTCATCTGGTATTGACCAGAACAGAATGCTGTATACCTACGGCTATTTGGATCTAATTCTACATTATAGAAACCTTGATTTAAGTCTAAATGTGTATAATATATACAACCTGAAAGAGAGTCGAGTATTTCTGTAATATTCGGCAAAGGAAACTTATCATCAACTATGGAATTATTTAATTTACGATAATCGATTACTAATCTCCATTTTTTATCGTTACTTTCCGATTTTTTAGGTACTAGTAGAATGGGACTTGACCATTCACTCTTACAAGGTTCAATAATTCCTTGATTTAACATTTTATCTAATTGCCTTTTTATTTCTACTTTTTGAGAATGGGGTAATCTGTATGGTTTTACATAGACTGGATCTACATTGGGTTTTAATGTAATTGTATGTTTATAGATATCAGTCACAGTCAAGTCGTCTCCGGGTAAATAAAAGATATCACAGTATTTCGCACATATGTTTTCGATTGATACCTGTTCTTCCCCCTTTAGATATTCGTGTAATTTTAAAATAGAAAATAATTCTTTTACGCGTTCCGAATTCTTATTCGATTTTCCAAACATACATATATTATACTCACTCGCACTATAAATGTTAGGGCTTACGTCACCCAAACAAAAATCTCTGTCGGTTGTATTTATTATTCGAATCGGTATTTTCCCTCTAATTGGACTTACTAACATACTGGCTAAGTAAACACCTTCCGATAACTCTTTCGAACATACCACACAATCATCTTTCATATCAGTATTTATAAAATGTATAGATTCCGATCGCGACGGAATATACAAAACCTCATTATTAATATTACTAAAAGTAGGTAAATAAATTCGATCATTATTTGAATTAATCAATGAAAAATAATTGTTTTCATAATCAATTATCGCCGCATACTTTTTGCAAAAGTCATCGCCAATTATAACAGGAACTTTAGTAGGTAGAGTATCAAATACAAAGAATTTATGTTTAATAGATCCTTGGGGCACTTCCAAATTAAGAAAGACATATCCGATTGCTTCAACACTACCTCCAATTCCGCTAAACTCAAATTTCTCTTTATGGAATGGAATGTTATAAGTATAAACAAGTTTCGATTCTAGCGCGGAAATTGATGCGCCGGTGTCAATTAAACAATGTGAAGTAAAACAATTGTTAAAAGTAAATTGAACTAAACGCGAATGATTATTACATGAAAATATATGACCTTTACTCACGAAAAAACTGATTATTATTATCAACAGATGGGGTGGGTTGGGACAGTGAATTATTTCGATCGATGATGTTTACATAACCTTGATTTTGCCCAACGCTTAAGCTATTGTTTCCATTTTTCATACCTCTATTCTGGTACGGGCGGGAATTACCACGCCATGATCTACCTCGCTGAGTGCCACGCCATGATCTACCTCGCTGAGTGCCACGCCACGTTGGCTGTTGGCCTCTGCTCATACCACCGCCGTGCTGCGGGTGGGCACGGTACCCTCGATATTGATCACCTCGGTAATTATAACGTCCCCTGGAATTTCGAAAACAGGAAACTTTTTTATTTATGGTCATCAAATTGGAATTAGAAGTGGATGGCAACTCCTCATCTAATGCAGATTGAATAGCGTCTTTTAAAGATGTAAAGTTACGCGCTGTAATTATAGTCCCGGTTCTACGATTTCGCAGTCCATCAGCAAATCGTTTGATTGCTTGCTTTTCATTTAAGGGCTTAAGCACCTTATAAGTCTCTGGGTCGTTATCTGTCTGTGAAATAGTTAAGTCAACAAACATTTCAGTGATTTGCTTACCGTATTCTTCGATGGTCAACTCATTCTGCTTAAAATTCAGCAACCGTGTTTGGATGGCCGTAGCAGATTTTTTCGGCAAAAGCTCTTTTTTCATATCATGAATTAAGTCTGAAATACTAGAATAGCTTGGATGTAATTTAAGTTTTGCTGATTGCGATAAACGATTTTTTAACACAAAATTTATTAATTGGGGCTTAGAATCGGCAGTAAGGGTGGTTTCATAATATTCAACGGAATCTATTAACTGTTTAGTTACAGATACGTCGTCATTCATAACCGGTAACAAACTCAGAGCAACTTTTAAATCAAATTTTTCCATGTTTATAGTTTCTATAGTCTGACCTGAATTACTAATAAATTCTTTCGAATCGGATCGCGTTGAAGAGTATCTAACAATATCTTTATACAATGAAAGAAATTGCTGTGAATAATCGACAATCAACTCACTATCGCTAGCACTAATATTACCACAATTTACTTCTTTTTGCAAATAAGAATTTAATGTTAAATATTGGCTATACAAACTATTTGCTTCGCTTAACTTAACAATGTAAATGTTACCCTTTCTACGCTCAGGACCAATTTTCCTTAAGTATTCTTTAATCAATTTTAACTCTTGGCACAATATTTTTAAATCATCTGCCATATCAAAATATAAAAATTATACATATTACTAAAATTCATTATTACTAATTACGTATTTTGAAGTTATACAAAAATAATATGAATACTTTAACACTAATTATCTAGTTACTACAAATATATTGCTACATAATATGTATTATTATAATTATATAAAACTATCAAAGCCCGTCTCTGCGTTGCATCCCTTATATAGGCATGTTCTGCATTCTGGAGTCACGTTACTCGCGCACTGTTTGGACAAATCACAAATTTTTCTTTCTTGAATATTAACAATTTTTAGACGCGGCTCCAATCCAAAATCACTTCAATTTATGTTTCTTGTTCAGCAACAGCTGGAGAACCGTGTAGGGTAGCCCGTTGACGTCTGAACGATCCACGAAGTACATATTGATGTATACCCTGCTGGACCCAGCGATGATGCATTTTTCGGTATACTCTCCATACAGCGTAGATGATAAACAGACTCATCAACAGTAATATTATAAGTAAAATAATGTTTGTGGTGGACGCATGGAATTTCAATTCTTTTATATATGCATTATTTTCGGCAGCTACAGAATTTTGGTTTATAAAAATGTCCTCCTTTTCTACTTTTGAATTACACATATTTTAAACTACAGTGACCATTATTAACTTTGAACTTTGGCGAGTTTGAATTTACACGTGTCGGTAATTTAAATTAAAGCAACTCGCGTTACCGATGCGCATACTGCGCTGGCAGGGTCGCCATATAAGGACGAGGGAAATGAAACGCTCGAATGTTGATATAAGACTACCGTATTATCGTTACTGGTGTGGGTTTTATATTATGATGGCACTAAACATGTGTATATCTAGATAGATACCACAAATAAATAAAACTTGTTTAACACGCGGATAACTCGTAAGTATCCCACTTTTTAACCAAGTTTTTTTTCTTTCATTACTCATAATACTAATAATTTAATTACAATAAATCAACCCAAGGGTACTTTATAATACATTGCCACATCAGCGTTTGAATTCCTCGAAGCTATTTTTGTGGAACCGAATTGCAGATATTTTATTTTTGAATTTTTCATAAAGTTCAGAAAGTGGATGATATTGTTCCTCAATAAAATTATATCTTACAATAGAAGTACATACGTATTGTACTAGAAGCGGCGAAGTTTTTCATCGCTATATTAATGATATTTCACAACGAAGCACTTATTTCTTATTTAGCTTGTAACTGGGGCATAAAATATACATTTTCATTTCTCATTGAAAACAGAAACACAAATTGAATAGAATTGATTGAATTATGCTCCGATTTCGCTTGAAAGACAAATGTTATAGGTAAGTTACTGTTCAGAACCGAGATAGTCTAGTGGTTAGTACACTTGAATTCAATCCACTTGAGGATGGTGGGCTTAAGCCCGGACTGGCAAGAATTTTGACTTGTTTATTTTTGTTTAAAACTTATCCAGTGCTAATTGGTGAAGGTGATGTGTCCATCAACCGTCCAGCAAATGATAAACAGAACTTGATGCGAAACGCAAAATTCAAGCGAAATAAGTATATCATGGTTTAACAATACATGAATTAAGTTACAGTTGTGCTCACCCAAGGTCGAACTCGTATTTTAATCACTAGGCCATCTCGGCTTATCACTATATATTATTGAAGGTTTTTATATTTCTGCCGTATTATTAATTTTGGCTGAGGCTTCTTATAAATCATAATATTGTTGTAGTTTATCGAATTTTCACAGATAAAATGGAAAACAATGAACCTATTGGCGGAGACAAATTTATTACTCGCGGAAGATTTCCTCCAGTAAAAGTAATCCATTTTCCTTTGGAAAATGGATTACAAATTATACTACCAATGCTTCAATAACAATGCTACAAGTGATTCAATATTTTTTTTCCTCTCGGTTAATGTTCGAAAAAATTTATTTACGATCGATTGATTTGTAATATGATCTTATGACGACTCATAATTTGCTAAAAGTGTATTGAAATTCGGCAATGATTCAAATGAAAATTTAGGGACTAGATAATGTTAAAATAACTATTGAATATAATTATAAAAGTATTACACAATACTTCACATTGAGTTCACGTAAAATTACCGAAAGAGCTTAAAAAACAAACAGACAGATATCAGTCATAAAACGTCAGTTACGTATTATATCACTTAGGAATTTTGCAATGAATCAATATTCAACTTTAAGAAATTAATCCTAAATTTGCGTATTCAACTATTTGTTTTTGAAAACAGATTACAAACCAAGTTACTTGACAAGTTAGGCAACTTGTCATAATCATTTAAGTGGTATTCAATTTATGGATCTTTTTCAAACGTTTTGAAATAATATCGGAAATAGTTTCAAATTGTATTAGCATTGAATAAGTTACCTCGGCTTGTAATCCAGGCAAGTATTGTGTTTTATAGGGTTATTATTGAGCTTGATAGAATTATTGTCTTCTACGTTATCATAACATTAAATTCATAATTAAGTCAAGAGTGAATAGGCATCTTCTAGGCAAGCCCGCTCCACCATAGACTGTATCTTCACTTTCCATCTGGTGTGATAACAATGAAGAGCTAGCCTAAATATTTATAAAAAAATAATTACTTAGTGACTATCAAGGAACATTGTAAGCTGTAGACACAAAGATTTGCTCTGTAAAGACCTTTATTTCATTATGTGTGTTCGATATCTAATAATTTATCATAATTAGGATCAGAGCTAAGGAGGTTTTACTAAATTCTAATTTCAAATGAACATCTATATCAAGTATTATGTGTTATAAAATATAACGCATTTTTATATTATTTTTGCTTATTTCTGTCCACCTTCATTAATGTTAGTTAAGTGTTGTGTCAGTATTAATTATGTTTTTTTAAATGCCTGTAATGGTGTACCTACTACTTTATTTGGTGGAAGGGCTTTGTTTCATTCATAAGATATACCACTGCTTCAGTATTCCAGTTTGAAAATGAGTAAACCAGTGTAACTCTAAGCACATATGACATAACATCTTAGTTCTCAAGGTTGATGGCGTTTAATTGGTAATGTAAGAAATGATTAATATTTATAAATAAATATAAACCAAATGATAAGTTCAGTTAGATCTAATTTCCCAGGTAAACTAAGGCATATAAATATATTATTTTGATTAGAAAAATATAGTGCTCTCAGATTACATAAAATATATAATATTACGCTGTAGATGTTGAATTATATATTTGTGATATTTCCATGTTGATTTGAACAATACGTTAACGAGAATTCTGAACAAAATAAACAAAAGTTTTCTCCCATAAAATAACAAATGGAATGGATAGATAAATTCAAAACACTTTTCGTAGTTTTTTATTCCATTGTGTAATTTTATTCGAATATCAATTCTATTCGTATATATCATATCAAAATATTTCTTATTGATTGTCAAATATTTACCATTGGTTCAGTAAGAAAACCTAAAGACCTGAGAATCAGCTAAAGAAACTTAGCAGGATATAAAACGTTATGTATTATATAGCTAAGATATCCAAGATCGTTCATGCATACAAATGTTAGTTATTCGTTTTTTTAATGTTATATTTGATTTTTTTTAACGTGTTCTGTTCAGGCTTTTATTGTACACTGTACTGTACTGTAACAGCCTGTTAATGTCCCACTGCTGGGCTTATGGCTCCTCTCCCTTTTGAGGAGAAGGTTTAGAGCTTCTTCCACCACGCTGTTCCAATGCTTCAATTTATTGTACACATTGTCCCTAAATTTATATTGACCACGTTTAGTCGGGCACCTTAGTCGGGTAATTGTATTTGTTCCTTGTATTTAGTTTACCTACATGTCACTATTTAATAAAAAACAATGTTTTTACGAACATGCTACAACAAATATATTGAGAAGAGTTTGTCTCCACTGAAGTACTAAAAATAAGCTATGTATTCTTATATATTTTAAGATACCTAGCCCAAAACAAATATCAAATATAATTAATACGCACTTAATAAGCACATCTTGAAGTATATAAACAAAGATATATCAGCATTTATTATATTTTTCATATTCTTAGTAGTCTTCTTAATATATAATATATTTGTATCGTTAAATAAAATGTTCATTTGGATTTATTTTTCCAGTTTTAATAAATAAAATATAGTATATACAAAATTAACTTATCTCGTTGGTTAATTTACTAGTTTATAAAGCTCAGATCTTAAGGTCCTAGGTTCAAATCCCGACTCGGGTCGTTTTATCCCACGAAAGCGCACCCATAATTTTTTGGTTTCAGAAACTCATAAATCCAGTTTACTTCATTACAAAGAGTAAAAATTTAAATTTCATCGTGTAATATTATTTATCTATCAATTTAGGTCATAATAATGGTAATATATTTTTTCAATCGTGACATACCTTTAGTCAATTACGAAAAAACCTATTTGGCAGAGAGATCAACTGCATTTACTACTGCATGTACTACTGCATGGTACTATAGTGGAATAGCTTGCGTCGTCCAACTGTATGACCATTTAATTAATACTATCAATCATCACTGCCATTTGCTGGGGCATCATTCGTTGCATATGATAAATTGCTTTGAAATCAAGCCCGCCGTGTACTATTGAATGCTAGATATAATAATGATATGATTAATGACGAAAATAAAATAATACAAATTAATAAGGAGCATGCCATACTATAAAATATGTAATACTCTAATGTAATAAAAGCGTGTATATAAAGTATAAATAAAAATGTATTTGTACCACTATGTAATATGTCTTTTAATTTTTTAAATTCTGTTTAGTCGTTATTCGACATTAAACATATAATGTTCGATGTGGTTTCCTAAATTGAAGGAGCACACATATTTTAAAACATTATTCCACGATGTAACGTACTCGTAAGTGTGTATGCTTTGTTGGAGATCCTTAATAAATAACTAATTATGTTTTCGATGATTAATATACATTTAAATATAATTCAAATCCGAATCAAAATATATGATTTATTTTAGTTTAAAATATAGATCCATTTTAATTTAAACAAGGTAAAAAGTACAAAAGTAAATTGATTTAGAAAAAATAGTCTGAAATTTTAATGTAGGTTAACTACTCGTAAAAACACGAATAGGTTTTCGTGTTTTCATTTCAACTTCGAAGTGACTAAATGCTTGTTTATTTAATGTTTTAAATGTACTTATTAATTTTTAGGCTGTATTTGATTTAACACTGTAAAATATTGAATGAATCAGTAAATACCTCACTAAAAACATACCGAAGAGGTTCCCTCGTATTCCAAGATTTCAAATAAACCGAAGTGCCCTTATTAATTAGACGAACGAGTACAGTTTCTATTTCTGAACGTTACCTTAGGTCGTATTATCATAGGACTATAAAAATAACCAAAATACATTAATCGAGCACTATCAATGTTGTCACAACCAACTGGGTTGTCTATCCTTTAATCGCTTGCGCTGCGTCGCAGATTTTTTCTTGAAAGGGATTATTAATGAGGATATAGTTTGTTTGTCTTTCTCATTTTCTTTTTGAATTTATTTTTTCCTATTAAAAAAATCAAATAACAAATTCTGATGAATACAGTGTATTTTTTTATGAAATAGGTAGGTAAGTAGATGTAGATCTAGGTTAGTAGATGCTCTGCAAATGGGTCACCTGACGGTATTTAGTCATCACCGCCCATAGACATTGGCACTATAAGAAATATTATCCATTTCTTACTTTGCTAATGCGTTACTAACCTTGGAAGCTAAGACATTGTGTCGCCAATATATAACTCAAACTCAGGTCTTAAAAATACTAAGTGGTACCTACCCAGACAGGCTTGTACAAAGCCCTACGAATTATTTATTTATTATATTAATATTTTATAAATAATTGGTAGGGCAGGGTAATAATTGGTAGTATGTATATATATACGATTAACAAAACTATGAAAAACTTAAGTTGAAAACTAGCAAACTAGCATATAGTTACTAATTGGAGTTTCACATTAGCAAGAGTAATTTGCCCAGCCATATTATACAGACTCTTACTTTTACATTTATAGTTGATTACTTGCGGCCCTTGTCGGGGTTAGAGAGCTCGCCTAATTTCACTCTGTGTGGGAATTAGGAAGAACCGAGATGGCCCAGTGGTAAGAACGCGTGAATCTTAACCGATGATCGTGGGTTCA
The DNA here is from genome assembly GCA_905147175.2 of Nymphalis urticae. Classification (NCBI taxonomy): domain Eukaryota; kingdom Metazoa; phylum Arthropoda; class Insecta; order Lepidoptera; family Nymphalidae; genus Nymphalis; species Nymphalis urticae. The sequence continues at coordinate 2,754,112 of LR989994.1, read as the reverse complement.
AACCCGGGCAACCACCACTGAATTTTCATGTGCTTAATATGTGATTATAATTCATCTCGTGCTTTACGGTGAAGGAAAACATTGTGAGGAAACCTGCATGTGCCTAATTTCACTGAAATTCTGCCACATGTGTATTCTACCAACCCGCATTGGAGCAGCGTGGTGGAATAAGCTCCAAACCTTCTCCTCAAAAGGGAGAGGAGGCCTTTAGCCCAACAGTGGGACATTCACAGGCTGTTACGGTTACGGGAATTATACTCACACGGAACATGGGCAGTAGTAGTGAGCGAGCTGTATCGACAAAGCAGAAACAGTTCTCACTGTTTAACTACATATGGACTTAGATCCGGACACATGTCACTTGGCAAGTTTAAACATTTAATAAGGAAAAGTGACACTCCCAATGTGGTGTATGTGGTGTATTAGATGATGTTTCACACTTGTTATTGGCATGTATTTGTTAGCAAAATTTTAGAGAAACACTAAAATATGTACTAAATTTAAATTTTATGAATATTACTAATAGTTTAATTCTATTCTTAGTAAAACTTCGAGTATTTCGGCAATTAAAGTACATGAATTTGTTAGTGATTCTCTCAAACTGAATTAGTCTTAGTTTTTAGTTAGTTAATTAGTAAGTTAGTACTTTATTTTTTTTTGTTTTAATTTAGTTTGTAACGATGGGGCCGACGTAAAGGCCCCTAAAAATAAAAGATAAAAAACTACATATAGATAAAAATAACTTACCACACGTAACATAATAAGAACTATAAAAAAACGTATTCTATAGAATCAATAAGTAAATCAAAAAGAATTAAACTAATTATTACAATATATAAAATTTATTAACTAAGACGATATGAAAAACATAAGATAAAAATATTAACTATGTAGTAAGAAATGAATGAAAACTCATGTTTAGTAAGCATATTGTCTTCTCAAGAATTATCAACAGATTTCATCGGATTTAATTTATTAACATTGTTACTAGAATCAGAATTTAGAATACAAGGTTTATATAATCTCGTTTTCCTATATTGAAATTGTACCACAAAAACCGAATGCCGCTGTGGTTGTTTTGTGTAAACTCCACAATTTGTAAAATGATTAATGCTCGTTGCTCTCTGCATAAAATATCGCGGTAACCAGCTAGTGGAGTTGTATATATTACCGACTAGCGCCCACGCGCTAAAAATAAATACTTAATTTTTAGAATCCAACATAAATTATAAATATTAATTATTAAGAATTATTCTTATACAGGCTTTCGTATCATATATCATGTGTTATACATATACTATATATATTGGTTTACGCGGCACATCATCGTCTAGTCGGTATGATGTTTTCTATTTCAACCACATTTACACATAAACTTAACGAACACCTAAATCTTCACTGTTTATTGGTGAAAATCGTATAAAAATCTGTTTCGTAGTTTAAGTAATTATTGCATTTAGACAAAATAACGTGGCAGCAGAACGTAATTCTGTGTTTTTTCTCGTCAAAAAAATTATGAGAACTCAAAAACAATTTTACCTGGAGGGCTTTATGCAGGCCCGTCTGGATAAGTACCACCCACTCATCAGATATTCTGCCGCTAAGAGACAATACTTGGTATTGTTGCGTTCTGGTTTGAAGGGTGAGTGGGCCAGTGTAACTACAGGCACAAGGGATATAGCATCTAGGTTCCCAGGGTTTGTGGCGCATTGGCGGTGAAATATTTTGTGTTTCTATTGCTCCAAATATATAATTTTATTAGTCAATAAACTTATAGTTATACATAAATATTAAATATTATAAAATTATAACGAACACACGATTCAGTCTGCAATAAAAATAAATGAGCAGTTTTGATTGAAATGAAATGTATATAATGATTTTAAGTTCAAACTGAATTAAAAATAATTGCTGTCCGATTCATGAACGCGTGGAATTAAATATCAAATAATTTACTGGTGGTAGGGCACTGTGCAAGCTCGTCTGGGTAGGTACCATCCACTCATCAGATATTCTACCGCAAAACAGCAGTGCTTGGTATTGTTGTGTTCCGGTTTGAAGGCTGAGTGAGCCAGTGTAATTACAGGCACAAGGGACATATTATCTTAGTTCCAAAGGCGATGTAAGCGATGGTTAACATTTCTTACAATGCCGATGTCTATGGGCGTTGGTGACCACTTACCATCAAGTGGCCCATATGCTCGTCCGCCTATTGTATATAAAAAAAATCTCCTTTGAAGCAAATGACACAAGTTTGCACTTTCCAGAAACAGTAAGCACTAATTAATGTGGGTGTAGATTACAAACGAAGTAATCCGAATTAAATTGAAAAGTAAAGGGATTACAAGCTTATACAAAAAAACTGCAGATATCAATGTCAGGAAGTTCTAGGTTGTATTTTGTTTTATTTTATATTGTCGGTGTTTTAATGTACTTATGTAAATAATGTATAATAATATGTAATTTTTCTTTTTGTTTTATACTTTTATATTTTGGACATATCCACGTCTGATGTACACATTTTGTAATTAATTTAAACCTCGTAACAAGAAAGACGTAAGATTTAATAAAATATTATGTCATCATAATTATCATCAGCCCAGGTCAGTCCACTGCTGGACTGGATTAGTCTCTCCCACGGCATACCACTAATCGCTTCGATATCTTTGCCCGACCTACAGAACGCCCTACACTATATTTACCGACAATTTTTATTGAGTATTTTAGCCGGTTTTTTTTCCGGTAAAGTCTACGTTCCAAAACGCTGATAATTTTAATTTTAATCTTGTTAATTCATAATTTATTATATTACTTTATTAAATTTTGTTTTAGAGTTGTATATAAAGAGATTATACTTAATAAAATATGATATTGACTGTACTTCTGGTGTGTTGAACAATTTTGCCCAACAGCATACCTTAACAACAGCATATTCTCAAAAAAATATAAGACTATTCATTTGTCATGATGTGCTTGAAATATGATTCTTGATCCTTTTTTAGTCTACCTTTTTATAACGAAACAAATATCAAGACTGTTATAATAGTCAGTCACTGAATAAGTGCTTTTTATAATCATTTAGATTTATATTTATAGAGTAAACCTACTAAGAATACTAAATAATTATTCAACCGATAAACCAATTACAGCAAAAATTAAATTTAACTCGAAGATTCCAAATAGTATTATGTTTGGAAAATTGAGATGTAATTATTTATTAGTGCACCGAGATTCGTCAAATAAAGCGTAAAGCTTTTATTAATTAACAAGACGCTTAATTTAATTTATTACTTTAAGGAAAAGGTCTTTCTTCCTATCGGAGTTAAATAATTAAATAACTAAATTGTATCTTCATTATATATAGATTCTTAGCATCTATGTCATTGTATTTTAAAGCTACTGTATATTTTACCGGATTTTATACCTCTATTATACCTTTGGTACTTGAAGTTAGTTTGTAGGTGACATCATTCATTTGGCTGTAGTTGTTAAAATAAATCCAGTAGTGTATACGTACCTAAGCTCGTATAAATTCTTGTCTTAATTTCTCAACAGAATCGATTTCAAAACTATTGCAATGTCGAGTAATTTATGGTTTCTTTTGGAAGAATTGCAAACAAGAGCTTTAAAATCCCCTAAAAAAATATTTCAGAAAAACGTACTACGATAAAGATATAAAAATACTGTATAGCTTATTACATAGATCCTTAATTATCTAATGATAATTAATATCACACATCATCATTAAATATGCAATGCGTTTGAGATTATGTTACCATAACTCATAATCTTGGATGGATGGTTAATACTAAGTTTCAAGCTATAATAAACTCTAGTACAGCTATTCTGTGAGTATAAACTCGAAACTCACCGCTTATCTTGTAATGTCAGAAATTGAGATGCGACATTGGCTATAATTATAATTAACGATAGCCCAATCAAAATGGCGTAACAGGATATGTTTGTTATCATCGATATCATTAGTGAGATACAAAGTGAGTTCTTATCGAATTACGAAGAAATTTCGTCGTATTTGAAAATATCTTTCGTAATATCAATCTAACTACCAAAATAATTCTCATCTACTTAACCGATCATTATGAAATATTGAATCCGTGTCTTTGCAAGGCCAATGCCAGTGTAATTACAGTAACATCTTAGTTCCCAAGGTTGGTGGCGCATTGGCTATGTAAGCGATGGTTAACATTTCTTACAATGCCAATGGCTATGGGTGTTGGTGACCACTTACTATCAGGTGCCCCATATGCTCGCCCGCTTTCCTATTCTATAAAAAAACGCCTCCCTCGAATTGCTTATGATTTGTTGTTGTTGCACACAAATGAACTTACCAATTTAGTAACTTAACTAAACCAGTAAACTGAAGTGTACGAATGCGGATTAAGCGATGAACTCGATTGTATATGTTTGTCCATCTTATTCTGTGCGTTTAAAAAATATATCATGACGTATATTTTCAATGGTGAATTTGAACTGACAGTATATAATGTTTTTTATTAAATATGTACCTAATTATATATTATATATATATATATATATATATATATATATATATATATATATATATATACCAACATGGCATACGGTAATAATTACAAATGAATAGGGTAAGGGTAATTACAAAGTATTCGAGTAAAAAGTCCTTTTCTACGGCATTATTTAGTGACGCGTTAGAATTTCTTTAAATCTATTGTAATGAGGTTTAACACAGAGGTAGCGTGAGACGTGGATAAGAAATATGGTTTACATATAGACAGTATAACATAACCATATAACAAATCATTATAAAATTAATTGAAAGCACACGAAGTTAGGGAAAACCACTGGCTTATGATATTGTTAGAAATGTTTAATTAAAGTAATGATTACGGTGATTTTTATAAAGAAGTTTAACAAACCAAGTTATCTTGTTATTTTATTGCACATGAAACCCAAATTGTCGAAGTTCGAATGGCCATTGGTAACAAATGCACTCGTAAAGTATCACACGAAAACCGCAATAAACTAAAAGCAACGCCAACGGTATCGTTACGCTGAGTAAAAACTTATAAAACTATTATATTATATTGTTTAAAAAATATTATTAAATTCTTTGTAATTCTCATTTACATTTTTTTTCATAACATTTTCTTTTAGCATATATACTGTTTAATACTGCGAGTATTAAAAGATATATAATGAAACATTGTTGTTTGTTTTCTGTTTTCATACAGTTAAGGACGTCTGAAATTATTAATATGTACGGGTATATTACTTTTAAAAAAATCACGTCAGGTTTTCTTTTTAGTTATAAGAATATCTGTGAAGTCTCTTCTTAAGTAAAAAAAATGTAGGAGTGTTTACATATAAATAAATAGCAACAATTTTGACTTATAGGAAAACGAAAATTTTGAATTATGTGTGTGTTTTACATAATTAATATGATATGAGAGGTTTGCTTAAATGTAAAGCATGTATTGTCGAGTGACACGAAAAAGTAACATGCGGAAAGTGAAAATGGATATAATCAAACATAGATAATGATTAGGTTACTAGACGTGAAAGGAATTCAGAATTCTAAGATAAGTGCTTTAATCATATACATCATAATAAACTGGTTGCCTGAGTTTAAATGAGCAAGAAAATTATTTGCAAGGTGGAAGCCGTGTTAATATTGATGATTAAAAATAAATTTGAACGCAAATCTCGTATTTTGTTTGGATCGCTTTAAGTGATTCGGGTGATTTTATATATGATTGTGTCTTTCATAGTTATAAAACGTTTATAACTATGGAAAACAAAAGTGTCCATAAAACAGACTAAGCAGTGGATTTTTTTTTAACTCCAATGAAGTAAAATATCGTAAAATCTTCTGCCAGAGTGATACTCAGTCTTTTGGAGTTCTAAATTAATTTTGATGATCATTAAATAATTGTGATGCCCTCTAAAAAGGCAAAACAATAAATTCCACAAGGCAAATTATAAGAATATATTCGTAAAAATAAATAATGGTTGGGTAGAACCTCTACGTGTCACTTTTATAACAAAATTCCACGAATTATATTAGCTTTCTTGCTTTGACGTTGGGAGCATATCACCTATTGTAAACGTTTGTAGAGAGACAAAAATTGTAGGAGACAACGTCGTTTATTAGACCTCTATGAAAATCATTGAATAAACCGGCTTTTGTACATCGATTAACTAAGTGTACAAAGCTTCTACGAGACTCGAAAAATAAAAGTTTTTTTTCATTATAAACTTTTTACAATACTACGTTCAGTACTTATGAACCCGTTTGCTGACATTGTTATATTGGAACTATTTTTTATTTATTTCAAATGTCTGGCTACAAAATAACATTTGGACTTTCTTTTAACGCTATTCCACAACTTGAATTGTTATCAGTTGTATTATTTCAATTTAAGAAGAATAAGGACTTAATTGAGAATTGTCAATATTATTATTTTGGTAAGATCAAAATGTCACGGGTACATTCTAAGGGATTTTAGAAAAGACGAATATATTATTTCAATAATCTACATTTTATCCATCCAAATAAATAAATACATTTTCAAATCGGCAGTTAAGAGGGTTATAGTTAAAATTTATCAATTAGTTGTTATTCGTTTTGTCCTATTTATGTCGAAACTATTTAAATAACCTCAAGCACAGTAACTTTATAATCTTATGCAGTTAGTTATGTGTATGACTTATTTTTATTTTCAGAGAAACATGTAAGTATTTAGGTTGATTGTATTCGAATAACTCTTTTAATTAGGTCAAACGCTTACATAAACAAAAGCTTTGAAATAAAGAGAAAAATTCCTGTTTGAAAATATTTATTCAAATTTTTTTCAAAGCTTTTTACGAGTATAATACTCTTGCTTGCAATATTTTTAGCAATAGTCAAAACGAAATTATCTCTTTGTATTTTGGAACAAAGTTTGTATAAAACACGAGTCTGTTCTCTTCGTAACAATAGCCTCACATAGGAGCCATAGTTGATTGCATCTCTGACATTGTACATATTTATGTATATCACAAACATTATATGTGCAAAGTTTATATCAATACATACACATTTTGGCTTCTCTTTCCATTTTATACAAAATATTAATATGAACTTTTGTGTGAGTTGAAAAAAATCGATTTATGTATAATCTACGTAAACAAAGTTTTGTTTAAGTTTTACCTCTACATTTTACATTGTATAAGAAACATTTATAGGAAATTCTGGTCTTCGTAACGTGTTTTAAAAAGTTTTGGCGAAGTTTGTAAATTGAAGAAGATAAATATCTTGCTGTTTGAAATTAGTTGTATAGGTATTTACACTAGGGGAATATTTATTCTATCTCGTTGATTAGGTTAATATAGGCACCCTTGTCAAATTTAAAAATATTATGTTAATTGAAATTAACAAAAAGCGAAATCTATTTAATATTAAATAGACGGCGACCCAAGTTTTTTTAATCGTACGGTCTAATTAGCTATTTTGTGAAATATTAATTTGTATAATAAATCGATGGTGTATGTTAATATAATTCTGTGAATACAAAATAAGTATTTAATAATTAATTTGACATATGTATTAATTATTTATACATATAATAAAAATGTAACTGATAGCTGGCTGCACAAGTTAAATATATGAGTAAAACTATTGAACCCAAAACAATGAGTTTTTTGTCTGATTGTCTGTTTATTCCTTTGTCTTTGCGGTTGTGCACGCTAATCTTATAAACGGCTAAGCTGTTTTTGTTATATTTCAATCGCTTTATAAATAAAAAAGTTATGTCAATTTAAAGAATCACATCTTATTCGATAAAAGTCCTATTTAATAATTATTCAGTTGAATTGGCTGAGAGTTTCAGCTATAAATGATAGTATGTAAAATGATGATGATTGAAAGTTTATATTAACAAAACAAAGTTTAAAAAGCTCAGTTTAATAGATTTAGATATTCCAATGTCAGTTAAACTCAGATCTATATTATGAACCATATTAAATAGGGTTCAGGTTATGCTGGTACATGTCACTTAAACGCGTCCACGCGTATATGTTAAAAGTGCCGTATGTCGGAGACACAGGACGCTCCATGGTAACAGGGACCTGGTAAACCTCTGTATGTATTCGTTTGTAATATATTTCGTTATTAATAAAACTATATATATCAAGGATTAAAAAAATATATAACAAAATATGTAATACTTAAACATTTCTTTTGTTTTTCGATACTATATATTGAACAAGGTATTGCCCTTGAATTCGCTAGCGGCATCAGCTAAAAACTGTACCCATACAGATAATTCAGTAAAGATATTACTTTTTATGTTTCCCATGAATACGAATTTTCGAAGCTATCTAACGAAGCGGAACGAATTTTCTTTATAACTTATTGATATTTTTTATATCTTGATACGATTTGGATTGCTTGGATATTGAATCATTTCATTTACCTTTGAAAATGTAATTATAGATGAGTATTCACTACCTGGAGTCTCTTGTACAGAGAAACAATAATATTGTGGCAGCATAATTGTATTAAGGTTAACATACCCAATTTATTTATTTTTATATCAATTTATGTTTAAGTACTACAGTAACACAAGTCCTTTGTTGTAAAGCCAAGGTCCAAAAAGAGTCACTAAGGGTTTATGGTTTTTTTTTTTAAGAAGAAATTCTCAATATCAGCCCTTACATACACCGTATTTCTGTGTTACAGTTGAAATGATAAGTGAGCCAGTCATACTTGTAATTACAAAGGTAATATTAATATACTTGTTTCCAGTGATTATATCAGTGGCTGAACTTAGCATCAGATAAACAATTTGCTCGCATGTCTATATTCTATAACCAAAATTAAAATAAAAATGTCTTCCTAATATAAGTTAAAAAATAAACGATAGAAACGTTAAGAGTTAATGAAAGAGATGTTAATACTAAGCCTCAAAATACGATCCCTCCGCATCCTCGATATACCTTACTAAATCAATATTCGGTACAACAATGTTGTGGAATTTCACACATTCACATGTGAAAGTAACCTTAATAGCACTGACGAGTTTTATGGACCGGGAACTTTCATTACAAAACGTATAACTTTGATTTTCGTGTGCGGTCTAACAAAAAGTTTTAATACCTACATCTACACATTTATATTAGGTTTATGTTCCTATATTAGATGTTTAGCAGATATGGTTTTGTGAAACCTACCCAGGCGAGGTTTGTCCACTCATAACATATTCTACCACCAGACAGCAGTACTTAAATGTAATTGTGCAGTTAGCCTACTGGCTAACTGTAATAACCACAGAAACAAGGGACATCTTAGCTCTCAAAATTGGTGGTTGCATTGATCTTGTAAGGGATTGCTTAGATTTCTAACAGTGTCAATGTGTGTGGACTGTGGTGACTTGCCAAAGCTTTATGAATGCGCTTAATTGTATAAACAATTTACTTCTATTATGTTACTCTTTCGTTCGGTTTTTAATGCGGATTGTGATCCACTGAGTTTGAGGATCATTTTACACCCACTCATCAGATGTTCTACCGTAAAAGAACAGTACTTGGTATTGTTGTATTTCGGTTTAATCCTTCGTATGCGCTTGAACGTTATCTTATAGTTCAATTTTTTTTGTTTTACACTACACTAGAGAAACATATACCTAGCTCTTTTTTATCTATAGTAATTAATATATTATTGTCTCCCTCTCTCTTTTTTATTAGATTATCATTTCGACCAATCAGCGGCGACGAAATTCACTTCGCAAATTCTCCCGCCAACATCTTTTTTTTTTCAAATTGCAAAATGTGTTTCGAATATAATTAACAAGGTAAAGTAAAGTGATTTGTTTCTTCAAGTTAACAAAGGTTCTCGGGTAAGCGTAGAATATATTTGTATATTCTATATATAAAATAACTTTTTGCACTTCTTCCACAAAGATTTTAGTTTACCTAAAATAAAACTTTTTTTTATACTTATCATTCAATTATAATATTCATAATTTCTATTTTAATTATTTAAATAAAGTTATCATATTAAATTGATGTCATATGTTGGTACTCATCAATCTTTTGAAAAATATTTTTGTACTACCAATAAGATTCAGGTGTCAGTTTCGGGTTGTGTTCGGCTGTTACTGTTTGTAAACTCATTTCTTAACTTCATTGTTTCATATACAAGAAAATTAATGTAATACATAATAATTTTCATAAACACACTATAGCGAGATCAAAAATTACTTTTCATTTTTTAACAGTTTTAATTTCACTACTAACAATAGATATACACTTATAGGTAAAATGGTGTTGTTAATTACGAAACAAAGTTATTATTATTGTTTAGATGGAATTGAAACAGATCAATCTAGGATAATATTTGAAGACATTACCTTTTCCGGGTCACCTAGAGAATGTTACATATGATAAAAAAACATTGATCAAGTCCACGTGCAAAGATCTGAACCCGACAGCCTAAAGGCTTAAGTCTTTTTCTGATGCTAACAACAAAATCAGACTAGATTAGTCCATGAGACTCTGTTGTAAATATTGATCTTTCTTGAAACATATTCAATTGAATTAATGTATTAGTTAATAAATTCTAAAAATAGAAATAAAAATGTTTTTTATTTGAATGTTATGTTAGCTTATAATTGATATATATTTTGTTACACTATTTTTATGTAAGCAATGAGGAAATGTTTTTCTTAATATGTTGGCTTACTTAAAAAGACAACGTAAAGCGCTCAAACCTCTCATTATAATATTTGTAACAAAAATACACTAATGTCAGCCCTAGATAATAAGTAAATTCAATCAATCTTCCAGCTTTGGTCTCAATAAACTAAGAATTTGTGGGGACATAATAAATATCAGGGTCACTTCGTGTTTTTTTTATCGATAAAAATAATCATTTAATGTCTATAATCATTGATAGACCCTTTAAGTTATAATGTAGTTATACATACAATTTTTTTTTTTTCATCATGAACTGGATTAACTTTCTGCAAAATAAAGTTAAAGATCAGCAACTTTGCTCTTAATTAAGATAATTTATCATATTTGGTTTGAGGACAATTTTTGACGAGGCTGCTGTATATACAAGTACCTTATCCGATAACGTTACCTTGTCCTTGCCAATGTTTACATATTTAATAAAAAATACTATTTAAGCTTCAAGGAAGTTCATACACTTTCATGTTGAATGCAGCCGAGAAAAGCCGGATTGTGGTTCTATGGTATTTTCACTTTGTGTTAAATCTAATACATTAACGTAATTAAAATTGTGTTGTAAAAAAGTAAAAACAATCATAATAAATTAGTATAACACTGAGACTTTTATTCAACAAATATTTTAAAAAGTCTGCATATGAGAGCTAGGGATAAAAAGGAGTATACGAAAACTTTCGATAATATTGTCAAAATAAAGTTTACAGCTGGCTATACCAAATCATAGCGTGCAACCTATGAAAGAGACAGAAAAAAACTATCTCTTTCTCAGGTATATGTTCTATCTCTTTCACCCGATAAATCGCCGGCAGATACAGCATTTCTCATGGTGTGTAAGGCGGCATACGAAGGGTTAATCTAAGGAAACATGTAGGCTTTCAAGCCATTTCCACTAATAAATATTGATTCAAGTTTAATCTGGTCCGAAATAAGACACCGTTGTCAATATAATGTTATTTATCCTCCGATATAATCTTATTCCAAATAATTAATTTCTTAGATCCTCCATTTTCTTAAAAACCGCTACCATGACAGTTCTCTTCTTCCGTAATGACAGTTAATGGCCAGATGTAATTTATTATCAGTCATATCTAACCGAAAATATCCAACCAAAATGCTAACACAAGTTAAATAGTTAGGTATATTAATTATATGAAAATATTTTGTCATAGATAGATATCATCATATTGTTAGCGGTCTATATATATCTATACATATATATGTATATTGATATTTGTATATACATTGAGTCGGAAGGAATCGTGCCTCGTGACAGCTTCGAGAGTGTGTATTGTAAATCGATAAGTTTGTTTGAAAACAATAAGTCTATTGGTTTACACACGTAACGTAACATATTTGAATTACCTATTTCTCATAAGTATTTCTAAACAAGATTTCGCGAAGTATAAGGCATGGAAGGTAATAAATTGAAAATGTTACTGAAGTCGGGAAAAGCTATAAAAATCCTGAAATTTTAATTAATTCATTAAGAACAGACTATTTTGACAGGGAGTAAGACTGGACTGACTGACTGGAACGTATTAAGGCTCTTTATTTAAACCAAATACTGTTTATTCATATGAAGCTCGACACATTGAACACTATTTTATTCATACAATTTTAGATGTTTTATAATGTAGGAACTATGAGACGAAGGCATTGAATTATTGTAATAAAATAAACTATAAGGCGGCTTAGTAATGATATTATAAACAATTTACTTTAAACGATGCTGCTCCTGTGTTCATTTTATTTTTTTACAAATTTTATTGCGATATTTAATTTCGTTTACAGTTCAATATTATATTTTCAACGTGAAACGCGAAATATACTCAAAGGAGTATTTTGATGAAAACAAAAACTGTATCACGTGCTAGTCTGAAATTGAAACCGTCAATTTGTAAAAAAAAAACACATACCGCATTATTACACCAATGAAAGAACTTGGTCTCAACACGCATGACGCAATCACTGCAATGCTCGTAAAAAACATTCAAAATCAGTTTCCCGCCATAAAGAGTGTCTGTCAATGTTCTTGTTGCCAGATTAAATATACGTATGTATACGTAGATTTTATTATTATTTAATATAAAAATGTCAGAGGCTCTTTAGTAATATTTAATAATAATTCGTATTATATCTAATACTATATATTACAATCTTACCGAGTCTTAAAATAAGGATCTAATTCTGGGAAGTGTAATAGATTTGCAGTATTTCTTATGTAATATAATGAATGCCTTTATTATAATACTATAATTAATCACACGAACGGAACAATTCAAATAAGCTAATAAGCTAATGTAGCTAATTATGCATATACAAATCATATATTCGATGTGATTTGCATCGATATTTTATACTGACAGATAAAAATTACCATGGTAACCGCGCGTAAAAGAATAGCAAAAAAAATGTCCTTGGCATATACGACGTGTATGCTGCCAGAGCTATTGTCCATAATCGCTAACAATATGTAAATCTATATCTAATTATTTTTATTTTAAGTGCATATTGTTTGTAAAAAATACATTACTAATATGTGAAGCTTATAAAAAATAAATTAAATAATTATAATATAACCGTTCATTCTAAATTTTGAATTCAAAGCATCTCAATATGTGTTGAGATTACAATACCTTTATTTTTCATGAAAGAAACAAACACTCCATATTTTTTTATCACTCGAATAAAATAACAAAATATTTTTAACAGTTTTTTAAATTTAATTATATATTTTTATTTAATAATATCAACACATTTTTTATTTATTTTTATTTAATTATATTGGCTGAATACAATTGAACCTTTATACATTACTGCATTTCATTAAGGAAGGATTAAAAAAATACAATACAATTTGGCGCTAAATATATGTGCAAAATTAATATTATATTTTAAATACTCTAACGTTGTATTAAACCAATACAAATAAAGCATTGTAAAATTATTTTTAATAATGTTTTCTCCAGCTGAACAACAAGTTGAAATATGTCTTCTTAAATCAAATTTAGAAGAAATAGAAAACGATTTAGTTGCACAGGTACAATTAAATTTTGTATTTTGAGTTGAAAAAATAATGTAAGAATTTGTTGAATTGAATCCTTTGTTATAGCGTTCTGCGATACCGGCACTAGACACTGAAAATGAACAAAAGTACCGCGAAACTATGACAGCATTGCGCGTAGCGCGCTCTCTCAATACTGAAATAGAACGTCTCAAACAAGAGAGCGGTTTGTATAAGTGTTAAACGTATTGATATCTATTTTTTGTTGTAGTAATAATATAAAATTTTAGTTTTATATTATATTTATTTTAACACTATAATATTATATCATAGCTAGATAATCTATTTTAATGTGTTCCGTTTTGAAGGGTAAGATTTTATTGAGGGTAAGATTTAAGGACCTGTAATGCACATGTACAAAGGATGTAACATCTAATAATAAATAAAAATTTATTATTATTATTATCTTATATCCTATGGTTACTCCTTGTCATCAGAATGCCTAGTGCAAGTTTTTTTATTCATTAGATAGCGTTGACGTTAACTGCGATTTGAAAGGAATGAAAATAGCGGTGTCTAATGATAATTATCAGAACTTGCAGTAGGCACACATGGCACATCCTAGTATTAGTTTGGCTTCGTAAAATAACTAAAAAAAGGAAATGTATTCACATACATTATAAAAAGGAGGGAGTGACTCTTTCTTAAATTAGTATATATTATTAAGGCATTGGCAAATTACATAGTGATTTGTAAATATGTACTCAGCTATATGTACTAGGCGTAGGTTGTAGGGCTTTGTTTGAAAAAAGCTCTACCGACTTGAGCTACAAGCTTGAGCTCGCCTGGGTAGATCTTACTTAGTAGGCAGTACTTGGTATTGTTGTGTTTCGGTTTGAAGGTTGAGTGAGCCAGTGTAATTACAGGCACAAGGGATATAGGAAACATCTTAGTTCCCAAGTTTAGTGGCACATTGGCGATGTAAGCGACGGTTAACATTTCATACAATGCCAATGTTTATGGGCGTTGATGACCACTTACCATCACGTGGCCCTTATGCTCGTTCATCTACCTATTCAATAAAAAATGTGTATTAAGTAAATAGGTCAACACAGCTCAATTTTAGTCCCGGTTACATGAGAGGAAAATCAATTTTGCGGAACGACTTCTAAGCTGTAAATTATAAAAAAACTTAATTTCAATGAAATGTATGTAGATATGTATATAGATATTCGATTTCGACTGCCTCGTTAGTCTGTGGCTTGATGTACGGCCGCAGACCCGCAGATCATGGGTTCAATTCCCAGGTTGGGCCAATAAAAAGTTATTGGGTTTTTCTGTCAGACAATTCTCAGTAGCAGCCTCGGGTCTGTAAGTTGGAAGTGTATACACTCCCGTGCATCGGAAAGCACGTAAAGTAGTCCTGCGCCTGAACTCTTTCCGGTCGTGTCACATTGCCACCTGTGTTTGATTAGACACTTGTGCACTATATTATTTAATTTGTATTACGCATTTGGCTAATCTCTCTTGAGATTGGCCGCCCACACACAGTACACGATAAGTCACATTGATATTGATTGGCTGATTTCGGAATCTCGAGAAAGTTTAGCTAATTGCGCAATACATATTATAGTGCACACGTGTGTGCGCAAATAAGGGTGCACTCTCTAATCCCTCACTCTCATAATCCGAAGGGATGGTAATCCGACGCTACAGAGATTTTTTCGACAGAAAACCACAATAACTTTACACTGGGATTTGAACCCAGGGCATCAAGGTCTGATAGATTAGACAGACAGGGCATCAAGATTACTGATATACACATATACTACTTTAAAAACAAGATAACCCAGTGGATGGAACACGTGAATCCTAATCGAAGATTGCGGGTTCAAAGCAAACAAATATGTGTTTATAATATATCTCATGCTCGGCTGTAAAAGAAAACATCCTGAGGAAACCGCATGATATTCTGTATACGTAGCCGTACCCGTATTGAAACTCGACTTTTCCTAGCTGTGGGAGATTATAGGACTTTACTGTTTTATAGTATTACGGAAAAGTGAAAAACATTATTGGTAACAATAAAAGCATAACAAACTAACACCCTTCGAGCATCCTTCACGTGATAGTTTGCAATGCTAAAATTAATCTTAATTTATGCCTTAAACAAAATAGGATATAGGTTTATAATCCAATATAGGTCTATAAGCATGACTGAAATGTTATTAGGATAAATAACTGCCACTGGATAAATGCTATTGGAATTTGGGTTTATGCATATAATTATACAATAAAATGACAACGAACTATTATTTTAGTAAGACTAACTGCTAAGCGCATGCAACTTAAACGACAAAGTGAGGAAGTAAGCGAAGCACTTGAAAGAGCTCGCACGACTCGCAGCGAACTCGAAGATTTATTGAAACAGGAAGAGCGCGTTACAGAACTTGAAATGTACGGTTGTGTTTTCCTTTTCGATAATATGAACGATGCATATTTATTATTTTATCTCTTAGCCATTAACAATATATGTTAACATTAAAAGGTCATGAAAAAAACCACTTTTATATTTAGAAACGTTACTTATATCTGCTATAGTAAGTTTGTTTGACTGAACCGGTCATCATGAAATTTTGCATACACGTTTTGTACAAGAAACACACTAACATATTCACTATTCCAATCGGGGAAGGAGTAAAGGTAAACAAACCGTAGATTTACAAATTGCAAGCGATTTGTTAATTGTTCTGTTGTATTACGCACTACAAACAGATCTCGATTAATTTACCTTTATATTTAATACGACACTATTCCACTTACCTAGTTCTAACCACATTAAATTAACTTTCGAAATTCAGATTACAAGTTTGCGGAAATTGAAAAGGCCATTTTTTCGCAAATCCATATTAAATATCATCGATTATTCCATATCTCGACTAATGATATCGCGTCAATTCGGTGTCAAAGTTGTTTATTTGGGTTTACTCCTCTTGTGGTTGGAATAGTCTATAGGGGTAAGCCACGCGCGGATGATAGTAATAATATAAAGCAGGCATAATTGATTTCATTACGTAACAGAATATTCTCACGCAATATCTTAATTCCACTCTTCCGGAACGCTGTTAATGAACAATTCCACGTGATCGTATATTAAGTAATAAATAAACTCTTGCCTTTTATTCTTCTTTCATTAATAACTGTTTCAGACGAAGATATGAAGACACATTACGTGAGCTAGCTGATCGATTTCGTAAGTCCCGAATATTTTATGTAAGTATTAAAATATTGTTGTTTTTGTTGGTTTGAAAAAAGGAAAAGGTAATTATTTTTAAGAGGAATTACGGAAAAACTGTGATAGTTTTTCCGTAATTCCGTAACTTAGCGATTTTCATGTCTAAATTAATAATTTATATTTTCATTACGAACTAAGGTTATGTTTATATCTATACTAGTAACATGTACCGACTTCGGACGGGTAACATTTACACAAAGTTACTCTTCAAATTATATGATTAACAATTTGTGCCAAATTTAAGCTTTCCAGGCTCAATAGTTTAGTGTACGTTGACAGTAAGTCAACATAATCGATTAAAGAGGTATAAATAGCGTTACGTACAAAAGGGAATTGAGCCTAAGCACCTTCAGATAGCTTGCGTAGACTGGGCCCAGTTTGTGTCTTCGGTCCTTCTTAGTATCCTAGTAGGACCGAAGTTTTATACGTCTTCCATAGGTTACCAGTTGCTGAAGGAACCGAGTGTCGTCCACACTTATATATGTGATGATAGAACACATCACAAAGAACACAGATTACTTTTTTTATGAAAACGCATAAAATGTCGACCGGTCAGTTCGGATATCGATGACAGGAGAGTAGTTCAACGCATGTGGCGCTGTAGTCGCGTCTCAAACCAATAAGAACATTTCTATTCGATCTTCTCTATTATGAATGAAGAAAGTACTCAAACTCATTCTTAAAAAGAAGTTTTTGTTTCTAATAATTGTATTGTCTAATAAATTCAAACAAAAATTCCGTAGATAAATTCGTAGTATAAATTCTGATAGTAAGTATAATATACATGTACATATAATGTAGTTACTTAGAACAGGTTAGTACAGCCGCTATTCTGACAAACGCATATTGTATACCTAAAATGTATTAAAATATGAAAACGATAAAATATACGATATTTTCTTATAATACCATAACATAATATCTCTGTACTATACTATACTCTAAGTACATTATACAATGCAAGGAGAAAAACCTCTTAGTTTACTCGTAATAACAAATTAATTCTAACAGATTGAATTTTAATTAGTGTTTTCTAGTAATTAGATTCCTTCGTATTAAAATTAAATATTGCTCAAAGTTAACTTAGAGTTAAATGTGTAAATCCTTTTTAAACAGCATTAATTATGACTTTTAAGCAAGTTTGCTTAGTAGGCCGCTTAAAGGTCACGATATTTTTATTGTGTTTGTCCCTGTCTAGGCGTGTGTGCTCGCGTGTATGAGTGTATGTGTGGCTGAGCATGTGCGTGTGTGATAATTTTATTGAAAATAATATAATGAATATTGTGTCGATAATTACAATTTTCATTAAATTATTTTCAATAGGTATCATAGGCGCCCAATAAAATCAACGAAATTAATAAGCTAAAAGAAGTTCCTACAACAAGGAAATTTTGATTTCGAGTACCTTCGTTTAAGAAGGCGGCTAAATCTAATATTTCTAATGAAATATTCTCTCTACTAAAGAACGAAGAGGAAATTAACAACGAACAAAAAGTGGTAAAGGAAACTAATTCAAAGCTTTCTAACGAAGAAACGGCACTACGTCGCGAACTTTCCGAGCTGAAGAAGGAACTAAGTGACGTACAAGCCGATGTCCCTGAGGATATTCTTTTAATAATGTAAGTATTTAATGTGAAATACAATCAAAGTATACGATATAGATTTAAGAATATAATTTAGATTTATTTTTCTGTCTTAATACTAAAGGTTGAAAGCTTTAGTAGTCTTCTATTGATGTGAAAGTTTGCGACGCTGTTCTACTACAGGTTGGTGAATATATATAACTAAAGATAGTTCTCATGACCTATTATATTATATTATACGTACACACTGGCATTTCGATTCAAGTAAATTAACGATCAATATCCAAAGCTTTTTATCTATTTACTGGAACATTCTGACTCGACTTTTTATATTCTATCAAATTCAATTCGGATTTACTCAATGATTTTAAAAAACAATATTTAATATAATTAACACATTTGCTATCAAGGATACTTAAGCTTTACACACGTACATAAAGATATTCTTAGAAATGTATATCGGCTTATACGAAAAGGAGCAACGTCGTGGATTACATTTCTAATCCTCCTTAATAAGTATGAAAGCTCTTTTAAGTATTTATATAAAAAGATACTTGTAGGTATGCAATTTTCATTAATATTTGTATATTCACCAGTTTTTGTAATATTTAATTAAATTCCGATCCTAATGCCTGTTTAAATACCTTTGTAAAAATCGGATGAAACTATTGATTGAAAATATATTCAAAGGTTAGGTTAAAAATGCAATTAATACTATTTATCTAAAATTAAAAGGTCAATGACTGACCTGTCTGCGAGATTTTATCTTGAGTTTTTATTTATTTTATTTAGGAAACTAAAAGTACATTTATTCTAACATCTAAAATTAGCACATACATCAATTAAGTTTCCACTTATATCTAAAATATAAGAAGCAGAATAAAAACAATATTGAAAGTAAAAAGTCATGAGAGTATTAAAAAATTAAAAATTAAAGATCTAAGTTTTAATAGGCTCTAAAACTATCTTCCTAAAGTTTGAGATTTATTCCGTAAGTATATCTGTACTAGAAAATTTATTATTACATTCCTTAGAAACTTTATATATAACGGAATTGCCGTTACTTACTCATACTCCGGTACTTTTCATAATTATTTTTTATGAAAAGGGCAAACACATGCATATTATATATTTAAACTATAATAACCTTTAAACCGATACGGAAACACGTATATAAAAATGTTAACCAATCTTTATAATATAAATATTTAATGAATTTAACAATAAATGTGTCATGGTCATAAATTGGCAATAAATACTAATTGAATTTAAGCAAAACAGTATAGATGACTTCTAAAAATTACTTAGATTTGTTCACGTATTACTAGCGTAGTATTCGTCTTTAAATTTTATAGCAGCAAACCCTGCGAAGTTTGTAAAATTAAAACCTGATCTAATCTTTGAGTCTGATGAGACATTCTATTTTTGAAGTGAAAAGAGATCTTGTGAGCTATAATTAATCTGTTGCAGTGGTCAAATGGAATTGGAGAAAAAGTTAAAATCACTAACGGCTCAATGCGACACACTGCGCTCCAAGCGAGACTATCTTCTTAAGACACGATCAGGCACGTCCTTTCAGCAATTTAATCGCAACTATTAATTTTTCACTTTCATTTACTTTGAATAAGAAAATTAGCTATTTCGAATCCTAATATATTGATAATAAGTGTTTTAAATAGAATGTAATTTGTAATACAGATAAATAAAATTAATTTTCATCATTCCATTTTTGATTCTCAACATCTAAAAAAACATAAAACCTACCTAACAGCGGAAGTCATCCTACGCACTTCCTGCAACACAACGACATAGATAGCCGTAACACCTTATGTAACGCCGTATGAAGAATATTACGCAGCTTAAATTTGCCCCGTTTCCGCCAGAACGAGAATCACCGTAGGTAGCGGCAAATATTTTTTTTAGGATGTAATTAAAATGGATAAACGAGTCAAGATAATTATATCACATAACACAAAGTCCCCCGCCGCGTCTGGTTATCAGTCTGTCCGAACGCGATAAACTCAGACTAACTACCGGGTTTTCATATGATTTTTTTCAATGAACGGAGCGATTTGTGAGTATTGTTTACGTTTATAATTTATTGTGGTTTTGTAAAAATTGGCAGAAATATGAAGACACATGTTGAAGAAATCATGTCGACTGGGAGTTTTTTTTTATTTGCTACTGACTTATAATTTTCAAAATAGTTTAATATTCGAAAGAGGTAATATGTATCACGATATGAACTTACTATATAGGCCCTTATTCTGTCCTATCTGTTGATAACTAGTACTGTAATAGAATATAATGTAGAAATCATACGTCGAAAGTATATATGGTACATGTCAAAAATTTCGCAAATAAGTTATTGCATTTTACTTTTACTATATGTCATTTTACAAGGTGATAGTCAATTGATTTATACGTATCGGTTTAACATATATCAAGCCTTCAAAGTCAATTTGCATAACTAAAATCCGCTTAGTACGATTTTGGCAAATGATTAATGTTTGCACTCCATAAAGCCAGCGCGTTGCTGAGCATTGGTACTCGGTTATATGTGTTTCTGACAGAAAATCGTATTTTAATGTAAAGAGCAACAATTTTGCGATTAATTTATATTTAACGGACATTTAAAAGGATGTTTTAAATTGCTTATTATTTTATATCTATGTTATACTTTTACTGGTGATAGAGCAAGAGTTTTGCAAGCTCGTCTGGGTAGGTACCAACCACTCATCAGATATTCTACCGCAAAACAGCAGTACTTGGTATAACAATACCAACGTTACCATTACCATGTGTTACGGACATAACATCTTAGTTCCTAAGGTGGCGCATTGGTGATGTAAGCGATGGCGTGGGTGTTGGTGACCACTTACCATCAGGTGGCCCATATGCTAGTCTACATACCTATTCTATAAAAAATAAATATACATATCGTCATTTTTTTGTGATCATATTTGATTATTTCTTCTGCTTATAAAAGTAACTAGTTACATTTTAGTAGATAGGTAGATCACTGTTTTTTGGATACAAAAAAACTCAAAGTATTTTATATACATCAGTAACAGCCTGTGAATGTCCCACTGCTGGGCTAAAGGCCTCCTCTCCCTTTTTGAGGAGAAGGTATGGCGCTTATACCACCACGCTGCTCCATTGCGGGTTGGTGGAATACACATGTGGCAGAATTTCAGTGAAATTAGGTACATGCAGGTTTCCTCACAATGTTTTCCTTCACCGTATAGCACGAGTGAATTATAATCATAAATTAAACACATGAAAATTCAGTGGTGTTTGCCCGGGTTTGAACCCACGATCATCGGTTGAGATAAACGCGTTCCTACCACTGGGCCATCTCGGTGTAGTATTGTATACATCATATCTTGTTAATTTCTAGGTATGCACATGGTAAGTGGTAACATTCCGTTTATAATTATTATATTGATTAATTAGAAGGAACATTAATAATATAATATAATAAGTACAAGCAAATTTCAATGGGGGTAATTGTCAACCTTATTACGAACCTCTTAACCCCTCTTTTAACCAGATTGACCTTTTAATCATAAATTATATTAGAAGAGTGGCGACTTGATTCAAACATTACTTAGAAAAATGTCATTATATGATACTTTTATACATAATGTGCACTATTGTAAATCAAATAATTAATCGGCGATTGAGTTTAATTTGATTCCAATAAACTGAATCACTGATAGCTATTACCCAATATTAATATCTAATTTAGTTTACTGAAGCGTACGTAATTAATTTATTAATTACCGCAATTTATTACTTTATTGATTATTATATTAAGAGCAAGTGATTGTATTAATATTGTTTTAATTAGCATGCCGTGTACATATTTTTAGGAATATAATCTAGCATAAAATTTCGTAAGTTCGGAATTTAATATATGTCCTGTTTGTATTCTTTCGTGTTAATGTTCTTATATATTATAGTAAATTCTAGTCTAAATTATTTCAATAGTTAAAATAGTATTTATTATGGTTAGATATTCGTTAATCAATATTTTCGAAATTCGAGCCATATTAAATTTTAATGAAAGTTGACAGTGGTACGATGTAGTCCGATATTTGATTAGCGTTTAGTGATTAGGGAAATGGCGAGAAAATTTCAACGCGATTTGGATTTTTTAATATGGCAGACCTCGCTTATAGCGAACAAAATCGTAACTAAAATGTGCAAATCTAGTTCATCGGTGTAGATTGGATATACTTATTTAAAAATAAATGGGACAGCAATCTAGCCGCTGATATTAAAATGCAGATAATTTCAATATTAATTTAAAAATTTTTGAATAATGTAAAAAAATATTTAAGAAAATTTAATAAAAATAATATATTATATGATTATAAGCAATTGATAATATAATTGGATCTGTATTGGCTGAAATAGCCGTTTTTCTTTTATTCCATGAATTTCATAATATTGTAAAGTCCACATTTTGTTTAGAATTTAAGGTGTCGTAATGAATCACATGGATTCAAATAGAACCGTACATAAATTGTTAGTATCACTTTTTTAAACATTTTTACAACTGTGACCCATGATAACGTAGAACAATGGATGTTTGCCTCATAAATTTATTCTCAGGATGATTTTGGCCGTTAGTCCTAAAGCAATTGTGAGCAAATAAATTTATAACAATGTAGTGCAAACAAAATGTTGTCCCGTTCAATATGAAACATGAGCTAATTATAATTTGCTTATTCTTACTCAATAACAGCAAACATTAATATTGTTACCTGCGCTATACTAATCGTTTAAAGGTGAATAATTTTTATCTTTAAACGCAGTCTTTGGAACTATCAGACTAAATTTTTGCGTAACATAGACTGTTTATTAAAGTTGTGATATAAAGCTACAATAAAGAGCGGAACAGTACCTATAAATGTCAACCATGTTAGAAAACTAACGGCAATTACATGAAACAAGAGGAACGACGCGCCGCGCTGACCTGTCTCGTGAAGCAGCGTGAGGTGTCATATGTGCTTGGCTATATACATAATTGTAGTCAGTATGAAAACCATATAAAATACAAATTTAACGCAAACGTAACGATAAACTCTTGGGTACATCTCGCATGCAAAAATATTTTACTATTAATTTTAAAGTATGAAATAAGCTACAAAAAATTATAGGACTAATTTCAAGGATGAAATATAAGCAATTTCTAATATTAATAAAAACTAATAAGAAAGAAATGCCATGTGCCTTTTTAAATGAATTCCGGTCAGTGAACAAAACGTTGATCAAATTTGTAGATGTACTAGAACGAATTTCATTGAAAATAGGAATAGAGAAACTTTAATAATTGTTATTTATTTTGATTAATAGAAAAATATTAAAATAAAACAAACAAACAAATAATTGAAAAAACTGTGTAACACTAACTGTTAGCTCTTGTACAAGACTTCACTTTTAAAGAGTCATCTCCGGTTCCTAAGGACGTCCATCCTAAGGGTGTCTCAAACGAGGTTGCTAGAGTGCAGCGCGGCTCTGCAGCACTTGGTTTTTGCCGTCACGTTCATTGGCGGGATATCGTGAGCCAGTGTTAATTTTATGTTTTTCCTACGAAGAGGGCGTTTGCTAGGGTTATCCTATTAGATATCTTAAGGATGTGCATAGTACAGGTGAGTGTGTTTGCCAATTCAAATAGCACGATGGCCGTTAAATAGCGCTTCAATAATTATATTATTTACGTCTAGAAATATCTCATCGAAAGGTTTTTTTTAATAAATTTAATATGTTCACTTTATCATTTTATATTTATAAGCAAATCTGAGATATAATAAAAACAAAGCTAACAAGTTATGTGCAAGATATTTATTAGTAGCTACTATTGCTTATTTTTAAAATATAAATATAATAAGTATACGCCTTGAGGTCTGTTGTTAAGAACCTCGTCACTGGGACTGTTTTTATAGCTTAGTTAAATAACAATTTATTATACACGGTCCAAACATAATACCTTTTCTTACATAATAACACAATAGGGTAGTCTCTATAAGGTCATAAGGAGTCACCGCCCTTAGAAACATTGTGAATATATTTCTTAAAATAGTCTATTCAAAACGCTGCGTAAATAACTTGAATGTCATATCTTATAACTTTTTAATTAATTTACGTTCATTATAATTTAAAAAGATACAGTAGAATATATATTTATGCCTGAAATAAATATATAAATAAAATTGAGTCAACTTATAAATTACTAAGTCGTAAAAATAATTCAACGTGAACATAAGTTTTATAAGAAAAATATTGTAGAAATAAAACTATTAATTAGGAAATAGTAATTAAATGTCTCAGTTTAAGCTGGATTTTCATCTGTATAGTCTTATGTATATTTTTTTCACTTTGAACCGAGAAAAAAATAAAACTAAACTATATAATCTATTCTTTATTTAAAATTATTATCTCGAAACACAAAGGTATCACTTGCGTAGGTACTCTATTCTGCAAAAGGCTAAACAAAGTAGGAACATTAAGAGTACTTAACGTAGGACAATTAAGAGTTTCACTTGAAATATAACCAAATTTATGAACTTCCTAGTTCTTACAAGCTTATTAGCTTGAATAAGAATACTTCATGCTTTAATATTGGACGATTTTGCCAATGATGATAATTTTTTTTATAGTATAGGTAGGCGGACGAGCATGGGGCACCAGATGGTAAGCGGTCACCAATGCCCGTAGATATTGGCATTTTAAGAAATGTTAACTATCGCTTACAACGCCAATGCGCCACCAACCTTGGGAACTAAGATGTTATATCCCATTGTGCTTGTAATTACACTGGCTCACTCACCCTTCAAACCGAAATACAACAATACCAAGTACTGTTCTTTAACGGTAGAACATCTGATGAGTGGGTGTAAAATGATCCTCAAACTCAGTGGATCACAATCCGCATTAAAAACCGAACGAAAGAGTAACATAATAGAAGTAAATTGTTTATACAATTAAGCGCATTTATAAAGCATTGGCAAGTCACCACTGTCCACAAACATTGACACTGTTAGAAATCTAAGCAATCCCTTACAAGATCAATGCAACCACCAACCTTGAGAGCTAAGATGTCCCTTGTTTCTGTGGTTATACTGGCTAACTGCACAATCACATTTAAGTACTGCTGTCTGGTGGTAGAATATGTTATGAGTGGACCCAGTGGGGTCTTCGTAACAATAGCCTCACATAGGAGCCATAGTTGATTGCATCTCTGACATTGTACATATTTACGTATATCACAAACATTATATGTGCAAAGTTCATATCAATACATACACATTTTGGCTTCTCTTTCCATTTTATACAAAATATTAATATGAACTTTTGTGTGAGTTGAAAAAAATCGATTTATGTATAATCTACGTAAACAAAGTTTTGTTTAAGTTTTACCTCTACATTTTACATTGTATAAGAAATATTTATAGAAGAAGAAAAATATCTTGCTGTTTGAAATTAGTTGTATAGGTATTAACACTAGAGGAATATTTATTCTATCTCGGTGATTAGGTTAATATAGGCACTCTTGTCAAATTTAAAAATATTATGTTAATTGAAATTAACAAAAAGCGAAATCTATTTAATATTAAATAGACGGCGACCCAATTTTTTTTAATCGTACGGTCTAATTAGCTATTTTGTGAAATATTAATTTGTATAATAAATCGATGGTGTATGTTAATATAATTCTGTGAATACAATATAAATATTTAATAATTAATTTGACATATGTATTAATTATTTATACATATAATAAAAATGTAACTGATAGCTGGCTGTACATGGAAAATATATGAGTAAAACTATTATATGGGGCCTTTATCAACGCGGTAGAACCCAAAACAATGAGATGATTTTTTGTCTGATTGTCTGTTTATCCGTTTGTCTGTGCGGTTGTGCACGCTAATCTTAGAAACGGCTAAGCTGTTTTTGTTATATTTCAATCGCCTTATAAATAAAAAAAGTAATGCCAATTTAAAGAATCACATCTTATTCGATAAAAGGCCTATTTAATAATTATGCAGTTGAATTGGCTGAAACTTTAACCTTACCTATAAATGATAGTATGTAAAATGATGATGATTGAAAGTTTATATTAACAAAACAAAGTTTAAAAAGCTCAGTTTAATAGATTTAGATATTCCAATGTCAGTTAAACTCAGATCTATATTATGAACCATATTAAATAGGGTTCAGGTTATGCTGGTACATGTCACTTAAACGCGTCCACGCGTATATGTTAAAAGTGCCGTATGTCGGAGACACAGGACGCTCCATGGTAACAGGGACCTGGTAAACCTCTGTATGTATTCGTTTGTAATATATTTCGTTATTAATAAAACTATATATATCAAGGATTAAAAAAATATATAACAAAATATGTAATACTTAAACATTTCTTTTGTTTTTCGATACTATATATTGAACAAGGTATTGCCCTTGAATTCGCTAGCGGCATCAGCTAAAAACTGTACCCATACAGATAATTCAGTAAAGATATTACTTTTTATGTTTCCCATGAATACGAATTTTCGAAGCTATCTAACGAAGCGGAACGAATTTTCTTTATAACTTATTGATATTTTTTATATCTTGATACGATTTGGATTGCTTGGATATTGAATCATTTCATTTACCTTTGAAAATGTAATTATAGATGAATATTCACTACCTGGAGTCTCTTGTACAGAGATACAATAATATTGTGGCAGCATAATTGTATTAGGCTTAACATACCCAATTTATTTATTTTTATATCAATTTATGTTTAAGTACTACAGTAACACAAGTCCTTTGTTGTAAAGCCAAGGTCCAAAAAGAGTCAATAAGGATTCATGGTTTTTTTTTTGGAGAAGAAATTCTCAATATCAGCCTGGAGATACGAAGTTATACTTTCGTGCCTTACACGTACATACTCCGCAGGCATTATTCTATTGCCAAGAAGCAATACTTCGTATTTCTATGTTACAGTTGAAATGATAAGTGAGCCAGTCATACTTGTAGTTACAAAGGTCATATTAACATACTTGTTTCCAGTGATTATATCTGTGGCTGAACTTAGCATCAGATAAACAATTTGCTCGCATATCTAAATTCTGTAACTAAAACTAAAATAAAAATGTCTTCCTAATATAAGTTAGAAAATAAGCAATAGAAACGTTAAGAGTTAATGAAAGAGATGTTAATACTAAGCCTCAAAATACGATCCCTCCGCATCCTCGATATACCTTACTAAATCAATATTCGGTACAACAATGTTGTGGAATTTCACACATTCACATGTGAAAGTAACCTTAATAGCACTGACGAGTTTTATGAACCGGGAACTTTCATTACAAAACGTATATTACTTTGATTTTCGTGTGCAGTCTAACAAAAAGTTTTAATACCTACATCTACACATTAATATTAGTTTTATGTACCTATATTAGATGTTTAGCAGATATGGTTTTGTGAAACCTACCCAGGCGAGGTTTGTCCACTCATAACATATTCTACCATCAGACAGCAGTACTTAAATATAATTGTGCAGTTAGCCAGTATAACTACAGAAACAAGGGACATCTTAGCTCTCAAGGTTGGTGGTTGCATTGATCTTGTAAGGGATTGCTTAGATTTCTAACAGTGTCAATGTTTGTGGACAGTGGTGACTTGCCAATGCTTTATAAATGCGCTTAATTGTATAAACAATTTACTTCTATTATGTCACTCTTTCGTTCGGTTTTTAATGCAGATTGTGATCCACTGAGTTTGAGGATCATTTTACACCCACTCATCAGATGTTCTACCGTAAAAGAACAGTACTTGGTATTGTTGTATTTCGGTTTAATCCTACGTATGCCGGAGCGCATATATGCGCTTCTAATTTTGTACTCGTAGTATGCCGGAGCGTAGATATGCGCTTGAACGTTATCTCATTGTTCAATTATTTTTGTTTTACGCTACACTAGAGAAACATATACCTAGCTCTTTTTTATCTATAATAATTAATATATTATTGTCCCCCTGTCTTTTTTTTATTAGATTATCATTTCGACCAATCAGCGACGACGAAATTCACTTCGCAAATTATCGCGCTAACATCATTTTTTCGAATGCTAGCGGCCATACTTGAAAAAATTTTGGAAATTGAAAAAAGGTGTTTCGAATATAATTAACAAAAGTAAAGTAAGGTGATTTGTTTCTTCATGCTAACGAAGGTTCTCGGGTAAGCGTAGAATATATTTGTATATTCTACGCTTACCCGTATTTATATAAAATAACTTTTTGCACTTCTTTCACAAAGATTTTGTTTACCTAAAATAAAACTTTTTTTAACCCATCAAAATTATTACTTGTGCAATCATATACATTATCCTTGTTATTTTTCATACGAAGAAATTCATCACAATTGTCGCATCCATCATATTCGAATTGATCAAAAGTCTAAAAACAAATAAATGTTAGGTACCACAGAATTTTAAAAGGATTCTAAACATGAAACTGCTTGGAATTACCTTAATCAAAGAACACACTAAACAGGCCCGTAGGCCTCTTAAATCTTTAGGTACTGTGTCTAAAGACATGATAGAATTTATGCACTAAACTAAAATATGATTTTGGCGTTTCTGACAATTCTTAGAAATGATGTGAACCTATTCACTAATATTATAAAAAAATTTAAGTGTTATTTTTCTAATACACATCACAACTACTAAAATGAAGTAGGTAAATCATAAAAACCATTGCCACTGCCAGTTTATATAATTAATGTCAAATGCAAATTGAATAATTTGAGCAGCTTAAATGAAGTAGCTTTTGTATTCAATATTAATATTGAGATTAATAAGACTAACAAAACGTCTAAAAAAATCTATGTTATTCATTAATCGTTTTTATGTTCCTGTAACTATATCGTTTTTATTCTATATAAGAAAATCCTTTTAAGTCATATCAGATATTTATAAAAAATGTATACATAAGGTACAACAAGATTCGTTTGTGAATATTGTGTGTCAACATATATGGAGTAAAAGAAATTTATTTGGAAACGAAGAATGACGCAATATAGATCTTATCAGCCATGAACATAAAATACAAATTAGAAAAATATTGTTCTAGCTTACTTGTTATTCTTTATAATTTAGTCAAGAATAAACGTTTAAAGGAAAATTGACTTCTGTCATGAGATTTGAGACAGCTGTTTTATTTCAAATAATAACCATTTTTGTTATTATATCACAAAATAAGAGCCAGTATGACCCAGTGGCTAGAACACGTGCTTCTTAACCGAAGATTACAGGTTCACATCCGAGCTCAACACGGATTTTTCATCTCCTTACTACGAAATATCTAGTTTAAGAAATTCATGATTAAAAATTACGTTTAAGATGTATAATATCAAGTACCTAAATAAATTAATAAAATATAAAAAGTATTTGTTCATTTATTTATCAAACGCAAAAACGCTTAAAAACTAATCCGGCATTTTTGCTCAGTTGTGTAGGAAGACATCGTTTACCTACTGGACGTATCGAATGAAATCATGACATGTGTATTCATCATCTGAGCGACATCATCATACTGAACCTGCTAGAATAAACTGAAATCTTCCTCAGAAAGAAGAAATACGGTTTATCTAGAAGTGTTATTTACACCTTAGTAAGATCAGCCCCGGATTTATACCTGGACTTACAAGGCACCGGCGTAGGAGACCACGACCAGCCAAAATTATTCTTATGTTACTCTAACCGCTTCGGAAGGGGAGGGGGGAGGTTGGGGGGCTCAAAGTAAAAGTGCTTAGGGGCTTTAGTCCGGGCCTGAGTAAGACTAAATTTGCCACCAAATTGTCAACTTTGTATATGTTTTTATGTAAATTATAATATCAGCTTACCGCCGTCCACTGCTGGACGAAAGCCTCCCCCATAGAACGCCAACCATCCCGATTTTGGGCAGCCCGCATCCATCCCGATCATAGGATGTAAGGGGAGTCGACAACGACCTTAGGCTCCCTACCGCCAACCTCACCTGCCCGTGGTGCATCCTGCTGATCAACGAACGAGGCTCTGGCGACCGATATCGTGGCGGTATAACCACACAAATGCTGGAATCCGAAAATGTAAATCCTGATAGCGGGCAGCAGCGCTATCAGCGAAAGATTTCCAGCTACTGCGGTCACCAACCCGCCTGCCAAGCGTGGTGACTAAGGCAACAAACCCCCCAAATGAGCGATAAATTATAAACCAAAATAATTTTATATGAATATAAACTTAAAATCTAATATATGTGTCGTTGTTTATGTACTTTGTGCTTATACACTGGTGTTCACCGTTTCAATACTATATAAATAATTGAACTGCTAAAACACAGATATATGAAGTACTAATATCCATACGTGATTTCGCCCGTAGAGGGTTGTTAGGTACGCTTTTTCTTTCTTTTTTTATACAATAGGAAGGCGGACGAGCATATGGGCCACCTGATGGTAAGTGGTCACCAACGCCATTAGACATTGGCACTGTAAGAAATGTTAACCATCGCTTACAAACCCTTCAAACCGGAACACAAAAATACCAAGTACTGCTGTTTTACGGTAGAATATCTGATGAGTGGGTGGTATCTACCCAGACGAGGTTGCACAAAGCCCTACCACCAGTAAAGTAACACTATATTTATATATAGTCCTTTTGTGTATCCCTGACAAAGTGCTTGCAAATTTCATGATGATCGGTTGAGAAGTTATGACGTAAGAGCGTAACATACAAACAAACTCACTTTCACATTTATAATATAAGTAAGGATTGATGTTACGCACCCATGTTGACACACAAAGTCCTTGTACTAAAATAAAGTTGAAGATATAAAACTGCGCCATAAACTTGTATATGAACAAACTTTTGTTGCTGTCAGCTGTCACACGTACTAAACTCGCAGCACATAACCACCGAAAGCAAAATTCCATGAATGAAAGGAAATTACTTTTGTGAGAATATCGGGCAAT
Source organism: Nymphalis urticae (assembly GCA_905147175.2). Classification (NCBI taxonomy): domain Eukaryota; kingdom Metazoa; phylum Arthropoda; class Insecta; order Lepidoptera; family Nymphalidae; genus Nymphalis; species Nymphalis urticae. The sequence goes on along the minus strand of LR989994.1, from coordinate 2,722,487 downwards.
TTAAGTATTTTTAGAACGATATGAAATATGAGTAATTCATAATCAAACGTCATGAATAGAGTTAAAAATAAAAGGCATGCAATTTTCAGTTAAAAATCATTTATTAAATTTGCGATATATTCATATTATTATTATGTAAATAAAACGTTTAGATGTGTATATATAACGTTAATCGATTATATAGACGCTCCGGGTACTTTTGTAGCTAACACTAATAAAAGAAGGTGCGTGTTACACTTCGATTATAAGAGTCGAGCTACAAAGTATGTTTTTTAAAGGTATTCCGCAAGAAACAACGCTCCCCATGCTTGCACCGAGTGTAAAATTATAAAAACCAACTAAAATGATTGTACAATTTGCCGTTTTCTTTGAGTGTTATAAATTTATCGCTTTCTGGGATTATACAAATACCATGTCTAATTTCTACATTTTTTACATGACCCAGCGCTGGGCAGTACTCTCATTCCTCTGAGTTTCATACGACGACTTTCTTCACCACAAATCACGAGATGAATTATAAACACGTATTAAGCACAATAATATTTAGTCTTGCGTACCCGGGCTTGAACATGCGATTGCATCGGTTAAGATTCCAGTGGTCGAGCCACTGAGGCATCTCGGCATCTCATACTGCAATGAATCCATTAATATTTGACAGGTACGTAAACAATTGCCATCTGCATTCCTGACCCTTATTCTCGACAGAATAATAATATAATATCTACTTTGATTAAACAGACTTCCAAATCATATTTGATAGACATCGTAAACCTTATATGATATTATTATTATTAAAATAATATTAATATTTGATAATAATCTTGAATATTTTCTATTATTTCGTTAATAAGCAACATTGTTGAGGTAAATTATAAAAAAAGCCAGCTTAATTCTGCGTAAAAAATATGCCCGTAACAACAATCGCTACGATACTTTAATTTATGATCTTGTTTACGTTTATTCCTCGTGATCTTGTTTCTAAATTTGAAATTAATTTTATTATTTGTGATATGAAATCTTTAAAATATCAGAAGATTACATTTGGTTTTGTATTATATTGAAAATGATTCGAAGAAAATAATTTTTAATTATTCCATAGTACGTACAGATATTTTTATAAAATACAAAATTAAAATAAAAAGAACAAAATACACATACAAAATTTAAAGAAAAAACGCCATCTAAAAGATTGTCCTGTGGCATTGTACCCAAGACGCTGGCACTATTGCCTCTCTGCACCGCTAGACTCAGCCTTAGGGCTAAATAAGCGCCAGCTCTTAAGGGCTCTAATAAGGGTCACCAGAAGTGTGGACCAGTTTCTAAAAATTCAATTAAATTTAATTAATTTTTTTTCGTAAAGCCAGTGCAGACGCTGAAACTGCTTAAATACTCAAGCGCCGCAAATATTTACTTTTATCCAACGAATATGAATTTGCGGGGCTGGGTTTTGAAACATTGGGTCCATGGTCGTCCGATACAAAAAGAATCATAAATAATATTTCGAAGAAAATTAAATATTAAAGCTACATAATAATATATCGAAAAAGTTTGTTTCCGCTTCGTAAGCAAAGACAAAAGGATATTCCGTAAAAATCTATCCAATAGTGCTTAAACTGTGCCGTATACAAACCTACAGTAACTCATTCACTGTCAAAACTGTCGAGCTCTGGAAATACACTACCCGCAGATATTCGGCAGTTGAAACATTTACTCACTATGAACGGTTATATGAAAATATATTGTATTGTTCAATTCAATTTTGTGTTTTGATTAATTAAGCACAAATCGTATGTAGCTTATAATTACTTTTATCTTTTTTATTGCGATAAAAAAAAATGATAAGCGATTCACCTTATCGACTTACTCACGACACACATCACGAGATATCTGAAACTCTTAGACCTATAGACATTAAATTAATATTTATTTAATATCCAGAAATGAATCTCGTATTGATCTTTTTAAAAATATCAAATCAATACAAATTTATCTAAATTACTTGATTACTTTTAAAAGCGTAAATGACACAATTGAACACATTCAACCAATCACAAGTCGTGCCAAAAAGAAAATATTTTTTATACATTTAAGTCCATCAACAAAATGGCGGTTTTAAATTAGCGTGCATCATTTTTTTAACAATGTTATTGTAGGGATGAATGAATCTCCTGGCTATAAAATTATTAGCATAAATATTTCATTTGCTGCTTAGAAATCTGCTACATATACGTTCAAAATGAGTCTATTATATGTGTTTACACAGTAAGAAATTTTCAATGTTATCCCAATTTCGTTATATCAATTCAGCGATTTTTGTTTACAAATTATTTGTTTTGGAAAAGTAGAGATAGGATTATATGTTTATTTTTACTGAGATTGTGTATGTTATTAGAATATGGTATATACATATTTTACAGTTAAGAAGATTGTAGATGGGTTTAATTTATTTAAGCTTAAGTGACTGATTAACATATCAAAACATACGTTGAATAATAACGCTTTACTTTGTACAACAATATCAAATGATTTTAATTAAAATAAATTTATATAAATTGCCTAAATATTCGTTAGCTAGTGGTATATTCAAATAAACGATATGTTACTAATATTACGGCTACCCGCCTCGGCTCACAAAAACTCCATTGGTTTTATAAGCGGACGCCAGTAAAGCTTCCAGTCGGCATGATTTTTTCCGATATCATTTTACACAAAACTTTATTTAAAAATGTAGACCTAAACCTTTTTCATGAAACATAGCATATTTCTTTCATTAATAAAAACCGTATAAAAATCCATTCGCTAGTTTTTGAATTTTTCGCGTTCAGACAGTCGGACTCAGCAGGTGGACTTTGTTAAACGTAAAATGTTGTAAAAGATCGTGTGGTTGCATGTTTGCTCATCACGCTCGAAGAACTACAATGCTATTTTGTAAGAACGTTTTGAGTCACCCGTATATACGCTTTGCTATATGCTATTTTGATACATGTAAATTTATCGACGCTTATCATTTACTGACATTTCGCAATTGTGTTCTGCGGTGAGATTATAATTAAGTTCAGAATAGAACTCGTTTAAATAGATATTGTGAAATTGAATATATTTATTATAAACTAACGTATTGTTAGAAATACTTATTTATGTACTTCACTTCATGTATTTAATGATTACATATTTCTAAATTGTATTTGATTTAATAAAAATATAATCGGTTTCAGAACGTCATTGGTATTGTTTAGTAATAAAGTTAAAAAAATAGTTTTCCCGCCATATATAAAATAAAGGAGAACTGAAGGACTGTCATCGATTTAGCAATATATGATATTTTGTTTTAATTAAATTTAAATTTCTCTCTCATAAGTTATTATATTAAGCACTTTAAAATTAACAAATAATAAAATTAATTACTTGTACTGGTGTATTTATTAGTATGTTTAAATGTATACGTTGAACTTCATTCGTTAGTTCGTATTCATGTTTTAATCTAAGGAATTTTAATGTAGGCTCTCAAGCCATTACAACTAATAAATATTGATTCAAGTTTAATCTGGTCCGAAATAAGACACCCTTGTCAATATAATGTTATTTATTCTCAGATATAATCTTATTCCAAAAATAATTAATTTCTTAGATTCTCCATTTTCTTAAAAACCGCTTCCATGACAGTTGTCTTCTTCCGTAATGACAGTTAATGGCCAGATGTAATTTTATTAGGAACTATGAGACGAAGGCATTGAATTATTGTAATAAAATAAACTATAAGGCGGATTAGTATGAAATTATAAACAATTTACTTTTAACGTTGCTGCTCCTGTGTTCATTTTATTTTTTTACAAATTTAATTTCGTTTATAGTTCAATATTTCAAATTTTCAACGTGGATGCCCAAATCCGAAAGTATGGGGAATAGCGAAATATACTCAAAGGAGTATTTTGATGAAAACAAAAACTGTATCATGTACTAGTCTGAAATTGAACCCGTCAATTTGTAAAAAAAAAAAACACATACCGCATTATTACCACAATGAAAGAACTTGGTCTCAACACGCATGACGCAATCACCGCAATGCTCGTAAAAAATATTCAAAATCAGTTTCCCGCCATAAAGAGTATCTGTCAATGTTCTTGTTGCCAGATTAAATATATGTATATATACATAGATTTTATTATTATTTAATATAAAAATGTCAGGCTCTTTAGTAATATTTAATAATAATTCGTATTATATCTAATAATATATATTATAATCTTACCGAGTCTTAAAATAAGGATCTAATTCTGGGAAGTGTAATAGATTTGCAGTATTTCTTATGTAATATAATGAATGCCTTTATTATAATACTATAATTATTCACACGAACGGAACAATTCAAATAAGCTAATAAGCTAATTTAGCTAATTATGCATATACAAATCATATATTCGATGTAATTTGCATCGATATTTTATACTCACAGATAAAAATTACCATGGTAACCACGTGTAAAAGAATAGCAAAAAAAATGTCCTTGGCATATACGACGTGTATGCTGGCCAGAGCTATTGTCCATAATCGCTAACAATTTGTAAATCTATATCTAATTATTTTTATTTTAAGTGCATATTGTTTGTAAAAAATACATTACTAATCTGTGAAGCTTATAAAAAATAAATTAAATAATTATAATATAACGTTCATTCTAAATTTTGAATTCAAAGCATCTCAATATGTGTTGAGATTACAATACCTTTATTTTTCATGAAAGAAACAAACACTTCATATTTTTTTATCACTCGAATAAAATAACAAAATATTTTTTACAGTTTTTTAAATTTAATTATATATTTTTATTTAATACTATCAACACATTTTTTATTTATTTTTATTTAATTATATTGGCTGAATACAATTGAACCTAATGCATTTCATTAAGGAAGGATTAAAAAAATACAATACAATTTGGCGCTAAATATATGTGCAAAATTAATATTATTTTTTAAATACTCTAATGTTGTATTAAACCAATACAAATAAAGCATTGTAAAATTATTTTTAATAATGTTTTCTCCAGCTGAACAACAAGTTGAAATTGTCTTCTTAAATCAAATTTAGAAGAAATAGAAAACGATTTAGTTGCACAGGTACAATTAAATTTTGTATTTTGAGTTGAAAAAATAATGTAAGAATTTGTTGAATTGAATCCTTTGTTATAGCGTTCTGCGATACCGGCACTAGACGCTGAAAATGAACAAAAGTACCGCGAAACTATGACAGCGTTGCGCGTAGCGCGCTCTCTCAATACTGAAATAGAACGTCTCAAACAAGAGAGCGGTTTGTATAAGTGTTAAACGTATTGATATCTATTTTTTGTTGTAGTAATAATATAAAATTTTAGTTTTATATTATATTTATTTTAACACTATAATATTATATCATAGCTAGATAATCTATTTTAATGTGTTCCTTTTTGAAGGGTAAGATTTTATTGAGGGTAAGATTTAAGGACCTGTAATGCACAGGTACAAAGGATGTAACATCTAATAATAAATAAAAATTTATTATTATTATTATCTTATATCCTATGGTTACTCCTTGTCATCAGAATGCCTAGTGCAAGTTTTTTTATTCATTAGATAGCGTTGACGTTAACTGCGATTTGAAAGGAATGAAAATAGCGGTGTCTAATGATAATTATCAGAACTTGCAGTAGGCACACATGGCACATCCTAGTATTAGTTTGGCTTCGTAAAATAACTAAAAAAAGGAAATGTATTCACAAACATTATAAAAAGGAGGGAGTGACTCCTTCCTCAATTAGTATATAGTATTAAGGCATTGGCAAATTACATAGTGATTTGTAAATATGTACTCAGCTATATGTACTAGGCGTAGGTTGTAGGGCTTTGTTTGAAAAAAGCTCTACCTTGACTTGAGCTACAAGCTTGAGCTCGCCTGGGTAGATCTTACTTAGTAGGCAGTACTTGGTATTGTTGTGTTTCGGTTTGAAGGTTGAGTGAGCCAGTGTAATTACAGGCACAGGGGACATAGGAAACATCTTAGTTCCCAAGTTTAGTGGCACATTGGCGATGTAAGCGTCGGTTAACATTTCATACAATGCCAATGTTTATGGGCGTTGATGACCACTTACCATCACGTGGCCCTTATGCTCGTTCATCTACCTATACAATAAAAAATGTGTATTAAGTAAATAGGTCAACACAGCTCAATTTTAGTCCCCGCAAAATTGATTTTCCTCTCTACATGAAACGACTTCTAAGTTGTAAATTATAAAAGAACTTAATTTCAATGAAATGTATGTAGATATGTATATAGATATTCGATTTTGACTGCATCGCTAGTCTGTGGCTTGATATACGGCCGCTGACCCGCAGATCATGGGTTCAATTCCCAGGTTGGGCCAATAAAAAGTTATTGGGTTTTTCTGTCAGACAATTCTCAGTAGCAGCCTCGGGTCTGTAAGTTGAAAGTGTATACACTCCCGTGCATCGGAAAGCACGTAAAGTGGTCCTGCGCCTGAACTCTTTCCGGTCGTGTCACATTGCCACCTGTGTTTGATTAGACACTTGTGCACTATATTATTTAATTTGTATTACGTATTTGGCTAATCTCTCTTGAGATTGGCCACCCACACACAGTACACGATAAGTCACATTGATATTGATTGGCCGATTTCGGAGTCTCGAGAAAGTTTAGCTAATTGCGCAATACATATTATAGTGCACACGTGTGTGCGCAAATAAAGGTGCACTCTCTAGTCCCTCACTCTCATAATCCGAAGGGATGGTAATCCGACGCTACAGAGATTTTTTCGACAGAAAACCACAATAACTTTACACTGGGATTTGAACCCAGGGCATCAAGGTCTGATAGATTAGACAGACAGGGCATCAAGATTACAGATATACACATATACTACTTTAAAAACAAGATAACCCAGTGGATGGAACACGTGAATCCTAATCGAAGATTGCGGGTTCAAGGCAAACAAATATGTGTTTATAATATATCTCATGCTCGGCTGTAAAAGAAAACATCCTGAGGAAACCGCATGATATTCTGTATACGTAGCCGTACCCGTATTGAAACTCGCCTTTGGCCAGCTGTGGGAGATTATAGGACTTTACTGTTTTATAGTATTACGGAAAAGTGAAAAACATTATTGGTAACAATAAAAGCATAACAAACTAACACCCTTCGAGCATCCTTCACGTGATAGTTTTCAATGCTAAAATTAATCTTAATTTATGCCTTAAACAAAATAGGATACAGGTTTATAATCCAATATAGATCTATAAGCATGACTGAAATGTTATTAGGATAAATAACTGCCACTGGATAAATGCTATTGGAATTTGGGTTTATGCAGATAATTATACAATAAAATGACAACGAACTATTATTTTAGTAAGACTAACTGCTAAGCGCATGCAACTTAAACGACAAAGTGAGGAAGTAAGCGAAGCACTTGAAAGAGCTCGCACGACTCACAGCGAACTCGAAGATTTATTGAAACAGGAAGAGCGCGTTACAGAACTTGAAATGTACGGTTGTGTTTTCCTTTTCGATAATATGAAAGATGCATATTTATTATTTTATCTCTTAGCCATTAAATAAATATGTCCAATATTAAAAGGTCATGAAAAAAACCACTTTTATATTTAGAAACGTTACTTATATCTGCTATAGTAAGTTTGTTTGACTGAACCGGTCATCATGAAATTTTGCATACACGTTTTGTACAGGAAACAAACAGTAGATTTACAAATAGCCTGCGATTTGCTAATTGTTATGTTGTATTATGCACTACAAACCGTTCTCGATTAATTTACCTTTATTTTTAATACGACACTATTCCAATTACTTACCAATAACCACATTAATTTAATTTTCGAAGTTCCGATTACAACTTCACGGACATTGGACATTGATAACGCCATATTTTCGCGAATCCATATTAAATGTCATCGATTATTCCAGATCTCGACTAATGATTCAATTCGGTGTCAAAGTTGTTTATTTGGGTTTACTCCTCTTGTGGTTGAAATAGTCTATACGGGTAAGCCGCGCGCGGCTGATAGTAATAATATATAGCAGGCATAATTGATTTCATTACGTAACAGAATATTCTCACGCAATATCTTAATTCCACTCTTCCGGAACGCTGTTAATGAAGAATTCCACGTGATTGTATATTAAGTAATAAATAAACTCTTGCCTTTTATTCTTCTTTCATTAATAACTGTTTCAGACGAAGATATGAAGACACGTTACGTGAGCTAGCTGATCGATTTCGTAAGTCCCGAATATTTTATGTAAGTATTAAAATATTGTTCTTTTTGTTGGTTTGAAAAAATTAAAATGTAATTATTTTTAAAGGCAATTACGCAAAAACTATCACACTTAGCGATTTTCATGTCTAAATTAATAAATCATATTTTTATTACGAACTAAGGTTATGTTTATATCTATACTAGTAACCTGTCCCGACTTCGGACGGGTAACATTTACATAAAGTTACCCTTCAAATTTTATTATTAACAATTTGTGCCAAATTTAAGCTTACCAGGCGCAATAGTTTAGTGTACGTTGACAGTATGTCAACAAAATCGATTATACAGGTATAAATAGCGTTACGTACAAAAGGGAATTGAGCCTAAGCACCTTCAGATAGCTTGCGTAGACTGGGCCCAGTTTGTGTAATCGGTCCTTCTTAGTAGGACCGAAGACTTTATACGTCTTTCATAGGTTACCAGTTGCTGAAGGAACCGAGTGTCGTCCTCACTTATATATGTGATGATAGAACACGTCACAAAGAATACCGATTACTTTTTTTATGAAAACGCGTAAAATGTCGACCGGTCAGTTCGGATATCGATGACAGGAGAGTAGTTCAACGCAAGCGGCGCTGTAGTCGCGCTTTTAACCAATAAGAACATTTCTATTTCATTTTCTCTATATGAATGAAGAAAGTACTCAAACTCATTCTTTAAAAAGTTCTTATTTCTAAGAATTGTATTGTCTAATAAATTCAAACAAAAATCAATAGTTAAATTCTTAGAATAAATTCTGATAGTTACTTAATATCATATACATCTTACACACATCTTAATATCATATAGTTACTTAGAACGGGTTAGTACAGCCGCTATTCTGACAAACGCATATTGTATACTTAAAAAAATATTAAAATATGAAAAAAAAAATTATAAAATTTACGATATTTTCTTATAATACTATAACATAATATCTCTGTACTATACTATACTCTATGTACTATGAGAAAAATCTCTTAGTTTACTCGTAATAACAAATTAATTCTAAATAACAGATTGAATTTTAATGAGTGTTTTCTAGTAATTAGATTCCTTCGTATTAAAATTAAATATTGCTCAAAGTTAACTTAGAGTTAAATGTGTAAATCCTTTTTAAACAGCATTAATTATGACTTTTAAGCAAGTTTGTTTAGTAGGCCGCTTAAAGGTCACGATATTTTTATTGTGTTTGTTTCTGTCTCTAGGCGTGTGTGCTCGCGTGTGTGAGTGTATGTGTGGCTGAGCGTGTGCGTGTGTGATAATTTTATTGAAAATAATATAATGAAAATTGTGTCGATAATTACAATTTTCATTACATTATTTTCAATAGATATCGAGTATCATAGGCGCCCAATAAAATCCCATAGAAAATCAACGAAATTAATAAGCTAAAAGAAGTTCCCACATAAAACAAGGAAATTTTGATTAGCTTTCGAGTACCTTCGTTTAAGAAGGCGGCTAAATCTAATATTTCTAATGAAATATTCTCTCTACTAAAGAACGAAGAGGAAATTAACAACGAACAAAAAGTGGTAAAGGAAACTAATTCAAAGCTTTCTAACGAAGAAACGGCACTACGACGCGAACTTTCCGAGCTGAAGAAGGAACTAAGTGACGTACAAGCCGATGTTCCTGAGAATATTCTTTCAATAATGTAAGTATTTAATGTGAAATACAATCAAAGTTAGGTATTCAGTATAAGATATAGATTTAAGAATATCATTTAGATTTATTTATCTGCCTTAATACTAAAGGTTGAAGGCTTTAGTAGTCTTCTGTTGATGTGAAAGTTTGCGACGCTGTTCTACTACAGGTTGGTGAATATATATAACTAAAGATAGTTCTCATGACCAATTATATTATACGTACACACTGGCATTTCGATTCAAGTAAATTTACGATCAATATCCAAAGCTTTTTATCTATTTACTGGAACATTCTGACTCGACTTTTTATATTCTATCAAATTCAATTCGGATTTACTTAATGATTTTATCCGGAAAAGAACCGGAGTCACCGATATAGCTTGCAAAATTAGTAGGCTGAAGTGGCAGTGGGCTGGTCACGTATGTCGTAGGACCGATGGCCGTTGGAGCAGACGAATCTTAGAGTGGAGACCGCGGATCGGCAAACGCAGCGTAGGGCGCCCTCCAGTTAGGTGGACCGATGACCTTAAGAAGGTGGCGGACACCGACTGGATGCGGAAGGCGGAGGACAGGGAGCTTTGGCGCACCTTGGGAGAGGCCTATGTTCAGCAGTGGACAATGATTGGCTGTTGAAATGATATGATATATATGATATAATGATTTTAAAAAAAAACAATATTTAATATAATTAACACATTTGCTATCAAGGAAACGTAAGCTTTACACACATACATGAAGATATTCTTATACGAAAAGAAGCAACGTGGAGTGTGGTGGGTGGATCCTATACATTTCTAATCCTCCTTAATAAGTATGAAAGCTCTTATAAGTATTTAAATAAAAAAATACTTATAGGTATGCAATTTTCAGTAATATTTATATATTAACCAGTTTTTGTAATATTTAAATTAATTCCGATCCTAGTTCCAGTTTAAATACCTTTGTTAAAGTAGGATGAAACCATTGATTGATAATATATTCATAGGTTAGAAAAAATGCAATTAATACTATTTATCTAAAATTAAAAGGTCAATGACTGACCTGCCTGCGAGATTTTATCTTGAGTTTTTATTTATTTTATTTGGGAAACTAACAGTACATTTATTCTAACATCTAAAATTAGCACATACATCAATTAAGTTTCCATTTATATCTAAAACATAAGAAGCAGAACAAAACCAATATTGAAAGTAAAAAGTAAGGAGAGTATTAAAAAATTAAAAATTAAAGATCTAAGTTTTAATAGGCTTTAAAACAATCTTCCTAAAGTTTGAGATTTACTTCGTAAGTATATCTATACTAGAAAATTTATTATTATATTCCTTAGAAACTTTATATATAACGGAATTGCCGTTACTTACTAATACTCCGGTACTTTTCATAATTATTTTTTATGAAAAGGGCAAAAACATGCATATTATAAATTTAAACTATAATCACCTTTAGGCCGATACGGAAACACGTATATAAAAATGTTAACCAATCTTTATAAAGTAAATATTTAATGAATCAATAAATGTGTCATGGTCATAAATTGACAATAAATACTAATTGAATTTTAGCAAAACAGTATAAAATTACTTGGATTTGTTCAAGTATTACTAGCTTAGTATTCGTCTTTAAATTTTATAGCAGCAAACCCTGCGAAGTATGTAAAATTAAAACCTGATCTAATCTTCGAGTCTGATGAGACATTCTATTTTTGAAGTGAAAAGAGATCTTGTGAGTTATAATTAATCTGTTGCAGTGGTCAAATGGAATTGGAGAAAAAGTTAAAATCACTAACGTCTCAATGCGACACACTGCGCTCCAAGCGAGACTATCTCCTTAAGACCCGATCAGGCACGTCCTTTCAGCAATTTACCCGCAACTATTAATTTTTCACTTTCATTTACTTTGAATAAGAAAATTAGCTATTTCGAATCCTAATATATTGATAATAAGTGTTTTAAATAGAATGTAACTTGTAATACAGATAAATAAAATTAATTTTCATCATTCCATTTTTGATTCTCAACATTTAAAAAAACATAAAATCTACCTAACAGCGGAAGTCGTCCTACGCACTTCCTGAAACACAACGACATAGATAGCCGTAACACCTTGTATGAAGAATATTACACAGCTTAAATTTGCCCCGTTTCCGCCAGAACGAGAATCACCGTAGGTAGCGGCAAATATTTTTTTAGGATGTAATTTAAATGGATAAACGAGTAAAGATAATTATATCACATAAAACAAAGTCCCCCGCCGCGTCTGGTTATCCGTCTGTCTGAACGCGATAAACTCAGACTAACTGCCGGGTTTTCATATGATTTTTTTCAATGAACGGAATGACTTGTGAGTATTGTTTACGTTTATAATTTATTGTGGTTTTGTAAAAATTGGCTGAAATATGAAGACAAATGTTGAAGAAATCATGTCGACTGGGAGTTTTTTTTTATTTGCTACTGACTTATAATTTTCAAAATAGTTTAATATTCGAAAGAGGTAATATGTATCACGATATGAACTTACTATATAGGCCCTTATTCTGTCCTATCTGTTGATAACTAGTACTGTAATAGAATATAATGTAGAAATCATACGTCGAAAGTATATATGGTACATGTCGAAAATTTCGCAAATAAGTTATTGCATTTTACTTTTACTATATGTCATTTTTCAAGGTGATAGTCAATTGATTTATACGAATCGGTTTAACATATATCAAGCCTTCAAAGTCAATTTGCATAACTAAAATCCGCTTAGTACGATTTTGGCAAATGATTAATGTTTGCACTCCGTAAAGCCAGCGCGTTGCTGAGCATTGGTACTCGGTTATATGTGCTTCTGACAGAAAATCGTATTTTAATGTAAAGAGCAACAATTTTGCGATTAATTTATATTTAACCGACATTTAAAAGGATGTTTTAAATTGCTTATTATTTTATATCTATGTTATACTTTTACTGGTGGTAGAGCTTTTTGCAAGCTCGTCTGGGTAGGTACCAACCACTCATCAGATATTCTACCGCAATACAGCAGTACTTGGTATTGTTGTGTTCCGGTTTGAAGGGTTTGTCAGGTACAGTATAAGTACAGGCACGAGGGACATAACATCTTAGTTCCCAAGGTGGGCATAGGTGATGTAAGCGATGGCGTGGGCGTTGGTGACCACTTACCATCAGGTGGCCCATATGCTAGTCTACATACCTATTCTATAAAAAATAAATATACATATCGTCATTTTCTTGTGATCATATTTGATTATTTCTTCAGCTTATAAAGGTAACTAGTTACATTTTAGTACATAGGTAGATCAGTTTGTTTTTTGGATAAAAAAAAACTCAAAGTATTTTATATACATCAGTAACAGCCTGTGAATGTCCCACTGCTGGGCTAAAGGCCTCCTCTCCCTTTTTGAGGAGAAGGTATGGCGCTTATACCACCACGCTGCTCCAATATGGGTTGGTGGAATACACATGTGGCAGAATTTCAGTGAAATTAGATAAATGCAGGTTTCCTTACAATGTTTTCTTTCACCGTATAGCACTAGTGAATTATAATCATAAATTAAACACATGAAAATTCAGTGGTGCTTGCCCGGGTTTGAACCCACGATCATCGGTTAAGATAAACGCGTTCCTATCACTGGGCCATCTCGGTGTAGTATTGTATACATCATATCTTGTTAATATCTAGGTATTCACATGGTAAGTGGTAACATGCCGTTTATAATTATTATATTGATTAATTAGAAGGAACATTAATAATATAATATTATAGGTACAAGCAAATGTCAATGGGGGTAATTGTCAACCTACGAACCTCTTAACCCCTCTTTTAACCAGATTGACCTTTTAATCATAAATTATATTAGAAGAGTGGCGACTTGATTCAAACATTACTTAGAAAAATGTCATTATATGATACTTTTATACATAATGTGCACTATTGTAAATCAAATAATTAATCGGCGATTGAGTTTAATTTGATTCCAATAAACTGAATCACTGATAGCTATTACCCAATATTAATATCTAATTTAGTTTACTGAAGCGTACGTAATTAATTTATTAATTACCGCAATTTATTACTTTATTGATTATTATATTAAGAGCAAGTGATTGTATTAATATTGTTTTAATTAGCATGTGTACACATTTTTAGGAATATAATCTAGCATAAAATTTCGTAAGTTCGGAATTTAATATATGTCCTGTTTGTATTCTTTCGTGTTTATGTACTTATATATTATAGTAAATTCTAGTCTAAATTATTTCAATAGTTAAAATAGTATTTATTATGGTTAGATATTCGTTAATCAATATTTTCGAAATTCGAACCATATTAAATTTTAATGAAAGTTGACAGTGGTACGATGTAGTCCGATATTTGATTAGCGTTTAGTGATTAGGGAAATGGCGAGAAAATTTCAACGCGATTTGGACTTTTTAATATGGCAGACCTCGCTTATAGCGAACAAAATCGTAACTAAAATGTGCAAATCTAGTTCATCGGTGTAGATTAGATATACTTATTTAAAAATAAATGGGACAGCAATCTAGCCGCTGATATTAAAATGCAGATAATTTCAATATTAATTTGAAAAATTTTGAATAATGTAAAAAAAATATTTAAGAAAATTTAATAAAAATAATATATTATATGATTATAAGCAATTGATAATATAATTGGATCTGTATTGGCTGAAATAGCCGTTTTTCTTTTATTCAATGAATTTCATAATATTGTAAAGTCCACATTTTGTTTAGAATTTAAGGTGTCGTAATGAATCACATGGATTCAAATAGAACCGTACATAAATTGTTAGTATCACTTTTTTAAACATTTTTACAACTGTGACCCATGATAACGTAGAACAATGGATGTTTGCCTCATAAATTTATTCTCAGGATGATTTTGGCCGTTAGTCCTAAAGCAATCGTGAGCAAATAATTTACTACCAACCCTTTTTTTACTAAATTTATAACAATATAGTGCAAACAAACTGTTAACCCGTTCAATATGAAACATGAGCTAATTATAATTTGCTTATTCTTACTCAATAACAGCAAACACTAATATTGTTACCTGCGCTATACTAATCGTTTAAAGGTGAATAATTTTTATCTTTAAACGCATTCTTTGGAACTATCAGACTAAATTTTTGCGTAACATAGACTGTTTATTAAAGTTGTGATATAAAGTTACAATAAAGAGCGGAACAGTACCTATAAATGTCAACCATGTTAGAAAACTAACGGCAAGTACGTGAAACAAGAGGATCGCACCGCGCTGACCTGTCTCGTGAAGCAATGTGAGTTGTCATATGTGCTTGGCTATATACATAATTGTAGTCAGTATGAAAACCATATACAATACAAATCTAACGCAAACGTAACAATAAACTCTTAGGTACATCTCGCATGCAAAAATATTTTACTATTAATTTTAAAGTATAAAATAAGCTACAAAAAATTATAGGATAAATTTCAAGGATGAAATATAAGCAACTTCTTTCTAATATTAATAAAAACTAATAAGAGAGAAATTACATGTGCCTTTTAAAATGAATTCCGGTCAGTGAAAAAAACGTTGATCAAACTTCTAGATGTACTAGGACGAATTTAATTGAAAGTAGGAATAGAGAAACAACTTCTTCAATAATTGTTATCGTGAGCCAGTTTTAATTTTATGTTTTTCCTACGAAGAGGGTGTTTGCTAGGGTTACCTTATTATTATTATTAAAGACGTGCATAGTACAGGTGAGTGTGTTTGCCAATTCAAATAGCACGATGGCCGTTAAACGGCGCTTCCATAATTATATTAATTACGGGTAGAAATATCTCATCGAAAGGTATAAACAAAAAGTATTTTTTTAAAATAAATTTAATATGTTCATTTTATCATTTTATATTTATAAGAAAATTTGAGATATAATAAAAACAAAGCTAAGAAGTTATGTGCAAGATATTAACTAGTAGCTACTATTGCTTATTTTTAAAATATAAATGTAATAAGTATACGCCTTAGGTCTGCTGTTAAGAATCTCGTCACTGGGACTGTTTCTATAGCTTAGTTAAATAACAATTTATTATACACGGTCCGAACATAATACCTTTACCTTTCTTACATAATAACACAATAGGGTAGTCTCTATAAGATCACCGCCCTTAGAAACATTGTGAATATATTTCTTAAAATAGTCTATTCATAACGCTGCGTAAATAACTTGAATGTCATATCTTATAACTTTTTAATTAATTTACGTTCATTATAATTTAAAAAGATACAGTAGAATATATATTTATGCCTGAAATAAATATATAAATAAAATTGAGTCAACTTATAAATTACTAAGTCGTAAAAATAATTCAACGTGAACATAAGTTTTATAAGAAAAATATTGTAGAAATAAAACTATTAATTAGGAAATAGTAATTAAATGTCTCAGTTTAAGCTGGATTTTCATCTGTATAGTCTTATGTATATTTTTTTCGATTTGAACCGAGAAAAAAAATAAAACTAAACTATATAATCTATTCTTTATTTAAATTTATTATCTCGAAACACAAAGGTATCACTTGCGTAGGTACTCTATTCTGCAAAAGGCTAAACAAAGTAGGAACATTAAGAGTACTTAACGTAGGACAATTAAGAGTTTCACTTGAAATATAACCAAATTTATGAACTTCCTAGTTCTTACAAGCTTATTAGCTTGAATAAGAATACTTCATGTTTTAACATTGGACGATTTTGCCAATGATGATAATTTTTTTTTATAGTATAGGTAGGCGGACGCATATGCAGCATATGGGGCACCAGATGGTAAGTGGTCACCAACGCCCGTAGATATTGGCATTTTAAGAAATGTTAACCATCGCTTACAACGCCAATGCGCCACCAACCTCGGGAACTAAGATGTTATATCCCATTGTGCTTGTAATTATATTAATGTGTAGATGTAGGTATTATAACTTTTTGTTAGACCGCACACGAAAATCAAAGTAATATACGTTTTGTAATGAAAGTTCCCGGTCCATAAAATTCGTCAGTGCTATTAAGGTTACTTCCACACGTTCCCACATTCCACAACATTGTTGTACCGAATATTGATTTAGTAAGGTATATCAAGGATGCGGAGGGATCGTATTTTGAGGCTTAGTATTAACATCTCTTTCATTAACTCTTAACGTTTCTATCGCTTATTTTTTAACTTATATTAGGAAGACATTTTTATTTTAATTTTGGTTAAAGAATATAGACATGCGGGCAAATTGTTTATCTGATGCTAAGTTCAGCCACAGATATAATCACTGGAAACAAGTATATTAATATGACCTTTGTAATTACAAGTATGACTGGCTCACTTATCATTTCAACTGTAACACAGAAATACGGTGTATGTAAGGGCTGATATTGAGAATTTCTTCTTAAAAAAAAAACCATTAACCCTTAGTGACTCTTTTTGGACCTTGGCTTTACAACAAAGGACTTGTGTTACTGTAGTACTTAAACATAAATTGATATAAAAATAAATAAATTGGGTATGTTAACCTTAATACAATTATGCTGCCACAATACTATTGTTTCTCTGTGCAAGAGACTCCAGGTAATGAATACTCATCTATAATTACATTTTCAAAGGTAAATGAAATGATTCAATATCCAAGCAATCCAAATCGTATCAAGATATAAAAAATATCAATAAGTTATAAAGTAAATTCGTTCCGCTTCGTTAGATAGCTTCGAAAATTCGTATTCATGGGAAAAAAGTAATATCTTTACTGAATTATCTGTATGGGTACAGTTTTTAGCTGATGCCGCTAGCGAATTCAAGGGCAATACCTTGTTCAATATATAGTATCGAAAAACAAAAGAAATGTTTAAGTATTAAATATTTTGTTATATATTTTTTTTTTAATCCTTAATATATACAGTTTTATTAATAAGCTACTACCTTAACCAAACGAAATATATTACAAACGAATACATACAGAGGTTTACCAGGTCCCTGTTACCATGGAGCGTCCTGTGTCTCCGACATACGGCACTTTTAACATATACGCGTGGACGTGTTTAACCGACATGTACCAGCATAACCTGAACCCTATTTAATATGGTTCATAATATAGATCTGAGTTTAACTGACATTGGAATATCTAAATCTATTAAACTGAGCTTTTTAAACTTTGTTTTGTTAATATAAACTTTCAATCATCATCATTTTACATACTATCATTTATAGGTAAGGTTAAAGTTTCAGCCAATTCAACTGCATAATTATTAAATAGGCCTTTTATCGAATAAGATGTGATTCTTTAAATTGGCATTACTTTTTTTATTTATAAGGCGATTGAAATATAACAAAAACAGCTTAGCCGTTTCTAAGATTAGCGTGCACAACCGCACAGACAAAGGGATAAACAGACAATCAGACAAAAAACTCATTGTTTTGGGTTCAATATTTACTCATATATTTTCCTTGTGCAGCCAGCTATCAGTTACATTTTTATTATATGTATAAATAATTAATACATATGTCAAATTAATTATTAAATATTTATTTTGTATTCACAGAATTATATTAAAATACACCATCGATTTATTATACAAATTAATATTTCACAAAATAGCTAATTAGACCGTACGATTAAAAAAAATTGGGTCGCCGTCTATTTAATATTGAATAGATTTCGCTTTTTGTTAATTTCAATTAACATAATATTTTTAAATTTGACAAGGGTGCCTATATTAATCTAATCAACGAGATAGAATAAATATTCCCCTAGTGTTAATACCTATACAACTAATTTCAAACAGCAAGATATTTTTCTTCTTCAAATTAAGAACTTCGCCAATACTTTTTAAAACACGTTACGAAGACCAGACTTACCTAGAAATGTTTCTTATATAATGTAAAATGTAGAGGTAAAATTTCAACAAAACTTTGTTTGCGTAGATTATACATAAATCGAATATTTTCAACTCACACAAAAGATCTACCTCATTTTTTTATAGAAGTTGATATTTTATTTAATATTTTTCGAAGTATGATCTACGTACAACTAAGTTCATATTAATATTTTGCATAAAATCGAAAGAGAAGCCAAAATGTCTATGTATTGATATAAACTTTGCACATATAATGTTTGTGATATACATAAATATGTACAATGTCAGAGATGCAATCAACTATGGCTCCTATGTGAGGCTATTGTTACGAAGAGAACAGACTTGTGTTTTATACAAACTTTGTTCCAAAATACAAAGAGATAATTTCGTTTTGACTATTGCTGAAAATATTGCAAGCAAGAGTATTATACTCGTAAAAAGCTTTGAAAAAAATTTGAATAAATATTTTCAAACAGGAATTCTCTTTATTTCAAAGCCTTTGTTTATGTAAGCGTTTGACCTAATTAAAAGAGTTATTCGAATAATAATAATGTCCTCCAGACCGATTTCGGCCACGGCGGCCAATCTCAAGAGAGATTAGCCAACTACGCAGGAGATATTATAGTGCACAAGTGTGTGCGCAAACACAGGTGCACTCTCTATTCCTTAACTCTCATAATCCGATGGGACGGCAATCCGACACGACCGGAAAGAGTTAAGGCGCAGGACCAACGGCTTTACGTGCTTTCCGAGGCACGGGAGTGTACACACTTCCAACTTCCAGACTCCGGGCTGCTATTGAGAATTTTCTGACAGAAAAACCCAATAACGTTTTATTGGCCCGACCTGGGAATTGAACCCAGGACCTCCGAGTCTGCGGCCTTACATCAAGCCACTAGACCAACGAGGCAGTTGGTCAATCAACCTAAATACTTACATTTTTATCTGAAAATAAAAATGGGTCATACACATAACTAACTGCATAAGATTATAAAGATACCGTGCTTGAGGTTATTTAAATAGTTTCGACATAAATAGGAGAAACGTATAACAACTAATTGATTAATTTTAACTATAACCCTCTTAACTGCCGATTTGAAAATTTATTTATTTATTTGGATGGATAAAATGTCGATTATTGAAATAATAATATTCGTCTGTTCTAAAATCCCTTAGAATGTGCCCGTGACATTTTGATCTTACCAAAATAATAATATTGACAATTCTCAATGAAGTCCTTATTCTTCTTACATTGAAATAATACAACTGATAACAATTCAAGTTGGACTAAATTGCGTTAAAAAAAGTCCAAATGTTATTTTGTAGCCAAACATCTATATATATAAAAGAAAGTCGTGTTAGTTACACTATTTATAACTCAAGAACGGCTGAACCAATTTGACTGAAAATTGGTAGGGAGGTAGCTAAGAACTGGGAGAAGGACATAGGATACTTTTTATCCCGTTCCCGTCGTTCCCGTGTGATGTGACATAAAATGTGGTATAACAAAACGCAACTGACATGTAATAACAAAACAACTCAGTCAAAATATAAGTCAGCGGTTCATTTGTTAAAAATGTAATAACAAAACGCAACTGACAGCTGAGCATATTTTTAAAAAAGTCCGGTAGTATATAACGAAAAGCCACTGACAGCTGAGAAAATTTAAAAAAAAGTCTTGCCGGTTGATTAATTCGTATAAAACAAGGAATATAAATACTCTGTGCCTATTTAAAGTTTCTAATAAAAAGAAAGAACGCTTTTCTTTCTTAACTTCAACTTCTAATTTAATTTTTTTTTAATATCGTATTGCTGTGCCATTTATCATCAATAAAAATACCATGCCAAGACGAAGACGATCAAATCTTTCTCGACAAAGCCGTAATGCAAGAGTAATTCGAAACATTGCGAATGAAAGCACTGAAGAAGAGCAAGAAAATGCACGTGAAGAGCGCCGCCTTAGTATGGCTCGACTACGTGCTTCTCACTCACAAGAGCAATGGGAGGCAGCCAGTGAAACGGCTCGGTTGGCAATGCGAAATCGTCGAGCAAACCTCAGAGATCAACAGCTAGATAATTTACGAAGCACAAGAAGAAATTCATCAAATACTGATTTGAATCGGGCAGCGTATCAATACGATTGCACGACTGATTACTGCTTGCATACTAGCGTTCGCATTGGGCCAATGGGCGTTGTTTGCGAGTATTGTGGCGCATTAAAGTTTTCCGGAGAACGGCCAGGATTGTGCTGCCTTAATGGCAAAGTGAAATTGCCATTATTGACTCTGCCACCTGAGCCATTAAATTCATTGCTTCGTGGCGAAACACCCAAATCCCGTCATTTTCTTGGAAACACCCAAAAATACAATAGTTGTTTCCAAATGACCTCATTTGGGACAGACATTATTGAAGAACGAGGATTTAATCCGACATTCAAGGTATTTATATTTATTTAAACCTTCATGATTATCACTCATATTGATTTTAGTATTACGGGACTTAATCGCGTGTGTTATTTAAGCTCAAATTAATATTCAAGGTATTTATTTGTTTTTGTACTTATACACAATACAGTAGAATAATAACATATTGTATTTATTCCTGTAGTGTTTGTAAAGTAATAATGACTGTTTTTTATTTTGTAGATACAAGGACAGATTCACCATCGAATTGGATCTTTGCAACTTCTCGATGATAGACAGCATAAATTTTTACAAATATACTTCATGGGCAACACAGAGGAACAACTTGATCGACGTCAAGAGATCAATACAGCAACGAAAAGAGCAATTCTTCAAGATCTGCAACAACTGCTTCAAGAACATCATGCGTTGGTCAGGTTGTTCAAGAGTGCATTGGAGCGCATGCCAAATGATGACTACAAAGTTGTGATCAGAGCGGATAAACGACCATCTGGAACACACGAGCGCACATTTAACGCTCCAACAATAGATGAAGTTGCCATTCTGATTGTTGGTGAAAATTTATACTACAATCGTTGAAGCCATTATCTCTGCATCTCCAAGTCAGATACGTACATTATTTGCTATCATCATTTCGACATGCTTTCCATCGAACCCATCTAACCTGTGGCACAAATACAAGGACAATATGGCAGAAGATATTTTACATCCAATTCGTGTCAGTTCAGGAAATTCCGATCTTGAAATGAATGAAGAGATACATAATCGGGCCTTGCTCTTGATCGAAGACATGTGTTATCTCATGTGCGGTAGTTTATTAGTCAGGTTAGAAATGCCAGCGCCAAATTGTGAAATGAATGACGCATTTAATCGAGAATTGGAACGGGAACGTGAATATGATCACCAGGAATTAGATTTAGTAGTTCAAACGAATGTACCCCTGATGAATCCCCAACAAAAAGAAGTTTATGATACAATAATGAAGGCAATTGATGATGGAAACGGTTGTTTATATATCCTGGATGCCCCTGGTGGAACTGGTAAGACATTCCTCATGTCAGTAGTTTTAGCCACTGTTCGTGCAAGATCCAACATTGCGGTTGCAGTTGCTTCTTCTGGTATAGCAGCCACATTGCTAAAAGGATGTCGTACGGCACATTCTGCATTGAAATTGCCGTTAAATCTTCAATCTATTGAAGAACCAACATGCAACATTACAAAGCGCTCCGCTACGGCCAAAGTTTTATCAGAATCGAAGATCATCATCTGGGACGAATGCACAATGGTGCACAAACGTGCATTGGAAGCACTTAACCGAACGTTGAAAGATCTACGTAATGACTCGAGATGTTTTGGAGGAGCAATGATTTTACTGTCTGGTGATTTCCGCCAAACATTGCCAGTAATTCCCAGATCGACTGCTGCTGACGAAATAAACGCTTGCCTTAAATCATCGAATCTATGGCGCTATGTTAAGAAACTTCAGCTAACAACAAACATGAGAGTTGCATTGCTGAACGATACATCTGCTGAAGATTTCTTTGAGCAATTGCTAACTATCGGCAATGGTCGAGTACCCGTCGACGAATCGAGCGGATTGATTTCATTTCCTCCGAATTTTTGTAACTTTGTCTCATCAAAATACGAACTCATCAACAAAGTATTCCCAAACATCATGACTAACCTCAAAAATAATGAATGGTTGAGTGAGCGAGCAATTTTGGCAGCTAAGAATAAAGATGTAGATGACTTAAATTACATAATTCAGGATGACATCATTGGTACACTGCATTCTTTCAAATCTATTGACTGTCTAACAAATGAAGATGATGCCACCAACTATACCATTGAATTTTTAAACTCCTTGGATGTACCTGGCTTACCACCGCACAATTTACGACTAAAGATTGGTTCTATAGTAATCATGCTTCGAAACTTAAACCAACCAAAATTGTGCAACGGAACACGTTTGGTGGTAAGTAAATTGATGAACAATTTGATTTACGCCACAATTCTCAAAGGAAAATTCAAAGGTGAGGAAGTTCTCATTCCGAGGATCCCGATGATCCCAACCGACATGCCATTTCAGTTTAAACGGCTTCAATTTCCGATCCATCTAGCATTCGCCATGACTGTAAATAAGTCACAAGGCCAATCGTTGAAAGTTTGTGGTCTTAATCTCGAACACCCATGTTTTTCCAATGGCCAATTATATGTGGCATGTTCACGTGTCGGAAGACCTTCCGCGTTATTTGTTTTCGCGCCTAATGAAAAAACAAAAAATATCGTTTATCACAAGGTGCTACAATAAATGGCAAATAAAGAATAATTGAATAATTATATCTTTTTTATTTACAATTACCCTAAGTTAAAAATTAAAAAAATGTGATAATGTGATATTGCCTTTAAGGTGGAACAAAGTTCACCGGGTCAGCTAGTTTGAAATAAATAAAAAATAGTTGCAATATAATAATGTCAGCAAACGGGTTCATAAGTACTGAACGTAGTATTGTAAAAAGTTTATAATGAAAAAAAACTTTTATTTTTGAGTCTCGTAGAAGCTTTGTACACTTAGTTAATCGATGTACTAAAGCCGGTTTATACAATGATTTTCATCGAGGTCTAATAAACGACGTTGTCTCCTACAATTTTTGTCTCTCTACAAACGTTTACAATAGGTGATATTCTCACAACGTCAAAGCAAGAAAGCTAATATAGTTCCTGGAATTTTGTTATAAAAGTGACACATGGAGGTTCTACCCAACCATTATTTATTTTTACGAATATATTCTTATAATTTGCCTTTTGGAATTCATTGTTTTGCCTTTAAGAGGGCATCAAAATTATTTAATAATCATCAAAATTAATTTAGAACCCCAAAAGACTGAATATCACTCTGGCAGAAGATTTTACGATATTTTACTTCATTGGAGTTCAATTTTTTTCCACTGCTTAGTCTGTTTTATGGACGTGTAATGGTGGATACTTGTGTCTACCATAGTTATTAAACGTTATTATATATAAAATCACCCGAATTATTTAAAGCGATCTAAACAAAATGCGAGATTGAGTTCAAATTAATTTTTAATCATTAATATTAACACTACTTCCACCTTGCCAATAATTTTCTTACCCACTTAAACTCTGTCCATTATGATGCATATGATAAAACACTCATCTTAGAATTCTGAATTCCTTTCACGTCTAGTAACCTAATCATTATCTATATTTGATTATATCCATTTTCACTTTCCGCATGTTACTTTTTCGTGTCACTCGACAACACATGCTTTACATTTAAGAAAACCTCTCATATCATGTTAATTATGTAAAACACACACATAATTCAAAATTTTCGTTTTCCTATAAGTCAAAATTGTTGCTATTTATTAATTAATATGTAATCACTCGTATATTTTTTTTTACTTAAGAAGATACTTCACAGATATTCTTATACCTAAAAAGAAAACCTGACGTGATTTATTTTAAAAGTAATATACCCGTACATATTAATAATTTCAGACGTCCTTAACTGTATGAAAACAGAAAACAAACAACAATGTTTCATTATATATCTTGTAATACTCGCAGTATTAAACAGTAGATATGCTAAAAGAAAATGTTATGAAAAAAAATGTAAATGAGAATTACAAAGAATTTAATAATATTTTTAAACAATATAATATAATAATTTTATAAGCTTTTACTCAGCGTAACGATACCGTTAGCGTTGCTTTTAGTTATTGCGGTTTTTGTGTGATACTTTACGAGTGCATTTGTTACCAATGGCCATTCGAACTTCGACAATTTGGGTTTCATGTCAAATAAAATATCAAGATAACTTAGATTGTTAAACTTCTTTATAAAAATCACCGTAATAATTTCTAAGTTTAACTTTAATTAAACATTTCTAACAATATCATAAGCCAGTGGTTTTCCCTAACTTCGTGTGTTTTCAATTAATTTTATAATCATTTGTTATATGGTTATGTTATATTGTTTATATGTCAACCCTATTCCTTATCCACGTCTCACGCTACCTCTGTGTCAAACCTCATTACAATAGATTTAAAGAAATTCTAACGTGTCACTAAATAATGCCGTAGAAAAGGACTTTTTACTCGAATACTTTGTAATTACCCTTACCCTATTCATTTGTAATTATTACCGTATGCCATGTTGGTATATATATACATATATAATTAGGTACATATTTAATAAAAATTGTATGTTATGTCATTTCAAATTCACCATTGAAAATATACGTCATGATATATTTTTTAAACGCGCAGAATAAGATGGACAAACATCAATCGAGTTCATCGCCTAATCCGTATTCGTACACTTCAGTTTACTGGTTTAGTGAAGTTACTAAATTGGTAAGTTCATTTGTGTGCAACAACAACTAATCATAAGCAATTCGAGGGAGGCGTTTTTTTATAGAATAGGAAAGCGGACGAGCGTATGGGCCACCTGATGGTAAGTGGTCACCAACACCCATAGACATTGGCATTGTAACAAATGTTATCCATCGCTTATATAGCCAATGCGCCACCAACCTTGGGAACTAAAATGTTATGTCCCTTGTGCCTGTAATTACACTGGCATTAGGTAGCTTGCAAAGGCATTAATGCAAAATTTCATAATGATCGGTTAAGTGGATAAGAATTATTTTGGTTTAACAATCTAACAGATTGGTATATAAGATATTTTCAAATACGACGAAATTTCTTCGTAATTCGATAAGAAATCACTTTGTATCTCACAAATGATATCAATGAAAGCAAACATATCTTGTTACGCCATTTTGATTGGACTATCGTTAATTATAATTATAGCCAATGTCGCATCTCAATTTCTGACATTACAAGATAAGCGGTGAGTTTCGAGTTTATACTCACAGAATAGCTGTACTAGTGTTTATTATAGCTTGAAACTTAGTATTAACCATCCATCCAAGATTATGAGTTATGGTAACATCATCTCAAACGCATTACATATTTAATGATGATGTCTGATATTCATTACCATTATATAATTAAGGATCTATAGCTACAGCAGTATTTTATATCTTTCTCGTGGTACGTTTTTCTGAAATATTTTTTTAGGGGATTTTAAGGCTCTTGTTTGCAATTCTTCCAAAATAAGCCATCAATTACTTCACATTGCAATAGTTTTGAAATTGATTCTGTTGAGAAATTAAGACAAGAATTTATACGAGCTTAGGTACGTATCACTACTGGATTTATTTTAACAACTACAGCCAAACGAATGACGTCACCTACAAACTAACTTCAAGTACCAAAGATATAATAGAGGTATAAAATCCGGTAAAATATACAGTAGCTTCAAAATACAATGACATAGATGCTATGAATCTATATATAATGAAGATACAAGTTATTTAATTATTTTACTCCGATAGGAAGAAAGACCTTTTCCTTAAATCAATAAATTAAATTAAGCGTCTTGTTAATTAATAAAAGCTTTACGCTTTATTTGACGAATCTCGGTGCACTAATAAACAATTACATCTCAATTTTCCCAACACTAAATACTATTTGGAATCTTCGAGTTAAATTTAATTTTTACTGTAATTGGTTTATCGATTCAATAATTATTTAGAATTCTTAGTGGGTTTACTCTATAAATATAAATCTAAATGATTATAAATATGAATAAAAAGCACTTATTCTGTGACTGACTATTATAACAGTCTTGATATTTGTGTCGTTATAAAAAGGCAGACTAAAAAAGGATCAAGGATCATTATTTCAAGCACATCATGACAAATGAATAGTCTTATATATTTTTTTAAAGAAAAAGGTATGCTATTGGGCAAAATTGTTCAACACACGAGAAATACAGTTAATATCATATTTTATTAAGTATAATCTCTATATACAACTCTAAAAAAATCGAATAAAGTAATATAATAGATTATGAATTAACAAGATTAAATTTAAAATTATCAACGTTTTGGAACGTAGACTTTACCGGAAAAAAACCGGCTAAAATACTCGTGTAGGGCGTTCTGTAGGTCGGGCAAAGATGTCGAAGCGATTATTGGTATGCCGTGGGAGAGACCAATCCAGTCCAGCAGTGGACTGACTCGGGCTGATGATGATTATGATGACATAATCTTTTATTTCGTCTTTCTTGTTATGAGGCTTCATTACAAAATGTTTACATCAGACGTGGATATGTCCAAAATATAAAAAACAACATAAAAATTACATATTATTATACATTATTTACATAAATACATTAAAACATACACCGACAATATAAAATAAAACAAAATACAACCTAGAACTTCCTGTCATTGATATCTGCGGTTTTTTTGTATAAGCTTATAATCCCTTTATTTTTCAATTTAATTCAGATTACTTCGCTTGTAAGCTACACCCACATTAATTAGTGCTTACTTTATGACTATCCTGTTTCTGGAAAGTGCAAACTTGTGTCATTTGCTTCAAAGGAGATTTTTTTTTATATACAATAGGTGGAAGAGCATATGGGCCACTTGATGGTAAGTGGTCACCAACGCCCATAGAAATCGGCATTGTAAGAAATAACCATCGCTTACATCGCCTTTGGACCTAAGATAATATGTCCCTTCTACCTGTAATTACACTGGCTCACTCAGCCTTCAATCCGGAACACAACAATACCAAGCACTGCTATTTTGCGGTAGAATACCTGATGAGTGGGTGGTACCTACCCAGACGAGCGTGCACAGTGCCCTACCATCAGTATATTATTGGATATACAACTCGTTCTTATTACTTTTATCAATAATATGAAACTGATTAATTTTATTTGCTCCATAGCTGCCTAATTCGACGCGCTCATGAATCGGACAGTAATTATTTTTAATTCAGATCGAACTTATAATAATTATATGTATATATTTCATTTCCATCAAAATTGCTCATTTATTTTTATTTCAGACTGAATCGTGTACTGAATATTCAATATTTATCTATAACTATAATTTTATTAACTAATAAAATTATATATTTAGAGCAAAAGAAACATATAATATCCCACCGCCAATGCGCCACAAACCCTGGAAACCGAGATGCTATTATCCCTTGTGCCTGTAGTTACACTGGCTCACTCACCCTTCAAACCAGAACGCAACAATACTAAGTATTGTCTCTTAGCGGCAGAATATCTGATGAGTGTGTGGTACCCACCCAGACCTTAAAGGGCCTGCATAAAGCCCTCCAGGTAAAATTGTTTTTGAGTTCTCATATTTTTTTTTACGAGAAAAAACACAAAATTATGTTCACTAAATCACTTATTGCACAAAGACTGCTGTCACGTTCGTCTGTCTAAACGCAATTATCACTTAAACTACGAAACAGATTTTTATACGGTTTTCACCAATAAACAGTGAAGATTTAGGTGTTCGTTAAGTTTATGTCTAAAAGTGGCTGAAATAGAAAACATGATACCGACTAGACGATGATGTGCCGCGTAAACCAATAGAGTTATATGTATAACACATGATATATGATACGAAAGCCGTATAATAATAATTCTTAACAATTAATATTTATAATTTATGTTGTATTCTAAAAATTAAGTATTTATTTTTAGCGCGTGGGCGCTAGTCGGTAATATATACAACTCCACTAGCTGGTTACCGCGATATTTTATGCAGAGAGCAACGAGCATTAATCATTTTACAAATTGTGGAGTTTACACAAAACAACCACAGCGGCATTCGGTTTTTGTGGTACAATTTCAATATAGGAAAACGAGATTATATAAACCTTGTATTCTAAATTTTGATTCTAGTAACAATGTTAATAAATTAAATCCGATGAAATCTGTTGATAATTCTTGATAAGACAATGCAACGATATGCTTATTAAACAAGAGTTTTCATTCATTTGTTACTACGTAGTTAATACTTTTATCTTAAGTTTTTCATATCGTCTTAGTTAATAAATTTTAAATATTGTAATAATTAGTTTAGTTCTTTTTGATTTACTTATCGATTCTATAGAATAGGTTTTCTTATAGTTCTTATTATGTTACGTGCGGTATGTTATTTTTATCTATATGTAGTTTTTTTTATCTTTTATTTTTAGGGGCCTTTATGTCGGCCTTATCGTTACAAACTAAATTAAAACAAAAAAAAAGTACTAACTTACTAATTAACTAACTCAAAAACTAAGACTAATTCAGTTTGAGAGAATCACTAACAAATTCATGTACTTTAATTGCCGAAATACTCGAAGTTTTACTAAGAATATAATTAAAATATTGGTAATATTCATATTCATTCATATTCATTCATTTAATTAAAATTTAGTACATATTTTAGTGTTTTTCTTAAATTTTGCTTACGAATACATGCCAATAACAAGTGTGAGACATCATCTAATACACCACATCCTTGACAATTGGGAGTGTCACTTTTCCTCATTAGATGTTTAAACTTGCCAAGTGGCATGTGTCCGGATCTAAGTCTATATGTACTTAAACAGTGAGAACTCTTTCTGCTTTGTTGATACAGCTCGCTCACTACTACTGCCCATGTACCGTGTGAGTATAATTCCCGTAACCGTAACAGCCTGTGAATGTCCCACGGCTGGGCTAAAGGCCTCCTCTCCCTTTTGAGGAGAAGGTTGGAGCTTATTCCACCACGCTGCTCCAATGCGGGTTGGTGGAATACACTTGTGGCAGAATTTCAGTGAAATTAGACACATGCAGGTTTCCTCACGATGTTTTCCTTCACCGTAAAGCACGAGATGAATTATAATCACAAATTAAGCACATAAAAATTTAGTGGTGGTTGCCCGGGTTTGAACTCACGATCATCGGTTAAGATTCACGCGTTCTTACCATTGGGCCATCTCGGTTCTTCCTAATTCCCACACAGGGTGAAATTAGGCGAGCTCTCTAACCCCGACAAGGGCCGCAAGTAATCAACTATAAATGTAAAAGTAAGAGTCTGTATAATATGGCTGGGCAAATTACTCTTGCTAATGTGAAACTCCAATTAGAAACTATATGCTAGTTTGCTAGTTTTCAAAGTTTTTCATAGTTTTGTTAATCGTACATATACATAATACATACTACCAATTATTACCCTGCCCTAATTATTTATAAAATATTAATATAATAAATAAATAATTCCTAGGGCTTTGTACAAGCCTGTCGGGGTAGGTACCACTTAGTATTGTTAAGATCTGAGTTTGAGTTTAATATTGGCGACATAATGTCTTAGCTTCCAAGGTTAGTAACGCATTAGCAAAGTAAGAAATGGATAATATTTCTTATAGCGCCAATGTCTATGGGCGGTGATGACTAAATACCGTCAGGTGACCCATTTGCAAAGCATCTACCTATTTCATAAAAAAATACACTGTATTTATCAGAATTTGTTATTTGATTTTTTTTAAAAGGAAAAAAAAATTCAAAAAGAAAATGAGAAGACAAAGAAAGTATATCCTCATTAATAATCACTTTCAAGACAAAATCTGCGTCGCAGCGCAGGTGATTAAAGGATAGACAACCGACTGACATTGATAGTGCTCGATTAATGTATTTTGGTTATTTTCATAGTCCTATGATAATACAGCCCAGGGTAACGTTCAGAAATAGAAACTGTACTCGTTCGTCTAATTAATAAGGGCACTTCGGCTTATTTGAAATCTTGGAATACGAGGGACCCTCTTCGGGATGTTGTTAGTAAGGTATTTACTCATTCATCCAATATTTTACAGTGTTAAATCAAATACAGTCTAAAACCTAATAAGTACATTTAAAACATTAAATAAACAAGCATTTAGTTACTTCGAAGTTGAAATGAAAACACGAGTACCTACTCGTGTTTTCACATTAAAATTTCAGATTATTTTTTCTAAATCGATTTACTGTTGTACTTTTTCCCTTGTTTGAATTAAAATGGATCTATATTTTAAACTAAAATAAATCATATATTTTGATTAGGATTTAAATTATATATAAATGTATATTAATCAACGAAAACATAATTTGTTATTTATTAAGAATCTCCAATAAAGGATACAAACTTACGGGTACGTTACTCGTTAATCCAAATGAACATTTTATTTTACGATACAAATATATTATATATTAAGAAGACTACTAAGAATATGAATAAATATAATAAAAGCTGATATATCTTTGTTTATATACATCAGGATGTGCTTATTAAGTGCGTATTAATTACATTTGATATTTGTTTTGGGCTAGGTATTTAAAAATAATATAAGAATACATCCCTTATTTTTAATACTTGAAGGAAGACAAACTCTTCTCAATATATTTCTTGTAGCATGTTCCTAAAAACATTGTTTTTTATTAAATAGTGACATGTAGGCAAACTATAAATACAAGGAACAAATACAATTACCCGACTCTCGAAATTTTGGGACAATGTGTACAATAAATTGGAGCATTGGAGCAGCGTGGTGGTATAAGCTCTAAACCTTCTCCTCAAAAGGGTGAGGAGCCTTTAGCCCAGCAGTGGGACATTAACAGGCTGTTACAGTACATTACAGTGTACTATAAAAGCCTGAACAATATACGTTAAAAAAAATTCCAAATATAACATTAAAAAAAACGATTAACTAACGTTTGTATGCATAAACGTTAGTTATTAGCTTAGCGATATAATACATAACGTTTTATATCCTGCTATGTTTCTTTAGCTGGTTCTCAGGTCTTTGGGTTTTCTACTGAACCAGTGGTAAATATTTGACAATCAATAAGAAATATTTTGATATGATGTATACGAATAGAATTGATATTCGAATAAAATTACACAATGGAATAAAAAACTACGAAAAGTGTATTGAATTTATCTATCCATTCCATTTGTTATTTTATGGGAGAAAACTTTTGTTTATTTTGTTCAGAATTCTCGTTAACGTATTGTTCAAATGAACATGGAATTATTACAAATATATAATTCAACATCTACAGCGTATAATATTATATATTTCATGTAATCTGAGAGTAAAAATATAGTGATATTTTTCTAATTAAAATAATATATATATATATATATATCTTAGTTTAACTAGGAAATTAGATCTAACTGAACGTATCATTTGGTTTATATTTATTTATAAATACTAATAATTTCTTACATTGCCAATTAAACGCCATCAACCTTGAGAACTAAGATGTTATGTCATATGTGCTTATAGTTACACTGGTTTACTCACATTTCAAACTAGAATACTGAAGCAGTAGTATATCTGATGAATGAAACAAAGCTCTACAACCAAGTAAGGTTACACCAAGGTATATATAAAAATATAATTAATACTGACACAGCACTCAACTAACATTAATGAAGGTAGACAAAAATAACAAAAATAAAATAAAAATGCTTTATATTTTATAACACATAACACCTGATAAAGATATCCATTTGAAATTAGAGTTTAGCAAAACCTTCTTAGCTCTGATCTTAATTATGATAAATTATTAGATATCGAACACACATAATGAAATAAAGGTCTTTACAAAGCAAGTCTTTGTGTCTACAGCTTAGAATGTTCCTTGATAGTCACTCAGTAATTTTATGTTATGATAACATAGAAGACAATAATTTTATCACGCTCAATAATAACACACAATACTTGCCTGGATTACAAGCCGAGGTAACTTGTTCAATGTTAATACAATTTGAAACTATTTCCGATATTATTTCAAAACGGTTGAAATAGATCGATAAATTGAATACCACTTAAATGATTATGACAGGTTGCCTAACTTGTCAAGTAACTTAGTTTGTAATCTGTTATCAAAAACAAATAGTTGAATACGCAAGTTTAGGATTAATTTCTTAAAGTTGAATATTGATTCATTGCAAAATTCCTAAGTGATATAGTACGTAACTGACGTTTTACGACTTATATCTGTCTGTTTGTTTTTTTAAGCTCTTTCGGTAATTTTACGTGAACTCAATGTGAAGTATTGTGTAATACTTTTATAATTATATTCCATAGTTATTTTAACATTATCTAGTCCCTAAATCTCATCTCATTTGAATCATCGCCGAATTTCAATACACTTTTAGCAATTTATGAGTCTTCATAAGCTCATATTACAAATCAATCGATCGTAAATATATTTTTTCGAACATTAACCGAGAGGAAAAAAAATATTAAAGCACTTGTAGCATTCTTATTGAAGCATTGGTAGTATAATTTGTAATCCATTTTCCAAAGGAAAATCTGGAGGAAATCTTCCGCGAGTAATAAATTTGTCTCCGCCAAAAGGTTCATTGTTTTCCATTTTATCTGTGAAAATTCGATAAACTACAACAATATTATGATTTATAAGAAGCCTCAGCCAAAATTAATAATACGGCAGAAATATAAAAACCTTCAATAATATATAGTGATAAGCCGAGATGGCCTAGTGATTAAAATACGAGTTTGACCTCGGGTGAGCACAACTGTAACTTAATTCTTGTATTATTAAACCATGATATACTTGAATTTTGCGTTTCGTATCAAGTTCTGTTTATCATTTGCTGGACGGTTGATGGACACATCACCTTCACCAACTAGCACTGGATGAATTTTAAACAAAAATAAACAAATCAAAATTCTTGCCAGTCCGGGCTTAAGCCCACCATCCTCAAGTGGATTGGATTCAAGTGTACTAACCACTAGACTATCTCGGTTCTGAACAGTAACTTTTATTTATTTTTTTTTTTTTTTTTATTTATTTTATTTAAGGACCACTAGTAGCTACTACATGTTTTAGTGACAAATGTAAAACAATTATGTGAAAATAGCTAACATGTGAAGCTTTTTAAAGTAGCCACAACAATTACAATATTTGTTTTAAAAATACATTAACACATAATTATAGCAACATGAGTAGAAAGATTTAAAAAAAATAAATCCAAATTGGTACAAATTAAAGACCATAAAAAATAAACATGCACATAATAAAATTAAAATTAAAAACACAAATAGTTTGAATTGATATAGGTACAAATTAAAATTAAATAATTCATTAAATTCATGCAAAGTTTACGTTACAAAAAATCACTAAAAATATACTAATTAATACAAAATAAAATTAAGATAACATTATTTATTATTTATTTATTTATTATTTATTTGCATCTCTCAACAATTCTAGAGCCCGTTTACGATAAATCATGGCAGAGTCATTAAAAATATCTAGATCTTGACAAAAACCATTGTACAACCGTGATGATCTAGGTATTGGTGCATTACATCCTAATTTCGTTTTTGATATTCTAACATCAAAAGTACCCAGAAAACTACGAACATTGCGCCTTGGAATACGATAGTATATCTTTTCAAGTAAGTAAGTACAGTCGATCTCGTTACGAATTATCTTAAATAGGAAAGAGAGATCTAATAATTGTCTGCGTACAGAGAGACTATCCATATTAAAATCTTTCAAGAGATTGCTGTAATTTTTATTAGATTTATTGTATGAGATTTTTTTGTTTCTGGATAGATGATATACAAATCGCTTCTGTATTCTCTCTATACGCAGACGATGTACATTGTAACAAGGATTCCACACTACACTACCGTATTCCAGTACACTACGCACGTAAGCGTTATAGATTATTTTTTTAGTGTTATTCGTGAAGTGTTTACCATTTCTAATTAAAAATCCTAACGTTTTGGAACTTTTCGTAATTATTTTATTGAAGTGCGGGACAAAAGTAAGCTTGTCATCAAAAATGACACCCAAATCACTTATTTCAAAAACTTCCTCCAACTTGATGTTATCAATGCTATATATTGTTTTGATTTTATTGAGCTTTCGCGTAAATTTTATATGCTTGCATTTACTGACGTTTAATTCCATTTTATTATTTTTACACCAATTATATATAGCATTAATATCCACCTGTAAGAGCTCTGAGTCAGCTAAGTTGTTTATTACTTTTGTTAATTTTAAATCGTCCGCAAATAAAAATACTCTACTATAATGTACCGTATCGCAAATATCATTAATGAAGATATTAAAGAGCCAAGGTCCTAAGTGTGACCCTTGAGGAACCCCGGAGCAGGCTTTATATAGACTCGAGCTAAAACCTTTTAAGACAACAAATTGTTGTCTATTGTATAAATATGATTTAAACCACTCAAGCATATTACCATTGAATCCGTACTTGCTTAGTTTTAAGAGTAAAATATCGTGCGAAACTTTGTCGAAAGCCTTGGTTAAATCGGTATAAATTGCGTCAACTTGCTTGTGGTTATCAATAGCTGGCACAATGAATTCACTGTACGAAACAAGATTTGATGTTGTAGATCGACCCTTTATAAAGCCGTGCTGGTTATTATTAATCATTTGCTTAACATGACGTTCTAGATATGGGTAAACTATTGCTTCAAATACTTTGGCAAAAGTGGAAAGTATGGAAATGGGTCTATAATTCTCAATGCACTCACTACCCTTGGACTTATATACTGGTACGATCCTAGCTATTTTCCACTTATCGGGAAAAACACCTGAACGAAGTGATTCGTTGTATAATAAATATAAAGGGAAACTTAGTACCCATGCACATTTAGAAATAAATATAGGAGGGATATTATCATAACCTGTCCCTTTAGTTGTATCAAGTCTTTTTAAGTATTGATAAATCTGCCTTCGCGATATTACAAAATTAGTGAACGCTTCAAAGTCATGTTTACATTGATTATTATAAGATGGTAATGTATATGAACTTTGAGATTGTGTGTAAACAGAAGCGAAATACGAGGCAAATTCGTTACAAATTTCTGATCCAGATTTCATTACTTTTTGTTTGTAAGTCATTATGCCTGGGAGAGCGGTACTATTATCTTGTTTGTCCTTAAGGTATGACCAAAAATATTTAGGATTTCTACTAATATTTTCTTCAACAATCTTAATGTAATTATTGTAGCAAATTTTCGATAAATCTGCACAACGCTTGCTCAAAAGACGTAATGAAATTTCATCAAGTGGGTTTTTATATATTTTGTATTTATTTAAAAAAACTTGTTTCTCTTTATATAAATTTATCATTTCCTTAGTGAACCATGGAGGATATTGTTTACCTTTTTGTTTCTTTTTTGGTACATATTTTTCAATCAATTTGTTCAAAATTTTATAAAATTTATCGATCATTAAGTTTATTGACTTACAATTACAAAATTCGCTTAACCAATTGATATTATCTAATTCTGAAATTATACTTACGTAGTCAGCTTTAAAATAGTTCTTCTTTTCACCAATAACATTACTTTTTAAAGAAGTTCTTGATGAATAAGAAACTAATATATCTAAGGGAGGATGGTGGTGATCTGGAGGCACTATTGGCAAAATAGACTTACTAATTTTTATGTTATTATAATTACTGAATATTAAGTCTAATATTTTATTATTGTTATTACAAATGTTATTATGTTGAACTAAATTATTGAGAGATGCAAAATCGACTAGCAAATTTCCTAAGGAACTATTAGAAATAACATTATCATCAGTAGCGAACCAATTGATATTGCTTAAATTAAAATCTCCTACGAGCATAACATTTTGTCTATTCTCTGCAATTCTACTATTAAAATTATTGATAAAATTAGATAGCATATTACGGCTAACGGGAGGAGGCAAATAAACTGCACATAATGCAATTGAGTTACACTCATCGTGACAATTTTCTCGTTCAATATTTATCCAAAGATCTTCACACTGACTTTCACAAAAACTGAGTCGCATTGATTTCAGTTTATTGGAGACCGCCACTAAAACTCCACCACCATCTTTTTTACAATGTAAAAGTGAACTATCACGATCTCTTCTGTATACTGTATAACGGTTGTCGAATAATTCATGATTCTCTATTTTATTATTAAGCCACGTTTCTGTTAATATAATAACATCATAATTTGTACACGATAAATTGCAGATGAAGTCATGTGTTTTAGTACGGAGACCTCGGACATTCTGGTAGTATATATTAAGACCGTTGAATTTTATAACATGAAACACTAAAATGATCTAAGAGTTTAGAGAGCAAAGCAATTTACTGGATATTATTCAAAACAGTATGATTTTTTACATAAATACATTCTGAATGTTCTGTCTTTCTCATAAATACCTTGCCCTGTCTAACCCACACAAATCTGTATTTTTTTTCTTTAGATTTTATTCGAGCTGCTGCATGTAAAGACTTAATAGCCGGTGACAAGTGTTCCATAACATATATTGGCTGCTTATCTGCTGCAATACCTATGTGACTTGTGTTCAGTTTATCGTCAGGATGCGATTTATTGTAATTGATGACACATGCTAGCATCGTGTCTCTCATTCGTGGTGTGGATAGCTTTACAATCACAGATCTGGGTCTTTTGTCGCTGTTGTTCAATTTTGCAACTCTAGTACAGTGATGTATATCAGACTCCTTTAGATCACATGATATTGTTTTACTCAGTTGCATTACTGCACTAATTAAATTTTCATTTTTATGCTCAGGAATCATTTGTATTTCAATGTTATTTGATCGATTATACTGCTCCATAGTATGTATTCGTTGTTGCAAATCAGATGTTACATTTTTTAGTGCATTTTTCTCTCTTTCCATTTCCGCAATTTTATCGTCGTAACTTGCAATTATTTTTTTAGTAGATTCGTATTCTTCGCTCAAAAAAGTCATCGAGTTTTCAATAGTAGATATTTGCTCTTTTATAGGTTTAAGATTTTCTTGAATCATTTTGTTTAACATGTTAGTGATATCTTCCAATAGTAAATTTTAAAGGCCTGAAACTCATTACGAATGATTTGTTCAACGTCTTGTTTAGTAAGTTGTTCTGATGCAGGCGACCACTTTTCAGACTGTTTGCTTTTTTGCCGATTTGTCACATTGTAAGATTCTGGAGAAGTATTATTTCTTGTTGTTATTATTTTTTTCTGTGGAATCATTCTTACTTTGTAACGACTATAACAGCAACTTCTTAACAGAAAAATAAATAAATTGAAATAGGTCACCAACAACTTGGGTTTGAACCCGTATCGCTCGTGCGTGGAAGTATGGTTCACACCGTTGGGCCAACGATATGGTTATCGTTCAAGTAAAAATTGCGAACTGTATGTACAATATTATAATCTGCGCCTGGAGTTTTTATTAAACACCCGCTACAAAAAAAGTTATTCTCTTTGTATCTACTCACTTCACTGTATATTTTTTAAAGTATTTCTTTGTTTTAAAAAAAATTACTAGAACTTTAGGTGTATCTTAAAATTGTTTTATAAAGCATTTATTTTTATTAATACACTACTTTCTTAACTTATTTTGCTCGTAAAATAAGTCACTGCCCTCAGTAAAAGTACCTATATTATATAATTATCGTTTCACCCTTTTGCGTATTAAACTTATTCAAACAATAATGTTTTTATATAGTTCACACACTGTCCTTGTTATTTACACATATCTACTTTTTATGATTTCAAAACACAGTCCTTATATTTTTAAAACAATTTTTTTTACGGAGCTATATAGTTCCGTGCGCTTACGTCACTACTCATACTATAAATAACTAGTAAGTAGTAATAAGTAGTAACTTACCTATAACATTTGTCTTTCAAGCGAAATCGGAGCATAATTCAATCAATTCTATTCAATTTGTGTTTCTGTTTTCAATGAGAAATGAAAATGTGTATTTTATGCCCCAGTTACAAGCTAAATAAGAAATAAGTGCTTCGTTGTGAAATGTCATTAATATAGCGATGAAAAACTTCGCCGCTTCTAGTACAATACGTATGTACTCCTATTGTAAGATATAATATTATTAGGGAACAATATCATCCGATTTCTGAACTTTTAAATTCAAAAATAAAAATCCACAATTCAGTTTACAAAAATAGCTTCAAGGAATTCGAACGCAGATGTGCCAATGTATTATAAAGTACCCTTGGGTTGATTTATTGTAATTAAATTATTAGTATTTTGAGTCATGAAAGAAAAAAAAACTTGTTTTAAAAGTAGGATACTATTTCATATATTAGTTACAACAGAGAAAACATTATATAGTCTGCCCGCTTGTTTAAACCGACCTATGTATCTGCTACTTCAAATATATATGTATAATAAATAATATGTAAAATAACATAATGCTTTTATAACATTTTCGAACTTTTGAAAATTCATTGAACACACTAGGGACCACGTTAAAAATGAATTTTGACGTTTTGTGACTTCTGGACATGCCCAAAGGAACAATCGACGGGGATAGTGTAGTTTGCTGACGTTACCGCTAACTTGTCTCAGTTCCAAAAGGTCTGATCCCATTCTCCCAATCGCACGCAGATTATACCTGACATTATATAACTTTGGCGGATAACAAGTAATATTTCAAATAAATTAATTTATTTAGCTAATTACTAATTTATATTTTACCAACAAAAATAAATGTAGAATTCTTATTAATAAGTGATTGTTTATTTACAGTACAATATATTATGTTAATGTATTAGTAAATTATTTTATATATTATTATGACTTAAATCCAAGAACATACGAATATTTACGTAATAACGTGACTTACTATGTAACGTTCTCACCCATTTTAAGCTTGTTAGGACAACATTTATAACTGATAATATATGATTGGGTACATAAAAATGAATTTTTAAAAGTTATCACTCCATATAACTCGCAAAACAACAGTACTTGTTATTGTAGTGTTCTGGTTTAAAGGGTGAGTGGGCCAGTTTAATTACAGGCAACAGGGACATAACATCTTAGTTCCCAAGGTTGGTGGCGCATTGGCGATGTAAGCGGTGGTTAACATTTCTTACAATGCCAATGTCTATGGGCGTTGGTGACCACTTACCATCAGGTGGCCCATATGCTCGTCCGCCTTCCTATTCTATAAAAAAAAATGTTATATAGATACATACATTAACACCTTAAATATATGCAAATAAAAATGAAAAATATCTTTGGTACAAATAATTACCACGATCGAAGTTTTTTCTGTATTTTAGGAAGGTAGACGAATAATTACATCACCTGATAATAAGTGAAGACCATTATGCAAATGCATTGGCACTGCTAACAGCACAAATCAATCTCTATTAACTACGCTATCAAACATAGGCAACGCTGGCTTTAGGTACTAGGCTACAAATAGCCCCACATGCCAGCTTAAGAGGGAGTATAACATTAAAGCAGCAACTGAAAGTATTGAAAGAATAAAATTATATATGGTTACTAGCAGAATACCTGATATTTGGATGGTACCAACCAGATGAGCCTACAGCGGTTTAACTGGTTGTAGGCATGAGCGCAGTAAGACCAATTTACAATCCAAAAAATTCGCTTTCAGTCAGTCTTGATCATCGTTTTTATCAACATCAACGCATAACGCGTCGATTGGAGCAGTCTCCAAACGACGCGTTATAGGGTCACTGATGGTCACTTTGTGCAAGCTCTTATAGGTAGGTACTACCCAAGTATAAGATATTCTACCGCAAGTTAGCAGTATTTGGTATTGTTGTGTTTCGGTTTGAAGGGTGAGTGAGTCAGTGTAATTACAGCCAAGAAGGGACATATCATAACATAACATCTTACTTCCCAAGGTTGGTGGCGCATTAGCATGGTCAACTTTCTTACAATGCCAATGTCTTTGGGCGTTGGTGACGACTTACCGTCAGGTATATGCTCGTCCGCTTACTTATTCTATAAAACAATCTTAGGATGCAGAGACCTTATTTTCAGGTTTACTATACATATACTTTTTTGCCGCTAAGTTCACCGTTAAATAACCAAGCTCTTCATTGAGGCGTCTGCCACAGTAGAAAGTTCAGAATTGCAAAGAAGATCCGCAGGGAAATTAAGGGATCGAATAACTTCAAACCGAAAACGATTGATTAAAGACGTATTCGTTCAGAATATGAATGTAAATAGATAAAAAGGTAAATAATTCAAGATTTTCTTAATATTATTTTTAAAAAAATTCCTCGGAACGTAATATAAATTCAATAGATTTAGATCTTCTTACTATAAATATATTGGACATTAAATTGAGTCGTAACCTTTTTCACACAAAGGAGATATTAAGCACAGCGGCAATTCTATCCTAAATTTTATATATCCAATATTGCCACCGAATATATTTACATACCTATAAACTTTTTGCAATCTTTTGTCTACGTAAAACTTGCAAGGTCAATAAGAGCCTCCTCTTATCCTACGGAATTGGAATTTTACATGTTGATTTAGTTCCGATGACATTTTTTTTCATGACATGACATTTTTATGATAAGCGTGACCTGATTGTACGCCTAGGATCGGTTACAGGTAGTGGCGTAGCTATCGTAGGGCCAGGTGGTGCAGGGCACCAGGGCCCCGAGCTCAGCTTTGAAAAGAGAGGACCATAAAAGGAAAAAAGGTTTTTTTTTTATGTTTTTAAATGAACATCTTGTTGATTTACAGAACTTCTGATTTAAGATTTTTAGCACATGCGCCAAGCGTCCTCGATAAGCATGTGCTGTTTGCTGTCGTTTTTTCAGTTATTTGGTAGTTTGGATGTGTACGCCCGTAGCACATTGTATCGGTGATAAGCTTGACGGACGTGAGATCAATTCGACAATTCCACCCATCAACTTTTTGTACCTATTACTGTAAATGTAATATAAGTTCATGATACCCTGAAAGAGAGGATGAGGGCCGGATTCTTTCCTTATGCACCGGGGCCCTTGTCCACCTAGCTACGCCACTGGTTTCAGAATAAGGAACTCCTCAACGGTCAACAGCATAAACAAAAAAAGTTGCTTATAAAAGTTCAATTTAAAAAATGATTTTTTACTTTTAAATTATTCATGAAACATAGGTTTTTTGGTTACCTTTTTAAATGCTGAATGTTTCTTAACTTCATCGTGTAACTGACGTAAAAGTTTGTAATCATAAGCAAATATTTATAATGGTTTCCTCCAGTAGGACCGAATTAACTTCCTTCAAATCAAAGATTACTGATACTTTTTACGGTATTGAAATCTTATCCCAGTCTCACCGCTACAGATCTACGCTATAGATCTACGATAACTCATAAAAAATTATAATATCAATAAAGAGTCACTTTTTTTTCTCCAATTCCATCTTTTATTTATTTATTGTCTACATTAACCTTATATGTAAGTCCTCTAAACAATATTATATATTAATCACTTTTTATTATTTACGCAAGGATGATAGGGTTGGTGTTTTACAAAGAACCTCCATTTATGATTAGTTTACAGCACAAATGCCTGCATTGTTATTGCCTATTGTGCCTTTGTCCATACTAGTCAATAGAATGGAAAATTTATTTCTATGAAAAGGATATAAGGACTCTCGAACATTACTTAATAGTAGTAAGGAATATTTTTATTCAAGGATAAAGCTCATAAAGGGCTAATATTGTTTATGTGTTGCTAATATTGTTATGTATTGTGTATTGTTATGTATTGTAAATTATTAGGTAACAATTTTCAAGGAGTTATTGGTCAAAATATTTTATAGATTAACGAATTCAATTCCTTGACATATTTAGTCACGAATGTTTTTATATTTATAATTTAGGTGTGTAATTGATTATTATATTAAAGTCTTAATGAATAATTAAAACACAAAATTCTACATCTCTGTGATAATCTCAACCGCGAACAACAATCGCACGGTCCAATTGTATTAGTACATGGCGCTCTTAGTTTTATTGTAGAAATAAAAACATAAGTGAAATGGCGGTTGAAGAAGAAAACTCGTGCTTTGACTTTGGAAGACGTTTAGGCATGATCTCTCTGAGTAAGTGTTCTGTGAGCGAAATAAACTTTGACAGTTGCTGCGTTTCTGTGTTTGATGTTGATTTTTTTCCTATTATATAGTAGAAAAAGATTCTAATGATTACACTTGCCATAGCATGACGGAACGTTATGTCGCATTAAAATCCTGAAGATAACTGATTTTTTTCTAGTTAGAGGTAGGCGTCAAGATTAACGGAAAAGTCGTGAATAACCTACGATACGCCGATGATATCGTGCTTATAGCCTCTTCAGAAAAGGACCTACAGACTTTGGTGAACAGGGTTAACGAGTGCAGTGTGAAGGCAGGGTTGAGTATGAATATTAGCAAGACCAAGTTTCTGGTTGTATTGGGGGATAAAAATCTAAAGCCAAAAATTCAGGTGGAAGGTAAATACCTAGAGCGGGTGCGTATGTACAAATACCTCGGTGCTTGGGTAATTGAAGAATAGGACTGTGGGCAAGAAATTCAGACCCGGATTGAAATTACCCGAGCAAGCTTTAAAAGGTTGGAGAAGGTTTTGTGCAGCCGTAAACTATCTATAAAGCTCAGACGAAGAATACTCCACTGCTATGTCTGGCCAGTAGTGTTATACGGTAGTGAGGCATGGACTCTGCGAGCTGACACCCAGAAATGCCTAGAAGCTTTTCAGATGTGGTGTTACCGCAGAATGCTCCGTATTAGCTGAACATAGAAAGTTTCGAACGCGAGAGTACTCCAGCGCGTCGCCAGTAGCCGGAAGCTACTGCAAACCGTCAAGAAGAGAAAAGCCGAGTATTTGGGCCACGTCTTGAGACACGAGCGATACCAACTGCTCCATATTATAATGATGGGCAAAGTAGAGGGCAAACGACGCGCTGGAAGAAGAAAAAAGTCCTGCTTGCGCAACATCCGCGAATGGACGAAGATCGCCAGCGTGGAAAAACTATTTCGCTTGACGCGAGACCGCGAAAAATTCGCTGAGCCGACGGCCAAACTCCAGTATTGGAGAGGCACAAGAAGAAGAAGATGTTAATGCTGCCAGCGTCAACTAAAAAAATGTCCCGATTTTCGATAAAAAATATCGACTCGTTGACAATGTAGCAAATAAATACGAAGTCCAATAATAGCCTAAAATGTTTCGTTATCTATAAATATATTATTTTAATTTATTCTTTCTCCCATTTGTAATTTTCTAATGACAACATTATTTAAATTCTCCTTGAATTCATAATATGCATTTAGAGATAAGAGGTAAACATAGAAATATATTTGGACACCATTCTTTATTAATAATTTAATTGAGTGTTTTAGATTTCAACACCTGAAGAGAATGCTAAACCAGTACCATCTTCAAGTGTCAATTATCAAGATAACGCAAAATAAAAACTACCAGAAGAAAATTGCAATTATCTGAAAAGGAAGATACGCCAAGAAAGAAAAACCTTAAAGATGATTTTTTTTAAATCTGAGGTTTTTGGAAATTAAAAAAACGTGCTGAAACGTTTTAAAGAAAATAAATAGGTGCCTAAAATAACGGAATGCTAAATTATCAGATATTATTACAGAACTTAATCAAATTCTTGATATCATATAAAGATGGTAAAGCACTATTGATAACGAAAAAAAAGCAAACAATACAACGGTTTTTGGATGTAGTCGGAAAAATTAAAAAAATAATTTAATTACCTATCAAAAAGATTTACATAATAAATATAAAAAAGTCAAAGTTTTAATTTAATTAAAATTTGAAATATCCTACCTACCTAATAACCTAATTTATCCCCCGAAACAGGGAA
Source organism: Nymphalis urticae (assembly GCA_905147175.2). Lineage (NCBI taxonomy): Eukaryota > Metazoa > Arthropoda > Insecta > Lepidoptera > Nymphalidae > Nymphalis > Nymphalis urticae. Next base: position 2,677,643 of record LR989994.1, on the reverse strand, counting down.
TTCAGTTACTAAGACAACATTAGATGCACACATTAACAAACTATCTCTGTCTCAATCGCGGTTAATAATACTCTCCCGGCCGATTTCGGCCACGGCGACCGCTTCAACTCCTTGCCTGATGTCGATCGTGTGCTCAATTGTGGCTTATGTAGCCAATCTTCTTACTGATGATCTTCGCGCATAGCGGGCATGTGAGCACTCCATTGATATGATTGTAGTTGATTGCCGCGGGTGGTCGGGCTTTCAACTGGTCGCGTCTGGCATCAAGCTTAGCAAGGCGACTCATTTCAAATTCTTGGATCCTCGCTTTAATGCTGGATCTCCATTGTACCCTGTTGGCGGCCTGCTGCTCCCACTGCGCGCTTTTTATATTGCACTTTTTCATGTGCCGCTTAAGCACATCTTTGTATCTAAGGAGTTGTCCGCCATGCTTACGCTTGCCTTCCTCAAATTCGCCATAAAAGATGCGCTTAATGACAAGCTGATCCGCCATCCTTGACACGTGACCACACCAACGAAGCTGTCGCCGCATAAGGTAAGCTTCAATGCCACCCACATTAGCTCTTCGCAGCACTTCTGAATTCCGCACACGATCAGACCACTGGATATTCAGGATTTGGCGTAGGCATTTAAGGTGGAAGCGGTCTAATGTGCGAATATGATGTCGGTACACGGTCCAGGTTTCGGCAGAGTAAAGAATGTTAGGTAGCACGACCGCCATATATATGGAAATTTTGGTAGCCAGTTTTAGGTCATGTGAGCGGAAGACAAGTAACGAAACTGATCGACCTGCTTTAGTACGTCATCTTCAAGTTTGATGACCAGTGTTTCACTGCCGTGGATATCCAAAGACATCACTTCTGTCTTTTTGACACTGATCTTTAGGCCGAACTTGCGGCAGGACACATGGAACTCGGACATGAGCTTTTGCAGGCCGTCTGCGGATTCTGCCACAAAACATAAGTCATCCGCATAAGTGATCTCAGTAATCATTGCGTGAGATACTTTTGTTCGGGCCTTTAACCTGGCTAAATTGAAAAGGCTGCCATCAGTGCGGAAACGGACGCGAACTCCCTCGGGAGTCGTCTGTAGGACATCGCGGACTACTACTGCAAAGTACATGGCAAACAGTGTGGGCGCCAGCACGCACCCTTGCTTTACCCCACAGGTAACGGGGAAGAAGTCCGACTGTTCACCGTCAATAGTGACGCAGCTCCTCATTCCGTCATGCAGTAGTCTCACTAGTCGCACAAACTTCTCCGTGCATCCCAATTTTCCTAGCACAGCCCAAAGAGCTTCACGAGGCACGCTGTCAAATGCCTTCTCAAGGTCGACAAAGCAAAGATACATGTTACGACCCTGCTCTCTGCTTTTCTCCTGCAGTTGACGCACTGAAAAGATAGCCTCACAAGTACCCCGGTCATGTCTTTTTTTTTTTTTATATTAGCCGGGAGGGCAAATGACTCTACTCCACCTGATGTTAAGTGGTAGTAGAGTCCAAACGCGAGGACGGCCAGTACAGTCGGGAAGAAGGTTCTGCACTAGCCGCCCTCGCCTTGCCGGCCCGCAAGATGCCTCTTCACGCCTCGTTTGAAGGAACCCGGGTCGTAAGAGGAGGGGAATACGTGAGCTGGTAAGGAATTCCATTTCTTGGAAGTGCGACAAAGAAAGGAGTTGCCAAATTTCTTTGTGCGCGATGGAATTGATGTCACAGTTAGTCGGTGACATCGAGAGCCAGCACGCGTAGACTTGTGAAGGAAGGGGGAAGCAGGAATTAGGGAAAATAATTCCTCGGAACACTCGCCGTGATACAGTCGATAGAAAGCGCTCAGCGCAGCTATCTCTCGACGCAATTGTAAAGGCTCGAGGGTGTTAGTGACCTTTACGTCGCCAATACTGCGGACCGCACGTCGCTGCAACCGGTCCAAGGCCTCAAGTAGGTACTTAGCGGAGCCATCCCAAAGGTGCGAGCAATATTCAACGCAAGACCGTACCTGTGTTTTGTACAGCAGGCACAGTTGTTGTGGCGTGAAAAAACGCTGCACCTTGTTCAGAACTCCGAGTTTCCGTGAAGCTGTTTTTGTCACAGCCTCGATGTAATCCCTTGGACTAAGGTCGCAGCGAACGTCCATCCCCAGCATGGCGATTTTGCTTTGTATCACCAGCGGAGTGCCACAGAGGGAGGGAAGAGGGGAAAATGGTGACTTTTTTGCTGTGAGAGCGCATACCTGTGTTTTCTTGGCATTAAACTCAACAAGATTATCTGAGCCCCATTTAAAGTCGAAAGCCAAACTGGGTTTCAGGCAGAATCTTTTCTGAAAGTTCTGTAAGGCAGTTTAAAAGAATTCTGGCGAGGACTTTTCCGGGGACCGGTAATAGTGAAATACCGCGGAAGGAGTTGCAGTCAGAACGGTCCCCCTTTCCCTTATACAGTGTCCTGATGATAGATACTTTGAACGTATCAGGGACTTATTCTTTTTCCCACATATGGGTAAAAAGTTCCCATAGAACCGAATGCAACTCCTCATCCCCGTATTTGAGTAGTTCTCCTGGTATAAAGTCTACACCAACCGCGCGCTTATTCTGCTGTTGTTTGATGGCAGAAACAACCTCATCACGTGACAGTGGCTCATCCAGCTTGATAAAAGTAGGGAGTTGAGGTAAGGAATAAATGTAATCCAGGTTGAATTCTCGGTCTACATTGAGCAGGAAGTTAAAATGTTCTGCCCAACGCCTGAGTACTTTCTCCTTGCTTTTAATAAGGCCATCGCTAGTTACTGGACGTAGTGGCACTTTTCTTAAGCGGGATGTACAGAGCAACCTTCGAACCTCACTGTAGAACTCTCCTAGCTGATTAGTGTCAGCAAGCCACTGCACTTGACGCGCTTTGTCCCGCCACCACTTATCCTTAATCTCTCGAGATAACTTACGCAGCTCCACGTCACCTTGCTTGATCCCCATTACGCGTTGGCCTGGCTGTGTTCTGCTGCGCACTTGTAAAAGACGCCGATGCTTGTCAATTGCCTCAGTAAGGACTCCGTCATTCTCATCATACCAGTCCTCGTTCCTGCGGACTTTTAGACCTATAGTAGCAGTGGCAGTGTCTAATATTTGAGAAGACAGAGAACCCTAATCAGCTTCAACATCACCGGTTCTTTCATGTGACATAAGTGCGCTGGTCAAGGCTTCAGCATATTTCTTCCTAGTCTCGAAATCTTTCAGCCTCTCGACATCTAAAGATGCAGGTTTCGCTCTTTCGGATCTTCGGGAACGAAGAAGACGGAGATGTAGCTTTGTGATTACAAGCCGGTGGTCGGTCCAACAGTGGGTACCGCGCATGACGCGGGTGATTTGGACTTCGGAGATATCTTTTTGGCGCACGATAGCATAATCAATCAAGTGCCAGTGTTTGGATCTTGGGTGCATCCATGTAGTTTTGTGCTTGGCTGGAAGTCTGAACATTGTGTTCGTGATCGCTAGGTCTAATTGTGCACATAAGCTGAGCAGCAGCTGACCGTTGCTGTTCATATTGCCAACTCCATGTCTCCCCAAGACTTTAGGCCAGGCGTTGTAATCCCGTCCAACTCTAGCATTGAAATCCTCCAAGACCAGTATCTTCTCTTTGGGGCGTATGCTTTCGATGCACCGGCTCAAATCGTCGTAAAACTTACCCTTTATGATATCAGATTTATCCAACGTTGGAGCATAGACACTGATGACATTCAGGTAGTTGTCATATTCAAGGTGAAGGCGCAGTGTGGTGATGCGGTCCGAGATGTGCACCGGACACTCTTGTAATTGATTAATGAGCTGGTTCTTAACCGCAAATCCTACGCCCGACCACCGCGGTTCCGAGGTAGCAAGTCCCTTCCAAAAGAAAGTGTACCCGCCACCATGTTCTACCAGCTCCCCTTCTTCGGCTAGATGTGTTTCGCTGAGTGCAGCCACATCCACATTATAGCGTCGAAGTTCTCGAGCTAAGACGGTAGTTTTCCGTTCCGGGCAGGCATTGTCATCACGGTCAAGAAGTGTTCGCACCTTCCACGCGCCGAATGTTATTGCAGGTGTTTTTATTTTTTTTATTCTGTAACGCCGACCACGAAATTGAAGGATGCGAAGGCAGCCGTGGTTACTACCCTCAAAAATAAAATGGTTGGGAAGAGCTTTTGTTTAGGGCACCTTTTCTAGCTCCCTCCCCGGCTGAGCGGGGAAAGCAGTGCCTCCCTAAATAGGGCTGCTTTGTCACTCCAGATGCTGCCGGGTTTACTCTGTCTCCCCTATGCAGAGCAAAAGCGACCACGGTGTTACACACCCCCAGAGCCACCCATGTGCAGGCCTCAGACAAAGCCCGGATTGCATCAAACCGGACCTCTCTACCTTGACCCATCGCCACAGGACTTTATTGGTATCGGAGTCCATATACGGAAGCAGTCAGTTACGCAGGAGATATTTCAGTGCACAAGCGTACGCGCAAAACGCAGGTGCACACCCTCGTCTTCCCCTTCCTTGATCCAGTGGAACGGAAAACCGCTACGACTGGAGGAAGGATCCGATGATGTGTCTGGCCGTAACTGTGCGCCTTCTACTGTCGCCCTAGGCCGTCGACCTTGCCTAGCTACCTCGCCAGTTCCGTCAAGCCCGAGTGCATATCTGCGTTGGGTTGCCTTCCCCGCCGAGGCAGACTTTATGCATTAAGCGGGAAGGATCCGCTTGTAGATCCACCATTCTGGCAAACCCCCCTCAACCAGGTTTAGCCCGCGAGCCAACGCGGTTACCAGGGTGTGGCCGTTGCATGCACTACAGCTTCTTGGAGCCACTGGTGAGAGATTGCAGAAAGCCTGTGATTAGCGAAGCCACACCGCCCATTTTGGGCCGGCTGGTGAAGCCCCGAAAGTATTCACACTAGGCTCCCCACTACACCCCGGTTCGCAGTTATCCCGTGAAAGGACGGTCCCTTTGTCAATTAGTTTCTCTGATTAAATTCAAATGCAATCAAATTATAATAATGTCTAGTTATCTCATAGTTCCAATTTTTTTGTTTTACACTACACTAGAGAAACATATACCTAGCTCTTTTTTATGTATAGTAATTAATATATTATTATCTCCCTCTCTCTTTTTTTATTAGATTATCATTTCGACCAATCAGCGACGACGAAATTCACTTCGCAAATTCTCGCGCCAACATCATTTTTTCGAATGCTCACCGCCATATTTGTGAAAATTTTGTAAATTGCAAAATGTGTTTCGAATATAATTAACAAAAGTAAAGTAAAGTGATTTGTTTCTTCATGTTAACAAAGGTTCTCGGGTAAGCGTAGAATATATTTGTATATTCTATATATAAAATAACTTTATGCACTGCTTCCACAAAGATTTTAGTTTACCTAAAATAAAACTTTTTTTTTTACTTTTCATTCAATTATAATATTCATAATTTCTATTGTAATTATTTAAATAAAGTTATCATATTAAATTGATGTCATACGTTGGTACTCATCAATCTTTTGAAAAATATTTTTGTACTACCAATAAGATTCAGGTGTCAGTTTCGGGTTGTCTTCGGCTGTTACATTATAATGTAGTTATACATACAATATTTTATTTTTCATCATGAACTGGATTAACTTTCTGCAAAATCAAGTTAAAGATTAGCAACTTTGCTCCTAATTAAGATAATTTATCATATTTGGTTTGAGGATTGCTGTATATACAAGTACCTTATCCGATGTCGTTACCTTGTCCTTGCCAATGTTTACATATTTAATAAAAAATACTATTTCAGCTTCAAGGAAGTTCATACATTTTCAGGTTCAATGCAGCCGAGAAAAGTCGGTTTGTGGTTCTATGGTATTTTCACTTTGTGTTAAATCTAATACATTAACGTAATTAAAATTGTGTTTAAAAAAAGTAAAAAGAATCATAATAAATTAGTATAACACTGAGACTTTTATTCAACAAATATTTTAAAAAATCTGCATATGAGAGCTAGGGATAAAAAAGAGTATACGAAAACTTTCGATAATATTGTCAAAATAAAGTTTACACCTGGCTATACCAAATCATAGCGTGCAACCTATGAAAGAGACAGAAAAAAAACTACCTCTTTCTTAGGTATATGTTCTATCTCTTTCACCCGATAAATCGGCAGATACAGCATTTCTCATGGTGTGTAATGCGGCATACGAAGGGTTAAAGGGTGAGTGAGCCAGTGTAATTACAGACACAAGGGATATAACATTTTAATTTCCAAGGTTGGGGGCGCATTGGCGTTGTAAGCGATAGTTAACATTTCTTAAAATGCCAATATCTACGGGCATTGGTGACCGCTTACCATCTGGTGGTCCATATGCTCGTCCGCCTACCTATACTATAAAAAAAAACATCATCATCGGCAATATCGTCCAATGTTAAAGCATGGAGTATTCTTATTCAAGCTAATAAGCTTCTAAGAACTAGGAAATTCATAAATTCTGGTTATATTTTAAGTGAAACTCTTAATTGTCCTACGTTAAGTACTCTTAATGTTCCTACTTTGTTTAGCCTTTAGCAGAATAGAGTACCTACGCAATAACTTTGTGTTTCGAGATAATAATTTTAAATAAAGAAAAAATTATATAATTTAGTTTTTTTCTCTCGGTTCAAAGTGAAAAAATATACATAAGACTATATAGATGAAAATCCAGCTTAAACTGAGACATTTAATTGCTATTTCCTAATTAAGAGTTTTATTTTTAACAATATTTTGCTTATAAAACTTATGTTCACGTTGAATTATTTTTACGACTCAATAATTTGATTTCGACTTGAAAGGTTTGTGAAATAGCTTTTATAAGTAGACTCAATTTTATTTATATATTTATTTCAGGCATAAATATATATTCTACTGTATCTTTTTAAATTATAATGAACGTAAATTAATTAAAAAGTTATAAGATATGACATTCAAGTTATTTACGCAGCGTTATGAATAGACTATTTTATGAAATATATTCACAATGTTTCTAAGGGCGGTGACTCCTTATGACCTTATAGAGACTACCCTATTGTGTTATTATGTAAGGAAAGGTATTATGTTCGGACCGTGTATAATAAATTGTTATTTAACTAAGCTATAAAAACAGTCCCAGTGACGAGGTTCTTAACAACAGACCTCAAGGCGTATACTTATTATATTTATATTTTAAAAATAAGCAATAATAGCTACTAATTAATATGTTACACATAACTTCTTAGCTTTGTTTTTATTATATCTCAGATTTGCTTATAAATATAAATTGAACATATTAAATTTATTTAAAAAAATACTTTTTGTTTATACGTTTCAATGAGATATTTCTAGACGTAAATAATATTATTATTGAAGCGCCATTTAACGGCCATCGTGCTATTTGAATTGGCAAACACACTCACCTGTACTATGCACGTCTTTAAGATAACTAATAAGGTAACCCTAGCAAACACCCTCTTCGTAAGAAAAACATAAAATTAAAACTGGCTCACGATATCCCGCCAATGAACGTGACGGCAAAAACCAAGTGCTGCAGAGCCGCTCTGCACTCTAGCAACCTCATTGGAGACACCCTTAGGATGGACGTCCTTAGGAACCGGAGTTGACTCTTAAAAAGTGAAGTCTAGTACAAGAGCCAAAAGTTATCGTAACACAGTTATTATTTGTTTGATTTTAATATTTTTCAGTTAATCAAAATAAATAACAATTATTAAAGTAGTAGTTTCTCTATTCCTATTTTCAATGAAATTCGTTCTAGTACATCTACAAGTTTGATCACCGTTTTGTTCACTGACCGGAATTCATTTAAAAAGACAGATGTCATTTCTCTCTTATTAGTTTTTATTAATATTAGAAATTGCTTATATTTCATCCTTGAAATTTATCCTATAATTTTTTGTAGCTTATTTTATACTTTAAAATTAATAGTAAAATATTTCTGCATGCGAGATGTACCTAGTTATCGTTACATTTGCGTTAAATTTGTATTGTATATGGTTTTCATACTGACTACAATTATGTATATAGCCAAGCACATATGACAACTCACATTGCTTCACGAGACAGGTCAGCGCGGCGCGATCCTCTTGTTTCACGTACTTGCCGTTAGTTTTCTAACTTGGTTGACATTTATAGGTACTGTTCCGCTCTTTATTGTAGCTTTATATCACAACTTTAATAAACAGTCTATGTAACGCAAAAATTTAGTCTAATAGTTACAAAGAATGCGTTTAAAGATAAAAATTATTCACCTTTAAATGATTAGTATAACGCAGGTAACAATATTAATGTTTGCTGTTATTGAATAAAAATAAGCAAATTATAATTAGCTCATGTTTCATATTGAACGGGACAACAGTTTGTTTGCACTACATTGTTATAAATTTAGTAAAAAAAGGGTTGGTAGTAAATTATTTGCTCACGATTGCTTTAGGACTAACGGCCAAAATCATCCTGAGAATAAATTTATGAGGCAAACATCCATTGTTCTACGTTATCATGGGTGACAGTTGTAAAAATGTTTAAAAAAGTGATACTAACAATTTATGTACGGTTCTATTTGAATCCATGTGATTCATTAGCACACCTTAAATTCTAAAAAAAATGTGGACTATACAATATTATGAAATAAAATAAAAACGGCTATTTGAGCCAATACAGATCTAATTATATTATCAATTGCTTATAATCATATAAATATTATTTTTATTAAATTTTCTTACTTTTTTTATATATTTTTTTTTCAAATGAATATTGAAATGATCTGTCTTTTAATATCAGTGGCTAAATTGCTGTCTTATTTATTTTTAAATAAGTATACATAATCTACACCGATGAACTAGATTTGCACATTTTAATGTTTCTTACGATTTTGTTCGCTATAAGCGCTGTCTGCCATATTAACAAGTCCAAATCGCGTTGAAATTTTCTCGCCATTTCCCTAATCACTAAAGGCTAATCAAATATCGGACTACATCGTACCACTGTCAACTTTCATTAAAATTTAATATTGTTCGAATTTCGAAAATATTGATTAACGAATATCTAACCATAATAAATACTATTTTAACTATTGAAATAATTTAGACTAGAATTTACTATTATATATAAGGACATAAACACGAAAGAATACAAACAAGACATATATTAAATTCCGAACTTACGAAATTTTATGCTAGATTATATTCCTAAAAATGTGCACACGGCATGCTAATTAAAACAATATTAATACAATCACTTGCTTTTAGTATAATAATCAATAAAATAATAAATTACGGTAATTAATAAATTAATTACGTACGCTTCGGTAAACTAAATTAGATATTAGTATAGGGTAATAGCTATCAGTGATTCAGTTAATTGGAATCAAATTAAACTCAATCGCCGATTAATTATTTGATTTACAATAGTGCACATTATGTATAAAAGTATCATATAATGACATTTTTCTAAGTAATGTTTGAATCAAGTCGCCACTCTTCTAATATAATTTATGATTAAAAGGTCAATCTGGTTAAAAGAGGGATTAAGAGGTTCGTAGGTTGACAATTACCCCCATTGACATTTGCTTGTACCTATAATATTATATTATTAATGTTTCTTCTAATTAATCAATATAATAATTATAAATGGCATGTTACCACTTACCATGTGCATACCTAGAAATTAACAAGATATGATGTATACAATACTATACCGAGATGGCCCAGTGGTAAGAACGCGTTTATCTTAACCGATGATCGTGGCCCGGGGCAAGCACCACTAAATTTTCATGTGTTTAATTTATGATTATAATTCACTCGTGCTATACGGTGAAGGAAAACATTGTGAGGAAACCTGCGTGTATCTAATTTCACTGAAATTCTGCCACATGTGTATTCCACCAACCCGCATTGGAGCAGCGTGGTGGTATAAGCGCCATACCTTCTCCTCAAAAAGAGAGAGGAGGCCTTTAGCCCAGCAGTGGGACATTCACAGGCTGTTACTGATGTATATAAAATACTTTGAGTTTTTTTGTATCCAAAAAACAAAGTGATCTACCTATCTACTAAAATGTAACTAGTTACTTTTATAAGCAGAAGAAATAATCAAATATGATCACAAAAAAATGACGATATGTATATTTATTTTTTATAGAATAGGTATGCAGATTAGCATATGGGCCACCTGATAGTAAGTGGTCACCAACGCCCAGGCCATCGCTTACATCACCAATGCACCACCAACCTTGGGAACTAAGATGTTATGTCCCTTGTGCCTGTAATAACACTGGCTCACTCACCGTTCAAACCGGAACACAACAATACCAATTACTGCTGTTTTGCGGTAGAATATCAATTGAGTGGTTGGTACCTACCCAGACGAGCTTGCAAAAAGCTCTACCACCAGTAAAAGTATAACATAGATATAAAATAATAAGCAATTTAAAACATCCTTTTAAATGTCGGTTAAATATAAATTAATCGCAAAATTGTTGCTCTTTACATTAAAATACGATTTTCTGTCAGAAACACATATAACCGAGTACCAATGCTCAGCAACGCGCTGGCTTTATGGAGTGCAAACATTAATCATTTGCCAAAATCGTACTAAGCGGATTTTAGTTATGCAAATTGACTTTGAAGGCTTGATATATGTTAAACCGATACGAATAAATCAATTGACTAATGTTAATGTTAAACCATATGAAAACCCGGTAGTTAGTCTGAGTTTATCGCGTTCACACAGACTGATAACCAGACGCGGCGGGGGACTTTGTTTTATGTGATATAATTATCTTGACTCGTTTATCCATTTTAATTACATCCTAAAAAAATATTTGCCGCTACCTACGGTGATTCTCGTTCTGGCGGAAACGGGGCAAATTTAAGCTGTGTAATATTCTTCATACAAGGTGTTACGGCTATCATTGTGTTGCAGGAAGTGCGTAGGATGACTTCCGCTGTTAGGTAGGTTTTATGTTTTTTTAGATGTTGAGAATCAAAAATTGAATGATGAAAAATCATTTTATTTATCTGTATTACATGTTACATTCTATTTAAAATAATTATTACCAACATATTAGGATTCGAAATAGCTTATTTTCTTATTCAAAGTAAATGAAAGTGAAAAATTAATAGTTGCGGGTAAATTGCTGAAAGGACGTGCCTGATCGGGTCTTAAGGAGATAGTCGCGCTTGGAGCGTAGTGTGTCGCATTGAGCCGTTAGTGATTTTAACTTTTTCTCCAATTCCATTTGACCACTGCAAAAGATTAATTATAACTGACAAGATCTCTTTTCACTTAAAAAATAGAATGTCTCATCAGACTCAAAGATAAGATCAGGTTTTAATTTTACAAACTTCGCAGGGTTTGCTGCTATAAAATTTAAAGACGAATACTAAGCTAGTAATACGTGAACAAATCTAAGTAATTTTTAGAAGTCATCTATACTGTTTTGCTTAAATTCAATTAGCATTTATTGTCAATTTATGACCATGAGACATTTATTGTTAAATTCATTAAAGATTTACTTTATAAAGATTGGTTAACATTTTTATATACGTGTTTCTGTAACAGCCTAACGGTTATTATAATTTTAAATTTATAATATGCATGTATTTGCCCTTTTTATAAAAAAATAATTATGAAAAGTACCGGAGTATTAGTAAGTAACGGCAATTCCATTAAATATAAAGTTTCTAAGGAATGTAATAATAAATTTTCTAGTATAGATATACTTACGAAATAAATCTCAAACTTTAGGAAGATTGTTTTAGAGCCTATTAAAACTTAGATCTTTAATTTTTATTTTTTTAATACTCTCCTTACTTTTTACTTTCAATATTGTTTTTGTTCTGCTTCTTATATTTTAGATATAAGTGGAAACTTAATTGATATATGTACTAATTTTAGATGTTAGAATAAATGTACTGTTAGTTTCCCAAATAAAATAAATAAAAACTCAAGATAAAATCTCGCAGACGGGTCAGTCACTGGCCTTTTAATTTTAGATAAATAGTATTAATTGCATTTATTCTAACCTTTGAATATATTTGTTCAATCAATGGTTTCATCCGACTTTAACAAAAGTATTTAAAATGGATCGGAATTTAATTAAATATTACAAAAATTGGTTAATATCTAAATATTACTGAAAATTTCATACCTACAAGTATTTTTTTATGTAAATACTTATAAGAGCTTTCATACTTATTAAGGAGGATTAGAAATGTAATCCACCACGTTGCCCATTTCGTATAAGCCGATATACATTTCTAAGAAAGTCTATACACGTGTATGAAGCTTAAGTTTCCTTGACAGCTAATGTGTTCATTATATTAAATATTGTTTTTTTTTTTAATCATTAAGGAATCCGAATTGAATTTGATAGAATATAAAAAGTCGAGTCAGAATTTTCCAGTAAATAGATAAAAAAATTTGGATGTTAATAGCAGATTTACTTGAATCGTAATACCAAGGAGTGTGTACGTATAACATAGTATAATTGCCATATATATTCACCAACCTGTAGTAGAACAGCGTCATAAGCTTTCACATCAACAGAATACGACTAAAGCTTTCAACCTTTAGAGCCGAGATGGCCCAGTGGTAAGACCGCGTGAATCTTAACCGATGATCGTTGGTTCAAACCGGGCAAGCACCACTGAATTTTCATGTGCTTAATTTGTGATTGTAATTCATCTCGTGCTTTACGGTGAAGGAAAACACCGTGAGGAAACCTGCATGTGTCTAATTCACTGAAATTCTGCCACATTTGTATTCCACCAACCCGCATTGAAGCAGCGTGGTGAAATAAGCTCCAAACTTTCTCCTCAAAAAGAGGAGAGGAGGCCTTGAGCCCAGCAGTGGGACATTCACAGGCTGTTACGGTTTCAACCTTTAGTATTAAGGCAGATAAATAAATCTAAATTATATTTTTAAATCTATATCGTATACTGAATACCTAACTTTGATTGTATTTCACATTAAATACTTACATTATTGAAAGAATATTCTCAGGAACATCCGCTTGTACGTCACTTAGTTCCTTCGTCAGCTCGGAAAGTTCGCGACGTAGTGCCGTTTCTTCGTTTGAAAGCTTTGAATTAGTTTCCTTTACCACTTTTTGTTCGTTGTTAATTTCCTCTTCGTTCTTTAGTAGAGAGAATATTTCATTAGAAATATTAGATTTAGCCGCCTTCTTAAACGAAGGTACTCGAAATCAAATTTCCTTGTTTTATGTGGGAACTTCTTTTAGCTTATTAATTTCGTTGATTTTCTATGGGCGGATTTTATTAGGCGCCTATGATACTCGATATCTATTGAAAATAATGTAATGAAAATTGTAATTATCGACACAATTTTCATTATATTATTTTCAATAAAATTATTACACACGCACACGCTCAGCCACATACACTCACACACGCGAGCACACACGCCTAGAGACAGCGACAAACACAATAAAAATATCGTGACCTTTAAGCGGCTTACTAAGCAAACTTGCTTAAAAGTCATAATTAATGCTGTCTAAAAAGGATTTACACATTTAACTCTAAGTTAACTTTGAGCAATATTTAATTTTAATACGAAGGAATCTAATTACTAGAAAACACTGATTAAAATTCAATCTGTTAGAATTAATTTGTTATTACGAGTAAACTAAGAGATTTTTCTCCTTGCATTGTATAATGTACATAGAGTATAGTATAGTACAGAGATATTATGTTATAGTATTACAAGAAAATATCGTATATTTTATCGTTTTCATATTATAATACATTTTTAGGTATACAATATGCGTTTGTCAGAATAGCGGCTGTACTAACCTGTTTTAAGTAACTATATTATACTTACTATCAGAATTTATTCTAAGAATTTAACTATTGATTTTTGTTTGAATTTATTAGACAATACAATTATTAGAAAAAAGAACTTTTTTAAGAATGAGTTTGAGTACTTTCTTCACTCATAACAGAGAAAAACGAATAGAAATGTTCTTATTGGTTAGAGTCGCGACTACAGCGCCACATGCGTTGAACTACTCTCCTGTCATCGATATCCGAACTGACCGGTCGACATTTTACGCGTTTTCATAAAAAAAGTAATCTGTGTTCTTTGTGATGTGTTCTATCATCACATATATAAGTGAGGACGACACTCGGTTCCTTCAGCAACTGGTAACCTATGGAAGACGTACAAAGTCTTCGGTCCTACTACGATACTAAGAAGGACCGAAGACACAAACTGGGCCCAGACTACGCAAGCTATCTGAAGGTGCTTAGGCTCAATTCCCTATTGTACGTAACACTATTTATATCTATAATCGATTATGTTGACTTACTGTCAACGTACACTAAGCTATTGAGCCTGGAAAGCTTAAATTTGGCACAAATTGTTAATCATATCATTTGAAGGGTAACTTTATGTAAATGTTACCCGTCCGAAGTCGGTACAGGTTACTAGTATAGATATAAACATAACCTTACTTCGTAATGAAAATATAAATTGTTAATTTAGACATAAAAATCGCTAAGTGTGATAGTTTTTGCGTAATTCCTCTTAAAAATAATTACATTTTCCTTTTTTCAAACCAACAAATAACAACAATATTTTAATACTTACATAAAATATTCGTGACTTACGAAATCGATCAGCTAGCTCACGTAATGTGTCTTCATATCTTCGTCTGAAACAGTTTTTAATGAAACAAGAATAAAAGGCAAGAGTTTATTTATTACTTAATATACGATCACGTGGAATTCTTCATTAACAGCGTTCCGGAAGAGTGGAATTAAGATATTGCGAGAGAATATTCTGTTACGTAATGAAATCAATTATGCCTGCTATATATTATTACTATCATCCGCGTGGCTTACCCCTATAGACTATTCCAACCACAAGAGGAGTAAACCCAAATAAACAACTTTGACACCGAATTGAATCATTAGTCGAGATCTGGAATAATCGATGACATTTAATATGGATTCGCGAAAAAATGGCGTTTTCAATGTCCGTGAAGTTGTAATCGGAACTTCGAAAATTAAATTAATGTGGTTATAACTAGTTAAGTGGAATAGGGTTTAATAAAAATAAAGGTAAATTAATCGAGAACTGTTTGTAGTGCATAATACAACAGAACAATTAGCAAATCGCATGCAATTTGTAAATCTACTGTTTGTTTCCTGTACAAAACGTGTATGCAAAATTTCATGATGACCAGTTCAGTCAAAAAAACTTACGTTAGCAGATATAAGTAACGTTTCTAAATATAAAAGTGGTTTTATTCATGACCTTTTAATGTTGGACATATTTATTTAATGGCTAAGAGATAAAATAATAAATATGCATCTTTCATATTATCGAAAAGGAAAACACAACCATACATTTCAAGTTCTGTAACGCGCTCTTCCTGTTTCAATAAATCTTCGAGTTCGCTGCGAGTCGTGCGAGCTCTTTCAAGTGCTTCGCTTACTTCCTCACTTTGTCGTTTTAGTTGCATGCGCTTAGCAGTTAGTCTTACTAAAATAATAGTTCGTTGTCATTTTATTGTATAATTATATGCATAAACCTAAATTCCAATAGGATTTATCCAGTGGCAGCTATTTATCCTAATAACATTTCACTCATGCTTATAGACCTATATTGGGTTATAGACCTATATCCTATTTTGTTTAAGGCATAAATTAAGATTAATTTTACCATAAAAAACTATTTACTCATTTACATCTTGAAGGATGCTCGAAGGGTGTTTGTTATGCTTTCATTGTTACCAATAATTTTTTTCACTTTTCCGTAATACTATAAAACAGTAAAGTCCTATAATCTCCCACAGCTAGCCAAAGGCGAGATTCAATACGGGTACGGCTACGTATACAGAATATCATGCGGTTTCCTCACGATGTTTTCTTTTACAGCCGAGCATGAGATATATTATAAACACATATTTGTTTGCTTTGAACCTGCAATCTTGGTTAGGATTTACGTGTTCCATCCACTGGGTGATCTTGTTTTTGTAGTGGTATATGTGTATATCTGTAATCACTGACTGCCTCTTTGGTCTAGTGGCTTGATTTAAGGCCGCAGACCTTGATACCCTGGGTTCAAATCCCAGTGTAAAGTTATTGGGGTTTTCTGTCGAAAAAATCTCAGTAGCGTCGGATTACCATGCCTTCGGATTATGATAGTGAGGGACTAGAGAGTGCACCCTTATTTGCGCACACACTTGTGTACTATATGTATTGCGCAATTGGCTAAACTTTCTCGAGACTCCGAAATCGGCCCGGAGGATTTTTATCTGTAATTACATTTAATATAATATCAATCAATCATCAATATCAATGTGACTTATCATGTACTGTGTGTGGGCGGCCAATCTCAAGAGAGATTAGCCAAATGCTTAATACAAATTAAATAATATAGTGCACAAGTATCTACGCAAACACAGGTGGCAATTTGACACGACCGGAAAGAGTTCAGGCGCAGGACCACTTTACGTGCTTTCCGATGCACCGGAGTGTATACACTTCTAACTTACAGACCCGAGGCTGCTACTGAAAATTTTCTGACAGAAAAACCCAATAACTTTTTATTGGCCTGACCTGGGAAATGAACCCATGATCTGCGGGTCTGCGGAAGTACATCAAGCCACTAGACCAACGAGGCAGTCGAAATCGAATATCTATATACATATCTACATACATTTCATTGAAATTAAGTTCTTTTATAATTTACAGCTTAGAAGTCGTTCAACAAAAGTGATTTTTCTTTCATGTAACCGGGAATAAAATTAAGGTATGTTGACCTATTTACTTTATATAATTTTTTTTATTGAATAGGCAGACGAACGAGCATAAGGGCCACGTGATAGTAAGTGACAGAGGACATGTGTGCCTACTACGAGTTCTGATAATTATCATTAGGCAGCGCTATTTTCATTCCATTAAAATCGCAGTTAACGTCAACGCTATCTAATGAATAAAAAAACTTGCACTAGGAATTCTGATGGGAAGGAATAACCATAGGATATAAGATAATAATAATAATATTATTTTATTTTTTATTAGAGGTTACGTCCTTTGTGCCTTGCCCTTTCCCTTCAAAAGGGAACACATTAAAATAGATTATCTACATATTATATAATATTATAGTGTTAAAATAAATATAATATAAAATTAAAATTTCATATTATTACTACAACAAAAAAAAACAATAGATATCAATATGTTTAACACTCATACAAACCGTTCTCTTGTTTGAGACGTTCTATTTCAGTATTGAGAGAGCGTGCTACGCGCAACGCTGTCATAGTTTCGCGGTACTTTTGCTCATTTTCAGCGTCTAGTGCCGGTATCGCAGAACGCTATTATAAAATACAAAGGATTCAAATCGACAACTTCTTACAGTATTTATTTAACTCAAAATACAAAATTTAATTGTACCTGTGCAACTAAATCGTTTTCTATTTCTTCTAAATTTGATTTAAGAAGACATATTTCAACTTGTTGTTCAGCTGGAGAAAACATTATTAAAAATATTTAATACAACGTTAGAGTATTTAAAAAATAATATTAATTTTGCACATATATTTAGCGCCAAATTGTATTGTATTTTTTTAATCCTTCTTTAATGTAAAGCATTAGGTTCAACTGTATTCAGCCAATATAATTAAATAAAAAATGTGTATGTATTATTAAATAAAAATATATATAATTAAATTAAAGAAAACGTATAAAATATTTTGTTACTTTATTCGAGTGATAAAAAAAAATGGAGTGTTTATTTCTTTCATGAACAATAAAGGTATTGTAATCTCAACACATACTGAGATACTTTGAATTCAAAATTTAGAATTAAGGTTTATATTATAATTATTTAATTTATTTTTTATAAGCTTCACACCTTTGTAATAAAAATAATTAGATATTGATTTACATATTGTTAGCGATTATGGACTATAGCTCTGGCAGCATACACGTCGTATATGCCAAGGACATCTTTTTTTTTGCTATTCTTTTACGCGCGGTTACCATGGTAATTTTTATCTGTCTACTCTTTAATCTTAAGACTCAGTAAGATTGTAATATATAGTATTAGATATAATACGAATTATTATTAAATATTACTAAAGAGCCTCTGATATTTTTATATTAAATAATAATAAAATCTACGTATATATACGTATATTTAATCTGGCAACAAGAACATTGACAGATACTCTTTATGGCGGGAAACTGATTTTGAATGTTTTTTACGAGCATTGCAGTGATTGCGTCATGCGTGTTGAGACCAAGTTCTTTCATTGATGTAATATTGCCGTATGTGTTTTTTTTACAAAATTAACGGGTTCAATTTCGAATAGTACATGATACAGTTTTTGTTTTCATCAAAATACTCCTTTGAGTATTTTTCGCTATTCAACTTGGATGCCCAAATCCGAAAGTATGGGGACTTTCGGATTTGGGCATCCGAACGTTGAAAATTTGAAACATTGAACTATAAACGAAATTAAATATCGTAATAAAATTTGTAAAAAAATAAACGAACACAGGAGCCGCAACGTTAAAAGTAAATTGTTTATAATATCATTACTAATCCGCTTTATAGTTTATTTTATTACAATAATTCAATGCCTTCATCTCATAGTTTCTACATTATAAAAAATCTAAAATTGTATGAATAAAATAATGTTCAATGTGTCGAGCTTCTTATGAATAAACAGTATTTGGTTTAAATAAAAAGCCTTAAAACGTTCCGGTCAGTCCAATCTTACTCTCTGTCAAATTAGTCTGTTCTTAATTAATTAATTAAAATTTTGGGATTTTTATAGCTTTTCTCGACTTCAGTAACATTTTTAATTTATTACCTTCCATGCCTTATACTACGCGAAATTTTTTTTAGAAATACTTATGAGAAATAGGTAATTCAAATATGTTACGTTATGTGTGTAAAACAATAGACTTATTGTTTTCATACGAACTTATCGATTTACAATACACGCTCTGGAAGCTGTCACGAGGCACGATTCCTTCCGACTCACTTAATATACAAATATCATCATATTGTTAGCGATCTATATATATATAATATGTTAGCGATATTTAGCACAAAATATTTCCATATAATTTATATACCTCTAACTATTTAACTTGTGTTAGCATTTTATTGATTGCCTGTATCGGTCGGTTGGATATGACAGATAATAAAATTACATCTGGCCATTAACTGTGATTATGGAAGAAGACAACTGTCATGGTAGCGGTTTTTAAGAAAATGGAGGATCTAAGAAATTAATTATTTTTGGAATAAGATTATATCGGAGAATAAATAACATTATATTGACAACGGTGTCTTATTTCGGACCAGATTAAACTTGAATCAATATTTATTAGTGGTAATGGCTTGAGAGCCTACATTAAAATTCCTTAGATTAAAACATGAATATGAACTAACGAATGAAGTTCTACGTATACATTTAAACCTAAGTTATAATAAACATACTAATAAATACACCAGTACAAGTAATAAATTTTATTATTTGTTAATTTTAATGTACTTAATATAATAACTTATGAGACAGATATTTTAAATTTAATTAAAACAAAATATCATATATTGCTAAATCGATGACAGTCCTTCAGTTCTCCTTTATTTTATATATGGCGGGAAAACTATTTTTTTAACATTATTACCAAACAATACCAATGACGTTCTGAAACCGATTATATTTTTATTAAATCAAATACAATTTAGAAATATGTAATCATTATATACATGAAGTGAAGTACATAAATAAGTATTTCTAACAATACGTTAGTTTATAATAAATATATTCAATTTCACAATATCTATTTTAACGAGTTCTATTCTGAACTTAATTATAATCCGACTCGTAGAGCTGTTCGGTACAAACTCGAAACTCACCGCAGAACACAATTGCGAAATGTCAGTAAATGATAAGCGTCGATAAATTTACATGTATCAAAATAGCATATAGCAAAGCGTAAATACGGGTGACACAAAACACGTGTGTAAGAACACACAATAGCATTGTACTTCTTCGAGCGTGATGAGCAAACATGCAACCACACGATCTTTTACAATATTTTATGTCTAACAAAGTCCACCTGCTGAGTCCGACTGTCTGAAGGCGAAAAATTCAAAAACTAGCGAATGGATTTTTATAAGGTTTTTACCAATGGAAGAAATGTTATTCTATGTTTCATGAAAAAGGTTTAGGTCTATATTTTTAATTAAAGTTTTGTGTAAAATCATATCGGAAAAATTCATGCCGACTGGAAGCTTTACTGGCGTGTGCTTATAAAACCAATGGAGTTTTTGTGAGCCGGGGCGGGTAACCGTAATATTAGTAACATATCGTTTATTTGAATATACCACTAGCTAACGAATATTTAAGCAATTTTTATTATAAATAAAATCATTTGATATTGTTGTACAAAGTAAAGCGTTATTATTCAACGTATGTTTTGATATGTTAATCAGTCAGTTAAGCTTAAATAAATTAAACCCCTCTACAATCTTCTTAACTATAAAATATGTATATACCCTTTTCTAATAACATACGCAATCTTAGTAAAAATAAACATATAATCCTATCTCTACTTTTCCAAAACAAATAATTTGTAAACAAAAATCGTTGAATTGATATAACGAAATTGGGATAACATTGAAAATTTCTTACTGTGTAAACACACATAATGGACTCATGGACTCATGACTCATTTGAACGTATATTTAGCAGATTTCTAAGCAGCAAATGAACTATTTATGCTAATAATTTTATAGCTAGGAGATTCATTCATCCATACAATAACGTTGTTAAAAAAATGATGCACGCTAATTTAAAACCGCCATTTTGTTGATGGACTTAAATGTATAAAAAATATTTTCTTTTTGGCACGACTTGTGATTTGTTGAATGTGTTCAATTGTGTCATTTACGCTTTTAAAAGTAATCAAGTAATTTACATAAATTTGTATTGATTTGATATTTTTAAAAAGATCAATACGAGATTCATTTCTGGATATTAATTTAATGTCTATAGGTTTAAGAGTTTCAGATATCTCGTGATGTGTGTCGTGAGTAAGTCGATAAGGTGAATCGCTTATCGCAATAAAAAATATAAAAGTAATTATAAGCTACATACGATTTGTGCTTAATTAATCAAACACAAAATTGAATTGAACAATATCATATCTTTTCATATAACCGTTCATATAACCGTTCATAGTGAGTAAATGTTTCAACTGCCGAATATCTGCGGGTAGTGTATTTCCAGAGCTCGACAGTTTTGACAGTGAATGAGTTACTGTAGGTTTGTATACGGCACAGTTTAAGCACTATTGGATAGATTTTTACGGAATATCCTTTTGTCTTTGCTTACGAAGCGAAAACAAACTTTTTCGATATATTATTATGTAGCTACAATATTTAATTTTCTTCGAAATATCATTTATGATTCTTTTTGTATCGGACGACCATGGACCCAATGTTTCAAAACCCAGCCCCGCAAATTCATATTTGTTGGATAAAAGTGAATATTTGCGGTGCTTGAGTATTTGAGCAGCTTCAGCGGCTGCACTGGCTTTACGAAAGAAAAATAAAAATAATTAATTAAATTTAATTGAATTTTTAGAAACTGGTCCACACTTCCGGTGACCCAAGAGCTGGTTATTTAGCCCAAAGGCTGAGTCTAGCGGTGCAGAGAGGCAATAGTGCCAGCGTCTTGGGTACAATGCCACAGGACAATCTTTTAGACGGCGTTTTTTCTTTAAATTTGTATGTGTATTTTGTTCTTTTTATTTTCATTTTGTATTTTATAAAAATATCTGTACATACTATGGAATACTTAAAAATTATTTTCTTCGAATCATTTTCAATATAATACAAAACGAAATGTAGTCTTCTGATATTTTAAAGATTTCATATCACAAATAATAAAATTAATTTCAAATTGAGAAACAAGATCACGAGGAATAGACGAAAACAAGATAATAAATTAAAGTATCGTAGCGATTGTTGTTACGGCCATATTTTTTACGCAGAATTAAGCTGGCTATTTTTATAATTTACCTCAACAATGTTGCTTATTAACGAAATAATAGAAAATATTCAAGATTATGATTAAATAATGGGAATATGAATACTATTTTAATAATAATAATATCATATAAGGTTTACGATGTCTATCTAATATGATTTGGAAGTCTTTTTAATCAAAGTAGATATTATATTATTATTCTGTCGAGAATAAGGGTCAGGAATGCAGATGGCAATTGTTTACGTACCTGTCAAATATTAATGGATTCATTGCAGTATGAGATGCCGAGATGCCTCAGTGGCTTGACCACTGGAATCTTAACCGATAATTGCATGTTCAAACCTGGGCACGTAAAACTAAATATTAATGTACTTAATACGTGCTTGTAATTCTTCTCGTGATTTGTGGTAAAGAAAGTCGTCGTATGAAACTCAGAGGAATGAGAGTACTGCCCAGCGCTGGGTCATGTAAAAAATGTAGAAATTAGACATGGTATTTGTATAATCCCAGAAAGCTATATGGAACATAAATTTATAATACTCAAAGAAAACAGCAAATTGTACAATCATTTTAGTTGGTTTTTATAATTTTACACTCGGTGCAAGCATGGGGAGCGTTGTTTCTTGCGGAATACCTTTAAAAAACATACTTTGTAGATCGACTCTTATAATCGAAGTGTAACACACACCTTTTATTAGTGTTAGCTAAAAAAGTGCCCGGAGCGTCTATATAATCGATTTACGTTATATATATATATATATATATATATATATATATATATATATATATATATATATATATAAACGTGTTATTTACATAATAATAATATACATATATCGCAAATTGCATAAATGATTTTTAACTGAAAATTGCATTTTATTTTTAACTCTATTCATGACGGACTTGATTATGAATTACTCATATTTTATATCGTTCTAAAAATACTTAAATTGCCCGATATTCTCACAAAAGTAATTTCATTTCATTCATGGAATTTTGCTTTCGGTGTATATGTGCTGCGAGTTTAGTACGTGTGACAGCTGACAGCAACAAAAGTTTGTTCATATACAAGTTTATGGCGCAGTTTTATATCTTCAACTTTATTTTAGTACAAGGACTTTGTGCAAGTCAACATGGGTGGGTAACATCAATCCTTACTTATATTATAAATGTGAAAGTGAGTTTGTATGTTACGCCATCATAAGTAATAGTAGTAGTTACGCAGTCATAACTTCTCAACCAATCATCATGAAATTTGCAAGCACTTTGTCAGGGATACACAAAAGGACTATATATAAATATAGTGTTACTATATATATATATATATTTACTGGTGGTAGGGCTTTGTGCAACCTCGTCTGGGTAGGTACCACCCATTCATCAGATATTCTACCGTAAAACAGCAGTACTTGGTATTGTTGTGTTCCGGTTTGAAGGGTTTGTAAGCGATGGTTAACATTTCTTACAGTGCCAATGTCTAAGGGCGTTGGTGACCACTTACCATCAGGTGGCCCATATGCTCGTCCGCCTTCCTATTGTATAAAAAAAGAAAGAAAAAGCGTACCTAACAACCCTCTACGGGCGAAATAGCGTGTGGATAATAGTACTTCATATATCTGTGTTTTAGCAGTTCAATTATTTATATAGTATTGAAACGGTGAAAACCAGTGTATTTATAAGCTCACAGTACATAAACAACGATAGATATATTAGATTTTAACTTTATATTCATATAAAATTATTTCGGTTTATAATTTACATGAAAACATGTACAAAGTTGACAATTTGGTGGCAAATTTAGTCTTACTCAGGCCCGGACTAAAGCCCCTAAGCACTTTTACTTTGAGCCCCCCAACCTTTCCCCCTCCCCTTCCGAAGCGGTTAGAGTAACATAAGAATAATTTTGGCTGGTTGTGGTCCCCTACGCCGGTGCCTTGTAAGTCCAGGTATAAATCCGGGGCTGATCTTACTAAGGTGTAAATCACACTGCTAGATAAACCGTCTTTCTTCTTTCTGAGGAAGATTTCAGTTTATTCTAGCAGGTTCAGTATGATGATGTCGGTCAGATGATGAATACACATGTCATGATTTTATTCGATACGTCCAGTAGGTAAACGATGTCTTCCTACACGCCTGAGCATAAAATGCCGGATTAGTTTTAAGCGTTTTTGCGTTTTATAAATAAATGAACAAAAACTTTTTATATTTTATTCATTTATTTAGTTACGTACTTAATATTATACATCTTAAACGTAATTTGTAATCATGAATTTCTTCAACTAGATATTTCGTAGTAAGGAGATGAAAAATCCGTGTTGAGCTCGGATGTGAACCTGTAATCTTCGGTTAATAAGCACGTGTTCTAGCCACTGGGTCATACTGGCTCTTATTTTGTGATATAATAACAAAAATGGTTATTATTTGAAATAATACAACTGAGTCTCAAATCTCATGACAGAAGTCAATTTTCCTTAAAACGTTTATTCTTGAGTAAATTATAAAGAATAACAAGTAAGCTAGAACAATATTTCTAAATTGTGTTCTATGTTCATTGCTGATAAGATCTATATTGCGTCATTCTTCGTTTCCAAATAATTTTTTTTTTGCTCCAAATATGTTGACACACAATATTTACAAACGAATCTTGTTGTATCTTATGTATATATTTTTTATAAATTTCTGATATGACTTAAAAGGATTTTCTTATATAGAATAAAAACGATATAGTTACAGGAGCATGAAAACGATTAATGAATGACCGAAAATAGTGTGGACGGTAAAAACATATATTTATATTTATATATTTAGACGTTTTGTTAGTCTTATTAATCTCAATATTAAAAATAAATTGAATACAAAAGCTACTTCATTTAAGCTGCTCAAATTATTCAATAAGAGTAATTTGAGATGAAATTGATAATCGTGAATAGAACGCGTGACTCTTAACCGATGATCGTGGGTTCAAACCCGGGCAAGCACCACTGAATTTTCATGTGCTTAATTTGTGATTATTATTCATCTCGTGCTTTACGGTGAAGGAAAGCATCGTGAGGAAACCTGCTTGTGTCTAATTTCACTGAAATTCTGCCACATGTGTATTCCACCAACCCGCATTGGAGCAGCGTGGTGGAATAAGCTTCTCCTCACCTTCTCCTCAAAAGAGGAGAAAAGGCCTTTAGCCCAGCTGTGGGACATTCACAGGCTGTTACAGAAGACCTTCTCTCACGATTATCAATAATAATTATGCAAAAAAAATATTATATTGAATTTTTCTTTATCGAATTTAATAAAGATTTTGCTTTAAATTAATAAAAATGTTTAAAGATCATTCCTAGTTATGCTGACTAAACATAAGAGTATGTTAACTAAACATAAGGGGTCCAACGCTACTATTTTATAATGGTTTCTATACGTTCCCGATTCAATTCCAATGTAACTTATACTATAATATTTTATATCTATTGGACTGTAATCAAACCGATATGATGTTTCCATATATGGTGATTTCAAAACCAAATGTTTACTTTTATGTAAGCCATTTATAATTAAATTAATTAAGGCTAAACGACAACGATTGATCATCGAATCGATTGCGATGAAGTGTCAGTTTGTTAGAATAATAATTTGTATATTTGTTGTTTTCACGTTGAGTTGTAAATGAAGCATTATTCCTTCCGTTCTATATGAAACTTTTATATGACACTATTTTTATGTATATTATGTCTGTATAATATTTTTTTTTTATAGAACAGGAAGGCGGACGAGCATATGGGCCACCTGATTGTAAGTTGTCACCAAACGCCCTTAGACATTGGCACTGTAAGAAATGTTAACCATCGCCAATGCGCCGCCAACCTTAGGACCTGAGATTTTATGTCCCTTGTCCCTGTAATAACACTGGCTCACTCATCCTTCAAACCGGAACACAACAATACCAAGTACTGCTGTTTTGCGGTAGAATTTGAAAGAGCTTGCACAAAGCTCTACCACCAGTAAGTAATAATAATATAGGAAAAAAATTGCTTGTCATTTGAAGATATCATTATAAATAAATTATGAGGTTTGAGTGGAAGTAATTTTCGAAGTAATACTATTTTCACGGCCGTTAATACGTTACTTCTAAAAAATAAAAGAAATCGTTATAAATATATATTGCCGTCCCATCGGATTATGAGAGCTAGGGAATAGAGAGTGCACCTATGTTTGCGCACACACTTATGCACGATAATATGTCCAGCGCAGTTATCTAATATCTCTTGAGATTTCGTTTTTAAGAAATAAGTCTGGAAGACATTGTCATTCATCAATAATAAGAGGTTTCAAAAAATAAACACTGTCGTAAGTTTGCGTTATAGAGGTGGGGCCTTACCTTTCTTTTCATGCTGATTTCGCAGCTTCTCTTATCCGTATCGAGGGTATTCAACGCAGAAGGTTTAGTGGGTAAGAATATCACATAACTGAGCTGGTAACCCCAAGACCTCATTAGGAGGACATTATAAGGACATGACAATTTGCACCTGCGTGCAAAAAAAGCTCTGTGTTAATTATTATGTCATGCCACTGAGGTAAATGGCAACAAACTAATATACTATCAAACAATATAACATTTTCATAAAATATATTAGTCGTAGCTACTTACAATAAATTTATAACAATCATGTCGAGGTTGATTTTTTCGGTACAATAATAACCTTCTCCTCATAAAGCGAGAGGAGGCCTTAACCCAGCAGTGGGATATTCACAGGCTGTTACTGTAACAAAATTATCTTTATAAAATGGTAATTTCATGTATGTTAATTCAATTCAAAATAATAATAATTATATCATTTAGTTTTCGCTCACTCATATTCGTATGGGATTTGTACGTGAAACAAAAGACATGTATTAATTACGGTACATTTCCTCGTAACGACAGCGTATCCATGTAATTAATTATGAACTCCTAAATTCCGTAAGAAGTATAAAGATCGTTGAATGTAATGTTCTATTATTACCGAAACAATGAAAATAGCTTTTAACCCTTGTATATTTTTGTAACGCGCTGAGCGAAATATTTTATTTATGTATCAAACAGACCTAAGTAAATAGGTGCTTAATACAAAACAGATTACACTAATGACCGTTATTAAAGCTTACGACAACATTTAATTATCTTTTAATTAACATAAAATAGGATTTAAATATATATTTTTAATTATAATTTTATAAGGCTAATCACCTGACGGTCGGTTATAAGAGGGCGATAAACATTGCCACTGTTAACCATTAACAAAATGTTAACCATTTCTCACACCGTCAATGCGTCACCAAACATGAGAATAAGCTGTTATTGTATAGCTGAAATTAAATTACACTCACCCTTCAATCTGGAACACGAATGGCGGTAGAGTTACTAAGCGAGATACAGAGATGGGACTTTACCACTAGTGCGCACTCATTAAAACGGAATGTGGTAGGTTACTGGTGGAAGGGCTTTGTGCAAGTTCGTCTAGGTAGGTACAACCCACTCATCAGATATTCAGAGTGAGCCAGTGTAATTACAGGCACCAGGACATAACATCTTAGTTCCCAAGGTTGGTGGCGCATTGGCGATGTAAGCGACGGTTAACATATCTTACAATGCCAATGTCAATGGGCGTTGATGACCCCTTACCAACAGGTGGCCCATATGCTCGTCCTCCTGCCTATACTATAAAAAATATACGTTCTAAACTTAATTTTAAATATCTCATTTATATTTTACTTACAACGTAATATTTGGACAAAAAATATATATTTCCGATTATTAATTATAGGCATATTTCTATGAAACAATACAATAAAGCTATACGTTAACCCTGAATTATTGTACAGTATTATTGTTGTTGGTTAGATTAATCTTGTTGCTGTTCACAAAGCTGTCTATACAAATTGCCTTTGAATAATCAAAATTCCCAAGGCGTTACTACGTTTCATGCAATGGTAGTCAGCAGCACTATTCTGTAAAAATACATTTTGTATGTCACTCGTGAACATAACCAACTTGAGCGTTTGATAACCAACTTGAGCTATTTTGATTAAAAAAATATGCATTTGTACTTTAAATGTTATCATTATTATTATAATCAACTAATTCCCTCCCGCCCTCAGCTTCGATTGTATCTATAGGCGGGGGGAGCTAGGTGTCAGGTGTTAAATACCCTTTTTTTTTTTCTGCAACCCCGACAACGTGTTTGCAAAGTTATTAGGATGTATATCACCTTCCGACATTTCACGATCGTGTTCTCAGTTCAGATCAGATTGATTCAACAGAATAGCTCTACAGGGCTTTATAGTCTTTGTTATTTGGATAGATGAAATGTATAGATACATGTATGTATTTACAATTTAATTAAAATCCTTAAACAATTTTTATGATAAACTTATCTCTATTCATCCTATTTGTATTATTAGTATTGTTTTTTTATTTTTTAAATTGAATTCATAGAAGTTACAACAGTCTAACGACGTGACACTTCTGTCTACTAAGTTACTGTTAATCTTTTAATCTGTATTGATTTTTGCCATCGTGTTTTAAAACTCTTCATTTTGATTCAAATTAATAGGTTTAAAAATTATAATACAAAACGATTATAATGGTGCGCTATGTATAATACTTGGGTTCACGTAAGTTTTTTAGTACCATTCAAACATGTCCAAATTTTAAGTATTTAAAGTTTTGAGTCTAATTATAAATAAAATTATATAAGAGTAAAAAAAATTAAAATTATAAAAAGCTTCCAAATAATTGTTGTCGAGGGAGCACAAATCTCTATTTGATCAATCTCATAACCCCATATAATCCGATGGGACTTCAATACGACACGATCGGTGAAGCTCAAGCGCAGGACGTGTTTTCTGAGGTGAGCAAAGAGTAAACACTGCCAACTGAAAGGCTGCCAATCTAAAAAGTTCTTGACGAATTCATTAAGAATAATGTTAATTTTAAGTATGTGTTCGCATACTAAATATAGGACATAGGACATAGTTTTCATTTCTATAATAAGATTACGGAAATATTTCCTACTTAATTTGAAGCTTGGAAGTAAAATAAGTGAACTATACAGTATATAATATAATATATATTGTTTTTATAAAGAAAATGTATAATAAAGCGTCAATTACCTAATAAATATTATACTAAGAGCCTAATTTTAAACTTATCACTGTAGCTAACACACACTACTACTACACAAAAAATTGCATATCTGATTATTCACATAAAAAATAACAAGGGCTTAAAAATATAATCTTATGTAAATAAAAACTATAAACCACTTCATATTTACTTCTTCATTTGCGTCTCAATTAATTTAAAATTAATTGTTATACTGAATTACGTCATTGAAATATTCACTCAAACATCATGTATAATAAGTAAGCATTTTTTTTTAATTTATTCTTTATTGCACACAATTTAAAATTTATAATAACAAATAACAACAACTAGTACATTTAGTATGCAAAGGCGGCCTTATCACTTACAGTGATCTCTTCCAGGCAACCTCTGTGAAGAGAAATTTTTATGTATTTTTTGCTAAGATAATCGGGCATAGTGTGCGAACAACTTATACTTAAAATTTATTGAAAGCTTAATACAAACTTAATACAAATATGTAATATGCTAACATATACACTATACACTTATACATAAATACATACATTCATACATATAAACTTATATAGGAAATAAATAACCATATACATATAATAATAGAACATGCTATATGTATAATATATATTTATAGTATATTGATAAATAATAATTATGCAAACGACTCTTAAAGATATGTATAGCTTCAGCTTGACGAATTTCTCGAGGCAGGGAATTCCATAGTTTGACTGCCTTCACTGTAAAGGAATTGCTGTATATTTTAGTACAACTCAGAGGGATCAGCAATTTATTGTCTTGGTCAAAACGCAAAGTGATTGATGTATGAGAGCCAAGGAAGGTAAACCGCTCTTTTAGGTAGGTTGGAGGTTGAGGATGGTAAAGTATGGTATAAAGTAAAGAAAGGACATGCATGTTTCGACGCAACCGTATTGGCAACCACTTTAAGGTTTTACGATGCTGGGTAATATGATCATATTAACGTAATTCAAATATGAAGCGAATACACATGTTCTGTAAGTGCTCTAGTTTATTCAGCAGTTCCTCAGAAATATCTAAATAGACCGAGTCGGCATAGTCCAATAGGGGTAATAGCAAAGAGTTGGCTAAGGCGAGTTTGGTTTTATACGGCAAAAACTTTTTCCAGCGCCTGAGAGAGCCAATGGAGGCGAAAATTTTTCGACTCACATCTGCTGCTTCCGGAACCCATGAGAGCGACTTATCTATTATTACCCCCAAATTTTTAATGGTTAAGAGTAATGGAAGCGCAGTGCCATTAAGAAGGATGGGAGGGATTCGGGACTGATTAATTTTGTGCTATTGCTGGGAGCTGCCGATAATAGCCGCCTGCGATTTGCTCGGATTTATTAAAAGTCCATATGAACGAAACTATACTGCAATTTCTTCGACTTCGGAAGATTGAAGAAAACAAGAAGAAGATATTGTTAAAACGTACGTACTGTTGCCTATCACATAGGTATAAACGAAACCAGTCCACGGTACCGGGTGATAAATTAAGCGCACGCAACATTGCTAAAAGTAAATCATGGTCGACATTATTAGCATGTTATAAAACTTAAAACAAAACAGCACACAATATTATTTTCATACATTAAATTATTTAGTTGAACATGAAAACTAATGCCATTTAATGGTAAAGTAATTGCTTGTTTCGTTCAACTAATATTTCAATAGCCAATAGGCATCTCGTTTTAAACATTCCGTTGTATTAATATGTTAATGTAATTTAACAAAGCGTGTCACAACCATGTCACAGTCTATTAACCGCAGCCTAAAACTTTATTAGGATTCAAATAGGAACACAATGTTTGGAATTAATGACACATAACAAACATTACGAGCATATACTAATATTATAAATGCAAAAGTAACCGCCTGCCTGTTACTGCTACTACTTTTTTTTAATACTTAACACCTGTATGACATGCCCCCCCTAACACGCAAGCGAAAATTAGCTTGAAATAAAATCAAAATATATTTTGCTTATATGAAGCAAGATTTTTTGAATTGTTTTTTTTTGTAAACGAAGAGGTAATCTCTTCTCGACGTCGACGAGTAAGCGACATTTGGATTAAATATATGTGAGCACAAAATAAAGCCGCATTGGAGCAGCGTGGTGGAATAAGCTCCAAACCTTCTCCTTAAAAAGGGAGATGAGGCCTTATCCCAGCAGTATTTTACAAACAGTATTTACAATTATTACCTACTGCACAGTTACTAATATAAAATAAACAATTAATATAATAAAACACACAATTATTCAATCTCCCAAATGATCCACCTCGATCCCGCGTCTTTTTAGGATTGCGATCCGATTTGCCGAAAAGCATGTTAACATGCCGCCTCAAGCGGGGTCGAGTTTTCAAAGTGGAGGCACTTTGATTCGTCATGATATGTACACACAATATAGAATAAATATGTAAGATTTTAAATAATATAAAAAATCAAACTAAATGAATTTAATATTTTAAATTTTTAAAATATTAAATTATAAACTATTTGTAACGCTTTCAGCAATCAACTATATTCTGTCAATTGATTCGACATATATGTTTCAACATGGCCAAGCTTAAGGGAGGGCCTCCGAAGCTGCAGCGCCGGGGGCCTACAAGAGCCGCTCTCCCCACAATAGAAATTTCTATCAGAAATAATATCTCAATTTCGAGGATTATACACATTTAATGTAGCATATTATGAATATGTAATAAAATACAAGTATAATCCATGTATTCTACAATAAATTATTATTGAAACACCCAAATGAAAATAATTGTTCAATTTGTTTGGAAAATAGTTACGGTCCTCCACTTCTTTGTTCACCAAAGCCTCTCAAACATCTAAATCCGGCTCCGCATTTCAAGTTCTACTGGTAGCAATTACCGGGAACAAAGGACTCAATGTAACTCAAGTGAAGTCATTTGAAGTATCGAAGTGAAGATGTTTTGATTTAGCAATTACAATTCTGCTAATTTACAACGGTTAAAATACGTTACCGATTCAATTATTCACAGATGTAAACCTGAGTTGAATCTTAACTTGGGGTAATTTCTACTCATTTATAACTGTTACGATACGTTCCCGAAACTATTTTGATAGTAGTAGTAGAATAGGAAAACGGTTAAATCGCAACGATTACGTTTCAATTCGATTGCGATGAATTGACATTTTGTTAGTAGAATTGGCACCCTGGTCTGAAGTTATTTTGCCACATCTATCAAAAATATAGATATATATAGTGCGCAGCAGTGGGACCTTTATATTTACTTTTTTACGATTGCAAAAAGAAAAACATTAATCGTTAGTTTTCTAAAGTTTAGTTATTCGTTCGATAAAGTTTTCAGCGCGTGAGTGTTTCACAGCTGGAATAAAACCAAAACGTTTTACCTTTATTACCGTCGACAAGGGACAGTATAAATTAACATTGACAAATGGTTATTGCCTTGCGACTAACTCCAGTTATATGTATGTGTGTGTATATTGTACGAGTAGAAGTCAAAGTTTACAGTAAGTTTATCTAACTTAGAATATAAAACGCCTTACCTGCATCATTGGTTTTGTTCTGTAAGACTAATCTTTACTAACTTTTTTATATTATAGATAGGCGGAGGGCAAATGGGGCAACTTGTGTTAAATGGTCACCACTGCTCATAGATATTGGCGGTTTCAGTAATATTAACTATTCCATACATTGTCAATGCGCCATCAACATTGGGAACTAAGATGTTATGTCCCTTGTACTTGTAGTTTCACTGGCTCACTCACCCTCTAAACCGGAACGCAAAATACTAAGTATTGCTGTTTAGCGGTAGAGTATCTAATGGGTGGGTGGTACCTACTCAGGCAAGCTTGCACAAAACCCTACCAACTATTTATTTTGGTATACTTCCCTGTATAGAAGCAATAAAAAAATGGTAAAAGTGTATAATATACTGTACACGCCCATTTACTTACCCGTATATTATAGGATCGTCAAATTAATTAATGAATAAAGAGAAATCTGACAGAACGATGATGATTATGATGACGGATATGATGACGGATAATAATAATGAAATAATAGTTAACGGTGAATAGTCAACTGCGCAGGACATGTTATAGTGCACAAGGGTGAGCGCAAGCACAAGTGCATTCTCTATTCCCTCATTCTCATAATGTCATAATCTGTGAATAAATACAATAGAGTAGCTCGTAAGTAACCTTTTTGCATGTAAATTACGTACGTAATGTAAGCTTGTCAAATTCAACTTCTAACTGTCATACATAACCAATTATGATGTTCATATTTATATTTTAAGACAATACTGTAAATTGACAGAGCAACTAGTAATTATCCTACTTCTAGGCAAGGGCTTCCACACCTTTGAGGCTTGGGGTTATTTCACTGTGCTTCTCCAATGCAACCCACATTGGAGCTGTAGAATAACCCATAGAATAAAAAAGTTACATAGACACGTGCATCCGTCCCTTGTAACTCAAGGGACGGATGCACGACGGACGCAGTCTGATTTTAAAATTATAAAACTAAATAATAACACATTGGCGACTTTATACATATAACTTAGTATTTAATTACGTTTTAGACTAAAAACTAAAAAACTACAATTATTTACCCGGTTTTGAACGTGCAACCTTCGCTTAAGATTCACATGTTCCACTGGGTTACCTCAGATAAAAGCGATTCCTTGTATAGCGTATAGCATACTCATATTTATGCTGACTGAACCTTTGAAACTGTCTCCTCACTAGACGGAAGATTTGTTTACGCATTACTCTCAAAGTAAATGTATTTTGACAACAAATGGCCTCATTTGTTTTATAAGCTTTATTTATATGAAAATATTTGTAAAGTTTATGTAAGACTTATAATTTTGTGGTTAGAATATTTATTAATAAATGCAACAAAATAAGGCTGTTTAATGTGACATCGACGTCAAGATTTAGACTTTAAGAGCAATAAATTACTTGAATGGAATTCTTTGTTAACTAAAAAAATATTGTTGTAGATATTAAATAGCAAGGAATGTAAATGAATATATATTTTTTTACAATTTTATTATTGCGTGAAATAGTTTTTGGCATTTTCGTTCAACTTACTATAATTTTGACGCCAAACTTGCTTCGGAATGCTTTTGCAAGTCTGCTACTTGAGGTTTCTAATTGGCACCTGCGAATGCTTGATGGTGTTGATAGATACGTTTAACGACAACCCAGTTTACTCGACACTTATGACACGGGTTGTGAGATTGATTAATTAAACAACACCGTAATTACCATCAGCTCTACTATGTTGAGAAATTTCATGGAACATTAGCACAACTTCAATAATTAAGACATTTATTATTTTTAATTACGTTTGGTTTAAAGCTTTATTTCAAGATAATTTAAATAATAATAAAATAAAAATAATAAATTTAATACTTTGTTAATGTTGCTGCGCATATTTTGTATAATAAATTTGTTTAGGTTTTTCAAAGCAGACTTTAAGCCATTTTGGAAAATGAAATCGATTTCAAAGAAGGTAGATTGTTGCCTCGTATGTTTATATATGAATGCGCGTTTTTTTTTAAATTTCATAATACGTTCTCAATATTTTTGTAGTTATTTAACTGGTAAACATAATTTAGGTAAAATTTGATATTCTTATAATTACCCTTTATAGCACTTAAGGTATAACAATTGTGTTAATAATTCATGAAAAATACATATGAAAGATGTATACCTAATCTGAAACAGATAATAAATACAATAAACGAACTATTCGTTATATTAAACGCAATAATTTAATTACACCAAAGCGCCCCGCTACTGAAAACGCTCACAAAACAATGTTTAAATAAGCTCTCAGCTAATCGTTCAACAAACGATATGATATGATGATATGCCGTATGTTAAAACACAAATAACTTTTGACGAATTATATTTGCTGTTTTCAGACGTCATTTAACTCGTATGATTTTTTTATTTATTTTGTTAGGTAACTGAACTGGCAAATGGGCTTTAGACATTGGCGCGGTGAGAAATATGACTATTCATTTGAACACAAATACCAATTGAAACCTTGTGAACTAAGAAGGTATTTGTGCCTGTAATTGTACTGTCCCAACCAAATTTCCAACTAGAATATAACATTATTAAGTAGTGCTGTTTAGCGGTGACAGTGGTAATGTTAGAAGTGATGAATGGGTGACATATATTAGGTCCTTACGTATGAAATTGGCATTTTGTACGGGAGGAATATAGTCATTTTTTTTTGTAAAATATATTTAATTAATCAAAGTATGCACCGTTGTTATCTATGCACTTTTGCTATCTCATAGGTAGTTCATTGATCCCTATAGTAAAAAAACCATGGGGGCGAACTCTTTGAAGGTGGTTTGGACTGCCGCATCGGAGTTTTTTCCTTGTAAGAAGTTGTCCAAATTCCGGAAAAAATGGTAATCTGTTGGAGCAAGGTCCGGGGAGTACGGTGGATGTCGCAGACATTCCAATTATAGAGCTATAATTGGAATGTCTGCGACATCCACCGTATGTTAGATGAGCATCTAACTAAGTGGTGGTGCAGTGTCTTGTGTCTTGCGTCTTCGTTAAGCAGCAGTGGCCAAAGCGATTGACCAATCTCGGATGTTTAGCAGCTAGTTCTTCGTTCATGGTTTACAATTGCTGACAATAGATATCTGCCGTAATCGTTTGGCCAGATTTTAGAAAGCTGTAGTGAACGACACCGGCGCTAGACCACCAAACACTCACAAGTAAATTTTTTCTGATTCAATTTTCGTTTTGGATTTGGCTGGGTCTCCAGGGTTCAGCCATTGCGACGAGCGCTTCCGATTATCGTACAGCATCCACTTTTCATCACAAGTAATAATTCGATTTAAAATCCCTTCATTATTGTGTCGGTTGAGCAAAGTAACACAGCAGTCGACGCGTGTTTGCAAGTTCGATTTACTCAATTCATGAGGTACCTTTCGTTCAAGTTTTTTTACTGCCCCGATTTGCTTCAAGTGGATTAATACACCACTTCATCACTTACCCCGAAGCTTGCAGTTATCTTTAAAGTACTTTGTGATGGATCCGCTTCCACAATAGCCCTTAATTCTTTATTTTCCACTTTGGTCTCCGGCCGTCTACGGCGTTGGTTCTGAAGGTCGAAATTTCCAGAACGAAGACGTCTAAAAATTTTTCTTTTGCGACACTAACGCTAGAGAGTAGAGACACATCATTAATCCTTCGAGCTGTTTCTGCAGCACTGGTGCCACGGTAGAACTCGTACTCGTTAATATACCGATATTTCATGGGTTCCAGTGTGCGGTAATAAGCGACGCCAAAGAAAAAAATAATGAGGTAAAATCAAATGAATGACTGTTTTCAAAACTCAAATGTACCAGCAAAATGAATTTATAAATTTAAATTTGGAATTCTTAACCAAATACATCTCGTATTTCAGATCAAAGTGGTCAGTACGACAAAAGGCTAATTTCATATGCAAGGACCTAATATTTATGCAAGCAAACATGCGTGTAATGTCAACATACATATGTCAATATAAACATATCGATGTGAAAAGTTGCACAGGATTATCAAAGCGTCATTTAATTATTGTACTGGGATGTTATTGATGGCTTATCTTAAATTGCAGTAATAGATTCAAAAAGGCTTTCCGAGTTAAATAGTCAAGATAATATAATATTTATAGTGCATAAATGCGTAAATACAGATTCTCTGCTCTTTCTTGTTCTTTCGGTTCTCTCACTCTCATAATCCGATGGGACGGCAATCGGCCGAACAAGTTCAGGTGCAGGAAAAACAGGAGCCAACGGGTTTGCTTTCCGAGGCAGAAAAAACCAATAACTTTTTTATATAAAAATGCAACGGGGATACAGGATATATAAATTCTCGTCAAATTATTATTAGGTGTGTTATGTTTTTATTATTTTAAAATATAAAAGTCTCCACAAGTGTTGTATATTCCTTTAGTATATTATTGATTTTGTCTATTAATATTACGATTGACATACCTGCATGTTTTTACTTTCAGGCAGCATGCAGAAGTACAATTTTAAATGACTACTCTAAATTTTTTGTAAATATAATGACAGTTTTTATCTCAAGAACCTATATATCATGTATACTGTAGAGTAGAACACATTATTTTTAACAATATTTAAAAATAAAAATAATTACTTTACAAATCGTGACCACGTGGAATGGTGACAAGAATGATAGCAACATTTTTATCGCAATTCCGATTCTTTGGATGAAAAATGAACCAGTTCTCCTGTCCCCCATATTTTTTTATGAAAGTTTTTGCACTATTACTCCAAGGTCCAAGCGTTTTAACTGCAAATGGAACTAACATATAATTTGGAATAAGAGACGAATATTTGCAACGTTTGTTTGCTTCAGCTCTTTCCGCTGCGACTCCGGCTTTTAACATTGTTTCCCTGACATGAGACGGCGTGGCGGAAAAGCCTACCTAGCCTTTTGTTGTGATATTGTTTATATTTATACTAAAGTTTTCAGAAATCTTAAAATTCCTAATTAAAGTCGATTAACCTTGGAACGTAGGTTTTTAGTAAATATAAATCCTGTTAGTGTTATTTTGGCAATTTTAAACACAATGTGGATATTTTTTTATTTTATTTAAACGGACTAGTCTCGCTCAATGGTCGAATAATCAAAAAATTCGTTGTTAATAAAAAATATACTTCATACTCTTTAGCAAAATTTAATATTCAAGTTATTTTCGAGTGTCTAGGAAGATATGAGAAATGAAGTTGATTTTGGCGAAACCTGGTCCACATTGCAATAAACCAAGGAAATGTCAAAAAACGCTTTATTAAGTTTTGTTCGAGGATAGAATATTTTATTTTAAAGTAGTAAAGTAAAGTAACAGTCTGTGAATGTCTCACTGCTGAGCTAAAGCCTCTCCTTCTTTGAGGAAGATAGGAGAAGGTTTGGAGGTTATTCCTCGACGCAGCTCCATTACGGGTTGGTAGAATATTATATAATACATATGGCAGAATTTCAATGAAATTAGAATAGAGATTACGGTTCCATACGATGTTTTCCTACACCGTCTAGCACGAGATGAATTATAAACTAAAGTACTTGTAACATATTTTATATAAATTTTAGCTTTCTGCACTCTGTCTTCATATAAACTTTAACAATACCAATCTCTTAAAAAGGGGCATAAAATTCTTAAAAAGCTTATAAAGTTTCGTGTGCATCGCCTATTAATATTTATAAATCAAATTTTTGACTCGCGACTTGTAACGGTATTTTCGGCGTTAAATTTGGATATGTATGCCTTTTTCAGACATGATATATTAACTCTCAATACCTAACACTATTGGCAGACATTTATGATTAGTGCTCCATTCTTACGAATCGTAACGTTAAGTTTTAATATCTCTGAACAACATTAAATACCTGTTGTATTAACGGCGAAATTATTTTCTCAAACTAAGTGATTAATATGTGATACTTCTTAATGTGGATAATTAGCAAAATCTTGAAAGCGCTTACCGAATAAATTGAGATGACTTGGCGTCTTTGAGCTGATTGATGGGTTACGCTTATATAAGCATTAGCAAGTCTTCAAAGACGCGTTACATATTCCCTAACAATTGATGCTTACTTCTGCAGACGACAATGAGAACAACATTCACATCAGCAATTATTAGCAATAATGGTGTTGCCTGGAAATAAAAACACAAAAAATCATTAATGAAGATAATAGAAATAATAAATCGAAGTCGGGAACAACACACAGAAGACATCGTGGAGATTTCATCTTCTCGCCTTTCTTCTCACAATCTTATGAATGAGGTTATATACCGAGATATTATTCAATATTGTAACAATATAACCTACGAGCATATTGCGATCACGTAATGTCGATGACGTAGCAATAATAATTATTAAAAGTCTAGACAGTTTCAAAAAAACAGCAAGCAATAGATAAATTTAAATAATAAATAAACCGTTCGAAGTGAACCATTAGCCTACAAAAATAGACTTCGTCGTCCTTATCGTGCAAATTATAAGCGCGTTTATTATATTTTAAAACAGATACAACAAAAGCATAGTTTAAGGGAACTAATTCCACAAATATATCATCACCGAATTGCATTATGATTCTAAGAATACAACCCACTGCTACAAATGAAATATGTCATTTGCGACTCTCGCTTATAAATAATTGCATGAAAACCTAATATTGGTAACAACTTCCATTGACATTATCATTGAATAAAAAAAGCATAAAAGTAGCAGTTATTTTAAGCAGTTAGCATAAGCAGTTTTTTTTAATTTTATATAAGCTTGTGCAGCGTGGTGGAATAAGCTCCCGACTTTCTCAAGTTGTTGATATTTGTAACTGCCCGTTTTGTATAAAAATTCATTTTTATAAATTGTTATTATTATTACATAATAACTTTGGCGCCATGAATGGTAAATTAAATCTAGTTGTTAAGATCTATATAAATAATTAATTTATATAAAGTCATATAGTAAGCGTAGTCTAGTTAGGTCGCAGGTTCGATACTGATGCCTACTGTCGTCCCCACTCCTAACACCAGAGGAATTGCTAATATTCTTTCTAAAATAAAAAATAAATAAGTTTGATGACGTAGATATTGTATATGAAAATAGTTTTCAACAATTCCCTTTGAATCAGTTCATTTCCCTAGAGTTCGTATACAATAGTACTCTAAACGTAATCCCGGATGTAAGCTATCATCTTGCTAAAGGATCCAGCCAGATTAGTATACAAAAATGCGCGTACGTATATGAAAATAATTTCGTTATATATTTTCTTTCAATCAAAAAACAGGGTTTATATAACTATACTTAGTTTTTTATACCAATCCTAAAGGGAAAAATCTATAAAATATTGTTAATATTAGTGTACCTAATAAAAGTTCTCTAAAGACATATAACTCACGTTAAGGCAATTTAAATTATTACAATCTCTTATAAATATATATGATGGTATATTGTAATAGTTTTGTATGCTACTAGCTATCGATCCCGGCTTCACACGGGTAGAATACATATCAACATAAAACGTGTATATCTTAATTCATAATATTATAAATATTCTAGTTTTCGTTACGCTCGCAAATAACACTACCAGTTGGCATGAATTTTTCCGATATCTTCAACAATCATCGTCATATTTCAGCCAATTTCCTCAAAACCGTAATGAACTATACGCCTAAATCTTCCCCCTAGATCACTCCATTCATTGGTAAAAACGGTTTTAAAATGCCTTCTGTTTAGCCATTTTGGGGTTTGGTAAATTTATATTAAGGTTATTCAAACAACCCACGAAAAATAGGGAGTTCCAGTCATCTAATAAAATAAAAGCAAAACCAAAACTTTTACTTAAAGTTACTTATATCTGGTAAGCTTATGTACTAAAGTTTGTAATCCATGTTTATATTCGTTTAAATAAATAAATTAAATTAAAATAAACCGATACTGAACTTCTGATAGTTGTTTCTTCATTGCTACCTTATAATTTCACTACCGTCTTGCCCTATCGCAAATAAGATATTTACTATTTGTTAGATAAAAATACCCCGAAACAAATAGATGTACCTCGTTAAAATTATTCGACGCTAATAAATAATTAATCGGCAAACGCAGCGAAGCGCGGTGACCCGGAAGAGAGATTCGAGTCACTATCAAATAAACATATTTGTGGTTATTTACAAGCTGAACAACAGGAGTTGGTTGGTCCACTAAACAGTAATATTGACTAGGTTCGACCAAATCCAATTCAATGTATTGAAGACTCATAAAAATGGAATTCACGAGATGATTAATACATGTAATCGTTTGTGATAAGCTGGGAGCTGACAGGACCGGAAAGAGTTGAGGCGCAGGACCAACGACTTTGCGTGCTTTCCGAGGCATGGGAGTGTACACACTTCCAACTTCCTGACTTCGGGCCGCTATTGAGAATTTTCGACAGAAAAACTCAATAACTTTTTATTGGCCCGACCTGGGATTTTAACCTAGGCCCTCGGCGTCTGTTGTGCCTTTTTCTATTAAAAAAACTTACTCGTAACTGCCTTCCGAACTGGAAGTAAAAAAAAGATTACTCTAATTAAGTATTTATTTATTTTATTTTCAATTTTCATACAAGATATGCAGTTAAACTGAAAATATCATTAAATCAAGGATCCGTGAAACTTTTAGTTGAAGTTATGTTGTAAAAGAACCGTAACCGTAACAGCCTGTGAATGTCTCACAGCTAGGCTAAAGGCCTCCTCTCCCTTTTTGAGGAGACGGTTTGGTTAAGATTCACGCGTTCTTACCACTGGGCCATCTCGGCTTGTATGTTGTAAAATGACTGATTAAAAATAAAATAATTATAAAGTATTTTATGCTAAGCAAACATATTTTTTTTAATTTACCCAATATAAAATTGTATTATTTTGTTCGAATTACGTACATGTAGAAGCCAAAATTCGGATACACAACATGTCATCAGCAACAATTAACTTAAATTTGCAAATATAATTAATGGTGTCGGACGGTCACTTCAATTAATAGGTGAATAAAACGCTCATATTTTATGTAATTATCGCCGTTCATTTTAATTTTCACCTTTATATGCATATCACGCGAGATTGCAAGCGATTTAAAGATAAATATAACAAAACATTCCAGTCAAGATGACCTTTTCGTCTACTTTATTAATGTTTATAATGTACATATTTCATCCCAATATTGTTTACACATTGCGTGTTTTAGTTGTTTATTTTAATTGCAATAACTTAATATATCTCGACCTGGACGTTGAAGGAAAACGTGACACAATGATGTGTCGTGGCACATCCCTAACCTGCATTGGAGCATTCTATACAATATTATAAATACCAAAATGAATTTATTTATTTGTTTATTACGCTTTCACGTTTTAACTACACACCCAATTATCAAGGATGAAACTTCGCGCACATGTTGTTATGGTTACAGAAATAGAAAGAGAAAGACATAGAGTTAGAACCATAAACATCGACGAAACCGTGGATGGAAACTAGTGAGAAATAAGCTCTAAGCTTTCCCCTCAAAAATAGGAGGGATTAGCCCAGATGTTTATCGACTGTCACTATTACAAAAGATAACCTTTGGTACAATTGGATAAACAAAATCAAATTGAGAAATAAGAGACTATTACTATACAAGTCGTTTATTTTCTTATAATACATCAATTGATCATTTTGATCAGTATTCTATGAACACAAATTTCAATAAATAATAATAATAATATCCTGGGACATTATTACCGTGTGTGAATAATCCAACATCTGATCCCAAACTAAGCAAAGTTTGTCCTATTGAAACCAGACAACTGATATTTTTTTCACTGGCTCACTCACCCTTCAAACCGGAACACAACAATACCAAGTACTGCTGTTTTGCGGCAGAATGTCTGATGAGTGGGTGGTACCTACCCAGACGAGCTTGCACAAAGCTCTACCACCAGTATGACATCCTACATATACTACTTTTCTTTTAAATTATAAATACATACTTATATAGATAATTACACTCGGACTCAGGACAAACAGATATGTTCATTCACACACATGTCTGTCCTAGGTGGGAATCGAACCCAAAACCTTCGGCGTTAAAGGCAAGTACCAACCAATCGGCCCGTCGAATTCTATGTTCATTAATATTACGTTTTGTTTGGAAACTTTTAAAGTTATATGTTTTTAACAAATTATTACAGAATATAAATTTAATGTTTTGATTATATTTTTGAATAAATATAAAGTAAAATTAAAAATGAAAAAAATAATTATTGCACTTTATATCCTTGTTAAACTCCTTAATTTAGTGAAAATAAATATTCTTTAACAAACATTAATTTTAACATTATATGAATAATAATCTATCTTACCAAGCTATTAACATTTGAATAATTCTGTTTTAATCAGTAAGAGTTGTGAAATGGAAAAATCTAGGTAAATTACAGTAAAATATACATTTATATCTATTTCAACTTTCAATTCAAGCATCGAATTTATAAATGCAAAGTTATAACTTCAAAAGCTAATAATAAAACAGTTTGTTAAAATGGCCTACTTTAATGTAATTTCAATATTTTTACAATCATCATAAACCACATATTAATTGTACTGAACTGAAATGCTTTATAATTAGATTTTGTTTCAACTATTTAAAATCATCTCAAGGTCATGAAAACGCTTTAAGAACATGTCCTAAGAATCATCTTTACGTATATTTATTTACATGAATTAAGCAATATTCTTAAAGTCTTGGGGGGTAAAGCAATGCCCCAGATAGTGCAGTGAGAATTGGAGCAGCAATTTGTGGCAGTGATGCAGCGCAGTGAGCGCGCGGCTGAGCGCTGCATGCAGCCACGTCTTGCGCGAGCACCCACGCCATACGACGCAGTAGGTTTCCTGCTTGAGCTGAACAAGCACGTCCAGCCATCGCCACACATCCAACGAATGCATCACGAGCACTAAAACAAAAAATAAAACTGGATATTTGTGAAAGGGCTTCATTTGAGCTTCATTGGTACTTGTTTCTTGTATTATCCTCGCTGAAGAAGTTCAAAAAAATAACGTGTTAACCTAGATCATAATCTTCGCTTCAAAATTAATTAAAAAACAATTAGAAATAATAGAAATAATTATGCAAGAACCTCTGATTTTTTTTATTTTTTTTTTAATTAATTTCTTTTAAATTATTAAATGATTTTTTAGCAGAAATCTCGATGAAACTCCTATGTCACCTAATAAATCCTTGCGGAATGAAACGTTTTGCTGAGCACAGTTGTGAGGTGTCCGCGGGGCATATATATATAGTATACCCATCAGCCAGGTTAACGACGTAAATCCAACATTTCATTAAAACGAATAAAATTTAGCAGGTAAACCAACGTAATAAAACAAAACCAAATTATATTTTTAAAAGCACAAAAACTGCATTCAGCGTTAGTTCAACTCAATGACTGAAAATGGCTTTAAATTGTATTACAATTCTGTGTATTTTTTTTTTATATTTGTCGGGAGGGCAAATGACTCTACTCCACCTGATGGTAAGTGGTAGTACAGTCCAAACGCGACGACGGCCAGTACAGGCGGGAAGAATGTTCTGCGCTAGCCGCCTTCGTCTTGCCGGCCCGCAAGATGCCTTTTCACGCCTCGTTTGAAGGAACCCGGGTTGTGAGAGGAGGGGAACACGTGAGCTGGTAAGGATTTCCATACACACACACATACTCAGATGACTA
Source organism: Nymphalis urticae (assembly GCA_905147175.2). Taxonomy (NCBI): domain Eukaryota; kingdom Metazoa; phylum Arthropoda; class Insecta; order Lepidoptera; family Nymphalidae; genus Nymphalis; species Nymphalis urticae. The sequence goes on along the minus strand of LR989994.1, from coordinate 2,633,158 downwards.
AATAACACTTATAACATGGTCAGTGAATGTTTTATTTAAATGGTTAAAGCGGACATAAGAAATAAGATAGAGATAATTATCGACCACCAACGCCGTGTTCGAATAAAAATAATATTTGCAAAGAAAAATCCGTGGGAATACATTTCTGATTGGCTGACTTGCTTTGTAAAAACTGATTTTATGTTAAGAAATGTTTTATAAGCGCGCCACCCGACGAGTAATTTCTATTGTGATATTTTTAATGATACTTTATTATTTACAATGTATATATACGTAGCCTTTGATATTTTTAAGTACATTTTAATATGTAAGTTTTAATAAAATTCCAATAATGATGAACATTCACAAAAGGAACTATAAAAAAACTTAACAAAAGCAGCATTCTCTATTTAGAACGTAATAATATTCGAAATTCTTAAAATAAATTCCCAGAGATAAAAACATAGACACTTTAATATTATTATTTTTTCTAATTGTTGTGTTGTACACTAGACATCAAATATTCAACCGATAAATATTAATACTTTAGGTTAGAGTATACACATATAAAGTCTCTGTTATGTGTCTGCAAAATAAATTAGTTCCGATGTTAAACCAAATTAACAAAGCGAGCAACATCTCAAAGCATTCCGTTTCTTACGAACAATTGAATCTAACATGTCAAATATTTTACAATAATATAAAAAGAAAATGAATAAATTATTATTTAAAATAATATAATAAAATAAATAATGTTTTACCACAAAATCGATTGTTGTAATTAATTTTGTTTGTTAATTTTTTAAACAGAGTTTATTCAATCCACAGCCAATTATCCTCCACTGCTGAACATAGGCCTCTCCCAAGGTGCGCCAAAGCTCCCCCGGTCCTGGTGCGGCGAATATGGGCAAACCCTCCAGAGTTTATAAAGTAAATGTAATATATATTCTGATACATGTATAAGATAATATCCTTGATGGAACATGCCGAGAAAAATAAAAATTATCGAATGAAATACTACGGACTAATAAAAATTCTGATCGGCGTATACTGTTTTTAATATAAGAGGCCAAATTGTTCCGTTCACAATTCGTCTACATTTATTAAGATCTAAAGTTATCTACAATAATCCGGTAACACATTTCAAAGCATCTTACGATAAAATGTATATATTTAAAGTTCGAAGATGTAATATCGTTCAAAGTTAAACAATAAGCGAATTCACACAGCAATCTTGTTACATGGAATTTCAAATAAATTCAAATAAATATTTTACTCAAAACGATGTCGAATCAAAGTAATTCCAATATTAAGTAATTTAATGTCAAGCAATTTTACATTACATTTTCAATCGTGGAAACGCTTTGATTTTGTTGCTGTTCTCTCGTTAAAATATATTTAACGTTTGAATTCTAATAAAATGTCCTTAATCACTTTTCCGACACTGGCATTAATCAATTTCTAGACAAAAAAAACAGATGTGATACTATAGGCATTGTCATCGTATATAGTTTTACAATAACCAATTTGCATGGAATAATGTAAAAGTAGAATGTCTTTAGTTTTAGTTACTTTATTCAAAACATATTAAGATTATAAACACGAAAGTTTGTGAGGATGGATGGATCTTTGGACTCTTTTGATTTGAATAACATTTTGAATAGAGATAGTTATATGATACATAGATCACACCTCCCCCCACCCCTAACTGTCAGGCATACTCACGGTTGGAGTCGTCCACCATCGAAAAACATGAGTTTGAATATAATTCTAAAAGTATTTGACAAATTACCAGCATAGTTCGGTGTTCTTGTTGAAGTAGACTAAGTGGTTAGAGCGCTCAGAGATGTCGCGGACAGCAAGTTGCAGCTCATGAACACATTGTGACCAGTCAGGCGACACTAGCGCCCAGCATGTTGGCTCCTTTAGAAAGTCTGAACAGAAAAAGGTCACATATATGTCTTGTTGGTAAAATAGTATACAGGTCCAAGGGACATAGCTTCTTAGTTTCCAATATTGATGGCGCATTGGAAATATATATAGAGAAAGATTAATATTTCCTTAATGTCTATGGATGGTAGTCATCACTTACCATCAGATGGCCAAGTTACTAGCCCAACTACATTATTTATCCGCCACGCTGATCCACTACCAGTTGGTGGATTTACATGCGGCTTAATTTCACTTTGCACTAGTTTGATTATAAAATATATTTTATAAATTAATTTATGATTTAAGAGATTTTTAACTCAGAAGCCGATGCACTATAAGCTAAATCAATTTATTAAATCAAACAAATTACATAAGTCTAAATCATTTAAATTTCGACAAAAAAATATAAAATCTTACCTCTCCGTAGTGCTGTTTCATTGGTACACAGGAATCGCATCAGTGCTCGCGCGCCACCTATTTGTTGCTGTACCAATTTCTGACCGTCAGTTGGGAGACACCTCTTAATCCATGTATCCATACACGCCATGCCCGTTTGATATGCCCTAAGATGTTATATAACACATAACAATTTATTTTATGTTGGAGCCGGTTATTAATATAGTCAGTATAGAAAAATGAAGAGTGACCCGAAACCGAAGATGATCGACGTGTTTGCAGTGATCTGTGTGCTATCGCACTTTGATCAACACTAACTGTCATACGCTTTTTTCGTTTAATAATAGTTATTGTAATTAAAAGTGATTTCTGTATTTGGCTTTTGTTTGCTCAATAACCCAAATACAAGCCCCCAAAGTGTCCAATAATGATAACTATATCCTCTATCCGTCATATATAGTGTATCGATAACATGTATATGGGTATAAAGTCATTAATTTAATTATGAGGGCATTCCTTCAATGGAGACCGGGACTCGCTTAAAAGTATACAGATGGCCCCCGACTATATTTATAGGTCATTTAAAAAACTTGTTATCTAAATGTTTGTTAATTAAGTTGAGCCGTGTCCAATTTAGTTATCTATATTGTAAATATCACGAAGTCTCCTTTATGTACTTCAATCTATTCAATTGTATTTGTAAAATTCAATAGCAAAATTACTACAAATATTATCAAATTGTTAAATCGAATTACGTAAATTCAAAGGACTTAGCTTATAACTGTACATATATATATGTATGTCGCGGATTCAATAGGATTGCCATTTAACCCTTCGTATGCCGCATCACACACCATGAGAAATGCTGTATGTGCTGCCGATTTATCGGATGAAAGAGAAATAACATATACTTAAGAAAGAGATAGTTTTTCTCAGCCTCTGTCATAGGTCGCACGCTATGATTTGGTATAGCCAGGTGTAAATTTTATTTTGACAAAATTATCGAAAGTTTTTATATACTTTTTTTATCACTAGCTCTCATATCCAGATTTTTTAAATATTTGTTGAATAAAAATCTGTGTTTTACTCATTTATTATGATCGTTTTTACTTTTTTACAACACAATTTTAATTACGTTGATTGTATTAGATTTAACACAAAGTGAATATACCATAGAACCGCAATCTTGATTTTACGAATAGGGTTCGCAGACTGGAAGATTTTTTAGGATTATTCTCGGCTATGAACGTATAATTGGTAAAAGACCTTCTATATATAAAAAACAAAACTTCGATAAACCCTTGTATAATCATTCTTGCATTGGCTGCATTGAACATGTACTGTATGTGCCCACTTCGACATGAAAGTTTATTAACTTCCATGAAGCTTAAATAGTATTTTTTATTAAATATGTAAACGCAAAACATTGGCAAGAACAAGGTAACGTCATCGGATAAGGTACTTGTCTATACAGCAGTCTCGTCAAAAATTGTCTTCAAAACAAATATTAATATATTGTCTTAATTATCTTAATTAAGAGCAAAGTTGCTAATCTTTAACTTGATTTTGCAGAAAGGGAATCCAGTTCATGGTGAAAAATATAATATTGTATAACTTACATTGCACTTATAAGTAAGTATAACTTACATTATAACTTAAAGGGTATATCAATGATTACAAACATTAAATGATTATTTTTTATCGATAAAAAAAACACGAAGTGAGCCCTGATATTTATTAAATGCTTTAGATTATTGAGACCAAAGCTGGGAGATTGATTGAATTTACTCATAATCTAGGGCTGACGTTAGTATTTTTGTTACATTTATTATAAAGAAAGGTTTACATTGTCTTTTCATATTCCAATATTCATCATTGCGACTGCGCTCTCCAAATTAAAATTTATACTGTTTCGCTACCGTATCTTCATAGCAATCCTGAAGACGAGATTCGAGAGGAATCCCTTACTTGCCAACCAAATTCATTGGTATGATAAAATCTTTCCCATTATATTTTTATCCCACGTTGCAAAAAATATTTCAAAGGAATTGGGTAAATAAGTTTTTTTTACCATATACAGGGTGACTGGTGAATTAGTATCAATATTTTAGGAGCATAATCGGTACATGATTCTCATTCGAATTATGTAAAAAAAATAGGTACTTAATTTTTGACCAAATTTACAAAAATTTTACTTTAAATAAATAAAGTGTGGACATATTTCCGCGGCGCGTGCGGCGTGGTGTTTGCCACCCGCAACCCCTGCCCCGCGGCTAGTTAGTCGGGCGAGCGCCGCCGTAAGGTTCGTCCATCTTCCCGCGCGCGCGCCCCTAGCGATCGATCTTACGCGTATACCTAATCTTTCGTGTGTGAGTATGACCCGTCATTAGTAATTAGGTATGGCTTATCAATACACAAATGCAGAATACTGTGAGTACTGTGAGTAGTAAAGGACCCATTCGTGTTAAAGCGTGTGAAAGACAATATGCGTAAACGTGCCGAACTGTGTATCACACGAGCAGAAGCTCACTTTGAACATTTGTTAAGGTTAGTGTAGTTATGTAGGTAAATAGGTAGTTATATGATTGACAATCGTTGTAAATAAATATGATTCCATTTTTAAATACGCCGGAAATACCAAGATAGGTAAACAGTTAATTTTTGTCCCAAGTTCATATCATTTACCTAGTCAACAAATTTGTTGCTTAAAGGAGTGAAATATTTTGGTATTTTTGCCTGTTCTAAGCCAGGTTTAAAGTATGAAGGGGGATTGGATCATGCTTGTTTATCAAAGGTAGCCTGCTACCCTGTTAACACGCGGCGGCGTTTGGACGTAGGTAAAGTACCGCGCGATAACTAAATGTACCTAACTGTGTTGTGTCGTCAGCGCAGCTAGGGTGTCCACATGACGCGTAATTAATAACATAACTTTTGGTTAACTTTACTTAGAAGTTTATTAATATTTATGTTATATGTATTTTTTTTTTTGGTCATATATGGTCGTCAAATATCACGTCCTTAAGTATTGATACTAATTCACCAGTCACCCTGTATTATATATATATATATATATATATATATATATATATATATCAAATGTTAAAAATGTATTTGTTCATATTAGGTTTTCAATCAATTATAGGCTGAATTAACATTCAAATAGAAAATAAAATAAAATATTTTTTTCTATTTTTACAATATATTAACTAAAACATTAATTCAATTGAATATGTTTATATAAGAGGTATTTTTTTTAATTCAAAAAAGTTTACTCTAAAAGGGTGTTTTAAATTACTAACTAATATGAATAAGATTATTATATCTACAAATTCTCAATATTAATCTTCCAATAGTCTCTTGGACGAATCTAGTCTGATTTTGCTGTTAGCATCAAAAAAAGACTTAAGCCTACACTGTTGGGTTCAGATGTTTGCACGTGGACTTGATCAATGTTTTGTATGATATGCAACATTTCTCTAGGTGATCCGGAAAAGGCAATGTCTAAAATATTATCATAGATTGATCCGTTTCGATTCCACTTATAGGATATCTTATATTAGTAAAATTAATAGAATTTTTTACAACAAAATCTGTAAAAAATGAGCATTTCGTCGCCGCTGATTGGTCGAAATGATTACTTAATAAAAAAGAGAGAGGGAGACAAATACATCAATTACTATGAATAAAAATGAGCTAGGTTTATGTGTCTCTAGTGTAGTGTAAAACAAAAAAAAATTGAACTATGAGATAACGTTCGAGCACAAATATGCGCTCCGGCATACGAAGGATTAAATGGCCGCCATTGTCGTCCAATAAGTTGATTTTATTACATCAGTCAGTGCGCACGTCCGGCGCTGGCGCTGTGTTGAGAGTAAGAGACCGAGAGACCAAGGGGTCGTTCGACAAACGATCATTGGCGCTACTGACAGATACATTATATTTTATATTACCATCAACCGGTTGCATAATAAAATAGTCACCCGTCTCATATTTTCACAACTTGACGTCTGACAACCGACCAACCTATAAGATGTCAATCACCTTGTTCTAATAAGTGACGTCGTATACCCGCTTAAATTTATTTTCACTGACATATATTTATATATAATTTATATCTAAAGATATTAAATAAAAAACCGCTTTTCTTGAATGGATCGTATAACTTTTATGTAATAACGGTCCTTTGAAAACAACTTTCGTTTCCTCACGTCTTTTACGAGTTCTCGTGAGTGATTAAATTCAACGAACACTACAACGATCACTATATATTTTTCATACGTTTTTTTTATTCAATATATACATATATATGTATGTATATTGAACAATCGTTTTATATTTATTAATTTCATTATAATACCTTAGTGTGTATTTTCTTGTCACCATTCCATGCGGTCAGGGTTTGTACAGTAACTATTTTTAATTTTTCTTTGTACTTTTAAGGCTTTTATGTAAATAAAAAAAAGCTCTTTTCGGCTCTAGATCGGATCGGATCGGATAGTGTAATAGAATAGAAAGTGCACTTTTGCTTGTGCACACAGTTGTGCTCCAAAATATTTCATACGAAGTGGCTTGTCTAAGTCAAACGTCTCTTGTCCAGTTTCTTCCCGTTATCTCGATCAAGATTGATATGTTTTATCCACTTGGATATCTTACTATCTTATAAATAAACTTATAATAAACGTTACAATATTTCTTGAGCGGGTTACATAAGAGTCGAGAACTTATTCCTATAATTACCAATCTTTATTTTCTATTATTTTTACGAAGATTTTAAGTGATATGTAATATCATATTTTTGTGATATATATCATGTAATAAGTATACCCAATATATATTAAGAGTAATAATATTATCCTAATATATTTATATACCTACACATTACAGTAATAATTTTTTGTCCTTTTAAAATAGAAAGAAACAACCTAAAATGCTCCATTTATTTGTTCCTGAAATAAAATTTGTCTTCATTTTGAAATATTCTCTAAATTTATAAATTAAGCAGTAGGTATGTGTGTAGTGATCGATGATTGATTTGAGGTAAGAAGATTAAAATTGACTATTTGTACTTGTTTTTTAGTTGATATTATAACTAATAACTCTAAAACATAAGATTAATTAGGCTTGGACTTATTGCTGTTTTACTGAGACGGTGTCATTTAAATTATGAGTACTTAGGTCATAACTTCTTAGATATATAATAATAATGTTCCCCGACCGATTTCGGCCACGGCGGCCAATCTCAAGAGAGATTAGCTAACTACGCAGAAGATATTATTGTGCACAAGTGTGTGCGCAAACACAGGTGCATTCTCTATTCCCTAATTCTCATAATCCAATGGAACGGCAATCAAACAATCGGCAATCGGCAATCTTTCCGGTCGGGAAAGAATTCAGACTCAGGACCAACGAGCTTTACGTGCTTTCCGAGGCACGGGAGTGTACACACTTCCATCTTCCAGACTCCGGGCTGCTACTGAGAATTTTCTGACAGAAAAACCCAATAACTTTTTACTAACCCGACCTGGGAATTGAACCCAGAATCTCCGGGTCTGTGGCCTAACATCGAGCTACTAGACCAACGAGGAAGTCAATCTTAGATATATATAAGTAATTGCGTGAGAAAGTTAAATTTCCCTGCATTTCTGTTAGTATAATCTAGGAAGAGGACCGTATTTTGAGACGACACGCTGCTCATATCTGATTTATTTATCCGATTCATTTGTAATACCACTATTATATTTGATTTTAAGAAAAAACATAAGAATAATATGTATGGAATTTCGCTTTATAACTGAGTCGAGATGACCTAGTGGTTATAATACGTAAATCTTAACCGATGATTATGGATTCAAATCCAAACATTTTTTTCTTCTTACCACACCGGTTGTTGGACGTTAAGTGGTTATGATGGATGCACAATCACAAAAAAACACGTATTTGCCTAATACGACGTTTGATGAACAAAATTTTTTTAAGCATATTCTTACAGGCAATGAGCGTCTAATTCCTCTCTTGTGCGAGGCAAACCCACGGGCGTGCGCGGTGTCATGTCCACGCATGTCTTTAACTCGCTCGGATCGCAGCTGTCATCATTTACTTGTGCTCCGCCACCATCTGAAACGAAATAATGTTCAAGACCTGTTCCTTAATAGATTGTAATGGACAGAGAAAGCTCTGCTGAACCAGTATATACTAGTATATACAGTATGTACTTAGGTTATATACTGCAAAGAAATAAGACCCAAAAGATCAAGTTCAGTTTTACAATACTTATTTAATTATTAGTATTTAATCGTATCGGTTTATTATAAAAGGTAATTATCAATTAAAATATATTAAAATATTACATCTTAAATCGAATATTTGTTTATTATAAAATAGGTAGGCAAATAGGCCACCTGATAGTAAGCGGTTATCACCATATAGACATTGTTACTGTATGAAATATTAACCATTTCTTACATTGCCAATGCGCCACCAACCTTGGTATCAGCAATTGTCTAATAAATATATATGTATCTGTTTATATATTACTAATAATAATATTAGTTTCTATCGGGTGAGATTTTGAACATTGAAATTTGGTTCTAGATCATAATCTGAATGAAACTGATAAAAGTCAAAAATATATAATTATTTAATAATATATAAAAGTCAAAATAAGTTATCGAAAGAATTAAAATACAATATTATATAAATATAATTATTAAAGTCACCATCTTTATAAAGGGATTTCTTTATCGGTAAGACTTAAACAGAAAAGGAGCGGAGAGATAGGAGTTTACTTAAAGGACTAAGCTCTGCAGCCATTTAATAATGTCGCCTGTGAATCTAGCTTACAGCTTACGTCTTAAATCATACGTCTCATGAATCATGCATCTCCTAGAAGTTATGAACTCAAAATACCAAAGTAAGCTATAGAAAGTATTTTAGTTTGAAAATAAATTCTACGTATTATTTCAAACACAACAAGAACTGTGGTTTATGCCAAAATTGTACTCAACATTTCAGATCCAGGTAAGGCACAAATTTAGTTTGAAACAAAATGTGTTTTTGTCACAAAGTGATGACTGATAAAATATAAAACATATTTATTTATTTATTATTAAGGATCTCCAACAAAGGATACACACTTAAGTGCATTACATCGTGGAATAAATATGTGTGCTTTATAAAATATGTGCGCTCCTTCAATTAAAGGAGACCACAGCAAGCACATAAATAATGACTAAACAGAAATTAAAAAATATATAAAGTAAATGTTACATAGTGGTACTCAGTAAAACATAGGAACTATACAAAAGGTTAACAATGGTTAAACTAAGATTAAAAAAATAAATGTTTCAAACAAAAAAAAAAAACATTATGTATTTAATAACAATTTTTTGAGATATTTTTTAAACTTAGATAATTCTGAGGCATATATATCTAAGTCAGTGTGCTGTTTTGAAAGCGCATTATATAGCCTGCAGATCCTTGACTAAGCAGCATAGTATCCAAGATTTGAGTTAGATATAGAAATGTAAAAGTGATTGTAAACATTTCTACGAGGTAAGCGAGGAACTACATTAAGATTAATTTGTTGAAGCAAGTCGCTACAATCAAATGTTCCATTTATTATTTTATACAACATAAGCATGTCAGTTATTTTTCTTCTAGAGTGTAGGGAGGTCATCATATAGTGCTGAAGCCTATCGCAGTAGGTACGAATACTTTTAAGGTTAGATTCATTGTATGACAGGTGGTAGACAAAACGTTTTTGGATGCTTTCTAGTCTTTTAATGTATACATTATAATGTAGATTCCAGATAATACTGTTGTATTCAAGGATAGGACGAACAAGCGTTTTAAATAACGCAATTTAGGTGGACGGCTTTTTAAAATCTCTGGCATTTCTTAACACAAATCCTAACAAATTAAATCCTATTGAATCACTACTCAAGATATGCACATCATATCGTAGTTTAGAGTCTAGTTAGTCTCTATATGTATAGTCCTCCTCATCGATTTCGATTGCGACCCTAGAAATTAATTGTCATTTCTAGCATGAGCTGGCTGTGGCTTGCTAAATCAAATTTGATTTTAAAAACCCAACGGCACGTGTTACAATACAGTTGGCCCGCAGAGTTGTATGTCTATGTGTAGGATGGCTTAGGTCTCTCTTTTCTTAACTGGCGCTTTTCGTCTAGTGCGTGAAGGCGATTTTCCTCAAACGTCTTGATCTTTTTGTAGATGTTAGAACGATGACCAAGATGACCTTTAGGAAGCGAGCTCCTCCCAACATTCTATGTCAATGTCACAAGCTTTTAGGTGTCTTTTAAACACGTCCTTGTATCGCAAATACTGACTTCTATGCTTCCGTTTGCCTTTAGCTAACTCCGAATAAAAGACAGCTTTAGGCAAGCGACGATCGTCCATGCGTAGGACATGCCCACACCATCTGAGTTGACGTTGCATCAGAAGAGCTTCCATACCGTATATTCCAGAGCGACGCAGGACCTCTGAGTTAGGGATGTAATCCTGCCACTTGATACGTAAAAATGAACGTAGACACCTTAAGTGATATGTGTCAAGTTTTTTGATGTCTGATTTGTAGGTACACCGTGTCTCTGAGTCATATTAAAGAACGGGGATAATTAGTGCCTTGTAGACACTAATCTTTGTCTCTAATTTAAGGTCATGGGATTTCCACACACGGTCAGTGAGTCTTCCGAAATTGGCGGCAGCGTAGGCAATGCGTGATGGGATTTCCGAAGCCAATGTGTTGTCAGATCGAATGTTGCTCCCAAGATATTTAAAGTGAGTGACTACCTCTAGTGGTTTCCCATCCATGTTTAGTGCCGTTGGATCCGCTTGGAAATGTCTTAGATGATTTGTGTCTCCGTTGACAAGATTGGTGGAGTACGTCAACATAGTTTTGGAGATGTTCCATGCTGTCGGACATGAGGCATACGTCATCAGCGTAAAGTATCTCCAATATGGAGATCTTTTGGATCTTAGTCTTCACCCGAAATCTTGAAATGTCAAACACGCCCTTTTCTGTCCTGACATTAAGTTGAATTTGGTTTCTGCACCTCTTCAGCGCTTCTCTCATTACCACAGCAAAGTATATGGCAAAAAGTGTGGGTGCCATGACACATCCTTGCTTTACTCCGCTAGTTATCACAAGATTCTCAGACAGTTCGTTTTCGTGCTGAACCTGGGTTTTCATGCCAACTTAAAATTGGCGAACCAGATTCACGAATTTCTTCGGATACCCCAATTTTTGGTGAACAAGCCAAAGAGCCTCGCGTGGAACCCTATCAAATGCCTTATCTAAATCAACAAAGCACATGAAAAGGGGCTGTTAGTGTTCGAGACTTTTCTCCTGAAGTTGCCTTACAATTGAGATGGCGTCAACTGTTCCTCTACTGGGACCAAAGCCACATTGGCTTTCGGGAAGTTGCTGTTCAGCCATCTCACTGAGACGGGAGTTTATAATGTGAGCAAGAATTTCATCGGCACTGGAGAGGAGCGATATACCTCGGTAAGAGCTACAATCGGAAACATCTCCCTTCCCTTTGTATAGTTTACAAATTATCGCATCCTTCCATTGTTGTGGAAACTCTTCAGTTTCCTACACGTAAAGGATAAGATGGTAAAGCCTGTTAGCACTATACTTATAGACATCAGCTGGTAGTTGGTCCATTCCTGGGCTTTTTGAATTTTTATGACGCTTTACTGCTTTCACAAACTCTTCAAATGTCGGTGAATTGTCTAGGTATTCACTGACTGGAAGATCCTCAAGTGAGCTTACATAGGACAGGTTAGCACTGAGTGTGGTAGGATTCAGAACATTATTAAAATGTTCGGCAAATCGTTTCAAAACAGAGTTTTTACCCGTAACTCGATGCTGCCTATCCTTCGAATACATCGAAGCTGTTTTTCTGAGTCGCGGACCATAAATCGCGTGTAAGGCTTTGAAGAACTTTCCGGTGAGGTTTATATCGGCGTAATGCTGAAGTTCAGCAGCTTTTTACTTCCACATTTGTCCTTAAGTTCACGAACTCTCAATCTTAGTTTGGGTTTGTGATTCCTTTTTGTGGTCTTATTTTTTTCAGAAAGGCGAAAAAATGTGTTAGTTATTCTAAGATCAACACGGCGACAATAAACGTGTACAGTTATCATTACAGCTCCCAATACCATGTTTGCCAAGGACACCATCCCAGAGATCGTAATCTGTCCCTACTCGAGCATTGAAGTCCCCGAGCAAAATGATCTTATCACGTCTTGGTACAGCATCAAGAGCCAGACGAAGTGTTTGATAGAACGCCTCTTTATCTTCATCCGGTGATGGCAAGGAGGGTGCATAGGCACCCAATAGATGGCCATATTTGTTGTGTGCGATTGGTATACGTAGAGTCATGAGTGCTCGACCTCGACCCCAGTGCCTTCACCCCAACGCTGCAGGACTTTTCTTAAAATCAGATCCGGGAAGAATAACTAGGGTCATCTGCGCGTGAATTTATTTATAGTAGATAAGCGGTTGCGCGGGTGCAGATCCACTTCACTCGTCTCTACACGTGTGCTCTGATGGTCCGGTAAACCGGAACGACCGGCAGTAGTCGGGATGCAGTAGAAAGGCCATATGTCACTATATGAACTCTGACAAATGCCCTTCAAGTTTTTCACATTACCTTTGATTTTTTCGGGAGCCACCGATAACTAACTCACAGATGTTCGTGAATTAGTCCCCTTCTTTAGGTTTGGCCCACTAGTGGTTGCACGGGGTGTGGCCGCTGTGGCTACAGCTTCTTGGAGCCACTAAAGAGATTGTGGAGGTTAATAATAATTGCGAACACTCCGCTTTTTACTGGCAGAGCTTTGTGCAAGCTCATCTGGGTAGGTACCACCCACTCATCAGATATTCTACCGCAAAATAGCAGTACTTGATATTGTTGTGTTCCGATTTGAAGGGTGAGTGAGCCAGTGTAATTACAGGCTCAAGGAACATAACATCTTAGTTCCCAAGGTTGGTGGCGCATTGGCGATGTAAGCGATGAGTAACATTTCTTGCAGAGCCAATGTCTAAGAGCGTTTGGTTACCACTTACCATCAGGTGGCCCATATGCTCGTCCGCCTTCCTATTATATAAAAAAAAAACTACACCCCAGTCTAGTATAATTACAAGATCACGTCCGTTATTTAATTGTTCAATCTGGATATAATCTATGAATTATTTGTTTGGTTTAAGTGTTTTATTTCGAGTAAATTGGACGTAGTGACACTTTTAATATTGAGTGACATTTTATTTATACTACAACAGTTGGTAAATCTATTTATATCTTCCTGTAAATCAGTAACATCTGTATTGTTATTGATGGGCTTCATTATTTTAGGTCATCTGCGTATAAGAAATATTTAGAAGAAAAAAACATTTAGTTACGCTGTTAATAAACACATTGAAAAGGATCGGGCCAAGATGTGAACCTTGTGGTATACCTGAAAGCGCCGAAAAGGTTTTAGAATTATAGCCACTGATTACTACATAAAAAGTTCTTTTAACTTTCTTAGATATGATTTAAACCAAAGTAGTAATAAACCGCCGATGCCAGCTTGTGCCAATTTATTTAATAAAATGTAGTGGTCTACTTTGTCAAAAGCTTTACTAAAATCGGTATATATTACATCAACAATGAATAGACATTTCGGAAGTGAAGCTTAGAAGATTCGTTGTAGTTGACCGTGATTTAACGAATCCATGCTGGTGGGCAGTGATTTGGAGTTTCAAATGCCAAGATAATCTTTCGGTGACTAGTATTTCAAAAATTTTGGCTAACGTAGATAAGAGAGATATTGGTCTATAATTAGAAATTAATTGTTTATCTCCAGTTTTATAAATTGGAACTACTAAGGATTTTTTACATCTCATCCATCTGGGAAAATGCCATCCTTAAGTTAAAGATTAAAAATTGAGAGTTTTACCTAAAATTAAAACTTGCCTATTATCTTTTAATCAATATCCAGAATCCATCTTGAGTCAAGCTCCGGTCTTTCAGCCCTAAATCAGCTTTTCTTGTTTCCTCTTCGTTAGTGGCGCTACCTTATTAATCTTTGTTACTTTGGTTTCGCACTAGGTGACGTTTGTCATTATAGCACTCATGATGCACCATGTAGACCTTACCTGGATTCCGGATATTGATTAAAAAATAATAGGCAACTTTTAATTTTAGGTAAAAAGGTTTAAAGAATTTATTCTCAAAAAGACAGATTCACTTACATGAGAACAGCATGATAAATGTAACAATAAAAATATTCGCCTTATAAGTAAGTTACTTAGTTAACGGAATAGAATATAATTAAATTGTTGTATACAGGGAGACTGGTGAATTAGTATCAATATTTTAGGAGCATAATCGGTACATGATTCTCATTCGAATTATGTAAAAAAATAGGTACTTAATTTTTGACCAAATTTACAAAAATTTTACTTTAAATAAATAAAGTGTGGACATATTTCCGCGGCGCGTGCGGCGTGGTGTTTGCCACCCGCAACCCCTGCCCCGCGGCTAATTAGTCGGGCGAGCGCCGCCGTAAGGTTCGTCCATCTTCCCGCGCGCGCGCCCCTAGCGATCGATCTTACGCGTATACCTAATCTTTCGTGTGTGAGTGTGACCCGCCATTAGTAATTAGGTATGGCTTATCAATAAACAAATGCAGAATACTGTTAAAAGTGACCCATTCGTGTTAAAGCGTGTGAAAGACAATATGTGTAAACGTGCCGAACTGTGTATCACACGAGCAGGAGCTCACTTTGAACATTTGTTAAGGTTAGTGTAGTTATGAAGGTAAATAGGTAGTTAAATGATTGACAATCGTTGTAAATAAGTATGATTCCATTTTTAAATACGCCGGAAATACCAAGATAGGCAAACAGTTAATTTTTGTCCCAAGTTCATATCATTTACCTAGTCAACAAATTTGTTGCTTAAACGAGTGAAATATTTTGGTATTTTTGCCTGTCCTAAGCCAGGTTTAAAGTACGAATACGATAAACAAGCATGATCCAATCCCCCATTGGATCATGCTTGTTTATCAAAGGTAGCCTGCTACCCTGGTAACACGCGGCGGCGTTTGGACGTAGGTAAAGTACCGCGCGATAACTAAATGTACCTAACTGTGTTGTGTCGTCAGCGCAGCTAGGGTGTCCACATGACGCGTAATTAATTACATAACTTTTGGTTAACTTTACTTAGAAGTTTATTAATATTTATGTTATATGTATTTTTTTTTGGTCATATATGGTCGTCAAATATCACGTCCTTAAGTATTGATACTATTCAAACAGTCACCCTGTATATTTTAATCGCTATAAAAGTGGGTATTCTCTAAAATATATTTTGTTGAAACCCTTTAACTGAGTTTACATTTTTTATGTGAGATGGTAATTTGTTATAAAGTTGTGCTCCAACGAAAGTATTTTTTTTTTTGCAAATTTGGTTCTAATTTTTGGGATAACTAATAAGCTTGGTCTACGGGTGCTACGTTTACTGCTTTATTTTATGAACGTAAAATCTGAATGTATCGATTAATTAATAATTTTTCTGATAAGAATACATGAATTATATACATAAAGTTGTCGTAGGTTCATAATGTTTGTTTCCTTTGAAAGTGTAGTTGTTGATGTCGAGGGTGGATATCGAAAAAGCAATTATTTTATTTTGTTTTCTTTGTAGTTTTTGCAGTTTTGTTTTTCCAGTATTACCCCATATTTCTATTAAATACAATAAATGCGATTTTACTAGAGAATTGTAGATGTTATACTTAATTTTTTAAGTATGCATTTTGAATTTTTGTTAATGACCCAATTAATGAAGAAAGTTTTTTATTTATGTAGTCTACTTGATATTTAAAAGTTAAGTAATTGTCTATTCGTAAACCTAAATATTTTTCACAGGTTTTCTGCTCGATTGGAAAATTGTCAACAGTTAATGGATCATGCGGTGGAATTATTTTATTTTTAGTTTAAATACAATGTAACAAGTTTTGGAAGCGCTAATGATTAAGAGATTATGATTGAACCAATTTTTTTTTTTTTTTTTTTATTTATTTAAGTTTACAAA
The DNA here is from genome assembly GCA_905147175.2 of Nymphalis urticae. Taxonomy (NCBI): domain Eukaryota; kingdom Metazoa; phylum Arthropoda; class Insecta; order Lepidoptera; family Nymphalidae; genus Nymphalis; species Nymphalis urticae. The sequence goes on along the minus strand of LR989994.1, from coordinate 2,616,749 downwards.
ACTGACTTACAACTAGTGCATACAAAATAAAATCAAAGCTAAACAGAGTGTTATTAAGTTGCAGTCTTCTGGATGTAAACCTAGCATGCTTTAAAAAACATATACCTAGCTTAGTTAACAAGAACAGTACTTGTGTAATTACTGACTAGTTAATTATTTAATTATTACATAAAATAATGTGATTTTGTTTTAAGTTTATTTTTAAGAGAACCAACAGATTCACTGAAGACATCTAGGTGTTGACGACTACAATTCGCAAGCGAGCAAATACGGTAAATTGGCGAATGTTGACCAAGATTTGATTTGACATCAGGCAAGCTAAATATTTTACGTTTTTGTAAACGGCTACCTTGACGCGGAATGTAGAAACTAATTTTAGCAAGTAGATCAGGTGCATCAATATATCCATGCAATAATTTGTATAAAAAAAGAAAGTCGGCAGCTTCTCTTCTATATTTAAGAGTTTGCACTTTATAATTAATTAGGCGTGCGTCGTAAGAGTTAAAATTCTTAGCATTTAGATCTGTGTACGCTAAGTAATATAGAAAACGTTTTTGTACACGTTCTATTCTATCAGAGTGCACCTCATACCCAGGACTCCAAGCAACTGAACAATACTCTAGGATACTCCTTATTATACTATTGTATACTAATATTGTCAAGCTTGGATCTTTAAAGATTTTCATTAATCTTAACACCAGACCAGATACTTGCGAGGCTTTTGATATGATGGAATCAATGTGATCTCTAAAACTTAAGGTGTTATCTATTATCACCCCAAGATCCCTTACACTCGTTGATTCCGTAAGGGGCGTACCGTCGATGTAGTAAGTGTGTTTTAGTGGTTTTCGTTTTCTACTAAATTTAATATGAACACATTTATCCTTATTTAGCGTCATACGATTTGCAAGACACCAACAAACAAGGTTGTCGATGTCACTTTGAAGGATTTCGATATCCTCTGGTGATTTAATTTCCCTGTATATTTTTAAATCATCTGCGAATATTTGATATTTGGATTTAAGTACTTTTCCAACATCATTAATGAAAACAAGGAAAAACAAAGGTCCTAAGTGTGACCCTTGCGGTACACCAGAGGGTATTTTACATTCGAAAGATTTAAAACCATTAATGGCAACTAATTGGGATCGATTCTTTAAGTATGACTCACACCAACGTAACAAGGAACCATGAATACCCATACATTCCAATTTGGTTAAAAGAATGTCGTGGTGGACTAAGTCGAACGCTTTTTTAAAATCCAGATATATAGCATGTACCTCATTATTCTTATCCACAGCTTCAGAAATATCAGTTATGTAACTAACTAGATTAGATGTTGTGGATTTATGTGGACAAAAGCCATGCTGGTGTGAATCAAAGTAAGGTTTTAAATGAGAATACATCTTTTTTTGAATTAGTGACTCAAAAACTTTTCCAAAAGTAGATAGTATGGATATTGGTCTGTAATTAGATATATTATTAATGTCTCCAGACTTATGAATTGGTGTTATATAAGCAACTTTCCATTTAGCTGGGAATATTCCCGATTGAAGAGATTTATTATATATAGTTGTAAGGGGGTTAACTAGAACTTTAGCACAATTTTTAATAAATATAGGTGGTATTAGATCGGGTCCCGCCCCTTTATTGCAATTTAAGGATAGAAGCTGTGTTTTAACCTCATGGTCTGTTACAGAACATTTGGCGTATGTGTTATTAGTACATTTAATACTAGTTAAATATTTTGGGTTGAAAGGTGGTAACTTATGTGTGGTATCATAGATCGACTGAAAATTATAGGAAAAAAGATTACATATTTCCTGTCCTCCTGTAGCTTTTCTATCATTTAATATCATTTGATTGGGAATCGACTTAGAATTGCAATTTCTGTCTTTAAAATATATCCAAAAGTATTTAGGGTTGTTACGAATATGGTCTGATATATTTTTTTTGAAGAAATCATAGCATTCAAATATCATTTCGTTTGAGCGATCTCTTAGGAGATCATAAGTGTATTTATCCATAGGATTTTTATACTTCTTGAATACTTTATGATATTTTGATTTTTCCTTAAGAGTACGTATTAGAGAACGTGAATACCATATGGGATACTTGCCATCACGGGGTTTGGATTTTGGGGTATTTTTGTAAATAACATTTAGTAAAGTTTCATAAAAAACTTCTATCATTTCATCTACAGAGCTACAATTTTTCCATAAATGTGCCCAATCAATGTTTGAAAGTTCCTCAATAACAGTATTATAGTCGCAAAAAGCAAAATTATATTTAGGTTCAGTGTTACTTTTAAGATAGTGTTTATGAGTAGAATACTGTAGGTCTATTAATAAGGCTGGGTGATGACAATCAAGCGGAACTAAGGGTTTTTCTTCAGATACCGTAAGAAAAGATGGATGTGAGCTAAGTACTAGGTCGAGAATTCTTTCGTTATAATTAGAAATTGAGTTGCATTGATGTAGGTTGCAAAAAAATATTGTGTCAATAAATAAAGAATCCACATTATTGTTTGTACGTACAGGTATTAGACTACGACTGTAAGTGCTATATTCCCAGACAATATTGCTCAAATTGAAATCCCCAATCACCACGTTAATTGTGCCGTCATCTGTGTTTGAGTTAATAACTTGTGCAGTATTTTTAAGAAAGTAATTAAGTTCCAACTCCTTTACTGGAGGTGGAATATAGACACCACAAATATTAATTTGAGTACTTTGACCTATTTTAAATGAAACCCAAAGATCTTCACATACAGATTCCCAAGACTTTTTTCTCAGACTCTCAAACTTTTTGTGTATGGCAATTACAACACCACCACCATCTTTCAAATAAGATGAAGTTGTACTACGATCGCGCCTAAATACTGCATATCGAGTGTCAAATAATTCATGATCAAATATTGTATCATTCAGCCAAGTTTCCGTAAGAATAATGACATCATAATCACAACAGAGAACAGATAAATAGAGGTCTTCAGTCTTGGTCCGCAGGCCCCTCACATTTTGATAAAAAAATTTAATATTGAATTTTAAGACTAAAAAACACAATAAATGCTAACTCAGGTAAAAAAAAAAAAAATAAGTACAATAATAAACCATAAAATTACTTTAGACTATTTAAAAAATCGGTATTTCTTATTAAAATTGCAGGTGAATGCTTATTTTTACGAATATAAATGCGGCTATTTCGGATCCAGGCAAACTCGTATTTCTTCTCTTTTGCGACGAGTCTCGTGGCTGCATGAAGTTTCTTGTTCGTTGGGGACAAATGTTCACTGACGTATATTGGTTGCTTATCACCTGCGATGCCTAAATGAGTCGAATTGAGTTTGTCGTTTTCATTCTTTTTGTTGAAAATTTTTACAGCTGCAAGTATAGTATCACGGACGCGCGGGCTGGTTAATTTGACTATGATATTGCGAGAGCGCTTCGAGTCAGAATCAACCTTAGCAACGCGATGGAATTCTTTAATATCACTATCAACTATGTCACACGAAACGACTTTAGTGAGTTGTTTCACAATAGTAAGCAGGTTTTCAGACTTATGCTCCGGAACACACTGTATTTCAATATTACAGTCTCGAGCACGCTGCTCAAGCTGTTCCATAAGGCTGGAGACTTCGTTAAGTTGCGCATGTAGAGATGTGCTTTCTGTTTTTAATTGAGAGATATCTGTTTTGTAATGATCATTAATGAGTTGTTGTTCGTCAAAATTATCAGATAAAAACTGCACTGTATTAGTTACTTGATCTAACTCCTTTCGCATTATAGAAAATTTGGAGTTTAAATCTCGCACTTCCCCGCGAATCTCACTTAATTTCGTATTGAAATCGTTTAGGCTTAATTGTTGGTATTCAAATTTTTCATTCATTTCTCTACGAAGATTTCGAATTTCTTGAAGAATAGCATCTTGGGAGTCTATGTTACTTAGTAAGGAAACTGGTGAATTTTTCTCAGATTCTTTAATACTCTTGCTTTGATCGGAAGGAGAGTTATTATTCCCTGTTTTAGATTTCGGCCCTTGACAGATTGGGCAAACCCATTTAGCTCGGCTCGATTGTGTCTCATTGAACTTAATACAGTCAGCATGAAAATGACGGTTACATGATGTATTTGAACATTTAACTCTCTTCTGAGTTACAAGTAAATTATTGTTACATGTGCAGCACACAACCATACTTATAAAATGAATAAATAAAAAAAAAAAATAAAAAAAATAAAATAAAAAAAAAAAGTTCGGTGTATTCAGGATTTGATCTTGGTACCCCTCGTTGTCCTTGATTTTAAGTCACTCTTACTTCCGCGTTGCTATTTGAACAGATGGTATGGTGGTCGAAAATGTTGTTCAGTAGAGTACTTAAGCTTTGCAGTAAATAATAATCAGTGCTAAGTGGGTGGTGTAAAATAACTTTGTTCCACTAACACTTAATAACAGCAACTTTGGAAGATAGTTTTATGTACAAAACTGCACTTTTTGGACACGATTGATATGAATTATGGTTAAACTAATTATAGGCACTAAAGTCAATTGCAGATTTTACACTAAAAGCTATTAGAACTATTTTATTTTATTAATTTTAATCGGCACAGGTACAAGCTGATGTTTACACAAGTACTACCAAACGTCAAACCAATATCGTTTACATAAATTAAAAACAGAAGTGGTCCCAAAATTGAGCCCTGTGGGACTCCACAGGTGACAGGCAAAGCACTACTTTGTATGTCACCAATTTTGACGATCTGCAATCTGTTTGTTAGGTACAATTTTAACATTCCCAGTACAGCACCTTTGATACCTATGTTTTGAAGTTTATGTAGTAAGAGTTTATGACTTACGGTGTCAAAGCCTTTTTTAAGTCGATAAATATCGCCCAGAGCTCTTGTTCTTTTTATCTAGGTTCTGTCTTATTTTTGTTACTAGATCTACAGTTGCAGCAGTGTGTTACTTCTAGCTCTAAAACCGTATTGTCGTTCAGAAATTAAATCAAAAGAGTCCTACATTAAGCGGTTGTGAATTAACTTTTCTAAAATTTTTGAGAAAACGGGTAGCACATATGTTGGACGATATTTTTCTGGGTCTGTTAAAGATCCAGATTTGTGTATAAGAAGGTTAGTCCTTCAGACATAAGCTTGTTAAAACAGTGTGCCAGACATTTTGATATTAAATTACATAAACATTTTAATACTTTTGTGCTAATCTTATCTATACCACTTGCATTTGAATTTAGATCCCTTATCAGTCTTTCAATCTCACCGGAACTACACGGTTTGAATGTTAGAAGTTCATGATGTTCATTGATTGTATTAATCGATTTAATTCAATCAATTAAGGATGTTGTGGTATTGTGTTGGTATTCTTTTTGCTACGAGGGAACCTATTGTGGCGAAATGTTTGTTACAAATATACAAATACGTTACAAATATCGTTTGTATCAGTAAATATTTTTGATTCTACTATTATTTTAGAGGGAGAACAACCTTGACTTGTTTTATTACTACATAATTTGTTAACTAATTCTTCTTTACGTTGTTTATAAATAATTTGAAATAGTATGGATCTTTTGTACTTTGTATCAACTTAGCTATTTCAGTTCTCTTTGAATAGAATTTATTTTTTATATACTCATTGTCAGGATTGTTCTTATATTGCGTCCATAAAAAGTTCCTTTGACATATTCCGTCGACAATATCCTTGTTTATCCAATCGTCTCTGATGTTGTTTAGAATTTTGGTTTTTGTTTCTTTACAGTTAATAACATGTTGTTTTATTATAGTTTCAAGTTCTGTATAGTTCTCGATTGGGTTAATCAATTGCGAGGACTCTAAGGAGCTGTACAACTTGGTGTAATCTATAACTTCATAAGTGGTTCGTATTTTTTTTGAAAAACTGTCTATTATTTGTTTTGTGTCAATATCCGGAATTCATCTTGAGTGAAGTGTTTGTTATCACCTGGTGTTAGTAAAATTAACGTTACCTTATTGACGCTATAATTTGTAGAAATAAGAATATGATCCATGTAAAATAAAATGCATTTATGATTATAAGAATGCATTCAATGCTATTAAATATAATTATTTTAATATTTAGAACATTAAATTACATATGACAAAGCTATAATTCATCAATTAATTCAGTGAATGATACTGATTCATTAGTTTAGAAGGGGCTTTTATCAGTTAATATTATTTGATAGTAATTTTAAAATATACGAACAATTTTCCAGTTACAATTTGCAAGAATACGGTCTAAAGAAAAAAAATCTGACCAATTTTGGGAGGCCATTGCTGATCCCACTGGAGTTGCCACGATATTATTTTTCTGAGTGCAGATTTAGCTATACCCCTAGCTGTGATCAACAAAAAAATAATATTTTCTCTTCGACTTAAGGACTATTGTAACAATTTTCTTATCCAAAACACAACATTTAATTTTTTATCAGGGTGTTTTTAGGGCCTCCATCCAGATTGACTAGGTAAAAGTATCTAAGTTTTTACACCAAAAGCGGGCCAGAAGGTTATGACAGAATTTTTATCAATTAAAAAAAGGTCAGTTCGTAATAAAGTAAGGTCATAAACTCTACTAGTTGATGTTGATAATAATACGATGACAAAATGTCGAGATACCTGATAAAGGTTATTTTCATCTGGACTATAAGTACTCATGTATTTCAACAATGTTTTTGGATTCCAAATTGGTGGTTTTGATTGTTTTGGCGGGTAACTGATATAGCTTTAACCATATGTTTTATAAAGAAATTTGAAGATAAATCTATATTTGAATTTGAACGGGTAAATGTCATAATAATAGATTTGAGATACTAGAAAAGCTATATATGCAAGACCCATATCACAGTGTAGATGTGCTAGGTAACGAGCAACTTGTTCAGCACTAGGATACTTATAACTAAATAAATGAGACTCACGCCACTTCTTCTATCTATGCCTCGCTGGTTTATAGGTGTTGATAGTAGAACTTCGCCAGCTTGACATCAGTAGGCTCCATTCCTGATCATTCCACTCTGTTAACAAATCTTGCCAACCGAAATAACCATGCTTCCAGGTTGTTCTCGTATTTATTAATGTCTGTTCCAAGTCTGGAATCGGATAACAAGCTCGTATTGCTCTGCGTTGTACATCCGCTTTCCAAAACACCTAGTTCCATTTCAGCGATTAATATGTATTGTCCGCTGGCTTGATTCAGGTGTTAAAGGACTCTAGGAATTAGGATTGGTGGTCGAAATAACTATCCCAGTCTGTAAAGCCAATGGTGACAAAACGCATTGTGATGTTTCGCGTATTTGTCCTGCACATTTATTCATACATATATTGGTACAACGTACGCCGTATTTGACGCAAAAAGATCCAGCGTTCCCCACATTTGAAATATAAGTGACGTTTCTGTCACTATCAGATGCCACTCGGGACAAGTCTTTTGGACAAGGCATCTACTTCGACTTTGAAACGATCCGGTAAGTATTAAGCTATAAGATGTATCAGTTTTGTTGAAGTGATCTCTTGGATTTCGTGCCACCTTCTTTGTTTATGTACGAGACTACAGTGCGATTGTCTGTTTGGAGAAGTATCTGTACATTGTCTAGTTGACGTTTCTCGTGTGCTATCGCAGTGTACACGCCAAATATTTCTTTTGTTAAGTCATGCGAGGCCAACTGTTTTTTTTTCCATGTCCTGCTATATTTTTCTCTCCGAGTTGTGTGTTGTGGTGAGGGTTATCAGGTTCACATGTATTTGCATCGTGTTACCCACGTTCGCATACTAACAGGTAACCTGGTTGAGGGATATTTGTTAGACGGTACGAAGGGTTCTTTGGCAACTGTCGACTGAAAAATTGCATTGTTCGACAGTGAAGTCAACCTTTTCGAGTCACGAATGTTGCAAAGTTTAATCTCCCCATTACCGTTTGATACTGTTTGAGGGATCACTTGCATTTTAGCTGCTGTCGAAGTGCATTGGGTACATATATAGCGTTATACACTTCGACACCGAAAGAGACTTTGCGTAACGTTTTGTGTCCCACATTATGCCGCGAAACTCAAGGCGTTGTGTTGGAGTCAGCACTGACTTGCTGTAATTGATGTACCAGGCCAGTAATTGCATGAACATTATTGTGAAAGCTATATCTTCTTGCAATTGGTGTTTGGACCGGTTTGCTATTAGAAAATCGTCCAAATAAACTACGCACGTGATGTCGTGACTTCTCAGCAGTTCTGCTACTCAGTTGACTATAGAGGCAACGTTTTTGGCGCTGACGACAGGCCAAATGGTAGATAAGTCATTTGATATAGCTGTTGCTGGTATGGATTGTGATGATAATTGAACTTTAGGAATCAGTGATATTGTTGAGCGATAGGTTCAAGTCCAGTTTTATTATCCAATCTTAATGCTGGAGAAAAGTGGATATGTGAAAATGACTGAATAGATAAATTGGTTTTGTTTAATTGTTTTAAGTTTAAGATTGGGCTTTTTCTTTTTGCTAAAAATGATTGTCGCCCTGCCTATTTCGGTTTCCTTGATACGATGGACGAGAAGGATGTTTTCCTCTATCATCATTATATATATTATTTGTTATATTGTGTTTGATAATGGTAAAAGTTTTCTTTTAAATAAGACTGTGGCGCCGATCTTACAGATGTAATCAATTTTCCTACAAACTAGTGCAAGATAGTTTTTAATTTGATCTTCGTCAAAAAAGAGATTTTGAACTTGGAGGTATCTTATGCATAACATCACGATGATATTTTTCGATAATTTGACGTAAGATAGCGTCTCGTCTTAAATTAATAAATCCAAATCAAATCATCACTCACTTTGCTATAGGCAGATTCTTTTGAAAACAACGATTATTTTTTTCAAATAATGTGTTATTAGATTAAGAATAATTTGCCCAATCTACTAATGCTTGTAGGTGGTCTGTAATTTGTCTTGTTGAGAAAGTAAAGCGTTAGTTAAACCTGCAAAGTTACGTTCCAATAAATAGGAACGAGGGTAGTCTTTGTATCATTATGGCTTCAAAACGTTTTAATTCGTCATTCACGTTAAGCTCAACAAAACCAAGGGTAGTTAAGTATTTCTTTTCTGTATCCGTAAAACGTATAGCGTACCAATCATCACAATTACATTGTTGTAATTCTTTTAACTTTTTGAAATATTTATCTTTCAATTTTGAATGTAATAATAATAATAAAAATGTTCTCCAGACCGATTTCGGCCACGGCAGCCAATCTCAAGAGAGATTAGCCAATTGCGCAGGAGATATTATAGTGCACAAGTATGTGCGCAAACACAGGTGCACTCTCTATACCCTAACTCTTATAATCCGATGAGACGGCAATCCGACACAACCGGAAAGAGTGCAGGATCAACGGCTTCACGTATTTTCCGAGGCACGTGAGTGAACACACTTCCATTTTCCAGACTCCGGGCTACTACTGAGAATTTTCTGACAGGACAACCTAATAACTTTATTGGCCCGACCTGGGCCAATTGAACCCAGGACGAACGAGGCAGTCGAGGCAGTATTTTTAATATATATAGGGTCTTTAACAGTAGTGTAACACTTAATTCAGATAATATATTAAGTTGGTTACTTTTTGTTTCGCTTTCTGTTGGTTGGCATAAATTTAGATCATTTGATGGAACAGTTAATGTTTCATTATTAGCTTTATATTACATCTGTTATTCGTGATAAGACTTGTCAAAAAAGCAAGTTTTTGAGGTGAATATACAAAATATACATAACTCACAGTTTCCGAATCATTTCTTGACATTCGTCTTTTTATAGCATCACTGTCAGTAGATGTATCACTTTTTTCGCTGTCTAAATCCGTTGAGGAACGTAACTGTTTACTAGATGTAGAATCTTCGATGACACTTACTGATTCTAAATTTTCATTCTTCATTTTAACGAAGAAGATTAATATAACTTTTAAGACTATTTATTTATTTCATATTATTATTTATTATACTAAAAATAAACTTTAAAAAGCTGACTTATGACTTGAGCTTGAAAAATCGACGCTATAATGACAAATGTCACCTAGTGCGAAACCAAGGTAACAAATATTAATAAGGTAACGCAACTAACAAAGAGGAAACAAGAAAAGCTGATTTAGGGCTAAAAGACCGGAGGTTGACTCAAGTTGGATTCCGGTTATTGATACAAAACAAATAATAGTGGTTATAGGAAAAGTCAAGACACTTGCGCATCTTTCTAAAAAGATCGGCGGAACTTCATCACAGCCAGCGCCTTTTTTCTCGTCTAGTTTTATTTTTGTACATCGAAAATACTAAATGACAAATTACAAATACTACTAACGGTATGATCAATATATTTAGCGACGAGCGAGTCACCATTAATATCAAATTTTTATATGCCTGTGCTATAGTTTCGGCAAATAAATGACATATTTCTGTGCCAGTAGTCGCTACATTGTTGTTAAGATACATTCGATCGGGATAAGTACTTTTGCTTCTTCTTTTATTTTTAATAAAGGACCAAAACACTCTGGAATTGTTATGAATAGCATTTTCAATATTTTGAATGTAGAAGTTATAACAATCTATCGATAGTTTGTGGCAATCGTCGCGTAGTTTTTCGAAATGAAGGCAGTCCAAGGGATTGTTGTATTTTTTACTCTTTTGGTCAAATTTATATTTTTCTTTAAGAAGCTGTATTAGGTTTTTGGACACCAGGCAGGATATTTTCTCAGCTTTAAAGAAATTAAGTTTATAAATGGCTGTAGTCTGTAGAAAACGGGTCGCTATGAAGGATACACAAAATTCTAACGAGGGATGTAATGAGTCCTCTAACATCAATGGCGATAAGCACCGAATTGGTTTAATTATTGACATATTAGTTAGTATTAAGTCTATAATTTTACCTTTACTATTTATTTTGTTATTATGTGGGTTGAGGTCATTAAGGGAGATAAAATCGCACAAAGCTGACCTGAAGCTTCAACGGGGGCGTATGCGTCCATGGACCAAGTAATGTTACTTAGGTTGAAGACATCTATTATAAGTGTGTGATTGCTTGACTCCATGGCCTTTTGGGCTTTTGTGGAAAACAGCTCCAAGATTTCAGTTTTAAGTGGTGGGGGTAGATACACTGCGCAAATATTTAATCGTTCAACAGCACCATTTTTGTTTTTTACTTCGATATTGACCCACATGTATTCATGAGAACTTTCATATTGTGGCAACCTTTTGCACTTTTATGTATTTTAAAACCGCGATAAGGACAACGCCACCTATTTTTCGTGTATTATAGTAACTAGTTTCGCGGTCACGTCGAAATACGTCGTAACTATTATCGAAAAGTTCAGAGTCGTAAACATCACTGCTGAGTCAAGTTTCTGAGAGCACTACTACCTCGTAATTAAATGTACATATATTATGAAGGAAATTGTGCGTTTTCTTTCGCAGACCAAGCACGTTTTGGTAATAGAATTGAAGGTTAAGCATTGGAACGAGATTAAGTTAATTGTAGCGTGCAATTATATGAGATATTATAAACTACTAACAAGTGGGAACCAAATTACAAATTTAGGTAATAGATTTTAACATTTCTATGTTATTAACAACTACACTTGGGCATGTTTCGTTTTTTCTTATAAAAATCCTTCCGTTGCGAATTTTTACGAACCTAATTCTTTGGCATGAATTCTCGAAGCTGCGTGTATAGCTTTGTTAGCGGCGGAGAGATGTTCCATTACGTATATTGGTTGCGGTTTTTCGGTGGCGATACCAAGGTGACTTGAGTTCAATTTATCATTATGATTACTTTTGTTAAATTTTAATGTCGAGGCTAAGCAACCGTCACGAATGCGAGGGCTTCCAAATTTTACAACAATTGAGCGTGGTCGTTTACTATCTGTATCTTTTTTTGCTACTCTGGAACAGTACAAAATATCAGTTTCCTTAATATCGTAATTTAATACTTTACCCAGTTGTAGAACGGTACGGTAATCGGTTTTCGGAAACATTCTGTAGCTCAATATTGCACGAACTTGAATGCTGTTCCATAATGCTTATTCGCTTGATTAGATCTGTGAGCGACGCCTGCAAATTACTATTATTTTTTTCCAGTTTTTGATTTTTTATGGTTTTCTCTTCTAATGATTATTTCATGGTTTCATACTATTCACTTATAAAGTCATTGATTGCTGGAAGCTAGAAATGAGATCGTTCATTTTTACTAATTGATCTGCCTCCTCAACGGCATTTTTAATTTCATGTCTTATTAATTCAGTGATATCGCTTCTAGAAAGGTTTATACTAGCCTCGTTTATTGATGATTCTTGAGATTGACTTAAAGAACCACACTTGTTACTTACTGTTATATTCAGACTGCTTAGTGAACGTTGTGATTATGTGCTTTCAAAAAGAGGGCGCAAGGGTGTGTTAGAATACCTTTGGATATTTTGTTAATGCAGTATAAGTCTGGACATTCCCAAGTGATTCTCTGCTCCGCACTCATATTGGCACAAAGTAGATCATAATTGTTGTGACATTTAGAACATTCTAAGCAATCTTTAGTCTTTATAATGTTCAAGCAGCCAGCGCAATTTCTTGTAGACATCGTTTTAAACTTGTAAATAATCGTTATTAATTCTGATAGGAAGCACTATTAAGCGCTTGCAGAAAAAGTAATACAAGTACTTATGTTTGGACGATGACTGCTGGAGAAAGCGGTAAGCTAGATAAGTGTAGCGATGCGTCGGAAGCAACGTCGCGGCAAAAAGGTCTTAAGCGCCGTGTATTTCGCGTTGCTTACGCGTTATAACTACATGCACCTTAAATTAGATTTTTAAGAAACGATTCACTGAATTTTTTGAATTGTTATTCTGTTTTTTGTTCAAAACACTTTTATTATTCACTTTTGCATCGTATTTTTTATCACAAATGATTTATTTAGTAAGTATCAATAATGTTATCGTAAAATAATTTCTTAAATAACACTAAATACAGCTGTATACAGATTTAATTTTATGGAGTACCACAAAACACTTACTATACATTATCTAAAAAATGTATTTGCAAAAATATGATTGGACAACTTCCAATCATATTTTGGCAAAATAAGGAATCCTTATAAATAAATACCAGGAATCTTTTGTGCTTACATTATTTCATATTTTTTTATCATATCAATATAATGTCAAAAGGACAATGACACTTTGATCTTTATAACTATATTGGTCCGTCTCAGACGAGTAAAAGTCATAAAAACCAGTCTCCCTTCCCTGGCCCAGAGGAACATGGAACCTTACACTGGCTTACTTAGCTTCCTAGCGGAACACAACAATACTAGAAATTGCTGTTTGGCAAGCCAAGGCCAAGGTCAGACCAAGTGTGTGCTGTATTAGGCGCACTCTTAACTTCGGTAATCCGACATGAACCGATGAGAATCAAATACACTTATGGAATTTTTATTTGGGATAAACATAACACATTGTATCAACATTATAACCATTTCAAGGTTTTTTCATTGGTTTGATTTACTCAAATTGAATTTGATTATGGTATATAATAATAATCACTTTTAATAGATATGTACGCACGCACACATGCACAGCGGTGGCACTCGTTAAGAAACCCATAAACTGAAAGCTTATAACATAAATTAAATATTGGCCCTATTTTTTTTCGTTAATTTTAATAAGTCAAAATATTGTAAATTACCGATTTATTTAAAAATTTACTCCATAAAATAAATACATGTTTTAAGCATTGCAGCGGGTCCAAGCTCACTTCGGTAGTAGCATCTTCCTATAGCTAAAATTAAAAGATACATTTTCGATATATTAAATATATCGAATATAAATGAATCGACTGTTCGGAACTTATTTATAACAACATAACTAGGTGGTAGGGCTTTGTGTAAGGTCTGGGTACCAGATATCCTATCGCTAAACAGCAATTCTTAGTATTGTTGCGTTCCGGTCTGAAGGATAAGTGAGTCAGCGTAACTACAAGTACAAGGGATATGACATCTTCGTTCCCACGGTTAGTGGCGCATTGGCGATGTAAGGAATAGTTAATATTTCCATGGTATATGGGCGGTTACTTAACATCAAGTGGCCCGTTTGGCCGTCCGCCTACCTATAACATTAAAAAATATATAATTTTAATTGCCCACTTTTGCCGCTATCTATATATCCGTGTGCGCTTTGTCTTCGCAGAATGCATTTGATCTATATATAAATAGACTGAAAAGTAAAACAAAGTTTTCACATTACCATTATTAAATAAGTTTTGTTCATACAACTGAACTTCTAAAAGTATGTGTCGTATTGTATTAGATGTCTGCGTTTTTGGACCCCATCGCAATGGATTTCTATGAAATAATATATCCGCACTTTGATTATTTGCTGATAAGAAATTATGTAGAATTTTGAATAAAATTAGTTCATTAATAAAATAAAAAAGAGGTTTGTTACAATGCGCTTATCTCTGGAATCGGAATCTAATAATCGGATTCGAAAAGTTTATTTTTGCATTTTATAACCCAAACTTTCGACTTAACTTTATTTATTTATTTTTGGGAAACTTACATGATATAGTACCCAAACATTTGATAACGAAGTCTTACAAAAGCTAACAAAGTTTCCACTTTCACATTGAAACATGGAGTGAACTTAACAAGAATAGGTTATTTTACAAGTAATTAAAGTATATATTACTCAAACCTTTTTGCTCCCTAGCTCTCATAGTCCGATGGGACGGCAAACCAGTACGACCGGAAAGAGTTCAGGCGCAGGACCAACGGATTTACGTGCTTTGAGAGGCTCAGAAGTGTTCACTACCAACTTCCAGACTCCGGACTGCTTTTGAGAAAAACTTTTTATTGGCTCGACCTGGGATTTGAACCCAGTACCTAAGGGTCTGCGGCCTTACTCGGCGGCCTTTTATCTAGCCATTAGACCAACGAGGCAGTCAATAATCAGTATATAATGTGTTGATCACATGTCGTCTGCCTCGTTGGTCTATTTATTATATCTTTTAAGACTGCAGATCCTAAGTTCAAATCACAGAACAAAAAAGAATATTGAGTATTTCGATACAGAAATTCTTGAAAGCTCGGAGCTCGGAGTTTGGACGTTAGCTGAGTTCACACACCCGTGGCTCGGACAACACGGATTGCTATTGGTCCTTTGCCTAAACCATCTTCGATTGATAGTAAAATCTTTTAGGAATAGAGAGTGTATCTGCTTTTGCGAAAACACTTGTGCAATAAAGTATCTTCTGCTTAGCTAATCTCCGATGAGAATGGCTGCCGAAATCGGTCAGAAAGACCTTTTTATTTTCCTTTCTACTAATAATATAATTGAGAGCACAATGAAAAAAATCGTATGTATTTTAATAATCCATATTTCGTAATTACTATTCCGTCTATAACTATTTATAAAATACTACCCTGACCATCTGATTATTATCAGCACATTCTTAATTATAGCACAAATTTTAGGAAAAGTTGTCATTTAGTATTTAGCATTAACAAAGGATTTTAAAATGTTGTATTTGAAGAGGGATTTACACCTTAATCTTCACACGATCATTCTGTTGATCTTTCATTATTTTCAGCTCCTAAAATAAATACAGATCTTTATATAACAATACAACATGAACTAGTTTACTTTCGAAAATAACAAATGTAATGTACATTTAGTTGTACACTATCATCGCATGGTGACATTTCAAAAAGATTAAAAATAAACAAATGTTTTAAGCCAATTACCTAGATTAACAAATTAACAAGTTATATTTAAAAAATACTTATAAATATCTGGAAAGTTGAAGAACAAGCTAAGGTCACATATAACAAAAATATATATTTTTAAAAACAATAATATTTTATTTTTTGTCTTGAGAGGATGATTTAAGCTTCAACGAGAAAATGGTACTCAAATTATAAGCGTCATTCCATTTGGTTACAATTTCTACAATAATTATTTGTATTGTTCATCGGTAATTAAGCATTACTAAATCTATATACGATACCAAGTCAAAGCGAAAAGGCCTATTGAATTATTTCGGTATTGAGTATTCCGGCATCGAGCCCAGACAAGTACCACTGAATTCCTATGTACTTCATTTGTGCTTAAAATTGGTTTTGCTTATACGCAACAATAATATTACCTATTCTACTCGCGATATGATCAGTGTGCCTAGTGAGTTTTTTTTTTACTTATTCGTTACCGTTGGCGTTAACTACGATTTTTATGGTTTTATGATCATAGCGACTTCCACGGGCAATAATCTTTCTTTCTATTAAAGACTAATAAAATACAATAAAGAAATAATAGTTATTTATACTTATATATAATAAATAAAAACCGCTGAATACATTGTTCATAACATCCCACATGAGATTAAAATACACCATTCAATTTTCATTAAAATTAAGCCAGTGGGAGTCGCTACCGACACAAAAGATTACTTCAAATACATCCTAACCACACGATTCAATATTAATTATAATTAAAGCGCCAAATGATGATAGAATCAATAAATATTTTGTAGCCCGGCACAATATATAATAATTATTAAAGTAGTGAAGCGACAGTCTGTTAATGTCTCACTGCTGGACAGTGTCCTTGCCTTTTGAGAAGTTAGTTGCTTATTCTACCTCGCTACTCGAGTGTGTATTAATACGCACGCAGATCATTGCACACATGCAAACACGATGTTCACAAATTAAGCACATAGAATGTCAGTTCTACTCGCCTGGTAATTGGTAAAGATTCGCTTGTTCTAATCATTTGGACATCTCGGTTATCTTTTTTTTCTCTTATAGTATAGGAAGGCGGACGAGCATATGTGCCACCTGATGGTAAGTAGTCACCGTCAAACGCCCTTAGACATTGACACGGTAAGAAATGTTAACCATCGCTTACATCGCCATTGCGCCACCATCCTTGGACCTAAGATTTTATGTCCCTTGTGCCTGTAATTACACTGGCTCACCCTTCTACCTATTATATTATTCAATTATTACCTTAATGTGATGATTTAAAGTAACAAATAGTAGCGTAAGATCATAACTGTTGCGCTTAATTTCTGGAAAAAATAAATAATTTTACTTGAAGTCAATATTTTAATAATAAAACATCGCTGGTAATAAAATAAGGCCTGTGCCTGAACTCTTTTCGGTCGTGTCGGATTGCCGTGCCATCGGATTATGAGAGTTAGGGAACAGAGTGCACCTGTGTTTTCACACACAATTGTGCACTATAATATGTCCTGCGCAGTAACCCACGATCATCGGTTAAGATTTACGCGTTCTGACCACTAGGCCATCTCGGCTTTTTTATATATTTTGGCTTATTGACAGCCAAACATCTTGCACCTATTCGCAAATAAACAGCTTAGACTTGAAAAAAAGCGTTGAAAGAAATTAAGCGGAATGTCCAGATGCTATCAAATATAACAATTATAGATTTTATAATAATAACAAAATTATACTTTTTATTTGAAATGGCCTGAATGCGATCGTTTCATTCCTAATATGTGCAATCATCTAAAAAGTCATTGGTTTTGTTATAGAGGATACAACAAATAAAAAATAAATAAAAAACTGGATTATTCCTTTACAAGGAAACCGTGTAAAAATATCAAGTGTGTTTGTGGAAATTGAGTTGGTAAATATCCCATAGAGATTAGTCTATTAAAAGGCAACCTAGAAAAAGTTTATAACCAAACATTTGGTATAAAATAATATTTGCACCTTACGATGAAATAACAGCGTAGTAACGTTGTTAAATTATTTTAGAGTAAAATTAGTTTAAAATGCATGTCGATATTATGTTACAGCCAGATAGAAATTTGATATTGAACAGTTAAACGTCGTTAATCAGAACGAACGGATTCATAGGTGGAATATCTATTTAATTTAGCATTAATTACAGACAATTAATTGATGTTAATATCGAAATTTCGTTGACAGTAATTATGGACCAAAGCAGTATATCCTCTTTTGAACTTACTTTACTTGCAAGATCATTGGGGACTAACCACGTTAATGTAACATTGTGGCTTCCAGATCCCAAAACTCAGCCTGTACCATCCCAGTAAATAAATACAAAGTTATGGCTCGATACATACATATGAGGTGCGTAATTTACCCGTCAAATAAGATATTGTGGACTGTGTTAATATAAAAACATACCATTCAAAATGTATTGTAAGTGTAACGCCTATTTGCATGGTAAACACACAATACACTTCACACAATAGTGTGAAGCGTGGAATTCATAATAATAATCATTATTTTTACCCGCCGGATTAAATGACAGGTATTTTGGCGGACTTTTATAAAGTTACTTTATTGGCATAAAAGTGGCGGCATTCTGACTAATGTTATAAATTAAGTTTTCATTGACTTAAATTGTGATTATTTTTTACAATAATATTTGTGATAACAACTTTATAATAATTAAATATATTTAGCACAACAATATACATATATATACACATACACACTCATACACACACACATATATGTCTTGTGACTTTGAAATGAACATTCAAATAAATAATTAAAGCAACTAAAGTTGTGCAAAGTCGTTTTCTTTCTTTATTTGCAACACCTTATATTTTAATGTTTTATTAACATAAAATTTGAATTTATTAATATAAAATATTGAAAATATTAAGGCAAATTTATAATGGTTTAGCTCTAATATATATGTTTAATTTGATAAGCTAAATGAGATATAAATCTTATGTATATTTATTTCATTATTGTTTTACCTATCGTAAGATCTCACTCAACGTCACTGCTCTGAGTGTTGCTTGTATTAAACATTATCGGCCTTCTAATCAACGTTGTTTACTTCATCATTAGTTAACCCTAGAAAGATAACCTTATTATATTTTACAGGAAAGATTCACACAACGTTTCGACGTGTGCACTGCTTGAAGGCATATGTTTAGGATCAGGATTAGGAATTTTTTTACATGTAAATTCCTCTTTAAATTATTCGACTCGGACCTTTCGTTTAGAAGTAAGGACCGGTATGATAACTCAAAAATTAATAAAAATGCCGCGGTGTTCAATGAAAAATTGTTGTGTTTCGGTTTGAAGGGCGAATGATCCAGTGTAACTCTGTGGTTATACTGGCTCATGGTACCCGTGCACAAAGGATATAACAATTTACTTCCCGAGGTTGGTGAGGCATTGGCGATGGAAGGGATGGTTAATATTTTTTTTAAATGCCAATGTCTATGAGTGGTGGTGAACTATAAATTGTAATAAAAAAATAAAATAACGGGGCACCTTTTTCAAAAGATCTGTACTCCTAATGTGGGATGAATGTACGATGAGCCACCACTCACACATAGAAGTCATAACCAGAACCTAATAATAAATAAACGCATGGAAAAATATACATATGCTTTATGCATATATATTATTATAGGCCCTTAGCGCTTTATTAATAATAATGTCCTCCGGACTGATTTCGTCCACGGCGGTCAAACTCAAGAGAGATTAGCCACCTGCGCATATTATAGTGCACAAGTGTGTGCCAAACACAGATGCTCTCTTTAATACTGAACTCTCATAATCCGATAAGACGGCAATGTGACACGACCGATAAGAGATCATGCGCAGGACCACCGGTATTACGTGCTTTCCGAGGCAAAAAAGTGTACACACTACCAACTTCCAGATTCTGGGCTGCTATTGAAAATATTATTTTATCGGCCCCACTGGGCCCCAGGACCTCTGGTTCTGTGGCCTTACTTCTAGCCATTAGACCAACGAGGCAGTTAATTAGCACTTTATTGTCTGTTATTGAATAAAAAATGTTCGGTATAAAATCATTATTTTACGAAGCAGCTAACGGCAGCTATTTAAAAATAAAAATATAAACAATGAATCAAACAACCTTAAAGGCAACGGGAACAAGCCCTAGACTTAGGTTTACCATATATAGGATTTTTGCACCACATAAAGATTTAGTCATCCTTCTGGTTTTTCAAGAACAAAATGAGCAATATTTTAGCTGGACTCCGATAAATAACCATCCGCCATTTCGATGTACTACAGATTAACGTCTTCGAAAATAGCGCACTTACCTGAGCTACAAGTATGTATCCTGTGAGCTCTTGGGTACTGCTGAGTTGGCTGAAGAAATGGCTGCTGTGCCGCGAAGCGCGATCAAGTAAAGAGGTTTTTACGAATTGACATACGTCGATTCGACGTAGGTTATCTTTCTACGATTAAGCAATACTTCTTCTTCTTCTTCCTGCCCTTATTCCACTACGTGGTGTCGGCACGACATGTTTTTTCCTTCCACTTCTCTCTGTCACTCGTCATCTCAGCACTCACAACACGTCATTTCATCCCTCCTCATCACATATACCAAGCTAATCTATTACACTTCAACTTTTCAACTATTGGTGCTACTCTCAGACTTCCTCTGATATACTCGTTTCTAATCTTATCCATTCTAGCTACACCGCACATCCCTCTTAACATTCGCATCTCTGCATATGTATTCTTTTTATATCCTCTTCTTTTGTTGCCCAACCTAATGCCGGTCTTATAAATCTTTCTCTCGTCGCCGGTCTTATAAATCTCGGTTAAGCAATACTACATATGTCTTTTTCTTTCAAATATCAACACAGTAATTTCAGAAAGAGTGTAATCATTATTTTAATAAACAGCCGCTAAGCAACATAAGTAAGGCCATACATCGTTACGTACTCTAGTTACCATGCACATACACAATGACAGCTATAATATAAACGAATATATTGCTGCAGGAAGACTTTGTGGAGTCGGAAACTTCGGTGTGAAAAGTTAAGCTTTAATTCTTGTTTTTATGTAATGATTGGCGGCTATAGTATCGGAAATATGGTTATAGGTATTATTATCGCGGAAATACAATTGGTGTAAGTACATTGTTACGCAAGTATTAAGCTCCAAGCATATACACAGAACGGGTAGTTCATTTTTACAGAATCAAAATAGTTTTAATATTTGTAGCATTGTCGTAAAGTATTCCCTAAGACATATTTTAATGATAGGAAAATAACCAAAATATAATAATCAAGTAATATCAATAACAAAAAGTGATAAGTAAAAAACGTTCATTACTTTTAATAATTTTTCATACACTCGTAGTGTAGGCATTTTTGGCCCGTGTTGCCTTTTTCGACCCGTTAAAAATTTAAAATCAGATGTTGCCACTGCCGACCTATTTTGAGATAAAATAAATTTATAATCCATATATGTGATAATTATTAAAATTGTTGTGTATAAAAGTTTTTTTATAGTATAAATTCTGATGAAGTTGGTTTATCATAATCAGTACAATTGAAACATGTATATATTATGTACGTCGATAAATACACGCTCACGCACACGCACGAGATCGGTGTAAAAATACAGAAGCCCATCCCTTTAAGTAAAATCTTACAACGAGTAGATACATGAGTTGTAAAATTTTGAACTCATATTATAAAACGTTCTTAAATTTTCTAGATGGAAACCGTAATGGGGATGATGGTATGGATATTGATGGTATATATGTATCTTAATTTATATAATCGCCTATTGATATTGATATAACGTAATAACAACTTAAATTTTATTTATTAATTTGTTTCAATACTCAAGACCTTATTTTTTCACAAAATTTCACTTAATTATATGTAAATAAACTCGAATTCGTCATTGTATAGTTAAAGAAACATATAATAAACGACATATTATTGTAATTTGTAACAAATAACATTATAGCCAATGAAATGCGACGAAATCAATTTGTTGAGACGTAGTATGGGATCTGTAGCAAATAACCATAAGTCTTGATCCTTAAACACGCATAACGTCCCGTTCTCTGGTAAAATATCAAGAATATTGCACATTTTAAACGCGAAGGCGGCGTATTAGTATTATATTACAGCATCAAAATGAAAACCTTTAAGTTCTAAATATTTTTATAATTATTTTTGTGTTTATAAATATTTTTTTATATTTTATTTTAAAACACATGCTAATAAATTTAATAATTAAATATCCCATAACGTCTACGTATTTTAATGATTATTTTAACTTAAAAATATTTGACAAATAATTTTAAATAATAAAACTTACTTGCAATCAAAACAGTTGTAAGCAGAAAAAAGAACATGGTTCCAAAAAATGTTTAAATATCCCGTAAATTTAAGCAATGAATTATTATATCGGTATATTTATCACTGAAACTTTGTCTTCATGAACTTGAAAGTCCAGCTCAAAACTTCAAAACGCTCGATTTCAAGCGAAACCTGTTTAACGTCCACCCTAGAGTAGATCTCTCGCTTAACTAACGGGAGCCGAAGCGACCTAGCCGGGATTGTTCTTGTAACTTATGCATTAGTGACATAACTGAGTTACACATACTCACTATGAATTATTTCATTAATCGTTTAACGATAGCGCAATTTAGTGTTGTCTTATTAAGTGATTTAATTAAAAAATTTTAAATGTAAGTACCGTACTATGTATGCTGATATTATTAAAATGAAAGTAACTTTGTGCTTTCACGGGTTGTCACCGAAAATTTAGTATGAAACATTCTTGAACCATGACGTGAGGCCCCACCTCACGCATCCACGGCCCCAGGGTTACATCCTATCTTTTAAGCCCCGGGCGTCTCCGAAACAATTGCTCACAAGGAGAGATAAGCGTCCGATTTCACACAGGTATTCTTCAAACTGTTACCGGTCATTTCCTGCGTAAGTCAAGCTTCAAAGGCTGTCAGGCTATCATCGTTCTACTTTTAAGCTTATGACAAGGCGACATGTGGCAAAGTACATACGCGGATAGGCCGTTTATACATATAATGTTGTGAAAATATCTCAGAGTAACATTAATTTACCTACTAGACACCCATACTGCTTTCGAACGTTTAAAATAAATATTTCAATCTCTAATATTTTATATTTAAATGTAAATTTTTATTAAAGGGAATGGCTTGAAATTAGAAATGTTTATTTTGGTGAAGTTTAACGGTGTAACATATTAATTGAATTAAATTAATAGCTTGGTTTTGTTTCAAAATAAAAATAGCTACTGAGTATTGAAGTTAAGACAATATATGTATCTTATAGTGGACATATCTTCCTTCCACCAACCCGCATTGGAGCAGCGTGGTGGAATAAGCTCTAAACCTTCTCCTCAAAAAGGGAGAGGAGGCCTTTAGCCCAACAGTGGGACATTCACAGGCTGTTACGGATACGGATACAAAAAATAAAATTCTTACACTTTATAATGATAGTATAGACAATGAATACGCGCGAGTGAAGCCGCGGACAACAGCTAGTAATCAATAAAATATTATTAATCGAAAATGTTATAATAATTTGACCGCATAACGTTGCAATAGTATGTTTTCTGCTAATATTTGCACGTTGATCCGCTTGGCGTCCGCGAACGCACGTTGAGTTTATTGTTCTTGATTACAATAGTGTAATTGATTTTACACTTCTCGACATTTCTATTCAATTTTGTTCTCTCATTTTATAGTTGCTTTTCTCATACTAAAATTATCATGACTCATGTTGTCATGAAAAATTTCGGCTATGGCGGTCTTAATAGAGAGGCAAACTATGCAGGAGATATTACAGAGCAAGTGTGTGCGCAAACCAGTCACTTCCTCTTACTCTTATATTTCGATTGGGGCAATTCAACATGATCGGAAAGAGTTCAGTGTAATCTGACGAACGGAGTAAAAGATTTCTTAATCGTTGCTACTTAGAATTTCCTCAAAGAAAGACCAGTAGTGAATCTGCCTATAGGCCGAGTAGACCCAGTCCAAGAGTGACATATTTTAGAGGGCTTGCTGTTTTTTTTTGGGGTGGCGTCCACTTCTAACCTACACATCAATGGTTAAAAATACCACAGCTCCACGGTAAAAAATGGAGATTTCCATTATGCCTATGATTCTTAAAGTCTCCCATTAGATTGACCCATTTATTTGCCCGACCGAGGATTTAAGCCTTGGAATCGCATTAGGCGGTAAAATTATGCAAACAACTGAACAAACCTGCACATTCCGGTCACATTCGGATACTAACCGGAAAATGTTCCAAATCTTAATACATTTTACCACAATACGATTCTGTGTCTATCATAGATTATTCCTGGATTTTCTTCAAATCATAATAAAAAGAATTCGAAAAGTTTTAGATACACTCATAACATCACTTAAATAATAATAAATGCAAAATATAAATATGTTCCGTAAATTTAATTTTAACGATAAATTTACTACTATACAGATAAATAGCTTACACTATACAAGATTAATAGTGCGAACCGGCAATTTATCGTTACTGAATATACTTTAAATTACGCACTGAATTGTATGGCATGCTTTCACAAAATGGATACGTATTCATATTTCACATTTGTACCTCAAGGATGCATTGATGCTTGTATACGAGAACACGAAATTCACGCTTGTTACGTCAATGGAGTAAATTTAAAGCGGCAGAAATTGTGAAGCGCAACGACCTTTTAGAAATTATGTTATATTATTTAATTTAGCCGAGTTAATAACCTTGTTATTAGAAGGTCAGCTTAAATAGTAATATAAGATTTCTTACTAAATATTATAAATGCGAAAATGAGGTTGTTTATTTCTTTGTTTTTTACGCTTTCACGTCTTAATAAATAAACAGATCAACATGAAATTTTTTATTCATGTTGTCAGCGGTACAGAAAAAGATCCATAGCTATCAACTCCACCCCTCACACGCATTCAGTGCCGCGGGCGGTAACTAGTACTTACTAATTTTCATTAGATCATTGATGTCTTGCAAAACTCATTTTATGTATAGTGAAACACTAATGTTTCTTTTAGCTTTTGAAGTAAATCTGATGTAACGACAAATATTACGTCACGGAGTTTTTTGGTGCAATCCTAATAATCGAATCGAAAAAATGAAGCATACGCTTTTGCAATATTAAATTAAAAAAAAAGTATTTTTCAAGCTATGTTCTCATGCGACAAGGGCCAAAATATCAAAGCATGATATATTCGTAGTTTAGATTTCTAATCAACTTCATGAAATCAGAACTAGACAGTTCATTTTCGTGAAAAGCTGGCTGTTGCGTCATATGTGTAAAATTGGAAATTCGACCTTAATTTAGATTAGGCCGAATTTCCGGTGCTGTAAAACTGTACATTTTTCGGTGTTGCAGTTAATCGTCTTTCATATTTTTAAATATAATAATACAAACATATTGTGTTATACATATTTTAAAGAAAAATCAATTTTAAACTTTCCTTGGTGATGTTTGTATAACAAGAGCGTTATATAGGTTGAGGGAGGTAGACGTGATATTTTCACAATATACTCGCTGACATTTTGTCACGTTTCCCTTACCTTATTCACAGTTTCTCTTTTTAAGCCATAAATTATTTAAACTTTCTGTAATATTAGATAACACGCAGTTCACACATCCTTTACTTGGATTAAACCCATAATCATATGTAAATAAAAAAAAAAAATAAGTCATGTTCAAATCATAGACCTGGAATGGTCGCAAGTATGAAAGCAGCATTTCCCCTTTGAACCGCAATTCCGATTCTCTCGGCGAAAAATGAACCAGCCCTCCCGTCACCATTGGAGGCAATAAGGCGTTATATTTTTAATAAAACTGTTTACATTATTAAGCAATAATATATCTGACCTCGAATTTATCTTAACATAAATGAAACACAAAATACAAATTGAAGTAAATTACTCACTAATTAGTTAATATAAAAACAAAAAACCATTAAGACAAAATAAACACTTTTCACAAATTACAAGTTGCGTCAATAACCTTACTGATTTTCAATAAGTTACAACAGATTAGCGCGATTTTGTTTGTTTAGTATCTGTCCAGTTTTATAATATAGGAAGGCGGACAATTGGACCACCCAAAGACAAGTGGTTAAAACCATGCGTAGACATTGGCGATGTAAAAAATATAAAGCACTCCTTACGTCGCGTAATGCGTTACCAATCTTAGGAACTTAGTTATCCTCGTGCCTGTAGTGACACTGACTCACTTACCCTTCGAACCGGAACATAACAATACTTTTTCCTGTTTAGCGGTAAAATATCTGATGAATGGGTACCCAGACGGGCTTGCAGAAGGCCATACCACTAAGACACTTAAATCTAGAAAACATATGCATATATACACACATACTACAGCAAGTGTCCTGATTGTCGTAGTCTTACACGAATGGCTTAGCTCTCATTGGCCAAGTTTCTTAAGTGAAACGTGCGGTAAGTAACATTCGTTCCAAAATGAATAAATTTGCTTATAAATCGAATCAATTTTAAAGGAAACAAAATATTCGAAGTACAAAAATGTATTTTTTTTTAATAACACACTGGTATGGTCTTATAAGGTTGTATCACGGTACAACGTTTTCTTTACTTTGGCCACAGTCCAGTTGTCAGCAGACCGTTTCCTATTTCACCAGTCACTGAACTACAGTTGAAATATGTCGGCGTGAACATACATGGCCACAATAACTTGTAACATGACTATGAACTTTCCAAGTAAATTCACATTTGTTCTAATATATATAGACTTTTTTGTTTATAATACAAATACTATTTATCCGTATTTGGTATCACTTAATTAATATATTTTAGTTCGCCTAGTTTGTTAAGATTTTTAATGGGGCACTTTGATGATCTCATTCAATTTTTAATATTGAAAAATATTTGGAATCGATCAATAAAATTTTCAATATACCAGACTTTTTATGTTTCATTTTTAATTAAGATCTGTTCAGACGATTCCAATCGCTTACAAATCGTAAGCAGTTCAACGACTCGTGTGAATACAGATTAATCATTAATTTCTCGAACGTGCTGGTTCGGATTGGAATATCTGGAATATTCCAGAATTGCATCCGATACATACAAGTTCACGAGCACGAGATAAAACATAAATGATGATATGAAAACACAATTGTGTTTGTGCAGATTTGAACTTGCGATCCACGTGGTCCATCTACTGGCCTACCCTAATTGACTTATAATTCAATTCAATAAATTTACGATAAACTATTTGAAAACACGAATATCAAATTAATAGTAACCATTAGTAAATTAATAGTACCGTTGCCTTAAAACAACATAATCTTTCTTTGTCCTAATCATTAACCAAAAATCGTTTGTAATCAGTCTTATTAAGATCACGTTGTTAGACACAGCCGTAAAGTTCATTCCCTCGTATTAAGGGATATTGAAAAACAATATGTAACAAACAATACATAAAATGTATGCGTGAATATTGAATTAGAGCTTCTTTATGTTAATACAAGGCGAATGATATTAATTTTGAGTTGATATCATAATATATTCAAGAACATATGTGTACGTATTTCCGTTTTTATTTTTTTATATTTTAGTGTGATTCAGACTGAGATAAATAGGGTTATTCGTTTTTGTATGGGAACGCACTTTTAAAAATTATAGAATTTATTTTTATATTATTATATGAATTTAATATAACTGACGAATATGTGTCGTGGTCTCCGTGGTATTCATGATAAACAGAAAGATGCGTTACCACCAGTAATGAGGATTAAAGCGAGAGAAAGTGAAAATCACAGCTATGCCTAAAGTAAGTAAATAAATTATGCAATAATATTGCGGTATGCTTGTTCTATTAATCGCGACGAAAATAATTGACGCGTTCTTCTTCTTAGTCGATACGCTCTTGGCAGAGCGTTCGTGGTCGTCATGAAGTGGCTGAATAACCATCACTCTTCAGGGTGTTATACCAACTCTCCCTGTCAGCTGTCATTCGAGTACAACTATGTAATGGTCCGCCCGCCGCAGATGTAATTTGGTCAATGCATCGCATAGGCGCCCGACCGCAAGGTCTGATGATTCAACTCTGAATTGACTTGAATGATAAGGCACTCTATGGAGTCAACGTTTCTACTTGAGACATGGCCGAAGAATAATAAACGCTACGCGTTAGCAAACTATATTATTTGTAATCTATAAAAGTATATGTTTTATTAATAACAATGCCCTTTTAAAATTCCATATGTTATTTAAATACCATTTATTCAACAAGGTCTAGTTTTGCTTACAAATGTCTAATTACATTAGAATGTCACTAACGACATATATGATAACGTATCAAGCTCTCTCTAGTTGAGAGAGTGCTACGTGAGAAGTGCTAGACTCATACCACGTTATCTAATATAGTAGTAGAATTCTATAGTATTTCGTGCTTGGGCTATAGGATAGCACTGTTGTAGTATAAAATCACTCGTACTGGCATAATTAGTTTATTACCAACTATTATAAAGGGGGATCCAAATTTCACTCAAATTAGTGTCGATAACAACATAAATACTTTTTCGAAAGCTGTTTACGTACGATGGTTTAATTCTAATGTATCAGTACCCGTAGATCTTAAGCCGCAGAAGAAATCCTTCAAAAAGCAATTGAAATTGATTTGAGTTTTTAAAACAATTTACAGGATTTTGGACTTGCATGAAAAACAGGGATCGAATAAAAACATTCAAATTAAATTTTACAAAATTATTGCTTCTATAATGATTATACTCTCACACAATTTTTTCTTTGATAAAACCTTCTTTATTATAGCAGACGTGTACCGGATTTTCTTCAGATCCAAAAAGTTTATAAGAACTCCGGCAGTATTTAAGTAGACGGGCTTACGCGTTTTGCTAAGTCGCTTATTAAAATCATATTTTAATAAAACCAGAGAAAAAAGTTGCTAGGGAATTTACTCAAAATTTGTAATTATAATTATGGAAATATTAAAGACACGAGTATATCCGGCTAATTTTGTACTGCTGAGTAAAGTTTTTTGTGACGAGTTTTTATGCATACAATTTGGAGTGTAATATCGGAGAGCGGATATTTATGGTGACACCTATGTGCTCTTGTTATTTACGTAACGTTTACGGTAACCTATTTGCATTTTTGAAGTTCCTACCAAAAAATTGTAACTGCAATCATTTTTATTAATTTATTTTCACTAAAATGCAATGAATACATTCATTACTTCAAACCATCAAGCTGTTTCACGGACCGTGAGCGTTATGGAGTAAAGATGGTAGTGACATACGGATAGATGAGAGGTATACCATGACATGCATATTAAAAATTACTGCAATTGCAATTATTGTCATACTTGAAATATGATAATCAAAAAAATAAACTTATTTAACATTTCTGCGTCTAGTATTGGCCTTCTAAGCGAGTATCAAAATCACACTCATTGAATTGTTTTTCACCGAAATCACCTTACGCAGCTTCGATTTTAGGGTGATGATGACCGGACCCTTACCAAAGGTTATATTTATTGATTCGTTGATCAAAATCTTTTTCACATTTTCATACATTAAATCTATGTATTGATATATCCATAACTGTAAATCAGTTAGTTTTATTTTATTTACCCGGCTATTTAACTCAAGGGATGTGTTCTTGTGAATTTTGTAGTGCTTAATTTGTTTCATATTACAATTCATCTTTTGCTCGGCGGCTCGGAAAATATTTTACGAAATGACAAATTGTCCGATAAATATTTCGTCAAGTGAATTATTTATAGAATCAGACGTTTTAAGCCGATGAATTTATGATTCATAATTTTACCAAACGTTCTTTGTGAAATGGTAATAATATTTTTTATGTAAGTATTGGCCAACGTATAAAAAAATGGAATAGGCAGTCCTAACTCTTATCACAAATTGTAAGAAAGCGGTCACTTTTAAGATACCTTAAGACATATAAGTAATAAGAAAGAAAGAAATAACTGTATTAATGAATACATTTTAACAAAATATTTACAAATACAAAAATATTACAAGCTACTCATATTAATTAAAAAAGCCAGAAAACGATTATGCCATTAATAGTAACAGATCATAACCATAGAAAATATTAACTATTTCTTTTATTGTCATGCCTTGTATTGTGCGCCGAATCATGTAAGCATGTATAATATTACTTTTCAACTACCTTTATTTCTAATCAAGAATAATTCTACTCTAAGTGACGGTCAATTATTATCATTGCAGTCGCTTCATTCTAAGCCATTAAATTTAAAAAACTATTATATTGGTACACAAAAAAGATGTGTTAGTATTCTTACGATGTAATTTTTTATACACAAATTATAAGATATTATGCCATTAATATAAATATATAATATTCACTAATAGTAATGTAACAATAGACATACACATATATAAAAAAGCCTAGATCCTACTAAATATATATTAGTATAGTGCATAAATATACATATGTGGGAGAGTAAAGGGTAAATCCTAAACCAATAAGAAACTATCAAACATTTTACCACAAGTGATCCAATGCGGGTAAAATGGTATGCGTAGCAAAATTTATTTGTTGTTCTTTTACAAGTTAAACGACACGACTTTGCAGGATTACTTTGCAGGACATTAATATGCAATGAACAAATTATCCTATAGTATATGGATTATTTATTTACTAGAATTAGTACCATACTATAAAATATTTTCTATACCATACACCTACACAGTCGCCAGACCATTTCCTCTCTCCTAAGGTTGCTTGGAAGAGATGGCTCTTTAACAATGAGGCTGCCTTTTGTTATTTTATTTTGTTTTAGTGTAACTATTTAATCCTGCTGTGCAATAAAGTATCATATTGTTATTATTGACACACACATTGCACGTTGGCGTGGTTTTTGGAAGGTTTTGGGTTCGATTCCTACCCAGGACAGACATTTGTGTGCATGTCTCTTTGTTCTAAGTCTGGGTGTAATTATCTACATAAGTATGTATTTACAAAAGAAAAGTAGTATATGTAGTATATCAGTTGTCTGGTTTCAATAGTTCAAGCTCTGCTAAGCTAGGGACCAGATGGCCGTGTGTGAATAATGTCCCAGGATATTATTATTATTATTGTTAATTTCATATACCCATCGGATTTTGAGAGCGAGAGAATAGATATGCATATATGTTTGCGCATACTTGAGTACTATATTGTGATAAGAATTTTTGTATATGTCATAACTGTTTGTCTTTCTAAGATTAAATAAATAAACAGCTCGATGGAATGAGCTCCAAACCTCCTTCTTAAAAGATTTGCCCAGCAGCAACCTTTTGCGGACTTCACTTACCCAATAATAAATGTAATATTATCAGCTCCCTTTTCTAGATAAAATCGTCGTAAAAAGGAAAAAATAGAAGCGCAAAGTGAAGGCACTAATGTCTCTGTTTCACAGTCAATAAAACTAGCTAGACGCTATCTAAGCGTGACATTTGTCGTTCCCAGCGCTGTCTATACACACGACTATATGGCAAAATCGTATCGTGGCTGCGGTATATGAAATATTTGAAAGTATTATTCTGAAACAAAATCTTCATTTATTTATTATAAAAAAAAGCTTTTGAAAATATCTTCTGCGTGTATCTTTTCCGTTCTTCCATCACGTGGATTTTTTTTATAGAATAGGAAGGCGGACGAACATATGAAAACATGACGGCAATTAGACATTGGCACTGTAAGAAATGTTAACCATCGCTTACATCGCCAATGCGCCATCAACCTTGTGCCTGTAATTACACTGGCTCACTCACCCTTCAAACCGAAATACAACAATAGTAAAAAAGTACTTGGTGTATTGCTTTTTTGGGGTAGAATATCTAATGAGTGGGTATTCCCAGACGAGCTTGCACAAATGACGGTATCGCGGAAGTTTGATTAATATAATATTCTGTTTTATTCAAATATTTTCAAAGGGTATGTACAATTAGGATTCAGGAGATTTAAAATTATATTTAATTTGACAATCCTCTTTTTTATACTAAGCAATGTTAAACGAGCAAACCAGTCTCTTATTTGCAACATACAGAAACTCACGAATTTTCACCGCCTCGATAAAAACTATAAGCTCGATTTTTGAATTAAATTATAGCACTGAATGTTAAATTGCAAAGATTCAGATTTAATTGAGAAAAATTAGTTCAAGTAAAGTTGGATATTCTTAATAAATAAATAAACAAAAGTCGGAAGCGTAGCTCCACATTTATTACACTATACAAATATATTATATGTTTCTTCTATCACGGAACTGCAGTCCTATTCTTTAAAAGCTGACTTCAGTGCGGTGTGTATCCTATATATATATATATATATATATAAAGTAAATGACGGTTGTCACATTTGACGGCCGTTTACAGCGGTGGATTTGGATTTTTTTCACACTGAATAATTGTACATTGTTCTTAGATATTTTTGCTAAAATTATATGTTATCAATACATTTACTTTATTATTATAACTCCAACAGTAACTTAATGACCTTCGACGTTCCAATATTTTGGCCACGCCCAATTATTATTTTAGCCGAATTAACTTGTAGCTGGCGAGTCTAACCAATTTCTATGTAGAATTTAACAAATAATAACGTTAATTTTCATTGATATGCTTGACGTTATAATAATAGATAATATTTTTTTTTGTAAGTTTCTCACGAATATGTGAAAATTTTCAATATTGCTTTTTAATTTTTATCACACGCTATTGTTAAAATTTGATTGTATTTATTATATTAACTTACATTATTAAATGTCGAAAATAAAAAGAACAAACTAGAAGAAGAAAAAACGAGAAATGTGTTTTTAACATTAATAATAATAATAATAATATCCTGGGACATTATTCACACACGGCCATCAGATCCCAAACTAAGCAGAGCTTGTACTACGGAAACCTGTCAATTGATATACTACATATACTACTTTTCTTTTGTAAATACATAATTATATAGATAAATACACATAGACTAAGGACAAACAAACATGTTCGTGCACACAAATGGCTGTCCCGGGTGGGAATCGAACCCACAACCATCGGCGTTAAAGGCAAGTATCTACCAACCACGCCAACCGGCTCGTCACATTAGAGTAATATTAGAGATACGATCATGATCAACATACATTTTTTCGATATATATTTTGTCTCTCAAGATAGAAAAGCCTATTAGGTAGGTAGGAAATTAATATATTTGCTTCAGTTGATCCGACGTTGAAGTCAGACGCAAATCGAATATGTGTTTCCAGGTAAAGAAAACCTAGCATATTCTGTAATGCTCTTTATCGTTTCATACAGTAAAAATAACTCTGATTTGCAGAAAGAATGCTCACCTTCTTAGCGCCGTTGGTATGTAGAATAAGCATTATCTGAAAAGAAGCAACGACTGCAAAAAAAAAAAAAACATTTAGCTTTTAACAAAAGAATTATTATTGTTGTTTTTAGTAGGGTTAAATTTTTACTTTGTACAATACCTAATTAATTATAAAATATATGATTTTGTACGGATAAGTCGGGTTCAAATTGAATTTAAAATATTGTATGTATAACAACATTATATTTTCAAGGGTTGTGTTTACTCAAAATATGAAATAATATTTTCAAAGGCAGCATGTTAAGGACGAGCGGCAAAATCTGAAAGTTTGTTTGCTTTAGGCGCTTTCTCAATAAAAATATATAAATCAAGAACTGTTATCTAATGAATTGTAACCAGTATAGCAGAGCTATTTGCAAATAAGTAATTAGCAAGCAAGGGCAGCAATTACGCTTGTAGCAATCTAGGAGAAAAAAGAGAGGAAGGCCAGATTAGCGAAGAATAGTGCGCACTTATAACAATTAATACATTAAAATAGCCATTCGCAGTATTCACTCGAAGCTAATAAAAACAAATTGAAGATATTCTTAGAATTTTTAATTAACTTGTATTTAATATAAGCCTTCACTGGCTAAGGCTTATATTAACCTCAAAGGAGAGGAGGCCTGAGCCCAGCAGTGGGACATTAACAGGCTGCTACTAATATAAGCCTTAAATATAAGTACCTATATTATAAAGGTGAAAGTGAGTTTGTTCGTCAGTATGATTTTTTATTTGTTACACTTTTACGTTTTAATTACTGAACCAATCATTATGACGTTTTGCATGCACGTTGTTATTACAGCCCAGGCCTTTTTCACAATCGAGTGAAACCTCGGGCATAAACTGGTAATATATAACAACGAAGTATATAATATACGACACACACAAGGAAATAGAGATCAGTGGCAGAGAGTAATGCTATTTGCCATCGTGGCAAACAACGTCTTACCTTCTTACTGGTGGTAGAGCTTTGTGCAAGCTCGTCTGGGTAGGTACCACCCACTCATCAGATATTCTACCCCAAAACAGTAGTACTAATTATTGTTGTGTTCCAGTTTGAAAGTTGAGTGAGCCTGTGTAATTACATAACATCTTAGTTCCCGAGGTTGGTGGTGCATTCGTGATGTAAGCGATGTAGAGCGACATTTTTTACAATGCCAATGTCTATAAGCGTTGGAGACCACTTACCAAGTGGCCCAAATGCTCGTCCACCTACCTTCATATTTCATAAAACAAAACCTCAAAGACGCACTAATAAATATTTCAAATTAATATACTTCAAGCAGGCTCACTCATTTTTGAGTCATAATAATACAAATAATAGGTTAATTTTAAAAGAAGCAAAAAAGCAAGATGCTCAGTAGTAACTTTTTTACCTTATCCTTACCTTTTATAAAATATTAATTATATTTTAAATAATTATGATGGACTAATTTTCCGGTTAAGATTATTGCTAGAGTTGAATCCATTACCAGATTTCAGGCTCGAGTTCGACCGGAAATTACAACGTTATGATGTTAGCAGATTGCGTTTACGAGACTGAAATTAGGGAAACGGGAAACACGCCTTTTGCGGTTTTAATATAAACGAACCTATTTATTACATATATTTTCAATCATAACACACAAAATATACATCAGTTGCAGCAAAAGTTACCACACTTATAATTAATATTTGAGAAAACCTACGAAAATTTCTACGTACATAGTTCATTAATATGAAAATTAATGTCATAAAGGCTGACTGCCATGGCACTTGCTAAGTAGCATTTGACGTGTAGAATGTGAAACACATTATATTGACTTAACTTATAAGACCAGTTCGTATTCCGTGATGGGAAATGGCATAATGTTCTCTTATACCGACATGCCTTCGTCACCGCCACTCTCTACTCTCTCATGCATGCGTGGCGCATATACTACATACGTTGCTATATAATATTACTCTCATCACCATCACTGGCGGTAGCTCGTCTGGGTAGGTACCACCCACTCATTAGTTAATCTACCGCAAAACAGTAGTACTTGGTATTGTTGTGTTCCGGTTTGAAGGGAGAGTGAGCCAGTGTAATTACAGGCACAAGGGACATAAAATCTTAGGTTCCAAGGTTGGTGGCGCATTGGCGATGTAAACTATGGCTAACATTTCTTACAGTCCCTAAGGGGGTTGGTGACCACTTACCATCAGGTGGCCCTTGTCGGTGGCTCGTCCGCCTTCCTATTCTATAAAAAAATATATAATAATAAAAAAATGAAGAGAAAATGTTTTTGTTTTCCTTTATTTCATATCTATTTAAAGAGGTTCTTTAATTATAATAACCGTTATTTTAATGTTTCACATGGACCTGCATCCCGTGACTGAAAAATTTTGCACTGCAGATAGACTTGTATGTACCGTCTGAATTACTCAACGTAGTGTTTCTTATTTAATTTAAAAACATATAGCGATTATTATAACATTTAAATCTAAAGACTAAAGCTTGTCTTGTCAATCTGTACAGATTTCCTTTACCAGGTTTACAGCTTACCTCTGAAGAGTGTCAGTATTTCGCTCCACCGACGTTGAACGTAAGCCCGTTGTTATCGTGATCTGAAATACATCTCAGCCTGATCCTTATCGTACTCAACAAACACATGTCAACCACATAACAATACGCTTGTGTACTGATGTTATAGCAACTGAAATAAATATTAACCGTTAAGCCGGTTTAAATTAATAATTTCCGTGAGTTTGAATTATTGAAACTAAAATAGAAATAGCCACCTCTAAATACGTTATGTTTTTAGTTTGTCGTAGTTTTTAGTTTGTGTTAGTCTATTAAGAACACTTACTATATAAGTTATAACGTGATAAATTCAATTCCGACCGAACAGAGTCAGAGAAAACTACAAACTTTACTCATATCATTAATTAATTAATTTAAATTAACTTATCACATGTCAGTACTGTACATGATGCAATGTAAATTGCACCTTATGTACCAAATGGAGAGGATATTGTTAATAATCTGTATCATTTAAATACGATTATAGATTAAATAAAAAAACTTTCAAGATATATATATATATATAGAAGAATTAAAATTATTAATAGTTAATATTTTGTAATATTTACTAGTGATAGAATTTCGTAAAAATCTTTCAGTAGGAAGCACCGCTCATTAGTTCTTCTCCCGCCGATCATTATTTTGCTTAATACTTTATGAGTAAGTTCCGCTTTTCTGGGTGTGAGCCAGTGTTGTTACTGGAATTAGAAACATTACAGTTTAGATAGCATAGTTGATGACGTATTATCTGTCTAAGGAATGGATTACAGCTTAATTTCAAATAGTTGGACGTAATTATCACTACATATTATACAACAAGATGCTCCCACTGCGTCTGTCTTTCTGTACGCTTAAACTCAAAAACATACCGTTTTCCCTTATGGATTAAGTAATTCATGAGCAAGGTATAGGTATCGTTTACTTACGTTTTGTGTAATGGCTAAAATATGGT
Source organism: Nymphalis urticae (assembly GCA_905147175.2). NCBI lineage: Eukaryota > Metazoa > Arthropoda > Insecta > Lepidoptera > Nymphalidae > Nymphalis > Nymphalis urticae. The sequence goes on along the minus strand of LR989994.1, from coordinate 2,580,001 downwards.
GAAATTGTTGAAGATGTCGGAACAATTAAGCATCTAGGTACTGGCGTGCGCCGCGTAAGCCAATAGTTATATATATTACGATGTAAAAGTTTTATGTAGACGCGTATTGTATCCGTGCAAAGCCGGCACGTGTTGCCAGTTTAGCATAAATTTGACCCGTTACTTCACATACCTTCGTACTCGAAATACAACATTCAATATTTGTATATTTCCCGTTATAAGAAGCATATATGAATAAATACGTATGAAAATATATTGTACTATATTTCCTATACAAAACGAATGGAACACCCATTGTTCAAAATAACTATATTCTCCATCTAGGTATATATTATAAAAAAAAGTAAATTGTGTTTGTTTGTTTGCGCCAATTTACGCAAAGATTAGTCCGATTGATATGTGCTTTTATATTATAGTAACTAATAGTGTACGCCTACGCTAAAAATACACACACAACTTTATTTTTCAAATTCTATTTTTATTGCATGCAGGAGGGAGTTCAATTTTAATTGTATGCTGGAGTGAGAGTTCAGTCAAGAAATAAAACTACTTTAAGTTCGCTTTAATGTAGATAAGCACATACAACCGAGTAAATCAGTTGTATGTATTGCCAGTATATTAAAAAAATATATATAACGCCCAACAAAATAATAACTATTGTATTATGCAAAAAATCTAAAATTAAAAACGAAATTGAAATGAGTTTCAACTCTTGAACTAGTCCATACTCCAGACAGTAAACATCAATTTTAAAATAATTATCTTTGATAAGTAAAGGCCTATCTTTGTGAAGCTGTTAAACAACGTTTACTATTTAAGAACAGACTAAAATAAAACTATTTAATCACAATCATACTGGAAATTTATTTATAGATTAAATTATAACGAGTATTTTTTTCGGTTGAAACAAACAAATCATTTTCAAAAGCAAAATGTTGATAGATTCTATTTAAAAACTATAATGCAAGGAATTTTATAAACACAAAAAAAAAAATCCAATTTATACTCTGTAGCAATGGACCTTTCCGCGATATTTAATATCGTGTTTCCAATACTGAGAAGAGCAGATTTGAAGCCTATTCAAAAACGCGTCACCGCTACGCGTTTATGCATAAAGACATGTGAAATTTTATCTGTTTTCCTCATAATGTTCTCTTAAATATTAACGTTGCTTGCTAAGATAAAATCCATAGTTTATCCGCTGGGCCGTCGCAGTTCTTTCATTAAAAATACATAAATATATATTTTTTGCTTTCGCCCACGTGTGAGGGTTATCACTAGCATGGCGAGAATATTTTTTTACCAATTTAAAGTTAACTCAAGTTATCTTACACGCGAATACAAGTTTATCTATATATATTCAATTCTCGTTCAAATGAGACATCAAAGAAAATGAGCTTTGAGAAAAAATCTGGCGTAAACATATTATTTTTCTTTCCATACAGAAAAAGCCTACATAATCATTCCGTTTACTAAATAATCCACTTATTTGTTGATAAAAATATTAATTTTATAATTATTTTTTATCTTTATCAAAATCAATTACGCTTTTTATGTAATAAATGTATAAATAAACTATTGAAATATATATTTGGGATTGCGTGAATGTTAACAAATGTGACTAATGAAAATATGCTATATTTCCTTTTAAGCCGCTGTACTCCATTTGAATACCAACATTACCGAGTACGAGCGTCACGTCCCCCTGTTACGATGCCCCAGAAGCTTTGCATGCAAATTATTGTGACGTAGATATTATTAAAATATACTCAATGTACTAAATTAGCATGCAATGTCTTTTAAATTTTTAACTCAGTTACATTAGTTAAAACGTTTTATAATAATAATAGTTATAGTTAATTATTATGTTTAAACTTTAAATTAACGTTTAGTCTTCTTCTTCCTAGCGTTTTCCCGGCCTAGTACTGCCAGGGTCCGCTTTCCTACATCTTTGCCTCCACTTTGCCCGATCTAAAGCGTCGTCTTTAGTGAGACCGTGCTCTCTCAAATCGTCCCTCACAACATCGAGCCAGCGCTTCTTGGGCCTGCCGCGGGATCTGGGGCCTTCGATAACAAAGTCCAGGCATCGGTTCCCAACATAGTCTGGCGGTCTGCGGCTAATGTGGCCAAACCAACGGAGACGGCTTTCCTGCAACTTGTCCGCTACATCGCACACGCCAAGGCTACCACGGATGTGCTCGTTACGAATACGATCTAGTCGCGTAACGCCACACATCCACCGCAGCATCTTCATTTCCACGACGTGAAGTTGCTGAACATGTCTCGCGAGAGCTGGCCACGTCTCGCTGCCGTACAATAAGACTGGTCGGATGATGCACTTGTACACAAGGCCCTTTAATTTCACCGGTATCCTGCGATCACAGATTACCCCGGTGACTTCCCGCCATTTGGCCCAAGCTGCGTTTATTCGAGCTCTGACGTCGTGGTCGATCGTACCAGACTCGTGCAGTACGGACCCGAGGTATTTAAACTTTTCCGTCTTGATAACGGATTCTCCGCCTATCTTTATGGGTTCGGGGTCCGTACTGCCACAGGCCATATACTCGGTCTTCGCAACATTTAGCATCAGACCACCCCTCGCTAGCACACTCTTCCACTGGTTCACCTTTTGCTCCAATACCTGCTTGTCCTCATCTACCAGTGCAATGTCATCAGCATACATCATGAGCCAGGGAGACGGTTCATGGGCTTTCGCTGTGACAACGTCAAGCACTACACTGAACAGAAAAGGACTCAGGGCCGAGCCTTGGTGGACACCAACTGTGATCGGGAAAGGGTGTGTGTCGCCAACGGCGGTCCTCACTATTGATTCCGAATGATGGTACATGTCTCGGATAATGTCAATAGTTTAGTCTTTAAAAAAAATCAACGTTAATTTTAAGTTTTTTTGATATGTATCAAAATAAATATTACTTTATACGTTTTTATTTATTTGTTTTTTGGGATACTAAAATTTAAATATAGAATATTTAAAGGGCACACAATATTTCGTTTCTTTTTCAGGACTTTTTTATATTAAGATCCGCTAGGTGTTGCTGTGGTCGAGTTATCAAAAGATATATTTTTATGGACCGACACGACCCATATTAAAAATATATTGGTTGACAAAACGAAAATCACATTTGATACATGCCGTAGTAACGATGATGTAATCGAAGCACTATTAGTGTTTTAACTGTAAAATGTATAAAAGCATATATGAATTTCTCATTTAAATGATATTAACAAGCGTTGTAGGATACACCGGATATCATACACAGGAAACGTGTACTGCGGAACTGTTTCGTCGCTACCGTAAATTTTAACTATTTGAATACAGATACTATTTGGATTCGAGAGATGAAATTCCGTTAATTTAACCTTGGGGTATTTTTTAAAGATTTTAAGCATACGCAGACGTACTACGTAGGGTTTTAGGTATTTTTAATAAAATTCCGCAGTTTATACTTCAGTTGTTACCAAGCAGGCCTTAGGTCTTTAGATTCTACGGAGCTGCGACAAAAGTACTAATTTCTATATGCCTAATAATTTTTATTTATCCACCAAGTGTGATTAAAAACTTCTATAATCTTCTAAAAATCTTGAATAAATAGACAGAATTCTTAGCGTACAATAACCTCAAACTAGCCACCTTTAAAACCGTCTACAAATTTGTTCTGGACCAAACTGAGTCTGAAGTTATTTACATAGAGTTAAAATTTTACGCTTACATTACCATTCTCAATTAGTGGTCCGGCGAACACTTTAAGTGTTTCACGACAGAACTAAGTACACAATTATAAACAGTTTCAAAGAAAATTTAGTATTTTTTTAATAGGCAACTTCATTAAATTACTCAATAATGATGTTGACAATGTATTTTATGAAATAACGCTTTGAAGCAGTTGTTTTCCGACTGTTTTTCACAATGTACTTATTTTTGTTATTAGATAATGAAATAAAACTTCATAATAGATTTTGAAAAAAAATATATATTATGGACATTAGTATAAGATAGCAAAAAAAGCCGTATTCGTACTGTAGTCCTTTTTCTACTACAATTTCTTCAATCCTTGAACATTAGGTTGCCTTAAAGTACAAACCTATGTATATAGAACCTTTCTTTACAATACATAGGATACTAATTCAGGTTTTTCAAATGTAGGTAAAATAAAAAATATAGTATTTTACCTATTTAAAATACAAATAAATAATATATAAATTAGTAGTAATAAATTGAAATTAATTTGTACAACAATTATTTTTTGAAATTATATAGCCATTATTTTGAAGCCCCGTGTGAACAGTAATTTATAATCTATGTATATATCTATGTATCTATCTATAATCTATGTATCTATCTATGAGTAATCTATAATCTAAAAACGTTCATTGTTCCGAAACATAAAATTTTGTTTAAATTAATTGCAAATTTAATTAGATTGTTTTCAACTCTCGTTAAGTTAGTAACAATTGCTTAACCTCGTAAAAAGTTTTAGTTATAACACACATTGCATAACGAGCAAAATTTTAGAGCTTAACATAGCGTAGCGCTAATATATCTATACTGAAATTGAATAAACAACATTCTATTATGTAAATAATCAAAAACTAAAATAAGTGATACTTAACGACTGGAAGTGCGCTAAAACTCATAGCCGTGAAAGTGCGCGCAGTTAGAGCTGGTCCTGTAATAAAACATATGAAGCAATAGATTCAGTTGCTATATGATACTTAAATGTTAATTTTAATAGAAAAAATAAATGTAAAAACATACATGACAGGAATGCGCATCGGAGACTGCAGTGATTAAGATCTTACGAGTTAATTTCTAGATAACATTTTAAAGGGACACAGTAAGTAGTAACAGCTTGTGAATGTCCCACTGCTGGGCTAAGACCTCCTCTCCCTTCTTGAGGAGAAGGTTTGGAGCTTATTCCACCACGCTGCTCCAATGCGGGTTGGTGGAATACACATGTGGCAGAAATTCAGTGAAATTCGACACATGCAGGTTTCCTCACGATGTTTTCCTTCACCGACAAGCACGAGATTAATTATAATAACAAATTAAGCACATGAAAAATCAGTGGTGCTTGCCCGGGTTTGAACACACGATCATCGGTTAAGATTCACGCGTTCTTACCACTGGGCCATCTCGGTTTAAGGGACACAAATAATTGAAAATATTACGTTAATTATAGATCGTGTAAAATTCTCGCTTTCAATTCCGTTTATTACCTGGCATCGTTTTCATTTAACAGCGGGGAAAATGGCTTTTTTTATATCGAATATTATATTTCCGAAACAAAAGCAATCAATGGTAACGCAATGGTTTTAAAAAGTATTCCACATACGTCGTGTCCTATTACGTACTCAATAACATGTATTGTGCAAATTAAAAAAAATACTTATTAATTTTAATAAAATACGTTTCGTTTTAAATTACTTACTATTAATAAGTTGTTTTTTTTATTTTATAGGTAGGTGGACGGGCAAATGGGCCCGATGGTAAGTGGTCACCACCGCCAATAGACAATGGCGATGTAAGAAATATTAAGCGTTCCAAAGCTCCACCAACCTTGAGAACTAAGATGTTGTATTCCTTGTACCGGTAGTTACTCAACCTTCAAACCGGAACACGACAATTCTAAGTATTGTTGTTTAGCGGTAGAATATATAATGAATAGGCGATAACTACCCATCTTAATGCAAAAAATCTTATAAAATTCTGAATATTAATAAATTCAAGTCAAAATACATTTTCTTCCAAGAACTAATAGTCCGTTTCCTGAGCGTATCTTTAAATTAAGTCAAGGCTTTGGCTATATTTTTTCTTAACGTTGCAATATTTGGCAAACATTTATGTGTAGGGGTAGAAAATTTAGGTCGATCATTTAGGATAAATTTATTTCATTTATCAAATGAAATCTTGCGGGAAAAGTAACACCCCAGCTTTCTATCTATTTTTTTAATTATTGTCAAAATGTTAGATACATTCGGATATATTCATAGTCGTAGTCGAGGCGAGTTAAATCCTTTTACGTCTCCCAAGACGCGAGACACAAATGATAATATATTGTAGAAACTCCACACAGGAGAACTTAACAACACGCTCGATAGATATATACTAATTACATACCAGTAACATACATATCAGACCAACTAGAATTTTAAATACTACACAATACACGATTTTTTTCCGGAACTAGCTCTATTGCTCTTTGCCACCTACGCTCATAAATATATTTTTTATATACAGTATTTAATGATGACTTAAATAATTAATCATACACAAAAGAGTTTTCTTCTAAAATACACAGCAACAGACAAATGGAACAATAATATTTAAGTTACTAAAACAATATTTTTATAATAAATGTTCTTACAATTGTATGGATCTGTGAATCTGTGACAGTTATTACATTGAATATAAATTTCAAACATCCTTGTATCCAAGACACAACATTACAAATTATTAATATTTAATAGTTATAACTGATGTGATGGTGTATGGATTCACACACATATATTCACAATTCACAAATTCACAAACACCGTTCACAATGATTTACGGTAACGGGAACTTTCAATAATTTTCAATAAGACCAGTTTACAATGATTGTTTATCTTTTTTTTTAAACAGAAATTACAATATGTCCGTATGCCTAATCGTATAATAACCAAGCATCCCTTTTCATTACTGTCAATGTCAAAATATCAATAACATTTTCTAAATTTATTTATAAAGACTTCAAACCAAGAAGTATTTTATCTACTTTATCTACTACATTATCCAATATATATATATATATATAATATAATATATCCAATTTATCTACTACATTAAAAAAAATGTAAATAAATATAACTAAATACCTGGGAGAATTTTATACAACTTATAATGATTCTTTGTAATTATTTACAAATTACAAATTAAATAATGTTATATATAATGGCTTTCAATAGGAACAAAGAAACAAAATTATTCATATATTATATATTCATAATAATATCAAACGCTCGCTTGTTAAAGTATGTACACGTCGCTTCATAGATTATTTAAAGTTTGCTCATTCGTTTAAAAACGAATTTATTTTCTAATTTAGACGAACGGTTTTCGTGAAACATTTTTAGACGAAAAATGTAGATTCATCAAGAAAACAATACGATTTTAAATAAACACCGAGTTAAAAAACGGGTCTTTTTTAAATATAAAAACAAAGAACGTGAAAAATTCATTCTTGTCACGTCGATTACATTTAAAGCGGGTAAATCTACGAAGCGCGTACTACTTAAAATATATAATATTATTATGGCATAAGTTTTTTGTAAGTATATTGGTTTTATATTTTTTTCAGTTACGCATTATGAATTTATTCTACGAATAATTATTATTTTTCTTCGAACAGCCTACAAAAGTGAATAATCAAACTTGTTAAAAAACAAAGTTATTTACTCATCCAAAATTTGCAAGTAAATTGACTTTATGTTGTTATACGTGAACAAAATTAACTATTAGGGTCAATAAGTAAAGAAAATTATGTTTTTTATCTATATTATGGAAATTCAAACAACACGTGCGTCACCGATTACAGTGACGTATTGAGAATCCGGCGAAGGGTGCACAAAAAGGCTACAACCAAGGAGAGTAGTAACCACACCCCAAGTCGATGGTAACTTTAACCTTTAATTATTCTAGATAAATGAGAATTTAAAAGTGCTCATATGTGCTCATAATTTGATAAAATATATTTTGAATTAATTTGTTTTTAAACTCTCTATAAAATTGACGATCCAATATAGATAACCATCATGGGCATGTTTACCGAATACTATAGCTTAGCCTAAGAATCTAAAAGCACGCGAAGAACAGCGACTTTCTTGAAAGGGTTAAGGAAAACAACTGGACAACATTCGGTTCAATCAAGAAGTCCTAAATATAAAAAGTATCGTATCCTTTTTTTGGTTTCAAGCTTTCTTTATACCAAATTTCATCCAAAATCGGTTCAGTGGCTAAGCCGTGAAAGCGTAACATACAGTCAGACCGTTATACATATTAGTATAACACAAATTAACACTAGAAAACTAAATAAGCATTCTTGTCACTATTCCACGCAGTTACGATTTGTAAGTAGCTACTTTTATTTTTTATTTATATACATTTAAGTCTTTCATGTAAATAATTCTGTAATAAGCCATACCACCAATGAAATGTAACAGTAATTTAATTATAAATTGTACATTTCGACAAAATTCTTAAAAAATCGATTATGCTGCCTGAAGACAAAAACATACTGGCGCGTTATAAAAAAGTAATTCAAAATAATAGAAAAAATACATTAAAAGGCACGAATATGAAGTCTGTGGCAATCTGTTTTTGTAAGTAACAATATAAAAACTACTTTACATCAAAACTCGGTCGAGCTTGCGTAGGTTTCAAACCCGCAAATTTTGATTAAGATTCACGTGTTCGAGCTACTCAATTATTATTATTATATAAATTGAAGTATATTCTTATAATGCATACGAGCTATCGATAGTTTGAATACAGTGACGTATTTACTCAAGGGATCAAGTGCCCGGGGGGCAGGTCTTTTAGCGACAGCCTTTGTTAACCGTTACCCGTTTTTTGTTACTTTTTGATTTGACTTTTCTAAACGAACTTGAATAACCCATGTAAAGAACATCATTTTAAAACTCATTATTTTATATTATATTAGTTAATTAACTCACCATTAATAATAATTAATTATCATGTAATATAATGTCTTTTTTTAATTTAAGAGGTGGATTTTTTTGGCACCAATTCTTAAGTAACGCTCCTGGTTGAATGTTAAAAGCTAGCACAAAAAAGGTTTATCTTGTGCCAAATTCGTAACGTAAAGGATAAAGTGCTATAGCCGTACGAAGCGTATATTATACTATTCAATGAATTATTCAAGAACAAGCTGCGTACTTGAATCGCCTAAATCTGGATAACAAACATAATCCATCAAACATCAGTAATATAAAACCCCTTACTGTATTTTAACAATGTCGGTAAAGTGATTTGTTTGTTTATTGAAATGATTATATGAAAAACCATTGCTTTGATTCGATTTATATGGTGTTTTAATTATATGAAAAACCAGCTTTGATGATTAGTTGTCAAGATTGTCTATTTCCGTATAAAAAAAACAATGTTTTTCTTTTTATACGCTTTTGATTTTTTGATTTAATTTAATCTTTAGTTATGTTGTAGTTTAGTCAAGTGCTTGGAATGAATGACCATATCGGCTCGCTTTCATCTATACATTTAATATAACCTTTATTTAACTCATTTTAGGTTCAAACCTAAATAACCCACGAATCAAAATGTCTCCACAAATTAAATTTTGTTTGTGGCAATTTTAAGTTAATATTACCTTACCTTACTCATTATAACCCCGTCGAAGTAAATTGCTTAAAACATATCGAAAATTAATTTATTCATTATAGATCAGTAGCTTCGTCTCCTTAATAATTTGAAAGGATAAGAACATTTTGTCTTTTCGATTTAAATGAAAGTTGAAATATTTTAACAAATTAATCTTGACTTACTCGACTTATTATAAAAATGCTCCTAACTTCCTTAACTTAACTTTGACTTAAGCTCCCTAGGTGGAATGGAGGGCTTCAGTCCATTAATCAGTTCCATCTTGGGAAATGCTCTTAATTTGAGGTCATGTAGACCCAATTTTTTTTTATCTGATGCTATGGAGCGACGTGAAGTTTGTTTAGGATGATCGTTTTCTCTTTCCATAAATTGTTCAATTCAGAGCTGGCTTAGAATGTGATCTAGGACCGTGTTTTTGAACTATATTCTTAAAAGTCAGAAAAACTTATTCATTTTCTAGCAGACAACAGTAAATTAAAGACTTAGATCCTGTAGACTAATAATGTTGTTCGTCTAAGTATCACAATCATAACAATTATAAATAAGTGTAATTATATAAAAAAAAATTAAGCGATCCATCTTCGTGCAAGTTTCCAAAACCACCATGTGGGGTTGCAATTAAGCGTACGTTCCTCTAACTTTGACGGTTCTAGAAGCAATTTAATTAAAATGACTACTGTTTACGAAGTGATCGAAATTGGACCACATTTATTATTGAAAAAAGAAAAACAACGCTTCTATCAACTCTTATTTCCATTTTTTTCATTGATTAAATTAAAATTTGCCTAACAAAATAAGTTGGCGAATAGAAGTGAAAAAAGTGTTTAACTAAAAACGTTTTGAAACAATAATACACATATCGACGAAACCGTAGCTGTAATTGAAATTAGATTGATATTTTATGTCAAATATGCTGAACGAAATGTTAAAATAAATTTTAACTATGGAAGAAATGTTCAGATTCTAATGGGCTTAATGACGCAGATAAATTTGAGGACATTTGAAGTCGTACGTACGAAGTAGCTCCGCGAAGAATGCATAATGACCATTTTAAATCTACATATAAAGCAAAAGAGCTTTTCATGGATACCGTCGAAATGATTCCTGAATACAATTACACCTTGAATATTTTTAAAGAAATATTTCTACGAGATGACTTAGATAACCGGCTATTTAGACAAGCGAATTCTTCTAATAAACTGATTTTTTTAGAGTATGTATATGAATTTTTATCGTGAGCAAAATCTATTTTAATTGTAAGTAACTGCCTGTGAATGTCCCATTGCTGGGCTAATGCTTTTTTGAGGAGAATACGATGTTTATTTCGCCGCCAACCACGAGATAAATTATAAACATAAATTAAGCACATGAAAATTCAGTGGTGTTTGCTCTGGTTTGAACCCACCCACGAACATCGGTTAAGATTCACGCGTTTTAACCACTAGGTCGTCTTGGCTCATATTATTTTAATTGAATAAATCAATATTAAAATTGTTTTTTTTTTTTTTTAATAATGCGGGCGGGCGAGTGGGCGAATGGACCACATGATGATAAGTCACTACCGTCCATAGACCTTGGCGCGTTAATAAATATTTACTATTCTTTATATATAATTTGGGGTCATGTAGACCCAATTATTTTTTTTATCTGATGCTATGGAGCGACTTGACGCGGTTGTTTAGGATGAACGTTTTCTCTTTCCATGAATTGTTCAATTCAGAGCTGGCTTAGAATGTGATCTAGGACAGGACCATGTTTTTGAACTATATTCTTAAAAGTCAGAAAAACTTTAATTATTTTCTGGCAGACAACAGTAAATTAAAGACTTAGATCATGTAGACTAATAATGTTGTTCGTCTAAGTATCACAATCATAACAATTATTGAAATTGCCAATGCGTTGAAATTAGGATGTCATGTCCGTCGTGTCTGTAGTTATACAAGCTCACTCACCCTGCAAACCGAAACACAACAATATTTAGTATTGCTGTTTGGCGGTAAAATATCTGATGAGTGTTACCTATTCAGACGGGTTTAAACAAAGTTTTTTATTTACTACCAATAATTTTAACCTATAAAAATATTTGTCTGCATTTCATCTGTTTCTAAATAAAAAATGTCGTATTGCTTGATGTGATATTCGCAATTAACAAGCGACTGGCGACAATCACCAAAATGAACAAATCTGAAATTAAGTCTGTTGGCTGTCTTCTCGAGAAACCCATTTACTCGACATACTCACTAAAAAAAGTCTAAATATAATTTAACTTCTCAATGCGGATTCTGGTTGCCAAGCGCGTTTAAAGAATGCTCTTTTTTATTCTTTTTAAATTTTGAGATGGTATATATGGTATTTCTATTAAGACGTCTAACGATAATGATAACGTCTGGGTAGGTGGTGCCTAACAGTTAGCTTACCACAAAACAACAATGCGTTGTTGAACTTGCCTTTCACGTCGAAGGTTGTGGGTTCCATTCCCACCCAGGACAGACATTTATGTACATGAACATGTCTGTTTGACCTGAGTGTGGATGTAATTATCTATATAAGTATGTATTTACTAAAGAAAAAGTAGTATATGTAGTATACCAGTTATGTGGTTTCCATAGGACAAGCTCTAAAAAACAGTGTGGGATCAGAGGCTCGTGTGTGAATAATTTCACAGGATTACATTATTATTAGTATTATGATGTGTTTCAATATAAAGCGTAAGTAACCCAGTGTAATACAAGTACATCTGCTACCATAATTCATAGCCCAATGGCACTGTTAGGTATAGTCAATATGTTTTGTAGTATCAAAACATTCATATCAGCAAATACAAGTTATGTTGCAATATAAATATGTAAATTATGTTATCTCTAAGAACAAACTCGTAATTCACAGTAGGAATGGCTGTGAAATGTAGAAAAATGATATGCGACATTCACCATACTAACTGTAACGTTTCAAGAATATACTCATCAAGACAGAATATCACAAGAAGTCGGTTGTCAACATTTCACAGGCGAGTGAAGTGAGTTATTACAATATAATCGCGCTACTGCTGCTATCATTCTTACCATCATATCGCGTTGTTATGATTTATCATAATTTTTTTTTTAATAAATTTGTTTATTTTACCTTTTAATGTTATTAAATATCGCTAATATTTACCGTACCGTAACAGCATGTGAATGTCCTACTGCTGGGCTACTCTCCTCCCTTTTTGAGGAGAAGGTTTGGAGCTTATTCCACCACGCCTCTCCAATGCGGGTTGGTGGAATACACATGTGGCAGAATTTCAGTGAAATTAGACACATGCAGGTTTCATCACGATGTTTTCCTTCACCGTAAAGCACGAGATGAATTATAGTCACAAATTAAGCACATGAAAAGTCAGTGGTGCTTGCCCGAGTTTGAACCCACGATCATCGGTTAAGATTCACGCGTTCTTACCACTGGACCATCTCGGCTCTTTTAATATTTATAAATAAAAGTTATAATATTTCTAAAAATAAAATAAAAAATGTCTACTATTAATTCATCGAAAGTACGTAATGTATAGTTATTGAAATGTGTGCTCATTATTATATAATTAATTTTAGTTCAACAACGAACTTCTACTATCAGACTACGAGCAAACAACATCACATGTTAAAAATAATGTTATTGTGCACAAATTATATAAAAAAATTTGAATGTTATTACATATGACGATAACGAATTGCTTATAATTTGAAGTTTTTCAAAAATATTAAGATGTGATGTTCTGAATACATTATTCTTTATTTAATTAATTCTTTTTTTATTATAAGATATTAATATCATGAAAAGTTTTTACAAACAATAGAAGTAATATTGAAAAAGATTACATCAAATGTTGTAATGATAAACGTTTCATATTTATTCAACTGTATTGTATAATATTCAATACACGAACCAACAAATAACAATTTATAAGATGATCATTATTTTGTCGGCATAGATGAGTAATCCGCGCGGTTACTAGACAAAATCTCGCTTAACATTATGTGACGTTCAATGAATTGGCTCGAAACTTCACTGGATGTTCAGCCATCTATAAAATAGGCCTTCAAATTTATGGTTAGTCTGTATACAGGGGATATGATAAGACAGAACGTCGTTCAATATCATAATATACTTTGTGGTCCAAATCTTAGCAATTTCAATTTAACACTAAGTGTGGCTTTGGTATATAAAAACATATAGCCGAGATTGTTCAAACCCGGGCAAGCACCACTGAATTTTCTTGTGCTTAATTTATGATTATAATCCGACTCGTGCTTGATGGTAAAGGAAAACATCGTGAGGAAACCTGCATATGTCTAGTTTCACTGAAATTACATGTGTATTCTATCAACCCGCATTGGAGCAGCGTGGTGGATTCGCTCCAAAACCTTCTCCTCAAAAAGGGAGAGGAGGCCTTAGCCCAGCAGTGGGACATTCACGGGCTGTTACTGTGGCTTTGAAAAGCTGACTATAATCTTATGCTTAGGGACTATAATATTGTTTTAATATAACAGATCTCCAAAGACGTGTGGTTTTTTTTTAAAGGTTTTAAACGATGTAATTTTCTATGTTTTAATATCCTGGAACCAATGATGACTATGTATAATTTAATTGTGCTCTATATATTATTACAGTCTGTTGGCTATAAGTCTTACTAAGTCTTCCGGTGCTAAACCCTTGAACCACAACAGTTTGCCACAGTCCCTGTTGTGTAGACGAGACCGGTTGTTATTGCTATAATTTTAAATGCATAAAATATAACTCTTTTGTTATACATTTCTTGTACAGTTTCTTTGTACTTGTGAAAATTTTCTCGTCTTGTTTCTTTGTTACGTGTTATAAAACTAGCCGTTGAATTTTTGTCGTTATATAAAAATTCAAAGTAAAAGAACTGATTGTCACTCAAAGTAATTCCTATAAATTTGTTTTGAATAAATATTTTATGAGTTAGGTTAAATATTTATTGAGGTAGCCTCAAATAATTTATCAATTATCGAAATATTACGATATCTACACTACATATTAAATTAACATACGCTAATGAATACGTTAATTATGTCTTTGAGATATAATTATAATATAATATCCTGGGACATTATTCACACACGACCATCTGATCCCAAACTAAGCAGAGCTTGTACTATGTAAACCAGACAACTGATATACTACATCCTTTTGTAAGCACATACTTATACTACACCCAAACAGACATGTTCATGCACACAAATGTCTATCCTGGGTGGGAATCGAACCCACAACCTTCGGCGTGAAAGACAAATATCTACCAACCATGCCAAGCAGCGCATCCATTGTTTCATTAAATGATTTACCTACTGCTAAATACTTAAGTACTCGTAGGACTAATAATTACCTTTCTCACGATGAGTGCGTCAGCTATAGTAGCTTGATGGTTTGAGGTTACAAAGCACCTATGCACATTCTTTGCACGCTTCATAAAAAAAGTCAAATTTCCTTTCTAACATATACTAAATAATAACTTTAATAATAATAATAATAATAATAATATCTTGGGACATTATTCACACACGGCCATCTGATCCCAAATTAAGCTTGTACAAAGCTTGTGCTATGGAAACCAGACAACTGATATACTACATATACTACTTTTCTTTTTGTAAATACATACTTATATAGATAATTACACCCAGACTCAGGACAAACAGACATGTTCATGCACACAAATGTCTGTCCTGGGTGGGAATCGAACCCACAACCTTCGGCGTGAAAGGCAAGTATCTACCAACCACGCCAACCGGCTCAATACACTAAAACATTTGGAAGAATTTACATAAATTATGTTGAAAATGTATTGTGTAGTTTAGAATAAGTAAGCGAATAAACGGAAATTTGTTGTAAACTTTTCGATTATTATTGTGTACTTAAGGATATTAAAGACCTATATAGAAGATTAAGAACCTATAAATTCGTGTGAAAGTTAGAATTAGTAAACGAATTCGAAAGTGCTAAACTTCTGCTACATTGGCTGTAAGGAAATACCGCTTACAAACTCAAGAGACTTAGTAGGAGGAAATCGCAATCAACATTAGAATTTATCGTTCCTGGAAGAATCCAAATCGTCCAAGCGGACTTGAAATGCAACTTTGTTCTTATTAAAATATATCTCTGTTTTGAAAATGGCTACTTATACGGCTAAACTCAAGGATAAGACAGGAGGAAATTCAATATACGAATTTATTACGTCATAATAATAATATTCACATCGCATTTGTTATTCGTGTCTTTTGTCTATTCGTAACTGGCCAGCTCGAACTGCGTGCCTGGTTCAGATCGAACGTAATGAACATTATAACGTTGGTATAATGCCTCGTTAATTTTGCTACGAATGGAGTGCAAGACCTTCCCATAGCCCCAGGTCCCATAGCCTCTCCAATTCATGCCAAAGACGGCTATCGTAGGTTTTTAGTTGGCTACCACGAGGCCCGGGTACCTTTTTGAAGATACCATGAGGACCTGTAGGAAGAGCCTAAGAATATTTTCAAAAGCAAAAAAATGCTTTTAAAAGCAAATAAAGTACACATCATCATACTATGATAAATATTTATACAGTAAAATTGCAATTACATAATTAATTTAAATAATTACATAATTATTACGTTTTTGCTATAAATTTATCATATGTATTTAGTTTTATTTTATTTTAATTTTGTATAATATAAAAATGTCCGTACATAGTTTAGTACTAAAGAATAAATAAAATTATATAATGATGAACTTAAAAAAAATGCATTTTCAAACACGAGCTAAAATTTATAACAGAACATATTAGTTTCTATGTAAGTATTTTGTCGAATAATTTAAGTGAGATATTATAAAATAGAGACGAATTGTATTTACCGAGAATGATATTACGATCGTTTGTAAAACATCTAGATTGTATAATCAACAGAGACAAAGAAAAATAATACAGACTATTTTTCCTGATTGTGTTCTCGATATAATCTGTTGAAATAAAAAAGGAAAGGATGTTTACATTTATCAGAAGGGTGCGTAACATTTCTTTCAAGTATACATATATTGTGACAGTTGTTGCCGTGTCGAAATATTTGCATTCAATTGTTTCTTTATTGACATACCTTACTCTTATAAATCTGGGACATTAGTTTATTATTTATTAATTAATTGTTATAAATGTTATGCATTAAGTAACTCGTTTGTTTATCAATTTTGAACATTATACTTTTATTTCTAAACAAAAAAATAAATTTATTTAAGTTTGTTCCAAGGCCCTGTTTTCGACCACCAAGTCGGACCATTAAATAGTTATTATTTTACTCTTTGGCAGTCTGGAATTAACAAGTTACAATAACACTATCGTGCCACGGAAAGCACATATAGCCGCTGGTTATCCACTTTTAACCTCAGCGATCGTATCGGATTGGCATCTTGTATTATGAGAGTGAGAGAATAGAAAGTTACATACTCGTGCACTCTAGTGCACATACATACATATTATATGGATGCCGAAGTTCGGTCAGGAAGACATTGCTATTGTCTAGATATAAACAAAACTTTCACAACATCGTTCCTCCTTAGAAGAATATTTATTTCCTTCCTTTGCTGATAATGTATAATATACTTAAAAGCTACTTTTGACATAAATTGGCTATTAATTATATTATATTGTTCGCCTTTTAGACGTAAATTACAAACAAAATTTAACTTTGGAAACTTTGATAAGTTTTTTAAGTATTTTTAAATACTTGCAACTTCTTTCATAGTCAACATAGTCCAGTCGATCACGTGATTTTTATTCAACTACACCGGATACAAGTTATTTCCGGGCGAAATAAATGTATTTTTCTTGTTATTGTAATAATGTATAGCATCGAGGTATGTCGCATACACACAAACGAGTAAAGAGCGGCGAGTGATAGTGGGCATGTCAAGGCTAAAACTGGGGCCTAAGTCCGACTCGTATTCCGTGACGGTAAGCTTCATACGACTTTACCCCCAAGGCGCGCTTTGATGTTTAACAACAAAGTTTTTATTTAATATTTAGTACAATAGATTATATACAATAGATATCCGTCAATCCTCTTCAATTTCTCAAATCTCTTTCTTCAAAATTCGTACTAAAAACTATAACTATCTCTGTAACCTATTTACTTCCTTCACACTTCATCTGTCCACTCTTAATGTTATAAATGTTTGTATTGTAAATAGATATATGTATATATGTATTTATGTATACATGTATTGATATATGTTGTATGGTTTCTAAATGTATATATGTATCTTTGTGTATGTATTGTTTACATTTATATATATGTATGTCCAATGCACTCGCCCGGTAGGTCCTGCCTGCATCTTAATGCAGGGTTGTCTGGAACGACACGTTGGTGCTGGCGTCGGGAGAGAATTTTGAGAGAACCAAAGAGCTCGCCGAGCTCGGGGTGAATATCGTCGTCGATAAGATCTGCGAGTTGGGCCTTCGGATAGCATCCCATAAGACGGAGGCGCTATGGTTCCATAAACTGCCAAGGAGCAGGGAACCGCCCGACTCGCACATCCGCGTTGGTGACTCAAACGTCCAAGTGGCCAGGTATATGAAATACCTGGGCCTCACCCTGGACGGTCGCTGGGGCTTCGAAGAGCACTTCGAGCGCCTAGCCCCTCGAATCGAGAAGGTAGCGGGTGCCATGCACAGACTGCTGCCTAATCTCGGGGGACCGAGGGAGGAAGTTCGCCGTCTTTATGCCGGTGTCGTGCGATCGATGGCACTCTACGGGGCACCTGTTTGGTCTCACAGGCTATCGGGCGTCCGCCGCTGCAGGACTAAGATCCAAAGTTCGCAGCGGAGAGTGGCCATCCGCATAGTGCGGGGATATCGCACGATATCCTACGAGGCGGCAACCATCCTAGCGCGCTTTCCACCCTTGGATATTCTGGCGGATATGGATGCAAGGGTCTATCACAAGACCCGCATCCTCCGTCAGAACAGTGGAACCGCGCCCCCTCGGAGTACGCTCGAGGCGTTGAAGCGGCGGGAACACTGGAGGGCTCTTGCGACGTGGCGCGACCGTCTTTGCGAAGAACGGTTCGCGCGCAAACGTGTCGTTGGAGCGATCCTGCCAGCCTTCGAAGCCTGGATGAGACGAAAGCGACGAGTCACCTTCCGACTTACGCAGGTAATGACCGGTCACGGTTGTTTTGGAGAATACCTGTGTAAGATCGGACGCGAATCGTCGGCGATGTGCCACCACTGCGGTGCGGACCGGGACACCGCTCAGCATACGCTGGAGGTATGCCCCGCGTGGAATGCGGAGAGGGAGATTCTGGTCCGCGAAATCGGACAAGACCTCTCCCTGCGAGCAGTCGTGTCGGCGATGCTCCGCAGGGAATCGGCGTGGAGGGCCGTAGCCTCCTTCTGTGAGACCGTCATGGTCCAGAAGGAGACGGCGGAGCGGGAACGGGAAAGGGCCGATCCTGCTCAGCGGAGACGACGTCGGCGTCGTCTCGGCCCTCCCACAGCCCCGACGCCCGGGGCTTAAAAGATAGGGCGTGACCCTGGGGCCGAGGATGCGTGAGGTGGGGGCCTCGCGTGTCTTATTTCAGACGGCCCTGAGGAGGACGGCAGCCGGGGTGGCCTCGCGCTGCCGTACGCACTAGCGAGGAGTGCGGGGGGTCGAGATAACCTTCGCCCCCTGAGGAGAGCTCCGCCGAGCATCGGGCGGTGCACAGTACGGGAGAGGCCGCGGATGCGTTATATCAACACGATCCCGTAGCCTCTCCGATCCGTGCCGAGGACGGCCATCGCAGTGGTTTTAGTGGGTAAGAATCCCACATAACCGAGTTCCCCCCAATGAGAGCTGGGTACCTTTCTGAAGGTTTCCACTGCGTTAAAAAAAAAAAAAAAAAAAAAAAAAGGGTTGTCTGGAAGAGATCACTACATGAGTCATAAGACCGCTCTTGCACGCATCATGTTGAGCTCCACAATTTTATTTATATAACATGGTTTCTCTTGAACTTTTGTTTTTCTTTTTTTTTACTTATGTTTGTCTTTCCTTTTTTCGTTGTGAGTGTGCAATAAAGTTGTTTAATAATAATAATAGACTGTATTGCAACCAGCATAAAGAATTTGTGAAAAATATCGGTTTTCAATCGCTGGAATAAATTAAAATTTATTTGCAAGATTTAACCCGGATATACTAAATGTAGATTTAGAGGAAAGCTTGTGAATTAATAAATGGTACGAACAAAATAAACTTTGAAATGGTAAACAGTCCCTTGTCTAATTTATTTATAACTTAACTGTGCTTTATTCTCTTTTATCATTTTTTATGGATGAAATATGTTGATCAAATGCCAGATAAGATGACTATGTGGTTAACAGTATGACGTTGCAATATCGTAAAAGATTGCTTCGTACTTTTGTATTTTATTTCGATATTCTGCTTTGATATAGAGATAGTCATAAATCAACTGCAAAAATGAATATGAAAACGAAAATTATTATTAAAAAATTCGTTAGTATAAAAAAGTAGTGCCTTTTGTAATATCTGGTTGTATAATCTGGTTTCGTTGTGTAATTATGTATTTCTATTATATAGATGAATGTTAGATTGAGTATCTAGTTATTATTTTTTCTTAAAAAAACTTATTTTATATTTGTCAAATATTTAGTCTTGTATTATACTAAAATAAACATAATAGCTAGCTTAAGAGCACAAATAAAGGAAATAAATAAAGTTCAATAATATAATATTTTTATAAATTTATTTTAAAACATAAATACACATAAAAATACATTTAATGCTTAGAATTGATGTGTAGTGACTTATGCTTGCCGCTTTTCCCATTGTGTATGGCTTGCTGTACCGCTCCAAGAATCGCCGCCCCTTGGAAGAACTTCTCCTGAAACACAAAACATATGTTGTAGAATCAGGTGTAGAATCCGCAGGTGTTTCCTGGGTCTCATCCTCCTCTAAGACTTCCACTTCCCTTAAGAACGTTTCCTTGGATATGTTTTATATCAAATTAGATTGAATAATATGAATATTAAACATTTATATAATATTCAGTAATTAGGGACTCGAAATACGTAAGCAAAAGTAACGATTTAAAATTATTTTGTTGAATAACCGACCATCGTATAGTATATCTATTGTAACCGATCAAAAACCCTAAGTTGATATAAAGCAGCCTCTGAATAACTCCGACAAGCCTCTCTACTGAGAATCGGCGGCAGAATTTTATCTTACAAATAAATATAAACACAATAATAAACACTCAAAAACAGATTGAGCTTGTCCGGATTTGAACGCACTATCTTCGATTTATCATCATCCAAATAAAAATATGAAAAACTGTAAAAAAAAAGTTTTTTATTAAAGATTTTATAAAAGAACGCTTTATTAAAGAACTCTCATCGCTTGTTAATAATGACTTTCATAATATTTTTTTTGAAATATTTTTTGTCAGAAAAGTAATATAACAAGTTCCCGGCGACTTCGAAAACTATTAAGGTAGCGTGCGATCAACACGGTTTGCCTGTTTTCATTATAAGATACACCCTCGGTCGTGACCTCATTCCGGAGACAAGTATCTTTCACCTTCGAAACTAGGATACATTACATCATATTTTAATATATATTTCAAGCATTGATTCAATTTCGTTTGTATGTGAAGTACATTTTATAAATGGATTTTTAAGCAATTAAAATAAAAACTATCACGAGATCTGAATTAAGCCTGCGAGAAACTCTGTTACTTTTTTCTGTTTGGGATACAAGCAGCACCTATTGTATTATTTCTAATACAATTTATGTATTAGCAACAAATTTTTGCACTATGCGCTATGCAATTTAATTAACATATCCATGTAAATTGATACTTATGTATGTTAATTAAATTGACAGTTGTAATAAAATCCTCGGCTGCGGCATTTAGTACATGTATTTCATTAAAGCTTATTTTTAATTTATTTTTCCTTTTTATACGCACCAGACCATCGCTAATTTTTTTGCTCCATGGCTTAGGGGTTGACGTAGTAGGTGAAATATTTCCCATAGTATGAGTACATAATGTTATTATTATAAATACTAATATTATAATCTTCATACTGTCCGACACTTGCTGTTAGAGTAAAATGAATTCATTTGTGAGTGTGATGAGGCTTTTATACAATCGATAAAGTAGGCACGGGGAAAAACTTTTTTTACGTTATCTTCCTGATGCAAGCGTTTCATAAAAAGTTTCTTCAATAAAAAAAAAACCCTACGTAAACAAGATCGAAATAAATTTTATATATTTCACTGGAAACGTGATGTAAATATAAATAAAATTGTTCAGAAGGTGTCAATAAAATTTTATGTTATAAAATATATGCGTACTTAGTGTTTTATATATTTAATAAGTCGTTTTATTTAATAACTCACACTGAATTGAATTATTCTAATAGTTTATCTATTTGCTTTGTTAAGCAAATTTATACAAATAAAACTCAGAAAACTTTTATGTCGCATGACGCTGTTGGTTTTAACAATTATATGATTGAATTATTAAAATAATATTTAGTTTTTGTGATAAAGAAAATATACTAGGACAAAAAAGACTTAGACAAAATAATAATAAAAAAATATTTGCAAACCAAAAATTTTTGATTAAAACGCTGCCTAGATATATAAACTTGCAGGCACATATAATACCAAACTATTAACCGATAGAAAGATGCAACAAAGGCACTTATAACACCATATATTCATCCAGAAGTGAAACTGATTTTTAAAAAAACCTCGAATTAGTCTTTTTAAAAATAGAACATCAAATCATATGAATTGATGTAAATTACTAACTCAATTACTCGCGCTCCAATAATGTTTTAATTACTTTAACTTTCTGTCCACCGACAAAAAAAAAAGAATTAATTTATCGCGAATCATACGGATCAAGGAATCTCCTAACTACATATAATACTAGGCGGTTCAATCGCGACTATGCCCGCGTCATAATCAAAATTCCATTTAAACCACACCACACCACAATCGTATTGTTGATTGAAGTTTAAACGGGATAAAAAGGCTAAAATATATTAATTATGTCTTATTTTAGTTGTGATAAATCTTGAAGAAATAATAAATAATCACAACACTCTCGACCTTTCTTATTTATGACATGGGTATTCTTTTGGTTTTGGTTGCGAGTTGCAAAATAACAGTCATATTAACTTTATGATTAATTTTTGTTATTAATATTTATTCTATTTATTCTTTTGAAATCCCAGACAAAGATTTTAATATTGTATAACTGTTCAGATGTACACACACAACCTTTTCTATTCATTATAGAAGTGAACTTACTGAAAACATTATTTGTAATTAATAATCCTAGCACTTCTTTTTAAACGCCAGTCGTGTTAAATGACTGGCCTTGAGACTTATTCATTGTCATGGTGAAGGACACATTAAGAGGGAATAATTTTCTTTGAAATATGAAAGAATATTCTGATGGATGGTATTCCAACACCACCCATATCCCACCTGTTTAGGTGGAATTTCCAAAACTTTGAAATACTTTTTTATTTATTTCTAGTCAGAAGCTTGTATTTAAAATTTCATGCTTCTAACATAAGAAATGACGGACACCCCTTACAAACTTTCAACCCTTATTTCACCCTTTTGGGAGTAGACTTTCAAAAACTGTAGTGCATAATTATTTATTTCTAACCTAGAAGCCTGTTTATAAAATTTTATGTTTCTAACTTTGAAAAAGGCGGATTTCTATACAACGGCTTATCCCTTATTTCACCCTTTAGAGGTGCAAATTCTAAAAATCCTTTCTTAGTGTGTGTTTTCATCATAAAATGCAATAACTGTAAAAGTTTCTAACCCCAGTGGCTTAGGTTCAGGTTAGTTAGGGTCAATTAGGACAAGTCATATATATATATATATATATATATATAGATAATGTACGATATAAGTAACATATATATCGTAAGTTTAATATTAGTATAAACAATTTTTCTATATGTAATAAATTAGGTATTAATCAGATAAATATAAGAGCCATTAAAAAGAAATTGTCTACACAAATCGGTTAATTTTTAGTTTTATTCTTAAATTATTTATCTAATTTTAGTATTTATTTACTTGTTAATTTTGTCTTGCCTTAAAGTTATTTATTTTTATTTTATAGGTGATAGTTTTTAAAAGTTTCATGTGTTTGTTCTAATGTAAATTTTATTTTTTTTGTTCTTTAGCCCTCATATAAGCATGTAATGTCCACATCGAGAAGACTCAATTGTAAATATTTTCGGTTTTCGCTATTACTGTATATCATTGTTGATTGTATAATTGTAGTCAGTTTTGTGGATTAAATAAAAAATAAAATAAAGAATACATTGGTATAATTTTTTTTATTACAATAATTCGCTTTTACTTAAACCGACCGACCAGATCCCAGCAGATCTCTGGAAGAAGCTGAAGGAATCTGCCACACCCTGGCTCACAAAGCTTTTTAACGCTATTATTAAAGATGGCAAGATCCCTGAATCCTGGCGTAACAGTATTCTATCACCAATATATAAACAAAAAGGGGACATTGCGAATTGCGGAAACTACAGGGACATAAAACTCACGTCACACACACTAAAACTGTTTGAAAGGATCATCGCTGCACGCATTAATGACTGTACCCGTATAACTGAGAACCAATATGGCTTCACATCTGGCAAATCTACCATCGATGCCATTCAGTTAATTAGAGTTGTGATGGAGAAACACCGTTCAAACAAAGAAAATCTGTATCTCCTGTTCATCGACCTAGAAAAGGCCTTTGATAGGGTACCCAGAAATCTAGTTTGGCAGGCTATGAGAGCTCAAAACATCCCGGAGTACTATGTGACACTAGTACAAGATATGTACACAAACACCATGACGCGCGTCAAAAGCCCAGCGGGACTTGGCGAGCCCTTCCACGTAAACGTAGGAGTACACCAGGGATCTGCCTTAAGCCCATTGCTATTCAACCTGTGCATGGACTACATCACGCGAGACATACAAAAGCCAGCACCAGAGTGTATACTTTACGCAGACGACATAGTCCTAGTAGCGAAAAATGCACAAAGCCTACAGGAAACACTTAACCGGTGGGTGACACAAATCGAAAACCATGGGCTACGCATTAGTCGAAGTAAGACCGAATATTTGGAATGTGACTATGGAGGGACAGAAGAGACGGGATGTAATATTTACATAGACAACCGCGCACTACCCAAAGTAGACAACTTCAAGTATCTTGGGTCTGTGCTTACTACTGATGCAAATATCGATAAAGACGTGGACCACCGCATCAAAACCGCCTGGATAAAATGGAAATCGCATTCGGGTGTTCTCTGTGACCGTAGAATGCCCATTCGTGTAAAGGGAAAAGTGTACAAAACGGTAGTACGCCCATCCATGACTTATGGGGCAGAGTGTTGGACCATCAAAAAGACACACGAACAACAACTGCATACAAACGAGATGAAAATGCTTAGATGGGCGGGAGGAATAACCCGGCTGGACAAAGTAAGGAATGAGTATGTCAGGGGATCGTTCAAGATAACACCGATTGTCGAAAAACTGAAGGAATGTCGACTACGCTGGTACGGCCATATCCTGAGACGTGACGATGACCATCCCATCAAGAAAGCCTTAAATATCCCAGACCGACCACGGAGAAGAGGGCGACCGCCCGCAACCTGGTGGTCAAACATGCAAAAAGAGGCCCAGAAAGAGAATCTGAGTACACAGACAAGTCAGAACAGAGCTCTCTGGCGCAGACGTACAAGGAGACCCGACCCCAGCTGAACTGGGAAGAGGGTTTTGGACAAAGAAAGAAAGAATTGTATAATTGTAGTCAGTTTTGTGGATTAAATAAAAAATAAAATAAAGAATACATTGGTATAATTTTTTTTATTACAATAATTCGCTTTTACTTAAACGTATAATTCATAATGACTGATTTGGTATTTATATAAATTGACTCATAATTGTATAAACATAAAAGTACTGTTTAATGTTTCTTCTTATGTAATGCGCTCCATATATCGTGAGCGGTGCTTGCGACGTTGAGTGCTTCCAGCCCTTTACTCTGGAACAAAAGTTACAAAATATTAATATGTATATTTAAAGGCCTCTGAAAGGGCCTTTTCCTATGTTTGATAAAGACTTGTAACTTATTCCACGGCGCTACAGCCGTTGCAGTGGAGTCACATACATACACATATATTTAACAGTATATCATCGGACGCACCGCTCCCTTACGAACGCGTTCATTTATCGAAATAATTTTTATTATACAATTATACAACATTATATGAGACATAGACAAAAACATTACACAATTACATATGCAAAAATTAAACACATGCTCACAGTAGTGATTTAAATTTGAAATCTTTCAGTTAAGGCCTAAATATTTGATCTCAAATTTGACTCTCATTTAAAAATCAAATCGAATAAATTTATTTTATTAGATCAAAAATATGTGTTTAATTGAACACTAACTTTATAATACATATTTTATTATATTACTCATAAAACATTATCAAGATTGAGGATTGATGATTTATGACGCAATAATTAAAGCTTATCAATAAATTTATAAATCAACGCATTCAAAACAAAAACATTGATATCAATAGCGAATACTTACAACAACTCGAGCTCCTTTCTTGATTGCGTTTATAGGTATTTTCCCCGGCCTTGCTTCACTTGGCACGAGAAAGAGTGATAACACACTCATTATGATAACAAAAAGCGATGCGAATTTCATTTTGATGTATTCCTTCGTTACCGTTCTTTTCAGCTCGAGATTTTAAAGTGCATATGATTTGACAGACATACTGACTTATATATGTTAATTGTTAAGAAAGATAATGGTATTTCTTCGAGTAGGGACTCTACCGCCTCCCGCAAGCCGGGGTCATCTAACTCACGCTGCGTGACGTCAAGATAAATGATTTACTCATCAAACATATTTGGATACACTTCAGATAATTATTATAATCTTTATTAAGTATTCTATCTCTTTCTTCGTGTAAAAGATAAATACCGATTTAATTTGATCTGTGAGTTGTACGCGTGTTTGTACGGCTTAGGGATCAAGTTACGAATTAGATATGAATTAAAGATTATGCTGAAATAATGTTTGAATATCTTGTCAATTTACTTAAGACCTTCATGAAGTATTATGATAATATTAACTATTGTTTTAAAACGCTTTTTTTAAGAAATATACAAATATTGTTTGAAATTATCCTGTTGAGTTAAGATGTACACACTCGTACTTAATCACTTTCATAATTGACCTACTTATGTTTCTAGGATATTGTACTATATTAGCCATGTTTGTATATACTTATTAATATGATTGCATAATAATAACCCAGTGGCTAGAATACATGACCGAATTATGGTGTTAATCCCGGGCAAGCACCACTGAATTTTCATGTGCATAATTTTTGTTTTTTGTGGTCAAGGAAAACATCGTAAGGAAACCTACATGCGTGGAATTAAAATCTTCCACTTTGGTTATCCACCAACCCACATTGGAGCAGCGTGGTCTGAAAAAGGAGACGAGATTAGCCCCGTGGTGAGATATTTACAGACATTTAATTTAATTTAATTTCTTGTATATTGTGTCTAAGTTACCTTGCTAATCTTGTATGAATGTAGCATGTAATGTTTCAGATGTAGAAGTACTGGGTTCGAATCCTGGATCGGTTATTTTGTTTTTAAAGTATCCTCAGTAGTAGCCTGGTGCTAGGACGGTAACAGCGAAATCTTTATTAAATATTAATATAAACCACTTGCTTATTGATGGTCAATAATCCTCAGACGAACCGGTGTAAAGATACCAGCAGGTTAGTTTAAAAGAAAATTAAAAACGTTATATTTTTATTCGCATTTGCATTTCGATTGCATGGAGGAGATGGAGGAGTTGGATATTGTCATCTTAATATGTATATTTCAAAAGTTAGTATTGACCGTACTCTAGAAAACTACGTGTGAATAGGGTCTATGCCGTATGAGAAAGATCAGATAGTATCATTCAAAGATAGTATCATTCATCCGATTAAAATTTGTGCACAGTTATTGTTGGCAATTGAGTAAACAACTTTAGTATCATTAAAGTACAATACATGGAGCTTGATTTGTAATGAATAGCTGACAAAATTGAATAGGCACTACCGGTCAATACTATATACTGTAAAAAAAAATGATATTCACAGTCGAACCTCCTTGTTTTTTGAAGTCGGTTAACAAACATTAATTGTTATTATTTGACACATTCAACTTAATAATATTGTGCGATATGGCAGGGTTAAAGTTTAGACGTAATATACGTGCAACGAGCTGTCAATTCATATCTTTGTATATGTCTATATATATAAGCGAAATCGCCCAACACAAGATCTCCTAAACTATCCGCCAGATTGACTTGAAATTTGTCACAGTTACTTCTTTCGTTAATAACGAATTTTACACAAATCCTATCCAAAATACATTTTTCTTTTCAACCTGTGCGAAGCCGAGACAATTAGCTAGTCTTTGTATATAACCCGTTGAGAGATTTAGTCTGAACGCAGACATTAGGTTGGCAGGCTAGAAAATTACCCCGAGAAACTGTTAATAAAACTATCCATCAATAGCAAGGTCTATCGACCTTTGTCTAACAATCATGTGAACCGCTTGTATATGTATATATTTTATATATAATTACGTCACAACGATTACTTTTATGTTTACATCAATTAATCTGTAACAGTAACAAAATATATAAAACTTAGTATATTGATTGTAACAAGAATGCGTGAATATTAACCGATGATCGCGGGTTCAAGCCCAGGCAAGCACCACTTATTTTTGTATTCATCTCGTACTTGGTGGAGAAGAAAAACGTCTAGAGGAAACCTACGTGTGTTTAATTTCACTGAAATTTTGATATCAGTGTATTCTTTCCTTCTTCCAACCTTCATTGGAACAGCCTGAAACAGGTGGTAGCACCGTGTAAGCTCGGCTGGGTAGGAACCACCCACTCATCATATATTCTACCGCTGAACAGCAATACTGGTATTTTTGCTTTACAGTTTGAAGGGTGGGCATTGATCTTGGAATACGAGATTACTTGTGAGTGCACAAGTACTGTACAGTACAGTACAGTGTACATATCTTGAAAAATACTAAATAAATGTGGCTAATCGTCCAATCGATTTCTTTAACATGATAAGTAAAATATTATAACAAATACATTTCGCTTCTATTCTTTAAAAATGTATTTCTTTTATTTTCTCGGCATCATCGAACAATTTCCTTTGTGACTTATACATCCTGATTACGAAGAAACATTCTAAGATCTATGAGCAAAAATAAGCTGGAAAATTGTTTTGGATTGACTGAATAATATTGATGAATTCAGTTTTCATTCGTTTCTCAGATGAAATTAAATTCACGCTTTTTTAATCAAAGATAATTGAATATATTTTTTAAAACTAAACTAAAACCAATATGTTCCTTGCTCGTTTGGTGTATTGTATGGTATGGTGTATGTATTATTAGCGTTGTCCGAATTGGAACCCTGGACAGTAGTTTACAATTACCGTATTATGTACACTGGGTCATCACTCTTTAATAACGGTGCTTATAATTTTAGTCCAATATATTAAAAATATGAATTGCGCTAATAGCTATAGGCTGCCACTGTTAAAATTAACCATAACGCGAAGTCAAATACGTTAAGTTAATAATAAAACAAAGAAAACCATTTATATTAGGCCCAAAACACATTAATATGTTGTAAGAAGAACCTAGAGTGGTTTTGCCACAAGGAAAAAAATCTCTACAAGAACCATTTATATAGAGGGTTAAGTCGACACGCATCATTCACACATCTGACGAGCAAACGACCACTCGTGCACAGTTTTATTAATCGTCACAATCATGAAGTGGTCCGCTGTGTGCATAATGTTGATGGCGATCGCTCTATTCGTAGGTCAGACCATTGCAGACCCTAAAGTTAACTTCAATGCTATTAAAAAGGGAGGCAAGGTTATTGTAAGTATAATACATAATTAAATCTTAAACATTCGTGTTCATTTGATTTATTATCTTATATTATATATTTGTTTTTGCAGAAAAAAGGTCTCGGAGTGGTCGGAGCTGTCGGTACAGCGCACGAAGTGTATAACCATATCCGTCATGGAAAACATTAAATAACATAGATGATTTTATCCTAATTACCTATAATGTATTATTTTACTTACACCTTATACAGTTTTTTTTTTAATAAAATTAATTATGTTATAAAACTTTCTGTTATTTTAATGATTACATTTATCAAATTGCTTTGACTTAATCTAATTTATTAAAAAATAATGAAAAGATCTTATCGTGAATGTATCAAATGTCAATTAAGCGACGATTTACGCACGCTTTGGGCTAATGTCGCTTCCACTAACACAACCTATATGCTTAGTTGGAGGGGTATATAGGAATATTAGTAATACCTCAAGTCCAGCAATGTCCATACATTGTTTTTTTTTTAAAAAAAAGCAAAACGCTTTGATTATAATTTAAATGGTACCTATATGATGCATACAACTAATTCAGTAAAAATAGAACCACCAAAATCAGTTGACAATAATTCTTCATATAAAATAGTGAGGGTACAAGATGAAAAGAACATTAATATCGGGATGCATATCGGACGCAAGAATACATATTCCTCTAATGCTCAACTTTTATGCAGTGGTTTATTCATAATGTGTACTTAGACTATAAGCGTATCATAATGAAATCAATATGGACTGTTTTGGAGACAGCATATTAGTAGCAGATAGCTTTAACTTCTATTAGAGTCTACTCATTGTTTTTAAAAACCACTTTAAAATCGTCATTTTATCAAAATTCCGGTAAAATCATCGCTATTATTGAAGGAGCAAATTAATTACATTTTAAAAGTGCATTATAAGGCAAACTTGCTAATTACTTTGTATTAAGTACATATTTATTATATTATAATTATAAGAATTATACATAATATAATATATATTTTTAATATTAATAGTTGTCGATGGAAAAAGCATATAAATGAGATAGCGCGCCAAAATTGAAGTTTTGCTGGCTTTGCGTTCGCTCTTAAGGCGCCATTTTTTTCTCGAACAATGAATAAATGAATAGAACAAATTATTTGCATCTCGAACGAGGATAAGTAATACTTATATTAGTAATACTTGATACTCAATGTAGTTCGCCAAATGAATTCGCCTTTTGCATTTCCCGTTTTAAATCATCCACGATTTTAAATCATACTAATCGTTGCGGCTTCACGTGCTGCTATTATAACGAGTGTCTGTCGTTTGTTCTTACCAGTCTCAAGCAATACTTACTACTATAATTGCCATAAAACTTCATATCATAATAGCTTAACTGTTTCTATTTGACCAAATTTTTTATAACACATTATAAATAATATATTTACTACGTAATTTTTATTGAAATAAAATTATGTTGTAATTAAATAGAAATAATATTATACGCTTTCCGTGCAAAGAAATTTAGTAATAATACACATATCTCAATGTAATAGAAGGCCTTTTAAAACAGTTTCTCATTATTTAAAATCAAAGCATACGTTAAGGTAAATATTACACATATTTTCATAAACGAAGCACTCGCTTTGAAGACGTTAAGAAGGATTTGTATAGTTGAGTTTTAATCTCGATATTAAGGTTGTTTCTATCTTATATATTCTCGTTATTTTCTATGAAGAAATTTTACTTTTAAATCCCTAGAGACAACAAATTATAAGTAGCACAGAAACGTAGGAATGCCACTTATATTACTAGATAATATTGTATTATGAATTTTCTTATATATTAAGACGACTTCCAAACATTTTTTTTTTTCTTAATTAACTAACATCTTATGTATCTTTTATATATATATATTCGGTGATTGTGAGCCAATTTGCATGATGTTTGAAATGAATATAAATAATTTATTTTAACTAGGCTCTGTGTGGAAGCCAGGGCGAGCGGCGACCGACACGGTCTGCGGAGGTGAGGAAGTCACGGCTCTAGCCCTACGAGCCCTGATTCGCATATGGGAGGAGGACGCAAGTGCTTACCGGACATGGCTGTTTCAGTAAGTACTGCACGGGATAGCGAGGTATCAACCTCGTGCTATGAGTTTGGTGCGCGGGCACGGTGCACCAGTCTTTATATAGGGGAAACGCGTTAATTCGTTTTTGCAGCAAGAAAAAAAAGAACTACCAGTCTTTGTTCAATGACTGAAGTAGAATTAATAGAACCCCAGCCATGGCAATCAATTTCAAAGAAAGCTATTAGAGATGTTATAGTAGGTACACACCAAGTATGGGCCGCTTACTTTTGAGAGTACAAATGTATCAGCCGCTTATATAGTGGTAAGGTTTTGTGCTAGCCCGTCTGAGTAGGTACCACCCATATACCATATATACCACATATGTGGTATATACCATCACATATTCTACTGCTAAACTTTTACTTAATAATGATGTATTCTGGTTTGAATGATCAGTGAGCCAGTGTAACTACAGGCACAAGGGATATAACATATTAGTTTCTGTTGGTGGCGCATTGGCGGTGTTAGGGGTGATTAATATTTCTTAAAGCGCCAATGTTTATCGGCAGTGGTCACCATTTACTACCAAATGTGCCTCCTTTTTTTTTCGCTGGAAAAACGCGTTTCCCCCACATGAAGTGGGGCTGTATGTGGGGCTCGCCGACGCTGAAGGCGTCGGAATACCCACTAAAAAACCAGCGGTACCCACACCGTCTTTTCGGGGGACGCCACTGGATCGCTTACGCATACTACCATGACGATCCGAAGGTAGGCCCGCCTCTGCAGGCCTCCAAACTCTAAGGGGTTCTCGGGGTACAGAGACCCCCTAGCCCCGGCGACACTTACGGCGGGATGAGAAGGTTTGCATAGCGCCGACGTCTTCTCCCCGGTCTTCTTCGGGGAAGCGGGTCAGCGGAAGCACTGTTCTCACGCTCTCGCTCCGCGGCCTTCTTCTGCGACATGACGTTTTCGCAGATAGAGACCATCTCCTTCCTGCACCTCTCGCTACCGATCATGGTGTTTATCATGCTTGGCAACGAGAGGTCTTCGCCTACAATGGCCGCCAGGTAATGGCGCTGAGACCCCCATGCAGCGCACTCAATCAAGGTGTGACGCGTGTCCGACGGCGCGCCGCACTCGTGGCAGGAAGGAATGACCTCTCGCCTCCCTATCCGATGCAGATACCTACCGAAGCAACCGAGTCCGGTAAGTACCTGCGTCACCCTGAATGTGAGTGTGCCGTGACTTCGTTCCACCCAGCAACTCAAGTGGGGACGGACCGCTTTCACTGTCACCAGGCCTGCCGAGGGGGACCCCAGATCCAGATGCGAATCAAGCCTCGCTGGGCTAGAGCCCTGACTCGCTCTACCTCCGCCAATCCTGGACGATCGCCGCTTGACCTCGCTTTCACCAAATGTGCCTCCTGCCCATCTTATATTTTATAAAAAAAAAAAACTTGTTTATTGGTGACAACAATAACTACTGAATTTCGTCTGATCATGATCGGATGATCAACACGCTTCTAACGATACCTCATTAGTCGAATTATGTAAGTATATGAATAACTTAGAAGTTATGCGAGAACAGATGAACATACACACAGGCTGAAATCGTTACCCTCCTTTAGGCATCGCCGTATTTGGGTAATAAAAGTGGACATACAATTTTTACATATATTTATTAAAACTTAATACTTATATCCATAAATAAGTACAGTATTGTAACTTACACACGATCAAACTCCATCCTTAATAATTTTATTTTCTGAACCGAATATGTTCAAAAAGTTCATGGGCTGTTCCAATATCGCCAATAAGTTCAAGACCTCTTCTCTGAAAATATAAAAAGAAATCTATAAATATTTTATTTTTAATAGCACAACCTGATTAAAGAATTACAATAAAAGCTTTGCCAATATCTTTTTTTTTTTGTTTTAATAAAAATAAAAATTATATTTGTTTCGATTACTGAGTTTCTTATCGAAATCCTTGAAATTTACATTTAATTTGTCATGTAAAATGACAATACGAAAGTGCTTGTTAATTAAAAAGTTAGTATATTTAAATAAGTTAGGTACCTTGATAGTACGTATACATAAATTATAAAGAAACTCAAAGATGACAAAAATACACACTCTATCAACTTACTATGAACCGAATGCCCTTCCCGACAGTACGAAATTTCATTCTAGGAGCTGCACTGCTTTGCCCAGCGAAGATTGAAAGCAGTGCTACCAACATTACGAAAATAGTGGATAATTTCATGTTTATTACTGAAGACCAGCTGCACAGTCAATGACTACTTCAGTCGCGCACAATAACTTTGCTAATGATGTTACGAAAATTCAACCCTCTTATTTAAAACAATGAAATGACCTTATTTTCCTCATATGTATTAATTGCCTTTTTATATATATGGGGTTTTCCTATATTTCATCTAAAGGATATATTTTGGACGTCACAGTGTTGCATACTACATAAACCGCACGTTCAACGTTCTCAGAAATAAGATAACTGCAAACGTACTATATATTTAGACAATTAATTTAATTAAATACAAACAATAACAAATAGTCTATTGTTAGTATTTTTTTTATATATCACAATGTAGGAACTGACGCACGCCTAGCACTAGTTCAGAAGAACAGACATTTTTACCCTATATGGGTGTCTGTGTAACATGTATGCGTATAATATCTTTGAATGAGTGCAATACGTGTACGTCAATTTTATTTATTTGTCAACAATGGTTACTACTGTTTCACATAATTCAATTTTTTTTTGTTAATTGTTTCTTTAAAATAATTAAGCTAATTTATATTTATAATGTTCATAAACATATTATCATTGATATATGAAGATAGCACTAATTTATTAGACATATATATATATAATTTAAAAATCATTCATTCATTCATTCCTTTTGCGACGACTGCGAATTCTATTATTACACAAGGGAACAAATTTCAAACCTTTTTATACAACTGACAAAATGTTCCTTGTTTCGGATTACAATTGCCTGACATAACGAATTAATTGTAACAGGTCTAAATTTACATATACAGCGATACTTATAAAAATGAAAAAATAACAAAAAAAATAGTTTAAACAATTTATATACATTAAAAGCATAACAAATTTTAACATAATGACATTTATTTTAATAGTAAATAAGTATTTTCTATTTTATAATTATAAAATAAAAGATACTTTTTTATATATCAGCTTACCGCCGTCCACTGCTGGACGAAAGCCTCCCCCATAGAACGCCAACCATCCCGATTTTGGGCAGCCCGCATCCATCCCGTACCTGCCACCTTTTTCAAATCGTCGGTCCATCTTGCCGCAGGGCGTCCTACACTACGTTTGCCTAAGCTTGGTCTCGACTCCAACATGTGTCGGCTCCATCGGCCATCGATGCGTCTGGAGACATGACCAGCCCACTTCCACTTCAGCGTGCTAATTCTACGCGCGATGTCGGTGACTTTAGTTCTCTGGCGAATGTCCTCATTTCGGATTCTATCTGCCAGAGAAACCCCAAGCATCGCACGTTCCATAGCTCGCTGAGCGACCTTGAACTTGTGGACCAGTCCTACAGTGAGTGTCCACGTTTCGGCGCCGTAAGTCATAACAGGCAGGACGCACTGATTATATACCCTGGTCTTAAGTGACTGTGGGATCGACGATTCAAAAATATGACGCAACCTCCCGAATGCTGCCCAGCCCAAACGTATTCTTCTTTTGACCTCCTTCTCAAAATTGTGCCGGCCAAGTTGTATAGTTCGGCCCAGGTAGATGTATTCCTGCACAACCTCGAGTGGAGAGCCATTTACGACAACCGGTCTCGGGGATATATGTTGGTTGATCATAATTTTGATTTTTTCTAAGTTCATCCGCAGACCCACCTGTCTTGAAGAATCGCTTAGGCTGTTTAGCATCTCTTCCAAATCTTGCAGAGTTTCCGCCATGATGACAATGTCGTCAGCAAATCGCAGATGTGTAATGTGTAGGCCATTTATATTAATGCCGCGTCCGTTCCAATCGAGCGTCTTGAAGACGTCCTCCAATGCATTGGTAAAAAGTTTCGGGGAGATTACATCCCCCTGTCTTACCCCGCGATGCAATTGGATTGGTCTTGTGCTCTGATCTTTTACTTGGGCGGTCATGGTTGCGGCTTCGTACAAACACTTTAACACCTGGACATACCGAAAGTCTATTAGGCATCTCTGCATCGATTCCAGAATAGCCCAGGTCTCGATGGTATCGAAGGCTTTTTCGTAGTCCACAAACGCTAGGCATAGAGGCTGATTATATTCCTCGGTCTTCTGTATCATTTGCCTAAGTGTGAGTATGTGGTCTACGGTACTGAAGCCTTTTCGAAACCCAGCCTGTTCAACGGGTAGGAAGTCATCGAATTTTTGGGCGAGACGATTCGTGATTACCCTCGAGAACAACTTATATACGTGACTTAAAAGTGAAATGGGGCGGTAGTTTTTCAGAAGAGCTTTATCACCCTTCTTAAAAAACAGAACCACCACACCTCTGCTCCATGCCTATGGTGTAATACCATTTTGGAGGACGGAATTAAAGATCTTTACCAGCTCTCTCAGAACTGGTGTTCCTCCCGCTTTAAGTAATTCTGAGGTAATTCCGTCCTCCCCTGGAGCCTTGTTGTTTCCAAGTTGTTCGAGAGCAATCCTAATCTCGCCCAAGTCGATGTCGGGAAGCTCGTCAGATAGATGGCGTGTCAGTCTGGCTCTTGGGTCATCCGCGCTGTGGGACTCAGGTGGAGGCACTTGTGATGAGTATAGATTGCTATATAACTTTTCGACTTCAGCTAGAATCTCTGGTTTTGAGGTGACGGTTGTGCCTTGTGTTGTTCTGAGTTTTGTCAGGTGACAACAGGAGGTATGCGACTTTGCAAGAACCTTTGAGCCTCTATTGAGTGCTATAGCATCTTCAATATTTCGGGTATGCGCTCGTCTTGTGTCACGCCTTATTAGTTTTTTAACCTTCCTGTTTAGTGCCTGACACTCAGATGGCGTCATATTCTGTTGTTCACGTCTTCTCGTCATCTCGTCCAGAGTCTCGCCTGAGAGCTTCGACTTACGTCCATTGCTCCTTTGTCGAAAGTGATTTTGACCCACCTCGCGAATGACACGTACCAGACTGTTGGTGGCGTCGTCAATGTCCTGCTCGGTTTCCAACATGGCGAATCGGTTCTGTAGTTCCAGCTGGAAGCTTTCGCAACCAGCTTCGACCTGGGGCAAGGTTGGTCTAAGAGTCGACTTCATTAGCCGCGATCGTTCGATTTTAGTGTTAATATTCAGGGTGCCTCTTACCAGGCGGTGATCACTTCCAGTGTTGACCCTGTTGATCACGGAGACATCCCTGAATATTTGGCGCTTATTGGATAGAATGAAGTCGATCTCATTCATTGTTCCGCTATCGGGGCTTCACCAGGTCCACTTCCTTTGGGGCTTTTTCTGGAAAAATGAGTTCATCAGAAATAATCCCTGAGCCTCTAGGAAGTTTACCAGCATTTGTCCCCGATGGTTTCTGTTCCCATAGCCGAATTTTCCTACCCTCGATTCACCATCTTCTTGTACTCCCACTTTGGCATTGAAGTCACCCATAACAACTGTGTAGAAGGTACTGGTAGAGACATAGCTTTTACTATGTCTTCGTATATGGCTTCGACTTCTTCGTCAGTGTATGTGGACGTTGGGGCATACACTTGTATAACCTTCAAGGCATACCTCTCGGTTATCTTTAAGACAAGGTATGCCACCCTCGCTGACACACTGCCAACCTCCATAACATTGCTTCTGAGTGACTTGTGGATCAAAAAGCCGACGCCACCTTGGGATGGTTGGTGTCCTTCTCGGAAGTAGAGTAAGATACTTTATTAATATTTATTAATAAAGTATCTTACTCTTAAAGTATCTTAGTCTTATAAGTAAAGATACTTTATTTATATTTATTATTAATTATCCCTCAAAAGCTGGGTTTCTGTAGCAAATTACTATAATATAATTTGTAGGATGAACTTTTTAATCGGTGTCGGTTTAATCGGTGAGTTACGTGGATTATTTAAAAATTACATTTTTCATGTTAAGTATGTATAATCATGCTAAAAATAATAATATATTTATTCATTCTTTTGAAATATTTTACTTAGTAAATATTGCCTTTTACATTTAGCAATTCAAACCGATAGTTGTAGGAATTTTACAAGAATTTCAGTAAACATGCGAAAAATATGCGAAGGCGTATTGTGCAATGCAACGTGCATTAGAAATTTAGTACAAGACAGATGAATTGCTCGGCTGATTGAAGGCTTAAAAAATCACTTAATAAATTTAGTACTATTGTAGAAGATATAAAAGTAATTCGGTCGCTTTTCTTATGTCAAAGTAAATTTTGCCTTCGAATTAATTATTCGTCAGTTTTTCCCCTCCGTTTTTGATTTTTTCCGTTTTATTTATTTTTATTTATTTATTTATTTATTAGATCACCAACAAAGTACACACTGATACATGATAGCACACAGTTCGTAAAATAAAAAATTAATAAACTAAAATAAAAATAATAATGAAAACTAATATGGATAATTAAGTATTACTTATTAATGGCATTATGGACCTTCTAAATTTAAATATATTGTTGGTAAAGATGTTTACATCCTTGTCCATGTCTACGCAATTATAGGTCTTTAAAATTCTGTTTATAGGTGAACTATGTCCTAGGTTCGATTTTGAAGCTTTAGTTTTAAACAATTTACCCCTGTTCAAGCGTAAGCATTTTGTTGGCGCGGAAATACAGATGAGTGACAGTAGTTTTGGACAGTCCAAAATGCCATTAATGAGTTTATACATAAAAAGGCTATCCAGCAAGCATCTTCGATCAGCAAGCGATTTCATTTTAAAATGTATTAACCTATCTTTATAGTTTGGTATTTTTTTAGCCAACCCGTTTTTATAACATAGATGCCACAAGAAACGTTTCTGAACACTTTCTAATCTTTTGGAATAAACATCATAGAAGGGATTCCATACAACGCTGCAGTATTCCAGTCCGCTGCGGACAAAAGCATTATATAAAGTAATTAGGGTGGTTGGGTTTTTTAAGTCCTTACAATTACGCAACAAAAAACCTAAATTTTTAAAAGCCCTCCTACAGATTGCGTCGACATGCAAATGGAAACGGATTTTATGATCGAGAATGACTCCGAGATCTCGAACCTCACTATCTTCTACGTTCTTGAAGCGTTGAATTTTTTAGTTTATATGATCTCTGTGAAATCGTTTTGAGTCTATTGAAGCGCACCAAGCTACACTTATCAACATTGAGACTCATGCCATTATCTTCACACCATGTATTTAAGCAATCTAAATCGTCCTGAAGTAAAGCCGCGTCACTGGGCGAAGTAATAGTTCGAAAGAATTTAAGATCATCTGCAAATAGCATGAAACTGGAATTCGTGAAGCAAACATTTATATCGTTAATGAATATGTTGAAAAGAATTGGTCCTAAATGTGAGCCTTGTGGGACTCCAGAAATAGCCTGAAATGATTTAGATTTATAACCATTGATTACCACTAGTGATTCTCTTTTGTTAAGATAGGATTGAAACCACTCCAATAAACATCCCGAAATGCCATAACTTCGACATCGTTTCGTCAGCGCTTGTCAAAACTGTAACTTGGCTACCATTTATATAGAAACGATTACATTCCATTGTATCACTTTGAATG
Organism: Nymphalis urticae; assembly: GCA_905147175.2. Classification (NCBI taxonomy): domain Eukaryota; kingdom Metazoa; phylum Arthropoda; class Insecta; order Lepidoptera; family Nymphalidae; genus Nymphalis; species Nymphalis urticae. The sequence goes on along the minus strand of LR989994.1, from coordinate 2,540,691 downwards.
ATTGTCAACTTGTCTACGAATTTTCTATTCGTCAGTTTTGACCACGCGACTTAACGTTGAGTTGACGTCATGCCCATACATTTGATTAGTTTTCTATTAGCGATTACGATTATAAAACGTCAACTTGGCTAAGGCCCCAGACCACAGTGACGTAACATTCCATAATAGGATGTCTCAGTTCAAACGCAACATTTTGAATTACGTAAATAGTTGCCCTCGTTGAATCTTGCAATCAACGCAATTTGACTTATTATTCTCTAAAATTGTTTTTTGTTTTTCTTTTGTTCTCTAATTTTATTCTCTAAATTAATATATATGTTTATATAAATATTCAATCGTAAATTTAGTAATAATTTCTCAATATTTCTATAATTTTAATGATAACAATGTGTTTGTATTTTTATGGACTTGTAATTGTTAATTGTCACATTGGAGCTGCGTGAAACAGGTGGTCGGGCCGTGTAAGCTCGGCTGGGTAGGATCCACCCACTCATCAGATATTCTACCGCTGAACAGCAATATTAGTATTTTTGACTTTCCAGTTTAAAGGGTGAGCATTGATCTTGGAATACGAGATTACTTGTGAGTGCACACATACACTTGTGCACTACATTACGTCCTAAGGGGACGTGATCATACCATGATCACATAAGGGGACATGATCCCTTGAAATTACTAACGTGGCTAAAATCGTCCAATCGATTTCGTTAATAAGAAAAATATTATAACAAATACATTTCGCTTCTATTCTTTAAAAATGTATTTCTTTTATTTTCTCGGCATCATCGAACAATTTCCTTTGTGACTTATACATCCTGATTACGAAGAAACATTCTAAGATCTATGAGCAAAAATAAGCTGGAAAATTGTATTGGATTGACTGAATAATACTGATGAATTCAGTTTTCCTTCGTTTCTCAGATGAAATTAAATTCACCCTTTGTTTAATCAAAGATAATTGAATAATTTTTTTTACAACAAAACTAAAACCAGTTTCTTGCTCATAGGATGCGGTGCTTAATCTAACATACGTCCATCCAATACGTCATACATCAATCCACAATAAACAGGCTATTGTGGATTGATGTATGACGTATTTATTGTTAAATAATCTTTGTTAATTAAATGAACGTTGTCCGAATTGGAACCCTTGACAGTTGTTTACAATCACCGTATTATATAAACTGGGTCATCACTCTTTAATTACGGCGCTTATAATTTTAGTCTAATTTATTAAAAATATGAATTGTGCTAATAGCTATAGACAAATATGCTAAGAGTTTAAAAAAAGCAATGAAAACAATTTGTGTTAGGCCCAAGACACATTAATATGCTGTAATAAAAAACTCAAAAACGTTTGTTTTGCCACAAGGAAAAAAATCTCTACATCTATTTATATAGAGGGTTAAATCGGCACGCATCATTCACACATCTGACGAGCAAACGATCACTCGTGCACAGTTTTATTAATCATCACAATCATGAAGTGGTCCGCTGTGTTCATAATGTTGATGGTTGTAGTCGCTCTATTCGTAGGTCAGACCATTGCAGACCCTAAAGTTAGCTTCAATGCTATTAAAAAGGGAGGCAAGGTTATTGTAAGTATAATACATAATTAAATCTTAAACATTCGTGTTCATTTGATTTATTATCTTATATTATATATTTGTTTTTGCAGAAAAAAGGTCTCGGAGTGGTCGGAGCTGTCGGTACAGCGCACGAAGTGTATAACCATATTCGTCATGGAAAACATTAAATAATATAGATGATTTTATCTTAATTAACTAAAATGTATTATTTAACTTACACCTTATACAATATGCTTTTTTTAATAAAATTAATTATATAATATATCTTTCTCTTATTTTAATGATAAAAGTCAAAGCATTAATTTGATAAATGTATTATCAAACTAATGCTTTGACTTAAACTAATTTATTAAAAAAATTATAAATAAAATCTTATCGTGAAAGTATCAAATGTCAATGGTTTACGCACCGCCAGTATAAGTCTCGTTCGATCCTGGCCCTTTGGGCTAATGTCGCTCCCTCTTACACAAGCTATATGCTCAATTGGATTAGCATTGCTTAAAAAAAACAAGGCTTTGATTATAATTTAAATGGTACGTACCATATGATGCATACAATTAATTCAGTAAAAAAAAAACCACCAAAATCAGTTGACAATAATTCTTCATATAAAATAGAGAGGGTATAAGATGAAAAGAACATTAATATCGGGATGCATATCGGACGCAAGAATACAGATTCTTCTAATGCTCAACTTTTATTCAGTGGTTTATTGTAATTCATAATGTGTACTTAGCCTATAAGCGTATCGTAATGAAATCAATATCGACTGTTTTGGAGATAGCAGAATAGTAGCAGTTGCTTTAACTTCTATTAGAGTCTACTCATTGTTTTTAAAAACCACTTTAAAATCGTCATTTTACAAAATTCCGGTAAAATCATCGCTATTATTGAAGGAGCAAATTAATTACATTTTAAAAGTGCATTATAAGGCAAACTTGTATTAAGTATTTATTATATTATAATTATAAGAATTTTACATAATATAATATATTTTTTAATATTAATAGTTGTCGATGGAAAAAGCATATAAACGAGATAGCGCGCCAAAATTGAAGTTTTGCTGGCGTTGCGTTCGCTCTTAAGGCGCCATTTTTTTCTCGAACAATGAATAAATGAATAGCACAAGTTATTTGCACCTCGAACGAGGATGTTAGTAATACTTGATACTCAATGTAGTTCGCCAAATGAATTCGCTATTTGCATTTCCCATTTTAAATCATCCACGAATATCCAAAACCTTGCGGAATACTAATCGTTGTTGCTTCACGTGCTGCTATTATAACGAGTGTCTGTCGTTTGTTCTTACCAGTCTCAAGCAATACTTACTACTATAATTGCCATAAAACTTTCATATCATAATAGCTTAACTGTTTCTATTTGACCAAATATTTTATAATACATTGTAAATAATATATTTAATTTATTGTCAATTAACAAACGTAAATTGTTATTATTTGACATTCAATAATATTGTGCGATATGACTAAAGTTTAAACGTACTATACGTGCAACGAGCTGTCAATTCATATCTTTGTATATATCTATATATATAAGTGAAATCGCTTAATACAAGATCTCCTAAACTATTCGCCAGATTGATTCAAAATTTGTCACAGTTACTCCTTCCATTAATAACGGATTTTACGCAAATCCTATCCAAAATACATTTTTCTTTTCAACCTGTGCGAAGCCGGGACAATTAGCTAGTCTTTGTATATAACCCGTTGAGAGATTTAGTCTGAAAGCAGACATTAGGTTGACAGGCTAGAAAATTACCCCGAGAAACTGTTAATAAAACTATCCATCAATAGCAAGGTCTATCGACCTTTGTCTAACAATCATGTGAACCGCTTGTATATGTATATATTTTATATATAATTACGTCACAACGATTACTTTTATGTTTACATCAATTAATCTGTAACAGTAACAAAATATATAAAACTTAGTATATTGAATGTAACAAGAGCCGATATGGCCCAGTGGTTAGAACACGTGAATCTTAACCGATGACCGCGGGTTCAACCCCAGGCAAGCACCACTTATTTTTCTATTCATCTCGTACTTGGTGTAGAAGGAAAACGTCTAGAGGAAACCTGCGTGTGTTTAATTTCACTGAAATTTTGCTATCAGTGTATCCTTCCTTCTTCCAACCTTCATTGAAGCAGCCTGAAACAGGTGGTAGGGCCGTGTAAGCTCGGCTGGGTAGGAACCACCCACTCATCATATATTCAACCGCTGAACAGCAATACTGGTATTTTAGATTTACAGTTTGAAGGGTGAGCATTAATCTTGGAATACGAGATTATTTGTGAGTGCACAAGTACAGTACAGTACAGTGTACATGATCCCTTGAAAATTACTAACGTGGCTAAAATCGTCCAATCGATTTCTTTAATAAGAAAAATATTACAACAAATACATTTCGCTTCTATTCTTTAAAAATGTATCTCTTTTATTTTCTCGGCATCACCAAACAATTTCCTTTGTGACTTATACATCCTGATATCGAAAAAACATTCTAAGATCTATGAGCAAAAATAAGCTGGAAAATTGTATTGGATTGACTGAATAATACTGATGAATTCAGTTTTCCTTCGTTTCTTAGATGAAATTAAATTCAAGCTTTTTTAATCAAAGATAATTGAATAATTTTTTTATAACAAAACTAAAACCAATTTGTTTCTTGCTCATAGGATGCAGTGCTTAATCTAACATACGTCCATCCAATACGTCATACATCAATCCACAATAAATTGCTATTGTGGATTGATGTATGACGTATTTATTGTTAAATAATCTTTGTTAATTAAATGAACGTTGTCCGAATTGGAACCCTTGACAGTTGTTTACAATCACCGTATTATGTACACTGGGTCATCACTCTTTAATTACGGCGCTTATAATTTTAGTCTAATTTATTAAAAATATGAATTGCGCTAATAGCTATAGACAAATATGCTAAGTTATTAAAAAAAAGCAATGAAAACAATTTGTGTTAGGCCCAAGACACATTCATATGCTGTAATAAAAAACTCAAAAACGTTTGTTTTGCCACAAGGAAAAAAATCTCTACAAGAACCATTTATATAGAGGGTTAAATCGGCACGCATCATTCACACATCTGACGAGCAAACGATCACTCGTGCACAGTTTTATTAATCATCACAATCATGAAGTGGTCCCCTGTGTGTATAATGTTGATGGCGGAGTGGTCGGAGCTGTCGGTACAGCGCACGAAGTGTATAACCATATCCGTCCTAGAAAACATTAAATAATATAGATAATTTTACTGGTGGTAGAGCCTTGTGCAAACTCGTCTGGGTAGGTACCACCCACTCATCAGATATTCTACCGCAAAACAGCAGTACTTGGTATTGTTGTGTTCCGGTTTGACGGATGAGTGAGCCAGTGTAATTAGTTGCACAAGGGACATAAAATCTTAGGTCCCAAGGTTGGTGGCGCATTGCCGATGTAAGCGATGGTTAACATTTCTTACAGTGCCAATGTCTATGGGCGTTTAGTGACCACTTACCACAAGGTGGCCCATATGCTCGATCGCCTTCCTGTTCTATAAAAAAAAAATGATTTTATCCTAATTACCTATAATGTATTATTTTACTTACACTTTATACAATATGTTTTTTAATAAAATTAATTATGTTATAAATCTTTCTCTTATTTTAATGATTACATTTATTAAATTAATGCTTTGACTTAACCTAATTTATTAAAAAATAATGAAAAGATCTTATCGTGATGTATCAAATGTCAATTAAGCGATGATTTACGCACGCTTTGGGCTAATGTCGCTTCCACTAACACAACCTATATGCTTAGTTGGAGGGGTATATAGGAATATTAGTAATTCCTTAAGTCCAGCAATGTCCATACATTGTTTTTTTTAAAAAAAAAAAGCAAAATGCTTTGATTATAATTTAAATGGTACCTATATGATGCATACAACTAATTCAGTAAAAAATAGAACCACCAAAATCAGTTGACAATAATTCTTCATATAAAATAGAGAGGGTATAAGATGAAAAGAACATTAATATCGGGATACATATCGGACGCAAGAATACATATTCCTCTAATGCTCAACTTTTATGCAGTGGTTTATTCATAATGTGTACTTAGACTATAAGCGTATCATAATGAAATCAATATGGACTGTTTTGGAGACAGCAGATTAGTAGCAGATAGCTTTAACTTCTATTAGTCTAATCATTGTTTTTAAAAACCACTTTAAAATCGTCATTTTACAAAATTCCGGTAAAATCATCGCTATTATTGAAGGAGCAAATTAATTACATTTTAAAAGTGCATTATAAGGCAAACTTGCTAATTACTTTGTATTAAGTATTTATTATATTATAATTATAAGAATTATACATAATATAACATATTTTTTAATGGTTGTCGATGGAAAAAGCATATAAATGAGATAGCGCGCCAAAATTGAAGTTTTGCTAGCTTTGCGTTCACTCTTAAGACGCCATTTTTTTCTCGAACAATGAATAAATGAATAGCACAAATTATTTGCATCTCGAACGAGGATGTTAGTAATACTTGATACTCAATGTAGTTCGCCAAATGAATTCGCCTTTTGCATTTCCCGTTTTAAATCATCCACGAAAATCCAAAACCTTGCGGAATACTAATCGTTGTTGCTTCACGTGCTGCTATTATAACGAGTGTCTGTCGTTTGTTCTTACCAGTTTAAAGCAATACTTACTGCTATAATTGCCATAAAACTTTCATATCATAATAGCTGAACTGTTTCTATTTGACCAAATATTTTATAATATATTGTAAATAATATATTTACTACATAAAATTATGTAGTAATTGTTTCTATCTTATATATTCTCGTTATTTTCTATGAAGAAATTTTGCTTTTAAATCCCTAGAGACAACAAATTATAAGTAGCACAGAAACGTAGGAATGCCACTTATATTACTAGATAATATTGTATTATGAATTTTCTTATATATTAAGACGACTTCCAAACATTTTTTTTTCTTAATTGAGTAACTTTTTTATGTATCTTTAATATATTTTCGGTGATTGTGAGCCAATTTGCATGATGTTTGAAATGAATATAAATAATTTATTTTAACTAGGCTCTGTGTGGAAGCCAGGGCGAGCGGCAACCGACGCGGTCTGCTGAGGTGAGGAAGTCACGGCTCTAGCCCTACGAACCCTGATTCGCATATGGGAGGAGGACGTAAGTGCTTACCGGACATGGCTGTTTCGGTAAGTACTGCACGGGATAGCGAGGTATCAACCTCCTGCTACGAGTTTGGTGCGCGGGCACGGTGCACCAGTCTTTATATAGGGGAAACGCGTTAATTCGTTTTTGCAGCAAGAAAAAAAAAGAATTACCAGTCTTTGTTGTATGAATGAAGTAGAATTAATAGAACTCCAGCCATGGCAATCAATTTCAAAGAAAGCTATTAGAGATGTTATAGTAGGTACACAGTACAAATGTATCAGCCGCTTATATAGTGGTAAGGTTTTGTGCTAGCCCGTCTGAGTAGGTACCACCCATATACCATATATACCACATATACCACATATACCATCACATATTCTACTGCTAAACTTTTACTTAATAATGATGTATTCTGGTTTGAATGATCAGTGAGCCAGTGTAACTACAGGCACAAGGGATATAACATATTAGTTTCTGTTGGTGGCGCATTGGCGGTGTTAGGGGTGATTAATATTTCTTAAAGCGCCAATGTTTATCGGCAGTGGTCACCATTTACTACCAAATGTGCCTCCTTTTTTTTCGCTGGAAAAACGCGTTTCCCCCACATGAAGTGGGGGTGTATGTGGGGCTCGCCGACGCTGAAGGCGTCGGAATACCCACTAAAAAACCAGCGGTACCCACACCGTCTTTTCGGGGGACGCCACTGGATCGCTTGCGCATACTACCGTGACAATCCGAAGGTAGGCCCGCCTCTGCAGGCCTCCGAATTCTAAGGGGTTCTCGGGGTACAGAGACCCCCTAGCCCCGGCGACACTTACGGCGGGAGGAGAAGGTTTGCATAGCGCCGACGTCTTCTCCCCGGTCTTCTTCGGGGAAGGGGGTCAGCGGAAGCACTATTCTCACGCTCCCGCTCCGCGGCCTCCTTCTGCGACATGACGTTTTCGCAGATAGAGACCATCTCCTTCCTGCACCTCTCGCTACCGATCATGGTGTTTATCATGCTCGGCAACGAGAGGTCTTCGCCTACAATGGCCGCCAGGTAATGGCGCTGAGACCCCCATGCAGCACACTCAATCAGGGTGTGACGCGCCGTGTCCGACGGCGCGCCGCACTCGTGGCAGGAAGGAATGACCTCTCGCCTCCCTATCCGGTGCAGATACCTACCGAAGCAACCGAGTCCGGTAAGTACCTGCGTCACCCTGAATGTGAGCGTGCCGTGACTTCGTTCCACCCAGCAACTCAAGTGGAGACGGACCGCTTTCACTGTCACCAGGCCTGCCAAGGGGGACCCCAGATCCAGATGCGAATCAAGGCTCGCTGGGCTAGAGCCCTGACTCGCTCTACCTCCGCCAATCCTGGACGATCGCCGCTTGACCGCGCTTCCACCAAATGTGCCTCCTGTCCATCTTATATTTTATAAAAAAAAACTTGTTTATTGGTGACAACAATAACTACTGAATTTCGTCTGATCATGATCTGATCGGATGATCAACACGCTTCTAACGATACCTCATTAGTTGAATTATATAAGTATATGAATACCTTAGAAGTTATGCGAGAACAGATGAACATACACACAGGCTGAAATCGTTACCCTCCTTTAGGCTTCGCCGTATTGGGGTAATAAAAGTGGACATACAATTTTTACATATATTTATTAAAACTTAATACTTATATCCATAAATAAGTACACTATTGTAACGTACACAATATCAAACTCCATCGTTATTAATTTCATTTACTGAATCGAATATAAGTTCATGGGCTGTTCCAATATCGTCAGTAAGTCCAAGACCTTTACTCTGAAAATATAAAAAGAAATCTATAAATATTTTATTTTTAATAGCACGACCTGATTAAAGAATTACAATAAAAGCTTTGCCAATATCAATTTTTTTTTGTCTCAATAAAAAAAAATTATATTTGTTTCGATTACTGAGTTTCTTATCGATCCTTGAAATTTACATTTAATTTGTCATGTAAAATGACAATACGAAAGTGCTTGTAAAAGTTAGTATATTTAAATAAATTAGGTACCTTGATAGTACGTAAATAAATAGTACAGAAACTCAAAGAAAAAAATACACACACTATCTACTTACTATGATCTTGTACATTCTTTTCTTGTTACGAAATTTCATTCTTGGAGCTGCACTGCTTTGCCCAGCGAAGATTGAAAGCAGTGCTACCAACATTACAAAAATAGTGGATAATTTCATGTTTATTATTGAAGACCAGCTGCACAGTCAATGACTACTTCAGTCGCGCACAATAACTTTGCTAATGATGTTACGAAAATTCAACCCTCTTATTTAAAACAATCAAATGACTTTATTTTCCTCATATGCATTAATTGCCTTTTTTATATATATGGGGTTTTCCTATATTTTATCTAAAGGATATATTTTGGACGTCACAGTGTTGCATACTACATAAACCGCACGTTCAACGTTCTCAGAAATAAGATATCTGCAAACGTACTATATAGTTGTAGACAATGAATTAAATTAAATACAAACAATAACAAATAGTCTATTGTTAGTATTTTTTTATATATCACAATGTAGGAACTGACGCACGCCTAGCACTAGTTCAGAAGAACAGTCATTTTTACCCTATATGGGTGTGTATGTGTAACATGTATGCGTATAATATCTTTGAATGAGTGCAATACGTGTACGTAAATTTTATTAATTTGTCAACAATGGTTACTACTGTTTCACATAATACAATTTATTTTTTGTAAATTGTTTTTTTTTTAAAACAATTAAGCTAAAATATATTTATGAAGCTATGATGTTGTGATACTAGTAGAAACGTGGCTTAACGATAGTATCTCGTCTCATGAATTATTTGATCATAGGTATTCAATACATAGGAGGGATCGCACGAATAATGGTTTTAACTGCAAAAAGAATGGTGGTGGTGTATTGATCGCTATACATAAACGTTTTAAATCCGTACGTATGTGTAATTGGGAAAGCATGTGTGAAGATCTATGGGTTGTTCTTGATGCTTCAGTTAATAGGAATCTTGTTCACATAGCCTTTTGTGCTGTTTACCTTCCTCCGCCAGTCAATCAGGAACTATTAGCTCAGTACATTGATAAATGCAGTCTTGTGTGTAATAATAAAATGTATACTTGCATCGCCGGGGATTTTAATTTGGGCTTTATAAATTGGTCGAAAGTAAACGGAGAAAAAGACAGTTATGTCGTCCCTGGACTTGGAACGAACCTCGTTGATTTCATTCATTTTCATGGGTTATCACAAGCTAACTCCATCGAAAATAGGTCAGGTAGAATATTGGACTTAGTTTTGACCAATGTTTCTTGTGAAGTAACGGAATCTGCTAATAATCTTAGTTTGATAGACCAATTTCATCCTCCCTTAGACATTGCTTTATCACTGAATGTGGACAGTACACTTCCACATAAAGCCAATATATTAAAACCAAACTTTCGTAGGGTAGATTATGAAGCTGTTTGTAAGCATTTACGTGATCAACAATGGCATGTCTTGTTTAAGGGAATTACAGATGTAAATAATATGGTGGATGTTTTCTATGACGTCCTACGAATGACTATTAAAAAATTCGTTCCGTTTACGAAAAAACATAAGTATGGTAAGTATCCACCATGGTTCGACCGAATTCTGATAAGAGCTCTCAACGAAAAGAACGCGATCAGATTGCGATACAAGCTGTACAAAAACCCCATGGATGAAATTGCACTTAAGTTACTTTGTGAGCGTTGTAACAGACTAGCTGTAGTTAAGTATAATAACTATATAGCTCTCATGGAGCATGGAATCTCTCAAAATAGTAAAATTTTCTGGTCCTTTATTACGAGGAAACGAAAGGGTTCAGGTCAATATCCGTGCAGTTTGAGTGATGGGGATACGGTCGCGACAGATGGTGATATGATTTGCGATCTTTTTGCAAAGCATTTCTCGCGTGCCTTCCACCCTTCTAACATATCTTTGGGATTAAATTTAATATCCAAACACTTGGATTTCATATATAAATATGGCCTATCGATGCCCTTACCTCATATAAATGAAGAGGAAGTGCTAAAATCACTTAAAGGCCTAGATCCAAATAAGGGAGCTGGACCGGATGGCATTCCACCTTTTTTCATTAAATCTTGTGCTTTAGCTATTGTTACACCACTGTCTCTCATTTTTACTGAATCCCTACGCACTGGCTGTTTTCCTAAGGAGTGGAAGTTAGCTAAAGTTGTTCCTGTACATAAATCAGGTACTGTTGACCTTGTTTGTAACTATAGACCTATTTCCGTTCTTTCTACCTTTGCAAAAATATTTGAGAGTACTGTCTGTCCTTTTATCCAAAATCACTTTAATTGTTATCTAGCCAATGAACAGCACGGCTTTGTAGGATCTAGGTCTACGACCACAAATTTGGTAGCATTTACTGAGTTGTTAGCCAAAGCAATTGATGACAATAAGCAAGTAGACGTAATATATACAGATTTCACTAAGGCGTTTGACACTATTGCACATGATATTCTTATCTTTAAATTAAAAGCTTACGGGTATACTGGGTCACTTTTGGATTGGCTATCATCATATTTAACGGGCCGATCATTCTATGTTGTAGCGAATGGATATCAATCCTCTACTTATCCGGTCGACTCAGGTGTACCTCAAGGATCACATTTAGGGCCTATATTATTTAATATCTTCATTAATGATATTTCGACCATCTTTAATCATTTATCAGTTTTTATATACGACGATGATTTAAAATTTGCAAGAGTAATTGAGTCCTCCATTGATTGCGTCCTCTTGCAGAACGATCTCAATAATTTAGTATCTTGGGCTCTGGATAACAATATATCTCTTAATTCCAAAAAATGTTTCAATGTAAAATACACCAGAAAGTTACAACCTATATGTTTTGATTATCATATTCATGAACATAAACTACATGAACTTGAAACAATAAGAGACCTTGGCGTGACCTTTGATAAGAAACTAACGTTTATATACCACATTGATAAGGTGAGCACAAGAGCTTCTAAGATGGCTTTGTGTTGAGAAATGCCAAACTATTTAAAAACGTTAAAACTAAATTGTTTCTCTACAACAGCTTGGTCCGCACTATTTTAGAGTATGCATCGACAGTCTGGCGACCCCACTATGCCACACATATTCTAATATTAGAGAGAATACAAAAAAGATTCTTATGGCATATAGCTTTTAGTGAGGGTTATAATAAAAAAAACAAACTTCCTACACAGACCGCCTAACACATTACAAAATGACTTCATTGAATAAACGCAGAGATCTGTTAGATCTGCTGTTTTTATATAAAGTTATCAACAATATAATAGACTGTCCGGAATTGCTCATTAAACTCCAACTCAGAGTTCCTGCAAGATATCCTCGATCTCCGATAACACCCCTCTGCCCACCCTTGCGAAGAACTGTTTTTGGCGCAACTTCACCAATTCCAAGGCTGTGTAAACTCCTAAACCAGGTGTGCTCTTTTGTCGACATTCACGCGGATTCAATTCGAAACTTTAGGAAGTACGTAGACAGGTTTTTGAGTGATAATTATGAGTAACACTTATTGGATATTTTTATAGAATTGTTTATTATTTTGTATTTTTATATTATGTTTCTTCCTTTTTTTCTTTTGTTTTTGTATTTATGAACTGGTTTCCATTTTTCATTCGCATGTTGTGTTTACCTTTAATTAATCTCTACACTTAGTTAATAAGTTTGTATTCATTGTTTCTTTAAATGTATCAGTGTAAGTGATTGTAAGTAAACCTAATAAATAAAATAAAATAAAATAAAACATGTATGCGTATAATATCTTTGAATGAGTGCAATACGTGTACGTCAATTTTATTTATTTGTCAACAATGGTTACTACTGTTTCACATAATACAATTTATTTTTTGTAAATTGTTTTTTTAAAACAATTAAGCTAAAATATATTTATAATGTTCATAAACATATTATCATTGATATATGATGATAGCACTAATTTATTAGACATATATATATAATTTTAGAAATCATTCATTCATTCATTCTTTTTGCGACGAAACAATTCTATTATTACACAAGGGAACAAATTACAAATCTTTTTATACAACTGACAAAATGTTCCTTGTTTCGGATTACAATTGCCTGACATAACCAGAAACTTAAAGTGAATTAATTGTAACAGGTCTAAATTTACATATACAGCGATACTTAATAAAAATGAAAAAATAACAAAAAAATAGTTTAAACAATTTATATAAATTGAAAGCATAACAAATTTTAACATAATGACATTTATTTTAATAGTAAACAAGTATTTTCTATTTTATAATTATAAAATAAAAGATACTTTATTAATATTTATTATTAATTATCCCTCAAAAGCTGGGTTTCCGTAGCAAATTACTATAATATAATTTGTAGGATGAACTTTTTAATCGGTGAGTTACGTGGATTATTTAGAAATTACATTTTTCATGTTAAGTATGTACGATCATGCAAAAAATAATAATATATTTATTCATTCTTTTGAAATGTTTTACTTAGTAAATATTGCCTTCTACATTTAGCAATTCAAACCGATAGTTGTAGGAATTTTACAAGAATTTCAGTAAACATGCGAAAAATATGCGAAGGCGTATTGTACGTTGCATTAGAAATTTAGTACAAGACAGATGAATTGCTCGGTTGACCGAAGGCCTAAAAAAATTACTGAATAAATTTAGTACTATTGTAGAAGATATAAAAGTAATTCGGTCGCTTTTCTTATGTCAAAGTAAATTTTGCCTTCGAATTAATTATTCGTCAGTTTTTCCCCTCCGTTTTTGATTTTTTCCGTTTTATTTATTTTTATTTATTTATTTATTTATTAGATCACCAACAAAGTACACACTGATACATGATAGCACACAGTTCGTAAAATAAAAAATTAAAAGAAGTGGTACCTCAATTACAGGTGATAACTGCATGAACAGTAAGGCAACATATACATTAAAGCACAAAAAAGCCAATAAAAGACTAATCAAAATAGCAAGTTACAAAACAAAACAAAACAAAACAAATCAATGAATAAAAAATTAATAAACTAAAATAAAAATAATAATGAAAACTAATATGGATAATTAAGTATTACTTATTAATGCCATTGTGAATGGCATTATGGACCTTCTAAATTTAAATATATTGTTGGTAAAGATGTTTACATCCTTGTCCATGTCTACGCAATTATAGGTCTTTAAAATTCTGTTTATAGGTGAACTATGTCCTAGGTTCGATTTTGAAGCTTTAGTTTTAAACAATTTACCCCTGTTCAAGCGTAAGCATTTTGTTGGCGCGGAAATACAGATGAGTGATAGTAGTTTTGGACAGTCCAAAATGCCATTAATGAGTTTATACATAAAAAGGCTATCCAGCAAGCATCTTCGATCAGCAAGCGATTTCATTTTAAAATGTATTAACCTATCTTTATAGTTTGGTATTTTTTTAGCCAACCCGTTTTTATAACATAGATGCCACAAGAAACGTTTCTGAACACTTTCTAATCTTTTGGAATAAACATCATAGAAGGGATTCCATACAACGCTGCAGTATTCCAGTCCGCTGCGGACAAAAGCATTATATAAAGTAATTAGGGTGGTTGGGTTTTTTAAGTTCCTACAATTACGCAATAGAAAACCTTAATTTTTAAAAGCCCTCCTATAGATTGCGTCGACATGCAAATGGAAACGGATTTTATGATCGAGAATGACTCCGAGATCTCGAACCTCACTATGTTCTTGAAGCGTTGAATTTTTTAGTTTATATGATCTCTGTGAAATCGATTTGAGTCTATTGAAGCGCACCAAGCTACACTTATCAACATTGAGACTCATGCCATTATCTTCACACCATGTATTTAAGCAATCTAAATCGTCCTGAAGTAAAGCCGCGTCACTGGGCGAAGTAATAGTTCGAAAGAATTTAAGATCATCTGCAAATAGCATGAAACTGGAATTCGTGAAGCAAACATTTATATCGTTAATGAATATGTTGAAAAAAAAAGCCGAGATGGCCCAGTGGTAAGACCACATGAATCTTAACCGATGATCGTGGGTTCAAACCCGGGCAAGCACCACTGAATTTTCATGTGCTTAATTTGTGATTATAATTCATCTCGTGCTTTACGGTGAAGGAAAACATCGTGAGGAAACCCGCATGTGTCTAATTTCACTGAAATTCTGCCACATGTGTATTCCACCAACCCGCATTGGAGCAGCGTGGTGGAATAAGCTCCAAACCTTCTCCTCAAAAATTGGAGAGGAGGCCTTTAGCCCAGCAGTGGGACATTCGCAGGCTGTTACGGAATATGTTGAAAAGAATTGGTCCTAAATGTGAGCCTTGTGGGACTCTAGAAATAGCCTGAAATGATTTAGATTTATAACCATTGATTACCACTAGTGATTCTCTTTTGTTAAGATAGGATTGAAACCACTCCAATAAACATCCCGAGATGCCATAACTTCGACATCGTTTCGTCAGCGCTTGTCAAAACTGTAACTTGGGTACCATTTATATAGAAACGATTACATTCTATTGTATCACTTTGAATGATTGTCAACTTGTCTACGAATTTTCTATTCGTTAGTTTTGACCACGCGACTTAACGTTGAGTTGACGTCATGCCCATACATTTGATTAGTTTTCTATTAGCGATTACGATTATAAAATGTCAACTTGGCTAAGGCCCCAGACCACAGTGACGTAACATTCCATAATAGGATGTCTCAGTTCAAACGCAACATTTTGAATTACGTAAATAGTTGCCCTCGTTGAATCTTGCAATCAACGCAATTTGACTTATTATTCTCTAAAATTGTTTTTTGTTTTTCTTTTGTTCTCTAAATTAATATATATGTTTATATAAATATTCAATCGTAAAATTAGTAATAATTTTAATGATAACAATGTGTTTGTATTTTTATGGACTTGTAATTGTTAATTGTCACATTGGAGCTGCGTGAAACAGGTGGTCGGGCCGTGTAAGCTCGGCTGGGTAGGATCCACCCACTCATCAGATATTCTACCGCTGAACAGCAATATTAGTATTTTTGACTTTCCAGTTTAAAGGGTGAGCATTGATCTTGGAATACGAGATTACTTGTGAGTGCACACTGCAGAGTGCACGCACTTGTGCACTACATTACGTCCTAAGGGGACGTGATCACACCATGATCACATATGGGGACATGATCCCTTGAAATTACTAACGTGGCTAAAATCGTCCAATCGATTTCGTTAATAAGAAAAATATTATAACAAATACATTTCGCTTCTATTCTTTAAAAATGTATCTCTTTTATTTTCTCGGCATCACCGAACAATTTCCTTTGTGACTTATACATCCTGATATCGAAGAAACATTCTAAGATCTATGAGCAAAAATAAGCTGGAAAATTGTATTGGATTGACTGAATAATACTGATGAATTCAGTTTTCCTTCGTTTCTCAGATGAAATAAAATTCACGCTTTTTTATTAATTGAAGATAATTGAAGATATTTTTTAAAACAAAACTAAACCAATTTGTTCCTTGCTCATTGGATGCGGTGCTTAATCCAACAACCTGTTTGTGGTGTATTGTATGGTATGGTGTATGTATTTATTTTTAAATAATGTTTGCTAATGAAATAAGCTTTGTCCGAATTGGAACCCTAGACAGTAGTTTACAATCACCGTATTCTGTACACTGGGTCATCACTCTTTAATTACGGCGCTTACAATTTCAGTTCAATTTATTAAAAATATGAATTGCGCTAATAGCTATAGGCTGCCACCATTAAAATTAACCATAACGCGAAGTCAAATATGCTAAGTTAATAATAAAAACAAGAAAAATCTTTATGTTAGGCCCAAGACACATTCATATGCTGTATTATCAAATTAATGTCTAAACTAATTTATTAAAAAAAATATAAAAAAAATCTTATCGTGAAAGTATCAAATGGTTTACGCACCGCCAATATAAGTCTCGTTCGAGCCGGGCCCTTTGGGCTAATGTCGCTCGCTCTAACACAAGCTATATGCTCAATTGGATTATGGGTATAAAGGAATATTAGTAATTCCATAAAAATAGGCATTGCTTTAGAAAAAACAAGGCTTTGATTATAATTTAAATGGTACGTACCATATGATGCATACAATTAATTCAGAAAAAAATATAACCACCAAAAAAGTTGACAATAATTCTTCATATAAAATAGAGAGGGTATAAGATGAAAAGAACATTAATATCGGGATGCATATCTGACGCAATAATACAGATTCTTCTAATGCTCAACTTTTATTCAGTGGTTTATTGTAATTCATAATGTGTACTTAGCCTATAAGCGTATCGTAATGAAATCAATATCGACTGTTTTGGAGATAGCAGATTAGTAGCAGAGAAGTTTAACTTCTAATAGTCTAACCATTGTTTTTAAAAACCACTTTAAAATCGTCTATTTACAAAATTCCGGTAAAATCTTCGCTTGTTATTGAAGGAGCAAATTAATTAAATTTTAAAAGTGCATTATAAGGCAAACTTGCTAATTACTTTGTATTAAGTATTTATTATATTATAATTATAAGAATTATATATTATATAATATATTTTTTTAACGGTTATCGATGGAAAAAGCATATAAATGAGATAGCGCGCCAAAATTGAAGTTTTGCTGGCTTTGCGTTCGCTCTTAACGCGCCATTTTTTTCTCGAACAATAAATAAATGAACAGCACAAATTATTTGCGTCTCGAACGAGGATGTTAGTAATACTTGATACTCAATGTAATTCGCCAAATGAATTCGCTATTTGCATTTCCCGTTTTAAATCATCCACGAATATCCAAAACCTTGCGGAATACTAATCGTTGTTGCTTCACGTGCTGCTATTATAACGAGTGTCTGTCGTTTGTTCTTACCAGTTTCAAGCAATACTAACTACTATAATTGCCATAAAACTTTCATATCATAATAGCTTAACTGTTTCTATTTGACCAAATATTTTATAATACATTGTAAATCTTGTAGCGTACGTAACGCACCTCTGGGGTGAAGCTATCGACAAGCATGGGGAATCGTTGGTTGTCAGCCTCGATATCTCCAAGGCTTTCGACAGGGTCTGGCACAGAAGTCTTCTCTCCAAGCTGCCGGCATATGGTCTGCCTGCTCAGCTTTGCACCTGGATTGCCAGCTTCCTACATAAGCGCAGCCTTCGTGTTTTAGTTGATGGTTACGCTTCACAATTCTATGTAGTGAATGCTGGGGTTCCCCAGGGATCTGTGCTATCCCCCACTCTGTTTCTTTTGCATATCAATGATATGCTCTCTCTCGGGAACATTCATTGCTATGCAGACGATAGTACAGTGCATGGTGGATACCACGGACGCGCGGTGGCTGGGCGAGCGGAAATTCAGGAGAGGCGGGAGGATCTTGTCATTGAACTCAATAGGACGTTAGAGCTTATCGCCAGATGGGGCTCAGATAATCTTGTTGAGTTTAATGCCAAGAAAACACAGGTATGCGCTCTCACAGCAAAGAAGTCACCATTTTCCCCTCTTCCCTCCCTCTGTGGCACTCCGCTGGTGATACAAAGCAAAATCGCCATGCTGGGGATGGACGTTCGCTGCGACCTTAGTCCAAGGTTTTTATTACATCGAGGCTGTAATAAAAACAGCTTCACGGAAACTCGGAGTTCTGAACAAGGTGCGGCGTTTTTTCACGCCACAATAACTGTGCCTGCTATACAAAACACAGGTACGGTCTTGCGTTGAATATTGCTCGCAACTTTGGGATGGCTCCGCTAAGTACCTACTTGAGGCCTTGGACCGGTTGCAGCGACGTGCGGTCCGCATTATTGGCGACGTAAAGGTCACTAACACCCTTGAGCCTTTACAATTGCGTCGAGAGATAGCTGCGCTGAGCGCTTTCTATCGACTGTATCACGGCGACTGTTCCGAGGAATTATTTTCCCTAATTCCTGCTTCCCCCTTCATTCACAAGTCTACGCGTGCTGGCTCTCGATGTCACCGACTAACTGTGACATCAATTCCATCGCGCACAAAGAAATTTGGCAACTCCTTTCTTTGTCGCACTTCCAAGAAATGGAATTCCTTACCAGCTCACGTATTCCCCTCCTCTTACGACCCGGGTTCCTTCAAACGAGGCGTGAAGAAGCATCTTGCGGGCCGGCAAGGCGAGGGCAGCTAGTGCAGAACCTTCTTCCCGACTGTACTGGCCGTCCTCGCGTCTGGACTCTACTACCACTTAACATCAGGTGGAGTAGAGTCATTTGCCCTCCCGGCAAATATAAAAAAAAAAAAAATAAATAATATATTTAATTTATTGTCGATTGACAAACATAAATTGTTATTATTTGACGTTCAATTATATTGCGCGATATGACTAAAGTTTAAACGTACTATACGTGCAACGAGCTGTCAATTCATATCTTTGTATATATCTATATATATAAGTGAAATCGCTTAATACAAGATCTCCTAAACTATTCGCCAGATTGATTCAAAATTTGTCACAGTTACTCCTTCCATTAATAACGGATTTTACGCAAATCCTATCCAAAATACATTTTTCTTTTCAACCTGTGCGAAGCCGGGACAATTAGCTAGTCTTTGTATATAACCCGTTGAGAGATTTAGTCTGAAAGCAGACATTAGGTTGACAGGCTAGAAAATTACCCCGAGAAACTGTTAATAAAACTATCCATCAATAGCAAGGTCTATCGACCTTTGTCTAACAATCATGTGAACCGCTTGTATATGTATATATTTTATATATAATTACGTCACAACGATTACTTTTATGTTTACATCAATTAATCTGTAACAGTAACAAAATATATAAAACTTAGTATATTGAATGTAACAAGAGCCGATATGGCCCAGTGGTTAGAACACGTGAATCTTAACCGATGACCGCGGGTTCAACCAAGGCAAGCACCACTTATTTTTGTATTCATCTCGTACTTGGTGGAGAAGGAAAACGTTTAGAGGAAACCTGCGTGTGTTTAATTTTACTGAAATTTTGCTATCAGTGTATCCTTCCTTCTTCCAACCTTCATTGGAGCAGCCTGAAACAGGTGGTAGGGCCGTGTAAGCTCGGCTGGGTAGGAACCACCCACTCATCATATATTCTACCGCTGAACAGCAATACTGGTATTTTAGATTTACAGTTTGAAGGGTGAGCATTAATCTTGGAATACGAGATTATTTGTGAGTGCACAAGTACAGTACAGTACAGTGTACACGATCCCTTGAAAATTACTAACGTGGCTAAAATCGTCCAATCGATTTCTTTAATAAGAAAAATATTATAACAAATACATTTCGCTTCTATTCTTTAAAAATGTATCTCTTTTATTTTCTCGGCATCACCGAACAATTTCCTTTGTGACTTATACATCCTGATATCGAAGAAACATTCTAAGATCTATGAGCAAAAATAAGCTGGAAAATTGTATTGGATTGACTGAATAATACTGATGAATTCAGTTTTCCTTCGTTTCTCAGATGAAATTAAATTCACGCTTTTATTAATCAAAGATAATTGAATATTTTTTTTTACAACAAAACTAAAACCAATTTGTTTCTTGCTCATAGGATGCGGTGCTTAATCTAACATACGTCCATCCAATACGTCATACATCAATCCACAATAAACAGGCTATTGTGGATTGATGTATGACGTATTTATTGTTAAATAATCTTTGTTAATTAAATGAACGTTGTCCGAATTGGACCCTTGACAGTTGTTTACAATCACCGTATTATGTACACTGGGTCGTCACTCTTTAATTACGGCGCTTATAATTTTAGTCTAATTTATTAAAAATATGAATTGCGCTAATAGCTATAGACAAATATGCTAAGTTATTAAAAAAAGCAATGAAAACAATTTGTGTTAGGCCCAAGATACATTCATATGCTATAATAAAAAACTCAAAAACGTTTGTTTTGCCACAAGGAAAAAAATCTCTACAAGAACCATTTATATAGAGGGTTAAGTCGGCACGCATCATTCACACATCTGACGAGCAAACGATCACTCGAGCACAGTTTTAATAATCATCACAATCATGAAGTGGTCCCCTGTGTGCATAATGTTGATGGCGGAGTGGTCGGAGCTGTCGGTACAGCGCACGAAGTGTATAACCATATCCGTCCTAGAAAACATTAAATAATATAGATAATTTTACTGGTGGTAGAGCCTTGTGCAAACTCGTCTGGGTAGGTACCACCCACTCATCAGATATTCTACCGCAAAACAGCAGTACTTGGTATTGATGTGTTCCGGTTTGACGGATGAGTGAGCCAGTGTAATTACTTGCACAAGGGACATAAAATCTTAGGTCCCAAGGTTGGTGGCGCATTGCCGATGTAAGCGATGGTTAACATTTCTTACAGTGCCAATATCTATGGGCGTTTAGTGACCACTTACCACAAGGTGGCCCATATGCTCGATCGCCTTCCTGTTCTATAAAAAAAAAAATGATTTTATCCTAATTACCTATAATGTGTTATTTTACTTACACCTTATACAATTTGTTTTTTTTAATAAAATTAATTATGTTATAAATCTTTCTCTTATTTTAATTATTACATTTATTAAATTAATGCTTTGACTTAACCTAATTTATTAAAAAATAATGAAAAGATCTTATCGTGATGTATCAAATGTCAATTAAGCGATGATTTACGCACGCTTTGGGCTAATGTCGCTCCCACTAACACAACCTATATGCTTAGTTGGAGGGGTATATAGGAATATTAGTAATTCCTTAAGTCCAGCAATGTCCATACATTGTTTTTTTTTTAAAACAGGAAAACGCTTTGATTATAATTTAAATGGTATGTACCATATGATGCATACAACTAATTCAGTAAAAAATAGAACCACCAAAATCAGTGGACATCAGTGTTGCATACTTCTTCATATAAAATAGTGAGGGTACAAGATGAAAAGAACATTAATATCGGGATGCATATCGGACGCAAGAATACATATTCCTCTAATGCTCAACTTTTATTCAGTGGTTTATTCATAATGTGTACTTAGACTATAAGCGTATCATAATGAAATCAATATTAATAAAGGGGTGTAAGGGGAGTCGACAACAACCTAGGCTCCCTACCGTCAACCTCACCTGCTCGTGGTGCATCCTGCTAATCAACGAACGAGGCTCTGGCGACCGAAATCGTGGCGGTATAACCACACAAATGCTGGAATCCGAAAATGCTAATCCTGATAGCGGGCAGCAGCGCTATTAGTGAAAGATTCCAGCCACTGCGGTCACTAACCCGCCTGCCAAGCGCGGTGACTAAGGCAAAAACCCCCCTATGAGCGACGACTCAAATTCACGGCCCCCAATTCCCGGTAATCGCACTATTCCTGGCCACGGTACCGGCCATGGTAACGGTGCGATGGGGGGTGCTAAGAATCCCCGGGCTACGGCAGGGTACCACAAACGGCGACTGTTTCTGGCCACGTATAATGGACGCTCTCTACGGCTGGACGAACACCTGACAGAATTGGAAGTAGAGTTAAGTCGTATTAACTGGGATACAGTAGGTCTATCAGAAATCCGAAGACAGGGCGAGGACACGATGACACTAGATTCCGGTCACTTACTCTACTTCCGAGAAGGACACCAACCATCCCAAGGTGGCGTCGGCTTTTTGATCCACAAGTCACTCAGAAGCAATGTCGTGGAGATTGGCAGTGTGTCGGCAAGGGTGGCATACCTTGTCTTAAAGATAACCGAGAGGTATGCCTTGAAGGTAATACAAGTGTATGCCCCAACGTCTACATACACTGACGAAGAGGTCGAAGCCATGTACGAAGACATAGTGAAAGCTATGTCTCGTACCAGTACCTTCTACACAATTGTTATGGGTGACTTCAATGCCAAAGTGGGAGTACAAGAAGATGGTGAATCGAGGGTAGGAAAATTCGGCTATGGGCACAGGAATCATCGGGGGCAAATGCTGGTAAACTTCCTTGAGGCTCAGGGATTATTTCTGATGAATTCATTTTTCCAGAAAAAGCCCCAAAGGAAGTGGACCTGGCGAAGCCCCGACAACACAGCGATGAATGAGATCGACTTCATTTTATCCAATAAGCGCCAAATATTCAGGGATGTCTCCGTGATCAACAGGGTAAACACTGGAAGTGATCACCGCCTGGTAAGAGGCACCCTGAATATTAACACTAAAATAGAACGATCGCGGTTAATGAAGTCGACTCTTAGACCAACTCAGCCCCAAGTCGAATCTGGTTGCGAAAGCTTCCAGTTGGAACTACAGAACCGATTTGCCATGTTGGAAACCAGGCAGGACATTGACGACGCCACCAATAGTCTGGTGCGTGTCATCCGCGAAGTGGGCCAAAATTACTTTCGACAAAAGAGCAATGGACGTAAGTCGAAGCTCTCAGGCGAGACTCTGAACGAGATGACGAGAAGACGAGAACATCAGAATATGACGCCATCTGAGTGTCAGGCACTTAACAGGAAGGTTAAAAAACTAATAAGGCGTGACACAAGACGAGCTAATACCCGGAATATTGAAGATGCCATAGCACTCAATAGGGGCTCAAAGGTTCTTGCAAAGTCACATACCTCCTGTTGTCACCTGACAAAACTCAGAACCACACAAGGCACAACCGTCACCTCAAAACCAGAGATTCTCGCTGAAGTCGAAAAGTATTATGGCGATTTATACTCATCACGAGTACCTCCACCTGAGTCCCACAGTGCGGATGACCCACGAGCCAGACTGACACGCCACCTATCAGACGATCTTCCCGACATCGATTTGGGCGAGATTAGGATTGCTCTCGGACAACTTGGAAACAACAAGGCTCCAGGAGATGACGGAATTACCTCAGAGCTTCTTAAAGCAGGAGGCACACCAGTTCTGAGAGAGCTGGCTAACATCTTCAATTCCGTCCTCCATAATGGTACTACACCGAAGACATGGAGCAGAAGTGTGGTGGTTCTGTTTTTCAAGAAGGGTGATAAAGCTCTTCTGAAGAACTACCGCCCCATTTCACTTTTAAGCCATGTTTACAAGTTGTTTTCGAGGGTAATCACGAATCGTCTTGCCCGGAAATTCGATGACTTCCAACCCGTTGAGCAGGCTGGGTTTCGAAAAGGCTTCAGTACCGTAGACCACATACACACACTTAGGCAAATAATACAGAAGACCGAGGAATATAATCAGCCTCTATGCCTAGCGTTTGTGGACTACGAAAAAGCCTTCGATACCATTGAGACCTGGGCTGTTCTGGAATCCATGCAGAGGTGCCTAATTGACTATCGGTATATCCAGGTGTTGAAGTGTTTGTACGAAGCCGCAACTATGACCGTCCAAGTACAAGATCAGAGCACAAGACCAATCCAATTGCATCGCGGGGTAAGACAGGGGGATGTAATCTCCCCGAAACTTTTTACCAATGCATTGGAGGACGTCTTCAAAACGCTCGATTGGAACGGACGCGGCATTAATATCAATGGCCAACACATTACACATCTGCGATTTGCCGACGACATTGTCATCATGGCGGAGACTCTGCAGGATTTGGAAGAGATGCTAAACAACCTGAGCGATTCTTCGAGACGAGTAGGTCTCGGGATGAACATTGAAAAGACCAAAATTATGGCAAACAATCATGTATCCCCGGGACCAGTGGTCGTAAATGGCTCTCCACTTGAAGTTGTGCAGGAATATATCTACCTGGGCCAAACTATACAACTTGGCCGGCACAACTTTGAGAAGGAGGCTAAAAGAAGAATACGTTTGGGCTGGGCGGCATTCGGGAAGTTGCGTCATATCTTTGAATCGTCGATCCCACAGTCGCTTAAGACCAGGGTCTTTAATCAGTGCGTCCTACCTGTGATGACTTACGGTGCCGAAACGTGGACACTCACCGTAGGACTGGTCCACAAATTTAAGGTCGCTCAGCGAGCGATGGAACGCGCGATGCTTGGGGTTTCTCTGGGCGATAGAATCCGAAATGAGGACATTCGCCAGAGAACTAAAGTCACCGACATCGCGCGGAGAATTAGCTCGCTGAAGTGGAAGTGGGCTGGTCATGTCTCCAGACGCATTGATGGCCGATGGAGCCGACACGTGTTAGAGTGGAGACCGCGCTTAGGCAAACGTAGTGTAGGGCGCCCTGTGACAAGATGGACCGACGATTTGAAGAAGGTGGCAGGCACGGGATGGATGCGGACTGCCCAAGATCGGGATGGTTGGCGTTCTATGGGGGAGGCTTTCGTCCAGCAGTGGACGGCAAAAGGCTGAATTCAATGAAATCAATATGGACTGTTTTGGAGACAGCAGATTAGTAGCAGATAGCTTTAACTTCTATTAGAGTCTACTCATTGTTTTTAAAAACCACTTTAAAATCGACATTTTACAAAATTCCGGTAAAATCATCGCTATTATTGAAGGAGCAAATTAATTACATTTTAAAAGTGCATTATAAGGCAAACTTGTATTAAGTATTTATTATATTATAATTATAAGAATTTTACATAATATAATATATTTTTTAATATTAATAGTTGTCAATGGAAAAAGCATATAAATGAGATAGCGCGCCAAAATTGAAGTTTTGCTGGCTTTGCGTTCGCTCTTAAGGCGCCATTTTTTTCTCGAACAATGAATAAATGAATAGAACAAATTATTTGCATCTCGAACGAGGATGTTAGTAATACTTGATACTCAATGTAGTTCGCCAAATGAATTCGCCTTTTGCATTTCCCGTTTTAAATCATCCACGAAAATCCAAAACCTTGCGGAATACTAATCGTTGTTGCTTCACGTGCTGCTATTATAACGAGTGTCTTTTGTTTGTTCTTACCAGTTTAAAGCAATACTTACTGCTATAATTGCCATAAAACTTTCATATCATAATAGCTGAACTGTTTCTATTTGACCAAATATTTTATAATACATTGTAAATAAATTATTTACTACATAATTTTTATTGAAATAAAATTATGTTGTAATTAAATATAAATAATATTATACGCTTTCCGTGCAAAGAAGTTTTGTAATAATACACATATCTCAATGTAATAGAAGGCCTTTTAAAACAGTTTCTCATTATTTAAAATCAAAGCATATGTTAAGGTAAATA
The DNA here is from genome assembly GCA_905147175.2 of Nymphalis urticae. Classification (NCBI taxonomy): domain Eukaryota; kingdom Metazoa; phylum Arthropoda; class Insecta; order Lepidoptera; family Nymphalidae; genus Nymphalis; species Nymphalis urticae. The sequence goes on along the minus strand of LR989994.1, from coordinate 2,514,685 downwards.
TTACACATATTTTCATAAACGAAGCACTCGCTTTGTAGACGTTAAGAGGGATTTGTATAGTTGAGTTTTTATCTCGATATTAAGGTTGTTTCTATCTTATATATTCTCGTTATTTTCTATGAAGAAATTTTGCTATGAAATCCCTAGAGACAACAAATTATAAGTAGCACAGAAACGTAGGAATGCCACTTATATTACTAGATAATATTGTATTATGAATTTTCTTATATATTAAGACGACTTCCAAACATTTTTTTTTCTTAATTGACTAACATTTTATGTATCTTTTATATATATATTTTCGGTGATTGAGAGCCAATTTGCATGATGTTTGAAATGAATATAAGTAATTTATTTTAACTAGGCTTGTGTGGAAGCCAGGGCGAGCGGCGATCGACACGGTCTGCGGAGGTGAAGCAAATCACGGCTCTAGCCCTACGAGCCCTGATTCGCATATGGGAGAAGGACGCAAGTGCTTACCGGACATGGCTGTTTCGATAAGTACTGCACGGGATACTTACACAGGAACTTTATATAGGAGAAACGCGTTAATTCGTTTTTGCAGCAAGAAAAAAAAGAACTACCAGTCTTTGTTCAATGACTGAAGTAGAATTAATAGAACTCCAGCCATGGCAATCAATTTCAAAGAAAGCTATTAGAGATGTTATAGTAGGTACACAGTACAAATGTATCAGCCGCTTATATAGTGGTAAGGTTTTGTACTAGCCCGTCTGAGTAGGTACCACCCATATACCACATATACCACATATACCATCACATATTCTACTGCTAAACTTATACTTAATAATGATGTATTCTGGTTTGATTGATCAGTGAGCCAGTGTAACTACAGGCACAAGGGATATAACATATTAGTTTCTGTTGGTGCGCATTGGTGGTGTTAGGGGTGATTAATATTTCTTAAAGTGCCAACGTCTATCGGCAGTATTCACCATTTACTACCAAATGTGCTTCCTGCCCATCTTATATTTTATAAAAAAAAAAACTTTTTTTATTGGTGACAAGAGTAACTACTGAATTTCGTCTGATCATGATCTGATCGGATGATCAACACGCTTCAAACGATACCTCATTAGTCGAATTATGTAAGTATATGAATACCTTAGAAGTTATGCGAGAACAGACGAACATACACACAGGCTGAAATCGTAACCCTCCTATAATAAAAGTGGACATACAATTATTTACATATATTTATTAAAACTTAACACTTATATCCATAAATAAGTACACTATTGTAACTAACGATCAAACTCCATCCTTAATCATTTATTTTCTGAATCGAATAAAAGTTCATGGGCTGTTCCAATATCGCCAATTAGTCCAAAAAATTTTCTCTGAAAATATAAAAAGAAATCTATAAATATTTTATTTTTAATAGCACGACCTGATTAAAGAATTACAATAAAAGCTTTGCCAATATCAATTTTTTTTTTTTGTTTCAATAAAAATAAAAATTATATTTGTTTCGATTACTGAGTTTCTTATCGAAATCCTTGAAATTTACATTTAATTTGTCATGTAAAATGACAATACGAAAGTGCTTGTTAATTAAAAAGTTAGTATATTTAAATAAATTAGGTATCTTGATAGTACGTATACATAAATTGTAAAGAAACTCAAAGATGTCAAAAATACACACACTATCAACTTACTATGAACCGAATGCCCTTCCCGACAGTACGAAATTTCATTCTAGGAGCTGCACTGCTTTGCCCAGCGAAGATTGAAAGCAGTGCTACCAACATTACGAAAATAGTGGATAATTTCATGTTTATTACTGAAGACCAGCTGCACAGTCAATGACTACTTCATTCGCTCACAATAACTTTGCTAATGATGTTACGAAAATTCAACCCTCTTATTTAAAACAATCAAATGACCTTATTTTCCTCATATGTATTAATATATTTTATCTAAAGGATATATTTTGGACGTCACAGTGTTTCATACTACATAAACCGCACGTTCAACGTTCTCAGAAATAAGATAACTGCAAACGTACTATATATTTAGACAATTAATTAAATTAAATACAAACAATAACAAATAGTCTATTGTTAGTATTTTTTTATATATCTTTTTTTTTTTAAATGTATAGGCTAGCGCTTGACTGTATCACACCTGATGGAAAGTGAGATACAGTCTAAGATGGAGCGCGCTTGCCTAGAAGGTGCCTATTCACTCGAGACTTGAAGGTACCCATATTGTAGGTGGTGGGGAAAACGGAGGTCGGGAGGGTATTCCAGACCTTGGCGGTGCGTATCAGAAACGAGGAAGCAAATCGTTTCGTACGTGTCTTATATACGTCAATGTCAACCACGTACGGGTGCAGATCCTTTCGATGCCTCGCAGTTCTTTGGTAAAAAGGTTGGTATCACAATGTAGGAACTGACGCACGCCTAGCACTAGTTCAGAAGAACAGTCATTTTTACCCTATATGGGTGTGTATGTGTAACATGTATGCGTATAATATCTTTGAATGAGTGCAATACGTGTACGTCAATTTTATTTATTTGTCAACAATGGTTACTACTGTCTCACATAATTCAATTTTTTTTTGTTAATTGTTTCTTTAAAACAATTAAGCTAAAATATATTTATGTTTACAAACATCTTATCATTGAAATATGAAGATAGCACTAATTTATTAGAGATACCTGATAATTTTGGTAATCATGATTATATTATTTTTGCAACGAAACAATTTTATTATTATATAAAGGAACAAATTTCAAACCTTTTTATACAACTGACAAATTTTTCCTTGTTTCGGATTACAATTGCCTGACATAACTAGAAACTGAAAGTGAATTTATTGTAACAGGTCTAAATTTACAGATACAACGATATTTAATAAAAATGAAAAAAAAAAACTAAAAAAATCGTTTTAACATGTTATATAAATTAAAAGCATTGATTAGAGTTACGTGGATTATTTAGTTATTTACATTTTTCATGTTAAGTGTGTATAATCATGCTAAAAATAATAATATTACAAGGAATTTTACAAGAATTTCAGTAAACATGCGAAAAATATGCGAAGGCGTATTGTACGTTGCATTAGAAATTTAGTACAAGACAGATGAATTGCTAGGTTGACCGAAGGCTTAAAAAAATCACTTAATAAATTTAGTACTATTGTAGAAGATATAAAAGTAATTCGGTCGCTTTTCTTATGTCGAAGTAAATTTTGCCTTCGAATTAATTATTCGTCAGTTTTTCCCCTCCGTTTTTGATTTTTTCCGTTACAATTTAATTAGTGAAATTCAGTTCAGATCAAAGTTACGAAACATTGGTATTTTATACGTTGATTATTGTCGATATATAAGTTAATTGCTTCTAAAATTTACATTGAATAAATTAATTTGTATTTTAATATAGTCCCCTTTAGTTTAACTTAAAATTTGTGCTGGTGTGGTTACGATAAACTTTTCTTGTTTTGAGAAGGTATTGAGCATTAAACATGTTCAGGAATTAACTATTATGTGATACGCGACAAGAATTACTTGGCCTATAAATAAATTTAAATCTCATTCTAAAAAATAAGGCTTTTTACTCGATACTTTACCGTCCTATTCCATGTGGTTGATGGTGATTACCGTCCTATTTCCATCCTTCCATTTCTTTCTAAAGTTCTTGAGCGTCTTGTACATCAACAACTTAACCTCTTCCTGTCTTCCCACAACTTGCTAAATCCTTTTCAATCTGGTTTTAGATCTGGCCATAGTACGGCTACTGCATTAGTCAAGATTACCGACGACATCAGATTAGCTATGGATAACCAGGAAGTTACAATTTTATCATTGCTTGATTTTAGTAATGCTTTCAATACTGTAGATTTCGACATACTCCTGGCTATACTAAATTCTCTTAATATATCTCCATCGGTAATTAATTGGTTTCATAGCTATCTCAATGGCCGCCGTCAACGTATTCGAATCCAAGATTCTTACTCGGACTGGTTGGCGATAAATGCCGGTGTTCCCCAAGGCGGTGTCTTATCTCCTCTTCTATTCTCAATTTTCATCAGCTCTGTAACTCAACATATCTCTTCTTCCTACCACTTGTATGCCGACGATCTCCAAATTTATGCTCATTCCACAACTACTGACCTACCACTTGCTATTCAATTAATTAATTCTGACTTAGACAAAATTTTAAAGTGGAGTCTTTCTTTTGGTCTCAAGGTAAATCCTATTAAAAGCCAGGCTATTATAATTGGCAGTTATAAATTACTACCCCGTGTAGACTATTCCCGTTTGCCACCTGTTGTCTTTAACAATACTATAATTCCATTAAGCAGCAAAGTTAAAAATTTAGGAATATATATTGATCAAAATTTCTCATGGATGTCACAAATAAGCGAAGTGAGCAGGAAAATGTTTCACTCGATTGGGTCCATTCGTAGACTCCGTAATTTTCTACCTATCCCTACCAAAATTGCGTTAGCTCAAGCCATCCTCTTGCCCATCCTTGATTACGCCGACACCTGCTATCTTGATCTAAGAGAGGAGCAATTAAATAAACTCGAGCGTATTCAAAATCTCTGTATTCGGTTTATATTCGGACTCCGCAAATTTGACCACATTTCTGAATTTCGCAAAAAACTCGAGTGGCTCCCAATCCGTCTTCGCAGGAATACTCATATTCTTTCTCTTCTCTACTGTATACTTTTTCATCCGAATTCTCCTCAGTATCTTAAACACCGTTTTGAATTCCTTAAGGACTCGCATGGTCGCACTCTACGATCTGAAGATAATTTAATCCTTAAAATTCCTTCTCACTCCTCTTCCTTCTATACCAATTCCTTTTCTGTCCAAGCAGTTCGACTATGGAATTCCTTACCACACCACTTGAGACAATCTCAAACAATTAATACGTTTAAAATCCGACTCAGGACGTATTATTTGTCATTGTAATTATCGGGGAGTGTTGTTTTGTTGTCTGCTGCGCTTTGTTGTGATTTACTATTATAATTTATCATATATTTATATATATATATATATGTATATTATATGTATGTTTACGTATATTTTATATATGTATATGTATGTTTATGTATATGTTATTTGTTTATATGTATATATATATTTATTTAAGAGATAAAGATAAAAATTGAGATGATCAGTACACCTCCTTACCGCTTTATATATGTATTTCTTGTCCTTTAACAAAAGGTTGTCTGGAAGAGATCGCTCTTAGCGATAAGACCGCCTTTTGTTCAAAATAGTTTTCGTTTTTCTTTTATGTTTGTGTTTGTATTGGTTATGTAACTATTTTGACACAATAAAGCATATTATTATTATTATTATTATTATTACTTTTGTTACAGATGATAAAAATGCATGTAGTTATGCGTAATTACAGACCTCTATATTCTCTCTCTATTACATATACATTGACGAATGAGATTACCTACTATTTCTTGTCGGTTGTTCTCGGAAGAATCTTCATTAGCTTTTCTTTAATACTGTAACATGACGATGAAAGTGCTTATAGGCTAGAATAAAGACTATTTTGTTTTTCTTTTTTAAAGAGTGACGTTACTTGAATACCAGTCTATCTACTAATTGGAAATAATATTTGCTAGTGGATCTTGGAAATAATGATGAACTATCGCGTATAGCCTGTCTCAGTTCAAACGCATCATTTTTTTTTTTTTTTTATATTTCCCGGGTGGGCAAATGACTCTACTCCACCTGATGTTAAGTGGTAGTAGAGTCCAAACGCGAGGACGGCCAGTACAGTCGGGAAGAAGATTCTGCACTAGCCGCCCTCGCCTTGCCGGCCCGCAAGATGCCTCTTCACGCCTCGTAAAGAGACGTGAAGCGAGCGACGTATTGCCACGATAGGGATGGGCAAAGTGTGGAGGCGTGTTTCCCCCGGCATTGGTTCAGCAGCCGTCTCCACTGGACCAACACCCATCGCGGCAATGCTCGCTCGGGCACTGGCTGTACGCTGGCTGACCTCGAAACGCGGCTGCAAGCCACTTCACGAGATTTTCACCATGCGTACGGTGGTAACAAGCCAGGCGGATGTTTATCATCCTACCACCAGATGATATCCCTTAGTCGCCTCTTACGACACCCATGGGAAAGGGGCAGTGAAATGTATTCTTTCTCCGTCACTGCACGGATAGTTTTTTTGAATTACCTAAATTTATTTATTATATTGACCCAATTTTACTTTTTATTTACTAACGCATATGGAATTATGACTTTTTTTTGTTCTCTAAAATTGTTTTTTGTTTTACTTTTGTTCTCTAAATTAATATGTAAGTTTATATAAATATTCAATCGTAAATTTAGTAATAATTTCTCAATATTTTTATAATTTTAATGATGATAACATATGTATTTGTATTTTTATGGACTTGTAATTGTTAACGATGAACTTTATTTAATGACTATTTATAATGTGATGCTTTTACGAATGATGTGATAACCTATAATTAGTAGAACATTTGTCAAAAAACCTTTTCAACCTATATTTAACTGTCTATCTAATGTATCTACTTGAATGTTGGTTGGTTGAAAATAAAAATAAATAAAACTCGTGGCTGTGTTGAACATTACGATACAATACAAAGTAGCAATACGATGAAAAGTAGCTTACTACTTATGCTTAATTCTACTTTTTTATTGTAATGTGTTGATAGAATATGTAAATATTATCTGTATCGTGGCTAAAAAATAAATGATTCTGATACTGATATATCTCGCACCTCAACCTATGTAACCAACAACAAACAAATATTTTAGCATTAATTTACAACTGGCTGGTTGGCTTCTGGTGCAACGGCCATTCAAATGTGACCTCCCGTTGCTATGCATATACATGAAATAGGAGCTCACCTTGTATTATGTGTTTTGTTTGTGGAAAAAATGGGTTAATTCTTATATCACCGGATCCCGTCAACGCAGCGAGGTAAAATACATTCAAGTTTTTAAGTCTAATTATAAACTTTCAGTACAAAGCTTATGCGTGGCTCTCGAATAAACAGACGAAATACACTCTTATTATGGTATATTTACGTGACAAGGATCTGTATGTTACAAAAAAATATCTATATATAGTATTTTAGGCGAAGGCCTTCACTGGAGATCACAGAACCTCACTAAATTTTTATCATAATCGAATGAATAGTTAAAGGACAAAAATCCAAAAAATAATATTAAAAAAAAACATTTTTATTTATTGATATGAAGAAAGAAAACTCTTTTATAAGACTTTTATTTTAACCAAGCAAAAAAAAAGTTTATCGAATTGGATTCTGGTAAAAAATAACTTTCAAATTAAGGCAACAAATTATTAGTACTTTATTGGTATATTTTTTTTACAAACAACAGCAACTTTCATTTTATGAACAGTTTTTATTTTATGTTAACTAGTTTAAATTTCTAGTATTTCTATTGAATTATTTATCGTCTTCAAATTTATTTATCATACAAACAGAAACTAATATCATGTATAAGTAGATTTAATTTTGAAAAAAATATTACATCCCCAAGGGGTAAAAGGCTAAGGCGGGGTATAATAAAAAAAAAGGCTAAGGCAGGCAGGCAGGGGGTAGAAGAAAAAGAAATTATTTATCCAAACGGCACTGGCCACTGTCTCATTTGGGAGCTGCTTAAAAAATTCCTTACATAATAAACAGTTAATCTTAAAATGTTAAAATTATTTTAAACGCCCCAAACATCGTCTTTCCTCTTTATGTCATCATTGTTTTGACATGCGAAAGAAAGAGGCATTTTGTTAACTAATCACCGGGGGTGTGAGCAACATTTTTAGGTGAAGTTAATGTTGCCAATACTTTTTTTTATATTTAAATTATACTTTTATAAAAAAATGGGTTATTTTTTTTAAACTATTTTAAAAATATATTTACAGATTTCATATTTATTTTAATTTAATTTATGTATTGACTTATGTATTTGAACTATTTAAAGAAGTAAAATTAAACTTCATACGCAACTATATCAATTAGAAGATTTCCCCAAGAAATTCTTGGTATATTGTTCAATTGAAATTCCAAATTAATTAACTTGAAATTTGCACAAAGTTAAGTAGCTTACGATTTGCAAAGGAAAAGTTATTTTGTATACATGTAATTGAGAAACAAAATAATTTGAGAATACTTTATTCTTAATGAAGTCATTTATTAGTATATAAAGAATATTACATTAATTAATACTTTTCATTATCATCTTCGTTGTAATGTAAAATTAGTTAGTTTTTCTTTTGCCTATTTCGGATTAGGTTATATATTTCATGAGCCGTTCCCGCAGCAGCAACAAATCCAAGAGTCTTTTTCTGAAAAAAAAAGCAGATGCATGATATTATTATATACATAAATTTACATTATTTCCAGTTCTCCAAGAAAACTCGAGCACACAGGCATCCAAATATTTTGTATTGCACTCTTATCAGTAGTATACTTTTTACCATATAAACGAAATATTAAGTTGGTTGGAATAATTGAAGCTGAGTGGATGGCGATTTACTTTACTAGAAGTCAAAGAGCCTCTCCGCTTTGCGATGTGTGCAATACTTTGAAATAGTATCAGCACCAGTAATAGCCTGTGAATGTCTCACTGCTGGGCTAAGACCTCCTCTCCTTTTTTTATGAGAAGCAGGTTTGGAGCTTTTCCTCCACGCTGCTCCAATGCGGGTTGGTGGAATACACATGTGGCAGAATTTCAGTAAAATTAGGCACATCCAGGTTTCCTCACGATGTTTTCCTTCACCATCAAGCACAAGATGAATTATAAACACAAATTAAGCACATCAAAATTCAGGTGCTTGCCCGGGTTTGAACCTACGATCATCGGTTAAGATTCACGCATTCTAACCACTGGGCCATCTCGGCAACTTTGAAATGTTTACTTAAATTTAAATTAAACACTAACAATTATACGGCCTCCTTTTCTAATAGCGTGTAAGTTGAGTTTAGGGTCGGCGCTACTCTGGCCAGCAAATAGAGCGACGACCGCCATTAACATCACAAAAATGGTTGAAAACTTCATTGTTATTGCTTCCTTCTTTAGCAACTTAAGTAACTTCCACTTCTATTTTGTGAATGGAAGTATTTGTATTGCATCCCTCTATTTAAATGAAATATATTCACATTATTTTCCTCATTGTAACCAAACTATTGGGTTGTCCCATGCCTTTACAGTCCAATATTAATCTATTCGCGTAGAAAAGGTGGTTGGCCGGACGATTTCATTGTCATTTGTATAAACAATACGTATTTGTAAAACTTACGTACACCGGATTGTATAAATGATATATTTAGATGTCATATTATATACAGTTACACAATATGAAGATATAAATATCGTATGAGTCAATTTGCGCTAATTAGTTATTATGACTATTAGCGGTTATGTCTATGATAAATAATAATTAACTAGAGTACAATATAAATTACTAATTATAGTATAAAAACTGCGTAAGGCGCTAGTAATTCAATTTAATTTACACTTTTTTAATCAATTTTTAGACAATCAATATATGGGAGACGTCACAATATTTTAAAATTTTTAAAATTATAAGCACCAATAACGCAATGGTTTATGGTTGGCCCAGTCCAGACAACAATTCCTTAAAACAGTCATTGCTACATTTCTTTAAAAATATTCTTAAGGTTTTATGAATATACAACCGTAACCGTAACAGCCTGTGAATGTCCCACTGCTGGGTTAAAGGCCTCCTCTCCTCTTTTTGAGGAGAAGGTTTGGAGCTTATTCCAACACGCTGCTCCAATGCGGGTTGGTGAATATACAAATTCATGTAAATAAAGAGAACCAACAGTTAATATTTTAAGTGTTCTCTCTCTTTCCTCTGACCTCTGTCTCTGTCCTCATTTTTAGGCCCAAGTTTATAGTTTCTGCAGGACAAAGACATTTAGCGCATTCCTTATAAAAGATCATAATTAACGTATTACATTTTATAGTTCAATTATTTTACCAAAATTCTCCATGGACATGTTCTCCGTGCCGTTGCATCTTTTTATTATTTTGTTTGAATTTTTTTTTAAGGCTCACATTTACTTGCTTGTTATTATTTCCAAGGAACACAATCATTTCATTCATTTACATTTTATATTAGTAAAATTATTAAAAACCATCCTGTTTTATAGTCTTTTTTATAAAATTGCCAACCAACCAACCTTGGGAATAAAGATTTCATGTCCCTTGTGCCTGAAATTGAACTGGCTCACTCGCCTTTCAAACCGGAACACAACAATACCAAACATTGCAGCTTGACAGCAAAATATGACAAAGACCTTCCACCAAGTAAATGCCCTGCAGGAAATCGGCGTAGATGACATTAGCCTCCTTCTTTGTACATATACATAAATAAAATACATATATAACCTATCTAAAGCGGCTAAAAAAGTGTGGAGATATAGCATTCCTTTATTCCCATGCAGGATAAATAATAATTCGATTGTATTTAATTTCCAATGTCACTTAACTTCCGGAAAAGAATTTTGAGTATCTACCGAGTTTCTTGCGGGTCTTTCTCAATTAAAATAATAATTTAATTTAAAAGTACTACATAGATAAAGTTTATTTTGATTTGTTGTAATTTCGAATTTACGCCTAAAATTTGCCATAGTGGTTGACGTGTAAGTTAATCTCTTATCTTTTAGATCGTTTTGTAACATTTTTTTATAAACAGATTATCTTAAGAATTTTATCTCTTTCCGATCGTGTCGGATTACCATCCCATCGGATTATGAGAGTTAGGGAATAGAGAGTGCATCTGTGTTTGCACATACACTTGTGCACTATAATTTATCCTGCGTAGTTGACTAATCACTCTTTAGATTGGCCACCGTGGCCGATATCGGTCTTGAGGACATTATTATTTACAATATAACATTATTACACTTAACTACTTATATTAACTCAATTCAATACTGAATATCATAGGTAATTCAAGATCTCGACGGTATTGCGTCAATTAATTGTCAAAGTTGATTATTTGTGTCTACTCCTGTGGTTGGAATATTATATTCATAGATATGATTTTAATAAAAACCCCATTTACGTTCAGCATAAATATATGTAAATGACGTTACATAAAAGAGCACATGTAGCGAGTCACGTAGAACTAGTTCAGTTATTAATTTAAGGATGTTTATCATAAATAATAAAAGAACACAACGAATAAAACACATTAAACACGGACATTGCTGTGATTTTGTGTTTGTCAAAGAAAATATGTCACGATTCGTGCATAATGTGCCGGATAAAGTTCTACCAAGAGTATATTTTTTTATTATAATTATTTTTATTTTCATGGCCTGTCACTTAAATTTTTCAATTTTTTTTTTTTAATTTTAATTTTTCACTTGGGTACAATGTCACAGTCCAATCTTTTAGACGGCGTGTTTTTTCTAGAAATTTGTAATGCGCATTTTTTTATATATTATAAAAATGATTGCACATAGCTTAAAATAAATTATAAGTTATTTTTCAATAAATTATAAGTTATATGTCTTTTCACTACTTTCAAATTCAAATGCTAATGTTTATTCACCTAGGTAATATAGGTTGGACTAATTTGTAAATTATCTTCATAAATAATTTAGTATTGTAATTGCCAATTAATATAAAATGCAATCATTAAAGTACAAATTGCGAGGTTTTTTTTTTATTTACATTAATATAAAAAATTAAATACACCTCGCATACCATTAAACCGCCGTCCCCTACATTAAAAAACCGTCCAACGAACGTTTATCAAGATGCCAGAAGACGACGTAAAAAACAAAGTCTAATGAGGCAATAATTATTATTGCTATTAGAGCAACAGCCGTATAAAAAAGGCGGCCAAGTTCGTGTTATAAAATATTAGCAGTGTTCCGTAAGTATTCATAATATGAAACATAATTGCCTTCGATCTGAGAAGTGTTTACTACCAGAGATCTACATTATTTCATTACATTATTTCATCGTCATCATCATATTCAGCTCATATTAATCCACTGCTGGACATAGGTCTCCTCACAGGCGCGGCAATTCTCCCGGTGCATTATTTATTATAGGCATGTAAGGTTTTGTGCAAGCCCGTCTGGGTAGATAACATTCGTATTCTACAGCCTAACACCAATACTTGGAATTGTTGTGTTTGCAGGCTGAGTAACTGGGACATATTAGTATATACTGGTGGTTGGTGGCGCATTGACGTTGTAAGAGACGGTTAATATTTCCAAAAGTGTCTATGTATGTGTGTGTGTGTCTGTGAGTCTTTTACGATCAGGTAAGCAATTGCAAACCAATTTGCGAACTTTTAAATAAAAATAAGTGTCATCGGTACACTAGTCAGTGATCAAAGATCACTTAAACTAATTAGGTAAATGTTGTTTTTTATTTTAAGTTAAACTTTCGAAATTAATTTGTAGGTTTATATAAATGATTAACATTAGTCATCAAGAGTTCTGGCATAAACAGATTTAGAATTTAGTTCGGACGTATAGTAATCGATCTTTAGAATACACATGTTATATATACCTAACCTTCATTTGTAAGAGCCGAGATGGATCAAAGATAGAATTTCTTCTGACACATTTAATCTTTTATAAAATATTTTCCTATTAGCATAGTTAATACTTTAACTTAAATTGTTTTTTTTTTTATAACAAATATTTATTTATAATTTTGTATGATATTTATAAAAACTTAATTCTAACATTATTGTTCATATTTATTTGAGTATACTATATATAGACATCTTTATATTATATAAAATTGTATATAATATATATATATATATATATAACTTAAAATGTACTGTTAAGCATTAGAGAGCTTTAAAATCAAATTGAGTTGAACAAGGGGAGAGATGCTGTCTGTTATTAATAAACCCTTACTAATATTATAAACGTGAAAGTGAGTTTCTTTGTTTTTTATTTGTTTGTGTGTTACGATTTCACGTCTTAATTGCTAAACCATTTATATACAACTTTGCATACGCGTCAGGGGTACAGAAGAGGACATAGGGTACCTAACAATGTCCCCCCTCACACGCGGGTGAAGCCGCGGGCAGAAACTAGTAATAGAAAATTAATATATTATGATTATAAATATTCATTTTCTTGCCTAACCCTAATTATGCGACATCAAAAATTCAGTGACCTTCCCTGTCAAGTCTCTTACATAACAATGAGCTTTTTGTTCTTAGAAATTTCGTAGAGTAATAAAATTATATCGTCTTCATTTAACTTCTTAGTTCAAAGTGAATCATGAATTATATATCTGGTTTTTTTAATAGTAAAAAGTCTGCAAGACTTTCTTTTGCTGTTTTTGAGCAAGATCAAGCGACGTGATGATTTCACTTGAAGCACGAAGCAGTGCAAAGCGTAACTGCCAACTTACTCTGGGGTGCTACTGGCATTTAATTGGCAGAAGAACTGATGCACTTCATTCAAGTAGGCCCAATTTATCAATTACTTTGTAACCCGATCCGGGAATTGAACGTATTACCTCTGATCTGCCTGATAATCTACCAGGCCAACGACTGGCATCAGAAAGAACAGATTTATTTTAATTTATTTTTAAAGCCGAAATCGGTCTGGAGGACATTATTATTATTAATTTGTTTTATAATATATTATATATTGGATTTATATCTTTTATAAAAAGATTATTATTATTTCATTTTTGAGATTTTTAAGGGAGAATCTTTAATCGATTATCAGTTTTAACTCATCTTCGTAAATAACTCGAATTTCAAACGTTCTTTAAGGCAAATGTTTTCTGTTTTTTTTTTAATCAGTAGGCGGATGGACAAATGAGCCATATGATCTTATCCGGCCATAGACATTGGCGCTGTAAGAAATTTTATCTATTCCTTACATTGCAACCAATGCGCCACCAATCTTTAAAAATTAAGCTTTTATATCCCTGGCATGTATTTACAATTATTCACTCACCCTTCAAACCAAAACACAACAATACTAAGTTTTTGTGTTTGTTGGTAGAATATCTGATGAGCGGATGGTACCTACACAGACGGACTTGCACAAAGCCCTTTCACCAAGTTTCATTACGCACGAAATGCACCGCTAACAGTACTGTGTTATACTCTTTTAAGCCATCGCGAGATAATTTCCGATAACAAAGAGTATTCACGTAATAAAAGTAAACTAAGAGCTCGTAAATATCCCACTGCTGAGCTGAGGGCTCCTCTCTTTTTCGAGCAAGGATGGAGCTTCACCACGCTGCTCTTATGAGGATTCGTGACATGTCGCAGATCTTCATCCGCCACACGTAGGTGGTGTCCTCAAGATGTTTTCCTTCACCGCCGAATAAGAGACGAATTATAAGCTCAAATTAAGCACATGAAAATTCAGTAGTGCTTACCCAGGTTTGAACTTGGAATTATCGGTTAAGACATCTAACCATTTAGCCATCGCAGCTCTTCACGTAGTATTTTACCCGTTATTATTAAACACGCATAATCATTACGCAAGTATTTTGTATAAGATATAAAACATAACAGGTCATGCCAGAAATTCGATTATCTTTGAATTTTCCATTACAAATGCTTAGTTTTCTTGAACATTTAATATTAAATTTCTTCAAATCTTCTTCAAGAACAAGGGGCAACAATAAAAGGTCAACGAAACAAGCCCTTACCACATTC